>OZ020559.1:12399358-13752358 GCA_963971465.1 Lepidochitona cinerea
TGTTATGTCTTAATCGCTATAATCCAGATTTCATGGGGAACGACTCTAAAACGTGCAAATACTTAACGGGACTTAGTTGGGTTGTTTTCCAGTCAGTGTGTTCATTCTTAGTGTCATTCATGAAGCCTTCAAGATTTAATCTACCCTTGGAGAATCAATTTCTTATGCCGTTGGTTCGACTAAGACTTAATTTACAGTTTGAATTTCTGCCCATCAGGTTGGCTTATGAATCAGCAGAATGTCATGTACATTTTGGAGATGAATTGATTAACACGAAACTCGGTTTTCTCATTACCTGGCCAGATAGAGAAGAATCCAACCATTTTCAGACAACATTCTCCTGATTTAACTGACATCATGGATTGTTTCGAGATATTTATTGACAGACCAACACAATTGAAAGCAAGAGCTCGGGGTTATTGGAATTATAAGAAACATAGCACTGTAAAATGTTTAGTAGTGAGTAGCCCTATGGGAGATGTGGCTTTCTTATCGAGGCCATGGGGTGGTAGAGCCAGTGACATTAAGATTGTGAGACAATCCGGCTTTATAAATCCAATATATCACAACAGAAAGGATCAATTGCTAGCTGACAGAGGCTTTACATGACAGGAAGATTTATCTTTGAATTGTGGGGCTGAGCTCATGATTCCTGCATTCATCAAGGGCAAAAACAGTTAGATCCAAGGGAAGTAGAAACCACTCGGGCAATAGCACATGTGCGTATCCATATCGAACGTGTAATAGGACTCCTGAAGAATCGCTATTCAATTTTAAATGGCCCCTTTCCGGTAGCATTGTTGAATAGTAGGCAAGAACAGTTTCGTAAGCCTCGCCACAATCATGTGAAATTCAGTCGAATTGATACGCTGGTAAGAGTTTGTGTCATTCTTGTAAATTTGTCTCCTGGAATGGTTTATAGTGAAAAATCTGTTTGATCATCACTCTGACTCACTACCTAGAACTTAAAACTGTGTTTGTGCTAAGAAAAAGTAACAATGTTCACATTGATTCTCAGTCTCACAATTTCTATACAAGTTTCCAACATATTTAAATGGTTTAGATGATAACTTATATTAATTTTTAATGCAGTGCTTGGTGCCAATACATTTTTTACCAACTATTCGAGTTTACTTCATTTTTTTCTGCTATAGGTGCTGTTATAAGTAACACCCACTGACTTTGTGGTGTTTAAATTACTACAAACAATTAGTGCTGCTGGATTGATTGATATTCTGCTCATATGTTACTGGGTATATTTTGACGTTAAAACAGAATATTGAAATTATTGGCTAATTTTCTCAAGATGTATAATTCAGAAGTTGTTTAGAGCTTCTAGTCTCGAAAATGTACGATAAAGTATTGTTTTGAACTAACATTGGCTTACAATGAATGGTCGTGCCGGTAATTTTTTTTTACTTTTCCAACACGTTTTCGGTTCGTACATGCCACGTACTGTATGGATTTTCCTCATTCCTACACAATCATTTAGTTTTTCGATGGCCTTCAAAGCCACTTACTGTCGCGACGATCAGAAATTATGAAAAAATTTGGAATTCATGCCACTTAGATATGAAGCAAATAAAGACAAGCAATAACTTTTAAAAATAAAATTTATTAAAAACTATCAAAACAAATAAACTTTACATATTTCACACACATTTAGCTGCGATATTATGTAACAAAAAGAGTTAACAACGATAACCAACAGATAAAGCAAATAATAGTCAAATGAATACCCTGGTACTTTTATTGGTCTTAACCGAGATTTTACACTGTAACTGTCATTGCTGACATGTGATTGTGTAAAACAATAAATCAGTTTTATTTTAACTTTGTATTTTTTCTGCAGTACTTCCCGTTGGGTTCCCGTTTTATTTTAGCACAAGAAAAATTGACCCACTTAAAATTACAGTCATGATTATCGCAACCAGTCATTATGTCTTGTACATCATTTCTACAATAACAAAAAATGTTTTCATTTTCTTTATCAGAATCAGTATTTGTCAAGCTTGTAATATTTACTTTATTCTCCATTTCTCTGGACACAATTTCCTTGGCTATGTGTCTTCTATAAAAGCTGATAAGGTTTGCAACTTTCTCAGTAAAAGAAACATCCCTCTTGATGTCAACACCTATACACAGTTTAGGTGTCCATATAACTAAGACGCAGCTATCTTTATCATGTAAAAACATTTGCATCTGAATTTGTGTCATAATTTATGATTGCTTTTAAGTTTAAGGTCAACATTCAAACAAAATCCCGGATCAGCAGTCATCTCGGCAATATCATGAGCTTCTCTGTGCTTGTGGGGGCACTTTATTTCAATGAACCATTGTCCATGGCACTCACATGAAGCCTCAGCATCAGCGGACCCACCAAGGAAATGTTAGTCTTAAACGTAAGCCAGAGTCTGTCAGGACAAGGTTTTTATGGAGGCCTTTATTTTTTGCAAGGAATGTCTTTAAGACAACTTCTCATTATCCTTTCCCCAGTTGCTAGCTGGGGCATTTAGTTTGTGTTGAGAAGGAAAGCACACATTCTGTATCACGGTGTTGGACGGGTTGTTTTGATTAGTGTGAAAAATGTCATGGTCCACAGACGCAGCTATTCGCCCAACACGTAAATCTTTCCATATTAACGAGGAGTCCTGCTGTGTTGTGCACTTTGCAACATAGCCGGCTGTCACTTTAAGGCTCATTATTTTCTCCACATTTGTCTGAAGGTTTTCTTCAGTTATGTAAGGCACATAAAACGTTTTTAGGTTTGGTGGTAGTTTGGCTCTATGTGGAACTGGTGCAGTGTGGTGAAAAGCATCCGCATAAACATGAAAAAGGTTAGACCCACTGGTTGTTTCTCTCTTGGCATAGATTTCAGAATATCTAGTAAAGATTTCTTTTGCAGGTCTGCTGGTGATGAAAATTCTTTGGAGCTGACTTTTCTTGATTTGGTTGGTTTGCTGTATAGTTCAACGTCACACACACGGGCAGCTTTAACCTATTTGACAAAGTCATTGTTCCATTTGCATGCCTCGTCAGTGCAAATATCCTTGGTATAGCCCAGGTGAACAGCTGTTTTGACTTTGAACAAAATAGCACCGATATGTGTGCAAGATTCAGCGAGCTTGAAGAAAATAAAACACCAGTAAAACATTGTTCACATAAAAGATCTGTTTACGATCAGTTAGTTCACCATCCGTTTGAGTACATATAACATAAAAACTGTTATCTAAGAAAATGAAAAATATTTATGGAAAAATGCAACAGACATTCCCTAACTTAAACTTCTGTCCCATTCCCAGACTATCCAAATTGATTTACTTTGCTGATAAAAACCTACCCAGCCATGCAGTTACAATGTGCAGTCCCATAAGACTTCGCAACAACCCAAGGGCAATGGTTATCTTCACTCAGTCGTTGAGATGGCATCATCTCTGCCGTGAAAACTACTGTCTTCTTTTGTGGGCTTACTAGTATCAACACTGAACCTATCCACCCAGATTTAAACTGGTTGTATGCTTCCAAAGATTTCCGTTTTTTCATAGCCTCTCTTGTATAAACACATGTAAACCAAGAAAATAAGAGACATTGGTTGATTTGAACTACACCGAATGAACATCACTCTGGCCTAGTTCTTAAAATTTATTTGACTTTTCGAACACCATAGGACTATTTCGATTCGCATAGGTCTTGACATTTGAATGGATTTATCAATGTCTGTTATTTTGTTTTCACGTGGCCATCAACCCTTCCTATAAAGATTACAATTTGTAAAATAAATTTAAAAAAATCCCCATTTTGGTAGTTCATGTCGCTTTAACAAAAGCAGTGTAACTGTAAGTTAACCCGACCTGTACAACTACAACTTCCTAACAAAACATCCATCTGCATTAAAAAACACTAAACATTTGGTGATTTAAAGTAATATTGTTTTTCCATTCATCGGCAAGTGTTTTGTATGGACATTCTTCCAACCCAACCAGCGAAAGTTTTTTAAGATAACGCTTCTTTGAATCCGTGTCTAAACTACCCATATAGTTATACGACATAGTGAAAATCTATTTAAAAAACAGCATTCACATTGAACATCAAAAGCTCTCCAAGTTAAAGATAACGATTGAGTTAGTCTAGTCAACGCAGGTGCATAAGTGCATCATATGCAACTGGTCAAGCGGTGGTCCTTTTTCAGTTGCAAACCAAAAGTCCCTGGACTCAATACAATCAATAAGACAACAGCTGGATATTCTAAACCGAGTGAAAGATCTTAAATTTTCCGATGATATTGAAAGGCTAACTGAGCGAAAAGAACAAGCTAAAAGTATCTCAAAATTCCTAGCAAATTACATATAACAGTTTCGGGTTCTGCTGACGTTTACTGCTACTACGAGGTCATGGATACTTCATTTGGCTAAGATGGAGGAGCTCTTGCCTTACTTTCATGCTCATGACCAGTATAAGTATGGTCGATGGGGCCACTCTATCTTGCAGACATGCTGGAACTGCAAACTGCAAATCCTGAGACGTGGCAGTTTCTAGATGAAGGGAGTTTTTACATTACAAAACAAACTGTCCTTTTCACAGCGATTGATCCAGACCATGGGATTGAACAGGAACATAGGATGATGATGGTCAAAGCAGGGTTTGTTGGCATAACAGGCAAGGAACACACCTTGGATAAGTATTTCCCTATAGTTCCAACACTGTGTCGAATTGTACAGTAGTTCAAAGAGTACGCTGGAATAGAGGCATGGTAGCCAAGTTGTTTTCCCCATGAACTGACAATGCATGCAAAAACATTGAAAGCCGGACGGAATGTATTGGAAAAGATTGTCTCCACTCGGATGGTGAAAAAATCCATCAAACTCTGGGATGCCCAAAAGAAGAACAACTGGTCTTACTTTAAGGATGTGGAAGCTACAGTTCAAAATCAAAGGGTAGTTGGTATCCATCAAACAGGAGAGATCTCTTTTTTCTCGATTACTTGTTAGTAAGTCAAGGAGTGAACAGCCTCAGAAGGTTCCTCAGGCAATCTAGAACCCCTGAGTTTCCGGGGCCAAAGCGACCCCTGGGCCCTCGGCTGATGCGTTGGGATTGTCATCTCCTCCCCCATGCTTCAAAAACGTCACAGGCTTCATCTATAACTTTAGAACATAACGATTTTATTGTTATTTTTTAGAATTAAGGAGAGGGAAATAGCGTTTTTAGTTGCAGAACACCCTCAGAATGCTTTTCAAGGAATTCTAGATTTCCGTGCGCTTCTGGGCCTAGGCGGCACCTGGACCCTCGCCTAATGCGTTGGAATAGTCACCTCCTTCTCCATCTTTTAAAGCGTTACAATGCTTCACTTAAATCTGGGGAACATAACGAGTTTACTGTTATCTTTTAAGAATTAAGGAAAGCAAAATCCGAAAATTATTAGCATTTTTAGTTGCAGAACACCCCCAGAACGCTTTTCGGTCAATCAACAACTCCAGAGCTTCCGGGGCCTAAGCGACCCCTGTACCCTCGCCTAATGCCTCTTTTAAATTTGTTATGTTTCTGTAATCGAAGGGCCTGGGACCCTCTCTTTCGTAAAAAGCTGGATCCGCCTCTGTAATGACAATATCGAAATAAGGAGCTTGAAAACCTTTCTTTCTCACATTAAAACGAAGGCAGGGTTGATTGAGTATCTATCTGATAAGCTTCTCAGTCACTACCTTGGTGAGCCAAAAAAAGTGGTAGTTATGCACCATACGACAATAAGGGCTAATCAGGCTTTGTCTGACAGTATGCGTGAAATGACAATGGGCAAGCATCGCCTTGAGAAGGATGACCAGCTTGTCCTCCTGAAATGCAATTGAAGTCGTGCATAAAAACCCTCAAGCCAGTCTAGATGCCTATTTCTGTTGACACAGATATTTTGTTCTCCTCTTGGGACACTTCTCTTTGCTTCCAAAGTCAACAGCACTTGTAAGAAAAAAATAACGACAGAATACCCATTCGAGATATGAAAAACTTGGACAAAAGAGGGCAGACGTTCTCATTGGGTGGTATGCTTTTAAGGGAAAAGACAACACCTTTTTTTGGCTGACAACGCGGTGTTAAGTCACTTTAAATCGTTTATGCAAGCTGACGATGAAATTCTGAGAGCATTTACGGCATTTGGGAAGACACTAGGTATATCAACTAAAGTCTTTGATCAAATGGAGCGGTACCTGTGTTCACTTTACAGAACCTCAGATATAAGCGAGGATACCATTGGTGAGCTTATAGGTGGGTGCTAGTTGTACAGAAGGGTAAGGAGGGTCAGTCTGAACTTAGAAAATGTCATTGCAAAACCGGTTGTAACCGCCAATCATGCGGATGCAAGGAGAACAACTTATCATGCACATACCTGTGTGGATGTGGAGCAATATGTGAGAACACTGTCCCTGACAAACCAGTAGATATAGACGAGATAGATTCAAATGCCCCCCCCTCCATACCATATTTGTTTCGATATGGCAATTATTGGTCTTTGTGTACCAATAGACATCCAAAAAGTATCATTTAAGGTCTCACTCGGGTTTAAAACATTTATTTCAAATGTTTTTCTTTATTTCCTCATAGACACCTCGTCCACCTAAAGCAGTTTTTCACGATTTCGTTTGTTTTGTATAGAACCTAAAGATACGTCACTAGTTTCTGAAATATTTGGTTACAAAATTGACAACAAGTCAAATCTTGTTCTATAGTATGTCAACAGACTTTAAAAAATGGAAAACTAGATTTGGCCCAAAAAACGAAGTAGAGTGCAAATGCTGCCTGACTAATACCACCATCCAATTTTAGAAGAGCACTAACGTGTATACGTTACAATTCACATGTCTTAGAGATTGAGGTTAGTCGGTATAATGATGTATAAAGTAGTGATAGATTGTGTACTAAATGTCCTGGAAAGTTTATTAAAACTGAGTATCATTTGATTCTTGTTTACTCCCATATGCGGTCATATTATCTACCAAAATATAAACCATGACCAAATATTAACATGTTTAAAAATGTAATGTCATCATCTAGTACTGTTATACAAAATAACCTAGCACAATATATTTGTCATGCTACAGACACAAGAAAAAAATGAGTGATAAATCTATTACCTTGTATAGAATCTACATTGTAAGTAAAACATGCTAGTATTGGTTATTCAGCTGTAACTCTGTGTTTAATGGTCAGCCTTCCAGTGTGACCTGCAGATGGCTAGGAGCCTTTGTTAGGCTCAAGGCTTTTGATCAAATAAACTTGAGACTTGAAACTAAACATTGTCAAAAGGGGCATTATTCTGCCAGTAAACTAATGCCCACTCAGTGTGTGTGTGTGTGTGGGGGGGGGGGGGGGGGGTACTATTGCCTGACGTATTATAATGCCCGCTCACTAGCAAAATACGTCCCTTTGATTGATTGATTGTTTGGGTGTTTTACGATTATCTCACTTATATGGCGGCGTTGCCAGTTTTATTGTGGGAGGAAACCGAGCTATATTCCAGGAGGAAACCCAAGACCTTCCGTTGGTAACTGGCAACCATCCCACATAGGTCGTTCGACTTCAATTTTTTAACTGAGTGGGATTCGAACCCGCAAACCATTGGTGAAAGGCTGTTCGGATTGAGCGTCCAACGCTCTACTGACTGAGCCACGGAGGCACCATGTCCCTCTGAAGACAATAAAAAGAATACACGGTGATCTGCTACATTATGGAAACTATTTTCTTTCCATTCAAGTTACACCATATAGTTTTACATAATAACATTTTTTTTTCTTTTTTGTCCTAAACATCTTTATTTTGTTTAATGACTGTACACTTAGGCCTTAATAACAAATTTACCAAATAGATTTAATTCCACTTGTTATTACCAAAGAAAAAAGAGACTCTTCATCATCATTCTGTAGACCTACTCAGAAGTCCAAACCGATCAGCCTGTTCTTAAAATGGCATTGGTTAGAATAATTAGAATACTATTAACGAATATAAGATTTGGAATAAACCAGTAATTCTCTTTAGGACTGAAGTAACAATTTCAAAACTGTGGCAAGATTAGGGCCTAATGGCAGTTTCAGAGTTCTGTATATAATAAAAACGACAGCTTGCGATTTTTGCGTGAAAATTCATCCTTAACTCTGGAATAATTCAGCGGCAAATATTTATGTACATACAGATAAGCAAGTCCATTCATTCGCTCCTCCCCCATGGTCCACAGTTTTTAAATGTTATGTTATGCCATCTACAAGTTAATTATCCCATCTAAATTGATTGTTAAGTGATGACGCCTTGATAATTATGATAACAAGCGAGCAATAGACTTAAATTTTGATATTACGAGGATAAACAAATTTGTTTTCCTTTTCCACTACGACTAATATTGTACAGCAACAACATGCTATTAATAATTAGAAGATTTATGAACAGCCTTTGGAAATATTTTCTAATTTGAGTTAAGTGTGTTGTAGAACATGTACTTTACAAGTCTGACCAAAAAGAGAATAAAATTTCGGTCGCAGCACATACAAAATTCAAGCTACGTTTGCCGATCTACAATACTTACAAAAATTAATTATCTGAGACTTATGACGTCAGACACGACCTCCATTGTGTACGTACCCTCACAGCGATGACGTAATAAACGATTTCTGCTGTCCCAGTACGTCTTCGGGGCAGTTTGTACACATCAAAGGTCGTGTATGACGTCATCTTTCCGAGTAGTTACGAAATATTTGGAAAATATGCATATTTCATCCCGTTCTTTTTTTGACTACCAGGGAACTATCGCGAAGGTTGTTTCGTTTCAACTTATGTTTTTCAAATATACATTTAGTCCATAAACAAACACAAACCAGCTTTAAATCATGTTCATAAATCCTTTAAAGCATACGCTAAATATACATTTTATAATCATATTATGTGATATAATATTATAAATTAAATTAGTGATATTCAGTATGAACAATACTCAAACCGAATTGAAAAATGTAGAAGATTTCTTCTTATTAAAAGCTCTGTAAATTTCAAAAGTTCCCTTGTACTAATTTTAAAATTTTAGTGTAATAGTTTTGCAGCGAATTTATTTTTTCTATTTATTTGCAGACTTCAAGTCATTTTAGGGTTTCAGATATTTGTACAATTTGGCGATCAATTGTTTTAGTAAGTATATAATTACTTACATTGTTGTTTACTATATAACATTTTGATATATAAATCACCTTTGGGCATGGTATATTTATTAAATAAGGGCCAATACAAGATTTGTCACAATTTAAAGATGGCTACATGTTTCACCCTCTTAAGTCCTTATCGCACATTTGGTGTGTGGCCGATTATTCATTGGTCCAATGTCCCCGCCATGTCCAGAGATTATATATTGATTAAATGCATTGAGTATAGTGAATAAAAGCCTGTTGTTGTATTTAGTTGTATTTATTTCACGCTCCGTCCTTCTCCACTCTAAATACTCTCTATATATTTTTGTTTACTTTTTATATTTTGATTATGTTGATTTGAAAATCACGTGAAACCTTTGTTTATATTATTTATTAAAGTGGAATGAGCTGCCAAAATTTACACTTTTTTCATAATTTCTGATCGTCACGACAGTAAAAGGCCTTCGAAAAACGAAATGAGTGGCGTTGGAATGAGGGAAATCCATACCGTATGTGGCCTGTACGAACCAAAAACAGGTTCGAAATGTAAACAAAATTGAAATAACCGGGACGAAAATTCATTCATTCTAAGCCAAAGTTAGTTCCAAACAATACTTAATCATACATTTTCGAGACTAGAAGCACTAAAAAGCTTCGGAATTATACGTCTTGAGAAAAATAGACAATAATTTCAACATTATGTTTCAACCTCAAAATATCAGCATTTTGGCAGCTCGTGCCGCTTTAATAAAGACTGCTTATTTAGATTTTGAAAATACCATTGTAACTTTCAACATTTACCCAAGCACTAAGTTGGCTTTTGAGCATTCTCTCATTTCCAGAGAAATTTGTTTTATGATGAAAACAATTCAATTGAAATTCAAGATAAAGCCTTTTTAGCTAAGATAAAAAAATTCCACAATGCGATTTTGTTGAAAGGCGTAGTCATGGTATATTAATATCTGTAAGAGATACGCAAAATATTTACATACTAAATGAAAAATATCGCCTTCTGTTACAATGATACAAATCCTAAGCGTCAAATAACTGCTAAGTCAATAGAAAATAGTACACTTAATACAACTAGCTTTCATTTGTGTTGATCGACTAAGAATGTCTCCGACAATTTAATAATGTTTATAAACGCTCGTTTTTATGAATTTATGGAAACATATTCAGAATTTTGTCTAATTTTAGCTATTAATATTGTCAATTTGAATCACAATTATTGAGATTATAATCGAGAAGCGTGCTTATAAACGCAATGAAAATGTCTTACTGTTTGTACATAGTTGTATACTTGGGTGAAAACTCTACCCGCTACTCCGTGAAATCCAGTTATAAAGATGCTGACGGGTTTATTGGTGCTTCTCTTGGTGCAGGGTAAGTAAGAAAATAAAATATCACACATTTCAAAACTTGTGTTATTTGCTAAATTGATCATTGCCAAGAAAGGTAAATAATATGTTTTCAGTACATGGAGTTCCATTTATAGGTCGATTTTTTCTTCAATCTGTTTTGCTGTCACGCGTTTTAAACCAGTCTCATTTGGTAAAAATGATCATTGTTACAAAAAGTATTTAAGACGTATTCCGTAAATCGAGTTTAATCTATTAGATTTCTTCTCTAGGCCATTTACCTGCCGTTTCTATTGGAAAACAATACACTGACAATAAACACATAAAGAAGTTCCCTAAAAAACTACAAAAGAAATTATTGATTAATCCGGCATTACTGTTATGCGCGCAAATATGGTCGGCGACTTTGAGTTTGGCCATGTTGTTATCGGAATATATAAGCAGTACATTAATTCATTGTAACACATTGTTTTAGCTAATCAATTTCAAACTTAAAGACTATCTGTGAGGCGATAGTCTCGTTCTATCGACACAACCATTCGATCGACGAGTAGCCAGTTTAAATCCAACATATAGAGAATTAATTTATAAGTTGAATTTTCACTAGGTCGCCCTGGGGTTTCTCTGAGAGAACCGGCCGGGTTCCGCTCTAACTTAACCCGACAAAGCCGCCATATAAGTGAAACTATCTTGACCGTGTGTGTAAACCCAAATAAAATGGCATTGGAATAATCTGAAGTTTTGAAGTAAAGCTGTTATTTCAAATTTCTGTTCCACAGCGTGTATATCGTGTCCATCGAAATGGGGTTCCTTCAACAACCACTGTTACTACATAAAGCCTTCAAAGGCTGAGCAGACTTGTGACTCTAGAAACCAGAGCTGAATACGAGTTTCTGAAAAACCATTTGTCACATCAACCCTGTAAGTATTAACTGTCTGATATAAGCGATGTTGTGTTGTCTTTGTGGCATTTGTTTAGCTAGTTTTAGATAAATTACGACTTGCTGAGCGTCATCACTCGTTTGATTGATTGTTTGATTGATTGTTTGATTGATTGATGTTTTACCAAAGAGAGTAGATTGACAACAGTGGTCACTTCGTCCGCTATTGACCTTCTCATCTAGGGATGTGTTTTATACACTCAAAGTTACATTTTTACTTCAATATGTTCGCCATGTGAAGCCAGATGGACTCTGAAGTTTCATACTTACAAGCATCTTTTTGTTTTGTTAAAATACACTGTTGATTTGGCTAACGATATCCTGAATAAATGGTATAGCTTATTGCCATTGATAGTGATTTCTTATCGCCAGAATGTTGCCCTTTAAAATCACAATCGTTTCTGCAACAGCACTTTGCCAACAATCTCCCTTCACTGATGATTTTATCGATCGGTGAGGACTTTCCAGGGGGTGCTTACCGGGGCAGAGGTACTTGGTGTAGGGGAGGGGTGCTGAGGGGATGACAAGTAGGGGGCAGGGGTACTACGTCTAGGGGAGGGAGTACCAGTAAAGAAAGGCGAAGAGGAAACAAAAGGCAGATTTACAGGCCTAGGAGTTCGTGACTGCAGAGTTGGGGGTGAGATCACAGATGTCGACGAACTGACATACAAATAAGGTTGGGGAGATGATGGTGGACTAAACTGAGTAGTGGCAGCAGAAGTGACCGATTTAGTGATGGAATGAAAAGAAAAAAGATTCTGAATGGTCGAAAGTCGTAGTTTACATTTATAATAAATCATGTTTGGTCATTTTAAAGCATTACTGAAAGCACAGTCAAGGTTTAGACCATTGGGTGGCCTGGCTGAAGTCACCTGTGCTTTTAATCTATTCAAACATGCCGCATAATGGGAAATCATCTCTTGTATGTTCTTATGGACCCAATTTTTGTGTGCATGGCAATATCAACGTCCCGATTGCGTTGAGCCGGTTTAAGAAAATAATTTAGCTCTTTAATTTTATTATTTAAGGAATTCGGGAGGGTTTTTTCAGGTTAAAGTCCATCTAGGATGCCAATGTGGAAACAGCTGAAAAGTGCAAGTTCCGCTGCATTCAAAGTATGTTTTTGCCACAGAACCTGTATGCTACTCAGCTGGTTTGCCTTTTTTCAGCCCCTTTCAATCATACCGACAATGTTTGGTTGACGTCTGGGATAAGAGTTGACGGTGTTTGGGTCTGGGATACTACCGGAGAAACCATTGAGCAGGCAGTTTTCGATTGGGGACCACATCAGCCTGATAACCGAACAACCAGTCAACAGAAGTGCCTCTCGTTTTGGCCAAAATCTGAGTTTAAAATGGCTGACACCTTTTGTTGGACATATGGAAGACAGTTTATTTGCGAATTAGAAGAACAAGGTAAGAAACGAAAAATTAAAGGATTTAGCTGTAAAATGATATAGATTGTAGTTCAGACATACATATATCTATTAACACTGTAAAAGTCAAATTAAAAAAAAAACTGTTTAAGAATTACCAGATGACTAACATACATTTTGACCTAATGAAAGCCTATTTGATTTTTGCAGCCAGATTTTGTGTCAAGTTTCAAAATTAACAGTTAAGTTATTAAATATTAACGAAAACATCTTCAGAATAATATACAATTGTCGGGACACTGACAGTGACAACGATAGCAAAAGAAATCCATGGATGTGCAATGAGTATAGATTATCAAATTACACATGGTAGATACATAATATTGCAGGTGTACAATTTTGATAAGGAGTGGGGCTTATTTGGTTTCGGAAGTGAGAAAATCATAGCGTCTATTGAGTTATGTGTGTTTAAGTCTGTAAAAACGATACTATAGCTTTTTCTTTTAAAATATGGCAGTGTGTTTAGATCAAAATCTGCAAGAGTTGACGGAAGAAGATTTCGATGTCCGAAAAGAGCCACCGAATTTTGTAAGATTCACAGTGAGAGGATCCCCCATATATGTGAGGGGATTTATATCCAAAATTCCCATCACACTCTATATGGTAGAAGATTTGGAAATTAAAAGGGTTAGTTCTTCTATTTAACATGGGACAGTACCTATGCTGAGACAAACCACGTCGTTCTACACGTTAATGGTTTTATGAACAATCTTTGGTAATATTTCCTAATTTGATACAAGTAGCTTATAATTTAGAACATGTACTTTCAAGTCTGACCAAAAATAAGATTGAATGTTTTCAAGTCTGAGCAAAAATAAGATTGAATTTATGGTGAAGAACGTATAAAATACAATGTTGCATTTGCTGCTCTTCAATGGTTAAAAACATTAATTATATCAGTGATATATGTCGTCAAACACGACGGCCGTAGGCCTACTCTTGCAGTGGTGACGTTACAAACGACCTTTGCTGTTTCAGTATGTCTTTGTGGCAGTCAGCAGTCCGAACAAAAAAAGCGACTGTCTTCGATCGCTACCTGTCGGCTTTGACATGCCTCGGACACATATCAGGATTCCTCCAAGGCTTATAACTATTCAAGCCTGGAACTTAACAAACTGAGTGTTTCGATCCTTTATATGGGAGCCAGTTTTATTCGGAGTGCCCCGGGGCTCACTTATTGGGCCTCTTATGTTCATAATGTACATGCATGATGTTAAAGATAAAATCTATCACTCGGAATTATCCATGTAGGCTGACGATGTTAAGCTTTTCAAACCTATTTTATCAGATTTTGACTGCCAACTACTTCAAAATGATCTAATTTCTCTCTCCAAATGGTGTGAGTCTTGGAAACTTACACTAAATGTAAAAATGCTACCAAATATTCTTTAAAAATTAAAGGAATTATATTAACTATAGCTACGATACAGAGGGACAATCACAAGACCGAATAACAACTGTCAAAGACTTGTGAGTAACTCCTTTATCCGACCTTGGTTATCAAAACAGCATAAGTATTAAATCATACAAAATGTTGGGCTTTCTAAAGCGTACTTACAAATGTGTATTTAGTGAGAAGTAGTCTGGAATTTTCATCCGTAGTCTGGTCACCCCATCAAAGGTACTTGTCAGATAAAATCGAAAATGTAGAAAAAAGTTTTTAAAATATATGTGTTACAAAACAAATCATCAGTACTCTTTAGACTACACAGAACTTTGTAAACATTTTTTAATCACAGCCACTTTATAAACGAAGTCAGGTTACCGACCTTTTATATCCCTATATCCCATATCTGGTTAATTCAGTTAATTACAATGCACCTAAACACAATACTAGAAATCCGGATGTACTTAAACCTCTCAGATGTAGATTAAACCTTAGACAATATTCATTTTCCGCCAGAGTAACTATACTATACCATTCTTCCGACTCATTTTTGGCTAATAGGGAAGTAACGCGAAGGTTGCTTTGTTACAATTTCTAAGATTCACATTTAATCCATAAACAATCTCAATCTTTTGGTTCTGTTCAGAAATCTTTAAGAGGTCGTGTAGCCACCATGTGGAATACAAATAATGTTGAATAGCGCCAATCTGCTTAATAGTATATCCCACAATTAAAACACCTGTTTCACCATGTCGAGTAAAAGAGTTATGTTAGTGAAAATATTTTATATTCAAACTGAGCTTGTATTCTTTGTTTTCATTTTAAATATATGGTCTTTTGTTTACAGTACTTATTGGGGGAAGATAACAAAGTATTCGATGGGGAGCCCTATTACTGGTTGGCAACTCCGTCGGTTCGGACTGGTGTGTCAATGATATTTTTCCATAGTGATATTCTTCCGTCTATTATCGGTTGCCTGATATAGGACCAGGTGCGTTTACATCAGACAATCAGCCGATCGTCATCAATACTGTCATAATGTACAGATACGATTCGGTTAAGCTGTATTTTAGTGATATGTTGAATCTATCTGAGCTAAAATAAAATATGTAACATCTTCAGGTTATTATTGTTTTCAAGAGCTGCTGTTTAATGGAGGCGAAATAGTTTAACCCTTGACTTAATTTTCCACGTTTATTCGGACAATATAGGAAAGGCCTGACAATAATATTAACCAACATTATCCCAACGGGTCGTAAAGATCTGAAAAACATCCGACAATAAATAGATTCGAAATTAATACCTAGACTACAAGGGATATTTTCAATATAGAGAGTCGTACCGTGAATATGTTTACAACACCGAATAAGTCATTAATTATCACCAAGGCTAAGCTAACACGCCGCTGACATCAACTGTAATTTCCCTCATTTTCCCCTTTGTCAACCAAACGACCCGCCTCTCTATATTTATCAATCTCGGCTTCACCAACAGCAATAAGCTACACTTTCATTTTTCAGTAAGGACATGTATCAAAACCACCTCTTTCAATGAAACCAAGTTTGGACCATGCCATCCCCCTTACGAATTCAAAGCCCAAATTCAGCAGTTGAGTCACTAATACCGACTATGGAAGAAATCATCAACATCAAGTACTACATCAAACATTCCCAATTACAAACCCGACCACAAAGGAAATAATCACAAATGAAAGTCCTAGTACAGTAAGGCGTCCCAATCAGTTCTCAGTTTTGAATTGCCCTAAGTCGTGAGTTCGATTCTCACCCTGGCCCGGAAGTTTTTCTGGGTTATTTAGTGTCGGTTATTGACTAATCCACGAATTATGTTTCACATCGGATGCATTAATTGTACACAATCTATTATTATTGCTTCTGTCTATCCTATTTTAGACCATACGCCGACAAGCGAATCAGTTCACCAAATGTTCTTACTCCATTCGTAACACACATTTGACTGGCGCTATAGTCACGCCTATAGTGCAGTAACCATCGAAAGGAGTTATTATACATAACTTTAATACTGTTGTATACACGTTTAATATAAGAATACCACAGAGTAGAGCAATAAATACAAGAACAGTACATTGTATTACCGAAAAGGGTATTTATACAGTTATCAAATTTCCTTAGTAGCATATTTGCTCTGACACAGAGTTTTCTCTTCTGTGATTCGATGTCAAGATTTTCACATAGATCACTGGTAAATATATGACCAAGATAATGATTACCATTCAACGAAACACTAGGCACTTTACGGCCTCGTATCTACTAGGCTTGAAGAATATACACTGTGTTTTACTACTTTTAAAAATTATCTCATCAAATTCAGCATATAAGTCACACTAATTAAGCAATATCTGAAGAGAGTTGGCAGTTGGACAAACTAGACAGAGGTCAACCAGAGAGCCAGCAACAGTACAACCCACATTAGCAGCTGTAGGCCTGGTGTCAAACTCGGCAGGTAAACCGAGAATATACAAGGGGAGAGAACTCCGCCTTGCCTTACACTTTTTGACACCGTCAAGAATGACGAGAAAGATAAGTTATACTGCCCTGCTCGGAAAAAATATGAATGAAAACATCTTCAGAATAATATACAATTGTCGGGACACTGACAGTCACAACGATAGCAAAAGAAATCCATGGATGTGCAATGAGTATAGGATTGTCAAGATTACACATGGTAGAGTCATAATATTGCAGGTGTACAATTTTGATAAGGAGTGGGGCTTATTTGGTTTCGGAAGTGAGAAAATGATAGCGTCTATTGAGTTATGTGTGTTTAAGTCTGTAAAAACGATACTATAGCTTTTTCTTTTAAAATATGGCAGTGTGTTTAGATCAAAATCTGCAAGAGTTGACGGAAGAAGATTTCGATGTCCGTAAAGAGCCACCGAATTTTGTAAGATTCACAGTGAGAGGATCCCCAATATATGTGAGGGGATTTATATCCAAAATTCCCATCACATTCTATATGGTAGAAAATTTGGAAATTAAAAGGGTTAGTTCTTCTATTTAACATGGGACAGTACCTATGCTGAGACAAACCATGTCGTTCTACACGTTAATGGTTTTATGAACAATCTTTGCTAATATTTTGATACAAGTAGCTTATAATTTAGAACATGTAGTTTCAAGTCTGAGCAAAAATAAGATTGAATGTTTTCAAGTCTGAGCAAAAACAAAATTGAATTTATGGCGAAGAACGTATAAAATACAATGTTGCATTTGCTGCTCTTCAATGGTTAAAAACATTAATTATATCAGTGATATATGTCGTCAAACACGACCGCCGTAGGCCTACTCTTGCAGTGGTGACGTTACAAACGACCTTTGCTGTTTCAGTATGTCTTTGTGGCAGTCAGCAGTCCGAACAAACAAAGCGACTGTCTTCGATCGCTACCTGTCGGCTTTGACATGCCTCGGACACATATCAGGATTCCTCCAAGGCTTATAACTATTCAAGCCTGGGACCTAACAAACTGAGTGTTTCGATCCTTTATATGGGAGCCAGTTTTATCCGGAGTGCCCCGGGGCTCACTTATTGGGCCTCTTATGTTCATAATGTACATGCACGATGGTAAAGATAAAATCTATCACTCGGAATTATCCATGTAGGCTGACGATGTTAAGCTTTTCAAACCTATTTTATCAGATTTTGACTGCCAACTACTTCAAAATGATCTAATTTCTCTCTCCAATTGGTGTGAGTCTTAGAAACTTACACTAAATGTAAAAATGCTACCAAATATTCTTTACAAATAAACGGAATTATATTAAATATAGCTACGATACAAAGGGACAGTCACAAGACCGAATAACAACTGTAAAAGACTTGGGAGTAACTCCTTTATCCGACCTTGGTTATCAAAACAGCATAAGTATTAAATCATACAAAATGTTGGGCTTTCTAAAGCGTACTTACAAATGTGTATTTATTGAGAAGTAGTCTGGAATTTTCATCCGTAGTCTGGTCACCCCATCAAAGGTACTTGTCAGATAAAAATATATGTGTTACAAAACAAATCATCAGTACTCTTCAGACTACACAGAACTTTGTAAACATTTTTAATTACAGCCACTTTATAAACGAAGTCAGGTTACCGACCTTTCCTTTTTAAGTAAATGTATCCACTCCGCTGTTGATACCCCATATCTGGTTAATTCAGTTAAGTACAATGCACCTAAACGCAATACTAGAAATCCGGATGTAAACCTTAGACAATATTCATTTTCCCCCAGAGTAACTAAACTATACAATGAAACTGCTAAACAAAACCCGTTTCTAGATATATTTGAAAATTATTCCACATTTAAGCAAAAACGTATAATGTTTTAATCGTTTTTATGACCCATTAAATTCCAACAACAATGCAGCATGCTTTTTATATATAAATTTTTCTTATAGGCATTACAATTTGTTTATCAATTACTTTTTCTGTATTTATGTATTTATAGGTTATTTATTTAATTTCATTTTTCTTTTTATCTATTATCTATCATAGTAGCTTTATTTCTGTTTCCTATCTTTGTTATCACTCCTGTTAGTGGGCCTCTGGCCTGTATGGAAGTTGACTTGCAATAAACATAAACAAAACACACACGAACACTTTTGTTGCTAATACTCAAACGGATATGTGCATTGTTCATTTCACGACCATATATATTGTCGCTATATTTGAATTATGACCAGCAGCCTGTTTCACTAATTGGCGTAGAGTAGCTTTTTACTTCCATAGCAACCCATACTGTAGACATATGTTGTTATGAAAGTTACGTAAAAAGTTACGCCGAGTCGCTTTGTGAAACAGGCTACTGCAGTTTATCAGAGGGTATTTCACGTAGGTATATCCCCTTAGTTTCAGATCGGACTATCTGTACTCATCGAATGTCGTGTATGACGTCACTTTGGGCTAAAAATACGGAAATATGCTTATTTTCTTCCGACTCATTTTTGGCTAATAGGGAAGTAACGCGAAGGTTTCTTTGTTACAATTTCTAAAATTCACATTTATTTCGTAAACAATCTCAATGTTTTGGTTCTGTTCAGAAATCTTTAATGGGTCGTGTAGCCACCATGTGGAATACAAATAAATTTGAATAGCGCCAATCTGCTTAATAGTATATCCCAAAATTAAAACACCTGTTTTACCATGTCGAGTAAAAGAGTTATGTTAGTGAAAATATTTTATATTAAAACTGAACTTGTATTCTTTGTTTTCATTTGAAATATATGGTCTTTTGTTTACAGTACGCATTGGGGGAAGATAACAAAGTATTCGATGGGGAGCCCTATTACTGGTTGGAAACTTCATCGGTTCGGACTGGTGTGTCAATGATTTTTTTTCCATAGTGATATTTTTCCGTCTATTATCGGCTGCCTGAGATAGGACCAGGTGCGTTTACATCAGACAATCAGCCGATCGTCATCAATACTGTCGTAATGTACAGATACGATTCGGTTAAGCTGTATTTTAGTGATATGTTGAATCTATCTGAGCTAAAATAAAATATTAACATCTTCAGGTTATTATTTTTTTTCAAGAGCTGCTGTTTAATGGAGGCGAAACAGTTTAACCCGGACAATATACGAAAGGCCTGACAATAATATTAACCAACAATATCCCAACGGGTCGTAAAGATATGTAAAGTTCTGAAAAAAATCCGACAATAAATAGATTCGAAATTAATACCTAGACTACAATGGATATTTTCAATATAGAGAGTCGTACCGTGAATATGTTCACAACACTGAATAATTCATTAATTATCACCAAGGCTTAGCTAACACGTGGACGAAGGAATTCTGTGGCTATTTGTTCACCCTATATAACTCAGATCCGCCCCTTCATGGAGAACAATGTCACTCCTTTAAGGGTTGATCTAATACACCACCATCACATCTAACAGGCTAAGCTAACACGCCGCTGACATCAACTGTACTTTCCCTCATTTTATCTCTCTGTCAACCAAACGATCCGCCTCTCTATATTTATCAATCTCGGCTTCACCAACAGCAATAAGCTACACTTTCATTTTTCAGTCAGGACATGTATCAAAATCACCTCTTTCAATGAATTCAAGTTTGGAACCATGCCATCCCCCTTACGAATTCAAAGCCCAAATTCAGCAGTTCAGTCACCAATACCGACTATGGAAGAAATCATCAACTCGATACAAGTACTACATCAAACATTCCCAATTACAAACCAGACCAAAAAGAAAATAATAATAAAAAAACAATCAACCTTTATTTCACAAGGGTCCATATTAAAAAAAAAACAGAACAAAAAAACATACAGTTCATAATATTTGTGTACACATGAAAGTCCTAGTACAGTAAGGCGTATGAATCAGTTCTCAGTTTTGAATTACCCTAAGTCGTGAGTTCGATTCTCACCCTGGTCCGGAAGTTTTTCTGGGTCATTTAGTGTCGGTTATTGACTAATCCACGAAATACGTTTCACATCGGATGCATTAATTGTACACAATCTATTATTATTGCTTATATCTATCCTATGTTTTAGACTATACGCTGAAAAGCGAATCAGTTCACCAAATGTTCTTACTCCATTCGTAACAAACATTTGACTGGCATTACAGTCACGCCTATAGTGCAGTAACCATCGCAATGAGTTGTTATACATAACTTTAATACTGTTGTATACACGTTTAATATAAGAATTCCACTGACTAGACCAATAAATACAAGAACAGTACATTGTATTACCGAAAAGGGTATTTATACAGTTAGCAAATTTCCTTAGTAGCATATTTGCTCTCACACAGAGTTGTCTCTTCTGTGATTCGATGTCAAGGTTTTCACATAGATCACTGGTAACTATATGACCAAGATTACTGTGAGAGTCTATAGATTTTAAATGATTACCATTCAACGAAACATTAGGCACTTTTACGGCCTTAAATCTAATAGGCTTGAAGAATATACACTGTGTTTTACTACTGTTAAAAAGGATCTCATCAAAGTCAGCATATAAGTCGCATTCATTAAGCAATATCTGAAGAGAGTTGGCAGTTGGACAAACAAGACAGAGATCAACAATAGAGCCAGCAACAGTACAACCCACATTAGCAGCTGTAAGCCTGGTGTCAAGCTCGGGCAGGTAAACCGAGAATATACAAGGGGAGAGAACTCCGCCTTGCCTTACACCATTTGACACCGTCAAGAATGACGAGAAAGAAGAACCGCCATTTTACAGTGAATGTTTGACGCTTACACCACACATACAATATACCAACAACAAATAAGGGTACCTTCCAGCCATCCATGAAGCATACAAAAACAGTACTGCCATTGGAACGCCAGTTCTTTTAAGACAAAAAAGTAAGGTAGGGTTTACAAATATTCAATGAAAAACATTTTTAAAAAATCGATTCAATCCTTTGATTTTTTTTTAACAGCAGAAGTGAAGTAGACACGTGACAGCTCATCTGACAAGGTACCGTGTCTTAAAATAACAATTACTATACATTTTATTCCAGGCGTATTTAACATGCTCAGAAGTGAGACCATCATGGCCAGCAGATTTATCCGATTTCATAGTATTGACCAAGTATATCACGAATAGTGTCCAGGGAGGCCACCGGCAATACATTAGATTGAAATGCATGGTATAATACATTTAGTAATTCGTCCTTATGTCTAATAGTATTAACAAAATTCAACAAAAGTTAACATTTATCTTTCCAACGATTAGCTATATGGCTTTCACTCTCAATATTCTCAACTGACCCAGGGAGTAACATATATTTACCATTATTATTGAGCACCTCTCTCCAAAACACATCATTACTGTAGGTACTGAAAGAATTAGCCAATTTGTTAGCACGGATGGTAGCTTCTTCTTTCTTACAAGCCCTGAGAGCATTGAACTGCCGTCTGGTATTTTTCATATAATCAGTAATGAACCCGTCTCGTGGGTCAGCGCTAGCTTGTGTATGCAGCTCATCCATACAGTCATTCCACTCGGGTACAATACATACAATTTGTTCGTAGATTTAACTTTCGGGATACAAAAATCAGCCGACACAGATAGGGCGCTTACGAAGTTAGAATAATAATGAGAGATATGATTTACATGGTCAATACATTTGCAAGAAAACTTGTCACAACTTAACGATATTGCAGTAATTCGTCATCTATAACTTTAGACCCACCCCATGCTAGATTAACTCAGAGAGGCAAGTGATCAGAGGTTATATAGTCATAGCAAATATGGATATCTGTGATGGACTTATGTACATGCTCTCGCTTGACCAAATAACTAAAAAGCTACAAAGAAAACATTTGGGTTTCCCCTCAACCGGTTGCATGCCCCTATTCCTGCAAGTGGGTACCAATGACATTCAATGGCCACCGAAAAGCTGGAAATCGATGTCGTCCGCCAAGAGGTGGTTGTTAAGCAATCTGACTAAAGTCGAGATGGTTATTGAAAAGACCATCTGAAGATTACGAGCCCTTTTATCGTGTGTTCAGGCTGTGAGTCGAGAGCCTGTGAGATAATAGACGGGCCAATCACTGAACCGCTTACTGACGGCATGTAGGAAAACACAGAAGGACATGGATGCCGATGCGCTGGGTTTTGGGATAAGTAATATATCAGTTCTAAGCAAAAAGGAGTTTGATATTAAATTTAGCGAACACGATGTCACTATCTCTCGACTCTAGTACTTTTGCGAGCTTAAACAGAACTTTAATTCTTTTAGTTTTATGCTGGGTCAATTTACCGACAATGCACTCTTCTTGTTACCATCTGTCAAGTATCGTCAGTGCTTGAGAGAGCTATATGTGCAGTTCAATCAGAATGGCTTGACTGGGTACCCTGCCCTTACGCCGGTTACGAAATAAACCAACCGATCTTCGGGAAATATCCTGCCCACGCATAATTAAATTTTATGGCTTTGTTATATTTGGGAATGCTGTTGTAGTGTTGAGAAAAAAAACGTTGACTTTTCTATGAAACGTATAATCTCGGATACATTGAAAGATTATCGGTAGTAAGTAGCACTAGTATGCTGGGATTTATATGAACTATAGATATACACTATTCTACCGGAAAGATCAAATTAAAAGATCTGATTAGAAATATGTTGGACTTTTTTTTCATATACAAAACCCAGAAAATTACCAGCCTTTTTTAAAAAAAAAAGCATATTGGAAGCATTCAAGTCACACAACACCCAAGGGTGATTGATTGATGTTTAACGCCATGCTGAAGATTATTTCTCTTATATGACGGCATTGCCAGGTTTAGTGGGGGAGGAATTTGGGCCTCAAGGATGAAGTTATTAAGTTATTTAACTGTTGTGTGAATTAGGTAACACATTTAGTTTGAACAGGCCAGAGGCAGTTTAATTTCATTTAGAACTGTCCAAAGTGAATCATTTTAGAACTGTCTAAAAATCTCTCTATAAACTAAGTCTCTGACAGTTTTAATATGCAATGGAACTAAATGATTCCATTACATTATGTAATTGTTATTGCATAGATTTACTCTAAAATGTGGATTGGCTGCACATGACCATCAGAATATTAATATGAAAAAGTCAGAAGTTTGCCTTGGAAGTTACATTTGCTATTATAATGTTTCACAATTATTTTAGTGAAACCAGAAGTAAATGAATGTCATGCATTTACTTCTGGTGAAACTAATCTTTAGAATATAAAAATATATGCTAGGGAAATGTTAAAGCGGCATCAGCTGCCAAAATTCACACTTTTTTCATAATTTCTGATCGGCACGACAGTAAAAGGTTGTGGAGGCCATCACAAAAACTAAACGATTGGCGTTGAAATGAGGAAAATCCATACAGTATGTGGCCTGTACGAAACGAAAATGTGTTCGAAAAGTAAACAAAATTTAAATAACCGGGTCAACCATTCATTCATTATAAGCCAAAGTTAGTTGAAAACAATACTTTATCGTACATTTTCGAGACTAGAACCACTAAAAAGTTCTGAATTATACGTCTTGAGAAAAATAGCCGATAATTTCAACATTCTGTTGTAACGTCAAAATATCAACAATTTGGCAGCTCATGCCACTTTAAGAAGCAAGTAACAAGTTATTTTCAATTTAATTTTATTATAAGGATAAAATAGGACTGTCACTATATCCCAATATTCATTGAGCTGGAACCAAGAGGGATGTATCGCCTTCATGACAAGAGAAAATTGCCTATTAGAACATGGCCATGGCAAGATACCCTATATACAGAAGATTTCCCGGCCTGGGTAATAAACCTATAATACATTGGCAGAAATCTTGACATAGTGATTAAGAAACTCGCCAGTCCCAGTGAGCTAAAATGTTCGGCTTATTATGAGAGAACTGTATATTTCTTCGAATGGTTAGATAAAATATATTTCTTTTATTTTGGTATATTACTTCGAATGGTTAGACAAAATATATTTCTTTTATTTTGGTATATTACTTCGAATGGTTAGACAAAATATATTTCTTTTATTTTGGTATATTACTTCGAATGGTTAGACAAGATATATTTCTTTTATTTTGGTATATTACTTCGAATAGTTAGACAAAATATATTTCTTTTATTTTGGTATATTACTTCGAATGGTTATACAAAATATATTTCTTTTATTTTGGTCTCAAGTCTATAATTCACATGTCTGTGTACTCTCAATCAGTAAAAGTGACTTAAGTTGCGCTCTAACTCCAAAAGAAATTCAGAAGATTTTAAAATTGAACAACAGCTTTGGAACAATTCCACTGTACCTAATGTTATTCTTGTATATATATCTGTATCTGTACTTACCTCATCACATTTTCCTGAAGATGACAAGTATATCTTTGTCGAAATATTGAAATCGTCAATATGCGTTTGTTAAATTTATTCGGAGTTACCTTGCTACTGCATTATTACCATACAAAGAGTCCCTTCATATTTCAAAATTAAATCCTATATTAAATGCTCAAATTTCATCCGTTCCTCTCCGCTTATTCAATGTGTAACCAACTGTCTCCATTCTGAAGATACGGTTGTCTTATCGTCTGCGTTATATCCTGATGTTACAGCACACCTGCTTATCCCATGTCCTCCATATCTTAATACATGTAGTTAACGCTTGACCTGTAATAGGATTGCCCCCCACCCCCTCCCTTACCTTAGATTGTGGTGATTTCAACTACAGTGTAGGAATCACAACTTATCAGTGATTATAACTTTTGTATTTGTTTTGTTCATTCTTGCTGTGTATATAATGCCTGTTTAACCATGCCGACGTTGTGTTGCTGTAATTTCTGATGATGAGAGTAGTTTCTCTCGAAAGCTAATATTAAAACATCACCATGTACAAAGTAGTACAAGTTGTCCTATGTGTTTTGGTTTGTCTTAATCGTGTGAAAGATTAACTTTATCTAACTCTCAGCCTGGACCCTATGATACTGTAAAGAAATTTACATGTGGCATCCATGGTTTTAAGTGATTCGTTGATGGCTTAAAGGGGCATGAGCTGCCGAAATTCACACTTTTTTCATAATTTCTAATCGTCACGACAGTAAGAGACTTTGAAGGCCATCGAAAAACTAAATGATTGGCGTTGGAATGAGGAAAATCCATACAGTATGTGCCCTGTACGAACCGAAAATGTGTTCGAAAAGTAGCAAAATTTAAATAACCGGGACGACCATTCATTCATTCTAAGTCAAAGTTAGTTCAAAACAATACTTTATCGTACATTTTTGAGACTAGAAGTACTAAACAGCTTCTGAATTATACGTCTTGAGAAAAATAGCCGATAATTTCAACATTCTGTGTTTACGTCAAAATATCAACATTTTGGCAGCTCATGCCCCTTTAAATATATTCTCTAAATTTAGAGTTGTGGTACCAAAACTCTACAAATCAGTAAGGAACTTTTGCCTCTCAGTTGCGAAAGTCGGGCAAATAAATAAAATATGTTCGATTTTTTTCCGGATTCTGACAAGTCACACATAGATCGGAATCAACGAGAGGAAATTTTTTCGAGTAAGTTTTGGTTTGAATATGCCCTGGTCGTAATCTTGTACATATAACATCGGCTATTCTGAAAGGGAGGGAAACAATATTATTATTCAAAACAGATTCATTGTGATTGTAAAAAAACGACCTTTTGTTGAAAATTCCCATTCTTGTTGCCAGATATTAAGGAATGTGCTCTTAATGGAGTACATGGCTTCTGAAAGAGAGAGTGGTATAGTAATATGTATAGTGGGTGATAACAGGGATTGTTTCGCAAGCTGATCCGCCAATTCATTACCCAAAATATTTGCATGTCCAGGCAGCCAATCAAATTGAACGTCAATACCTTGTCGGAAAATATCAGTAAATTTATTCAAAATATCATATAATATAGAACAACTATTAGTCCATGTAAAATTCCCAATAGCTAAAATAGCACTTAACAAATCACTTAAAATTATTACTCGCAAGGATATAAGATCTGCTATAAAATTCAGTGCGTAAAGAATTCCAACCAGTTCAGCTGTGAAAACTGATATTTTATCTGACAGTCTGAAATTTGTATGGTTCTTAAGCTCTGGTATACAAAATGCACAGCCTTTTTTACCCGAATCTGGGTCTTTAGATGCGTCAGTATAAACCTGCAGATAGTTACTTCAATTTTCTTTGATGTAGTCTTTACTACGAATGGAAATACTTTAAGAGTTGTCGGATTTTTTAAATTTTGGAATGCAGTTCAGGTGACACACTTGGTAATTTTAACTTCCAAGGAGGAAACTGGAAAACAAAAGTTGTATATACAGGAATAGAATTATGCAATCCAAGCTGTTTACAAATACAACTAACTCTTACGTTAAACGGCTTCTTCTTTTGGGCAGTAACATCATATAATGCATCATAATAAGATGGGGGGAAAAGCTCACTGGCATTAGTTTTATTCCAAACTTCAGCGTACGAAACTTCCTTCGTATAGATAGCGGCCATTCGTTACACATGAACTGCAGGACATTTAATGGGGTTGTTCACTAAGCGCCAGTGGCGATTCGAAGGGCTGCACATTGAACGGAGTCAAGTTTTTGCTTCAGCGACTCCCCCGCTGTGTCGTACACCTCGCACGAGAGGTCAAATCGAGATCGTATAATTGCACGGTACATAAGCAGTAGACGATGACGTCTTGTTTCGCCTACTCCTTTTATTATCCCCTCGCGACGAAAGTCGGGGAGGGATATAGCGTTGCGTTTGTACGTACGTAAGTACGTACGTATGTTCACCTTTTGTCATCCCTCTAGCGACTTCATTTTTGAACGGATTCTGACCAAACTTCATATATGAGTCCAGCATAGGAATACCTCGAACAAGTTCGTTTTTTAGAGTGCCAAGGTCAAGGTCACAGTTACTATTTATAGAAAATCTTTGTCAGCGCTCTAGCGACTTCATTTTTGAACGGATTCTGACCAAACTTCATATATGAGTCCAGCATAGGAATACCTCGAACAAGTTCGTTTTTTAGAGTGCCAAGGTCAAGGTCAAGGTCACCGTTACTATTTTTAGAAAATCTTTGTCGGTGCTCTAGCGACTTCATTTTTGAACGGATTCTGACCAAACTTCATATATGAGTCCAGCATAGGAATACCTCAAAGAAGTTCATGTTTCAGGGTGCCAAGGTCAAGGTCACAGTTACTATTAATAGAAAATCGTACGTACGTATGTTCACCTTTTGTCAGCGCTAGCAACTTCATTTTTTGCGGATTCTGACCAAACTTCATATATGAGTCCAGCATAGGAATACCTCGAAAGAGTTCGTGTTTCAGGGTGCCACGGTCAAGGTCAAGGTCACCATTACTATTTATAGAAAATCTTTGTCAGCATACTTGCAAATTCATTTTTGAACGGATCCTGACCAAACTTCATATATGAGTCCAGCATAGGAATACCTGGAACAAGTTCATGTTTCAGGGTGCCAAGGTCAAGTTCACCGTTACTATTTATAGAAAATCTTTGTCATCACTCTTGCGACTTCATTTCTGAATGGATCCTGACCAAACTTCCCATATGGGTCCAGCATGGGAATACCTCTAACCAGATCGTGTTTCAGGGTGCTAAGGTCATGGTCAGCGTTACTATTTATAGAAAATCTTTGTCAGCGCTCTTGCAACTTCACTTCTGAACGGATCCTGACCAAACATTGGTCCAGCATGGCAATACCTCTAACGCGTCACCGCTTTTGGGACTTCATTTTTAAATGGGTTCTGACCAAACTTCATCCCCACCCCCCATTTTGCGTCAGAGTTCTTGTGTTAGCACGCGAGGGGATTTGTATCGTTTGCGATGTCTTGTTTTAATTAGAAAACGCCGCGGGGCGAAAGGGAGACTCGGTAATCCTTTAACAATACCTGGATTAAGGATCAAGGTCCCCATTTCCCCCATAAAATCCACTTGACGTCCCCCATGATCCCCCAAGAAAAAATCTTGTTATAATACATATTTTATTAATGTCAGAATTAAATAAATGAGTCACACTGATTTTCTAATGTACGTGTACAAAATGTGCTGCTCGATCAGCCAACTGAACAACAGCGATTTCCCCATATCGGTACTGGTCCTTCAGGTGAGACAAACGTTCATCAAGTTAGCGATATTTCCGTCTGTTAGGCTGCTGTCTGGCTCCACTTGACATCTGGCCCAACTTCACCTCTGTTACAGACTGCTCTTTTTGTAGCAGCTGGATAAACTCATATATGTTAGGATGAGATTTTCCAAAGTGAACAGTGAACGGTTTTCAGCTTAACAAGATAACTGTTCACTGCCACTCAGTGATCGATGGCAGATGACTGTTCACCCCCACCCTCCACCCTACCCTCCTTGTCAAGCATAGTGGGACCGCACTAGGCGGTCTCCACAGGGTACCCAAAATAAATTCTGTTCAGAAGTAGGCGAAACGAGACTAAACCTAGTAGACAGTGTTTGTCCGCAACCCCATGGCGTTCCTGAAACAGATCGCATGATGTTAAGAGCTTTTTTGCATTTTGTAACAATATAATTAATATGACACTTCTAGGAAAGTTTTGAGTCGAAGGTCAGCCCCAGATACTGAAAAGAAGTTACCACTTTAATAACATTGCCATTAAGAGAAATAGTTATGGGAGGAAGAGATCGTTTTTGTGAATTACAGCCTCAGATTTCACTGATGAAAATCGGAATCCCCATTGTTTGATCCATTCAGGTATGCAATCAATTCCCTGTTGGATATATTTCTCCGCTTATTTGAGATTTCTATTAGAGAACCATACTGCCAGGACATCTGCAAAAAGACAACAACTTAACTTTGGATTTAGTCGAAAAGGTAAATAATTTATGGCAACGTTGAAAAGAGTTGGCGAAATTACGCTGCCTTGTGGCACATCGTTCTCCACCATCATTGGGAGAGAGTACACGTTGCCTATACGCACACGTATCATCCTATCGTTTAAACAAATTTCTGACCCATCCAAATAATCGACCACTCAATCCCATATTTCTTAATTTTATAAGCAGGCCATGCTTCCACATCATGTCATATGCCTTTTCGATGTCCAAAAACACAGCAAGAACGGATTCCTTATTGGCGAACGATTTCAATATCGACGACTCTAAAGTTACCGCATGGTCACAAGTGCTCCGTTTGTCCTGAACCCACTTTGTTTAGGGGACAAAATGTTATTTTTGGAAAGATGCCATCTTAACCGAGAGTTAACCATACACTCCATTACATTAGACAATGTTGACGTTAAAGAAATCGGGCGATATGATGCTGGAAGGGAGGCATCCTTTCCTGGTTTTGGAACTGGTATAACCACAGCACTCTTCCAGACTAGCAGGAGACACATATTTGATCAAATGTAATTATAGAAAAATAGCAAAATATTTAGACATTGTCACAAGTGACTTGTGTATTTTCATATTCCTTCCATTGTACAACGTTTAAACTAGTGGCAGAGGTCACTATAACTCAATTTCTTATTCCTGTCTGGAGATTTGGCGCGGTTTTTTTTACAGCCGCAAGCTGACCGCAAATTAGAATACTAGCCCTTTATTGGCTTACGCTGTAAGTAGGTTACATGTATTTGAATAAGACTGTGTGTATAAGGCCTGGTCAGCTACCGGAAAGGTGTCATTAATATTGTATCGAAGAGCCACGTCACCCGTTGTCTACCGGGTATTTTTGTGTAGACGTGTGTTTCTTCAGGTATGTTTGTTTCTAATATAGTGTTACCTTTTTCTCGATTTTTCTCCGATATTTTCATTGTATTTTGAACTTGCTGGTATGTTGTGCCACATTTTTCTTAATATAGGCCTTGAATCCCGTAGCTGTTTAGGCGGGAGCCTTGATCGTGACTCGCTGGTTAGAGCGAGTGCCTAGCTAATCAATGACCGTTTAGCCAGGCGGCCTCCTGTATGAGGCGATTTGTCACCTTATTCTTAGGTATGGTCTCTTAATATTGCTAAGACTAAGCCTCTGTTATCAGTAAATATAAGGTATGGATTGAATGTAAAGGCCTATATTTATATACATGTTATATCATATGTAGCCAGATTTATATCGCTGTTTGATACCTTCCCCAGGGAGCGTCTCTTATTACCTAATTCGGAAATACCCACAAAGGGTTCATCACATACAAATCTATGAAAAGTATTTGTATATTTTTCTTATTCTCAGTGAATACATACATGGAACTACCCCAGTGACGATTATCCGACCAGGAAGTATACCCCGGTCAACTCTGGTTTACCAACCGGCACCTTTCATTTCTTTGTGACCCGTTTGCAGATCTGTGGCTCTTACATGTAGTTTAAGATGAGTATACATGTCTCACTCGGTATCCATGTACTTGTAAAGGGGAGTTAACCAATAATAAACCTATGTCTTACTTTTTCTTCTGTGTTGCTTCTTTCGTTCCTTTGTTTAGAATAGTTCTGCGAGCAACCCATAAAACTAAAATACGGTTTCACGTGACGTATATTCCCTCCGAACTTACCATCCACTTGGGGGTCGAGCTAACATGTGACACATTTATCTGGCAATTGAGACACTATAGAGTAACTAATTCCTCCCCTGGCGTGTAATCTCTCTTATTGACTAGCACCTAGAGATCTTCATTTATTGCAAGATCGTCGAACTGAATATTGTTAAAAGTGGCTGGTAGACTCCACATCTGTAACCTTTAAGAAATCGTCGCTGTAGTTATCAGAGCCAGATATGTAAGAAAAATGTTGAACCAATACCTCACATTTTTCTTGATTAGTGGCGTAGTTAGAGTAGAGTTAGTAGGGATAGAGTTCGACTTTTGGTTACCACTAATAGCTTTTATTTGACGCCAAACAGTTCTTAATGGCGTTCTGCTAGATATATTGGAACAGTACTGACGCCAATGTGATTTCTGTGTTTGTTTAATAACTTTCTGAGCCTCGGCCTTGTCTTTTATATTCAATAATATCGATGAATAGGCGAGTTCTTGCAGCTCTGTTTTTGTCTTTTTCCCTTGCTCTTATAGCTAGTGTACATTGTTCCGTCCACCAAGGCACTGGGAATTTTTTCTTTATTGGCAGGTCTCGACTGAGGAATTTATTTTTTTGCTGCAGAATTAAAAGCTACAAGTGAATTTTCATTAAATTTATTTTCATCGGTGTCATAAATAGAATCAAAAAATTATATTTCACACTCTCTGCCATTTTAAGTTTCCATCTCTGGCCAGATTCTGGAGGATTGTACTTCCCACCCATACCAAAAGATATTGAGATTGGGTAGTGGTCACTGCCACAGGGCCAGGTTAGGTCTACTTCCCAGCTAAACGCTGGGCATAGATCAGGGGGGTATTTCATAAAACCGCTAAGGGCTAAGGTTAGCCGGCTATTGGACGTAGTCCGCTAAGTTTTTTGACTACACCGTTTCACCAATCTGGCTAATTTAGACCGAAATCCTTAGTCACCTACAGAAGTGGCTAAATAGTAAAACAAACATGGAAACAACTTTTGTAAATGTTGAATTTCGAAGGGTAATGCGACGATAGAGAGTTTTTGTTGATAGAGAGAATCCCCTTGAGGTTTAAAATGACGATAAAATAAAAAAGATATTTCGTTTCAATTGGGCGACGATTTATTATATTTTGAATATGGTAAAGGATGAGTTGGATTGATTGATTGATTGCTCGGTGTTGTACGCCGCGCTCAAGATTATTTCACTTATATGGCGGCGTTGCCAGTTTTATTGTGTGAGGAAACCGGGCTCTATACCCGGAGGAAACCCACTACCTTCTGATGGTAACTGGCAACCATCCCACATAGGTCGTTCAAGTGAAAACCCAGTCAGAAAATTTTCCAATGTTTGTTGTGCCATCACACGGTACCTAGTACGTTTTTGTTCGTATGCCTACCGGACAATATCTTGAGCGGGTGAAGTAGTGATTTTTTCCAACTCGCAGGTAAATAAAACATTACCGTTCATAAGGTTTGGTTTTAATTATATTGTACCTAGTACTTAATCTTTAAATCTAAAAAAACGAAAGTGGCATAACACTGAGGGGTAGAGGGTGGGGGTGCTCCGGGACTCAATAGAGCGTTGTATACTTTCACTGGCGAATCTAACACCTATGGGTCGCCCGGTAGTTCCCACTCATGACACTTTGTGAATGAGGCCCTATTGGATTATTGTAAGTGGGATGGTTACCAGATGTGAGATTTCTCTGGACACATGTCCTCCCCCCCCCCCCCTCTAATTACCTTGGCGTAAAACATCCCAAGAACTTGTTAACATTTGTTTGATTTTCAGGAATTCCAAATGTGATAGGTCTAATAGACTGCACACACTGCCATTGGGCCAACATTTAGTAGGCTATCTAGCCGAGAAATCTTGGCTCTGCCGATTTTTTTTCCCGTGTTCGTCATAGCCAAGATAAATAAGCAAAGAATAAAATATTTACCACTGCATTCCTATAGTATAGACCACGAAGAAGGAGTTTGTCAAACTTACGCCGCTGTAAAGTGATAAACTTTCCCTTATGCAGTCAATATTTGTTTCGAAGTCCTCTGGCTTTCAACCTGACGTAACCGCCATAGTAAAACATTTAAACGACCAGTTAAACTGTGCGGGGCGTCGTAGAAATACTTCACTCATATATCTTTACTTTAGTCACTTTACAACGGCATAAGTTTGACAAACTCCTTCTTCGTGGTCTATGCTATCGAAATACAGTGGTAAATATTTTATTCTTTGCTTATTTGTTGTGAAATTTGCCCCGCCGATTTATTCGGCGGGTCTCCTTAACAAATATCACTTTTTACTATGGAAGTGATCTTGGCTATGACGAACACGGAAAAAAAAATCGGCAGAGCCAATATTTCTCGGCTAGTAGGCTATCGTAAGTCGTCTAAGTGCATAGCCTACTTTGGCCTGGTGAAACGATTTAGCCACTTTTTCGGCTAGTCAATTTTTTTTCAATTTGTTTATTCACTCCAAGCCACAGGGTGGCACGGGAGGTAACCAGACAAATGTAATACATTTACAAACATGGCGGGCATAATACAGTAGTTATCGTATGACACACACACAACAGATACAGATAGTATATATATATACACACAATTTTTTTTTTAGACTGGACACAATTTTACTTGTATTGCTCAAAGCAGCCAGAAAATACACGGACAGGGAACAATACATATTACATAATTACATTCCAGTAGTTATCTTTAGAGATTTACCTATAAATCTTACAAGATTATTCAAAATAAGATGTTTGTTGGTTTGGAAGAGCTCTCGACATTTGAGAGCACTTGGATTGGTATAACAATACCTTGGTAAAAACATATGGCGTAGTTTATTTAGACTTTTACATTTAAACAACAGGTGATATTCATCGCCGATAGAAGAGGAATCACAAGCTGAGCAAAGACGTTCATTTTGCAGTGTATTATACCATCTCCCTGTTTCAATTGGGAGTCTGTGGTTCGTTGTTCTAAATCGTGCTAATATCTTACAACTTCTATTATCTAGCAATCTAAAATAAGGTTCTAGTTGGAAATCTGTCTTAATAATGGAATAAAATAATCCTTTTGAGGAACCTGCTATAAAAGAGAAAAATTGTTGTACATATTGATCTTGAAGTGTTTTTTTCACCACATTTATCAGACAATTTCTGTTACCAACTGTCTGCGAATCCCAGACATAATTTAAGCCACTTTGATATAAAATTGATTTAACACATCCTAACCATGGAAAATCATTGTTCTGAGCATTGAGACTTGTGATAAATTTATATACAATTGAGGAAAGTTTTTCTTTCTTGCCCTGTACCAATTTAATCCAGTATGACAATATGCGAATAAAAATCTTTATGCGTAAAGGGTAGACACCAAGCTCACCATAAATAATATAGGACGGAGTTGACTTTTTGAGTCCAATAATACTTTTACAGAATTTAAGGTAAAATGTCTCTATTAGATCTAGTTTGCCTACACCCCACACTTCACAACCATATAACAAGATAGGTAGGATAACCTGATCGAACAGTTTTAGCTGAAGATCTATTGGGAGATATAAATTGGTTATCTTCCTACGTAAACCAAACAATGCTTTGGATGCTTGGTTGATTAGGTGCTTAATGGTGTACATAAAATTTCCATTATATCTCATTACTATTCCCAGATATGTATAATTTTCTACAACATCAACATCCCTACCATATAAATAAAAAGATGGATAGATTCTTGGTTTTCGTTTACAAAACATCATGATTTTTGTCTTGTCTACGTTAACATTAACTTGCCATACATAACAGTAGTTTTCAAATGCAGTCAAGGCATTTTGTAAACTTAAAGAATTCTCAGCCAGTAAGACAGTATCATCTGCATACAACAACACAAGCATATATACGAAACATTCAATCTGCATTTGAATTTCAGTAGATAATGATATACAACCTATGATATTTCTATTTACAAGGAACTCTTCAAGATCATTTAAAAATAAAGAAAACTACTGACTGTTAGTGTCTGTGGAACGACTACCCCATATCACATTATGTGCGTGAAAATCTCCACAAAATATAGTAGGCCCCTTTATATATCTAGCCAGAAATCGGGCGATATGATGCTGGAAGGGAGGCATCCTTTCCTGGTTTTGGAACTGGTATAACCACAGCACTCTTCCAGACTAGCAGGAGACACATATTTGATCAAATGTAATTATAGAAAAATAGCAAAATATTTAGACATTGTCACAAGTGACCTGTGTATTTTCATATTCCTTCCATTGTACAACGTTTAAACTAGTGGCAGAGGTCACTATAACTCAATTTCTTATTCCTGTCTGGAGATTTGGCGCGGTTTTTTTTACAGCCGCAAGCTGACCGCAAATTAGAATACTAGCCCTTTATTGGCTTACGCTGTAAGTAGGTTACATGTATTTGAATAAGACTGTGTGTATAAGGCCTGGTCAGCTACCGGAAAGGTGTCATTAATATTGTATCGAAGAGCCACGTCACCCGTTGTCTACCGGGTATTTTTGTGTAGACGTGTGTTTCTTCAGGTATGTTTGTTTCTAATATAGTGTTACCTTTTTCTCGATTTTTCTCCGATATTTTCATTGTATTTTGAACTTGCTGGTATGTTGTGCCACATTTTTCTTAATATAGGCCTTGAATCCCGTAGCTGTTTAGGCGGGAGCCTTGATCGTGACTCGCTGGTTAGAGCGAGTGCCTAGCTAATCAATGACCGTTTAGCCAGGCGGCCTCCTGTATGAGGCGATTTGTCACCTTATTCTTAGGTATGGTCTCTTAATATTGCTAAGACTAAGCCTCTGTTATCAGTAAATATAAGGTATGGATTGAATGTAAAGGCCTATATTTATATACATGTTATATCATATGTAGCCAGATTTATATCGCTGTTTGATACCTTCCCCAGGGAGCGTCTCTTATTACCTAATTCGGAAATACCCACAAAGGGTTCATCACATACAAATCTATGAAAAGTATTTGTATATTTTTCTTATTCTCAGTGAATACATACATGGAACTACCCCAGTGACGATTATCCGACCAGGAAGTATACCCCGGTCAACTCTGGTTTACCAACCGGCACCTTTCATTTCTTTGTGACCCGTTTGCAGATCTGTGGCTCTTACATGTAGTTTAAGATGAGTATACATGTCTCACTCGGTATCCATGTACTTGTAAAGGGGAGTTAACCAATAATAAACCTATGTCTTACTTTTTCTTCTGTGTTGCTTCTTTCGTTCCTTTGTTTAGAATAGTTCTGCGAGCAACCCATAAAACTAAAATACGGTTTCACGTGACGTATATTCCCTCCGAACTTACCATCCACTTGGGGGTCGAGCTAACATGTGACACATTTATCTGGCAATTGAGACACTATAGAGTAACTAATTCCTCCCCTGGCGTGTAATCTCTCTTATTGACTAGCACCTAGAGATCTTCATTTATTGCAAGATCGTCGAACTGAATATTGTTAAAAGTGGCTGGTAGACTCCACATCTGTAACCTTTAAGAAATCGTCGCTGTAGTTATCACAGCCAGATATGTAAGAAAAATGTTGAACCAATACCTCACATTTTTCTTGATTAGTGGCGTAGTTAGAGTAGAGTTAGTAGGGATAGAGTTCGACTTTTGGTTACCACTAATAGCTTTTATTTGACGCCAAACAGTTCTTAATGGCGTTCTGCTAGATATATTGGAACAGTACTGACGCCAATGTGATTTCTGTGTTTGTTTAATAACTTTCTGAGCCTCGGCCTTGTCTTTTATATTCAATAATATCGATGAATAGGCGAGTTCTTGCAGCTCTGTTTTTGTCTTTTTCCCTTGCTCTTATAGCTAGTGTACATTGTTCCGTCCACCAAGGCACTGGGAATTTTTTCTTTATTGGCAGGTCTCGACTGAGGAATTTATTTTTTTGCTGCAGAATTAAAAGCTACAAGTGAATTTTCATTAAATTTATTTTCATCGGTGTCATAAATAGAATCAAAAAATTATATTTCACACTCTCTGCCATTTTAAGTTTCCATCTCTGGCCAGATTCTGGAGGATTGTACTTCCCACCCATACCAAAAGATATTGAGATTGGGTAGTGGTCACTGCCACAGGGCCAGGTTAGGTCTACTTCCCAGCTAAACGCTGGGCATAGATCAGGGGGGTATTTCATAAAACCGCTAAGGGCTAAGGTTAGCCGGCTATTGGACGTAGTCCGCTAAGTTTTTTGACTACACCGTTTCACCAATCTGGCTAATTTAGACCGAAATCCTTAGTCACCTACAGAAGTGGCTAAATAGTAAAACAAACATGGAAACAACTTTTGTAAATGTTGAATTTCGAAGGGTAATGCGACGATAGAGAGTTTTTGTTGATAGAGAGAATCCCCTTGAGGTTTAAAATGACGATAAAATAAAAAAGATATTTCGTTTCAATTGGGCGACGATTTATTATATTTTGAATATGGTAAAGGATGAGTTGGATTGATTGATTGATTGCTCGGTGTTGTACGCCGCGCTCAAGATTATTTCACTTATATGGCGGCGTTGCCAGTTTTATTGTGTGAGGAAACCGGGCTCTATACCCGGAGGAAACCCACTACCTTCTGATGGTAACTGGCAACCATCCCACATAGGTCGTTCAAGTGAAAACCCAGTCAGAAAATTTTCCAATGTTTGTTGTGCCATCACACGGTACCTAGTACGTTTTTGTTCGTATGCCTACCGGACAATATCTTGAGCGGGTGAAGTAGTGATTTTTTCCAACTCGCAGGTAAATAAAACATTACCGTTCATAAGGTTTGGTTTTAATTATATTGTACCTAGTACTTAATCTTTAAATCTAAAAAAACGAAAGTGGCATAACACTGAGGGGTAGAGGGTGGGGGTGCTCCGGGACTCAATAGAGCGTTGTATACTTTCACTGGCGAATCTAACACCTATGGGTCGCCCGGTAGTTCCCACTCATGACACTTTGTGAATGAGGCCCTATTGGATTATTGTAAGTGGGATGGTTACCAGATGTGAGATTTCTCTGGACACATGTCCTCCCCCCCCCCCCCCCCTCTAATTACCTTGGCGTAAAACATCCCAAGAACTTGTTAACATTTGTTTGATTTTCAGGAATTCCAAATGTGATAGGTCTAATAGACTGCACACACTGCCATTGGGCCAACATTTAGTAGGCTATCTAGCCGAGAAATCTTGGCTCTGCCGATTTTTTTTCCCGTGTTCGTCATAGCCAAGATAAATAAGCAAAGAATAAAATATTTACCGCTGCATTCCTATAGTATAGACCACGAAGAAGGAGTTTGTCAAACTTACGCCGCTGTAAAGTGATAAACTTTCCCTTATGCAGTCAATATTTGTTTCGAAGTCCTCTGGCTTTCAACCTGACGTAACCGCCATAGTAAAACATTTAAACGACCAGTTAAACTGTGCGGGGCGTCGTAGAAATACTTCACTCATATATCTTTACTTTAGTCACTTTACAACGGCATAAGTTTGACAAACTCCTTCTTCGTGGTCTATGCTATCGAAATGCAGTGGTAAATATTTTATTCTTTGCTTATTTGTTGTGAAATTTGCCCCGCCGATTTATTCGGCGGGTCTCCTTAACAAATATCACTTTTTACTATGGAAGTGATCTTGGCTATGACGAACACGGAAAAAAAAATCGGCAGAGCCAATATTTCTCGGCTAGTAGGCTATCGTAAGTCGTCTAAGTGCATAGCCTACTTTGGCCTGGTGAAACGATTTAGCCACTTTTTCGGCTAGTCAATTTTTTTTCAATTTGTTTATTCACTCCAAGCCACAGGGTGGCACGGGAGGTAACCAGACAAATGTAATACATTTACAAACATGGCGGGCATAATACAGTAGTTATCGTATGACACACACACAACAGATACAGATAGTATATATATATACACACAATTTTTTTTTTAGACTGGACACAATTTTACTTGTATTGCTCAAAGCAGCCAGAAAATACACGGACAGGGAACAATACATATTACATAATTACATTCCAGTAGTTATCTTTAGAGATTTACCTATAAATCTTACAAGATTATTCAAAATAAGATGTTTGTTGGTTTGGAAGAGCTCTCGACATTTGAGAGCACTTGGATTGGTATAACAATACCTTGGTAAAAACATATGGCGTAGTTTATTTAGACTTTTACATTTAAACAACAGGTGATATTCATCGCCGATAGAAGAGGAATCACAAGCTGAGCAAAGACGTTCATTTTGCAGTGTATTATACCATCTCCCTGTTTCAATTGGGAGTCTGTGGTTCGTTGTTCTAAATCGTGCTAATATCTTACAACTTCTATTATCTAGCAATCTAAAATAAGGTTCTAGTTGGAAATCTGTCTTAATAATGGAATAAAATAATCCTTTTGAGGAACCTGCTATAACAGAGAAAAATTGTTGTACATATTGATCTTGAAGTGTTTTTTTCACCACATTTATCAGACAATTTCTGTTACCAACTGTCTGCGAATCCCAGACATAATTTAATCCACTTTGATATAAAATTGATTTAACACATCCTAACCATGGAAAATCATTGTTCTGAGCATTGAGACTTGTGATAAATTTATATACAATTGAGGAAAGTTTTTCTTTCTTGCCCTGTACCAATTTAATCCAGTATGACAATATGCGAATAAAAATCTTTATGCGTAAAGGGTAGACACCAAGCTCACCATAAATCATATAGGACGGAGTTGACTTTTTGAGTCCAATAATACTTTTACAGAATTTAAGGTAAAATGTCTCTATTAGATCTAGTTTGCCTACACCCCACACTTCACAACCATATAACAAGATAGGTAGGATAACCTGATCGAACAGTTTTAGCTGAAGATCTATTGGGAGATATAAATTGGTTATCTTCCTACGTAAACCAAACAATGCTTTGGATGCTTGGTTGATTAGGTGCTTAATGGTGTACATAAAATTTCCATTATATCTCATTACTATTCCCAGATATGTATAATTTTCTACAACATCAACATCCCTACCATATAAATAAAAAGATGGATAGATTCTTGGTTTTCGTTTACAAAACATCATGATTTTTGTCTTGTCTACGTTAACATTAACTTGCCATACATAACAGTAGTTTTCAAATGCAGTCAAGGCATTTTGTAAACTTAAAGAATTCTCAGCCAGTAAGACAGTATCATCTGCATACAACAACACAAGCATATATACGAAACATTCAATCTGCATTTGAATTTCAGTAGATAATGATATACAACCTATGATATTTCTATTTACAAGGAACTCTTCAAGATCATTTAAAAATAAAGAAAACAATATAGGTGATAAGTTCTCACCCTGACGGACGCCCGTTTTACAAATAAAAAAATCGGATTGCTTGTTACCTTGACTGACACATGACTTAATAGAGCTATACATATTTTTGATAAGTTTTAAACATTTACCATCGATTCCTTCCTTAATTAATTTTGACCACAGTCCGCCTCTCCATACAGTGTCAAACGCCTTAGAGAAGTCTATAAAAGCACAGTAAAGTTTCTTTTTGGCATTTAGAAAGTACTGCATAATTTGCCTTAAAACAAATAGATGGTCGATGGTAGAATAGCCTTCTCTAAATCCAGCTTGTGATTCTTTTAATACATCATGACTGTTACAGTATTCCGATAGTCTTTTATTAATTATTTGGGTGAAAAGTTTACCAAGGCAGCTGAGGATCGTGATAGGTCTATAATTATCTGGGTTGCTTATTTCCCCCTTGTTCTTATAGATTGGTCGTATCAGGCCAAGAAGCCATTTATCAGGCATACACCCTGAATCTAAAATAATGTTAAACAGTTTAAAGTATATAGGAAGAAGTATTACTTCCGTTGATTTGATGTGTTCATTCACGATGTTGTCCAAACCTGCCGCCTTGTTGTTCTTAAGATTTTTGATAGCATATTGAATTTCAGGAACTGTTATTGGGGAATCAAGTTCATGGTCTGTTTGGTAAACATGGTTAGCAGTGGGATCCACCAGCCTAGGATCATCGCTACTTAGTTCATTTAAGTTTCTGTAGAAATCGTATAACGTATTCAGATCTATATATTCAGGTTGCTTGGTAAAATCAATTTGTTTTAAGATTTTCCAGTACTCCCTCGGTGAGATACATTCTAAATTTCTTAATTGTTCTACAAACTTGTTTTTATAAGAGGAGAAGCTAGATGCTAGGAGTTTCTTATATTCTTGGCTGGACTTTGATAAGGAATCCTTATTTGCTTTATTCCTATATTTACGGTATTTACTTTTATGCATCATGAGTTCTTTACGTTTAAGCCTACATTCTTTATTAAACCATGGTTTACTGTTAGTTTTTTTGTGTGCATTTACACTTCTTTGACCAAAGGCATCCGCAGCACAGCGGTTAAAGCAAACGGCAATTTGATCAACTGCATTGTTGATATGTTTACATTTATCGTCATGGTTAGTCAAGACTTCACATTTTTCCAACTCAGTGTAGATATTACTGACTAGATTAAGGTCCAAATGCTGGACAAATGTTTCACCTTGACCAGGGGTCCAATTACGTGTTACACGTTGTGCTCCACAATGACTTCCTTTATCAGGAGGCAATTCGCACACATTAACAGACAAGCAAATAGGGCAGTGGATGTCAGATAGTAGGCTGTTAAATTCTAGAGCACAAAAGTTATTGATAGTTTGAAAGAAGTTGGGGCTGGCTACAGCATAATCAATTAAACTAACGCCTTTTGACGTTGCTTGGCCAATACCTAAGTCATCACCAATTCGACTATTTACAATAAAGAGATTACAATTTTTGCATAAGTCAAGCATTTTGTAACCCCAGTTATTGACTTTACCAACATCCTTCGATGTTCTCACTAGTGGTATGTTGTGATCTGCCAATATCCGGGGTCCAAGTATAAAATCAGATATATCGTTATCCCATTCCACAAGGTCTGTAATAGCTTCATCAATATAAACATAGTCAGTTAGAGTTTTAGTCGACTTACGATAGACCAAAATCTACAGCTAGCCGACTATCCGTGTTTAGTCGACTACGATAGTTTTATGAAACACCCCCCAAGGGGTGCAAATAGTCATATCGAGTGCTAAAACAATTCCAGTGCGGATATCAAGCCTTGTACCCACCCCGTCATTCAAAATAACAAGGTTGTTATCTTCAGTAAACTCGGATATCAACCGACTGTTAGTGTCTGTGGAACGACTACCCCATATCACATTATGTGCGTGAAAATCTCCACAAAATATAGTAGGCCCCTTTATATATCTAGCCAGGTTATCTAGGTCACATGCTTCAATTTTATTTCAAGGGTTGTATATATTTACAATATTAACAGATCGTTTGTTACGAAGGGCTATTTTGTGACACTGGACTTCAATTGATTGAGTAGATGGTAACTTTACTTCCGTGTAAGACAAACCATTGTTTATAAGAGTAGCCAATCCGCCTCTCTTTTTGATCCACCTTGTCTTTTCTAAAAATATTATACTCCGGAAAAGTAAAATCCAGTTGTGGTTTCAAGAAAGTCTCCTGTAAGCAAATACCTTCTGGTTTATTAGCAAGAGATGAAATATAAAATTTTAACTCTTGACCATGTGAAATTAATGACTGAATATTTTGGTGTAGCATCAGAAAAGCCATGATGGCAAAAAGCAAGGCTATAGAATTATATGTATTTTTTACATATGTATCCATTATTTATTTCTGTTGTTTCTGTATTTTAGAAGATCCATCAGTTCTGCTGTGTCAATGCAATGAGCACCAACATGACGCTGTGTACACTCAACAATAAATTTTAAAGTGTCCGAGTTTTTCTGGACTTTACCAAGATGGAATAGAAGTTCTGTTATCATACTGTGCATTGCATGAAGTTGGTGTCGACAGTGTGCGTGTGTGTGTGTGGAGGTGGGGGGGGGGGGGGGTATTTGTTACTTGTGTGGGAGTAGTTGAGCCAATTAGGTTATTGGTTATACCGACTTGATTTTCTCTTACACTCTTTAAAGCTGCTGAATATGAAATTTTCTCTGTTACCTTTATAAACTGAGCCTTGCTGGCTTCTAAATGGGCAGGGCAACCTTTGAAAGCTGAACTGTGCCCCCCCCCCCCCCCCCCCATTACAGTTCACACAGGACCCTTGATTGGGACACAAAGAATAGTCATGACTCTCGCCACAGCGGGAGCACCTGGCTGTAACTTTGCAGTTGAATGCTTTGTGGCCGAACTTTTGACAAAATATATTAAAAAGTATTATTACGAAAGGCCTAGCGTTTTTAAGCTAGTACAACTGTTAAGAACCGAAAATAAAAAAAATGTTTAGGCAATTATCTGTGTACCGTGAGAAATCACTTGAGAGAAGGAAAATCTTCCTCTCCGGAACCTAAAACTTTGTAATTATGTTGCATTAAATCCTGTATAGATCACCATTTTCTAATGTTTGACTATTTTAGTTAAACTGGGAACGATTGTGACTTAACTTTGTAATACTGTAATTTATCAATGTTATATTGTCCGCCCTGTATATTGATCTGTAACTGTTTATTGATTAGCTCACTTGAGTTCAAGAGAATAAATACCGATATCAATCATTTAAAACACCTTATTGTAGGGGGGATATAGGTCTTTACTTTGAAGACTTCATAACCAAGCTTTATTTCTACCGGCAGTACTTCTCGGTCAAAGGAAAGTAGCATAAAGTTACTTGGTATTTTATTTTTACCAGTCTTCATTCTCACAGCCCCACAACCATATTCAACTTTTAGTGCTTTTACAATGTCTTGCTCGGTCACATTATTCCAGTAACCATATATCACACCCCTTACGGACAGTTTATTTTTAACTACACACTTGATATATCTACCCATAATAGAGAACATTTTCAAAAGCTGATTTCTTTGCATAACAGAATAACAAGTTATGACTAAGTCACCCGAATTATACATTTGTTTACGTATTTTACATTTTTACTGCTTTACGAATTCTTCTCTAAATTTTAAAGGGTTGAGAGAAGCAGTGGGGGCATTTCCAATACATGACATACTTGCCTCTAAATTGCTGGGATCATGTTCACTTTCACACTGATCTCTCTGTCGTTTACCAACAGTTGCTATATCAGAGTCTGATTCAGAGTCCTCTGTCGATCGATGGTACTTACCATGTTTATTATTCTGCGACTCAAATAAGTCCATATCTTCATCCATTATTATTGGATTGGTTGCTATCTACGTGCTATAGACAGTGAAGTTAGACACAAGGCTGTTATTTCTGCTCCATCCCTGGGGCGACTCTAGGCAAGGGAAAGACAAGACAAGGCCCGCTGTTAGTGTGCAATGCAATCACAACAACCCCTAGCACTAAGCTAGGAAAACAACATAGCCTTTACAGTTACACTTTTAACCGAGCAACCAACCCACAGAATGAAAGAACAATGTAACAAGATAGATTATTTACAAATAAAACAATATTCCATACAGAATTATATGATTATATTATACATACAACCGAGAGACGAAACTCGAAACTGTGAGTGAAGCGTCCGCCATCTTTACCGGAACTCTGACCCCATCACCTGAAGTAATTTCTTGCAATGAAATCATATATACTGATCCAGGAAGGATAAAACGTGTGAGGACCTTTATGTATATACAACTAAATTTTAATTGGAAATATTAAATAGCTTTTAATCGAACCAACATTAGAAAATGTTGAACAATTACAGTAATACATTTTGTGATAAATACATTAGAAAGAAATGTTGATGGCCAATCTGTTTTCCTAATAAACTATAGCTACGTGTATAGTATACCAATATAGTTCTGATAATAAAGGTTAATAGTCAGTCATAAATACCAGTTATAGGGAAGCAACTACATCAGCAATGCATCTCTTGGGTATGTTTTCTTCGCTTCCACCAGGAACGCTAGGGTTCTCGCCCTTTGAACTGGTATATGGTCGGCAAGTTAATGGTCCCATGTTCATTTTATGGGATAGTTGGGTAGAGTCCGACATAGAACAATCATCAGTTATTCAATATTGGTTGATCTTAGAGACCGATTGTTTACGATGTATCAGTTGGCAAGAGACAGTGAAAGACAAGGAAGGACAAAACAAAAGACTTATTACGATCGTAAAGCTAGGAGTAGAAACCTAGAAGTTGGACAGAGGGTGTTGGTTTTGTTGCCAACTAACACTAACAAACTTCAAGCTCAATGGTTAGGACCGTATACAGTTGTAGCAAAAGTAGGTCCTGTAGACTACATGATAGAAATGGCCCAAACAAAAGTAAAACAATGCATATAAATATGCTTAAATTATGGCACGAGCGGGTACCTATGCAAGATGAAGACAAATCTAGTTTATGTGCTGTGGGCCTAGTTGACGGAACTGACGATGACTATTTACTTGACGCTATTCTTCCGGCTGATTGTTTTACTTCCCAAAAAGAAACCCATAAAGATGTTAAATTATCAGCTGAGTTAAATCTAGAACATAGTGATGAATTAAAACAAATATGTGAGTCGTTTAGTGACGTGTTTACTGATATCCCTGGCAGAACAAATTTAATTGAACACAATGTTAAAACTGTACAGGGCAAGCCAATGTATGAAAGGCCGTGTCGTCTACCTTAAACTCTTAGAAACCGGCTTAATACCGAAATAGAGTCTATGTTAGATAATTGCATTACAGAGCCTTCTGAAAGTCCGTGGGCGCAAGAAAACCTGATGATACATTAAGAATTTCTGTTGATTTTAGAAAACTTAATAAGGACACTTTTTGACCCATTGCCCATGCCTAGAATTTTTGATATTTATGATTAATTGGGCTCCGTTAAGTAATTGGGCTCCGTTAAGTACCTCAGTAAGATTGATCTGACCAAGGGGTACTGGCAAATCCCATTGATAATGCTACTCGTGAAATAAGCGCATAAAAGTAATGTTTAAGAAATAAGTACAATATGATTCAAAAACAACATCCTAATCTATACACAAAGAAAAAAGTTCAGCACCTCAGTCGAATTTCTGCACCGACCGATAAAATCATTGGTGTTGGAAGATTGTTGGCAAACTGATATTGCAGAAACGATTGTGATTATAAAGGGCAACGTTCTGGCGATAAGAAATCACCATCAATGGCAATAAGCTGTACAATTTATTCAGCATATCGTTAACCGAATGAAAAGTGTATTTTACCAAAATAAAAAGATGCTTGTTAGTATGAATTCACAGGGCGTTACTTTTTTATATTTTAGATATTTTGTTTTGAAAACTTTGTGAAACCTTTGTTTAGATTATTTATTAATTTAAACTACTGATTTAAATGTTTTTGAAAGTTATAAATACCTTTGTAACTTTCAACATTTACCCATTTGTCTCATTTATAGTTTAAATATTGTTGTTTTTTTGTAATGAAAAGACTTGAATTGAAATTCAATATAAAAGTATGATAAACAATATTCATGAAATTCCATTTTTATTGAAAGGCGTAGTCAAGGTGTGTTGATAACTGTAAAAGATATGCAATGTATTTACATTCAAAATGAAATATACCGCTTTGTTCTACAATGATACAAACCCTGATTGTCAAATTATTAAAAGGTTATTCTGATTAAAGCTGCTAAATCAATGGAAATCGTTAGCTTTTCATTATGGTGATCCATTAATAATACATAACACAGTTTAATAATGTTTATTAACGCTTGTTTATATGCATTTATGGAAACATATTCTGAATTTTGTCGGATTTTACTATTAATATGGTCAATTCGAACTACAATTAATGAGATTACAATCGAGAAAATTGCTTATAAAACTCGTACGGTTTGTACATAGGTGTATACTTGGGTGAAAACTCAGTCTGCTAGTTCGTGGAATCAAGTCATAAAGATGCTGACGGGTTTATTGGTGATTGTCCTGGTCCAGGGTAAGTACTACAATAAAATGTTTTGTTTATTCGAGCTCTTCACTAAACTTTTTAACTGCCGTTTCTATGAGAATAATAATATACTGACAATAATAGGAAGTTTCCAATAAAACTAGAGAAAGTATTATCGATTCATCTGTTATTACTGTACTGAGCGCAACTATGGTCAGTGACCTTGAGTTTGCCCATGCTGTTATCGAAATTCATAAACAGATCATTTATTCGGTTGTTAAAGTGGCATTTAGTATTTGAGACAATAAACACAGGGTTGATATGGATAACAAACTTCTTCGTTTATTTTTCTGACGACCTTTTGGTGTAGATACTAACACCGTTTCCAATACGACATTCTCATTCTTAGCCAATCCATCTCCCACCAAGATTAAGCCCTACACACATATATTCAGTAATCCTTTCACTAAACAAATCCAATCTATTGTTAGAATTTCCCAATCCTTTGGCTTGTGCAACTCGTAACTTGCTTAAATATCCATTTTGTTCTCATTTATTGTTAAGAAAAACCTGCGATGAACAGAGATCAAGGTTACCATATACCAAGTACATACGACCTGATTCTTAGCCAATTCCACTCTCACCATGATTAAACCCTGCACACATATATTTAGTAATCTTTTCTCTTATCCAATCAAATATATTGTTAAAATTTCTCTATTCCTTGACATGTATAACTCGTAACTTGGGTAATATCCATGATGTTCTCATTTAAGTTTATGGACTTAAAAACGGTGTAAGTATATACTCCGACACGTCGTTAGAAAAATAAACGATGAAGGTTGTAATCCATACCAACCCTGTGTTTAAGGATTCATTTATTGAATGTAACACATCAACCTAGCCAATTAGTTTCAAATTTATAAACAAAACCGGTATATAAGTGAAATAATATTGCCTGTAGGGGGGAAATGATCAGTCAAGGGTCCGTTTCAATAATGCGTCGCAAAGTGCGATCAATCGCAGTTGTCATGACTCCGTGTCTCTTCACTATGGCAACTACGCTTCATTTGCAATGCGAATGTTTTGTGAAAGACCCCCCATTACAATTCAAATAAAGGTTGACTGATATCCTTGAAAGTTTTGAAGCATAACAGTTATTTCAAATTTCTGTTCCGCAGTGTGTCTGTCGTGTCCATCGGAATGGGTTTCGTTCAACGACCACTGTTACTACATAAAGCCTTCAAAGGCTAAGCTGACATATGATATGGCGCTAGACAGTTGCAAAGACATGGAACCGGAGAGTAGACTTGTGACTCTAGAAACCAGAGACGAGTACGAGTTTCTGAAAAACCATTTGTCACACCAACCCTGTAAGTATTAACTGTCTGATATAAGCGATGTTGTGTTGTCTTTGAAGCTTTTGTTTAGCTAGTTTTAGATAAATAAGACTCACTGACCTCCATCATAAGTTTGATAAATGTTTTACAATGTACTTCAGATTTTATTCACTTATATGACGACGTTGCCAGGTTTAGTGGGTGAGAAAACCGAAGATTTTACCCAGGCGAAACTCCCGACCCGTATCTGGCAACTATCAATTACTCGAAAACCCAGCAGAGCAGCATGCCAACGAATTTGTAATACAATCATCCAATGAGATACATTGGTGTGAGTTATTTGCTAAAATCTTGTTGAGATGTCGAAATGTATTGTGCAAAACAGCGTCTTCCTTTTTATTGTCCCCCGCATCGGAAAAATAAGGACGACCCATTTCCTGTTTGTACATAGATATATACGCTACTAGAAAAACCTCGATTGGTTTTTGTTAAATCATACTTTCAAAAATGGAAATGGTATCTCATTGTGTTCCTTTTTGAAATACCCATCTAGGTCTACTCGGAAAGTATTGCTTCGTTACGCCAAGCGACACTTTCATCTGAAGTGGCACTTACAGCAGATCGGGGCACTCTGGAGCTGCGTGGGTCGATTGATACCACAATCACATCAGAAAACTGAAATATAATTGGTCATAGACAACTTAAAAAATGATTGATTGTTTAAATCGTCTCTAATTTAATATGCATGTAAATTGTGATTTGTTCTGTTTGACCAATCACAATTCACGTTACTTAAACATATCGGTAATGACGAAACGAAAATAATAGTTTTATCGCAGACTAGATGTCCATATACTTAATATATAAACCAGTATTAAATTAATACAGCATGTAAAGGAGACAAAACACTAGCACATCGGATGACATAATTGTGTGTAGTACAGTGCTAAAGAAAAAAATATAAACGTTTGAAAGGCCGACGCGCCTATGGTGTTTTCTTTTTTACCTCACCCCAATTAGAACTGTCAAACATTTCAAGCTTTCGCCTGTTTACGAGTCTATCACATGTTTAAACTATAGCAAAGCGCCTAACTAGTCTGCTAGTCAATGGTCATCCCCGAAAAAACGACGAAATTTCGAGTTTTCCCAGGGGTTATGTATGATCTTATTGAAATTTAACCCTGGGGTCCGATGATGTACTGTCACGCAAAGCCATAACAATAGAGGCAAGGTTAGGACCAAAACGTTTTCCTATAGCACATCCTTTAATTTGCTATGTCTCATGTCTATGTCAACGTTTTTATACATAGAATCCACATTCAGAGTAACCAAAATAACACCCTGTGGTATGGATTCTCAGACATATTGGCAAACAAATCATCGGTATTTTTTATAAAGCTTGGGGTTTTAGATAATAATAAAATAGCTAAGACAAACTATAACTTTCACTACCACAGTCTGAGATAATAGGACGCCCAGGGCGCATTGTAAGTTTGTGCCATTTTTCAATGGGTTTGTGAATTTTTGGAAGAATATAGAATACCGTGCTTTTAGAGATATGGTCAGATTTCAAATTGCGATACTGCTTTTCATTAAAAAAAAACTTTATCTTGAAGAGAAGGAAGAATTATATTGAACTTTCTAACATTTTCATGCCAAAGTTCCTTATCAAGTTATTTTGTTATGAAGAGGGTTACGTAGCTGCCGTTCTACCTCTTCAATATATTCCTGTCTAGACATAATAACTGTTGCCGAGCCTTTATCAGCAAGTTTGATAACTATGTCCTTTCAGTGGCTTATCTGTGTAGCCATTTTTTTATGTTAGCTAAACCAACAAATTTCCTTGATACAGAGTCGCGACTTAACGTTCATTTCTGGGCCATACATGTGAGAATGGGACGTTTAGCAACTTTTAAATGTGAACGGTTTGCGTACACCACTAGATTCGGTAGATATCAGCCAGACATATGGCACCAGTCGACAATTAATTTGTCAAGTTGCCGTAATGTTAGCGTTTGGCTCTGATACTTGGTTGGAGACATTCGCCCAGCTAAAAGACTTGGTGGAAACTCTAGACAACTCTGCAGTTCAAATCTTGACAGATCGATAAGGGAGAAATCTCAAGATTTTCACCAAATCACCCCCACGCCAGACAGCTCAATCCGCCACTTTTATTCAATCTTCACCGTTCATATGTATTTTTGTAGGCAAACTACTACTTCATTGAGTCACATCAGTACTAAAAAAAAGTACCACTAAACCAAAGATATCGACCGAAATCTAGGAACTCAATTCGTTCCTAGAGAAGCCCATAACATGCACTAATTTACTTATATAAAGTTTCCTATCATGTAGTGATTTGGGACAAGGCACATGTCCTATAATGAGTAGAGATATATCGTCAGCAGTGGATTCCTCATCCCAAGGTTTAATTATATTAATTAAAGTGCCACATCTGCTGCATTCAATATATGTTTATTTTTGTTGGAGAACATGCTTGCTACTCAGCTCGTTTGCCTCTTTTCAGCGCCTTTCAATGATATTGACAACGGTTGGTTGACGTCTGGGAGAAGAGTTGACGGTGTTTGGGTCTGGGATACTACAGGAGAAACCATTGATCAGGCAGTTTTCGACTGGGGACCACATCAACCTGATAACCGAACAACCAGTCAACAGAAGTGCCTCTCGTTTTGGCCAAAATCTGAGTTCAAAATGGCTGACACCTTTTGTTGGCCATATGAAAGACAGTTTATTTGCGAATTAGAAGACCAAGGATTTAGCGGTAAAATGATATACATTAATATTATCCTTCAACCAAGTTTGTTGGCAATTGCTGTATTTTGATTGGTCGATAACCAGGTCGTATATACCCATACACCACGTCTGATTTTGTTATGAGCCGCCTGGCGAAAAGAACTGGCCGCCACCACTTCAAATGTTCACTCGCTTCGAAAAGCCTAAAACATGTCGTATGAGTGTCATTAATTAATTGTGCTTAGGTTTGATTTCAATCTATTTTGAACTCAATTCAAATCTACAAATGGAAAAACGGAACATACAATTCTTCATATACCGATCGATAACGTTGCTAAGTGTACAAGGGCGTAACACTGTATGTCGTCTGTCTTTGCTCGATCCATTTGACAAAGGGTCGTACTTTGTGTCATATCTCGAGCTATTAGCTTTAGTTAAAATCTATTTGCAGCAGATATAATCTACACCATAACATAAATAATAAAACAAGCTGAAAATTTGCACAAACAAAGTCGTAACTCTAATTTAAATAACACCAATACAATTACCAGCTAGTATAGGCCGATAGCGGTTGAAAATGAATCTGCCAGAATTGTCTAGCGGTTTCGGTATAATACATTTGTCATCGATATTTTTCCCTGGGTGTATGAATATTTTATGACCCTTCTCTTCATCATACACCCTTCACCTCCGGCTCATGGCGTATGCTTATCAGAAGGGTCATAACGATTCACACACCCAGGGTAAAATATCAACAACTGATATAGCTCAGGTGTACACATTGTGAAAGCCAACTTAAAAAATGAATGTTTAAAAATTACCAGACATGACTAACAGACATTTTGACCAAAAGATTTACGAAAAGCCTTTTCTATTTTATCAGCCAGATTTCGATTCGAAATTAACAGTCATGGTATACTGCCCTGCTCTGTAATAAAACAAAAACCATATTATTGGAAACAGCTCTAGTTTTATGTACATTGTCGGGACACTCATGACAGCAAAAGAAATGCATGCATGTATAGAGTTATCAAAACAATATTGCACATGGTAGAGTCCAATATTGTACGTGTAAATTTTATTAGGGAGTGGGGCTTGATTAGTTGAAGAAAGGGAGAAAATGATAGTTTATCTAGTTAGCTGGGTTTGAGTGTGTAAAAACGCTACTAATTTTTGTTTTCTTTGAACTTACGGCAGTGTGTTCACAAGGCAATCCGCAAGAGTTGACGAAAGAAGATTTCAATACCCAATATTCGGATGGGACTTCTAAAGAATATATAGTGATAGGATCCCCGATAGATGTGGCGGGATTTAAATCCAATACTATTCCCACGGAAATCCATTTTTCATCTGGTCATACAGGATACTCGGTTAGTTCTTTTATTTAACATGCTAAAGTTACTATGCTAAAATGAACCACGTTCTTCTATACGTCAATGGTTTTATGAACATACTTGGGTAATATTTTCTACATGTTGTGTAACATTAAGAACACTTATCATGATTCCTCCAACGCTTCAGTTGTAACTCTCCGAGCCTGAGAGTTAACAAACAGAGCGTTTCGATCCGTTGCATAATCACGGGGACACTGTTGTGGGACCTTCAAGCTGATATGTAAATTGTTCATTTTATGGCTACTTATTTGGCCTACAGTCTATCAGAGGTTATTTTACGAATGTAAATCCCTGAGGTTCCAGACTGTCGAGTCAGTCGGAACTCCCTTCGACTATCTTTGCTCGCTACCGGTCGGCTTTGGTATTTCACGCACATAAATCCCCGAAGTTTCAGACTGACTGTCAAGTGTGACGTCGCTTGACGGAAATATGCATATTTTCTCCTGGGAACTAACGCAAAAGTTTCTTTGTTACAATATATGGTTTTCAAATATACATTTAGTCCATAAACAATCACAGTCCAACTTTTGCTCTTGTTCATAAATCCTTTAATGGGTCACGAAAAGTGATGCCACCATATGGAATAAATTTAATTTGAATAGCGACAATCTGTTTTAGTCCCAAAATTAAAACACCAGGTGGCTCACCCTTCAACACCTGTTTCACCATGTCGAGTAAAAGAATTATGTTTGTGAAAATATTTCTTTCTTCAAACGTAACTTGTACTACTTGTTTCCATTTTAAATATGTGGTATTTTGTTTACAGTACCTAATGAACGAAGATAACAGTATACAAGATGGGGAGTATTACTTGTTTAAAACTCCATCGGTTCTGATTGGAGTGAGAGAATTTTATTTCCTTGTCCCTTATCCTGATGATTATCCCTCTGTTATCACTTGCTCGACATAGGACCAGGAACATTCACATGAGGCAATCAGCCGATGTCATCAATGATGCCATAATCTACATAGACGATTCGGTTAAGCTATCTTTTAGTGATATGTTGAATCGGTCTGAGCTAAAATAAAAAAAAAATGTAACATTTTTAGTTTTTTCTTTCTGAACAGCTACTATTGAATTTAGGTGAAATAAGATTTAAAACTGTTCATTTTACCCTTTGACCTCTTCGTCGATCTAAATTTCGACAATATAGGAAGGGCCTTTCAATAATATTAAAGAATATTATCACAACCGCCTCGTCCAATATAAAACAGCACGACATAAAGTATGGACGGTCATAATTAGATTTATAATTAATACTAAATATACCTAGATTATTTCCAATATCTATTCACATCAGTTTCTGAAAATGTGTTTGGCCATTAGGATTGATTGTTTGGTGTTTTACGCCGCACTCAAGATTATTTCACATAAATGGCGGCGCTGCCAGTTTAATTGTGAAAGGAAACCGGGCTGTATACCCGGAGGAAACACCCCACCTTCCAGTGGTAACTGGGAACCACCCCACATAGGTCGTTGGAGTGAAACCCCAATCTGAAAATTGTCCAATTTTGGGTGGGACTGAGTGGGATTCGAACCCGCGACCCATTGGTATATAGCTGTTCGGATTGAGCGCCCAACGCTCTACCTACTAAGCCACGGAGGTTCCTTCTGGACAGTAGAAAACACATGCTGGCTGTTTAACATACAGTTCCACACAACAAGTTTATATAACTGACCATTGTGTTAATTGGGGTAGGTACTCCACCAGCAACACCCTTCAATAGTACATTTATGTTTGTTTTTTCAATCCACTCGACAGGTATCGCAGACATAATAAATCGATATAATTTTACTTGTTTAAGTGGTATTTAGAAGTAGAGCATAATAATAAATGAAAGAAAACTCTTGCGTATGGATTTACAACTTCTTGGTTTATTGGGAACATGACGTTTCGGTGCAGCTCCTTACACTGTCACCGATTCCTTCATGGATATAATTTATCAATGACAGATTGTTTGGCGTAATGGCATTCTGATGTTGTTAGTTCCATTATGGCTTTAACCGAGATGAAGCCAGGAATAACAGAGTAAAGATAATATTTTGATTGTATACAGAAAGCCGATGACAAATTTTGGCCCTGATAACCAAAATTTAATTTGTTGAGTATGTGATATGTTTATCTTAGAAATATTTGGAAAATTTACCCAAACTGACACCATCTCTTTATTAAAGGGTAAATAACATAATAGGGATTTATTTGCGGACATATGAAAGAGTGAAGTAGATCCATTGAGTTCCATACATGATACATAAATAAATCTTTCCACAATGCATACTTAGAATTAAATAATCCGTGCCAAGAAGTTCAGGTGAAAGACACTCATTTTCGGCCTAATATCTGGAAGTCCCTAGTTTCCTACCCCAATAAACCTGGCAACGCCGCCATATAATTGATATAATCTTGAGTGCGGTGTATAACATCAATCAATCGATTTTCCCCATGGGCTATAGCATCCAAACTTTTTAAAGTGGCATGAGCTGCCAAAATTCACACTTCTTTCATAAATTCTGATCGTCACGACAGTAAGAGGCTTTGAAGGCCATCAAAAAACTAAATGATTGGCGTTGGAATGAGGAAAATCGATACATTAGGTGGCCTATGCGAACCGAAAACGTGTTCGAAAAGTAAACAAAATTTAAATAACCAGGACCACCATTCATTCATTCTAAGCCAAATTTGGTTCAAAACAATACTTTATCGTACATTCTCGAGACAAGAAGCACTAAAAAGCTTCTGAATTATACGATAATTTCAACATCTGTTTCAATGTCAAAATATCAACATTATGGCAGCTCATGCCACTTTAAATCAACAACATAAGCTGGCCAGCATTTATTTTACTATGAAACCTCTATATATCGGCATGTGTTGGGGGGGAGACAAAAATGTTGGTTTTATATATCAGGGGTGTCACTTTATCAAGGTTAATAATAGCCCGGATTATCGGTCTTACAGCGACTGGTATTATATGACTGCTTATGTGTCTTATTTTGACGAACACGGAGATAAAAAAAATTCGGCAGAGCCCAGATTTCTTGGCTAGGTTAATAAATGTATTTTAATATAGAAAGAAATCTGCAATGTAGATTATTGCCATCGACTAATTGCCATATAACCTCATAAGATTGATTGCTCAAGATCATTTCACCTATATGGCGGCGTTGCCCGTTTTAATGAGGGAGGAAACCAGACTCTAAGCCCAGAGGAAACCCACGACCTTCCGGTGGTAACTGGCAACTATCCCACATAGGCCATTTGAGTGAAAACCCAGTCAGAAAATTTTGAAGCATAACAGTTATTTCAAATTTCTGTTCCGCAGTGTGTCTGTCGTGTCCATCGGAATGGGTTTCGTTCAACGACTACTGTTACTACATAAAGCCTTCAAAGGCTATGCTGACATATGATATGGCGCTAGACAGTTGCAAAGACATAGAACCGGAGAGTAGACTTGTGACTCTAGAAACCAGAGACGAGTACGGTTTCTGAAAAACCATTTGTCACACCAACCCTGTAAGTATTAACTGTCTGATATAAGCGATGTTGTGTTGTCTTTGAAGCTTTTGTTTAGCTAGTTTTAGATAAATAAGACTCACTGACCTCCATCATAAGTTTGATAAATGTTTTACAATGTACTTCAGATTTTGTTCACTTATATGACGACGTTGCCAGGTTTAGTGGGTGAGAAAACCGAAGATTTTACCCAGGCGAAACTCCCGACCCGTATCTGGCAACTATCAATTACTCGAAAACCCAGCAGAGCAGCATGCCAACGAATTTGTAATACAATCATCCAATGAGATACATTGGTGTGAGTTATTTGCTAAAATCTTGTTGAGATGTCGAAATGTATTGTGCAAAACAGCGTCTTCCTTTTTATTGTCCCCCGCATCGGAAAAATAAGGACGACCCATTTCCTGTTTGTACATAGATATATACGCTACTAGAAAAACCTCGATTGGTTTTTGTTAAATCATTCTTTCAAAAATGGAAATGGTATCTCATTGTGTTCCTTTTTGAAATACCCATCTAGGTCTACTCGGAAAGTATTGCTTCATTGCGCCAAGCGACACTTTCATCTGAAGTGGCACTTACAGAAGATCGGGGCACTCTGGAGCTGCGTGGGTCGAATGATACTTACCACAATCACATCAGAAAACTGAAATATAATTGGTCATAGACAACTTAAAAAATGATTGATTGTTTAAATCGTCTCTAATTTAATATGCATGTAAATTTTGATTTGTTCTGTTTGACCAATCACAATTCACGTTACTTAAACATATCGGTAATGACGAAACGAAAATAATAGTTTTATCGCAGACTAGATGTCCATATACATAATATATAAACCAGTGTTAAATTAATACAGCATGTAAAGGAGACAAAACACTAGCACATCGGATGACATAATTGTGTGTAGTACAGTGCTAAAGAAAAAAAACATAAGCGTTTGAAAGGCCGACGCGCCTATGGCGTTTTCTTTTTTACCTCACCCCAATTAGAACTGTCAAACATTTCAAGCTTTCGCCTGTTTACGAGTCTATCACATGTTTAAACTATAGCAAAGCGCCTAACTGGTCTGCTAGTCAATGGCCATTCCCGAAAAAACGACGAAATTCCGTTGAGTTTTCCCAGGGGTAATGTATGATCTTATTGAAATTTAACCCTGGGGTCCGATGATGTACTCTCACGCAAAGCCATAACAATAGAGGCAAGGTTAGGACCAAAACGTTTTTCTATAGCACATCCTTTAATTTGCTTAAAGATCTCCCCATTGAATTCAAAATCATGACCTTTTAAGCTAGGTTCCAACAATTCTAAAATGTATTTGTCAGGGCGACAGTGGTCGGGATATATTTGAAAGACTGATTTTATGGATTTTACACCCATGTCTATGTCAACGTTTTTATACATAGAATCCACATTCAGAGTAACCAAAATAACACCCTGTGGTATGGATTCTCAGACATATTAGCAAACAAATCATCTGTATTTTTTATAAAGCTTGGGGTTTTAGATAATAATAAAATAGCTAAGACAAACTATAACTTTCACTACCACAGTCTGAGATAATAGGACGCCCAGGGCGCATTGTAAGTTTGTGCCATTTTTCAATGGGTTTGTGAATTTTTGGAAGAATATAGAATACCGTGCTTTTAGAGATATGGTCAGATTTCAAATTGCAATACTGCTTTTCATTTAAAAAAAAACTTTATCTTGAAGAGAAGGAAGAATTATATTGAACTTTCTAACATTTTCAGGCCAAAGTTCCTTATCAAGTTATTTTGTTATGAAGAGGGTTACGTAGCTGCCGTTCTACCTCTTCAATATATTCCTGTCTAGACATAATAACTGTTGCCGAGCCTTTATCAGCAAGTTTGATAACTATGTCCTTTCAGTGGCTTATCTGTGTAGCCAATATTTTATGTTAGCTAAACCAACAAATTTCCTTGATACAGAGTCGCGACTTAACGTTTATTTCTGGGCCATACATGTGAGAATGGGACGTGTAGCCACTTTTAAATGTGAACGGTTTGCGTACTCCACTAGATTCCGTAGATATTAGCCAGACATATGGCACCAGTAGACAATTAATTTGTCAAGTTGCCGTAATGTTAGCGTTTGGCTCTGACACTTGGTTAGAGACATTCGTCCAGCTAAAAGACTTGGTGGAAACTCTAGACAACTCTGCAGTTCAAATCTTGACAGATCGATAAGGGAGAAATCTCAAGATTTTCACCAAATCACCCCCACGCCAGACAGCTCAATCCGCCACTTTTATTCAATCTTCACCGTTCATATGTATTTTTGTAGGCAAACTACTACTTCATTGAGTCACATCAGTACTAAAAAAAAAGTACCACTAAACCAAAGATATCGACCGAAATCTAGTAACTCAATTCGTCCCTAGAGAAGTCCATAACATGCACTAATTTACTTATATAAAGTTTCCTATCATGTAGTGATTTGGGACAAGGCACATGTCCTATAATGAGTAGAGATATATCGTCAGCAGTGGATTCCTCGTTACAAGGTTTACTTATATTAATTAAAGTGCCACATCTGCTGCATTCAATGTATGTTTATTTTTGTTGGAGAACATGCTTGCTACTCAGCTCGTTTTGCTTTTTTCAGCGCCTTTCAATGATATTGACAACGGTTGGTTGCGTCTGGGAGAAGAGTTGACGGTGTTTGGGTCTGGGATACTACAGGAGAAACCATTGATCAGGCAGTTTTCGACTGGGGACCACATCAACCTGATAACCGAACAACCAGTCAACAGAAGTGCCTCTCGTTTTGGCCAAATCTGAGTTCAAAATGGCTGAGACCTTTTGTTGGCCATATGAAAGACAGTTTATTTGCGAATTAGAAGACCAAGGATTTAGCGGTAAAATGATATACATTAATATTATCCTTCAACCAAGTTTGCTGTATTTTGATTGGTCGATAACCAGGTCGTATGTACCCATACACCACGTCTGATTTTGTTATGAGCCGCCTGGCGAAAAGAACTGGCCGCCACCACTTCAAATGTTCACTCGCTTCGAAAAGCCTAAAACATGTCGTATGAGTGTCATTAATTAATTGTGCATAGGTTTGATTTCAATCTATTTTGAACTCAATTCAAATCTACAAATGGAAAAACGGAACATACAATTCGTCATATACCGATCGATAACGTTGCTAAGTGTACAAGGGAGTAACACTGTATGTCGTCTGTCTTTGCTCGATCCATTTGACAAAGGGTCGTACTTTGTGACATATCTCGAGATATTAGCTTTAGTTAAAATCTATTTGCAGCAGATATAATCTACACCATAACATAAATAATAAAACAAGCTGAAAATTTGCACAAACAAAGTCGTAACTCTAATTAAAGTAACACCAATACAATTACCAGCTAGTATAGGCCGATAGCGGTTGAAAATGAATCTGCCAGAATTGTCTAGCGGTTTCGGCATAATACATTTGTCATCGAAATTTTTCCCTGGGTGTATGAATATTTTATGACCCTTCTCTTCCTCATACACCCTTCACCTCCGGCTCATGGCGTATGCTTATCAGAAGGGTCATAACGATTCACACACCCAGGGTAAAATAGCAACAACTGATATAGCTCAGGTGATTACATTGTGAAAGCCAACTTAAAAAATGAATGTTTAAAAATTACCAGACATGACTAACAGACATTTTGACCAAAAGATTTACGAAAAGCCTTTTCTATTTTATCAGCCAGATTTCGATTCGAAAGTAACAGTCAAAATATACTGCCCTGCTCTGTAATAAAACAAAAACCATATTATTGGAAACAGCTCTAGTTTAATGTACATTGTCGGGACACTCGTGGCAGCAAAAGAAATGCATGCATGTATAGAGTTATCAAAACAATATTGCACATGGTAGAGTCCAATATTGTACGTGTAAATTTTATTAGGGAGTGGGGCTTGATTAGTTGAAGAAAGTGAGAAAATGATAGAGATTATCTAGTTAGCTGTGTTTGAGTGTGTAAAAACGCTACTAATTTTTGTTTTCTTTGAACTTACGGCAGTGTGTTCACAAGGCAATCCGCAAGAGTTGACGAAAGAAGATTTCAATACCCAATTTTCGGATGGGTCTACTAAATACTATATAGTGAGAGGATCCCCGATAGATGTGGCGGGATTTAAAGCCAGTACTCTTCCCACGGAAATCCATGTGGGAGCTCATGCTTTAGTATACTCGGTTAGTTCTTTTGTTTAACATGCTAAAGTTACTATGCTAAAATGAACCACGTTCTTCTATACGTCAATGGTTTTATGAACATACTTGGGTAATATTTTCTAACTTACGCTTAGTGTGTTTTAGAATAAGTACTTTACAGGTCTGACCAAATATGAAATTGAATTTATGGTAAAGAACATACGCAATACAGTGTTGCATTTGCTGCTCTACAATGTTTACATAATTAAGTATCTCGGTGATACATAACGTTAACCACAATGCCCGTTGTTTACGTACCCTCACAGTGGTGACGTAATACACTATCTCTGCTGTTTCAGTATGTCTTCGTAGCTGCCTTCCCTCGCTACCTGTCGACTATGACATTACTCGAACAGGCTGCACTTTTTACAGCGTAACTCAACGTTTTATTTGGCTGAATGCAAAACTATTTTACTAAGACGATAAACAACAATGAAAATCATCATACATTTACAAAAAATTAAATACTCTGTAAATATATTTGTTTATATATTTTATTTGGCCCGGAAATCCACATGTTGTGTAACATTAAGAACACTTATCATGATTCCTCCAACGCTTCAGTTGTAACTCTCCGAGCCTGAAAGTTAACAAACAGAGCGTTTCGATCCGTTGCATAATCACGGGGACACTGTTGTGGGACCTTCAAGCTGATATGTAAATTGTTCATTTTATGGCTACTTATTTGGCCTACAGTCTATCAGAGGTTATTTTACGAATGTAAATCCCTGAGGTTCCAGACTGTCGAGTCAGTCGGAACTCCCTTCGACTATCTTTGCTCGCTACCGGTCGGCTTTGGTATTTCACGCACATAAATCCCCGAAGTTTCAGACTGACTGTCAAGTGTGACGTCGCTTGACGGAAATATGCATATTTTCTCCTGGGAACTAACGCAAAAGTTTCTTTGTTACAATATATGGTTTTCAAATATACATTTAGTCCATAAACAATCACAGTCCAGCTTTTGCTCTTGTTCATAAATCCTTTAATGGGTCACGAAAAGTGATGCCACCATATGGAATAAAATTAATTTGAATAGCGACAATCTGTTTTAGTCCCAAAATTAAAACACCAGGTGGCTCACCCTTTAACACCTGTTTCACCATGTCGAGTAAAAGAATTATGTTTGTGAAAATATTTCTTTCTTCAAACGTAACTTGTACTACTTGTTTCCATTTTAAATATGTGGTATTTTGTTTACAGTACCTAATGAACGAAGATAACAGTATACAATATGGGGAGTACTACTTGTTTAAAACTCCATCGGTTCTGATTGGAGTGATAGAATTTTATTTCCTTGTCCCTTATCCTGATGATTATCCCTCTGTTATCACTTGCTCGACATAGGACCAGGAACATTCACATGAGGCAATCAGCCGATGTCATCAATGATGCCATAATCTACATAGACGATTCGGTTAAGCTATCTTTTAGTGATATGTTGAATCGGTCTGAGCTAAAATAAAAAAAAAATGTAACATGTTTAGTTTTTTCTTTCTGAACAGCTACTATTGAGTTGAGGTGAAATAAGATTTAAAACTGTACATTTTACCCTTTGACCTCTTCTTCGATCTAAATTTCGACAATATAGGAAGGGCCTTTCAATAATATTAAAGAATATTATCACAACCGCCTCGTAAAATATAAAACAGCACGACATAAAGTATGGACGGTCATAATTAGATTTATAATTAATACTAAATATACCTAGATTATTTCCAATATCTATTCACATCAGTTTCTGAAAATGTGTTTGGCCATTAGGATTGATTGTTTGGTGTTTTACGCCGCACTCAAGATTATTTCACATAAATGGCGGCGCTGCCAGTTTAATTGTGAAAGGAAACCGGGCTGTATACCCGGAGGAAACACCCCACCTTCCAGTGGTAACTGGGAACCACCCCACATAGGTCGTTGGAGTGAAACCCCAATCTGAAAATTGTCCAATTTTGGGTGGGACTGAGTGGGATTCGAACCCGCGACCCATTGGTATATAGCTGTTCGGATTGAGCGCCCAACGCTCTACCTACTAAGCCACGGAGGTTCCTTCTGGACAGTAGAAAACACATGCTGGCTGTTTAACATACAGTTCCACACAACAAGTTTATATAACTGACCATTGTGTTAATTGGGGTAGGCACTCCACCAGCAACACCCTTCAATAGTACATTTATGTTTGTTTTTTCAATCCACTCGACAGGTATCGCAGACATAATAAATCGATATAATTTTACTTGTTTAAGTGGTATTTAGAAGTAGAGCATAATAATAAATGAAAGAAAACTCTTGCGTATGGATTTACAACTTCTTGGTTTATTGGGAACACGACGTTTCGGTGCAGCTCCTTACACTGTCACCGATTCCTTCATGGATATATTTTATCAATGACAGATTGTTTGGCGTAATGGCATCCTGATGTTGTTAGTTCCATTATGGCTTTAACCGAGATGAAGCCAGGAATAACAGAGTAAAGATAATATTTTGATTGTATACAGAAAGCCGATGACAAATTTTGGCCCTGATAACCAAAATTTAATTTGTTGAGTATGTGATATGTTTATCTTAGAAATATTTGGAAAATTTACCCAAACTGACACCATCTCTTTATTAAAGGGTAAATAACATAATAGGGATTTATTTGCGGACATATGAAAGAGTGAAGTAGATCCATTGAGTTCCATACATGATACATAAATAATTATTATTTATACATAAGTGAAAACTAGGGATTTCCTTCACTCAGAAATGTAATAATTCACTGCAGTGCAATAACACTTTTTGTTATTTAACTGTTGGCACCATGGCAACTGTTGACCTCTCCATTGACCCTGCCGGAACTACTTTTTTCCATGACGTCTGCTTTTCTCATTGTAATCCATTGACTGTTTGTAAACATGGAGGATAGTCAGTTACAGTTAGATTTTCAGCTCAGTACCATCAATTTTGAGGAGTATGCGGATTTATTTAACTCAGATGATGATGACTTCCTTGGAAATTTTGAAATGTCCGGTGCAAAGCGATTTGAGCATCACACAGAAGAAGATATAGCCAATTTTATAGCAGACCAGGAAAATGAAAATACTCGAAAGAAGACCACTGGGGATCTTAAACTTTTCAAGCTTTTTTTAAGAGAGAGTCTTGAATATCGGGAACCTGAAAAATTACCAGCTGATGAATTGTCTCCCTTGATAGCCCGTTTTCTTCTGTCGGCAAGGAAGAAAGACGGCTCAGATTATGAGCCATCCACTTTGAGGGGCTTTTTCTCATCAATTGATAGATATCTACGACAACATAACTATGGATATTCATTGGTGAGTGACTCCTCATTTTCAGTTTGTAGAGAGGCTCTAAAAAGCAAACAAAAACAATTGAAATCAGAAGGAAAAGGGAACAAGCCCCAGGCAGCAGATGAGTTGGATGACAATGACATCAATCAACTATATAAATGCGGTCAGCTTGGTATTCATAGCCCACAAGCACTTGTCAACATGTTATGGATGATTAACATGACCTTTTTTGGAATGAGGGGAGGTGTCGAGCAGCACAATTTGAAGTGGGGAGACATTAAACTGGAGATGGATGCCGAAGGCAGGAGGTACCTTATTTATACCCAGGAGAGGCAAACGAAAACAAGAACTGGACAGAACCCCAGAGACATGAGAAAAGTGAAACCAAGGGCTTATGAAACACCTTCAGAGCCAAACAAATGTCCAGTATTAGCATACATGTAAGTTTTATGAATATATACAAAACCTATTTGATAACACTACCCCCCCCCCCCCCCCCTTCCACGAAGCTAAAAATGAAGCTTAAATGAAGTATGATGTATTTTATCACCTGAAATGTTCAATTTAAGCTGATTTAAGTCAACGTACCTGTAATATTGTATGTGTAACACGTCATCTGGACTTCATAACAGTCCTCATAAAGAGTTTCTTTTTCTTTTCAGAGAGTACTCCAAGCGTCGACCGCAAGCTATGATGGGACCAGATGCTGCCTTCTTTCTTTCTGTGAATGACCCAAATCCTTCCTCTGGACAAACCTGGTTTAAAAGACAAAACATCGGCATTAACAAACTCTATAACATAATGAAAACCATGAAGCTCAAAGGGAATATATCTGCTGACAAACGCCTAACAAATCATTCAGCCAGAAAACATCTAATTCAAAAATTAAATGATAACAACGTTCCACCAAATCATATAATACAGATATCAGGACACAAAAACTTAAAAAGTGTAAATAATTACAGTACACTTAACCCAAATCAGCAAGCAAACATATCCCAAATCTTATCAAACACAACACCTGCATCCACCTTAGTTAGACCAGTAGAAACAATTCCACACTCCTCACCTGCTAGTATACCATTTCTTCCATCCTCCCAGTCTACATCAAACACCTTAACAAGGCAGTATTCACACGCAGACACACATACTATGTTTCAAGGATGCACCTTCAACAACAGTGTAGTTAAGGTTTACTGCCATCCTCCATCAACTTCAAGTGAGCTATCACCACCACCAAAATACCGTCGGATTCTCCCTCTGCCTGAATTGGATGATAGCCAGTAAATAGAAACAAAACATTAATATCATAAAGAAAATTTCTCTTAATACACCAAAGGTGTTACCAAAATTTTGTGAAATATTATTTCTGAAATATCTTTTTTTATAAATACTTTAGGACTCTACAGAAATGTTTTATATTTCGATGTTAAATCAGAAATTGTTATATTTCAATTTGGAATGATAATATTTCTTTCAATCTCTGTACATAGTTATTTGATGATTGATAGGATGTACAAATGAAACTGACGTGTAGGCCTATAGGTCATATAACAGTTCCGATATTGAAAATGTGATTAATTACAATACTTATTTATGAACTTTATGAAATGTTATTTTTACACCGCATGTACATGATCCTGATGCATTGGGCCATTCAATTTTAGTAAAACCTGCCTTTGAATGTTTGCGAATTATCTTTGGTAATTGGATGATCATTTGTGATTTTAATGGAATTTAATCTGAAAATCTAATCCATTGGTATATAAAGACTAGTATAGTATACCAAGGTTTCCTTTTAGTTTCATTTGTTTAAGAAAGTTTATTTTTGTTCTTTTTATATCTTAAGAAGCTATTTTTTTATAATTACATGTAGGATCGACACTTGTCACTGACAGTACTGTACATGTGGTTTTCACAATTGAGTTTGGCATAATGATATATGGACCTGTCCTAAGATTACTATATCAGGTGTCAGAATCAGACGATTTACATTTTTTAAATCTTTAACCTCGTCATTTCAAAGTTTGTTGTTGTTGATCCTAAATTCAATTCATTGACATAAATGTTGTGAATATTCACAATTCAAACTGGAACTGAAGTTAGCTTTGTTTCTTTTTTATGCAACAACTAGGTCAAGTTTAAATTAAGTTAAAGTAGCATGAGCCACCCCCCAAAAAAGGGTGTTATTTTTCCGAAAAAAAACAACACTTATTTAAAATGATCGGCCTTTTTTCTCAAGTATGAAAAACAAAAGTGTTTTAAAGCTACATGTGTCGAGGAAGTTAGTGTTAAGATCTAAATTAGGCCAAAACTGGATGAACGTTCATTCCGGCTATTTAATTTAAATGTTGACACATGTTGTTACTTTTACTTTTACAAATTACAACACTTCCGAGTTCGACTTCGATTCCCTCAGTCCTGTACTGTGTACAGACTGCGTGGATTTTCCTTATCAATCCTTCAGTTTTGCGATGCACTTCAAAGCCTAATACATTATACTATCTCGACAATCAGATTTTGTGAACAAATTGCGAATTTAGGCAGGTCATTGTCACTTTAAGTTAACTTTAAGTAGGCCTAAACTAAAGTTAAACTTGTAAAGAATGTACAACTCACTATAAGTTACATACGCCGTACATAATCACTTAAACATCAAGCCCAGTGGCACTATTCATTATTTAAATTCGACTTTTAACAACTCACCTTCATTGGCTTGTTCGTTATGCAACATAGTCTTGATATGGAATTAAAAGATTTGTATGTTAATCAGGTTACGGACTAACCGAATCATCTTGACTTTACCGCCACTTCTCTATCGAGCATCGTGTGACTGAAGTGAAGTTGACTGCGACCGGGGATCAGACAAAAGGCGTCGGAAAACCTGCCTGCCTGCTTGAAGAAGGTCTTTTTAAGAATCTCCTCGGACACATGAAAACGAGTCGGTATCATCCGAAGCCATAGTTTTAACTTGACATGTGTCCTATCCCGAAAAAAGTTCACTCAGAACTAAGTGAAAGTGTCAGTAGATTCAAATTCCGAAAGTGACAGTTGACGATTTCGCACGTGAGGGACTGCGCTGCTGTTGAGCCATTGGCTAGCGAATATGTATTCCTACGCCAGATACAAGCTATAGTCCTCTAAATGTTTCATTGCAAATCTGGATTTTATAGCCCATAAACAGTACATTTAAGACATTTTTTGATGAGAAATATTAGAGAATAAATAATAAACAGAATATTGAACAGCTGTGTTTGAACAGCATTAATATTTTTTCTCGTGAAAGGCGGAGGGATAACCCACTCGACGCTTCGCGTCTCGTGGGTTATTCTCCGCCTTTCACTCGAAAAAATATATATGCTATTCAAACACAGCTGTTCAATATCCTCTATATCTTTCCACAATGCATACTTAGAATTAAATAATCCGTGCCAAGAAGTTCAGGTGAAAGACACTCATTTTCGGCCTAATATCTGGAAGTCCCTAGTTTCCTACCCCAATAAACCTGGCAACGCCGCCATATAATTGATATAATCTTGAGTGCGGTGTATAACATCAATCAATCGATTTTCCCCATGGGCTATAGCATCCAAACTTTTTAAAGTGGCATGAGCTGCCAAAATTCACACTTCTTTCATAAATTCTGATCGTCACGACAGTAAGAGGCTCTGAAGGCCATCAAAAAACTAAATGATTGGCGTTGGAATGAGGAAAATCGATACATTAGGTGGCCTATGCGAACCGAAAACGTGTTCGAAAAGTAAACAAAATTTAAATAACCAGGACCACCATTCATTCATTCTAAGCCAAATTTGGTTCAAAACAATACTTTATCGTACATTCTCGAGACAAGAAGCACTAAAAAGCTTCTGAATTATACGATAATTTCAACATTCTGTTTCAATGTCAAAATATCAACATTATGGCAGCTCATGCCACTTTAAATCAACAACATAAGCTGGCCAGCATTTATTTTACTATGAAACCTCTATATATCGGCATGTGTTGGGGGGAAGACAAAAATGTTGGTTTTATATATCAGGGGTGTCACTTTATCAAGGTTAATAATAGCCCGGATTATCGGTCTTACGGCGACTGGTATTATATGACTGCTTATGTGTCTTATTTTGACGAACACGGAGATAAAAAAAAATTCGGCAGAGCCCAGATTTCTTGGCTAGGTTAATAAATGTATTTTAATATAGAAAGAAATCTGCAATGTAGATTATTGCCATCGACTAATTGCCATATAACCTCATAAGATTGATTGCTCAAGATCATTTCACCTATATGGCGGCGTTGCCCGTTTTAATGAGGGAGGAAACCAGACTCTAAGCCCAGAGGAAACCCACGACCTTCCGGTGGTAACTGGCAACTATCCCACATAGGCCATTTGAGTGAAAACCCAGTCAGAAAATTTTGAAGCATAACAGTTATTTCAAATTTCTGTTCCGCAGTGTGTCTGTCGTGTCCATCGGAATGGGTTTCGTTCAACGACTACTGTTACTACATAAAGCCTTCAAAGGCTATGCTGACATATGATATGGCGCTAGACAGTTGCAAAGACATAGAACCGGAGAGTAGACTTGTGACTCTAGAAACCAGAGACGAGTACGAGTTTCTGAAAAACCATTTGTCACACCAACCCTGTAAGTATTAACTGTCTGATATAAGCGATGTTGTGTTGTCTTTGAAGCTTTTGTTTAGCTAGTTTTAGATAAATAAGACTCACTGACCTCCATCATAAGTTTGATAAATGTTTTACAATGTACTTCAGATTTTGTTCACTTATATGACGACGTTGCCAGGTTTAGTGGGTGAGAAAACCGAAGATTTTACCCAGGCGAAACTCCCGACCCGTATCTGGCAACTATCAATTACTCGAAAACCCAGCAGAGCAGCATGCCAACGAATTTGTAATACAATCATCCAATGAGATACATTGGTGTGAGTTATTTGCTAAAATCTTGTTGAGATGTCGAAATGTATTGTGCAAAACAGCGTCTTCCTTTTTATTGTCCCCCGCATCGGAAAAATAAGGACGACCCATTTCCTGTTTGTACATAGATATATACGCTACTAGAAAAACCTCGATTGGTTTTTGTTAAATCATTCTTTCAAAAATGGAAATGGTATCTCATTGTGTTCCTTTTTGAAATACCCATCTAGGTCTACTCGGAAAGTATTGCTTCATTGCGCCAAGCGACACTTTCATCTGAAGTGGCACTTACAGCAGATCGGGGCACTCTGGAGCTGCGTGGGTCGAATGATACTTACCACAATCCCATCAGAAAACTGAAATATAATTGGTCATAGACAACTTAAAAAATGATTGATTGTTTAAATCGTCTCTAATTTAATATGAATGTAAATTTTGATTTGTTCTGTTTGACCAATCACAATTCACGTTACTTAAACATATCGGTAATGACGAAACGAAAATAATAGTTTTATCGCAGACTAGATGTCCATATACATAATATATAAACCAGTGTTAAATTAATACAGCATGTAAAGGAGACAAAACACTAGCACATCGGATGACATAATTGTGTGTAGTACAGTGCTAAAGAAAAAAAACATAAACGTTTGAAAGGCCGACGCGCCTATGGCGTTTTCTTTTTTACCTCACCCCAATTAGAACTGTCAAACATTTCAAGCTTTCGCCTGTTTACGAGTCTATCACATGTTTAAACTATAGCAAAGCGCCTAACTGGTCTGCTAGTCAATGGCCATTCCCGAAAAACGACGAAATTCCGTTGAGTTTTCCCAGGGGTAATGTATGATCTTATTGAAATTTAACCCTGGGGTCCGATGATGTACTCTCACGCAAAGCCATAACAATAGAGGCAAGGTTAGGACCAAAACGTTTTTCTATAGCACATCCTTTAATTTGCTTAAAGATCTCCCCATTGAATTCAAAATCATGACCTTTTAAGCTAGGTTCCAACAATTCTAAAATGTATTTGTCAGGGCGACAGTGGTCGGGATATATTTGAAAGACTGATTTTATGGATTTTACACCCATGTCTATGTCAACGTTTTTATACATAGAATCCACATTCAGAGTAACCAAAATAACACCCTGTGGTATGGATTCTCAGACATATTAGCAAACAAATCATCGGTATTTTTTATAAAGCTTGGGGTTTTAGATAATAATAAAATAGCTAAGACAAACTATAACTTTCACTACCACAGTCTGAGATAATAGGACGCTTAGGGCGCATTGTAAGTTTGTGCCATTTTTCAATGGGTTTGTGAATTTTTGGAAGAATATAGAATACCGTGCTTTTAGAGATATGGTCAGATTTCAAATTGCAATACTGCTTTTCATTTAAAAAAAAACTTTATCTTGAAGAGAAGGAAGAATTATATTGAACTTTCTAACATTTTCAGGCCAAAGTTCCTTATCAAGTTATTTTGTTATGAAGAGGGTAACGTAGCTGCCGTTCTACCTCTTCAATATATTCCTGTCATGACATAATAACTGTTGCCGAGCCTTCATCAGCAAGTTTGATAACTATGTCCTTTCAGTGGCTTATCTGTGTAGCCAATATTTTATGTTAGCTAAACCAACAAATTTCCTTGATACAGAGTCGCGACTTAACGTTTATTTCTGGGCCATACATGTGAGAATGGGACGTGTAGCCACTTTTAAATGTGAACGGTTTGCGTACTCCACTAGATTCCGTAGATATTAGCCAGACATATGGCACCAGTAGACAATTAATTTGTCAAGTTGCCGTAATGTTAGCGTTTGGCTCTGACACTTGGTTAGAGACATTCGTCCAGCTAAAAGACTTGGTGGAAACTCTAGACAACTCTGCAGTTCAAATCTTGACAGATCGATAAGGGAGAAATCTCAAGATTTTCACCAAATCACCCCCACGCCAGACAGCTCAATCCGCCACTTTTATTCAATCTTCACCGTTCATATGTATTTTTGTAGGCAAACTACTACTTCATTGAGTCACATCAGTACTAAAAAAAAGTACCACTAAACCAAAGATGTCGACCGAAATCTAGTAACTCAATTCGTCCCTAGAGAAGTCCATAGCATGCACTAATTTACTTATATAACGTTTCCTATCATGTAGTGATTTGGGACAAGGCACATGTCCTATAATGAGTAGAGATATATCGTCAGCAGTGGATTCCTCGTTAGAAGGTTTAATTATATTAATTAAAGTGCCACATCTGCTGCATTCAATGTATGTTTATTTTTGTTGGAGAACATGCTTGCTACTCAGCTCGTTTTCCTTTTTTCAGCGCCTATCAATGATATTGACAACGGTTGGTTGACGTCTGGGAGAAGAGTTGACGGTGTTTGGGTCTGGGATACTACAGGAGAAACCATTGATCAGGCAGTTTTCGATTGGGGACCAAATCAACCTAATAACCGAACAACCAGTCAACAGATGTGCCTCTCGTTTTGGCCAAAATCTGAGTTCAAAATGGCTGACACCTTTTGTTGGCCATATGAAAGACAGTTTATTTGCGAATTAGAAGACCAAGGATTTAGCGGTAAAATGATATACATTAATATTATCCTTCAACCAAGTTTGTTGGCAATTGCTGTATTTTGATTGGTCGATAGCCAGGTCGTATATACCCATACACCACGTCTGATTTTGTTATGAGCCGCCTGGCGAAAAGAACTGGCCGCCACCACTTCAAATGTTCACTCGCTTCGAAAAGCCTAAAACATGTCGTATGAGTGTCATTAATTAATTGTGCATAGGTTTGATTTCAATCTATTTTGAACTCAATTCAATCTACAAATGGAAAAACGGAACATACAATTCTACAAGGGCGTAACACTGTATGTCGTCTGTCTTTGCTCGATCCATTTGACAAAGGGTCGTACTTTGTGACATATCTCGAGATATTAGCTTTAGTTAAAATCTATTTGCAGCAGATATAATCTACACCATAACATAAATAATAAAACAAGCTGAAAATTTGCACAAACAAAGTCGTAACTCTAATTAAAGTTACACCAATACAATTACCAGCTAGTATAGGCGGATAGCGGTTGAAAATGAATCTGCCAGAATTGTCTACCGGTTTCGGGATAGTACATTTGTCATCGATATTTTCCACTGGGTGTATGAATATTTTATGACCCTTCTCTTCCTCATACACCCTTCACCTCCGGCTCATGGCGTATGCTTTTCAGAAGGGTCATAACGATTCACACACCAGGGTAAAATAGCAACAACTGATATAGCTCAGGTGTATACATTGTGAAAGCCAACTTAAAAAATGAATGTTTAAAAATTACCAGACATGACTAACAGACATTTTGACCAAAAGATTTACGAAAAGCCTTTTCTATTTTATCAGCCAGATTTCGATTCGAAATTAACAGTCAAGGTATACTGCCCTGCTCTGTAATAAAACAAAAACCATATTATTGGAAACAGCTCTAGTTTAATGTACATTGTCGGGACACTCGTGACAGCAAAAGAAATGCATGCATGTATAGAGTTATCAAAACAATATTGCACATGGTAGAGTCCAATATTGTACGTGTAAATTTTATTAGGGAGTGGGGCTTGATTAGTTGAAGAAAGTGAGAAAATGATAGAGATTATCTAGTTAGCTGTGTTTGAGTGTGTAAAAACGCTACTAATTTTTGTTTTCTTTGAACTTACGGCAGTGTGTTCACAAGGCAATCCGCAAGAGTTGACGAAAGAAGATTCCAATACCCAATTTTCGGATGGGTCTACTAAATACTATATAGTGAGAGGATCCCCGATAGATGTGGCGGGATTTAAAGCCAGTACTCTTCCCACAGAAATCCATGAGGGAGCTCATGCTTTAGTATACTCGGTTAGTTCTTTTATTTAACATGCTAAAGTTACTATGCTAAAATGAACCACGTTCTTCCATACGTCAATGGTTTTATGAACATACTTGGGTAATATTTTCTAACTTACGCTAAGTGTGTTTTAGAATAAGTACTTTACAAGTCTGACCAAATATGAAATTGAATTTCTGGTAAAGAACATACGCAATACAGTGTTGCATTTGCTGCTCTACAATGTTTACATAATTAAGTATCTCGGTGATACATAACGTTAACCACAATGCCCGTTGTTTACGTACCCTCACAGTGGTGACGTAATACACTATCTCTGCTGTTTCAGTATGTCTTCGTAGCTGCCTTCCCTCGCTACCTGTCGACTATGACATTACTCGAACAGTCTGCACTTTTTACAGGGTAACTCAACGTTTTATTTGGCTGAATGCAAAACTATTTTACTAAGACGATAAACAACAATGAAAATCATCATACATTTACAAAAAATTAAATACTCTGTAAATATATTTGTTTAAATATTTTATTTGGCCCGGAAATCCACATGTTGTGTAACATTAAGAACACTTATCATGATTCCTACAACGCTTCAGTTGTAACTCTCCGAGCCTGAAAGTTAACAAACAGAGCGTTTCGATCCGTTGCATAATCACAGGGACACTGTTGTGGGACCTTCAAGCTGATATGTAAATTGTTCATTTTACGGCTACTTATTTGGCTTAAAGTCTATCAGAGGTTATTTTACGAATGTAAATCCCTGAGGTTCCAGACTGTCGAGTCAGTCGGAACTCCCTTCGACTATCTTTGCTCGCTACCGGTCGGCTTTGGTATTTCACGCACATAAATCCCCGAAGTTTCAGACTGACTGTCAAGTGTGACGTCGCTTGACGGAAATATGCATATTTTCTCCTGGGAACTAACGCAAAAGTTTCTTTGTTACAATATATGGTTTTCAAATATACATTTAGTCCATAAACAATCACAGTCCAACTTTTGCTCTTGTTCATAAATCCTTTAATGGGTCACGAAAAGTGATGCCACCATATGGAATAAAATTAATTTGAATAGCGACAATCTGTTTTAGTCCTAAAATTAAAACACCAGGTGGCTCACCCTTCAACACCTGTTTCACCATTTCGAGTAAAATAATTATGTTTGTGAAAATATTTCTTTCTTCAAACGTAACTTGTACTATTTGTTTCCATTTTAAATATGTGGTATTTTGTTTACAGTTCACAGTGGACGAAGATAACAGTATACAAGTTGGTTTGTATTTCTTGTTTGTAACTCCATCGGTTCTGACTGGAGTGACAGATGTGTTATTCATTACCCCTTATCCTGATGATTATGCCTTTGTTATCACTTGCTCGACATAAGACCTGGAACAGTCACATGAGGCAATCAGCCGATGTCATCAATGATGCCATAATCTACATAGACGATTCGGTTAAGCTATCTTTTAGTGATATGTTGAATCGGTCTGAGCTAAAATTAAAAAAAATTGTACCATGTTTAGTTTTTTTTTTTCTGAAGAGCTACTATTGAATTTAGGTGAAATAAGATTTAAAACTGTAGATTTTACCCTTTGACCTCTTCTTCGATCTAAATTTCGACAATATAGGAAGGGCCTTTCAATAATATTAAAGAATATTATCACAACCGCCTCGTAAAATATAAAACAGCACGACATAAAGTATGGACGATCATAATTAGATTTGTAATTAATACTAAATATACCTAGATTTTTTCCAATATCTATTCACATCAGTTTCTGAAAATGTGTTTGGCCATTAGGATTGATTGTTTGGTGTTTTACGCCGCACTCAAGATTATTTCACATAAATGGCGACGCTGCCAGTTTAATTGTGAAAGGAAACCGGGCTGTATACCCGGAGGAAACACCCCACCTTCCAGTGGTAACTGGGAACCACCCCACATAGGTCGTTGGAGTGAAACCCCAATCTGAAAATTGTCCAATTTTGGGTGGGACTGAGTGGGATTCGAACCCGCGACCCATTGGTGTATAGCTGTTCGGATTGAGCGTCCAACGCTCTACAAACTAAGCCACGAAGGTTCCTTCTGGACAGTAGAAAACATATGCTGGCTGTTTAACATACAGTTCCACACAACAAGTTTATATAACTGACCACTGTGTTAATTGGGGTAGGCACTCCACCAGCAACACCCTTCAATAGTAGATTTATGTTTGTTTTTTCAATCAACTCGACAGGTATCGCAGACATAATAAATCGATATAATTTTACTTGTTTAAGTGGCATTTAGAAGTAGAGCATACTAATGAATGAAAGAACACTCTTGCGTATGGATTTACAACTTCTTGGTTTATTGGGAACACGACGTTTCGGTGTAGCTCCTTACACTGTCACCGTTTCCTTCATGGATATAATTTATCAATGACAGATTGTTTGGCGTAATGGCATTCCGATGTTGTTAGTTCCATTATGGCTTTAACCGAGATGAAGCTAGGAATAACAGAGTAAAGATAATATTTTGATTGTATACAGAAAGCCGATGACAAATTTTGGCCCTGATAACCAAAATTTAATTTGTTGAGTATGTGATATGTTTATCTTAGAAATATTTGGAAAATTTACCCAAACTGACACCATCTCTTTATTAAAGGGTAAATAACATAATAGGGATTTATTTGCGGACATATGAAAGAGTGAAGTAGATCCATTGAGTTCCATACATGATAAATAAATAAATCTTTCCACAATGCATACTTAGAATTACACAATCCGTGCCAAGAAGTTCAGGTGAAAGACACTCATTTTCGGCCTAATATCTGGAAGTCCCTAGTTTCCTACCCCAATAAACCTGGCAACGCCGCCATATAATTGATATAATCTTGAGTGCGGTGTATAACATCAATCAATCGATTTTCCCCATGGGCTATAGCATCCAAACTTTTTAAAGTGGCATGAGCTGCCAAAATTCACACTTCTTTCATAAATTCTGATCGTCACGACAGTAAGAGGCTTTGAAGGCCATCAAAAAACTAAATGATTGGCGTTGGAATGAGGAAATTTGATACATTAGGTGGCCTATGCGAACCGAAAACGTGTTCGAAAAGTAAACAAAATTTAAATAACCGGGACCACCATTCATTCATTCTAAGCCAAATTTGGTTCAAAACAATACTTTATCGTACATTCTCGAGACAAGAAGCACTAAAAAGCTTCTGAATTATACGATAATTTCAACATTGTGTTTCAATGTCAAAATATCAACATTATGGCAGCTCATGCCACTTTGAATCAACAACATAAGCTGGCCAGCATTTATTTTACTATGAAACCTCTATATATCTGCATGTGTTGGGGGGAAGACAAAAATGTTGGTTTTATATATCAGGGGTGTCACTTTATCAAGGTTAATAATAGCCCGGATTATCGGTCTTACGGCGACTGGTATTATATGACTGCTTATGTGTCTTATTATGACGAACACGGAGGTAAAAAAAATCGGCAGAGCCCAGATTTCTTGGCTAGGTTAATAAATGTATTTTAATATAGAAAGAAATCTGCAATGTAGATTATTGCCATCGACTAATTGCCAAATGACCTCATAAGATTGATTGCTCAAGATCATTTCACCTATATGGCGGCGTTGCCCGTTTTAATGAGGGAGGAAACCAGACTCTAAGCCCAGAGGAAACCCACGACCTTCCGGTGGTAACTGGCAACTATCCCACATAGGCCATTTGAGTGAAAACCCAGTCAGAAAATTTTGAAGCATAACAGTTATTTCAAATTTCTGTTCCGCAGTGTGTCTGTCGTGTCCATCGGAATGGGTTTCGTTCAACGGCCACTGTTACTACATAAAGCCTTTAAAGGCTAAGCTGGCATATGATATGGCGAAAGACAGTTGCAAAGATATGGAACCGGAGAGCAGACTTGTGACTCTAGAAACCAGAGACGAGTACGAGTTTCTGAAAAACCATTTGTCACACCAACCCTGTAAGTATTAACTGTCTGATATAAGCGATGTTGTGTTGTCTTTGAAGCTTTTGTTTAGCTAGTTTTAGATAAATAAGACTCACTGACCTCCATCATAAGTTTGATAAATGTTTTTATAGATCATAGACAACTTAAAAAAATGATTGATTGTTTAAATCGTCTCTAATTTAATATGCATGTAAATTGTGATTTGTTCTGTTTGACCAATCACAATTCACGTTACTTAAACATATCGGTAATGACGAAACGAAAATAATAGTTTTATCGCAGACTAGATGTCCATATACATAATAATTATATAAACCAGTGTTAAATTAATACAGCATGTAAAGGAGACAAAACACTAGCACATCGGATGACATAATTGTGTGTAGTACAGTGCTAAAGAAAAAAATATAAACGTTTGAAAGGCCGACGCGCATATGGCGTTTTCTTTTTTACCTCACCCCAATTAGAACTGTCAAACATTTCAAGCTTTCGCCTGTTTACGAGTCTATCACATGTTTAAACTATAGCAAAGCGTCTAACTGGTCTGCTAGTCAATGGCCATTCCCGAAAAAACGACGAAATTCCGTTGAGTTTTCCCAGGGGTAATGTATGATCTTATTGAAATTTAACCCTGGGGTCCGATGATGTACTCTCACGCAAAGCCATAACAATAGAGGCAAGGTTAGAACCAAAACGTTTTCCTATAGCACATCCTTTAATTTGCTTAAAGATCTCCCCATTGAATTCAAAATCATGACCTTTTAAGCTAGGTTCCAACAATTCTAAAATGTATTTGTCAGGGCGACAGTGGTCGGGATATATTTGAAAGACTGATTTTATGGATTTTACACCCATGTCTATGTCAACATTTTTATACATAGAATCCACATTCAGAGTAACCAAAATAACACCGTGTGTTATGGATTCTCAGACATATTGGCAAACAAATCATCGGTATTTTTTTATAAAGCTTGGGGTTTTAGATAATAATAAAATAGCTAAGACAAACTATAACTTTCACTACCACAGTCTGAGATAATAGGACGCCCAGGGCGCATTGTAAGTTTGTGCCATTTTTCAATGGGTTTGTGAATTTTTGGAAGAATATAGAATACCGTGCTTTTAGAGATATGGTCAGATTTCAAATTGCAATACTGCTTTTCATTAAAAAAAACTTTATCTTGAAGAGAAGGAAGAATTATACTGAACTTTCTAACATTTTCAGGCCAAAGTTCCTTATCAAGTTATTTTGTTATGAAGAGGGTTACGTAGCTGCCGTTCTACCTCTTCAATATATTCCTGTCTAGACATAATAACTGTTGCCGAGCCTTTATCAGCAAGTTTGATAACTATGTCCTTTCAGTGGCTTATCTGTGTAGCCATTTTTTTATGTTAGCTAAACCAACACATTTCCTTGATACAGAGTCGCGACTTAACGTTTATTTCTGGGCCATACATGTGAGAATGGAACGTGTAGCCACTTTTAAATGTGAACGGTTTGCGTACTCCACTAGATTCGGTAGATATCAGCCAGACATAATGGCACCAGTAGACAATTAATTTGTCAAGTTGCCGTAATGTTAGCGTTTGGCTCTGACACTTGGTTAGAGACATTCGTCCAGCTAAAAGACTTGGTGGAAACTCTAGACAACTCTGCAGTTCAAATCTTGACAGATCGATAAGGGAGAAATCTCAAGATTTTCACCAAATCACCCCCACGCCAGACAGCTCAATCCGCCACTTTTATTCAATCTTCACCGTTCATATGTATTTTTGTAGGCAAACTACTACTTCATTGAGTCACATCAGTACTAAAAAAAGTACCACTAAACCAAAGGTATCGACCGAAATCTAGGAACTCAATTCGTTCCTAGAGAAGTCCATAACATGCACTAATTTACTTATATAAAGTTTCCTATCATGTAGTGATTTGGGACAAGGTACATGTCCTATAATGAGTAGAGATATATCGTCAGCAGTGGATTCCTCGTTACAAGGTTTAATTATATTAATTAAAGTGCCATATCTGCTGCATTCAATACATGTTTATTTTTGTTGGAGAACATGCTTGCTACTCAGCTCGTTTGCCTCTTTTCAGCGCCTTTCAATGATATTGACAACGGTTGGTTGACGTCTGGGAGAAGAGTTGACGGTGTTTGGGTCTGGGATACTACAGGAGAAACCATTGATCAGGCAGTTTTCGACTGGGGACCACATCAACCTGATAACCGAACAACCAGTCAACAGAAGTGCCTCTCGTTTTGGCCAAAATCTGAGTTCAAAATGGCTGACACCTTTTGTTGGCCATATGAAAGACAGTTTATTTGCGAATTAGAAGACCAAGGATTTAGCGGTAAAATGATATACATTAATATTATCCTTCAACCAAGTTTGTTGGCAATTGCTGTATTTTGATTGGTCGATAACCAGGTCGTATATACCCATACACCACGTCTGATTTTGTTATGAGCCGCCTGGCGAAAAGAACTGGCCGCCACCACTTCAAATGTTCACTCGCTTCGAAAAGCCTAAAACATGTCGTATGAGTGTCATTAATTAATTGTGCTTAGGTTTGATTTCAATCTATTTTGAACTCAATTCAAATCTACAAATGGAAAAACGGAACATACAATTCTTCATATACCGATCGATAACGTTGCTAAGTGTACAAGGGCGTAACACTGTATGTCGTCTGTCTTTGCTCGATCCATTTGACAAAGGGTCGTACTTTGTGTCATATCTCGAGATATTAGCTTTAGTTAAAATCTATTTGCAGCAGATATAATCTACACCATAACATAAATAATAAAACAAGCTGAAAATTTGCACAAACAAAGTCGTAACTCTAATTTAAGTAACACCAATACAATTACCAGCTAGTATAGGCCGATAGCGGTTGAAAATGAATCTGCCAGAATTGTCTAGCGGTTTCGGTATAATACATTTGTCATCGATATTTTTCCCTGGGTGTATGAATATTTTATGACCCTTCTCTTCATCATACACCCTTCACCTCCGGCTCATGGCGTATGCTTATCAGAAGGGTCATAACGATTCACACACCCAGGGTAAAATATCAACAACTGATATAGCTCAGGTGTACACATTGTGAAAGCCAACTTAAAAAATGAATGTTTAAAAATTACCAGACATGACTAACATACATTTTGACCAAAAGATTTACGAAAAGCCTTTTCTATTTTATCAGCCAGATTTCGATTCGAAATTAACAGTCAAGGTATACTGCCCTGCTCTGTAATAAAACAAAAACCATATTATTGGAAACAGCTCTAGTTTTATGTACATTGTCGGGACACTCATGACAGCAAAAGAAATGCATGCATGTATAGAGTTATCAAAACAATATTGCACATGGTAGAGTCCAATATTGTACGTCTAAATTTTATTAGGGAGTGGGGCTTGATTAGTTGAAGAAAGGGAGAAAATGATAGAGTTTATCTAGTTAGCTGGGTTTGAGTGTGTAAAAACGCTACTAATTTTTGTTTTCTTTGAACTTACGGCAGTGTGTTCACAAGGCAATCCGCAAGAGTTGACGAAAGAAGATTTCAATACCCAATATTCGGATGGGACTTCTAAAGAATATATAGTGATAGGATCCCCGATAGATGTGGCGGGATTTAAATCCAGTACTATTCCCACGGAAATCCATGTGGCATCTGGTCATACAGGATACTCGGTTAGTTCTTTTATTTAACATGCTAAAGTTACTATGCTAAAATGAACCACGTTCTTCTATACGTCAATGGTTTTATGAACATACTTGGGTAATATTTTCTACATGTTGTGTAACATTAAGAACACTTATCATGATTCCTCCAACGCTTCAGTTGTAACTCTCCGAGCCTGAGAGTTAACAAACAGAGCGTTTCGATCCGTTGCATAATCACGGGGACACTGTTGTGGGACCTTCAAGCTGATATGTAAATTGTTCATTTTATGGCTACTTATTTGGCCTATGGTTTTCAAATATACATTTAGTCCATAAACAATCACAGTCCAGCTTTTGCTCTTGTTCATAAATCCTTTAATGGGTCACGAAAAGTGATGCCACCATATGGAATAAAATTAATTTGAATAGCGACAATCTGTTTTAGTCCCAAAATTAAAACACCAGGTGGCTCACCCTTCAACACCTGTTTCACCATGTCGAGTAAAAGAATTATGTTTGTGAAAATATTTCTTTCTTCAAACGTAACTTGTACTACTTGTTTCCATTTTAAATATGTGGTATTTTGTTTACAGTACCTAATGAACGAAGATAACAGTATACAAGATGGGGAGTACTACTTGTTTAAAACTCCATCGGTTCTGATTGGAGTGATAGAATTTTATTTCCTTGTCCCTTATCCTGATGATTATCCCTCTGTTATCAGTTGCTCGACATAGGACCAGGAACATTCACATGAGGCAATCAGCCGATGTCATCAATGATGCCATAATCTACATAGACGATCCGGTTAAGCTATATTTTAGTGATATGTTGAATCGGTCTGAGCTAAAATAAAAAAAAATGTGACATGTTTAGTTTTTTTTTCTGAACAGCTACTATTGAATTTAGGTGAAATAAGATTTAAAACTGTACATTTTACCCTTTGACCTCTTCTTCGATCTAAATTTCGACAATATAGGAAGGGCCTTTCAATAATATTAAAGAATATTATCACAACCGCCTCGTAAAATATAAAACAGCACGACATAAAGTATGGACGATCATAATTAGATTTGTAATTAATACTAAATATACCTAGATTATTTCCAATATCTATTCACATCAGTTTCTGAAAATGTGTTTGGCCATCCTGGGGACCACCCCACATAGGTCGTTGGAGTGAAACCCCAATCTGAAAATTGTCCAATTTTGGGTGGCACTGAGTGGGATTCGAACCCGCGACCCATTGGTGTATAGCTGTTCGGATTGAGCGTCCAACGCTCTACCTACTAAGCCACGGAGGTTTCTTCTTGACAGTAGAAAACACATGCTGGCTGTTTAACATACAGTTCCACACAGCAAGTTTATATAACTGACCATTGTGTTAATTGGGGTAGGCACTCCACCAGCAACACCCTTCAATAGTACATTTATGTTTGTTTTTTCAATCCACTCGACAGGTATCGCAGACATAATAAATCGATATAATTTTACTTCTTTAAGTGGCATTTAGAAGTAGAGCATAATAATGAATGAAAGAACACTCTTGTGTATGGATTTACAACTTCTTAGTTAATTGGGAACACGACGTTTCGGTGTAGCTCCTTACACTGTCACCGTTTCCTTCATGGATATAATTTATCAATGACAGATTGTTTGGCGTAATGGCATTCCGATGTTGTTAGTTCCATTATGGCTTTAACCGAGATGAAGCCAGGAATAACAGAGTAAAGATAATATTTTGATTGTATACAGAAAGCCGATGACAAATGTTGGCCCTGATAACCAAAATTTAATTTGTTGATTATGTGATATGTTTATCTTAGAAATATTTGGAAAATTTACCCAAACTCACACCATCTCTTTATTAAAGGGTAAATAACATAATAGGGATTTATTTGCGAACATATCAAAGAGTGAAGTAGATCCATTGAGTTCCATACATGATAAATAAATAAATCTTTCCACAATGCATACTTAGAATTAAATAATCCGTGCCAAGAAGTTCAGGTGAAAGACACTCATTTTCGGCCTAATATCTGGAAGTCCCTAGTTTCCTACCCCAATAAACCTGGCAACGCCGCCATATAATTGATATAATCTTGAGTGCGGTGTATAACATCAATCAATCGACTTTACCCATGGGCTATAGCATCCAAACTTTTTAAAGTGGCATGAGCTGCCAAAATTCACACTTCTTTCATAAATTCTGATCGTCACGACAGTAAGAGGCTTTGAAGGCCATCAAAAAACTAAATGATTGGCGTTGGAATGAGGAAAATCGATACATTAGGTGGCCTATGCTAACCGAAAACGTGTTTGAAAAGTAAACAAAATTTAAATAATCGGGACCACCATTCATTCATTCTAAGCCAAATTTGGTTCAAAACAATACTTTATCGTACATTCTCGAGACAAGAAGCACTAAAAAGCTTCTGAATTATACGATAATTTCAACATTCTGTTTCAATGTCAAAATATCAACATTATGGCAGCTCATGCCACTTTAAATCAACAACATAAGCTGGCCAGCATTTATTTTACTATGAAACCTCTATATATCTGCATGTGTTGGGGGGAAGACAAAAATGTTGGTTTTATATATCAGGGGTGTCACTTTATCAAGGTTAATAATAGCCCGGATTATCGGTCTTACGGCGACTGGTATTATATGACTGCTTATGTGTCTTATCATGACGAACTCGGAGATAAAAAAAAAATTCGGCAGAGCCCAGATTTCTTGGCTAGGTTAATAAATGTATTTTAATATAGAAAGAAATCTGCAATGTAGATTATTGCCATCGACTAATTGCCAAATGACCTCATAAGATTGATTGCTCAAGATCATTTTACCTATATGGCGGCGTTGCCCGTTTTAATGAGGGAGAAAACCAGACTCTAAGCCCAGAGGAAACCCACGACCTTCCGGTGGTAACTGGCAACTATCCCACATAGGCCATTTGAGTGAAAACCCAGTCAGAAAATTTTTCAATATCTTTTGGAGTGAGTGGGATTCGAACCCGCTACATATTGGTGGAAGGTTGTTTGGATGGAGAACGCTCTACCTGCTGAGCCACGGAGGTCCTGACCTCATTAGAGGGATAAAGTTGGGCGGGGCAAATAATCTGCACTGAAAACTGTAGGTGTGCAGTCCAGAGTGTCACCACAGAGGGCTTAACCAAGCGATTCATATTAAACAAGATACCTGTTCTTTTTGCACCCTATTTTTCTTCAAATGACGACATTAGGTTTTAGGTATATTCTCAGTCACGTATCATGTAAAATTATGAACAAAACATATTTGAAGCCTTCAAAACTACCTTTTATTGTTTCCTTATTTACATGTTTTATCCAAATGCCTTTGTCAGATATTTCACCATGACCCGAAGACCTGATTTATAAAAAGATTTAATTGTGCCTGAGCGTCACATTCAATAGCCAAGGTCTTTATGTTGAGAAAAGTGCCAACCGGCCAAATGATTACTTGCCCGAACGGCAGTCCACCTACATTTTGACATTAGGTTCCACAGACTACATAATGTCAGGAGGGTACTGGCTAGGTGGGCAAATATTGTTAAACCATTACCTGTACCACATATTTTGAAAAAATAATTAATAACAAGACACTAAATGACTGATATTAGTGCCCACCATTATATACTGATCATAAAATAGAATACAAGAAGTACCTGGGAGATTAATTAATGCAAAATAGGAAAAGGTAATTCATAATTTTCTGATAATACCGATCAGCAAATGGAAAGATTTGTAAAGAAATTGTTTTGAATCCTATACCAAACATGCAATTAAAAAGACAGACAATATATGATCACGATAAATGAGCATGGTGGTATGTAAAATATCACTGATAACCTAAAACAGCCCAACCCCATGCCACACACACGCACACACCTTGAGTCACTCAAGTTGAGCCTCCTCAATCCGACATAAATTATATGCGTGTGTGAATATGCATTCCTTATTACCCAAACACAACAGCCAGCTGGGATAACATTTCTGTGGCCATCTCCCAATTAGCCATGTTTTTGTAGTGTGGGCATAAATCTGCATCTTCTGCAGATGCACCAATGGGGTGGTTTGTTTTCTCAGGTGGATCTAGTGAAGGGTCCACTGAAAGTCTCTTTTCCTAAAAGCTGCTGTATAATGAGCCATCTCTGAAAGAACCCTTCTCATCTCCTCTTGATCCATATTGTTAGTGTTAAATTTAGACTTTTACTCCCAATGAAGAACTCCCAACTAGGAATTATCAAATTTTAAACAAAAAGATGAGTTTGATAAAAAATTGCTACCTTTTTCACAATACCTTAAAGTGGCATTAGCTGCCAAAATTCCCACTTTTTTCACAATGTCTGATCGTCACTAAAGTAAGAGGCTTTGAAGGTCATCGAAAAACTAAAAGATTGGCCTTGGAATGAGGAAAATCAATACAGTATGTGGCCTGTACGAACCGAAAACGTGTTCGAAATGTAAACAAAATTTAAATAACTGGGACGATCATTCATTCATTCTAAGCCAAAGTTAGCTAAGAAAAATACTTTATCGTACATTTTCGAGATAAGAAGCAATACAAATGTTCTGAATTGTACGTCTTTAAAACAAGCCACTAATTTCAACATTCTGTTTTAACGTCAAAATAGCAACATTTTGGCAGCTAATGCCACTTTAATGTGAATGAATTAAAAAAAAAATATTGGTGTAATTATTAGTGTCTTAAACCGTGTATGTTATTTACATGTACTGGCAATACTTTCTACTCCTTATGTTCGTTTATCCCCAGTCTTCACATCTGCCCGTGTTTTCCTCCCTAGCTCTTTGACCGAAGCAGTAGCCCCTCTACTTGTACTACCTTTCATTTTCTGTGTATGGTTCTTTTTCCTCTAACCGCCAAATCTCGTCTGTGTGTTTTATCATTGTGGTGCAAACGCCAATGAGTGTATGTTAGATTCTCAACACCATAGAGGCCGATTGTTCGGGCAACCCTTCCTTATATGACCAGATTCTCTCTCAGTGTCGCCATCACTTTCATCATTTACTTGAGAACCAGTCAGGATGTACATGTAAACAGAAAATAACATCTATAGTGTTAATTGCAGTAAAAACATTAACGCTACATACTGTAGCTACTATAGTGTATAAATGTCCAGACATTATTTAAGTCAACATGACTTAAACAGACATGATTGCATCACATATCATATAGATTATAGGCCTTACATGTACCATCTACAGTTCAGATACAATCAGTGTTGAATGTACAAGCATTTGAGCTGCGTAGCCCAGTACTACTAGTACTACTACAGTACTGTCAGTGACTAAGTATCAATCCTCCGCGGATCCCCTGCGGACCCAGCATTTATCCCCTGCGGAACATCCCAGGACCTTTTTAAAATCCTCCGCAGAGCCGGCTCGAATCCTCCACGGAGCCGACACAAATCCCCCGCGGAGGTTCCACGGAGCCGACCCAAATCCCCCGCGGAGGTTCCACGGAGCCGACACAAATCCCACGCGGAGGTTCCACGGAGCCGACACAAATCCCACGCGGAGGTTTTCTATGCCTTCACCGACATGAGTTGGACAACTACCCCCATGGTGCGGAAGCCTGCTTTCAATCTCCATTTAACATACTCATGACTGTAGCGGCCGTTTTAGCCGTGGGGCCGTTCCAGCCGTAGTCCGTCAGCTGACAGTGGCAGTCGGTCATATTTCGTAAGGTGGTTTAAATAGAATAGCCACATGTGGATTACACCGTTACGGCCGTACTGTATACGACACTTTATGAGCACTGCACAAATCACTATTTAACATTGCAAAGAATCTTGTTTTAGTTTCACAATTGAATGGGAACAGCAGGAATTTTCTAATAAATCGAAACTAACTTCATTGATTATTTCGTAAAACTTTCAAATTGATAGAAAACTCATCAATACACAGCAGGAAAAGATCGAGAGGATTCCAGTTTGACATAAATTAAGTGAGCTGTATTCAGTTTGGACCAATCAGACGACGGGAACATGACCTGATTGATATTTAAACCAATCAGCAATCAGCGAAATGACCTAGTTAAGAAACAATGCGTTATCTATTTTTTTTTAAATACATACAAATTAAAAAAAATGTTTTTTAGAAATTCATTAATTGACATATAATGCTTGTCAGAAGAAGACAATTTATTTGTTCAGCTGATCCAAGGCATTGAGGAAGAATGAAGTCTTGCAGGGGTGGGCCTATGTGACCGTCTTAAAGACTAGTTATAAATTACAGTTTTACTTGTTTCAATAGCACATTGAAAATAACCAAGGATAGTACATGCTGTGTATAGCTCTACACTACAGTGGAAAATGATCTGCTTTGCTGTGGTGACAATTTTCCCACACTTGGAACATTGTTCAACCTTCAATTAGTACCCTGGCGCCTAACCTGTCTGGATATGTTGTCTCCATGACAATAGTTGTGTCTCATTACATATAGGGGGGGGGGGGGATACCTTCATAACTGGTGTTGTAGAATTTTTATTTTTTCTATTTTTTTTTTAACAATTGCGAAACTACTTAAAGGAATTTCAACTAAATATGCTATAAATAAGCTATATTTCTTGTTGGACGTGCATGTAAATAAAAACTCAAAATAAAAACTTTGAAAACTCAACCTCACAAAAGGGTCAGAAATGGACTCAACCTGCCTTGCTGCTAAACAGGGCATGGGTTTTAACACACGGACGGTGGATATACAAACTTTTAGATAATATTGGTTTAACAGAAATCACCTTTTTCTGAGTGAATCGCTACTTATTTCCAAATGCAAGCTATTTCTCGTGGAATAAGAAAAAATATAACGGGAAGATGAATTTAATTGATTACGGACAGTCAGTTTCCCGCCTCAGACGTACAAGTAAGACAAACTAAGCATTTCCTCTTTTCCATTTTACACATTAGTTTTCGCCGTGGTAAGCCTAAACTTCTGTGTTGCAAGGTTTGTTACAGTCTGTCGTCAGTTGCATCAATGTCTCAAATGCAGTTTAGTTCCACCGCGGAGCCGGCACATTTCCCGTTCATATCCTCCGCGGAGGCAAGAGAAATGCCCCGCAGAGCTTCTGATTTTCCGTCACCGATCCTCCGCGGAGGTGTTAGCAAAGCTCTGCGGGGGAACGGCGGAGGATTGATACGTAGTCACTGACAGTACTGTATTATTACATGAAAGTGCAATTACTGTTCATAATCTAATCTAATCTAATAATGTTTATTAACGCTGGTTTTTATGAATTTATGGAAACCTATTCAGAATTTTTCTATTGGTATTGTCAATTCAAATAGCAATTATTGAGATTATAATCGACAATCGAGAAGATGGCTTAAAAATTAAGTAATAAATTAAAATGTCACACCTTTCAAAACGTGTTTTTTGCTAATTTGTTCATTCTCAAGAAAAGTAAAAAATAAATTTTCCGTAAATGGAGTTCCATCTATTCGATTTCTTCTTGTTTCTCGAATTGTTTTACGGACAAGCGTTTTAAAAACAGTGTTTTTAAACTTGAATTTATAGACTATCTGCAGAGCGATATTCTCCTTCTATCGACACAACGATTTGTTCTCAATTTATGAGTTGATTTTTTTACTAAATCGCCTTGCGGTTTTCTCTGAGCGAACCGGTTGGGTTCCTCCCTATATAAAAATGACAAAGCAGCCATATAAGTTAAATAATCTTGACCGTTTGGGAAAACATCAGTCAATCAAATTCAAATAAAATTTGGTCAGTATGTTTGGAAGTTTTGAAGCATAACAGTTATTTCAAATGTATGTTCCACAGCGTGTATATCTTGTCCATCGGAATAAGTTTCGTTTAACAACCACTGTTACTACATAAAGCCTTCAAAGGCTGAGCTGACATATGATATGGCGCTAGACAGTTGCAAAGACATGGAACCGGATAGCTACCGCGTGACTCTAGAAACCAGAGCAGAGTACGAATTTCTGCAAAAAACATTTGTCACATCAACCCTGTAAGTATTAACTGTCTGATATAAGCGACGTTGTATTGTCTCTGTGGCTTTTGCTTATCTAGTTTTAGATCAACTAAAATGTACTTTAGAGACCTCTGACGAGTTTAATTCATTTCATTTTAGTATGCAGGTAAATAATCCGCCTTTTAAGCATATGCTTGTTTGTCCGTCCCGCGTTCTACATAAGGTCATAATTTCCGAATAATTACACTCAACTCTTGGTATTCTTTGTTATTGGGTATATAATAAAAATATCTCGTTCAAGCTCGAGTCCCGGGCATGTCGGACCTATTTGTATAGGTTGCACCTTGGATGAATATGAGAGGGATATGAAACGCCTTTGTGTTATAGTCAGTCTACTAGCAGCCCGTTTGGCTCGCTATTGTTTGTCCCAGACACCCCGTGACTACAGTCCGATCCGCCCCGAGAATAATCGAAACCCGTGTTGTGTATTCCGATTCATTCTGAACCTTACCGATCTCGTGGATATATGGACTGCGCATGCCTATTTGTAAGCTAGCAACAGAAAACAATCGCCATTTTTAATATTTTGACACGTCGATCAATTATCTCCGGCCCATATATCCACGACATCGGTAAGGTTAGGAATGAAAGCAAAGCAATCTAAAAAGTATCCCTATGTAGTTTTACTTTGTCTTAAGACCACACCTATTGGCAGCAAGCTTCCTTCACCAGCAGAAGTTCTTCTTGGACGACACATGGAATCCAATCTAAATTTTTATCAACTAATTCCACAGGAACGTTGAGTTCTTTGAAACTCTTTGCAACCCTTTTGGGATAAATTGTCGCTGTTGTCGCAAGACATCGTTCACTAAATCCGATACGTTAGTTCATTAGATAAGTTTATCATTGTTAATGAGGTCACCTTTCTCATTCCGTGTCATCGTGGGTTTCGATTCCATTGATGTTTTACGCCACACTCAAAATTTTTTAACTTATATAATGGCGTTGCCATGTTGAGTGGTAGAGGAAACCGTAGGAAGCCCCCGATCTTCGGCGAGTACCTCGGCATCTCTTTCACATACGGCGACCGAGTGAAAAATCCACTCAGAAATATTTCAATTTTTGTTTGGTCTGAGAGTGATTCGAACCCACGCCACATCGATGGTAGGTCTGTGTGGGACTGAGGGACGATAACTCTAATCCACTGAACCACCGAGGCCCTCAGCTAAATCTATTGATTTACTGATTGATGTTTTACGTCGCACTTAAGATTATTTCACTTATATGGTGGATATGCCCGGTTAAGTGGGGGATAAAACCGGATCCTTTACCTGGAGGAAATCCCCGACCTTTGGTGAGTACCTGGCATCTCTCGGACAAACGTCGACCAATTCCATTGATTGTAAATTGTTCAGAATGCATATGGAGAATGTCATTCAGAAAAATATCTATTGATGCAACGTTTTTTTTTTATGCCATAGATTTTTTTCATTCTTCCTAAAATAAAAAAAAATTGAGATTTTGTTTCTTTATAAAATGGGTATACAATGAAATACTACATTTAGCATGACTTATTCATGGATGTATTAACAAAGACCCAATCAATAAATATAAGGTAATGTTTATGTCGTAAACTTAGATACAGTATTAATGGTTGATGGGAACAGAGAATGCCCCAATTCCTGTCTTGTTATTGTACACTAGAAATCGAGTTAAAGGGAACCAGTTCAAAGCATGCACTTGACAGGGCTAACAATTACTCGATACTATATTCATTATTATGAAGAGGTTATAGCCATTGTGTTCCTTAGACTTAACTGGGAGAATGTGACACGACTTACCAGGCAATAAGGTGATGATTGTATGTATGTGTTCAGTCTACTTATTAATGTGAATCTTTAGTTTAGCTTTACCGGTCTATTTTGTTAACGTATTGGTCGCAATGAAAATGATCTCTTTTCTGAGTCTTACCGTAAATAAAAGTAATTCGCTTAACTCTTTTATGTATAGTCAGATTTCTGTGTTATGAAAGAAACATAACGCAGAATTTGGATCATATGTTTTTTTTTTTAATTCCAAAGCGGGGGAATACCTTTCAGCGTAAGAAGTTGCAAGAGGAAATTCCAAAGTGTGTAAGAAATTCAGAGAACGTCATGCTTAAATGAGGATTTAGAAAGACTCGGTAATCACTGAGGACTATAAAAATTACATGCATTCACTCCAGCTAAAAGTCGAATATAAAGAAAATGACCTGAAACTGACCGGACCCTGACATCGGCGATTACACTGAGAAATCCTACCGAAAATCACTCGAAAAAATAAGTTACATTGCCTTTATGGATAGAGGTCACAGTTTCTGACTTCCGGTTTCTCCTAGGGACGAAACATGTTCCAGATATTTGTGTGTGTTTTAGAATTTAGACCACCATGATCTCGTCGTCCAGTGTCTGTAAACTTTTCTTGTGATCGCTATTCCAATAGAACTACAAGTCGGATATTCATCAAGTTTTACAGACACGTGCCCCAGTCACACTTAGGCGATATTGGTTACGGCTAGCGGAGAATATCGATCGTAAGCAGTCGTAGGACCATCGTATGTAATTCGCAATGGTTCGTTAGTGGTCGCGAAGAGTCGCCATGCTTCGCCTTGAAGCGACGAAATTTTTTAAATGTTCAAAAATTTGGTAAACGAATTCGTAAACCTTCGTATTGGATCGCGAGTGAGTCGGAACATGTTGTAAATAACTCGCCTATACATCGTCGGCTTCGTATGACCTCGTATTCTTTTCGTGGCCAGTCGCCATGCGCGACCTTTTACGAAGGTTGACGACACTCTTACAATTGCTTTACCACTCTGTTACGCACGGTTGATATGTACCATTTTTCGCTTGCGATGATTTACGAATCGGGGCGATGTTTCGTAATGACGTTACGACAGGCACTCGAACATTTTGCGAGAATTTGCGACTGTTTCACCATTAACCTACCACTACTTTACAACTTTAACGATTTTGCTTTCTGTCCACTAGATAATATATAAAGTCTTCCATGTGGGTAATCAATCACAATGGATAATAATGCTGTCATAGAGTCACTCATCTTGGAGGAGCAGTTTCTACATTTGGCAGCAGCATCCCTGTTATTAACAATAATTCATGCTCAAGGCGTTGTGTAGAAAAAGAAGAAACGTAGTGTATTGGTACACAGATGGCTATTGCACAGGGAGGAGTATGGCCAATATGACAACTTATTGCAAAAACTGCGCCGGAAAGACCACGAGGGCAAACATTTATGAATCCCTCGAGATGAACGCTGCGGGTCTCCCTCCACCAGCACCACTTCCCAATGATGATGTACCTATGCCCTACGCGATTGTGGGTGACGATGCCTTTGGAATGCAAACATGGTTAATGAAACCTTTCCCCCACCGTGTCATGACCAGACAGGAACGTATCTTCAACTACCGCCTTTCCAGAGCACGGCGCGTGGTTAAGAATGCCTTTGGGATATTTGGATACATATGGATATCATTAAGAAATATGCATATGTTTTGTCTTTTGGGAAATATTTTATGTGTTGGGCAGTATGTATTAGAATAATAAAAAACAATTGTACACATTTTAATATCATTTAATGATGGAAATAAATGTCAAGAGATGTACAGTATATTTGTGTATATGTTATATGTTTTTCAAAAATAATATTAACACCAAGGTTTAGGATTGTCATAGTGTACGAATTGCAATTGCAATTCCAGGTTCCGGGGCTTATTAGCTACTATGCAGCAGAGACCTGACACAGTTGGAAGTATTGTTTCTGCAGCCGTGTTGATGCACAGCTTTCTACTGACCCGCAATCCAACGCATGTGAGGCAAGATCTCGACCAAGAAAACTCTGTTACTCGTGATGTCGTTCCTGGAGCTTGGAGGGATGATGACGATCTGGCGGGGCTGGAGCGAATCGCCGGAAATACTTCATTGAAGGTGGCCAGGGTCAAGCGACGGTACTTGTTTAAGTATTACAATTCTGCAGTTGGGAAGGTTCCATGGCAGGAAAACATGATTTAGGTAAAGTATACGTGTGTTTGTATATGTGTTGGCCAACACTTATTCATTGGTTTTATTCTAAAAATGTTTGGCATGTTCTGAACTTTTTTATTCATTTTAATAATTGCTATTTTTTATTGATTGTCAAAAACTTTTCTTTAGATAAATTCTCACCAACATTATAAAGAGAAACACAACCCTTGAGGTTCAAATTCAAAAACTTTGTATTGTGTCTATTGCACAATATATTCGGACTTTACATAAATCATGTAACAACATCATCACTTCGATTACTGGCTGTGGCAGCTGACCTACTGGACCTACGTCTCAAAGGTTCCATTGTGGGCGTTGGCAAATTTGGGTAAACGGGGCTAGGGGCAGCATAGAACCCGGAGGATGCTCCCAAAGTCCCAAACCCCGGGTTCAATGGCTGACTACTACTGGGTGACGGGTTAGATGGCATTTAATCAGTGAAAGCACTCAGCATTACCTGTGGGTGTTGTGGCTGTTGCTGGGGTAAGAAGTAGTATTGTGGATATGTGTGTTGGCCTTGGAGATACCCGAGTTGTGTCTGTTGAACTAGTAGCTGCTGGCCCATTGGCTGTTGGAACCGCCAAGGCCATGGCCTCCATGGCGTAGTCCCACCAGTTCTCATCCGGGATTTTGAGCATTTGGATCTGCATGAAGGCAACTAAGCGGGCAACCTCGTTCTCCTTGGCAGTCTTGGGTGCTGGGGTTGAGAGCGCCTCTCGGATGTTGGAGAACCTGGTTGCCTGATCAAGGAGCTGTAGCCCACATCGCAAGTAAAAATTACTGATAATGTTAAACATGAGGCAAATAATGACAATAATGTGATGGTGAGCCTTTTCTTTGCCGATGCTTTTAAGTAATTCAAAAGTTATAAACATTTACTGTAACATTGAATTTAGTTCCTCAAAGAGTGACATATGCAAAACTTGGGCTTATCTAATGTATTTCTGATGTTGTTCTCCAAAAAAACATGACAACGTAATTACATGTTGCAAACATTTATGAATTTATATAAATTTAAAAGAGTTCCCCAAAAATTGTTTGGTAATTCTCCTAATTCTAAACAGTTTCCTAAACATTTTTGTTTCTTCTGACAGTGTTGACGTCTTTAATACAAAAGTAAATGGCAACCCTGCTCGTCTAAAAGTTTCTGTTACCGTATGATTTGGCTGAAACTTGCCCGCCGTGCTAAAGGCTCGGTCTCCTCCGCATTGGATGTTTCGGCTTTACTAGTTCTGGATGTGGGGTGGGTGCTGCCGGTCTCCTTTTCCCTGTCGGCCTCGCTTTTCTCCTCCTTAACCAAGACAACTTTGTCCTCACTCAGGGAAGGGAAATGTGTTAGAGGGCGTGACGTAGATGCGGGGGGCTGGGGCTGGGGCTAGTGAGAAGGTAGCGGTGCTCCAGTAGCTGCACTGGGAAACTGTAACAAGTATTTAAGAGTTAGAACACAAACAAAGTTTGTGATTTCACATGCAAATACTGTAACAATGGTCATTTATTGTATGTTTCAGAAATCAACAAAGACCATTTCATTGGCAAGAGAAGATGGCCGAAATATTTTAAAGTGAAGGTTTAACTAAAAGTAGTCCTTTAAGAAGTTCATTAAAGTTTCTAACTGTAGGTAAATGCTCCTGAAAGTTCAACCATGTACATTTCTTGTAAATTATCAGTCTTGTGAATTGGCAATTGCCAAGATTTGCATTGCCATACATTATGTGTGTGGTAATGATATCTTGGACAGAAATATTTCATTTCATTCAGTTATGATGTGGGTGAAGTTCACCAAACAGTTGGGTAGAAAGTAGCTCACTATATTAACTCTTCCAGATTAAATGAATTTCTAAATCTCTCAAACTAATTAAAAACTGCAATATTCAGTGTAGGATAAATTGACTATGTCATTGTCAAGGTGTGTCTAAAGTCTAACATAGAGCTTATTTTGTAATAACAGCCTGACAGACAGGGATCAATTTGTTTTAACCACTTGGACACAATGCAAACGTCAGGTCGTTGAAAATCTATTTCTAACGTCTAAAGTAAAAATTATTCTTAACATCCATCCGTTCCTGTGTGAAATCTGACCGAAGCGAAATAATCTTTTTATCTGAAAATGCATGTGACACCATTTACATACCTTGGAGTCCCATCTCCTGGGCCTTTTCCTCAAGGAGTCTGGCCTTGTACTGGGCGCCCCTGTATGTCTTTAGCCGGTTGTCGTAGAAGCAGACATTGTCCCAGTACCAAGTGATCAGTTCCACCTCCTGTTCCTCCTCAAGGTTGATACAAATGGAAGTTATTCTTATAAAAATAATGACCAAAATAAGGCAGAAAACTGTAGGGCAATTACTCTTGTTCGCCATATGGCAAAACTATTCACGTCTATATTGAATAACAGGCTCTATAGGCTGCATCAGTCTAATCAAATTACAAGTGATGCACAATTAGGATTTATGCCCGGGAACAAGGGATGCTATTTTCTTACTCATGGCATTAATTGACATGAAACAAAATTGTATTGTTGCTTCATTGATTACCGACGAGCATTTGACTCCGTGCAGCATAAAGCCCTATGGTGTAAACTTATTCGTGGCTGTGTAGAAAAAGAAGAATCGTTCACAGAATGGATTTCAAAGTCTCTGTGTAATATCTAGTATTACATCAGTCTTTGAGAAGCACCTTTAAAGTCTTTGAGAAGCACTTTTACAAGAGTGTCTCAAATTAATTCTTGAAGTTCAGAGATGACAGATGTGACAGTCTCTGTTTTCTTGTCAGCGGCGCTCTGTTCTCCTAGACTGGCTTGACTGGGGGCTGGCAGCAGTTGCAGTGGCTGTGGCAGCTGACCTACTGGACCTACGTCTCAAAGGTTCCATTGTGGGCGTTGGCAAATTTGGGTAAACGGGGCTAGGGGCAGCATAGAACCCGGAGGATGCTCCCAAAGTCCCAAACCCCGGGTTCAATGGCTGACTACTACTGGGTGACGGGTTAGATGGCATTTAATGAGTGAAAGCACTCAGCATTACCTGTGGCTGTTGTGGCTGTTGCTGGGGTAAGAAGTAGTATTGTGGATATGTGTGTTGGCCTTGGAGATACCCGAGTTGTGTCTGTTGAACTAGTAGCTGCTGGCCCATTGGCTGTTGGAACCGCCAAGGCCATGGCCTCCATGGCGTAGTCCCACCAGTTCTCATCCGGGATTTTGAGCATTTGGATCTGCACGAAGGCAACTAAGCGGGCAACCTCGTTCTCCTTGGCAGTCTTGGGTGCTGGGGTTGAGAGCGCCTCAAGGATGTTGGAGAACCTGGTTGCCTGATCAAGGAGCTGTAGCCCACATCGCAAGTAAAAATTACTGATAATGTTAAACATGAGGCAAATAATGACAATAATGTGATGGTGAGCCTTTTCTTTGCCGATGCTTTTAAGTAATTCAAAAGTTATAAACATTTACTGTAACATTGAATTTAGTTCCTCAAAGAGTGACATATGCAAAACTTGGGCTTATCTAATGTATTTCTGATGTTGTTCTCCAAAAAACCATGACAACGTAATTACATGTTGCAAACATTTATGAATTTATATAAATTTAAAAGAGTTCCCCAAAAATTGTTTGGTAATTCTCCTAATTCTAAACAGTTTCCTAAACATTTTTGTTTCTTCTGACATTGTTGACGTCTTTAATACAAAAGTAAATGGCAACCCTGCTCGTCTAAAAGTTTCTGTTACCGTATGATTTGGCTGAAACTTGCCCGCCGTGCTAAAGTCTCGGTCTCCTCCGCATTGGATGTTTCGGCTTTACTAGTTCTGGATGTGGGGTGGGTGCTGCTGGTCTCCTTTTCCCTGTCGGCCTCGCTTTTCTCCTCCTTAACCAAGACAACTTTGTCCTCACTCGGGGAAGGGAAATGTGTTAGAGGGCGTGACGTAGATGCGGAGGGCTGGGGCTAGTGAGAAGGTAGTGGGGCTCCAGTAGCTGCACTGGGAAACTGTAACAAGTATTTAAGAGTTAGAACACAAACAAAGTTTGTGATTTCACATGCAAATACTGTAACAATGGTCATTTATTGTATGTTTCAGAAATCAACAAAGACCATTTCATTGGCAAGAGAAGATGGCCGAAATATTTTAAAGTGAAGGTTTAACTAAAAGTAGTCCTTTAAGAAGTTCATTAAAGTTTCTAACTGTAGGTAAATGCTCCTGAAAGTTCAACCATGTACATTTCTTGTAAATTATCAGTCTTGTGAATTGGCAATTGCCAAGATTTGCATTGCCATACATTATGTGTGTGGTAATGATATCTTGGACAGAAATATTTCATTTCATTCAGTTATGATGTGGGTGAAGTTCACCAAACAGTTGGGTAGAAAGTAGCTCACTATATTAACTCTTCCAGATTAAATGAATTTCTAAATCTCTCAAACTAATTAAAAACTGCAATATTCAGTGTAGGATAAATTGACTATGTCATTGTCAAGGTGTGTCTAAAGTCTAACATAGAGCTTATTTTGTAATAACAGCCTGACAGACAGGGATCAATTTGTTTTAACCACTTGGACACAATGCAAACGTCAGGTCGTTGAAAATCTATTTCTAACGTCTAAAGTAAAAATTATTCTTAACATCCATCCGTTCCTGTGTGAAATCTGACCGAAGCGAAATAATCTTTTTATCTGAAAATGCATGTGACACCATTTACATACCTTGGAGTCCCATCTCCTGGGCCTTTTCCTCAAGGAGTCTGGCCTTGTACTGGGCGCCCCTGTATGTCTTTAGCCGGTTGTCGTAGAAGCAGACATTGTCCCAGTACCAAGTGATCAGTTCCACCTCCTGTTCCTCCTCAAGGTTGATACAAATGGAAGTTATTCTTATAAAAAGAATGACCAAAATAAGGCAGAAAACTGTAGGGCAATTACTCTTGTTCACCATATGGCAAAATTATTCACGTCTATATTGAATAACAGGCTCTATAGGCTGCATCAGTCTAATCAAATTACAAGTGATGCACAATTAGGATTTATGCCCGGGAACAAGGGATGCTATTTTCTTACTCATGGCATTAATTGACATGAAACAAAATTGTATTGTTGCTTCATTGATTACCGACGAGCATTTGACTCCGTGCAGTATAAAGCCCTATGGTGTAAACTTATTCGTGGCGGTATCACGGGGAAAATCAATGTACCGCGATTAAGTCAATGTACCAATGGATCCAAATGTGTGTCCGATGAAAAAACAAACTTTCCAATTATTATGATCTTAAGGTGGGGTTAATGCAAGGGGAGTGTCGTTCTTCCATTATGTTTTATTTTTTATTAACGATTTAGAAATGTATTTTTTATCTAGTAGTTGTCATTCTTTAGAATTGAAAGATATCAACTTATTTCCGTTAATGGACTCGGATGACAAGGTGTTATTTGCCACCGAACTGCAGATTATGATGGATAGTCTGAAAACTTATTGTACAAATTGTGGCCTACAGGCAAATGAGAAGAAAACAAAGGTTGTTATTTTTAGAAGGGGCTGGCCTGTGTCGTGATAGTAGACTATAGCTCTGCCGAGAGAACCGCCTGTGTCGTGATAGTAGACTATAGCTCTGCCGAGAGAACCGCATGTGTCGTGATAGTAGACTATAGCTCTGCCGAGAGAACCGCCTGTGTCGTGATAGTAGACTATAGCTCTGCCGAGAGAACCGCCTGTGTCGTGATAGTAGACTATAGCTCTGCCGATAGACTCGCCTGTGTCGTGCTGGTAGACTATAGCTCTGCCGACAGAACCACCTGTGTCGTGATGGTAGACTATAGTTCTGCCGACAGAACCGCCTGTGTCGTGTTGGTAGACTATAGTTCTGCCGACAGAACCGCCTGTGTCGTGCTGGTAGACTATAGCTCTGCCGACAGAACCGTCTGTGTCGTGCTGGTAGACTATAGTTATGCCGACAGAACCCCCTGTGTCGTGCTGGTAGACTATAACTCTGCCGACAGACCCGCCTGTGTCATGTTGGTAGACTATAGTTCTGCCGACAGAACCGCCTGTGTCCTGCTGGTAGACTATAGTTCTGCCGACAGAACCGCCTGTGTCGTGTTGGTAGACTATAGTTCTGCCGACAGAATCGCCTGTGTCGTGCTGGTAGACTATAACTCTGCCGACAGACCCGCCTGTCTCGTGTTGGTAGACTACAGTTCTGCCGACAGAACCACCTGTGTCGTGCTGGTAGACTATAGTTCTGCCGACAGAACCGCCTGTGTCGTGCTTGTAGACAATAGTTCTGCTGACAGAACCGCCTGTGTCCTGCTGGTAGACTATAGTTCTGCCGACAGAACCGCCTGTGTCGTGTTGGTAGACTATAGTTCTGCCGACAGAACCGCCTGTGTCGTACTGGTAGACTATAGCTCTGCCGACAGAACCGCCTGTGTCATGCTGGTAGACTATAGTTCTGCCGACAGAAGCGTCTGTGTCGTGCTGGTAGACTATTACTTTGCCGACAGACCCGCCTGTGTCCTGCTGTTAGACTATAGTTCTGCCGACAGAACCACCTGTGTCGTGCTGGTAGACTATATTTCGGCCGACAGAACCGCCTGTGTCGTGCTGGTAGACTATAGTTGTGCTGACAGAACCAGACATCCGTGAGACATTTTACATCAGACCCATTGCACAGTGTGGAACTCTGGGCAGGTGACAGGCCAGTCGGATCTCCCTTCGGCTATCTTCGCTCAATACCGGTCGGCTTTGACACGCCTCGCACAGTCTGGGCTTTTTATACGGTAAATCACCGTATTTTTGGGCTGAATAGAAATGGCGTCGAAAGTTAGTATCAAAATATGTTACTACTTACAAAACAGAAAATAAAAATAATTATAAATGTATTAAATGCTAATATCATTTAGAAAGATATTTGTTTATATATTTTGTTAAGCCCGGTAAACCACATGTTGTAGACAGACACAGTTTCGGAATCCTCCAATGCTCCAATTATATAACTGATGGAGGCTGAAAGTTAACAAACCGAGTGTTTTGGTTCATTACATTATCATGGGACACTTTTGTGGGGCTTTCAAGATGATTTGGGAATTGTAAGCTTACCTATTTGGTCGCCATATTCAAAATGACCTGCAGTCTATCAGAGGGTATTTCACGCACGTAAATCTCCGAAGTTATCAGACTGGTACATGTATGTATCTTCAAGTTACTTCGTTTTGTTATGTATATATTTTGGTGTTTTATACTTAGTGTACCGTAAACAGCAATGTTTCTTAAGGCAACGAAGCCGGTTCCCTTTCACCAATGGGTCGTGGGTTCGAATCCCACTCAGTAAAAAAAAAAATGTCTGACTGGGTTTTCACTTGAACAACCTATGTGGGCTGGTTGGAAGTTGACACCGGAATTTCGTGAGTTTCCATAGAGCCCGATTTCCTCCTACAATAAAACTAGCAACGCCGCCATATAAATGCAGTAATCTTGGCCGTGGCGTAAAACACCAAACAATCAATCAAGCAACAACCTAAGACATGGCTATATATAGAGCTTTATTCTTCAGTCTTTAAGACCTTGTCTCGATAAGACCTGGGGCCGGTTGTTCAAAAGTGTACCAAAACTTAATACTAGTCTCAAATCAGTAAACCAGGTTTAAAACTGGTATCAAAATTTAAGCCAGTTGTTCAAAAGTGTATTAAAGTTAGACTGGTTTTAAGACCACAGGTCAAAGACCGGGCTCAACTATTTGAGACTGGTATCAGCAGAGACGCCATATTGATTATTGGTAATAACAAAACAACATCACATCACTGAAATTCATTTATTTTTACCCGACATGGCACACAGGCTGCATCTATTCGGTTTAACGACGTTAGGAAGAAGGAAAGAGCGTCAGTACAGACACAGGGAAAGTCCTCTCAACAGTCTCACTGATAATGAATTGAGAGCAAGGTATAGGTTTGGTGCGGACGCCATTCAATTCATCGTAAATATTGTACGGGAAGATGTTGACAGTCCCACTAAGCGTAGTCATGCGCTTGACATAGAAACCAAAGTCCTGATAGCCCTGAGATACTATGCCACTGGTAATTTCCAACAAGTAATAGGAGATACATTCGGCGTAGACAAGTCCGTCGTATCGAGAGTAATACACTCTGTCTCTGTGTCACTCAGCCAAAAACTTAACCAATTTGTCCACTTTCCTCGGTCTCACAGCGTAACGAAAGAAGGTTTTTTCTCCAAAGCTGGATTTCCCAACGTGATCGGCTGCATTGACGGAACCCATGTCAGAATACTCGCACCCCACGCGAATGAGAACGACTTCGTCAATCGGAAGGGGTTACACTCCATCAACGTCCAGGGCACTGTCTTACGAAACTAGCGTAAAGTTGCGCATAGGCCTACAACATGGACGAGTTGCGACTAGGGCGTAAGTTCCTAACAGCTTTAACACTGATTTACGTCCGACGTAACTTACGCCAGCTATGTAAGACAGGGCCCAGGCTGTCTGTGGCCATGAAAGTAAGCAGCTTCATATATATATAAAAAAAGTATTCCAATGATCTATGCTTCCGTATAGTTAAGCAACTTTGAACACGTTGTCACGTACACCACATGTTATGATGATCGTAGTCAAAAACTTTCATAACCTGGCGCCACTTGTCTTACGTGTGACTCAAGGAGGGGAAATAACTGAGGCGATTTTCTTCGCATTCTATTTATAGCACTGCTATCAATTTTTAGTATTCCAGTAAGCTTACATTCCAGAGAATTACATTTTAAAGCCCTTAGTTTTTCTCAAAGTTTTTTAAACATCTTTGTTTGTGTCTGATCAACTATATAACGATAAGCTATGAATCATTCCCAAAGTTAAAATATTTTAAATCATTGCATTAAGATTAAATGTAGGCTTATCACAATCGTTATTATAAATTATTTAAATTATAATTATATTATGCAGGTAGTGTATTTTGAATATTTGAATGGGAAAAAGAAATTATGTGGTCTGTTACAGAAAATAGAGAATAAAGGCAGATCTTTTTGGTATACCAAGAAAATTTCATTGAATCAATAGGCCTATTTTATCAAAAAGCACATTTCTGCACATAAATGAGGCATCAGGCCTACATAAAGATCATATACTTGTTGGCTTGTATTTCTGAGGAAAAAGGGAAATGCCATTTTGTATTACTAGTACCCGGTAATCAAATTCTTTCTTTTTCACAGACCAACTGTTTAATATTGTGGCACGGTGGCCAGGATCAACACACGACAGCAGGATTTTTTAGAGAATCAGCCATTGGGAATGAACTGGAGAGATTTCAAGGGGGAGGATTTTTACTTGGAGATTCAGGATATGCCTGCCGACCATTTCTTTTAACACCTTATCGTCAACCTCAGTCTAGATCACAGGAAAAATATAACACTGCTCACAAAAAAAACGCGCTCAATTATTGAAAGAACATTTGGAAAAGACGTTTTCACCTCCTTCATACTGAAGTTAGACTTTCCCCTGAAAGAGTATGCCTTGCTATTGCAGCTTGTGTAATATAATATAGCCATAATATAGCTTCATAATATAGCCATTTTATTTAAAGAACCGAACATTGAAGGAGAGGATCCAGACCAGGATAATAATAACAATGAAGAGTTTTCTGGTATTGAAAATGGCAAGGGTATGCGGAATTTTGTATCTCAGACCTATTTTTCTTAACTATTGTAAGATAATATTACCTTATTACAATAGGCCAATTGGTTGAAACAAATAAAATTGTACTATCCCTATCTAGAAGTATTTGAAATCATATCATTAAGTCACGTAACATATTTGCCAATATCTAATTGTATGTCTGTAAGGGGGTGGACTGGGTACCAATAAAATATTTAATGTTTTCTCTCAGCTTAACTTAAAAGAAAAGCCAATGTCCAATTGGGCTAAAGGCGTAACCCGTAATGGTCATTTAACCATAAAATATGTAATATATAAAGAAAGACGATCAGATTTAATGTATATTAAATAAATGTTGTATTTCAGTTATTTTCTTCCCTAAATAGCCATACATCTAACAATGCAGCATTTAAATTAATATACAATGAGGATACTTGGCAACAAATAAATATCACAACAATGTTTGTTTTAGACTTGCCTGTCATTTAATTTACATCATTAAATCAATATAACAGAATAATAATATTTTATATATAGGTACATACATGTAGTTAATACATGTAGTTCATTGTATTATTATACAATTTATCTATAAGCATACAAGTATACCAACAATATAATTAAAACTATTTAATTTGTGCATTTGAGGTGCTCTTGAAAAACAATTATTTAAAGGTATTTAAATTTACAAATATATATAACATATTTACAAGCAAAACTATATCTCATTGATAAAATTTGTTTAAATTATACAACATCAAGTTACTTTATCAAGATTTTTAATTAATAGTGCCTTGTCTCCACAAGACAAATATTCTATAGTTCAAGTTAGATATATTAGACTACAGTGTTTGGAAAAATAAAGACAACAAAATAAGATAATTTTGTCTGGTATTTTAGGAACAGATAAATATTTTTCCTAGTCAAGAAGACTATTTTAAAAAAATATTCCATTCTGAGTGCCATTCCATTTCCCAAATTGATATAAAGGTGAGTATAATGTATTACACTGTGGTTCATAGAAAGAACATGTCTTAGTATGATTAGCAGTAAAACAAACAGGTATACTCAATGCCAACTACATGTATTCTTGGATGATAAAGGCACATTAGGAGAAGTTTTAAAAGATAAAGTGGATAAATTCTAAGTTTACTTAAATAGTACAGGTTAACATACAATTCCAAAAATATAGGCCCTGTGGCAAAGTTAATTATCAACAATGTGTTTGAATATCCCGTAAAAGGTATATCATATTTTCTGGTATCATTTAATAACAGTATCTAACATCTTGTAATTATTAAATTGTACTGTAACATAGCCCCTATGTATGGAATGAAATGTCAGTTGGCCTACCACTGTAGAAAATATCGAGAATACACAATAGAATAGAATAAGTTTTTAATATTGATGAAATAATCCAATATCAATAAGCTTAAGTTTGGATAAAAATATAATAAATATAGATTTGTTCTTTGGCTATAAAATGTTGTTTATTTGTGTTTTTCTTTAATAGACAAAATACTGCTTGAAAATATATTTGAAAAAGAGGAGATAAACTATTCAGCAACTAGATTCCTCTTTAGCTATGGAGAAAAGTACAATATACATTTTTTTAGGAAGTACAGTGTATATAATAGCCTACCCTATTCAGTCAAAATTTATAAAACATATAGATTATTGTAAGGTAAAATCCCCTTACACAAGTATATTCAATCAAGTTTAGAGAAATTGTAAATAATACTGCTACATGTATCATATCCTTCATCAATAACCTTCACGGATGCAAAAGCTAGAATGATATATATGTTTGTCTCCGTTCAGCATTTGCTTCTTGAAACAGAATTTTTAAACTTCGATATTTTGTTTAAGAATTATAAATGAACGAATTTACTTAAAGAAAGTAATAAGAACTCTGTTACATTAATTTTTCATATAGCACTTTTTATGGCTCTTATCTGCTTATGACTCAATGACAATGGGTATATTATTCTATTATTTTGATCTTTTGAAATAAAATGTCAGACTTTTCCTGACAATATGAATTCATGAAAAAATCTATATTTTGACTGCACTGTAAAAAATGCCGGTGAATTTACGGGCAGTTAACGGCGAAATCGATGTAAAATTATTACAGAGGTCACCGTAAATTATTTTAACAACAGAACGAGTGTAAACTGTTGCATCATGGGATACGATACGGGCTACGCTTAAGGGGATTTCTTCCGCGAAGCCAGACTGTCATTCCAAAACCAACATTGACTGACGTCATCCAAAACCTTTCGGCGGTCGGAACACACTTCGGCTATCTTCGCTCGATACCGGTCGGCGTATTCCATGCACGTAAATCTCCGAAGTTATCAGGCTAGGTTCCGTGAAGATTTTTGTGTGATGCTTTATGATAGTTGTTAAAAGGACTTTGTATGTCTGTACGTTTTTGCGTTTTCTTCGTTAATTTTTGGGTGTTGCCTTTGATTTTCACTTGGTGTTTTGTACAATAAAATTGAACCAGATCACAACACTTATAACTTATACTACCGTAGTTATAGTACATGTTACTGTTAGATTGTCCGTCTACTACAAAGTTTTACGATGCCGGGAAAAACAAATAAAATGGCTAGCACGGTACGCAGCAATAAATGTTACTACATACATGTTATCAAAATACCGGCCTGCCAATGCCATGGTTGTGAATGTTATAAACAATAGGGGCCTACATTAAAACCCCTACAAATAAGGCACGGAATCTATGTTCGCTGGATTTTGTAATACAATAATTAAAATACTATTCACAAATTGTTTTTATTTTATATATAGCCTACCAACACGCAACAGATTCGCTAAAAAGTAAAACCCAGCATCTATAGCATAGGCCTGCCTATATATACTAAAAAGGGAAAGTTTTTGGATTCAAACATTACAAACTATTTATCCTTTGGGTTTAAACTTGGACCCCGGAAGATGTCGTGAAAAAACTATAATACCATTTGTGTTTCAGTATAACAAAGCTAGCATCGCTATGGCCAAGATTATAGTAGAAGAATACAAACTACTTCAAAGTAAACTTGCTCGACCTCTGACCCAAAGGCCAGTCATTGCTTATAAAAAGAACAAGAGTTTGAAAGACATACTGGTCAGGGCTAAACTCCCCTGTCTGCCTTCTACCTAGGTTTTCTGGGAAAGGGTATGGGGGGGGGGGCATACTATATAGTCTGACGATATTCTTACTATAGCTTAAGATGCGTAAGCATTGTCAATGTAATACAAAGTGTTCCAGAAAATTCTACTGACTAAGGCCAAGCTCCTGTCAGTCGTCAACCTAATGAAATATCATAGGTTTACTTTATTACAACAATTTATGATGGGGTATAAAGGTCTAAATGATATACCTCTTTTTAACACAATTAGAAACTTGTCTCCGTGGTTATTTTAGACAAGAAGATTTTCCCTGTGCCCGTGTGTTTTAGTGTCCATAAATATATACTAAAATATCAGTGGAGGTACATCATGTATAAAATGATAATCTCCTGCACAAAGTGTGTTCATTTTTTTGAGCTTCTGCTTCTTCTATGCCCAAATATGGTAATATTTCAAGAATCTTTTATTCATCACAATTCAATAGATTTTTTTTACCGGAAGACGATTTTCATTTATATTTGTATTAGTAAAACTTCCTTCAATTATCAAATTTAAAAAAATGAAAAAGTATTAAATGTATCCAATCAAAATTGATGATGAAGCTTTATTTTTCAGGAAAGTACGCCATATTGTCCTCAGATTTCAATGTGATAAGACTGAACATTGTAAAACGTCAGAGACAATCGCTTATAATAATATCAAGTCAAATATTTGCTCCTGATATTATTTCTTTATCACGCTAGAGAGTTTTTCTCATTGCATGTTGCATTTAATTGTTTTGTTGTGGTTTAATTACTTCTAAGTTCTTGTTATCTTTACACTTACACTACAGTTTACACTAACACCATTTCTAACATTCGAAATTTCGATATAAACTGCATTTGCAATTTTTTTTTTTTTTTTAGATTTCATTTTCTTGTTGTCTCTTCTAACAGTTATCATTTAATCTTTTGACGTTTGATTACTTTTTTATTTATTTATCTTATAAAGATCAAAACATAGTAAATTGATTTGTTGCTAATAATTTTAATAACTAACTAATAGTAATACTAACAATAAATAATAATAAAAGCATGGCTACTTCATCATGGAAACAGATCAAGGTGAGTTAATTCCTTTTTGTTGTCCAATTAATCCTAATTGTAGTTTTATTATAGTCACCTGATTCACAGCTTCAAGTACAACTTACAAGTAGGCGTTAGGCCTACTAATTACTAAATTAGTACATTTAAAATGATTTATTACTGTGCTGTGTTGTTAAAAACTCTTAGTTATTATGTTCTACAAATTATGATATTATTAATAATAATATAAATATTATATTCCTTATTTATTTCTCATTGGTATTTATGTTCGATTACCGACATGTGTAAAATATAGGTACAGTGTAGGCTACACTACAAGTACGAAAGTACACTGTACATCTAAATTCAAATAGTCTTTGTCTGGGCAAAGAAAAAATTTAGATCATGGGTCATTTGAGACGGGGGCATTAAAAAGTATGTTAATTGATGTTAATGACTTCCGATTGGTGGACTATTGACACTGTTGGAAATTATCTCAATCTACTAAAATTGATCAGTTTATAACTGAGTAAAAATGTCATTCTAGCAAAACAGGTTAACTAAAAACTTTCAATTTGAGCAAATATAAGGTTTCAGAACATTAATATTAATAATAAAATGTCTGGGCAAGTGCTTCCTCCTCCCCCCAAATCCATACTGCACTTTCATTACGATTCCTAGCTTTAAAGCTGCTTCTGTAAAAATGTCTAACAAATATTGAAAGTCCAACCCTGGTGATTAATTTTTTTCTTAATTTGAAATTAAGTAATCCATTTTTAATATTTTCACCAGGCGGAAGTTACAGTGATTCCATCTTCAAGTATTTGAGAACTGAGGATGGAGTTTCAGTTGACTTGAAGCTAATCCGGGGTGGAACCATTAGAGATATTCAGCAAAGTTAGTATACATTATTTTGATACATACATATATATATATAAGTCGTCAACCCAATGAAACATCATAGGTTTACTTTATTACAACAATTTATGATGGGGTATAAAGGTCTAAATGATATACCTCTTTTTAACACAATTAGAAACTTGTCTCCGTGGTTATTTTAGACAAGAAGATTTTCCCTGTGCCCGTGTGTTTTAGTGTCCATAAATATATATATATTTTTTTATAAGTTTATAATCCAAACATTTGGGGATTCTATATATCTCAGCCTTAATCAGTTTCTCGAATTTTATATATATATATTTCAAGCTGCGGAGTGTTTCTCATAACATTTATTCCCATCATTACCTTAAGCCTCAAAAAATCAAAAACTGATAATGTTGAGGGTTTATGTTGAAAGCCATGACAGTTACGCCTTGTATAATGTATTAGACTTGTGTAGGAGGTGAATGTATTCAGAAACAGCCCCTGCACTAGTACATGTACATTGTAACTAATTGGTGGTGTTACCATGAGGCAAAATGGATAGCACGCATAACATTAAGGTACATGTAGCCTCGCTGCCTGAGATCTACAACTGCATAAAGAGTGCATTCATAGTCACAATAGGATCTAAAAAAGATTTATTCCTATCTGAAAAAAAAATGATCCTAGTTTGTAGTTTACATGCAACTAGATATAGTCAACTTCAAATTTGTTTGAAGAAAAAAGTTCTCCTTTCGACTTAAAAACGGGAAAGTCGAGTTCGATAAGGGGAGATAATAATACCCCCTCTCCCCATGTCTGGTACCCTGCCTATAAGCTCGTACAAGATAGCTCGTTATTAGGCCTTAATACAACGAGCTATCTTGTACGAGTTTAAGGGGAGATAACTGGACCCGTGTCCTTCCTTTGGGTAAGGCTACTTAGATCAAGTCAAGTGTCATTTTTGTTTTTTCTCCTTTTGCTGATTTATATTTTGTTCAATTGGGTATGATCTTGGGTCGGTTTTATGTTGTTGAATTGCACAAATGTCCTTCCTTTGGTAGGGTTCAATATATTTTTACCTTCCTCTGGGTCTGTATTGTTTTAATAACTGTACATGAATCCATTTCTTTGGAAGGGATCAACATTTCTTACCTTCCTTTGAGTTTGTTTTATTTAAATTGATTTCATTTGGTCGAAATTCAACATTATTCAAGGTTGAATAGTTAAACTTCACACTAGGAGCTAAAATCCATTTAGTTTTTTAACTTATCTAGAGAAGTTCAGCACTTGAAGTAGCTTGAAATTCAAGCTACTTCAAGTGCTGAACTTCTCTAGATAATCAGAATTTATGGGAAAAGTGAGAATGTTGGCAGCAATTAAAATTGCACTTTCAAATACATGTTAAATAACCTTGATAAACTAACACCTCTCTGAAGCTCATAGGCTTTAAGTTTAGTCACTGCTTTGTGCAGCTGTCTGGATTTTTTATTCTGGTCACAGCCTGGTTAATATTTTCCGATTCGTTCAAACAAGACGCATATATATAGATACCCACTGCCAAGTAGTTGTTTTTTGTTCTGTTTTTTTTTTTTTTTTGCTCTGGAATATTGATATTATTAAATATATCTCCAGGATATTTATATTTTTGTAGCTATTATTGACCTTTTTCACAGTCAGATCATCAAAGTTTGCCCATATCCTTTGTACAAGCTTTGTAAAATGTCACTCTTAGAGTGCCCTCCCTTACTTGTTGTGGAGATAGTTTCAGAGAGTTTCATGCATTGGATTGGTTGGTTTACGTGGATATAGCACAAACGCAAGCTTTTTTCCGTGAATTTCATGCTGTGAGTTGCAAACTAAATGAATGATTGGTATGATATCTAATCATACCCTGTGTCAGAGTTTTAGTTGGTTGGTTTCTTGATTTAGGAGAAAATATAGTGATTCTCTGAAAGACATCTGTCAACCAGTTAAGCCCCGGTACAGACACCGGAGGCCTCAGTCAGTTAGAGTAATAGTCCCTCAGCCTGACACAGGCCTACCATCGATGTGGCGTGGGATCGAATCCTACTAAGACCAAATACAAATTTTTTAGTTGATTTTTCACTCGATCAGCGTATGTGGAAGAGTTGCCAGGTACTCGTCGAAGGTTGGGGGTTTCCTACGGACAAAAAGCCTGGTTTTCTCCCCCGCTAAATGTGGTAACACGTCCTATTTAATTCAAGTAATCTTGACTGTGGCAATTAATCAACTGTGTAGAGACAAGCCAGATCAATAGTTTTAATTAGACAAATATATATTTTATCACAGGGTTTCACTGTGGATACATTTCATTTCCATCTAGGTCATAGCTTGGTACATTTCCCATCAGCTTAACTGTTGCTTTTTGGTGTTGGATACATTTTTGTCTTTACTTTTTTATACGCCCTCCAAAAGGCAGAGGGTATAATGTTATCACGTTTGCGTCAGTCGAGTTTTGTTTTTTTGTGTGAATACAGTTTTAGGGATTAAAGTGTTAAGAAAATAATTTGACATTTATGGTTACCGTGGTTACGTACTTAACATTCAATATTAATATGACAACTGTCTGCCTCTTGTCCAGGCTTTAACTCAAATTGTTTTAGAGTGACTGTTTTAAATTGGCTTTATGAACGGTCAACTCAAAAATTGTGGCGTAGATTTTTTTCAAATGTGTTTACCTAGAAATGTTTTTCACTAGAAATGTTTTTCACTAGAAATGTTTTTCACTTAAAGATCTGGGGTGGGTTGTTCAAAGCGCTGTTAGCTTAACGGCAGGTAAGATGACGTCGGATCACAAAGGGATTTAACCTGCTATTAAGCTAATTTTCTTTTGAACAACCGGCCCTAGATAATATTCAGACTAATATTGTAAGCTTACCCCTTGGCCTTCTCTGTTTATCTATGTCATTTATAATAACATTTTTTTTGTAGTTGTTAGAAAGACCAGCGAACCAGATGTAGTTGTTGTCCATGTGGGGACCAATGACTTGACAGATCCAAGAACGACAATGACAGGACTTGAGAGAGACTACCGACAGCTCCTAGAGACATTGACATACATCTACCATTGTCCCATTGTCATCTCCGGGATTCTGCCACGTACAGACAGGTAAATCAAACATCCAAAACCATGTAGTTTCTTAAAAAGGAACCCTTGAAATAGTTTGCTAAGCATGTAGCTTTGCATGTTTATTGGGGTAGGATGCTCTATACCTGGAAGAAAACTCAGCCTGTCCAAATTAATCATCAGGCTGCTTTACTGTTTTAGCCCCCATCCCCATAATCATTAAAAATACTTTTCTTTCATAACATCTTGTTTTAATTATCAGTTTGTTGAAACAGTGTTATAAGCAATATCCCAATGTACATAATGTGTGTAAACGGTATAATGGTGGAAATTAAATTCTTCCATATCGTACATATTGATGAGTTTAGATTTTATAGTGATTTACTTTCTTTATATAACTTTTTAATACAGATGTTTTTTTCTTTGATTAGGGTTGACTTGGAGCCGTTGAGACTTGCTGCCAATCTTCTCCTTGGATGTTTGACATCCGAGGGGGAGGTAGACAGGTCCTCTCAACTCTCATTCCATTCATGGGATGAAGAAACAAAGGATTTTCATTTTTTCAGGTATGTTATTGAGACCATGATTAAAATGACTCTTCTAGGACACACCTACATATATACCCTTTAAACTTGTTTCCCCTAGTATCCTATTCCTTATTTGCTGAGTTTAAACACGCATTTGATCTCCCATAGTATTGATGGCCTTCACCCGTCGAAGAGGGGAAACCAGATACTACATGATGCGCTGCGCTCCCACCTGCAGTGGATGTTGTCAACGGAGAGAGAGGTTTCCAACTATTTGTGAGTTTTAAACTTCATTGAATTATGTCTTCCAACTCAACATATCCTAATTAAAACCCTGTTCCAAGACCATTGAATTGGCCCATCTTGTAATTGCACATAAAGGACACATCATGATCCCAAATTTGAAGACATTAAACATTGAAGAAAAACATTAAGTTCTTAAGTATTAAGTATCTTATCACTGAATTTTCAGTGTCAATTTGCCCATACTTGCACCTGTAAGAAGGAATGCCTGCTGAGCCATTGTTTTCATTTAATTTGAGCCTATTTTCAAATATTGTAGAGTTGGGAGAATGATATCTCTTGAGCTGGCAAGGACAAGAAGTCAGGAGAAAGAAAGGATCCAAGAACAAATGGCTAAAAGGACAAAGTCAAGGTATGTTTTCAGAGATTCATTAAAACGGGTGTATATTGCTTTTTTAGATTATAGAATGTTTTTGTTAATGGTTGCTTCAAAGTTTTCTTTTTACTTTCAGAAGGAGACAGTTTGAGCGTGTGTCAGGACACATCCCAGAACAATCTGTTCGCCATGGGAAGGTAGAGACACATCAGGCCTCCAGGGTACTGAGACTGAGAGACCTTCCACTCTCAGTGTCTCTCCTTGCTGTGGCGGACATGATTGTTCTGTGTCCAACACTGACTGGGTGGGGGCGTCATAGTGCTCAAAAGGTGGCAAAGGTAATTTTTTCTGAGATTTTTCAAGACCACTTTCAGGTTATAAATTCAAAGACAAATCAAGTTTAAGGTCTGAATCCAAAAACTATCTGGGGACTAGGCCTGATTTTGAAACATTCTTTATCCATCATATAAAATAATCTTGAGTGCAGCAAAAAGCACCAAGCAAACAATCTTTGTAATCTGTATTGATCTTTTTCGTTGACTCGCACAAAAATTATGTGTGTTCTTAAAAAGTTCTTCTTTCATCAACTGTTAACTGCTTATTGCCAAAATTTGGACTGTGTGTTTAGTTAGATTATTAGGCAGATAAAACATATAAATTTACTGGAATTGTCTTAATTACATTATTACAGATAAATGATCTGTTTTTGTATAGGTTTGTTAATGTGTCATTATTCCTGTTTTTGTTGGTTTATATTTAAATTATTTCATTTTATTTGCAGGACCAGCCTTTGTTTCTGCCCAAGATGAGTCGACCATCAAAGCCCAAGCCATGTGAGAAGATCACATGCCCCCTCTGCCCTGTCTCAGTGCTCACAGATGACAGCCTCTTGGACCATTTTCTTCAAGCCCATCAAGAAGAATGTACTATAGACAACTACGTTCAGGTAAAAAATGTATCGTTCTTCCTTTTCCTTGATTTAGGTTTTGGTAGAGCATGTTAGTTTGCCTTTGTAAGTTTAACATCATTTGCTGTATTTTTATTTTAATTAAAGATAAATTCATTTTTATCTGCAGGAGGATCTGCTAGATTGTCTTCGGGTTTCAGGTGGAGGGTACAAGGAAAAGACAAGAGGAGAGTGTGAGTATATTCATTTTTCAGAAGCCAAGTATTCCGTGAAACAGGTAAAACAGGTAACAGATGACTTAGTGGAGGGTTTTTTTACAGATGTTTCTGAATGTTCTTTGCTTCCTCCTTTGGAGCAGTTAAATAATTTAAAAGTTATGTTAGCAAAATTTGAAGAAAAGAAAGGGACCCCTTGTTACATTGAGTTTGTGTCAGGCTCAAAATTTAGAATGAAGGAGGTAAATGAGGCTTTAGAGTATTATCATTTTAAGAATATTGGTCAGTGCGTATTCAATGAGAAAAAATGGCTGAAAACTTCAGAAGATATAATTGTTATGGAAACACCCCTATCTCCCTCAATTTTAGAAGAATTTTCCAATATTATTTTCAAAAACACCCCCAATCAAACTGTCAATGTGAATGGCATGACTTTATCGGTTGAAGATTTGGTAAGTCTTACACAAACTCAATGGCTTACTAACTTTTTTTGCATGAGTTATATAGAGAAGTTCAACAGGTTATCTGATAGTAGTAAGGCAATATTTCTGCTGGACTTGGGGAGCATTCCACAGGCTGTTCAACGTCATCTTAGAAAAGTCAACTGTACAAATCAACTTATATTTAACTTCCTCATTCAAAGTAAAGGCTCAAAAACATTTTGCACTGGCTCAGGCAACCATTTTGTATTCACTGTTTATCAGGTCAAAGAAAACAAACTGATTTATGCAGATCCTTTGGGTGGAAATATACCTGAAGGGTTTTTGGATCAATTTAAAACTGCTTTGGAAGCCTGTGGAGTGGATTCCAAGTCGTTAGTTGTAACTTATTGTCATAATCCCGAATCTCGATCAATTAATGGTCCACATATTTGTAATTCTAGTTGTTCTAAAAGTTCTCCAGACTTGTGGTAGTATTTGTGGCATAGCAGCAATAGTAGGTTTTACGTTAGCAGCCTTTAGACCAGATCTTTTTAATGAAATGTTAAAGACTAAACCTAATTTAGATGTGATTTTTCCTCTTACATATTTGAGAAATGTTTCTGCTTACTCCTCTTTTTTGCGAAAAGTAGTTATACACTGGTTAATTTCTCCTTCCATAGATATTTCTCTTTTATTTAAACAAAAACCTCTAATATCAACACTTGGGTTAAAGGATATCTGTATACCCTCCTTTGAACAAAATAGAGCATTATTAAAAAAACAAATGACTGATGAAGTGAGGGAAATAACACAGAATAGTAAGGGCCTGGACACTGAAAATAGTGACAAATTAGTCAGTGTTTTGAAAACAAACAATAAAGAAAGACCGAAATTATACAAACAGTATAAACTTGATTATGATGTAAACTTACTTAACATGCTTTCATGTAAGCCTACAGTCTACTTTAAAAGTAAGGAAAAAAAATTAGTACTTACTTTGTCTCCTAAAAACTGTAAATCAAAGATATTTAAAAACTTCCCATGCCAAGATGGTCTGAATGATCATCCATCAATAGGTCAAATAAATTCTTTTCTGCACAGTAATGAATGTATGCTTAAAGTAAAATCACTGGCCAATTCTATAACCACAGTTTATAATATTTATACTGAAAGTTTACGCAGTGAATCAGATGACATGTTTAAATTTATTCAAAGTGTAAATGCAGGTGATAAATTGAAAGATTATTTTGACACATTTACATTTGATACAAGAAAAGATTTCCGATTATCAAGGCGTGTAAATGCAAACTATTTAGAAAATGGTAAAATAGTCACTATATCAGTAACTGACAATCCTAAATGGGGCAAAACTCACAGATTAGATGAGACTTATGAATTTTCAGGAGATAAACCAATAGTTACAGAAAGAGTAGTTACTTTGACAGTACAATGTTCAGGTAAAACCACTGAATGTAGAGCATCTTGCGGTAATCTCATATCTAACTTACATGTAAACACAGAGAATGAAGTGCCATGCTGCTCAGGATGTGCAATACCTCTTACTAATGTGAAAACCTGTTCAAATTGTAAAATAAATGATTCGCCACAATGGTACACATACCAGTCGAAAGAGGCTTCTACTTCAAGCTTACATGGTCAGATCATGTGTAGCAATTGTTATAGATATGTTCTCAAAAATAAAACTAGGAGACCAGATCACTTAATTAAAACTTGTAAAAAAAGAGCAAAAATTCACAACTCCCATTTTCAGTGCGGCTGGATGTTAAAATGTTATATATATTCTGATAACCTTAATAGTTGGCAGGTTCATGGTCATATAAAAAACAATGAATATCACCCAAACACACCCAGTCAGCTTCACAAGAGACCGTGCTTATCCGATAGAGATAACATTGATAAGATGAGGTCTTTTAATAAAACTACACCTAATCAAATAAACCTCTCTTTTCAAAGGAAGGAAGAAATCCATATAGGGGACAAAGATAATAGTAGGAGTAAGCAACTAAGAGAGTTAATATCAAAAGATCAGATAAAAAACAGGATTAAAACTGTAGATTACCACGAAATCAGAAAGCATGTTAAAAAATTGGATGAAAATCCCTTAACAGGATCAGACTGGAGAAATAGTGAGAAAGTTTTAGAAAATCACTCTAATTCAGTCTTATTCTTTCAGCGTGGATTTAAACAGTTAAATAGACATTATCATTTTGTTTTGTCTAATTATGAAAATTTAACATCTCTTCAGATGTTTGGCAAGTATCTTATAGGGTATGATAATAAATATGATCTCACGGCAGTAAGATTCCCAGTAGGTTTAGTAACTGTTTGTGATAGTAATAACAAAGGAAAAGCTGTAGCTATTAGCATGTCTAATTCAGATGAAGCCCAAGTGCATGCTTTAACAATTAAACTGTTGCTCTTTAATGTTCCCTGCGAGGATAGTAATTGTGACCATAAACAAGAACTTAGGGTCTTCTCAGATGGCAATGGGTTTTTTAGGTTTAGGCCATGTAGTTTAGTAAATCCACTGTCTCCTATGGTGCAACATGATAAAGATTCCTCTATAAAAGCAGCTGTTTCGTCAATAGGACTTAAATCTAGTTTATGTAATTTTCATGCTCTCCAAGCTTTTAGACGACATGTTCATGAAGACTCTATGTTAAGAATGTTCATTAGGCCATTAGAAACAGGTCTCAAGACAGTAATGAGAGCTTGGTCCCCTGATAGCCGTAATGCCCTTGTAGAAAATTACTTAAGGGTCATAAATATAATCCCAAGTAATTTACTGTCAGATGATCAAAAGCAAAAGTTTATAAACTATTTAAAAAAGAACTGGTTTGAGTGCATTTGGTCTGAAACCTTTACCTCTGAGGTTCTATACAACCAGCCTGTTCAGGAACGTCGAAATCCATTAATATTAACTGATAATGTAACAGAAAGAAATGAATCTGTCTTTAATTCTCACTTAATTAAATCTGTAACAATACTAGTTATTAAGATGATTGATATGTTCTTGTATTTTGAGGGTAAGAAAACAGCTCAAGCATCCTCATACCGTAGAGCTAACATAACAAGTATGGAAAAGGAAAGAAACTGTGCTGAAAGAGGGATATCCATTGTCAATAGATTAGTTTATGACCAAGAGTGGATAAGACATGGTTGGTTTGCCATTGCCTTTGAAGACAACCAGCTTAGAACTGTACCATCAGAACCTATAGACTCTCTTCCAGATGCCCATTTTGTTGGCTGCGAGAGTGAGGCAATTGCGGAAGCAGAGATCGTTTTTAGTCAGATACCTTCCTCTAATTCATGTGACCTCTTCAAATTATCTAAACAAATAGATGATGAACATAGCTATGATATTCAGTCTAAGTGTAAGAAGATCCTCTCAAAACTGGAGTATGAGCTTGTGAGTTCCTGGCACAACCAGTTAATAAGTCATCTTCCCCAAGAAGTCAAAAATGCCTTGCATAACATTAATGACTACCAATATATTTGTAATATAAATATGGGAGTTTGTTCTTGTTATGCCTTTATCTGTCGTGGGCCACCTTACTTTTGTAAGCATCTATATGCTGGACTCAGCTTACTTAAGAAGCTCAATGAACCTCGAGAGCTAGTTAGTGAATATCAGCAATATAATACCTCTTTCAGGACAGTTATCAGCGAGACCTTTCCAGAAACCAACATTTCAAAAAGTACACTAGAGAAGTCACTAACTGAACTTAATCTTATTTCTAGGGTAGCAGCTAAAGAGGAAGTCACTAATAAATCTTTTTTAAAACTCTTACATGATAAGCCAATGGTGATTAAGTCATTTACAGGTAGTTTAGCTAAACGCCAGCCGCACAACTTAGGTAATAGACGTAAAGGAGGGCCGATCAAAGAAGGTAAATATTCCCTGGTTAATCCTGTTATCATTGATGATAGTAATTCTGTGTTAGACCCATATAGACCTAATGTAACCTTTCCAGATAGAGCTAAAGAAAGACACGGTGGAAGAAAACGTAATAGACCAGCTGGCAGAGGGGTTAATTTCGGCAACATGATTAAAACTGCATTAGACATTTTAGGTCATAAACTAAAAGATACGCCTCCTACTAACATGGCTTGTGATGATACTAGTGATCACTTTTCTGATGGTGATAGTGCTGATATGCGTACGCATATTCCTCCAAAACCTCCCGTTGACATTAATAATGCCAACAAAACTTTCAAAACCCCAACCACATCCTCACCCAGGGTGCAATCTGCTAAACGATTAATGTTGTGCAAGTTGTGTATTACAAATCAAAATCCTAAGCCTTTCTCCTGTTCTTCGAAGCAAGAACTAGCACTACACACTTATGATGTTCACAGTAATAATGCAATTATATGTGTGGACTGTTATGAACAGTCTGGCATTCTTATTGAGCACCAGAATGTCGCTGATTTTAACCACCATCTCCGGGATGTCCACTCAACAAAATCCCCTGTACAGTTCCAAAAAAAAAGAAGCAAAATTAAAGTCATCCTCATTGGATGTCAAAAAGTCAAAACTTTCTGTCTCTCTCAAACGTAAATCCAACACCCCGAATTTAGGTCAAATTCCAACAAAGTTAGCCAGATGGCCTTGTCCATTATGCTTGAAAGAATGCTCTGGCTCCCCTCCATCAATTTGCTGTGATTCTTGTGAGTTATGGTACCATTTTAAATGTGTTGGTATTAGTCAAACACCTGAAAGTGATCACTGGTATTGTTTAACATGCAAAACAAGACACAAAGCAGAAAAAAAAAAAATTTAAATCGTTTCCCTAATGCACTGTACATGTATAAAATGTGTTTTTCTTTCTGTAAATATTTTAGTTGACAATTGTAAAAACTTCAATTATCATATGCCTTTTAGAATAAAGTTCAATGTAAAGGTGTCGTACACATTTTTTATGTCATAATGTCATTCTAACATCCAAAATTGTTATCTTTATTTATTTTCTACATACATCAACAACACAAGATTTCAGAAAAATGATAAGGCCTACTGAGGGGGGGGGTCTCTGTGGCTGAATTGTTTTAAGAAGCCGGCCTCAACACAAGCGTTGCATTGATGCCAACTTTTCGAGTCACATTCAGTCCAAGCAAGAATTAGTTTGCACTTCACCTTAAGAAAATATCTTTTTGCATGAATTCATTTATTATAATTTAGAAGCTAAGACAATTTTTTGGTATTGTATATATTACAGAAAGCACTTAATATTATTTCACTTTGGCTGTATCAGTCTGCAGCGTCCCCTTCCACTTCTCAGATTCCAGAATAATCAAGCTCTGAGGAGGCAACGATTGGTGGGAGTGTCACAGATAATGATGAGAATATGCCCCATACAACATTGAATTGTATTTTGTTATTTTTGGGAGCAAACTCTGAAATCTGTTAATTAATTAAACTTTATGAAATGATATATATGGTAGTTCCAAAAGCCTTGAAACATATCACAAAATCTTTACTCTGCTCATTGAGTATTTAATTCTAAATGGTTTATTTGTATTGGGGGCCTCCGTGGCTCAGTAGGTAGAGCGTTGGACGCTCAATCCAAACAGCCTTCCACCAATGGGTCGCGGGTTCGAATCCCACTCAGTCCAAAAATTGGAAAATTTTCTAACTGGGTTTTCACTCGAACGACCTATGTGGGATGGTTGCCAGTTACCAGCGGAAGGTCGTGGGTTTCCTCCGGGCACAGAGCCCGGTTTCCTCCCACAATAAAACTGGCAACGCGGCCATATAAGTGAAATAATCTTGAGCGCGGCGTAAAACACCAAACAATCAATCAATTTATTTGTATTCATTATTTTAACGACACTTGTTTTACTCTGCAACACAACGCAATGGAAAATATCAACCAAGGTTGTTCATAAATTATTAAGACCCTGACTATTGAACCATTTTAAGCTTTATATATACTATGTTTCTCTCTGTTTCACAGGTATCGGGTTTTCCCAGGCACCTGTGTGATTTACACCATAGGAGTAACCATGTTGGGAAATGACTGATTTATTCAAATGACCACAACTTTTATTGTTGTGTTTTTTTAATTTCTAAACCCATCATAATTATAGAATAGAATTTAATGTAATGTGTGAAGCATTATTTCAATTTAGAATTGATCAAACATTGCTTGTCAGTTAATTATCACGTTGAATGATTTAAAAGATTTGATGGCTCATATTCATGTGATGAGCATGATTGAAAACACCGGTTTTACTCTTTTGGTTGATAATTTTCACCATGAACTAGGCACTAGCCAGGGGTAACATTTGCACATTATCATGGTTGGTTGATTGATTGGTGTTTTACGCCACACTCAAGATTATTTCACTTACATGTTTATTGGGGGAGGAAACAAGCTCCTTGCCCAGAGGAAACCCCCCTGACCTTCCGCGAGTACCTGGCAACATACACATACAGCAACCGAGTGACAATTATCATGGTGTAGCACAATTAGGCGATCTTATTAGAGTGTAGTATAAACCTAAAAATAAATTGCCAGCTGCTAATTTTCATAAATTTCTGTAGGCATCAGTTTTTTACAAATCCCATAGTGTGATATCCTTCTCTTCTGTTTGTATTTTGTCCTTTTCAAATATAAAGATTTTAGATTCTTTAAACTTGATTTTTGACAAAAGCTTTTGATGCAATGAGACATACATGTACATGTATTTCATAAAACATATTTATGGTTTTGTATTATGAACCACAATAAAGCTTCATTGAACCTCAATAAACCTGTTTATTTTCTCATTCGTTTAAGTGAGCTTTGTGTTAATAGATTGATGTTTTACGATTGAAAGATTATTTCACTTTTATGGCGGCGTTGCCAGATTTAGTGGGGGAGGAAACCGGGCTATCTGCCTGGAGGAAACTCCCAACATTCAGCGAATACCTGGCAACTCTTCCACATACAGCGATCGAGTGAAAAATCTACTCCAAATTTCTTCAGTTTTTTTTGGGTCTGACCCACGGAGGTCCCGTTTTGCGTTGATTGATTGATGTTTTATGTCGCAATCAAGATTATTTCACTTATATGGCGGCGTTGCCAGGTTTAGTGGGAGGAAATCCCCGACCTTCGGCAAGTACCTGGCAACTCTTCCACATACGGCGACCGAGTGAAAAATCCACTCCGAAATTAGCAACAACATTGTATACAGGTAAAAGACAAACAGATTAAGCAGTCTTTTACCTGTATATATACCAATGTTATATACCAATGTTGTTGCTAATGTACCTCACTCCTGATGATGACTCGATAAAAGTCAAAATATTGAGTCAATATGAAGTTTTCGTCTTTCAGAATAACACTACTAGTGTACTACGTTAAACTAATCAGTGGAACTATTGGATTTTAAAAAGTACACGGGCTGTCAGAATTTGAAATTTGTAAAAAAATTCTGATGGTCAAAACAATTTGAGAGTTTAAAAAAAAATTTCAATGAGACAATGACGCTACAAATATAGGCGAAATGTAAACAAAATCTAAATATCTGGGATACCCATTCATTCATTCTTCGCCAAAGTTAATTCTCAACATCTACTACAAGTACTACTGTCAGACTAGCGTTATATTGTTATTATTAATAACTGTTCAGAGGTTTGTAGATTACAACTTCTGTCTAATTATGAGGCTTAGAACTTCTGTTTATTTGAAAACCATAAACCTCTTGCGTTTATATGATCACCTCAGGCTCATTTTCTAAATGCCTCTTAAAGAATTTGTACTACTAACTAGTAGTAGTACTACGTACTAGATCTTAGATGAACATAACTATTATTATCATATTTATTAGATTATTACTTTGTGAAATAGTCTCAATTAAATAGGATGAGAGACATTTAATTTTATTTATAAATCAAGCGACAATCATTTAAATTACCAGGAGATCTGAATTCTAGGACACAACAAATCCAAAGAGTCAATCATAGCGGAAGACACACAATCATTTGAGAAGGTTATGTACTTTACGCCCATAATGAGGCATAACAAACATTGCTGAGAGCCGGAATGAGTTTTGAAGACGTCAATCAATCTTTGCGGAAGATAACGAATGAGCGCGGAGAATCGAAAGGTTTTGATGACGTAAAAGGTTTTGGATGACGTCAGTCAATGTAGGTTTTGGGTTTTGGAATATGACAGTCTGGCTTCGCGGAAGAAATCCCCTTAAGCACGGGCTACTGGAAGTTAACGCGCGGGCATTCGCCATTTTGCACTGAGACTCACTTGCAAACGTGTACCGTCGTCTGTGAATGTAAGTCGAAAGCTGGGTTTCATTTATATGTTTAAATTTAAAAGTTTCGACTCGTAATTAATTAGCGATATCAACGCAGTTTTATAATGTTTCAAAATTTCCTTTTTTGTGACATTCTTATTTAAGTGGTATGAGCTGCCAAAATGTTGATATTTTGACGTAAAAGCAGGATGTTGAAATTATCGGCTATTTTTCTCAAGACGTATTAATTCAGAAGCTTTTTAGTGCTTCTATTCTCGAGAATGTACGATACAGTATTGTTTGAACTATCTTTGACTGAGATTAGAATGAATGAATGATCGTCCCGGTTATTCAAATTTTGTTTACTTTTCGAACACGTTTTCGGTTTGTGCAGGTCATATACTGTATGGATTTTCGTCATTCCAACGCTAATCACTTAGTTTTTCGATGGCCTTCAAAGCCTCTTACTGTCGTAACATAGACTGATTCTCGGTTTTTTTCGGTATCACGTCACAGAGTTTTTTTCTTACATTCCGGAGGTGAAGATTACTAGTCAGTATAATGAGTGGGTGAAAATGACTTAAAATTAAATAGAGCAAAATTAAATCACTTCTAATTATTAAGACATGTCAGTATTAAAATAAAAAAAATGATGTTTGCTCACATTTGATTTATCATTTTATGTCCACGTTGATCTTCACCTAAAAATTCAATGAAAGTACCCAGATGTTCAAAGCCAACAATAGTATAGTGTTGTGTATTTTTGTTGATAAAATATAAAGGGTTCAGACAAGTTTAGGGTTTACTGTCAGTCTTGTACTAAGTTGTAGGGTTTTTATTTAGTGCCTTATTGCCATATTGGTTATGGGAGGGGACTTACACACTGTATACTGCTCCACAGACTGGCGTCATTTCGTACAAAGTTACCTCCCTTCTCGCTCAGTAAGTGCTGGCTTTAACATGGGAGTAAATAGGGGACATTCAGTTTTTTTTAGCGAAGCTTCAAACTTTGTTCAGGAAAAAACTTCAAACTTCAGTATGTTCAAGAAAAAAGCATTTCCGATGTCATGAATTACAAAAGTTTCACTTCTAGTCTTGGAGCCATGGCAGTTTTATCTTTAAGTTTAATAGCAGTCGAACATTTGCTTTTGTCCATTTACTCCCATGTTACTGTTCATCTCTTGGAATTGGCAATGGGACACAATGGTTAGTGAACACCCCGGAGTCAAATTCTGTTGTCCGTCTATCTGTCCTAATTTTTTTGGCCCAGCACTTATATCCCGATAATATTGGACATCTAGTTTAGTAATATTGGACATCTAGTTTAAACCAAGTAGTGGCCAAGTGCACTGTAACGTTTAAAAAAGGCCCTAAAATTGTTTATTTAATTTAAAAAAAAACTGGAGTTGAGGTCTCAAATTTACTAACTGATACATATATTATATTTTTACATTGTCTTCTCAACTGATTTGCATAATATACTCCCTCAGAATCAAATAGTATGTATCCGTGTAAGCACTGTCAGTTAAGCTTCTCAACTCAAAGAAAATATGTCTCACACTACCAGGTCCATCGAAATGAGGCTCATATTAAATTTCCATGTTGTTATAATGAATGCAGTAGAGAGTTTCAAACTTACTCAGCTTTTAAATCAAATGTAAGGAGAGACCATTTTGGTACTGCAACTGAAACATTGCAAAACATTGACTTAGCTAATCGACTAGTAGAAGACCGTTACCTTTTGTGTGGAATTTATGATTGTGCGGAAACTTTTACTGAGTTTTCTGCATTCATAAAACACATAAAATCCCACATTAAGAGGCATGGTGATGTTCAATGTCCTTATCAAAACTGTAATTTACTATTTAACAAAGTCTCATCATTTACAAGTCATTTGTCAAGAAAACATAAGTCTGCAGGGATAAATAATCTGACAAAGAATTTGGTTTATCCACAAAATGACATTGCTCCACAACCAACTAATGCGGGAGTAAATGAAGAACTAAACAATACACAAAATCATGTAATTGCAGACCATGATAGTGATGAATGTGAAAACGACGTCACATATGAAACAAGAGACCAATTTTTAAGGAGTTTAGCATGCTTCTATATGAAATTACAGAGTAAATATTTGTTGCCAGTCAGTACTGTTCAAACTATCATTACAGAATTTGAAGAAATGCACCAAGTTAGTCAGAACTTACTTAAACAGTCACTTATAGAAAAAATGAGGGGATTTGAATTAGGAGATACGTTAATTAAAGACATTGCAAAAGAAATTTCTACCAGCGACATGTTTTCCTCCTGCAATCTTGGTCCTTTGAAAACTAATCAACGTAGAAACACTTTTTACAAAAACAATTTTGCATACATTGAGCCTGTAGAGATTTTCATTGAAAACGAAAATCGTGCTAAAAGAGCGTCTTATCAGTATGTATCTATTCTTGATTCTCTTAAGATGTTATTTCAAAAGTTTCCTTCAGCATTTTCTTTTGTCTCGTCCCAAGACGTTAATGACCACCTGTATAAGGATATTCACGACGGGGAAGTCTGTCAGAATAACAGACTCTTTAAAACTGTAGACAGAACTTTTAAGCTTATTCTCTACCAGGATGCTTTTGAGGTGGTCAATCCATTGGGCGCAGCAAAGAAAAAACATAAATTAGTTAGTGTTTATTACACCTTAGCAAATTTTGATACCTACAACAGGTCAAATATAGACCACATGCAGTTAGCATTATTATGCAAAGAGAGCTATCTTAAAAAATTTGGTGCACATGTAGTCTTTTCTAAACTTGTTGAGGAAATGAAAGAACTCGAATCTGCTGGTATAGATGTTGGCAATGGAGAATATATTAGAGGGGGTCTGTTCTGTGTGGCTGGAGATAATCTCGGTTCACATATGTTAGGAGGCTATGTTGAGAACTTCAACGCTACAATTTTTTGTAGATTTTGTCAGATTACAAATACAGAATTTCGTGATTCGGACGGAACAGTTAAAGGTTGCACAAGAACGATAGAAAAGTACATGCAATCTGTTGAAATGGTGAGGGAAAATGAAAATATCCAGAATCATATTGGCATAAAATCTGACAGTGTATTAAATTCTTTAGAATTTTTCCATGTTCAATGCAATGCCAGGATTGCCTCCTTGTATCGGCCATGACTTATTTGAAGGGGTGGTACCATATGATATGGGGCTTATAATAAAGTATTTTGTAACAGATAATTCTTTTACATATGACCAATTAAATTGGAAAATGACAATTTTCAGTACAGAGACACTGATGCCTTGGCTCGTCCATGTAATGTGAATGCTAAAGTAGATAAAGCTGGTGGACAAGCAATCCAAAACTGGGTATTTTTTAGGTTGTTTCCGTTCCTTGTTGGAGAATATATTCAAGATAAAAGCAACCAAGTTTGGCAACTATTTCTCAAACTAAAGGAAATCATCGAGATGATATGTTCTCCTTGCATATCTGCTGGTGAGGTTGCATATCTGAAAGTTTGTATTGAAGAATACATTTGTGACCGAAAAGCTCTGTTTCCAGACACACCATTGTGTCCCAAGCATCACTTCATTAATCATTATCCAGAATTGATTCTAAAGTTTGGTCCACTTATACATGTATGGACCATTCGATTCGAGAGCAAGCATTCATATTTCAAGCAATGTGTCAGAAAGTGTCATAATTATAAACACATAACAAAAACATTGGCCTGTAGGCATCAACTTTTACAGGCTTATCAGTCTGCTGGGTGTTTATTTGCTAGTGAAATCAAATGTGATAAAGGAATTTGTTTTATTCGAGAAAACTATAGTGAAAGGTTTCAGACTGCCTTGCAAGATAAAGATTTCACATCTGAAAACACTGTGATGTCCAACACACTTGTATACAGGGGAATCAAATATGATATAGGTATGGTTTTACTGCTTTCCGTAGTCGAAAACAGTTGTGATGCTATTATGGCTGGTTCAATAAAGGGTATTTTAATTAAAGGGAAATCTATTTTCTTTTTGGTGTCCATTGGAAAGTGTGAAAATGCTGCTTCGCTTGGTCTATACTTGGTAACATGGAACTCTATTCCACAAATAAAGTGTGTTAACGTGTCACACCTTTTGGAATTATACCCTCTTACAGAATACTCAGCTTTTGGTAAAAAATACGTTTCTCTAAAGCACAGTCTAAATTATGGCGATGAACCTAACTGATGTCACTTTGAGCAATGAAATTCAAAGACTTTTGCCGAACCTTGAGGAATCAGTGCTCAACAAATTGTTGGAAAGATGCATTGAACTTGGCGTAGAAAGTTCAATTGACCTACAGTTATTACGAGAGAATGACCTTCAAGGCATCCTGAAACCCATCCAAGTTAGAAAAATGTTGGCATTCTACCAAAATCGAAATTATGGTGAGTACACTGGATTAGTTTTGGGCTATTATAATACATAATTGCAAAGTTTGAAGATCACATATACCAGATTCCATTCCGAAATTATTCACAAATGTGACGAGTGCTTGCGTGTACTCTGGGGGGGGGGGGGGAGGGGGGAGGGGGATATTATATTGTACTATGATTTGGTTATCTCCTTTAGAAATTTAGGTCTCCTACATAAGTATGATTGGGTTTAGCAATGAGAAAAGTTAATGAGGGTCAAGTACCACAACTGGTGTGTAGTTACAATATCTCTTTTCTCGGCATTCATGACTGACAGTGCAACATTTATGATTATATTATATTACATCATCGACCTGTTTGCCAAAAAAAGGAGTCATTACGTAACTTTGACCATAAATTATGATACATTGCGTCTCACTATGGTAATTACATATATTCGTATGTCTATGGCCTTTGTGGAAACAGGCTGCTGTACTGGATACAGAAGTATTTATAATGGCAGTTTAATAATTTTACATACACAGGCGATCAAATGGCTGTTATCCCGGACCTTTCCTCGTCACAGCCAGTAAGTCCATTTTCAGACATATCAAGTTCATCTGTTTCTACCATCGACAGCAGAGGTTCTTGCCCCAGTCCTATCCTAATTGAAACTACAACCAACATGGATCCCAACTGGGCACATAAGATTGGAGTCCCCTGGACAAAGATGGGAAAAGATCTGAAAGGTATGTCAGACCAGGCAGTTTAACACTGACCATGCTACAGGAATTCGTGTGTAGAATTAGTGTTTCACTTAGGGAAGTGTATGTTAAAGTCGGGTGAGTGAATACAACGCAATACATTTGAAAGATAACTGTGCGCGAGTTAAAAACTAAAATTCACTCTAAAAATGTGGATGTTACAAATACAGTATGTTGGCTGATATCGCTCATCTGTATCATGGTTTTCATGTAGAAAATGTCAAGATCTTGTCATTTCGACTTTTCAAAAGTTGAAATAACAAAAACATGCTAATACACCGACAGCAATTTTCAAAACTTGTTTATCACCATTTTATAAAGTCACAGTCAGCGACTTTTTTAAATGTTGAAAATCATTGCATTAAAATGGTTTATTGAGAATTATTGACTTTAAAAAAAAACTATGTTGGCTTATTGGCAGTTTCTCGTCATTCATGCCATTTGCTCCTGGACATCTCTACACGAAAATACACTAAACTAGTTTGGAGTATGGTGTAAAAACACGGATCAATCAAATAAGGATTAGTTTATTTTCCTTTTTTTGTAAAATTGCAGGCTTTCATCACCATATTTGTTTATACATTGCAGAGCCATTACAGAAAGGAAGACGATTCGCACCACAGGTCCGAAGAAATTTTGTTAGATTGGTGGTGGATGAAATCCGACAGAAAACGATACATGCCTCTAAACAACAATTTGCTATAATAGCAAAGAAAATAGTACAACAGTTTCCATCAACTCTGGAAGACAGGATTGACACAACATTGATAGGCTCAGGATACGACTCGTTTTTAAAACAGTTACTTAATAGAAATGACAATTTAAATAGAAGTACTAAAAAATCCAGTAGATTTTCTGAAGCAACATGCTCTACCTCAAGAGAAGCCTTAGAGCAAACGAAGAGGGACTCTTACGGTTGCATTAATTTTGCTCCTTGTGTTTCCATTAAAGGTCGTGAGTATTTGACAGAAATAAGACTGAAAATGTGTCAGAGTCAGGATGGGGATGTCAATTGGCAATTTGTGGATCAGCAACTCACTGAAACTTACCCGTTACAAAGAGAAGATATCAACGCTGGACAGACTGTTAAAGACCTGCTTGAAAAATGGCCTTTCTTATTTACAGAAAGAGGATTTATGGTACATTTCAACCTCTTGGTGGGAATTGACTTAAAACCTGCAATCAATGAAGCATTTTCTAACAAGGCAACACGGCTAAATCATTTCTTGGAAAGTGAAAATCTTCTTTTCTCTGAGGCCAACCATCAAGAGACAGATGGAAAAACATTCCAGATTGACATCTCAATGTTACCCGTTAATATCCTTGGGGTCATTAAGTTTTTCTTAGAACAGAAGGAGAGCCTTTTTCTTGTGGTAGATGTAAGTAATTTAATTTTATGCCCCCGTATCTATGCTGTTTATTAGTATGTGTGTTTGTTGCCAAGACTGTGATCCAATGCCATATTGTGGGGCATCCCTGGCTGTGACACATTTCTAGTATACAGATATGGTTTACTGAGTAGAGAATATTAATGCTATGCTACTGACAATGGTTTTTCATGTGCATTATAATTGGGTGGAAAAGTCAGCAATGTCAGAGGCAAGAAAGAACACAGTATGAAGTTAAGAAATACTGTTTTGGTTGATGAGAAATGTTATTTTGTTCATAAAGTGTACTAATATTGGGATAAGACAAAATATAAACAGTGAATGTTATGTGTTGCAGGAAAGCAGTACTATAACTGAGATAGAAGCTGCAACCCAAATGAAGAATACCGGTACTGTTGGCTGGCCGCGACTTGTTTGTTTAGGTAAGACAAAGCAAGACTAAACTCTGTGCATTAAGGGGTGTCAGTTGACTGATGTGAATCCACACATCCGAATAAATTATCCTAAATTTGTTGTAAAGGAGGAGTATCATTTACATCATACGAAGAAGCTAGTTTAATATATCTGGTTCAGAAGTGAGGTTTAGTTGCCAACATATTTATAATCTGTCGGTCAGGGGAGTTGGGATAGGCTATTTGACTATTAAACGTCCTTGTCCTACCATTGCATCTGCCTACTAACTATGAAAACATCCTTGTTGCAGTTTGTCCAAATACATTTGCTTTACACTTATTGAATAACCTAAAAATTGGAAGATAAAAATCCAGACTTGAGCGCCATTGTAAAACGGTCTAAAATCTTATGCTTTCCTTGAATCAAAAAAGGGATTGGTCCAACTAATGTTAATTGAAATTCGTCAAAAAAATACATATTTTTTAGATTAATAGGAACCATATATTTGTTGTGTTTTCAGGAAGAAGCATCCAGCACGCCAAACAGTTTATGCTTGTTGTTGACGGCATTGTGGTGGTGTCAAGTCTGCATGGATTTTTGGCTGCCATCAGTGTTTTGTTTGCAACGTTTTACATACTAAATATCAAATATCAGGAGGGAGCACTTGCCACATTATAGTTTATTCAAAGGTAAATGACCATGTGTTATAGTTATAGTTGTTTACAGTTTCTTCCGAGGAAACAAATCTTTCAAATGAATATATCAACCTGGTTTCAGAATATTTGTATAGAGGGTTTTTCTGCTAGGAGATATGCTCTGCTCAATAACAGATTAAAATGTCTAAACATATAAACATATGAAGTCGAATTGAACTTCAATATGTTAAAAGCTACAGTTCATAATCCCCCAAAAAGTCTGATTTTCAGATATTGGACAGCGGCCTAAATACCAACATTACACCCTTTGTCCTTTTAAATGAAGCATAATAAAGAGATTCATAGCTTCAGTCTAGTACAGTAGCAAAACATTATAAGCAAGTATATTTATTATTGATTGATTGCTTAGTATTATGTTGCTACCTACATTATTTTAGTTATGTCTTACGTGTTAATGTCTGGATTCTAAAAACACAGAACTTTCTGCAATAGTTTTGTGATATCCCAGCCAACACAGGGGATTGGGTTCCAGTTGGGCTGCCTGTGTGGGACTTGACTTTTTGGCACTTTGGGCTGGCTCAATATATCAACCAGGGTTAAAAGAAGAAATCTCCATAAAACAGTATGGGACGCAGACTTGGCTGACGGTCATTATAAAGGTTGGACAGGTGGCCTGCTATTTTATTGAGATTTCAACCCTGGAAAACATTAACCCTGGTTGATTAATTGGGCCGATGGGAACCGAGTGCCAATAAAAGTCGGGGTCCCACACAGGCAGCCCGACTTGAGCCAAGCTGGGACCCAATACCCTGTGTTGACTGGGATAGGCCATAAAGTTACCTATCCGAGGGGAATAACCACATTTTATGGTCAGTTTGGTATACTGAGACCAATATATAATACAGTCTGAAACCAGGCCCGAGATTAGATAGTAACCTGACAGGCGAGTAAGTAAAACAGGATAGAGACACACGAGTGCGACTAATAGTAACAAAAAAAAATCAACAAAATAGCGATTAAACGTAAAATAACAACGAAAGTTTGGCAATCTGCTGTCAGTGATTTAGTTGTAATTTTACAGTGCTGCTGTTAAAATACGAAAATATCGTAAATAGCAAAATAACGGTTCAACGTAAAATAACGACAAAAGTTTGGCAACCACTGCTGCCAGTGATTTCGTCGTAATTTTACGACTAAATTTTTTACAGTGTGCTTATTAAATTTTATTTATTTTGAAATGTATAGGAAGTTATTTTTGTACTTAAATTTAATAAATATGTGTTCTATTCGTCATCTAGTTTTCTTTTTAATAATTTAATTTCTAATTTGAGTTTTATTTCTTGTAGCTTTAAATTGATTGATTGTTGTTGGTTTTTCTCCTTTTCACTCTCCAACACTTCATACTGAAGGTTATGTATATCCTGAATTTTTAATCTTTTATTTCTACATGTACTTAAGTAATAATATTAGTATCGGGAATAGATATTGATAAGGGGGCTGTCATATTGTCTTTATTACTATTAGTATTATCAGGATTATTAGGTATTTCAGCTGTCATATTAGAAATAGGCTTGGGTATAGGCCTATGTATAGAGGTGGACGTACTGGCTACATTGGAAGTGGGGTGATTTAAAGCTTCTAACTGGCTAGAAACAGACGAATCCTCTAATTGATTCTCTAAATTTCCTAAGAGAATGGACAAATCTGTGGCACTACTCCCCTCACCACCGTCATCACAACCGTCTTGATCTTCCACTTCCAGTAGTACATCTACCTCAGTGCCCTCTGCCATCGCCAACCCTATGAAAAAATTATATTGGCGTCAGACCGAGGCTCTTAATCTAGATGTAACTTAAAACAATTTATTGCTGATGGATTATGTTTAAAATAAGTTTATCATATGAGCGTCTCAAATTCTAATGGCAAGTTCTTTATATGTCTATACTAAAACTTAAATTTAGGAAAACTTTAATATTATCGAGAAACTCAGCGGCAGGGATGATTGTACTTGTAGGCAGAGCTCGCCACAGCACCAATCTCATTCTCGCGAGATCCCCTGCTGCTACGTGAACGCGACGGACCTCTCAGGCCGTTCCAAGCCATTTTACCCAAAATTTGGGTAATCAAACTTACTTCCAAAATTGATTTGTACGTGATCTTTACCTGAATCTATATGTTGGCTTGTATTTCGTTTTTGGTACACGCCCTTAAGTTTTGAATTATCGTTGAGGAAATACAGGGACTATATTTCTACCCTCCGCGATTGTGAACAGGCCAGCGTATAACATGCTATTTTGTATGCCTACGTCACGTGATTGTAGTGATAGTATTTCTCCGCAGCTCTGGCAAAAGGGGATTCCCCTTAGCAGACTAAGGCAAATGGCTTGTAACGGCCTGAGAGGTCCGTCGCGTTCAGGTAGTAGCAGGGGATCTCGCGAGAATGAGATTGCTATGATGGCCGAGAAGGGACATCGCGTTATACATACTCGACCAGGCTAAATCGAAATCTAAGACGCGATGAAAAATACAGCAAGATTTATTTTCGTGTTATACTTTATGAAATTGGCACTTTTGCTATGTTAAACACGATGGAAACACGATGAAAAATACTTTTCATTGCGTTTTACTTAATAAACCGCCTATATTTTGATCTCAGAAACACTATGGAAATGCGATGGTAAAGCGATGGTAAATATTTACTATCGCTTTACCATCGCATTTCCATAGTATTTCTGAGTCCAATAAAGTCTGATTTCACTTGCACTATGCGACAAAAAACACTTTTTTATGGGATTACCGTTGCATTTTATTTTACAAATTCTTTTTTAGGATAAGCCACAAACACGATGGAAACGCGATGATAAAGCGATGGTAAATATTAACCATCGCTTTACCATAGCGTTTCTGAGATCAAAATATAGGCGGTTTAGTAAGTAAAACGCAACGAAAAGTATTTTTCATCGTATTTTACATAGCAAGTGAGCCAATTTCATAAAGTATAACACGCCAATAAATCTTGCTGTATTTTCATCGCGTCTTAGATTTCGATTTAGGCTGGTTGAGTATCTATAACGCGATGTCCCTTCTCGGCCTGATAAGATTAAAATAATAAAAGTGTATAACTCGATTTCAAATGGAAATTCCAAAGTAAAACGCGATGGTAAAGTGATGGAAAATCCTTTCTCGCCTCCAAAAAAGAAGAGCTCTTGGCTTTGCATACGCCGGCAGCAAATGACGTATGATAAGTTAGACAGCAGTTCGTGGTTAGCGGTTCGTTATTCGAGAGGGAGTAGTATGATGGCCGAGAAGGGACATCGCGTTATAGATACTCAACCAGGCTAAATCGAAATCTAAGACGCGATGAAAAAGATAGCAAGATTTATTTGCGTGTTATACTTTATGAAGTTGGCTCATTTCCTATGTAAAACACGATGGAAACACGATGAAAAATACTTTTCATCGCGTTTTACTTACTAAACCGCCTACATTTTGATCTCAGAAACACTATGGAAATGCGATGGTAAAGCGATGGTAAATACTTACCATCGCTTTACCATCGCATTTCCATAGTATTTCTGAGTCCAGTAAAGTCTAATTTCACTTGCACTATGCGACAAAAAAGACTTTTTATGGGATTACCGTTGCATTTTATTTTACAAATTCTCTTTTTAGGATAAGCCACAAACACGATGGAAACGCGATGATAAAGCGATGGTAAATATTAACCATCGCTTTACCATAGCGTTTCTGAGATCAAAATATAGGCGGCTTAGTAAGTAAAACGCAACGAAAAGTATTTTTCATCGTGTTATACATAGCAAGTGAGCCATTTCATAATGTATAACACGAAAATAAAGCTTGCTGTATTTTTCATCGCGTCTTAGATTTTGATTTAGCCTGGTTGATTATGTATAACGCGATGTCCCTTCTCGGCCTGATAAGATTAAAATAATAAAAGTGTAACTCGATTCCAAATGGAAATTCCAAAGTAAAACGCGATGGTAAAGCGATGGAAAATCCCTTCTCGCCTTTAAAAAAGAAGAGCAAATTCCAAAGTAAAACGCGATGGTAAAGCGATGGAAAATCCTTTCTCGCCTCCAAAAAAAAAGAGCTCTTGGCTTTGCCGGCAGCAAATGACGTATGATAAGTTAGACAGGAGTTCGTGGTTAGCAGTTCGTTATTCGAGAGGGAGTAGTCATTTTTCTTACTGATATACCAATTGGCTTATTAATGCAGATAAAAAGGTATAATTCACTACATATACTTACAAGGGCGTATACTATATACAGTAGTATCTTTGCATAATAGATTACCCGCCAGGGGGCGCTTTTTTTTAATAACTGTCTGGTCTGTTATTCGCTTATTATCCAAGATAGAAAGTCCAAATTTGCTACACATACAAACGATGACGTATACTATGCCGGAGTGGCTCTAGCTTATGGATTACCCACCAGGGGGCGCTTTTTTGAATAACTGTCTGAATAACTGTCTGGTCGGTTATTCGCTTATTATTCAAGATAGAAAGTCCAAATTTGCTACACATACAAACGATGACGTATATACTATGCCGGAGTGGCTCTAGCTTATGGATTACCCACCAGGGGGCGCTTTTTTGAATAACTGTCTGAATAACTGTCTGGTCTGTTATTCGCTTATTATTCAAGATAGAAAGTCCAAATTTGCTACACATACAAACGGTGACGTATACTATGCCGTAGTGGCTTTAGCTTATGGATTACCCACCAGGGGGCGCTTTTTTAATAACTGTCTGAATAACTGTCTGGTCTGTTTTTCGCTTATTATTCAAGATAGAAAGTCCTAATTTGCTACACATACTAGCGATGGCGTATACTATAGGGGAGACCGGGGCTAGTTCGACCCTGGGGCAAGTACAACCATTGTCGATGTCCGGTTGTTGAGTGAATATTTCGCGCGCTCTTCAACTTTTAGATGATCACTTGATCGACAAGAGCTGTTCTACGTTGTAAATGGTGGACCTGTAGCAGAAATCCTCGACTTCAGGGGGTAAAACGCCTTTTGCGTAGTCGTTAGTAAATTTTTAGTCGTCTATTTATAGTAATATTTATGTTAAAAGTACCTTGTATAAACTAACGACTGTTTGTAGGATGAAAGCGTGGACAATTAGCTTTACTAAGCATAGTGCATCTTTAGACTGCATTGAATAGGTCACGTGAAATAATGTTATTTTTAAATGTGGTGCGCATGGGGCAAGTTCGACCTGTTTGGTTGGGGCATGTGCAATCCTAGGTCAGACTTGCCCCGCCTTAGGTCGAATATGCCCCGAATTGAGTAGGTCATGAAATCAGACTAGTACATCATTCAATCAAAGTGCAGTTTTTTCCATGTTAATACTGTTCGTGGCAGTGTTTAGGCCTACAGCTATATTACTTCATTTTACAGCACTGGTAAAAATCACATGAATCGAATAGAGCTCTGCGTGATTTAATGATGATACGCAAGAGGAGCCTCTCTCAAACAACTTATCCAGAACAAATATGACTAGCCTTGGAATAATTTATTAGTAGTTCAGATGGATAAAAGAAAACGGCGAATTTGTTCGAAATAGTAGCATCTACCTTTTACGTGTACATCAATAACTACAAACGCCTACCCCGTCAGAGATTAGTATACAACTCTCGTTAGGATAACAAAAACCACGAAAATTATCTGGGATTATCAGGAATCAATTTTAGTAACCTATTTGAGACAAGCATCTTCAATGTACTTTGGACTCATAACGCCCCGAGAGGTTCGAATACTTGCTTACGAATGTGCTTAGAGTTTTGACCTACAAATTTCTGTTTAGGTCATTTTTTCGTGGTTTCTTATTGCTTAAACCGACAGTCATTCGTTTAAACCAAAGTTTATTCGTTCAGTTTTGTTGTTGGTCAAATAAAACACTTTAATTGAACCTGTTGATTTAATTGAGTTGCTGGTTGAAGTTACCCCAGGGGGGTAATTTTATTTTCTTAAAAGTGCATATTTCAGTAATATCATCAAGAGGAGTCATTCTGAATAGGTATCAAAGGATAGCTTATTCCGCTGCCTTTCACAAGAATTATTTGCGTTTTAAAAGGCTCGAATACTTTTTGACAAATAGCGATTTTAAGCAAAAAGGGTCGAACTAGCCCCGGTCTCCCCGTAGTGGCTTTAGTTTATGGATTACCCACCCGGGGCGCTTTTTTGAATAACTGTCTGGTCTGTTATTCGCTTATTATTCAAGATAGAAAGTCCGAATGCTTAGGCCGATAGTTTTTACCCAGTATTAACTTTTTGAAATTATGAAATAGGTACAAATCAAAGCTATGTTCGACTTTGCTCGATGTGAAGGGCTGGGCACAAGACAAATACATTTTTTAAATATAACTTTAATTCAGATAGAAGGGCACAGCTAGTCTTTTTACTTTCTGGTAAATCTGTGAAATTTAATGAACAATTTTTAACCACTCAAAAACGTTGAAAAAAAAGTTTACATTGCCATGGTAACCATTTCGTAATCCCCGAGTTAAGGCAAACGAAAAACCCTAAATCTAACATTACTATGGTGACCATTTAGCAACATTGTTAAGACGTTATATTGGTTGCCATTACAAAACCACTTCAAAAATCCTCAGTACACTTCTGACAGTAACTAGTAATTGTATTTCAAAGTTTGCCATCATATTTTTCTACTTGCATTTTTTTGTCCTTCCAGTTCCTGTGATTATGAATGCATTAAACTGAAAATCTCATTTGGCCAACAAAAAAATGACAGGTTATGGCGTATCAAATTTCTGAGAGCCTAAGAGGTGCCATCTCTTTTTTTGTTCAATTTTCTACCCAATATACCACTTGTGTAATTACAAAGAATAATTAATAAACAAACGCTTCACGTTTAGTACATGTGGTCATCAGCCCGCTTTTGCTTTTGCAAGTCCCAAATCTAACATTGCAATGGTGATCATTTTGCAACGCTGTTAAAATGTTATATCGGTTATCAATTACAAAACCACTTCAAATATCAACCATCAATATATTAACTTTTAAATACTTTGAAATCAACGACAAAACCATAAATCAGCAATATCAACCATTTGCATGGGATCTGATATAAAACCATATCGTGTGGACAACAAATCGCCCTCTCCTGTTTCATAACGAATAACTAAAAAACTAAGCATTAATTACTTTAATGAATGTTGGTACACGTCACAAGCAGCCGATGTTTTCCAAATATGGAGATTTTCCTCTAGTTATAATCATAAACGCAAGAACATCGAGAAAACGTCCTAAAAAAAGCCAGACTTTGACGCACTCTCGCTTCTCTAATCTTGTCCTTCAATTAATATCTCGGAATTCCACATAAACTTATTCTGACAGTGATAATTTATCCTTGGAAAATTTCACTAAACGTAAACTAACGACAGTCTACAGCTTACCTGTTAAAAACGATTAATTATAAGGATTCATTTAAAGTATTCAGGTAATCCTCAGTAAACTTCTGACAGTAACTAGTAATTATAAGTCTGGCATAATATTTTTCTACATGCATTGTCTTTCTTCTCGTAATTCCTGTGTTTATGCATGCATTAGGCTGAAAATCTCTTCATTTGGCAAAACCCGGACAGGTTATGGCGTATCATGCCTGTATTTGATATTATTTTTTTTACCAAATACCACCCGCGTAATTAAAATAGTAATTAAAAAATAAACGTTGTACGTTTAGTACATGCGATCAGCAGCCCAGGTTTTGCATTTGGTGAGATTATCAGCTAACAAATGTATACAAACACGGACACATCGCAGAAATATAAATCTGATGAAGGAACACAGATCTAGAATGTTTTATTACAGCCTCAATGGAGTACGTGGTCAATACAACTAAAGCTAGTATTATGTAGTATACGTCATCGCTAGTATGTGTAGCAAATTTGGACTTTCTATCTTGAATAATAAGCTGCTACTATATAGTACACGTCATCGTTAGTACGTGTAGCAAATTTGGACTTTCTATCTTAAATACTAAGCGAATAACAGACCAGACAGTTATTCAAACAAGCCCCCCCCCCCCTCCCCCTGACGGATAATCCATAAACTAAAGCTACTGCGGTATAGTATACGTCATCGTTAGTATGTGTAGCAAATTTGGACTTTCTATCTTGAATAATAAGCGAATAACAGACCAGACAGTTATTCAGACTGTTATTAAAAAAGCGCCCCCTGGTGGGTACTCTATAAACTAAGGCTACTGCTATATAGTATACGTCATCACTAGTATGTGTAGCAAATTTGGTGGGTAATCTATGAAGTAAAGATACTACTTTATATAGTATACGCCCTTGTAAGTATGTGTAGTGAATTAAACCTTTTTATCTGCATTAATAAGCCAATCGGTATATCAGAGAGAAAAATGACTGCTCCCTCTCGAATAACGAACTGCTATTTGTCTTGTGCCCAGTCCTTCACATCGAGCACAGTCGAACATAGCTTTGCTTTGCACCTATTTCATAATTTCAAAAAGTTAATACTGGGGAAAAACTATCGGCCTAAGCATTCGGACTTTCTATCTTGAACAATAAGCGAATAACAGACCAGACAGTTATTCAAAAAAGCGCCCCCTGGTGGGTAATCCAGAAACTAAATCTACTACGGCACAGCTAGTATACGTCATCGCTAGTAGGCCCTATGTGTAGCATATTAGGACTTTCTATCTTGAATAATAAGCGAAAAACAGACCAGACAGTAATTATTCAGACAGTTATTAAAAAAAGCGCCCCCTGTAGGGTACACCATAAACTAAAGCCACTACGGCACAGTATACGTCATCGTTAGTATACGTTAGTATGTGTAGCAAATTTGGACTTTCTATCTTGAATAATAAGCGAATAACAGACCAGACAGTTATTCAACACAGTTATTAAAAAAAAGCGCACCCTGGCGGGTAATCTATTAAGGAAAGATACTACTGTATATAGTATACGCCCTTGTTAATATGTGTAGTGAATTAAACCTTGTTATCTGCATTAATAAGCCAATCGGTATATCAGAGAGAAAAATGACTGCTCCCTATACGTCAGAAAATGAAAGTTCGTTAGCTGTGCGCTCTTTTGTGGGGGAGGAGCGAAAGGATTTTCCATCGCTTTACCATCGCGTTTTACTTTGGAATTTCCATAGCGTCCTACTTTACTATTACCGTTGCGTAATGCTTCGGAATTTGTACCACGAAATACTTTGCAATTTCCACCGAGTTACGCTTTTATTATTTTAATCTTATCAGGCCTAGAAGGGACATCGCGTTATACATACTCAACCAGGCTAAATCAAAATCTATAACGCGATGAAAAATACAGCAAGATTTATTTTCGTGTTATACTTTATGAAATGGCTCACTTGCTAAGTAAAACACGATGAAAAATACATATTATTGCGTTTTACTTATTAAACCGGCTATATTTGGATCTCAGAAACACTATGGAAAAGCGATGGTAAAGCGATGGTAAATATTTATCATCGCGTTTTTATCGTGTTTCTCAGTTGAATAAGGCTTGGTTCTATACGTATTTTGCGATAGAAATTAGGATCGAAAGGATTATCACTGCAACTTACTTTATGGACTGGGTTTTGAAAGAAAATCACAAACACGATGGAAACGCGATGGTAAAGCGATGGTAAATATTAACCATCGCTTTACCATCGCATTTTTATCGTGTTTGTGAGTAAGATTGAAGAAAGATTTGAAAGTAAAATGCGATGTCCCTTCTCGGCCATCATAGTATATAGTATACGCCCTCGTAAGTATGTGTAGTGAATTAAACCTTTTTATCTGCATTAATAAGCCAATCGGTATATCAGAGAGAGAAATGACTACTCCCTATAAGTTCGTTAGCTGTGCGCTCTTTTGTGGGGGAGGAGCGAAAGGATTTTCCATCGCTTTACCATCGCGTTTTACTTTATGATTACCGTTGCGTAATGCTTCGGAATTTGCACCGCGAAATACTTTGCAATTTCCACCGAGTTACACTTTTATAATTTTAATCGTATCAGGCCGAGAAGGGACATCGCGTTATACATACTCAAACAGGCTAAATCAAAATCTAAGACGCGATGAAAAATACAGCAAGATTTATATTCGTGTTATACTTTATGAAATGGCTCACTTGCTAAGTAAAACACGATAAAAAATACTTATCATTGCGTTATACTTATTAAACCGGCTATATTTTGATCTCAGAAACACTATGCCTTCAAAGCCTCTTGGGGCCTCCGTGGCTCAGTAGGTAGAGCGTTGGACGCTCAATCCAAACAGCCTTCCACCAATGGATCGCGGGTTCGAATCCAACTCAGTCCAAAAAATTGGAAATTTTCTGACTGGGTTTTTTACTCGAACGACCTATGTGGGATGGTTGCCAGTTACCAGAGGAAGGTTGTGGGTTTCCTCCCGGCACAGAGCCTGGTTTCCTCCCACAATAAAACTGGCAACGCCGCCATATAAGTGAAATAATCTTGAGCGCGGCGTAAAACACCAAACAATCAATCAATCAATCAAAGCCTCTTACTGCCGTGACGATCAAAAATTATGAAAAAAGTCTGAATTTTTGCAGCTCATGCCACTGTAATATTATTGACCAAACCAGGTTTAGTCCATTAATAGCCCCTATCAGCCACACAGTTATTTCCATCCAATGTATTCTGTAAACAAAATAACACAAATAGAACATGTAAGTAGACGCAACTCCAGAAATCGTTTCTAAGATATATGTATTCTTGTACACATACACAAAAGTTTCTAGTTCCCCAATGTGAAACTAACATCACCCAATTTCCAATGGAACTACAGTTGTAATGCTAATGTGTGCGGCTTAGGCTACAATAGGAAAGAAAAAACACTAATGTAAAGCTATCTAATAAACCGCACTAATCTACTAAAATAGACCACTATGCTAGGATAAAGGAATTGTTTAACAAATAGATTATCTAGCTACATTGCCCCTTAAGGCAAGCCGAGAAGAGCCATAAAAGGAGAAGCCCTACGCTAATTTATATATATATATATATATATATATATTAGTAACCTCAATATGTAAACGGAAGTCACAAACAAATAGTATAAGAACCTACTTACAATTTTTTGGCGATCCCTGGGTCTACTTAGTTCTTCCAAAAAAGCTTAGCCATCGGCCTTTCTTAATTCCACTTCCAATATTACATCTTCTAAGCTACAGCTCCTAATTAAGTACTGAACAAAATTTGACCCTAACTCTTTTATCTTCCTGATCGTTGTCCCTACACACCCTAGCTTTGACGTGTCCCGACCTCACCTAGGTTGCATTCCAGACCCAATCATCCGTCAACTGTTCTTCTAGGCATCATTGTCGTCATCATATGAAAAAAGGCAAACCAACTGAGTAGCAAGCAGGTTCTCCGACAAAACACACACTTTGGCACTTTTCTGGTGTCTATTTAATTACATATATAGAGGATATTTGGTGTTTACTGGTAAATATCAATTATAATCCATCAAGTGTATTTTCACGATTGGCAAAATCATGATGTTCCAGGCTATAATGTTTTTTATACATAACAGAAATACAAAGTAGAGTTTTTTAAATTTATAAACACGCCATTATCTGAAGATGGCACTGAGAGAGAAAGGAATGTATTGTTTTCCTAGATTCATTGAACCTGAAATTGATCAATGAACAGTAGCCAGTAAAAGGACATGGTCAAATTAGCCATTCCATGTACACTGAGTGAGAGTTTTACATCCTGGACAGCTCTAAGAAGGAATGCCATTAATTCCAACATGTGACAGTTTAAGATGTTAGTACCAGGGTTAGTCAACCCAAGACTCAAACAAGGAAGTATCAAATGAGCTCTCCAAACTGCACCCATCTCACCCAAAGCACAAAAACATATAGAAAATACAGATTATTCCCAGGCAAATCAAGATATTAATAAAAAGTTCCAATAGCTAATCAAAAACACAGTAAATTGAAATTGACAATTACAGAACAAGTTGATGTCGAAGAAAGAAATATTTTCACAAACTTGATTATTTTACTCGACATGGTTAAATAGGTGTTGATCCGACTGGGGTTTTAATTTGGATTAAGTTATCTCTTAAAACAGATTGGCGCTGTTCAAATTAATTTTTATTTTGCATGGTGCCATCAATTTTGAAGACCCATTAAACCATTTATGAACAGGGATTTTTGTGCACTAAATATGCATTTAAAAACATAGGTTGTAACGAAACAAACTTTGCGTTAGCTCCCTAGTCATACACGATATTCGATGAGTAGAGACTGCCCAAAAGTATAGTACAATTTTAACACACCTAAACACAGATAACTCAATAGACGTTATCACTTTCTGACTTTCCCAAATCATTCTTGACCGATTCCTATTAAAAATTAACACCAGCAATATCATGACTCTACCATGTGGAGTATTTTCTTCGACTCTTTTTGCACATGCAGGACTTTCTTTTTCTGTCGGTGTGAGTGTCGGTGCCCAGACAAATGTAAATTGAACTAGAGATGTTTCCAATGATATGTTTTTTGCTTTGTTACAGAGCAGGACAGTATTACTTAACTGATAATTTTGAAATTCGACTCGAAATCTGGCTGCTGAAATCGAAAAGGCTTTCGTAAATCGTTAGGACAAACTGTATGTTAGTCATCTGGTAATTTTAAACATTTCTTTTTTTAAGTTGGCTTTTATAATGCCAATAGATATGTATATGCATGACTGAATAGACTGAATAACATTTTACCGTCGTCATCTTGTTCGTCTAATTCGCAAATAAACTGCCTTTCGAATTTCCAACAAAAGGTGTCAGCCATTCTGAATGCAAATTTTGGCCAAAACGAGAGGCACTTTTGTTGACTGGTTGTTCGGGTTTCAGGCTGATTTGGTCCCCAATCGAAAGCTGTCTGATCAATGGTTTCTCCGGTTGTATTCCAGGCCCAACCACCGTCAACTCTTCTCCCAGACGTCAACCAACCATTGTCGGCGTCATCTGAAAAAGGCAAACGAACTGAGTAGCAAGCAGGTTCTCCGACAAAAAACACACTTTGGCACTTTTCTGGTGTCTATTTAAGTACATCTATAGAGGATATTTGGTGTTTACCGGTAAGTATAAATTATAATCCATCAAGTGTATTTTTACGATTGGCAAAATCATGATGTTCCAGGCTATAAAGTTTTTTATACATAACAGAAATACAAAGTAGAGTTTTTTTTTATTTTTTTTAAAAGAATATTGCATTTGGTAAATCGCATTTCAGCATTTTGTAAGCAACCATTTAGAAACTGTATAAAAAAAGAACTAAACAGCTTTCTTGGCTGTTTTTTTTTTCTTATAAATCAGGACGTTAATAAGTTCGCTTCATTTTCTTGTACAATGCGTTCAAGTGGCATGAGCTGTCGAAATTCACACTTTTTCATAATTTCTAATCGTCACGATAGTAAGAGGCTTTGGGGCCATCGAAAAACGAAATGATTGGCGTTGGAATGAGGAAAATCCATACAGTATGTGGCCTATACGAACCGGAATAGTGTTCCAAAAGTAAAAAAAAATAAATAACCGGGACGATTATTCATTCATTCTAAGCCAAAGTTAGTTCAAAACAATACTTTATCGTACATTCCCGAGACTAGGCGCACTAAAAAGCTTTTGAATTATACGTCTTTGGAAAAATATGCGATATTTTCAACACTCTGTTTCAACGTCAAAATATCAACATTTTGGCAGCTTATGCCACTTTAAAAAGATTTCCCTCATCCGGCATGTTATTGCGTGTCGTGTGCAAACATAAGAAGATCGTGTAATCATGAAATTAAACAGGATGTTTTTAAATATAACGCGTGGTTAATGAGCCAAAAGGTTTTGGATATATGATGCGCGTATCAATTATTTGGCAACGTGTAAGACTAAAAGAACCCCTCGCATATATACTACCATTTAAAAATTACCCGTTTTTCTACATTTCGAACGTGTGCCATAATATTGACAATGCGCTACCAAAAGTTTGAATTTCATTGACTATTACACTGCAGGTTTGTAAATTTAACATTCGCTACTTGAATCATTGGTTTGATCGGCCGATACAGTTGCCTGTTAAATAGAGTATATTAAACAGTTGTGAAAGGCGGATAATATAACCCTTGAGACGTGTTATCCCCCTGCCTGTCAATAGAAGACAATATAAATGCTAATCAATCACAAATGTACAATATTCCGTTTATTATTTGTACGATCGTGTTTTATCTATTAAGTTTATAAAATACAAAAAAAGAAAATATCCACAAACTTATGACGGATTAGTTTTTTATCAAGCCTAGCAATATATATCACTGATATACCTCTTTTTAACACAAGTAGAAACTTGTCTCCGTGGTTATTTTATACAAGAAGAATTTCCCTGTGTTTTAGTGTTCATAAATATATATCACTGACCAATGAAACAACAGCATATCTCCTCTTCTCACGTGTCTTTCGACTCTTAAAACAAGAGCACTTTGGCAGATCTCATATAATAGATGTTACGCCGTCCTCTTTCGGTATTCTCTAAATATATATGTATCTCCAAACCATCCATCCCCACTCAGTCCAAAAAATTGGAAAATTTTCTGACTCGGTTTTCACTAGAACGACCTATGTGGGATGATTGCCAGTTACCAACGGAAGGTCGTGGGTTTCCTCCGGGCATAGAGCCCGGTTTCCTCCCACAATAAAACTGGCAACGCCGCCATATAAGTGAAATAATCTTGAGCGCGGCGTAAAACACCAAACAATCAATCAATCAATCAATCAACCAAACCATCCAGAGGATACTAATATCTCTTCCTATACACAGAGTTCAGAATATGTATGAATAATTCGCCAGCTGGGCCCAACCCTCACAAATAATATACGGACCGGAATAGAAGGACGTAAATAAAATAAAATAAAACTAATTATGTGAAACGTATTGAGTCCAAACAACACAACTCCTCATTTAGTATTTTCAATATAGCCTGAGGGGACCAGTTATCGAGAGTAAATGTGACATTCATCGCTCGTCTTAATAAAATGGCTTAGGTCATAGTAATATAACTTTGGGAGTGTCAAGAAGTACCTGTTTGTTACCTATTTAAAATAATTGCTGGGTGACTGTGTTTTCTTTATCGGAAGAAAAAATTCAGCCTGGTGCCCGACTTGAAATTCAACAGCAAGGGAACCAGTTATCGAGGATTGGGGAAATGTCAGTTTTTGATAATTTTTTCAAAAATGTCCACACATAAGTACGCTTATCGAATATAATGGGCATACTACAGTAAACTAGACAAGTTCTTGCTTTCTTTTGTTTGAAAAAGGCCACTTTCAAATGCCAAAACCTCACACCGGTAAACAAAAACCTTGAACATAACGAAAACGTTTAGGGAGCGGTCATTTATGTTTTTGCCTATGTTAACACATACTATGAAGGTACTTGGATATCCAAATCAATGAATGGCCCCCACTCGATCAACTGACCTAGATTCTAAAGTCGCGCTTTAAACTCACTTTCCGCAAAATTTTAATAATTGTTTTTCATGCAGCATAATGTTCAGTGATTTATGTGGTTTTAGGAGTTAATATTTGTTCAACTTTTTCATACTCTATGGATTTTTAAGACTTCTGTTGCACTGTCTATTTTTTTGCCGATGGATAGATGACAACATCGACTGCTCATACAATTTAAATCGCGGACTAAATTTCAAAATCTGCACTATGAAAATGAAAGAAACTACGAATTGTTAGTATGTGTGAAATTTGATTTCATTTCATAAAGGACTTTTCTGTCTACAATCAATGATGTGCATAACCCTCAATTACTGGTACCTCTCGATAACTGGTTCCCCTAGGCTATACATTATTAATTAACAATGAATCTAAAATATATGTCTACTTACAAATCAGACGTGTACAGTTGACTCTCCAGGGCGGCTTTTGTTAATTGCATAAACTACACTAATAATACCCAGTGAAAAGCCGAAAATCACGATTTACCCACAATTATATTTGTTTTATGTTCTAAGTAAACTTCTTAGTTATCAAACCTCCCCTTGTTACAAATCTGCTCCCAGTCTATCAAAATCATATTCAGTTCGTTACTATGTGACTATAACAAACATCTCTTTAACACTAGTTTTTCCTAAGTCCTTAATTCATTGCTATACGTCTTTGTTCTCTCCTCCTGGTTGTTCCTCTCTCTTGGTTCTTCCCCTCTTGTTTGAATCTACCTCCTCTCTTATATAACCCCAAACTAACTAACTAGTTACCCAGTCAAATCTCAGCCCAGACTATTGACCAATGAAATTAAGCCGCCATAAAGATGTCACCCATACATGTCTAAGTTCCAGGACGTCACGCCCATCCAGAAACTCAATCTGTCACACAAACTTGAAACCTAATTAAACATTTTATAACTAACTGACATTAATTAAACGAAAACATAAATTTCAAAGATTACTCTCGTAACATAGACTTCTCTAGTAGATTTGGATTGAGTGATCTATAAATACGGGTTCGATATCTCCTGATGATCGCACACCATCAAGTTCTCTCTTTATACCAAAATATGTACATGTATGTGTTCAATGCAATGCAAAAGGGCAGTAACTCTGAAAATAGCAAAACCAGAGAAAAAAGCATCATATCCAAAATGTCCACCAAAACAAAAAATTGATACAAAACGTGGGAGAACATGTGATGACAAGCACCCATTGTCTATGTCTTTGTATACTGTCGGAAAAGGACGGTATAAATAATGAAACCAGCGTAACCAGAATAGAAGGGGCAGATCCTCGCATGATATTCAACATGTCCGCCAAGTTTAAACAAACATTATGAAAACTGTGGGAGGAGATGTGATGACAAGCACTAATTGTCTATGTCTTCGTATACTGTGTGAAAATGACAGTAACTCTAAACAAATGAAAGCAGCGTAATCAAAATAGGAGGTGCACATCCTCGCATGGTATCCAACATGTCCACCAAGTTTCGAAGGAATTTGATGAAACCCGTTGGAGCAGATGTGATGACAAGCACCCATTGTCTATGTCTTTGTATACCGGTACTGTCGGAAAAGGGCAGTATAAATAATGAAACCAGCGTAACCAGAATAGAAGGGGCAGATCCTCGCATGATATTTAACATGTCCACCAAATTTCGAAAAAAATGATAAAAACTGCGGGAGAAGATATGACGAGAAGCACTAAGTGTCTATGTCTCCGTATACTCAGTGAAAAGGGAAGTAACTCTAAAATAAATTAAAGCAGCGTAATCAAAATAGGTGGTGCACATCCTCGCATGATATCCAACATGTCCATCAAGTTTCGAAGAATGTTGATAAAAACCTTGGGAGCAGATGCGATGACAATTACTAATTGTCTTCCTATACTGTCGTAAAAGGGTAGTAACGAAAATAACGAAAGCAGCGTAGCCAGAATAGAACGTGTACATCCTCACATAATATCCATCATGTCCACTAAGTTTCGAAAACATTTGATGAAAACCGTGGGAGGAGATGCGATGGCAAGCACTAATTGTCTATGTCTTCCTATACTGTCGCAAAAGGGTAGTAACGAAAACAACGAAAGCAACGTAACCAGAATAGAACGTGCACATCCTCACATAATATCCATCATGTCCACTAAGTGTCGAAAACATTTGATGGAAACCGTGGGAGGAGATGCGATGACAAGCACTAATTGTCTTCGTATACCGTCGGAAAAGGAAAATACACAACTCTAAAAATAACGAAACCAGCGTAACCAGAATAGCACGTGCACATCCTCGAATGATATCCAACATGTCTACCAAGTTTCGAAAACAAATTATGAAAACTGTGGGAATAGATGCGATGACAAGCACTAACTGTCTAAGTCTTCGTATATAGCCAGCAAATGGCAATAACTCTGAAAATATTAAAACCAGCGCAACTAGAATGGGAGGTGCACATCCTCGCATAATATCCAAGATGTCTACCAAGTTTCGAAAAAAAAATGATGAAAACCCTGGGAGGAGATGCGATGACAAGAAATGATTACGGACAAACAGACATACAGACAGACAAGCTGATCGCTATATACCCCCGCATTATATGCCCGGGGGATAAAAACCGGGACGTCCATGTATTTATTCTAAGCCAAAGCTAGTTCAAGACAATACTTTATCGTACATTTTTGAGACCAGAAGCATTAATAATCTTCTGAATTACATGTATATGTCTAGAGAAAAATAGCCAATAATTCCAACATACTGTTTTAACGTCAAAATATTAACATTTTGGCAGCTAATGCAACTATTAGTATATTTTATACACAAAACAAATAATAAAAAGAATATGTATGTGATGGTAAGTTATCTTGTTCACAAAATGCGGGACAGGCTTTGACCTTAATGACCTGTGTGACTCGCCCGAAAATCGAACTTGTCCGAGGTTTTTCTAGTAGCGTATATATATGTACAAACAGAAAATGGCTCGTAAGCTTTCCGATATGGGGAACAATAGGGGGTGCAAGTCTCATAAGAACCATTACGAGATTGTGTGATATCCGGTGACAGATGACATCATTTAGAACGTTTTTGGTGACGTTGCAATTCCATTTGACGTATTTTGTTCCATAACGTCAGATTTAAACGTCATGTTGGAACGAAAAACACTCAGTCACATGCGCAATGCAGTGCCGGTGGCAGGAAATATGTGGAATTCACACGTGACTTGCGTTCCCTATAAAAAGGATGGCGCTTTTTAGCATTATAGATTTTGACATCTACACATGATCTTAGCCAAATATATAGAGGCTAACTGACGAGAGCCCGTTTGTTACGATGAATATCACTCGAGTCTATTAATTTTCAAAGTCACGAGCCTCTGGCGAGTGACTTTGGAAATTAACAGATGAGAGTGATATTCATTGTAACAAACGGACTCGAGTTGGTTAATCTTTTTCTCACAATACACAAAAATACTGTATTTTATTCTGAAATGCAGCTCTACATCACAGCCATTACAATGAAGTCAGACCGCTTCACCGCGTTGACATGGAAACTGTATTTATACGCTACACAAGGAAGGTCTGTAAAATCAAACAGTTTTGTTGCTCACGAATTCTTAAGAATAAAGAGATAAAATATTTATCCTACAAATGAATGGCACTTCTTAGAATAAACACAAATAAACATATCAATAGTTCAATGTCTGCAATCCAATGACGAGGTCAGGTTTTGCTGTGACCTCTACACCGACACAATTACGATAACTAGGTCAATGCATGTGCTTTGAGAAATCTGCGAGACGCCAGTTTGGGTAGATTGATTGATTGAAAGTTTTAATTATCCAGTGTTTAATTATTGATACAGAGAGTGTAAATACTGTTAGGAGTAAATACGGCTATGATATATTCGTATTCAATCATAATTTGTTAGAAAAACGGAAGTAAGCAGACGAGGTAGTTTGTTTATGTCAAGAAGTATGTCATGTGCGTACATTCAAATGCTTTCCTTATATGGAAGTAGCTATGACGTGATCGTGGGAAAATCATACTATTTTGCATAAATGTAGTCCGCTGTATGTAAACCATAACATGATTGGCTACCGACTCGCATAGTTGTGAGTTATACTACCAATCACTTGTAATCTAACAAGGATGTCTTCAAGTTTTTACATAAAAGGAAAACAAACGTATTATCCCTACCCCGAGAATGCAAGCTTGTGTTTTGATTAGTTGAACTTGGAAAATCATGTTTGTTAACTAATCAGCAGTAAGTTGGGCCATAGTTTCACTAGTTGATTATGACAAAAATAACACACTGCCTGAGAGTGAAATTATGGGGGGTGTAGTGTGAGAAATCACACTAAAGTATCTCATTGGAGGGTTGTGTTACAAATTCGTTGGCATGCTGCTCCGTTGAGTTTTTTAAACGAGTGATAGTTGCCAGGTACTTGCTGAGGGTCCGGAAAAAGACCTCGATTTTCTCTCCCACTAATCCTGGCATCGTCGCCATATACGTGAAAAAAATCTAAAGAGCTTTGTAAAACATCAATCAAACTTATGACGAGGCTCAGCCAGTATAATGGTACGTTCACACTATGCAGCGAATTCGGACTGATGTACGAACCGGATTTCGGACAGGTCAGCGTTTTCGGTGTGTTTTTTTTCACACTGCAACGAATAATCGACCGATTTTATCAAATCAGTTCATACTGATACAACAAAACATAACTCAACAAGAATTGAGAGCGGTTTGGAAGATGAGATTTGTTTGCTTGGTTTTTTTTTTAGGAAAAGGGACACCTGTTGTCATAATCCTTCAGAAATCCTGTGAAAATTTATTCAACTCCATTTCTACACGAAACCGCTCGATTGTTTCATCTCCAAACCCCTGTGTAGGTCACTGTGTTTTTGATTGCCATGTTTTTACAGGTCGATTCTGATTGGCCAGAACGGAAAATCATGGACGATTTTGACCCCGGACCGAATAAAATGGCTTTGTGAGCCATTTATATTCGTGCTGTCCGAATCCGGTGTCCGTAGCGAATTCGGATCAAGCTTGTGTGAACAAATGTACTGATAAACATTTAAGCCATTTTAGTACGGAAAACGTTTCGGACCCCGAACCGAAATCGGGGTATAGTGTGAACGTACCTTTGTCTAACTAAACTAGCTAAACAAATAAAGACACAACATCACTTATATCAGACAGTTAATACGTACAGCCTCGAAGTGACAAATAGTTTCTCAAAAACTCGTACTCGGCTCTGGTTTCTAGAGTCACAAGGTCGCTCCCCGGTTCCATGTCTTTGCAACTGTCTAGCGCCATATCATATGTCAGCTTAGCTGTTGAAAGCTTTATGTAGTAACAGTGGTTGTTGAACGAATCCCATTTCGATGGACACGATATACACACTGCGGAACAATCGTTTGAAATAACTGTTATACTTCAAAACTTCAGATTATACCAATCAAATTTTATTTGGGTTTACACCCACGGTCAAGAAATCTGTAGTTTTATAGGGAGCTTATTTATGTATTTATTGTCAGTATATTGTTATTCCAATAGAAACGGCTTAGAGAAAACATTGAATAGATTAAAAGAAATCGACTTGATCGAACTCCACGTACTGAAAACATTTTTTTTACTTCATTTGGCAGCAATGATCAATTTAGCAAAGTTTTGAAAGGTGTGACATTTTAATTTCTTACTTACCATGCACCAGGAGGATCACCAGTAAACCAGACCTCTTCTTCATGACTGGATCTCGCCGACTAGCAGATTGAGTTTTCACCCAAGTATACAATAACGTACAAACTTACAGAGACTTTCATTGCGTTTATAAGCACGCTTCTCAGTTGTCGATTATTATCTCAATAATTGTGATTAAAATTGACAATATCAATAGCTAAAATTAGACAAAATTCTGAATATGTTTCCATAAATTCATAAAAACGAGCGTTGATAAAGATTATTAAATTGTTGGAGACTTTATTTATCGATCAACACAAATAAAAGCTTATTTTATTAAAACTACGATTTCTATAGACTTAGCAGTTATTAAGAGAATAATCGTTACATAATTTGACGTTCAGGATGTGTATCATTGTAACAGAAGGCGGTATTTTTCATTTAGTATGTAAATTCATTGCATATCTCTTAGAGTTATTAATATGTCTTGATTACGCCTTTCAATAAAATCACATTGTGGACATCATTCAATAAAATTTTTTCATTAGAAAAACAATATTTACACTGGAAATGAGACATTGTTCAGAAGACAACTAAATGCTTGCGTAAATGTTGAAATCTACAAAGGTATTTACAACTTAAAAAAAAAACACGGGGAAGCTTTCAATCAGCAGTAATTATTAATACGTAATCGAAAAAAAAGGTTTCAAGTGATTTTCCAAACAACATAATCAAAATATAAAAGCGGAATCTAGAATATGTAAGAAGTTGAACGGGATTCAAAAACAATATCATAATTGCGGGGGGGGGGGGGGGGCTCAATCGGTAAGAGTGAAACTCCCTCAGTCAGACATCGGTCTTCCATCGATGCGGCGCTTGTTTAAATCCCACTCAGTCCAAATGAAGAAAAAATTCGCTGGTTCGCCGTATATGGAAGAGCAGCCAGGTAACAGCCGAAGGTCGGGGGTTTTCTCTGGGCAAAAAGCCCGGTTTCCTGTCCCACTAGCAGCGCCGCCATATACATGTAAGTGACATAATCTTGGGTGCGGCGTTAAACATTAAAGTGGCATGAGCTGCCAAAATTCAATTTTTTTCATAATTTGTGATCGTCACGACAGTAAGAGGCTTTGAAGACTATCGAAAAACTAAATGATTGGCGTTAGAATGAGGGAAATCCATACAGTATGTGGCCTGTGCGAACCGAAAATTTAAATAATCGGGACGACCATTCATTCATTCTAAGCCAAAGTTAGTTCAAAACAAAACTTTATCGTACATTTTCGAGACTAGAAGCACTATAATGCTTCTGAATTATACTTCTTGAGAAAAATAGCTAATAATTTCAGCAATCTGTTTTAACGTCAAAATATCAACATTTCGGCAGCTCATGCCACTTTAATCAAACTATCTCATTTATTTGCGAGATGCAATCTTCTCAATCCCCACATTCATTGTAAGACTCTGGTTTCATACTAAGCCCGAACGATTTACGCCCAGTCCTTTATTATCACTTCTAGATCTGGACTATCCGCCTTAGCAATATCCCAAAAATCTGAAATAAAAGATGAATACAATATCCAACTAGGCAAGCTGCAATCATCATCAGGGAAATTACTGAATTAGTAAATAACCGACACTAATTGACCCGGAAAAAATTCCGAGCCAGGGTAAGAATCCAACTCACGACTTAGGGTTACCGTCCCACCGCTCTTTTTTTTTTTTTAAATATAGTTTATTCACAATCATCAAGTATGCACATATAATACAATTAGATTAAAAATCAGCCCCAAAAATTAAAACAAATTATCACAGTTAAAAAAGGGATTCTTACAGAGACATGATACTACAAAGAGCTTGTCTTTTCTATACATGTAAGTTAACGTGCACTTGTTCCAAACTGTCCAAGTAGACAAATGGGTTTAGAAAAACAAATTGTTTGTCAAAGTTTGACACTTTCCGGTTTTCCTTGTGATACACGATTTGTTGCTTAATCCGGGATTCACAAAAATATTTGAACAAATTGACAACATTGACTGATTTTCCATGATACATTCGGTTGTTACGGTGCTTAAAAATACAGTACCGGGCACAGCTACAGAGAAAATTCAGAAAAAAACATTTACATTGCTGTTTTTCCCGGAGTATCCGAACAATATTATAGTTGTGTAATTAATTGAATTGAGATATGAAAACTGTGTACTTTTAAATAATACTTCAACTAGCCTGCCGAGATAGACAGTAAAATTTGAAATTGATTTGCAGTCAATAAATATGTGAAACAGATCTTCAGTTTTACATCTGCATAAATCACAGACGTTGTCATTAGTTTTGCCAATTTTTAATAATTTTTCCTTAGTATATATGGCATTGTGAATTACTCGGTAGTCCAGATCCCTACATTCAGGGGACTTAATATTCATAGACGGGAGTTGCCAGTAAAGATTAAGATCTAATTTGGGGAATAAAACCGAAAAAACTCGCATACTGGAGCATGGAGTTTCAACATCATACAACAACACAGAGTAGAAATCTTTTGTTTTGAGTGACTTGACGAGCCTTGAGTTATCTCCCTGACTTACACATACGTCGAGCTGAGAGAACGCCGAGTCATATCTGACTGACTTTGACCACTCAGGCGGTATACACGATTTAATAAGCGTGTACATAGCCTTGATTTTAACAGTGTCGAGGTCAGGACAAGCTTCAGCTACGATTTCAACAATTCCAGATTCAGGGAGATAGCCCGGGACCGTCTCATAGAGTAGGTGTTTTACAAGGGTAAGACCAGCTTTAATAAAACTGTCAGATTTAAGACATTTGCCGTGTACTGTTATAAGAGGGTTATTGAACAACGGTTGAGACCAGAACAAGTCTCTAGTATTTACTGCTAGTCGAACATGGCGAACAAAAATAAGCCAGCTTTCAAATAATTATCTGTAAACCAGTGGCAAACAGTTATAGATATTACTTGGTGGTGACATATATAATAATTCTCTACTAAGGTTAAGCCCCCCACAGCGTTGTAAAAAAATATTTAGGCAGTGTTTCCATACAGATTTAACTTCATCGTTCAAAAATTTAGCTAACATTTTCAATCGAAATGCATGGCTTTTTGAAAGAATGTCTTGGAGATTAAGCCCCCCTTTGGATGAGTTTTTCACCAATACACCATACGATACTAGATGGGCCCCTCCCTTCCAAATGAAATTAACACAGGCTGTTTTAATTATATTTAGATACGTATGAGGCAAACATATTACAGCTAGTTTATACCACAACTTGTAAACTATAAGAGTATTGACCACTGATACTCTGCCAAATAAAGTTAGTTTTCTCATTGTCCATTGGTTTAAGATACATTTAATTGACTGGATTAGGTCATGCCAGTTGAGTTCCTCTGTTACGCCCTTATTTGGGCCTAGAAAAACACCAAGTATTTTAATACAATCCCGTTGGAGAATTATGCCACACACAGAATTAATCACATAATTATAACCAATATTTCATTCTTGTCCATATTTATACGTGCATTGGAGGCAGTACAATATTTATCTATTACATGAAAAGTATTTTCAATCGACTCTGCATCACCCAATGTAAGGGTGATATCATCCGCGTGCTGAAAACACAGGGATGATATATCAGTACCTGGTAATTTAAAACCCCTTATGTTATCTGATTGTCTCAAGAGTTCCCCTAGAGGTTCAACCGTCAACACAGATAGCATGGCTGAAATTGGGCAACCTTGACGAACGAATTTATTTACATGGAAGAAAGGTGTCAGAAAGCCATTTACTTTAACAGCACTGCGAATGTCTCGATAAAAAGATTTCAACCACCCAATAAAAATATCCCCAAAACCAAAACATTTAAGAACTTCAAATAAGAAGGGATGTGAAACTCGATCAAATGCTTTTTCTTGATCGATTTTCAGCACAAAAAGTTCATCACTATCCCTCTCCACCAAAGACATCACATCCCGTATGCTAGAAATTGTGTCGGTTATGTCTCTTCCCGGGACGCAACAACTTTGGTAGGGGGAGATAATGCTGTTTATCACACGTTTTAATCTATTCGCCATACAGCGTGACAAAATCTTATAATCCACATTTAAAAGCGGTATTGGTCTCCAATTCTTTAGTTTATCTTTTTCGCCTCTTTTTTTAAAAACAAGTGTGATCACACCGGTCTTCATTGACCTTGTTAGATGCCCTTTCTCAAAACAAGTATTACAAACATTTATAAAAATATCTTTCAATTCTTTCCAGAAAAAGGCAAATAACTCAACAGTTAGTCCATCGGCACCTGGACTTTTGCCCCTTGATAAGCCTTTTAATGCTTCTGTTAATTCAGTAACTGATAAAGGTTGATCACACACATCTTTACTATTTTCATCGATACGAGCTTTTACTTGTGATAACACAAAATTCACAGAATCATGATCAATAGGATCTTCTGAGTATAATTCAGTATAAAAATATAACACTTCCTTAAGAATCCCATCAGTATCATTAATTACATCCCCAGATTGTGTCTTTAACTGGTTTATCAATTTGCTTTCTTGTCTGTACTTTTCTAAATTAAGAAAATATTTCGAGTTTCGGTCTCCCTCAGCAACCCATGTAGCTTTCGATCTTAGAATGGCCCCCTGGCATAGATCGCTTTCAAGGGCACGCAACTCTTCCTCCAGCAGTCCGATTTTTGTATGGTCATAATTATTTACATTTACTGCACGTTTATAATCATTTTCCAATTTGCATTGAAGACGAAACATGATTTCATTTTTATCTTGCTTTAGTTTCCTGCCAAACAAAATAGCCAAACGCTTAATTTTGTATTTGAGGTTGTCCCACCAGACTTAAATTTCGGACATATAGATATCCTTAGATAAAAGCTCTCTTATTTTTTGACAAAAATTATTGTCACGAAGCAGTAAGTTATTGAAAACAAAAAGACCAGTCCCTCTACCTTACAAACATCTAATCTAAGAAAAACAGTGCTATGGTCACTTAGGCTATTTCGCCTGTGGTACACTGATTTGATCAGCCCTGTTAAGTTTTGACTAGCAAATGCATGGTCTATTCGGCTTTGTCTCAGAGTACCTTGGATTGTACGTCGCCACGTAAAACTGACTTTATCAGGATGTACGTAGCGCCAGATGTCTCTAAGAAAGAATTCAGTAGCTAAGGCCAAGAATTTATCACGTGATGTATCATTCTCTAAGACCTTAGACGACCTGTCCAAAGAGGAAAAAATTGTTTTTAAATCGCCCAAAATAATTGTCGCAACGTCTGGGCGAAGAAAACTTCTTAATTCATCCCAAAATTGCATCTATCAGTAATAATATTTGGTGCATAACAATTAAGAATATCGTATTCAGTATCATTCAAAATCCGAGTTAATCTCAAAATTCTGCCATTTTCATCCCCTTTGACTGTAATAACCTTATCACACAATGCCCTAGATATGATTGTAGCTACTCCACAACTAGTTTGTGTACCATTGCTGCTGTATACCCTACCACTAAATAAATGTTCGAAATTTTTGATAAATTTATCATCCCAATGTAGGGATTCCACAATTCGAATAAAAATTGTCAAACTGTGATCAAAAAACTCTTTTAATCGAAGCATTAGCATCCTAGGAAATAACAGACCCTATTAATTGAAACCTTTATGTCAAAATTAGCATTTAAACTCACTTTTTCAAAGTCAATCGAGATTGATTTCCGGTACTTGAAATCAGTGTATTTTGTGTCCATAGCTCTAGCCACATATCTGAGCTTGTCAATGGGAAACCTCTAGTTTGAAACGCCACCAAGCGCGGGAAACTATGCATGCACACAGGGGGAGATAATAATATAAACAGGTCTATCTTGACTTTACAAAGCAAAGCTATGATGGAAATAGGTTTCGTTTCTATAATGATTGTGTTTTTGATACTCTCCCTTTTAAGCACTTCCGGTAAATGTACGAGTTTCCTTTACATTGGAAACAAAATGCAAATGGCGGAGACGGTAGTGTGTTGTAAGTAGATGGCTTTTATTACTAAATCTAACACCTAAATCAGTTTCTTTTTCGATTCTGAAAAGCGGAAACGCTAATTCGTCTTTTTGGTAACCAACTTTAAGTCATGATTTCTCAAATTAGGAGACAGAAACACGGAAAAACTTTACAGAAAGTGAACTGCTAAGACAAGTTTGACAACATCGCGCGAAAATCGGTGAGTTTCAAACCCTTGTTTGCGTGTTTATCGAATTCCATTTTGGCAATCGGGGGTAAGATTTCGTTACCGGAAGTTATGCCAGTGTCCGGATAAGTCCATTTGAAATCAGTCTGACAATTAGAGGTGCGCAGAACAGACGTGGAATCCCTACCCAATGAGTCTCTTGTAGGCAGTAAATGTCAGTATTACATAAGGAAAATAAACTATCAATTTTGCCAATTTTGTCCACATTTCTCATACCGTTGCAATTTAAAGATGCCAGCAAGACCATAATTGTTAGAGGTAGTCTGATTATGAATGTTAGGCAGTTGTAAAGTTTAATCAACGGAACTTGGTTTCTTACGGTATGGGATCGCTCTCTTGGTTTTTACAGTCCCTGTGTTCGGCTTGACCCTTCGGCTTCTCCTCCTAACCACCTGTGTGTAGCCAGAGGCCTGAGACAGCTCAGAGTCTTCCATACTTTCACCATCTGACTGTCGGCTATCTAGGTCAGTTGTTGAAACACCTGGTACCTCGCCACAGGGGACTGTGGTAACACTGGTAACGTCACCACCTTCAATGGATTGACCGTGTTCAATTAGTGATCCACTAGGCTGATCTGACACTTGAACATTACTATCCACGTGTGTATCATATATTTTCTCCTCAGCTTTTTGAATGGGAAACTGACTATAAATGTGATCGCCTGTAGAAATTGACAATTCTTTGGGCGTTTCTGAAACTAGGTCACTCTCACATTCACAGGATTGTGCGGAGACACCACATTTATCACATAGCGTTGACTCACATTCATCGTCACAAAGACAATATTTGCCATGTCTTCCACAATGATTACAGGGATTTGAATTGCAAGCTCTAGAAATGTGTCCTTGCATTCCACACCTATAGCAAATAAATTGCGGGCATTGCCTGTATAAATGTTGATCAGAATAACACATGGAGCAAATTTTAACAAGTCCATCATGTAATACACGGAAATACTCCGGTCCAGACTCCGTGTCAAAACGCATGGCATATGGTAAGGACTTCATGCCTGGTGGTAGCAAGATTTTGGCGAAACGCGTCCCATCCGCCACATTCGTCCCTTTATGACACCTTCGTTTGATGTCAGACAAAATGGTGACATTCATGTCTACAAGCTTGTCTCTGATAACTGTATCAGTCACGTACGAGGGAAGGTGCATGCACGACGCGAGTACCGTTCTCTGTGAAATTTAAATTAAGCAAAAATCTTCACCGTTAATTTCAATTCCATTCAGAAGTATATCTGTAGACACCCTGTTCACCACAGTTATCTCGAAGCAGTCATTCTTAGGCACACAAGCTAGCGTTGAACCTAGTCCGCACTCCGTCTCTACTTTCTCGATTATTTCTCCAGCATGTACAGATTTACCATTCAACAACAACTTTAGCGTGAATTCCTTCAGGGGGTATTTCATAAAACCGCTAAGGGCTAAGGTTAGCCGGCTATGGGACGTGGTCGGCTAAGTTTTTTGGCTACACCGTTTCACCAACAAAAAGTCCGACTACGGGCTTAAATATTTCTCGCTAACTTAGACCGAAATCCTTAGTCATCTACAGAGGTGGCTAAATAGTAAAACAAACATGGAAGCAGCTTTTGTAAATGGGGAATTTCGAAGGGCAATGAGACGAGAGAGAGTCTATGTCGATAGAGAGAATCCGCTGGAGATTTGGAATGACGAGAAAATAAAAGAGAGATTTCGTTTTAATCGGGCGACGATGTATTACATCTTGAATATGGTCAAAGATGAGCTGGAACACCCTACATTGAGAAACCGGGCACTGCCTCCTCTCCTTCAGCTGACGATTGCCCTTCGATCTTTTGGGAACGGAGCCTACTTGACCGTTATAGGCGATACTATCCCAAGGGTCAGTAAGGCCACAGTTTGCCGTTGTGTCTGGCGTGTTTGTTGTGCCATCACACGGTACCTAGATGGTTTTGTTCATATGCCTACCGGACAATACCTTGAGCGGGTGAAGTTAGGATTTTTCCCACTCGCAGGTAAATAAAACATTACCGTTTATAAAGTTTCGTTTTCATCACATTGGTATTGTAAATAGTGCGTCAAACTAGTACTTTAAATCATTAAATCTAAAAAGCCCAAAGTGGCATAATACTGCCAGGTAAAGGGTGTGGGTGCTCCGGGGCTAGACAAGCGTTGTATACTTTCTCTGACAAATCTAACACCTATATATCGCGCGTTAAGTTCCCAGTCATGTCATGAAATTTTGTGAATGAGTCCCTATTTGCCCTATGGGATTGTTAGCAGATGTGAGATTTTTTCTGAGCTTATCCCCGCTCCCATCCCCCAGTTACCTTGGGGTAATACGTCCCAGAAAGACTGAATCAAAGCATAGAGATCCATCAATACTTCAGCAAATGGACCAGTATGCATGTACTTTTTACATAAATGTCAGGCGGTTTATTTTTTGGCTATGAACTTATTTACATTTACTTTATTTTTAGGAATTCCAAATGTGATGGGTCTAATAGACTGCACACATGTCCCCATCTTGTCACCTTCAGGAGAGAGAGAGCCCGATTTTGTAAACCAAAAAGGCCAACACAGTCTTAATACACAGGTATTTTATAAGATAAACAGGTGAAATTAGATTTTATAATTAACATTTACTTTTATAGTACGGGAGATGAGGAAGCATGGTGACAATTAAACACTCAAAAGACAAATCTCTCTCCCCTTCTTTCAGTAGTATTTGTATTACAAAATGGAATCTGTTATTTAATTTTCTATATTTTTTTTACAGCTCGTCTGTAACGACAATCATGTCATCACAAATTTGGTGGCTAAATGGCCAGGATCTGTCCATGATGCCAGGATATTCCGAGAATCTAGACTCTGTACAGAACTGCAACATGGTAAGCATGGAGACCGTGTAAATCTATCCAGTATACAGATTTGCCAACCTCCATCACCTCCAATCATTCAACAAAAAATTAACACAAATATAAAAAAAAATAGTTACACAGATTAATTCTGTCTACATCCAATCTCTTCAAGTGCAATAATCGGTTCATTTCATTAAATGTCTAGGGGAAAGTGAAGTGGGGGCGGGGGGGGGGGGGGGGTGAGGAAGAAGGGGGTGATAATACATTTGTTCAGGGTCAATCCGTGTACAATGTATGTGATTTTTTGTATTTGTATTTATTATAGGGCCTCAGTAGGGTTACCTACTAGGCGACTCAGGGTATCCATGTAGACCATTTCTACTGACCCCCTACCCTAGCCCCCAGACACAGCCACAAGTTAAGTTTAATAAGGCTCACTGTCGTACCAGAGTGGGAATCGAGCAGACCAATGGAATTTTAAAAAGTCGTTTCTCTTGTCTGCGTAGCTTGCGTGTCACATCTGAAAGAGCTGTAAAGGTCATTGCCACATGTGTCATTTTACATAACATTGGTAGGTTACGCAATGATGTCATTGATGTTGTGGAATTAGAAGAAATTGGGGTACCAATGGCCAATGCAGTACAACAGAATGACGGTACTGCAATACGAGATCATGTGGCAATGACCTTTTTTTCATAGATACATAGAACTTTGTCACTGATTATAATATCTGTTTATTCCTTTACAAAATCCAACAAATATTTATCTTTTTTAACATTAAATTTGTGGGTTTGAACAAAAAAAGGAATTAGTCTTTAAGAATACATTATTTTTGGAGATTTTTTTTCTTTAATATATAATACTCCTCTTGTGCCTTTGAGGTTTTCGTAGCTTGAATGAGATAAGACGCATACAGGTTCTGAACGTCCTGCGTCTTATACACTTTTTAATTGGTAGGAGAGCTAGGTTGACTGACAGGTGGCACAATCTGTAAAAGAAAAGTGTTTATATAATGCATAAGTATTTACTTCACCAAGTATTCATCCAAATGTTCATTTTAAATCTGGTGAGATCAGGTATTGTAATTGTCTTATTTAACTTATTCTATAGAACACCTCAAGGCGCCAATTTCGTTATTAGATACTTAACTAAAAATTGCTTGTATACAGGATACAGTGTTGTTTTTTCTACCTTTTTTCATCATTCTCATTTAAAGAAAATCTGAATTTGTTTCTGCTATGATTTTTTTCACACTAGAAAATATTTCATTTATATGGTGGTATTGCTATGATGATTGTGTGGAAAGAATCAAGCATCATGCCCCGACAAAACACAAACCATTGCCTTCAAAAAAGTTACTTAAGTGCTAAGTCACATGTTTTCGTATTAATTGTAAGAGTGATTTATAAAGGGCAAAATAGATATTTTTTATTTACATTTTATTAATTTTACTTACATTCACTTCCGCTTCTTCTGCTGGAAAAATTGTATCCTGGCTCAGACAAACAGGGAATGATACCTATAAAAAACACTTGTCAGTTGATAAATATGTCATTGAATTATTAATATCATCTGAAATCTGTATTTTGCCGACAGAAAAAAAAGATTCAAGTTTTTTTAGAAACTTGACAAGTTTATTGTTAATAACGCTATAGTATATCATTAGAGTTAGGTCACTTTGTTATTTACAAATATGAGCTGAAATATTTGTAATATTTATATTGCAATGCTTATATCAATTTTACCATGCTAATATCCAGTGTACTTGAACTGGAGGTAGTAGGCATTTCACAATTAACTGCTTCCAGTATGCCTTCCTCATCTGTCAAATATATAATAACTTGTATTATGGAAAGTATATTAAGCAACAGAAGGTTAATGAACGGCAGCAGATCAAAGGAACTTTGCCCCATCAGCCAAAGTCCTGAGTAACTAGAGATATTCACTGGGAGTATTACACTCTCAGTCGAATAGTAACTCAGATGTAGTCCTGACTCAAAATGCTGACAGACATCTGGGTGGTCAGACCCGATGGACTTTGGGGTAAAAGAGATTGCCACTCTGTAGTTTTGAAGATTTAAAACTCTATATACTAAGTATAAGTTTCAAATTTCTTCCAGTGAATATATACATATGATATCCTGTCTTATTGTACCGTATCTGACTTTGAAGGTTTATTGTGCAATACTGTATGTGCTGACTGAGAAAGGAAAATATATGTTACCGGTAGGTTTAAAGTGCATTTTGATTATTTTTTTTGTAATATGTCCTGTCCAGTATATTCTGTTTAAATAAATAAAATGCATTAAATGCACTAGCATTAAATAATTTGTTGGTCTTTTATACTTTATACAAGATGTATTCTTACTAATTCTGTGTGGCAATTGTGGAATATCACTGCCAGAGCTTCCCACATCAACTGCCACCATCTCAGAGAGCCCTTCTAAGGAAGGTCTACATTCCAATTCCAATTAGAATGAGTTCCTCAGCTGTTGTGGGTTTAACCAGAGGGCCTCCTCCTGTTTTGGGTCTTTTTTGCATGTCTCTCTTCTTGCGAGCTTTAAATAAATTAAAAAAGAACTGTTTGGTATCTGTTAAATTTTTCATGTGTGCAAGCATTTCTTTTACATGAATAATGTTACCACCACTAAGAATTTCGTTATACTCAAAACTATCGCATGTAACACTTGAATAGTTGACTGAAACGTTCTCGATTTTATATTCATCTCGATTATTATATTTAAATTCAAAATTATCTCAAAGTTTTCTGTTTGTCAATTTAAAAACAATGGGTGTAAACATCAAAACAAAGTACACGTAGGATACATTGTATATAAAATATTGCACACTCACCACTTTGCAACATGTTCTTGTATTTCTTTTTTATTTCCTCCATGGTCCTGCAAACATTGGGGTTTTGGCTGTAACAAAATAAGCAAGACATGTTTAAGATTATCACTTATCAGGCAATTTTTTCCAACTCAGATGAAATTTTAGGCAGAATAATAAACAGATATAACTAAAAATTTTGTTTACATTATTTGATGAAATAGTCTGATGTGTTATTCCTGGTCCAAATTTGGCCTCCAGATATGAAGAATGTTTCCCATATTCCGAGGCCGGCAACACCTCTTCACTACGTGTGAAGTTGGGCTTTTTTGTCTTTTTCCTCCTACAATTTAAATGTACACCAATTTTAGCAGTTTCTAACAATAATCTATTAGAAAGGGCAGACAAAACAAGGAAAAAAAGATGAACAGTGCAAACTTGCCAATGCTACAATGCCTACAGATGATGACTTGTTATGAACGAGGAAATAAACTTTGACCTTTATGTCGTTTAAGAGTTCAGGAAATATTTCTGTCCATTCTAAGAAAAAGAGAAAACTCGTACTATGTCGTTAAGCTAGAATTTAAGTGTGGTATCTATAAAACCACCCAAATATATTTTCTTATGTGTTTACCAAACTTTTAACTCTAAAATGTGCATTATTCTGACTCCATATTGAGGAGTACCTTAGTCCGTATCTGATTATTTGTCTCGATTTGGAGAATATTACCGTTTATCAGAAGATAAATTTTACAAGACAAACCTCATCTTACGTAGGCTACATTTTGTAGGCTTTGATCTTTCAAATGCACCTTGGCTGTTTTACTTTCAGTAGGCCTATAATGGCTATATATTACTAAGGCCTATAAATTAAGTTTTAGAATTATAAAATACTGTCTTAATAAATGTTATAAATATAATGATGAATGTAGGCCTACTGTGATACCATGTCATTTTGCATATATAAACGATAGGTCGAGGCCAATGATAAATTGCAGATTAATATTAATAAATCATTACCAATACCAAACATAATTGAAAAGTGACTGATACTCAACTAACACTTAGAGTTAGACTGTCCTCCATTCTACGTTTTGAAGTTGATGAACACAGTAAACTTCTTACAACTGGCGTCAATCGATGAAATATAATGCGTGGAGTAACCCTCTATGCATAGAACTTACAACTAAAAGGATACAATGTATGTACATCGTCATGAAATGATAATAAAAGCAGACGACTGTGATCGCACGAGAGAAAGAACGTCTGGCGTCAAGTGTTCTAAGCGTTGGAAGACGAAAAGCCAAACCCAATCCACAATCCCAAAGCATTGTCGAATTCATATATAATCTACAAATGCATATGGGATTGAAGATCACAACAGCTTTAGTTTTAATATCGCTACAGCTTCTGAACAGTGTCTTGAAGTTCTTAGTTTAAATAGAAGTGTGAGCTGATCACAAAATCAGACAGTTGCTGTTGTACATAACCGTAGCACCACCAAAAACAAGTAGAAAATATAACTTCACTGCCATTCTCTTTGAAAACATCTCTCGAAGAAAATAATCAAACGAAATCCAAACAGTTTTTTATCAAATGCGTCCGTAAACAAACAGATCACGTCGAATAAACAGCGGGCAACACTTTTGCAGAAAGATCGAACGAGATGACATATATATAAATAGGTCGAGAGACACTCATTCTCTCCTCATCTAGCAAAAGAGTTCTCCATAGGGTCAACATTTAGTAGGCTATCGTAATTCGTCTAAGAGCATAGCCTACTTTGGCCTGGTGAAACGATTTAGCCACTTTTTTTACTAGTCGACTTACGCTAGACCAAAAACTACAGCTAGCCGACTATCCGTCTTTAGTCGACTACGAGAGTTTTATGAAATACCCCCCAGGTAGTCCACTCTCTGGCTAGCCTTTCTCGAACCTCCCTGAGAGGCCATATTCATTAGGTCTTAACTCATTAGGGAGCGGAATCGAAGCATATATAGAAAATGTAAGAAGTTGAACGGGATTCAAAAACAATATCATAATTGCGGGGGGGGGGGGGGGGGGGGGCTCAATCGGTAACAGTGAAACTCCCTCAGTCAGACATCGGTCTTCCATCGATGCGGCGCTTGTTTAAATCCCATTCAGTCCAAATGAAAAAAAATCCCTCGTTCGCCGTATATGGAAGAGCAGCCAGGTAACAGCCGAAGGTCGGGGGTTTTCTCTGGGCAAAAAGCCCGGTTTCTTGTCCCACTATCAACGCCGCCATATATGTGACATAATCGTGGGTGCGGCGTTAAACAATAAAGTGGCATGAGCTGCCAAAATTCAAATTTTTTCATAATTTGTGATCGTCACGACAGTAAGAGGATTTGAAGACTATCGAAAAACTAAATGATTGGCGTTGGAATGAGGGAAATCCATACAGTATGTGGCCTGTGCGAACCGAAAATTTAAATAATCGGGACGACCATTCATTCATTCTAAGCCAAAGTTAGTTCAAAACAAAACTTGATCGTACATTTTCGAGACTAGAAGCACTATAAAGCTTCTGAATTATACTTCTTGAGAAAAATAGCTAATAATTTCAGCAATCTGTTTTAACGTCAACATATCAACATTTCGGCAGCTCATGCCACTTTAATCAAACTATCTCATTTATTTGCGAGATGCAATCTTCTCAATCCCCACATTCATTGTAAGACTCTGGTTTCATACTAAGCCCGAACGATTTACGCCCGGTCCTTTATTATCACTTCTAGATCTGGACTATCCGCCTTAGCAATATCTCGAAAATCTGAAATAAAAGATGAATACAATATCCAACTAGGCAAGCTGCAATCATCATCAGGGAAATTACTGAATTAGTAAATAACCGACACTAATTGACCCGGAAAAAATTCCGAGCCAGGGTGAGAATCGAACTCACGACTTAGGGTTACCGTCCCACCGCTCTACCAACTGAGCTACCCGGCCCTGCTGGGAACGGTTCGCTTGTTAGATTCTCTTATACACGCAGAGCTTAAACTAAGCCCATTAGAACGTGTATATTTAAATTTTCTTACGATGAAGTTTTTTATAGTGTTTCGAAAGCAATTTATTTACTGATACAGTAATTTCCCTGATAATGATTGCAGCTTGCTTTTGAAGTCCAAGGGTGAAGCGGACCTGAATAAAACTGGGTAATGTGAGACAGACTCACTTATTTTTTCTTTGTGACAGGATTACCATTCTCGATTGTTACTTCCAACAGAGCTTTCATTCTTTTGACCTGACATGTTACATAATATGACGAAGTTCAAAGCCAGTTTATTTTGTAGATTGATGGGTTTGATTGATTGATGTTTTACGTCGCGTTCAAGATTATTTCACTTATATGACTGCATTGCCGGGTTTGGTGGGGGAGCAAACCGGGCTCATTACTTGGAGGAAACCCCCGAGCTTCGGAGAGTACCTGGTTAATCTCCCACATGCGGCAATCGAGTAACAAATCCAGTCAGAACTTTTTCAACTTTTATTTTGTCTGAGTTGGATTCGAACCCGCGTCGCATCGATGGGAAGCCCTAACCGACTGAGTCAAGGAGGTCCCCTACTGTAATTCAAGCGCAATGACGTCACTAGAAAATAAGAGATATAAATGGTCCTGTTTAAAGTGAGAGTTCTGTTGCAAGCCCTTGTAGTAACACAAATGGGTGACGTTTATATTATACTTTTCTTCATAGACTACTTTCTGTCAGCCATGTTGACCCCCCACCAAGTACGCCGATGACGTCATTAAGAAAACGGCCTGATGACACTTTTAAGAAGTTTAGAGCATTCTGTGGGGTATGTGTCAGTAGTATTGCTTTATTTACTTGAGCCTATATGATTATCTGTAAATGTTTTAAGAGATATGCGCAATGAGACTGAAAAAAGGCAAAATGTAGACTAAAATTTGATCGGTTGATGTTTTACGCCGCACTGAAGATTGTTTCATTTATATGGCATCTACATCTGACATCTACGCGCATCTGTACTCAACGTGTTCATTGAGTTAATCAAGGTAATGACTGTTCATTAAACTCTATATTTAACAAATATGATAAAACCCAAGTCAACATATTTCATCTTCAAATTGTATATCCGCAGAAAGGTGAAGTCAGAGAAGTACCAACGTAGAGTTACTGTATACTTAATTGCCTATTATGAAAAGCGAGATAATGGGTTTTTTTTTTCGTAAAGGGAGAGCAAGAAACTAATACTAGGGAAACAGACAAAGTGTGACAAAAAGGCGGATAATCAAATAAACCCTTTAAGTCAGCTCCCTATTTTCGACTTAACACGACCAATTCGTAGAAAATATTTTGTTGATACAGTCCCCCAAAAAATAATGACACAAATGTATTATTTACAGTGGGTTGCAATTCACAGATAGACAATTAAGGCAATACCACGAAGAAAGTACCGATGGCTTTATCAAGTGCAATTGAATTTAATATTTTAAAAGAAGGATATATATACTAAATAAAAGATTATACATAAATTCTGATTGCCCAATTTCGTCTTTTATTTAATTCTTTGTTTTAAAATCCAATCATGAAATGTTGATATCCAATTGCAGTTGCACTCGTTGACAACACTTGTGCAGGTGTCGAAATGTTGTGTTTATTCACTTAACCTTTAATACTTTGTCACCAAAAACTACCCTAATGCTGTCAAACTGCAAACAATAATGCGAACAAAACAGGTCGGACGTCTCACTGGAGGGGTGAGACGCAGGTAGTAAGCTAATGGAGGATATACGGATGTGCTATAGGGATGTGTTCTACACACTCAAAGTGACAGTTTTACTTGGATATGTTCTTGTTGGACCAGTGAAGCCAGATGGACTTGTTACAATACACTTTTGATTTGGCTTACGATATATTGCCATTAATGGTGATTTCTTATCGCCAGAATGTTGCCCTGTATGATCAGAATCGTTTCTACAACATCAGTAAGCCAACAATCTCCCTACACCAATGATTTTATCGGTCGGTGCAGACTTTCAGGGGAGGGGGGGGGGGCTTAACTTTTTGTTGTGTATAGGTATAACAGACACTCCGTATGAAACAGACGGTAATATTGCTTTGGAAGCTTCTAACCAAAACTGTAAAATATCCGGATAACAGCTATTTGGTCTTGGAAAAACTCCAATATCAATCTCTCCCACTTTTATTAAATCCGAGCCATATTATAATGAATGGCGAATATTTCAATTCGCCTCCTCAGACCACAATTGCTGTATATATGTAATTTTGTTCTATTTATGTTTGTTTTTCTCCTTTGTTTGATCCCACTTTTTGATTGTTTTAAATACTACGATTTATGTACGAATGTACTTAATATGCCACACTGGACAGGGTTGTTGATGGTCGCACGGACTTATAGACGCTATTATCTCGACAATGGGTAACGATTTGGCAAGCTACCGTGCGTCCATAGGCCTCTTTGGGTTGGTTCTAGGTTCTTTACAACAAGGTGTATTTAAAAAAGCATCCATTTTTTGTGAATTACTAAACGCTCTTAAATTGTTACAGTGCCGTTTAAAACTCGACCAGACTGTGCAATCTATTGAAATTGTAAATATTTTTCTACTAACTATTCATTTAATTATTTTGCTATCCGGCGACGTTGAGCCAAACCCGGTCCTCAGAATAATAACAATTACTCATTTTCATTCGTTCAATTGAATGTATGTGGGATTAAAACCAAATTAGACTTAGTTTTGGCCAACCTTTCAGACTTCGATGTGCTAGCTTTCACAGAGAGTCACCGGACCGCCAATGTTCCTTGTTACTCCATAGCTCTACCTGGCTACCACGAACCGTTACGGCGGGATCGGGATCAAGCTGGCTGTATTTATATATCTGAAAGATTGTCATTTCGTCGTCGGCCTGAGCTTGAACACCCAAACATCGAAATGATCTGGATTGAAGTTTTCGACAATCCCCCTTCATTTATATGTGTTATTTACAGACCACCAAGTAGTGCGGTGGAGCTATGGAGTGACTTGGATAATAATATTTTAGACGCGACTGACCCCAACAAAAATCACACTATTTTAATCGCTGGTGACCTTAACGAAAATCTATTAGATAATACAAACCGCCATTTGACTAATATTATTCTTTCCCATGGTTTGAGACAACTGATAACAGAGCCCACGAAACCCATTTCAAATACTTTTCTGGATCCTATTGCCTGCAGCCATAGGTCTTTAGTAAAAAAATCCGGCATATTGCCAAACTTCCCGGCTCTCTTGTGTTATAGACGCCATGTTTGGAACTATAAAAAAGCCAATTGGGATATCTTTCGCAATTTATTAGATACTATAGATTGGGACCGGGGTTTGGGGGGTGGTGTGGATGTCGACGAGATGTGCTCCTTTTTCAGTAGTGCTATAGTGGAGGCCGCCAATCAAGCAATACCAAATCATTTAGTAAGAATTAACCCAAGAGATAAAGCATGGATGACAAAAGAAATTAAGACTGAAATAACAATTAGAGACAACTTATATACACGTTCGAGCAAATTTAAGACAGTTGAAAACATAAATAAATACAAATTACAACGGAAAAACGTAACATCAATTATTAGACAGGTGAAGCACATTCATGACGAGAAAATTGCGACGCAAATTTCAAATGGAAACACTAAAAAAAATGTTGGTGGAAACTGTGAAAAACATATCTAAAAACCTATAACGTTAATTTCAATCAAATACCGTTAAAACAGCAGTCTGGGGAAATTTGTTACCATGCTGAACACAAAGCACAACTTCTCAATGACTACTTTGCAGATATATGCACAGTTGATGAATCGAATTCTGATGATCTACAATATTTGCCTGATAGTGCTGGTAACCGTTTATGTTTCGTAGTTATTTCAGAAGAAGATACTCCGAAGGAACTTAACGTTGTTAATACCAGTAAAGCTGTAGGGCCTGATGAAATCAGTCCGAAATTATTATTTGAAGCACGCTCAATTCTGACACCATGTCTAACCAAATTGTTCAACCGATCATTGCAACCTTGCCACTTTCCCACACAATGGAAAACAGCAAATGTGACTCCTGCTTTTAAATCTGGTGATCCAAGCTGTGTTACAAATTATCGTCCCATTTCTCTATTGAGCTGTTCGAGCAAAATATTCGGAAAAAAAAATGTTAAGTATGTGTTTGAGTTCATTAAAAACAGTATAGCACCATGCCAATATGGTTTCCTTCCAGGTAAATCAACTGTTCACCAACTCTTAGATATCTATTTGGATTTAATTAAAGCACTTGACGAAGGTAAAGAAGCGATTTTCTTATTTTTTGACATATCTAAAGCCTTTGATCGCGTTTGGCACAAAGGATTGTTACTTAAACTTCGCAATATGGGCATTCACGACAACTTGTTAGAATGGTTTGCAAATTATTTGAAAAATCGAAAACAAAGAGTTGTTCTCAATGGATTGATATCAACTTTAAATAATTTACAAGCAAGGATTCCCCAAGGATCCGTCATTGGGCCGCTCCTGTTTCTTGTATATATTAACGATCTCCCCAGCTCTGTACTTCAATTCAGTTGTTTGCAGATGATACATGTCTTTACATTATTTCGGATGACCTTCTTCATCCTGACATCTCCTTGTCAATTGATCAAGACCTCCAATCCATTCTCTCTTGGGCTGAGCGGTGGAAAGTATCGTTTAATGCTAAAGAGACAGAAACTTGATTGTGTTCTAGGCGTCGCCAGCCCTCTGCTATTGATATATCTGTTATGGGCAGCAGACTTAGGAACTGGTCAAATCATATTGAAAATCTGAAAACTTCTGCACATTTGAAAATATCCCTCTTTCGAGGAATAAATTATCGTTTGAATAGAAAATCTTTAGAAATTATGTACAAAACATTTATACGACCCTCTCTAGAATACGCTGATGTAGTCTGGGACAATCTCACAGACTTTCAAGTGAATTCTCTTGAAATTCTGCAAAAGGATTGCCTCCGGATTATCGGTGGCCTAACTAAAAGTGTAGCCAGCTCTCTTCTTTACGAAGAGACGGGATTTCATACACTTAGTATGCGTTCATCGCTTGAACGTGTTTCACCTGGTGGTTCAGAGGTCAAACAATACTTTTACCACTTTTTTCTGCAGAACAGCCTCCTTTAGTAAATCATTTTCCCCTCTACTTTGCACGACTGGAATAGCCTCCCTGAGGATATTAAATCAATAATAAATCTTTTAGAATTTAAATCAAAACTTTTTCGTGTTTTTCGTTTAAACCGGCCTCCGCTCTGGTACTACGTAAGGGACCGTCTTGCAAACATCATCCTCTGTCGCATGAGAAATGGCTGCAGCTCACTCAATGATGATTTATTCACCAATTATATTACTGATTCGCCAAAGTGCCTTTGTCAAATCTCAATTGAAACAGCCGATCACTATCTTCTTCATTGTCCTATATATACTGTCCAACGCTTAAAGCTGGACGGGCCACGAGAGTGACTAAACGTTAGTGTAAACGAATTTTGTCACACTTGGTATTATTTTTCTCGTAAAGACTAAACTAAGAGGAAGCTGTTGTGCAAATTTCATGAAAATCCTAAAATAGGTTTTCCAAAACGAAATAAATATTTGTCACGTTCACTAAAATTATACGATGGTCGAAGCACCGCCTCGAGTCCTCCATGTAAGGGAACATTTCCGCATATGCGCACTGTCGTGTAAACATGTCGCGTGTGAGTTTGACATTTCGCTCAGTCGTCGGAGTTCTCATGAGTGTTGAAGGTGTACCGTACAAAGTAATCCCTGTAGAAGCATGCAGAAATTATTTGGAAATACGAGGAAGTTAGAGGAGAAAGGATCATGTTGCCGATATTAAATGCGATATTTGGGAACAAAGAAAGTGGAGGGAGCCTGAGTTGGCTATACGGGTCTGTACATCGACACTATAAACGATGAACACAAGGTTAGGGACTACTACGGCGCGTACCGGTTAACTAAATTTCTACATGTCGCAGCCTATGCCTTCGCCAAGTAAATTAATTATACCTAAACAATGAGTATGTAGCGAATAAAGTCTGTCTTTTGGGGTTTTTTATTGCGCTTCAAGTCTGTTAAAATGCTGCAGCTGTAGGTCTCAATACTGGCAGTAAATAAAACACAGAAAATAAACGTACCAACATTTTTGATGCAAGGACTTTGATATGGTGGATTAGGTAATAATGTTTTAACATCAGAACTATGTGACTTCAGTATTTAATACACTGTAGCCTAATTAAGATTACTTTTTTCCAAAGGCTGGAAATTGAAATCGAAGCTGGAAATATATACTATAAGGCTTACTTAAATTTATTGAAGAAAGTATTAAACTTAAAGAACGAAAGCAAACATTTGAAGCTGAGTGATATGATAAAGGATGTGGATCATGCAGAAAGGAACTTGAGTGAAGTCCATGATATACGGCCAAAACGTTTATACGGTGTAAAGGCCTGCATATTTGTGTGTGTGTGTTTGGTTTAAATAAATAAATAGCGAAAACATGCAAGATATACATTTATATATTAGGTTGGTCAACTTGAGTAGACACTGATTGGTTCAAGAAGTTCAATGCTATCTAAACTCAATTTGATATTAACTCTATTAAAGTGGCATGAGCTGCCACAATTCACACTTCTTTCATAATTTCTGATCGTCACGACAGTAAGAGGCTTTGAAGGCCATCGAAAAATTAAATGATTGGCGTTGGAATGAGGAAAATCCATACAGTATGTGGCCTATATGACAAAATTTAAATAACCGGGACAACCATTCATTCATTGTAAGCCAAAGTTAGTTCAAAACAATACTTTATCGTAGATTCTCGAGACTAGAGGCACTAAAAAGCTTCTGAATTACACGTCTTGAGAAAAAAAGCCGATAATTTCAAAATTCTGTAACAACGTCAAAATATCAACATTTTGGCAGCTCATGCCACTTTAAATAGTGAGTTAAACATAGAAGATGTATAACCATATAGTGTTGATTGATTGATTGTTTGGTGTTTTACGTCGCGCTCGAGATTATTTCACTTATATGGCGGCGTTGCCAGTTTTATTGTGGGAGGAAACCGGGCTCTATGCCCGGAGGAAACCCACGACCTTCCGGTGGTAACTGGCAACCATCCCACATAGGTCGTTCCAGTAAAAACCCAGTCTGAAAATTTTCCAATTGTTTGGACTGAGTGGGATTCGAACCCGCGACCCGTTTGTGGAAGGCTGCTCAGATTGAGCGTCCAACGCTCTACCTACTGAGCCACGGAGGCCCCACCCATATACTGTTAACAAGTTTAATTAAAACCAAATTAATAAACCCTAAAATTACTGCTTTTATAAATACTGTGGTGATTGTGAGGGGTTCCACCCCCACCCCACCCTACTCAAAAAAGAAAGAGAAATTTTTGCATAGAGGGTTGGGGGGGGGGGGATCTAAATATTTATAGCCTTGGATACACAAATCGAAACCACCTTCTACCAATAAGTGGCATTTAATTTCATACATGTATTTTTGCGAGATTGATTGTCACACTCAACAGCTAAGGTATTATGGCAACAAAAGTAGCAACCGACCAAAAAATCACCATACCCACCCCAATCTAAACGCCAATCAATCCAAACGGTTCGCCAGTTTCACGCACTGGCTGAAGGTTAGGGTAGTTTGGGGCATGGGACTCACAGTGTATATGAACTTACAGTTTAGAAGTATTAACTTTGGCCCACAATCAATGAATGTGGCAATTTAAATTGTGTAAACATTCCATAAAGACAATACATTGTCTTTTTACTGTAATTCATTTAATGAACATTTCACACAAAATATTCTCTAACAATACTTGAAAAGAATATGAATTTCAGCAGACTTTATTATCCAAAATGAAAAAAAGAATTCACTTTCCAGTTAGTTAATTTTTTATATCATGAATGACTAACTAAAACATATAGGATAAGCTGCACTATTTTGTACATATACACAAGAAGAAGGACAAAACCAATGCAAAAGTTTCTCACTGATAGGTTGTAATTCCTACAGTTTATAACAATAACCACAAGCTAGTGCGTGTGTGTGTGTGGGGGGGGGGGTCATATTCTTAAATAATTAAACAGGTCAAGCATAAACAAAACATGTATTATCAGTTTCTTAAATTAGTACATTCTAATTCTTGACATGTAATTGGGCCCTTCCCTGTTAGCTTGTACTTTAAGTTTTACTACAGGAAATTGGAACACAAACTTTTGTATTTGTTTCATTCTTCCTGTAAATAAATGATGTTTTACTATTCATTTCCAACGTTTTTTGTTATTATTACTGATCATGCCAGTACTGCTCATGGAAGCTCATATTAAATGCCAACATTTACAAAGTATTATAAGTTGTCCTATGTGTTGTGATTTTACTCAAGTCATTCCATCAAAAATGACTATTTTATTGATGAATCAAGAACTTGGTAGATAAAATCAAATGTAATCCAGGGGCAAAAAGGTTATCCAGGCACAGTAAAAGTTGTTCACTTGTGTGTTTTGGAACCGTCTTCATAACAACAAATTGTCATTTTTACTTCGACAAAGTCCAATATAATCCAGTAGCAAATGGTTATCCAGGTACAATAAAAAGTGTTCACTTGGTTATTTTAGAACCCTCTTAATAACAACAAATTGCTATTTTTTTCCTTACACAAATTCACTGATGCCAATTACTTCTGGATGAAAACTCCTCAACTCGGACTGTTTGATGATATGGTTTCATTGTGTTTTAATATAGTTGTCACTGATCATCTGTTAATAAACTGGGTGTTATTTACTTTGTAACTTCAACGTTACTTTTGCTGTCAGCGAACATTCTACAATCAAAGATGCTGAATAGGCTGAAAAAAAAAATAAATAATAGAACAGTATAAAACCCCACAATTAAATAAGATAAAATAGTAAGATCATTTGTTTGTAGATGATAAATATCAGATCAGTGGCAATTGAATATGTTCAATTCTTGCTGAAAGTTACTGGCTTTTAAACGTCAACTATTTGCTTAATATTCATTTCACATCATCAAGCAAGGCTTGATTGATTGATCGATGCTTTAGGAAGGACTCAAGATTTTTTACTTGTATGGTGGTGTTGCCAGATTTAGGGAGAAGGAAACCTTTGTCGAGTACCTGGGAACTCTTCAGGGTAGGGTGAAAGAGTAAAAACCTCACAGAATTTTGATTTGGTCTGAGTGGGATTGATCATTCGAACCTGGGTACTATCAATGGATTGATTGCTTGTTGTTTTATGCTGCACTCAAGATTATTTCACCTAAATGGCTGCGTTGTCAGGTTTAGTGGGGAGGAAACCTGGTTCTTTGTCGGAAGGAAACCCTCCACCTTTGGTGAGTACCTTTTCCACATATGGCGATCAAGTGGAAAATCCACTCAAAATTTTTGCAATGTTTATTTCGACCCCACCCGGCCGCGTCAATGGAAGGCCTGTGTTGGGCTGTGGGACTATCACTATAACCGATTGAGCCACCGAGGCCCGACTTTCAATGGAAAGCATGTGTCTGACTGAAAGGCTATTGCTCGACCGCCTGTACCACAAACTACCGACTTTGCCACCTCCACCTACTAGACTTGAAGATTTTCCCTTTTTACAGTTGCAGAAATCATGTAGTATTTGGAGGCCAGGACAAAATGTTAAACATTTAAAGAATGATATAATTGACAGGATAAATATATTTACTCACCAAGAAATCTATGCCTTGAGTGCATGGCTCCTCAGTTCTGCCTGTTCCAATGACTGTCTTCCAATACAGGCAACGCCAGTGTCAAACCTGGCTGTAGTGTACAGTTGTATGCAAACTGAATGTGCTAGTCTAACCAATAAAGGTTATGAGGCGTGCAACCGTGGAAGCTTCTATATTCACCTTGAAATTAAACAGTTCTCACGATTAATTAAAAAAAATCGAATATATAAAAGATTCGAATTTAGTTAGGCCCAAAGCAAGAATTAGATTGTTTTCACCGCTGTTGTGATGACTGATTAGTGATCGTCTGATGTTGGTTGTTGTTGTGAGCTTCATACACCTCGATTCAGATTTCTGTATGATGACATTTGGTATAAACATTAGTAAATCAGTCGACATCAACTCTTCATTGAATGAATTAAAGTAATATGTCAAAAAATAAGCATGAAACCAGAATGTTTCAAGTAAAAATCAACTTACTTTATATCTACTATGGCACATTGTTCCACACGCTCAAGTGTTTTGACAGTTGTCCGGAAGTCATTTATGCGCATGTAACATCGCCAAAAAAGGAAAAGTGGTAGAGAGGTGATTGACAGGTGAAGATACTGAAGAAAGTTGGTTTTTAATGCAAATTACAATTTTCAACAAATGAAACATCGCGGCATTTGTTTAATTAGATATAAACGGTCGTCTGGGGTCAGAAATTATCGCGATCTGAACATCAGATCTTCAAAATCAAAATTACACACCCTCGTGGCCCGTCCAGCTTTAAAGCTAATTACTGATATATAAAATGGTGGATTTATTGATGATATAAGCACAACGCGCTTGTTGTATGGCTCTTCTGAGCTAACATTTCTACAAAACAAATTAATAATGGAATCGGTGTGCAAATATATCATAGCTACCAAACGCTTTACATAGTCACTCCAAAGGGGCCCTCTTCAGACCTTGTCCAATGGTTTATATTTCACCTGGAATGTACAAATCTATGATTTCCTGTAATATTATTTCTACTTCAGAATTTCATCATTTATGCTTATATTGTGTATATGTAATAATTCTGAATTGATAGAATTATAATAATTTATTTATAAAATTTTATATTTTTTAACGGATTAAACAATTGTAAATACGTTCTTTGAAAAAAATAAATGTCATCACGGTACACAGCATAAACCTGCGGCTTAAGTGTACAGCCATTTATTGAGCAATAAAGATGTTTAGAAGAAAAAAAAAATATTCCCACATCCCACTACCATCTAGCCAAGTGCTGTTTTAAATCACCTATGTTAAAGTTGTGTAAATCAGATGAACTATTCGACCAATACAATCCCATAATTTGTGATCAACTCAATAAAAGGATCGTGGAAAAGGTGACTTATTACACTTATCACCCTGTCACCAACTCTCAAAGGACCTCAACAAAGGTCCGAATAGTCTATGACGCCTCTGCAGAAGCTGTTAAATCACAACCTTTTTTTGAATGAATGTTTTGTCCTGTTGTGTAACATTATTTATATGGATTATTGATTCGCCTCAGAACACAACAGATCTCTATAAAGGATGAGAAATTTCTAGAAATACATAGTGATTCTCGTGGATAACAACCTTCAAAGTACTTAAAACATTTCACGTCAATTACCTCCAGTGACCCTCAAGCTAATAAAAACAGACAGATGTATGTCCTTTCCACGGCTTATCTGTGTAGCCATTTTCCGTTTTAGGATGACGTGATGTTGCAGTAGCTATTTTTAGATCAACGTATTTTTACCGCTCTCTAGTGTATGATGGTAGATTTAGGTCCAAAAAAAACATGGCGACAAACTTGAAGTGTGAAGATTGTCTCGTAATATATAGGTCAGTATGCAACCGCACGTCATTTCTTAGCCAAGCCATTGGCTAAATTGCATCAGATGACTACTCGATAACGCACTTAATTTTTGTATTCAACAACAATTGGATAAAACTAATGAAAAATTGGTCGCGGCCTTGTGAATGGCCTATGGAGATTATATGCGTGGTGATAAATCATACATTGGACAGTTGTTTTGGACTAAATGAACTCTACTCTTTCCATCTAAACTAGTCTAAAGCGTAGATTTTCTTTGCCTTTAACAGCTGACATCGAGAAGGCATTTCCACAAGTCGGACTGCAGCCCATGAGAAAGAACGTAACTCGATTCTTTTGGTTGAGCGATGAGACTAATCTTAATGTAAACAATAACATTCAAGTGGTTCACGAGAGTTCCCTTTGTTATTGTTTGCAGTCCATTTTAGTAGATGCTACAGCACAGCTATAAAGATAAAAGAAAACATACATGTTGATAATGTTATAACTGGATGTGACACTGCAACACAATCACTCTCATTTTACAATAAAAGTAAAGCGCGTCAATGAATTTGCGTGAAGGGTCTTCGAACTGATTTGAAGTACTGAACTAATTCCTAAAATTGACCGAACAAAAAGTGACGAAATAAAAGTGCTTGGTTTTAAGTGGAAACCAAAGGTGGATCAATTGACAATTGAAGTGTCCTATAAACCAACAAATAACAATTATTGTACCAATCATGAAGTTTTGAGCATTGTTTCTTCTGCATTTGGAATGGAATTATTCGCCAGGAGGATGTATAAACTATTGTTCAAATGAAGGTATCTATTGGTACTTTATCATTTAACTCGCCCCATGGATGAGGGGCGTCTACAAGGGATTAGTCTCGTTAAGCTATCTCTGAAAATCTATTGAAAAAACCTTGCCTCACCTACGAACAACTTCATACTCTTCTCACAGAAATGATTACATTAATTCAACGATGCTAACAACTGCTGGTCTTTTAGGTCGTCCGAAATTCCTATTTGAATTCATTTCTATGGAGGCTTTCACAGAATACTTTCCTAAATCAAGCACTCGTGAAAGTCTTCTAAAATCGTGGCAATTGTGTCAAAATCACCTCAACGCCTTGTGTGTTTCATGGAGGAACGACTATTTGCAAAGATTGAGAGAACGGAAACAAATGCTTCTTAAAGGATCCCGCAATCAATCTCCTTTAACACCTAATATTGGTGACAGTCATTCGGAAGGATAGGTTACCCCGAGGATTGTGGAGATTAGGGAAAATTAAGGAACTCATAATAAACAGAGATCAACCAGCCAGAGCCGCTAAGGTTATTCTTCCATCAAAGAAAGTGTTCACTAGATCATTAAAATTATTATATCCGATTGAGTGTCCATTAAACGAGGACACCAGTGTATGTGAGCCTATTAAAGTGTCATCAGTAAAGCCCCAAAGAAAAGCAGCCATACTTTCTAGAAAGCTGTTTTCTCAACAAATCTGAGTGAAATAATGTGAAATTCCCAACTGGACTATTCCGACAAGCAAAGAGACCCACATGATAAAATTCAACCTTTATGCTATCAATTGATTTATCTATGATTAAATGATTGTGTGAATGGCAATGTGTTAATGCTTGATCAAATTCAATACATATAATAATTTGTAAATTGTTATGATTTATGCAAAACTTAACCCATTTACCTATAATCAATACCTTACTTCAATGAATTAACCACGGAAGGTCGTTCGTTTTCTCCTCCAACTATAGTGGCACTATCCTATGTCAAGGCAACTATTAAACAATCCAGTGAAAACCGCAAATTTATGAAATTTTACATTATTTGCTATTGATTCACAACTATATATATTTGCTGTGTGATTACACTATTTGCATTTATAACTTGATAATTGAATGTTCTAATGATATTACCTACGTTTTGATTTATATCCAATCGATAAACGTTTACATGCTCATGACATGGGTGCATAAAAGCTCGTTCAATGATTTGATCATTTGCATTGTCTGTATTTGACTAAACTAAATTATCCCCAATTACTTCAAATGCCAATTTCCTTGAAGGGGCTACTGTGCACCATTATACATGATAGAAGATTTATACATGTTCAGTAGTTATTGTACAATTATGATATTTTCAATTATTTCAAAGGTGAAACTCGTATAAATAACATTAAATGAAATGTTTGCCTCGTGGGAGTGTCGCGAAAAGCGATATTTTTGATTTGTTAAATAGTCCGTTTTCGTTTTATGCAAATATTCAGATCCTGTTTTTACATGTTGCTGAATATGCACGAGAATTTTGTGCTTTACCTGTCTTGGAAAATGCATGCTTTACTTTTTGGTCAGTAAAGAATCGTACCTTGACCTGAACGAACGTATCTTTGTGTCTGTTATTCTTAAAGTCGGCTTTTCGACAAAAGCAGCGTAATCAATGTAGGAGGTGCACATCCTCGCATGCTATTAAATATGTCCACCAAGTTTCTAAGAAATTTGATGAAAACCATGAGAGGAGATGTGATGACAAGCACTAATTGTCTATGTCTTCGTTTACTGTCGTAAAAGGGCAGTAACTGTAAAAATAAGGAAACCAGCGTTGGCCCATGTAATTAGATTTGAGCGATTTACTGTTGAAATTGATATTGTCGAAATACAAACAAGCATTGTTTATTTCAAACGAATTTAATCGTAAGACATATTGTCACGAACTGTGTGCATTAGTACTTGTTATTACAGATCGTTTGTTACAGATCACCGTCCAATATCATTGTACAAGGTGTTGTGTGTCTGCAGTTTTTCACTGGCAGACGATTGTTGTGATATCGATGTTGTTTCTAACCCGTACAACAGACGGGGTATGTTTGATTCCCTTTGATTTATAATAGCATTATTTCGTTGTCTGTTGAATGCCTAGAAATTTGTTGTAACTTGCTAATCAATTCAAACAGGATTTCAGGGTTGACTTGGCACTAAGAACAAATACACGAATTGGCGTTAAACGCAAATCAATCAATCAAGTTTGGTAGTGTTTTGCCTAGATCATTTTATTATTCCATGTTTCTTTAAGCAATGATATGGAAAATACCTATACACTGTGGGCTGCTTGTGGATTCTAATGTTTATTGTATTTTGTTTATTTAGGGTTATTTTACCTCCCTTGATGATGAAATAAAACCACGGTTGAATTTACCCAAACGGATCTCCTGTTTACTTCTTGGATAACCCCGTTACAACCATATACAGTAAACAGTTTTTAGCGGATACATTTTTTTGTTGAGAGATGGCGGAAATCGAGTTCACAAGGTGGTCGATCCGAGCGTGGTCGGTCCTTCACAGCACCAGTTTCATCGGGCTTTCTCACCAATCTGCTTATCACTGTATAATGGTAGCCTAATTGACGACCGATAGCTGTGTACAATATCACTACGGAGTGCATACCGACAATTTGCCATTTTTGCCCCTGTCATATCCTCATTCGTGCCATGTTCACAGAAGATGAGTCCACGTGGCACAAACCTGGGCTTAAGTACAAACATTTAAGGGCAAGCATACTGAATTTGCATAAAAGCACGAAAAAAAGCATTTCATGTCGCATTGCATGCAGTTTTTGCGTTACTGTCACGCATAAATTGTTACAATCGTTCAAGAGAACATCATTCTTATCATCATCATAACTGGCATTACAGTTAACAATTATGCAGATTTATCATAATTAATTTCAGCATGGGGTGCTTAACTTTTTTCCTTGTGTATATTTTTGGAGCTAATAATGATGGGTAGTTTGCACAAATCAATGTATTACCTAGATTGCGACTCATACCATCAGCACAGATGTCATCATTTTGGTCAGAGAAAAAACAACTGGTATCGTCAGCAAAAAACACACATTTCATAAGGATTGGTGAAAATGATGTCATTTATAAATAGCAGAAATAAAATGGGTGGCAAGATCGAACAGTGGGGCACGTCGCGGTTCACGTATTTTGGGTCACTAAAATAACCGCCTTGAGATACTTTCTATGATCTATCAGATAAAAAAATTTGGAGCCATTTATTTGATTTTCCTCCTAAGCCATAATATGCTAATTACGCTAGAAGTATTGAATGATTCACGGTATCGAATGTTTTCGAAAAAAGCAAAAAGGCCACAGCAGACGAAGACCTTTTTCAGGGGGTAATAAAAAGTCCACCAGACTTGTTTTATCCCAGGAAATATGGGCCTTATAAACTGTTTCTATGATTCATTAGGTGAAACAGGCAATTAAAACAAAGTGCCTAGATCAAGATAATATAAATAAAATGTATATAAAGGACATGGCATGGACAGTTTCGAAAAAATCCGACCATTGATAGATTCGGAATTAATACCTAGACTACAAGGTATATTTCCAATATCTATTCACATCGGTTTCTAGAAATATGTTTGACCAGTAGGAAACACATGTTGGCTGTTTAACATACAGTCCCCTAATTAGTTTTTAGAATTGGCCAGTGACCAATGTATTAATTGGGGTACGCGCTCCACCAAAAACACCTTTAATAGTACATTTATGTTTGTTTTTTCAATCCACTCGGCGGGTATCACAAATATAATAATTTGGTATAATTTAAAACGGATGGTTTAGCGTAATGGCATTTCGATATTATTATTTCTTTCAAGGCTTTAACCGGGAGGAACCCAGGAATAACGATGTGAAGAAAGTAGTTTTTTGTATACACAGGACCGATGACGAACTTCGACCCTGATAACAAATATTTTGATTAAAGGAAATTGGTTGTGACAGAATTTAGTGAGTACGTGATACGTTCATTTTACAAATATTTGGAAAATTTACCCAGGCTGACATCATCTCTTTATTAAAGGATAAATAACATAATAGTGATTTATTTGCGGACATATGAAAGAGTGAAGTAGATTCATTGAGTTGCCTCCACATACATACATGATAGTGAAACAATTCTTTCCACACTGCATAAATAGAATTAAAAAAAAACCGTGACAAGAAGTTCAGGTGACAGACACTCATTTTCGATTTAATATCTGGAAGTCCGTAGTTTCCTACCCCACTAAACCTGGCAACGCCGCCATATAATTGATATCATCTTGAGTTCGGTGTAAAACATCAATTAATCGACTTTACCCATGGAAAAGTGTGAATTTTGGCAGCTCATGCCACTTTAACAAACTGAATGAATCGACGAATGAATGGACGTTTGTCCAGGTTATTTATTTTACTTTTTTTTTGCTTTGTAGAGACCACCGACTGTAAAGATTTTACTCATTCCAAGCTATGCATTTTGACAGCTCATGCCACTTTGAATAAGTCAAGTGAGCAATCTTAAAAATGACACGTAACTCATATATATATCCGGATATATTGGTTTATTAGTTCACCTTATCTTAAGAAGTTGAAATTCGAAAATTAATCGTATTTACTTTGCCCACCTCCTCTCCTAATGCGTTCTATTTCCGTTAGTAAAACTTGTGTTGGTGGTGAAAGTGAGACAGCCCGGTTTTCATTGTAATGCACAGGAATACAAACAATACAAGATATCTAATTACATATGATTTCGTTCATTTGTTAAATAAACCTCTATATTTTTTTCCTTTTACCTAAGGTAAAATCCAAACAATATTTAACACCTGTATTAGATTCCGTGGATTCTGATTGTCTTGTAAATAACAATAGCCAAGGAACAAAACCTTTCAATATAAGGGCTAATCATATTTTGAACGAGGTGGGTTACACTGAAAGGTCAATATTAACTTCTCAGGTTACACCATTTCCTCCGTGGCGATTACTTCCACCAGTGGTAAATATTGATTTATACTGGCAAATTTTGAAATCAGATCCTCTCTATATTTCAAAGCATTGTGCTGTGGAATTCCTAGATACAAACTTTAGTACCGGTACTTATTTACAAATTTTCACTGATGGCTCAAAGTGCCCTGTTGAAGAGTCGGAAGAGCGTTTGTCATCCCTGAGGTAAAGTACAGTAAGAACTTCCGACTGACTGATGAAGTGTCTGTTTTCTGTTCGGAGCTTGTGGCAATTTTCATGTGACTCCAATTTGTGTTAGACTACAAACCAAACTTTGCTGTAATCTGTTCCGACTCCTTAAGTGCTTTACAAGCCCTGAGCTTCTTCAACTATATCAACTATTATCCTCTTGTTTTCGAAATTATACACTTATATATCACTTTATTTAAGGAAGGAGTGAGCGTCATATTTACTTTGGTACCAGCTCATGTAGGACTAAGAGGAAATGAGCTTGCTGATACCGCAGCCAAACAAGCTACTGTATTTCACATACTAGCATATCCATCAGATTTCCATTTACCGTTACCGATATTTTACTTAAGGCTAAGTCATATTTTGTGAAACAGTGGCAGATACAGTGGAATGATTCTGACAAGGGAAGGTTTTATTTCCGTTTTAATCCTGGAATTTCATCACCAAAGCTTAATTTCCCCACTCGTCCAGCTGAGGTAATGTTCTACAGACTCCAATCTGGCCATATTCCCCTAACATCTTACCTATTCAGATTCCATCTGTCTGAAATAAGATATAAGCTACATATTTTACCATTTAACCCCATGTTCCACTTTTATTCGGACAATATAGGAAAGGCATAACAATAATTTTAACCAATTTTATCACAACCGCGTCGTAAAAGATAAACAACATGCTATATACACGAGCAGGACATAATGTCTGGAAAGTTCCGAAAAAATGCGACATCGAATAGATTCGGAATTAATACACAGACTACAATTATATATAAAATATGGTTATCTTTTTATTTTCCAGCGATGTAGTGTAGCGAGATCTTTAGGTACAGGTCTTATTGGTTGCAGAATCAATTATTTGGTTGTGTTAAATCGTTTGACTGACGTTTTACGATACGTTCACGATTTTGGTATATATACTAGCGTAGCCAGGTTTAATGGAGGAAGAAAATGAACATCAATGAGTACCTGGCATTTACAGTATATAACCAGCTTAGAATTATTCGACTTTATTTAGTCTGAGCGGGATTCGAAGTAGCGCCGTATCAACGGAAGGTGTAGAAAAACCGACTTTAATAATAGCAGCTCAAAGACTCTTTCGTTCAGGTCGAAGTACAATTCTTTACTGACCAAAATTAAGGCATGCATTTTCCAGTACAGATAAAGCGCGAAATTCTCGTGCATACTCAGTAAAAAGAGGGTCTGAACATTTACATCAAAAATGGATTATTTAATAAATAAAAAATATTGCCTTTCCAGATGTTCTCACGATGCAAAATATCAGTTTTTACCTTTGAATTCATAAAAAATACCATGATAATTGTACATTAACTACTGATTAACTACAATAAATCTGTTATTATTTATAATTTAGTTTAGTAAAATACAGACTCTGAGAATGGTCAAATCATTGAAAGGGCTTTTATGCACCCACGTCATGTTGGACATGTAAACTTATGTCGATTGGATATATATCAAAACGTAGGCAATATCAAGTAGAACATTCAATTATCACTTATAAACGCAAATAGTGTAATCACGCAGCATATAACAAATAGCAAATAATTTTAAAATTTCCTAGATTTGCGTTTTTCACTGGAATGTTTATTAGTTGTATAGTGTCAAGATCGCTGGAGGAGAAAAAACAAAAACAAAAGACTTACCTTTGGCTAATTGATTAAAGTAAGGTGTTGATTATGGGCAAATGAGTTAATTGGGTCTCAAGCTGAAGAAAACGCTAGCCTTCCGCTTGTCAGAATAGTCCAGTTGGGTGCCACAGAATTTTACACATATTAATGCACTCGGATGAGAAACAATTTTCTAGAAAGTATGGCTGCTTTTCTTTGGGACCTTACTGACGACACTTCAATAGTCTCACATTCACTGGTGTCCTCGTTTAATGGACACTCAATCGGATATAGTAATTGTAATGATCTAGTGAACACTTTCTTTGAGGGAAGAATAACCTTAGCGGCTCTGATTGGTTGATCTCTGTTTATTATGAGTTCCTTAATTTTCCCTAATCTCCACAATCCTCGGGGTAACCTATCCTTCCGAATGACTGTCACCAATATTAGGTGTTAAAGGAGATTGATTGCGGGATCCTTTAAGAAGCATTTGTTTCCGTTCTCTCAATTTTTGCAAATAGTCATTCTTCCTTGAAACACACAAGGCGTTGAGGTGATTTTGACACAATTGCCACGATTTTAGAAGACTTTCACGAGTGCTTGATTTAGGAAAGTATTCTGTGCAAGCCTCCATAGAAATGAATTTAAATAGGAATTTCGGACGACCTAAAAGACCAGCAGGTGTTAGCATCGTAGAATTAATGTAATCATTTCTGTGAGAAGAGTATGAAGTTGTTCGTAGGTGAGGCAAGGTTTTTTCAATAGATTTTCAGAGATAGCTTACCGTGACTAATCCCTTGTAGAAGCCCCTCATCCATGGAGCGAGTTAAATAATAAAGTGCCAATAGATACCTTCATTAGAACAATAGTTTATATATCCTCCTGGCGAAAAATTCCATTCCAAATGCAGAAGAAACAATGCTCAAAACTTCACGATTGGTACAATAATTGTTATTTGTTGGTTTATAGGACACTTCAATTGTCAATTGATCCACCTTTGGTTTCCACTTAAAACCAAGCACTTTTATTTCGTCACTTTTTGTTCGGTCAATTTTAGGAATTAGTTCAGTACTTCATATCAGTTCGAAGACCCTTCACGCAAATTCATTGACGCGCTTTACTTTTATTGTAAAATGAGAGTGATTGTGTTGCAGTGTTACATCCAGTTATAACATTATCAACATGTATGTTTTCTTTTATCTTTATAGCTGTGCTGTAGCATCTACTAAAATGGACTGCAAACAATAACAAAGGGAACTCTCGTGAACCACTTGAATGTTATTGTTTACATTAAGATTAGTCCCATCGCTCAACCAAAGGAATCGAGTTACGTTCCTTCTCATGGGCTGTAGTCCGACTTGTGGAAATGCCTTCTCGATGTCAGCTGTTAAAGGCAAAGAAAATCTAAGCTTTAGACTAGTTTAGATGGAAAGAGTAGAGTTCATTTAGTCCAAAACAACTTCCCAATGTATGTTTTATCCCCACGCCTAACAGCTCCATTCACAAGGCCGCGACCAATTTTTCATTAGTTTTATCCAATTATTGTTGAATGTTGAAAATTAAGTGCGTTATCGAGTAGTCATCTGATGCAATTTAGCCAATGGCTTGGCTAAGAAATGACGTGCGGTTGCATACTGACCTATATGTCAACCAATGACATATTTTTTTTAACTCTTGTATTCATTAACCCCCCTTCCAATTCAATTCAATTTGTAATGGACTAGACCTGGAGATTATTATACTGGTTAATGCATAAGTGGAGGCGTGCTTGGATAACTCATTGTGAGATGTGGGAGAACAGGGTTCAGGTGTGGTCATGTAGGAACCGGTCTGGTCACTCGTGCGTGAAGCCGGGAGTGAGAGCACATGTGTAGGCTCTGAAAATTAAGGAATACTTTTTGTGTGATTTATGGACTGGAGAACTGTGGTGACAAATGGTGAAAGAGTGAGTTGTGACGAAAAGTGATAACCAGAGACAGGTATTTAATGTATGTACGGACAGGTGAGGTGAAGTGTATATCTAAACATACGGAGGAAATTTATTTCACGAGAACTGTAAAGGAAAATTAACATTTAAGAGACTGTGTTATTATTTCAACGGAACTTTGGAAACTGTTAAATTTAGCATAATTGTCTATGGAAGTTGCAGAACAATCGCTGCGTATTTATGCTAAACTGAAATTGCTAAAGTGCATGTGACCAAACTTTTGGGAATCCTGCGCGAAACAACGAGTGATAAGAGACTGAACTTTGTAATCTTCTTAATGTGTAATCTCCTTGCTCCAAAAACCAGTAAAACCCAGAGTGGGTTATATGTGAAAGTTGTTTTGTGGCAGAGGGCCACGGGTTCGAACCATATATATATTTTTTGTTTTTGTTTTTGTAAGTACTGGCCAGTCAATTGTTCAATTGCTCAGATACAATGAATATGCCTAAAGAATTTTGCCTTTGAAATGAAATTAATAAATGATTTTCTTTTTTTTGTATAATCAGGTTGCGTGTTTATCTTTAACCCGAGGTCACGTCGTGACACTATATATTACGAGACAATCTTCCCACTTCAAGATTGTCGCCATGTTTTTTTAGGTCCTAAATCTACCATCATACACTAGTGAGCGGTAAAAATATGTTCATCTTAAAATAGCCACTGCAACATGACGTCATCCTAAAACGGAAAAATGGCTACACAGATAAGCCGCGGAAAGGACATACTTCTGTCTGTTTTTATTAGCTTGAGGGTCACTGGAGGTATTTGACGTGAATTGTTTTAAGTACTTTGAAGGTTGTTATCGACGAGAATCCCTATGTATTTCTAGAGATTTCTCATCCTCATTTTGTTTTCTGACGCGAGTCAATAATCCATATACATAATGTAACACAACAGGACAAAACATTTATTCAAAAAAAAGGTTGTGATTTAACAGCTTCTGCAGAGGCGTCATAGACTATTCGGACCTTTGTTGAGGTCCTTTGAGAGTTGGTGACAGGGTGATTTGGAATGTAAAAGTCACCTTTAACATAGGTGATTTAAAACAGCACTTGGCTAGATGGTAGCTAGTGGGAAGATTTTTTTTTCTAAACATCTTTATTGCTCAATAAATGGCTGTACACTTAAGCCGCAGGCTTATGCTGTGTACCGTGATGACATTTATTCTTTTTCAAAGAACGTATTTACAATTGTTTGATCCGTTAAAAGAAATATAAAATTATATAAATAAATTATTATAATTCTATTAATTCTGAATTATTACATATATACAATATAAGCATAAATGATGACATTCTGAAGTAGAAATAATATTGCACGAAATCATAGATTTGTACATTCCAGGTGAAATATAAACCATTGGACAAGGTCTGAAGAGGGCCCCTTTGTAGTGGCTATGTAAAGCGTTTGGTAGCTATGATATATTTGCACACCGATTCCATTATTAATTTGTTTTGTAGAAATGTTAGCTCAGCAGAGCCATACAACAAGAGCGTTGTGCTTATATCCTCAATAAATCCACCATTTTGTATATCAGTAATTAGCTTTAAGCGTTGGACAGTATATATAGGACAATGAAGAAGATAGTGGTCGGCTGTTTCAATTGAGATTTGACAAAGGCACTTTGGCGAATCAGTAATAAAATTGTTAAATAAATCATCATTGAGTGAGCTGCAGCCATTTCTCATGCGACAGAGGATGATGTTTGCAAGACGGTCCCCTACGTAGTACCAGAGCGGAGGCCGGTTTAAACGAAAAACACGAAAACGTTTTGATTTAAATTCTAAATGATTTATTATTGATTTAATATCCTCAGGGAGGCTATTCCAGTTGCGCAAAGTAGAGAGGAAAAATGATTTACTAAAGGAGGCTGTTCTGCTGAAAAAAGTGGTAAAAGTATTGTTTGACCTCTGTGGATAAGGATTTCTTGTTGATACACGTTGGGGTAACTTACTGTGGAGATTGTGATTAGTAGGGTTCGTAACCACCAGGTGAAACACATTCAAGCGATGAACGCATACTAAGTGTATGAAATCCCGTCTCTTCGTAAAGAAGAGAGCTGGCTACACTTTTAGTTAGGCCACTGATAATCCGGAGGCAATCCTTTTGCAGAATTTCAAGAGAATTCACCTGAAAGTCTGTGAGATTGTCCCAGACTACATCAGCGTATTCTATAGAGGGGCGTATAAATGTTTTGTACATAATTTCTAAAGATTTTCTATTCAAACGATAATTTATTCCTCGAAAGAGGGATATTTTCAAATGTGCAGAAGTTATCAGATTTTCAATATGATTTGACCATTTCCCAAGATGGTTAAAGGTCAGACATAAATATAAGTCTGCTGCCCATAACAGATATATCAATAGCAGAGGGCTGGCGAGGCTTAGAACACAATCAAGTTTCTGTCTATTTAGCATTAAACGATACTTTCCACCGCTCAGCCCAAGAGAGAATGGACTGGAGGTCTTGATCAATTGACAAGGAGATGTTAGGATGAAGAAGGTCATCCGAACTAATGTAAAGACATGTATCATCTGCAAACAACTGAATTGAATTTAGTACAGAGCTGGGGAGATCGTTAATATAAGAAACAGGAGCGGCCCAATGACGGATCTTTGGGGAACCCTTGCTTGTAAATTATTTAAAGTTGATATCGATCCATTGAGAACAACTCTTTTTTTTTTCGATTTTTCAAATAATTTGCAATCCATTCTAACAAGTTGTCGTGAATACCCATATTGCAAAGTTTAAGTAACAATCCTTTGTGCCAAACGCGATCAAAGGCTTTAGATATGTAAACAAATAAGAAAATCGCTTCTTTACCTTCGCCAAGTGCTTTATTTAAATCCAAATAGATATCTAAGAGTTGGTGAACAGTTGATTTGCCTGGAAAGAAACCATATTGGCATGGTGCTACACTGTTTTTAATGAACTCAAACACATACTTAAAAATAATTTTTTCGAATATTTTGCTCGAACAGCTTAATAGAGAAATGGGACGAAAATTTTGAACACAGCTTGGATCACCAGATTTAAAAACAGGAGTCACCTTTGCTGTTTTCCATTGTGTGGGAAATTGGCAAGATTGCAATGATCGGTTGAACAATTTGGTTAGACATGGTGTCAAAATTGAGAGTGCTTCAAATAATAATTTTGGACTGATCTCATCAGGCCCTACAGCTTTACTGGTATTAACAACGTTAAGTTCCTTCAGAGTATCTTCTTCTGAAATAACTACGAAACATAAACGGTTACCAGCACTATCAGGCAAATATTGTAGATCATCAGAATTCGATTCATCAACTGTGCATATATCTGCAAAGTAGTCATTGAGAAGTTGTGCTTTGTGTTCAGCATGGTAACACATTTCCCCAGACTGCTTTTTTAACGGAATTTGATTGAAATTAACGTTATAGGTTTTCAGATATGTTTTTCACAGTTTCCACCAACATTTTTTGTTAGTGTTTCCATTTGAAATTTGCGTCGCAATTTTCTCGTCATGAATGCGCTTCACCTGTCTAATAATTGATGTTGCGTAGTTCAGTTGTAATTTGTATTTATTTATGTTTTCAACTGTCTTAAATTTTCTCGAACGTGTATATAAGTTGTCTATAATTGTTATTTCAGTCTTAATTTCTTTTGTTATCCATGCTTTATCCCTTGGGTTAATTCTTACGAAATGATTTGGTATTGCTTGATTGGCGGCCTCCACTATAGCACTACTGAAACAGGAGCACATCTCGTCGACATCCACATCACCCCCCAAACCCCGGTCCCAATCGATATTATCTAATAAATTGCGAAAGAGATCCCAACTGGCTTTTTTGTAGTTCCAAACGTGGCGTCTATAACACAAGAGAGCCGGGAAGTTTTGCAATATGCCGGATTTTTTTACTAGACCTATGGCTGCAGGCAATATGATCCAGCAAAGTATTTGAATTGGGTCTCGTGACCTCTGTTATCAGTTGTGTAAAACCATGGGAAAGAATAATATTAGTCAAATGGCGGTTTGTATTATCTAATAGATTTTCGTTAAGGTCACCAGCGATTGAAATAGTGTGATTTTTGTTGGCGTCAGTCGCGTCTGAAATTTTATTATCCAAGTCACTCCATAGCTCCACCGCACTACTTGGTGGTCTGTAAATAACACATATAAATGAAGGGGGATTGTCTAAAACTTCAATTCAGATCATTTCGACGTTTGGGTGTTCAAACTCAGGCCGACGACGAAATGACAATCTCTCAGATATATAAATACAGCAAGCTTGATCCCGATCTCGCCGTAATGGTTCGTGGTAGCCAGGTAGAGCTATGGAGTAACAAGGAACATTGGCGGTCAGGCGACTCTCTGTAAAAGCTAGCACATCGAAGTCTGAAAGGTTGGCCAAAACTAAGTCTAATTTGCTTTTAATCCCACATACATTCAAATGAACGAATGAAAATGAGTAATTGTTATTATTCTGAGGACCGGGGTTTGGCTCAACGTCGCCGGATAGCAAATTAATTAAATGAATAGTTAGTAGAAAAATATTTACAATTTCAATAGATTACACAGTCTGGTCGAGTTTTAAACGGCACTGTAACAATTTAAGAGCGTTTAGTAATTCACAAAAAAATGGATGCTTTTTTAAATACACCTTGTTGTAAAGAACCTAGAACCAACCCAAAGAGGCACGATAGCTTGCCAAATCGTTACCCATTGTCGAGATAATAGCGTCTATAAGTCCGTGCGACCATCAACAAACCTGTCCAGTGTGGCATATTAGGTACATTCGTACATAAATCGTAGTATTTAAAACAATCAAAAAGTGGGATCAAACAAAAGGAGAAAAACAAACATAAATAGAACAAAATGACATATATACAGCAATTGTGGTCTGAGGAGGTAGATGTTTAGTTGAGTGAGAATGGGGTGAGGAAATGAATGAATTGAAATATTCGCCATTCATTATAATATGGATCGGATTTAATAAAAGTGGGAGAGATTGATATTGGAGTTTTTCCAAGACCAAATAGCTGTTATCCGGATATTTTACAGTTTTGGTTGAAAGCTTCCAAAGCAATATCATCGTCTGTTTCATACGGAGTGTCTGTTATACCTATACACAAAAAAAGTTAAGCCCCCCCCCCTCCCCTGAAAGTCTGCACCGACCGATAAAATCATTGGTGTAGGGAGATTGTTGGCTTACTGATGTTGTAGAAACGATTCTGACCATACAGGGCAACATTCTGGCGATAAGAAATAACCATTAATGGCAATATATCGTTAGCCAGATCAAAAGTGTATTGTAACAACAAGTCCATCTGGCTTCACTGGTCGAACAAGAACATATTCAAGTAAAACTGTCACTTTGAGTGTGTAGAACACATCCCTATAGCAGAAGGTCAATAGCGCGTATATCCTCCATTAGCTTACTACCTGCGTCTCACCCCTCCAGTGAGACGTCCGACCTGTTTTGTTCGCATTATTGTTTGCAGTTTGACAGCATTATGGTAGTTTTTGGTGACAAAGTAGTAAAGGTTAAGTGAATAAACACAACATTTCGACACCTGCACCAGTGTTGTCAACGAGTGCAACTGCAATTGGATATCAACATTTAATGATTGGATTTTAAAACAAAGAATTAAATAAAAGACGAAATTGGGCAATCAGAATTTATGTATAACCTTTTATGTAGTATATATATCCTTCTTTTAAAATATTAAGTTCAATTGCACTTTGTTACGTTTGACCTAATTATAAACAATGAAATGATTCTTGATTATAAATGGATTTTTATTTTATACAAATTCAAAACAAAAAAAAAAGCAAATAAAAAAGGAAAAAGTCGATACAGGTTTGTTCTAAATCACATCCAACATCGGTGGTACAAGAGTGGATCCTCATCCCCAAGGAGTCATCCAGTTAGCTTATATGGCATGAATATTAAAAACACTGAAAGTAAAAAGATCAACTAGATGTAACATTTACAACAGAGAAAAATCTGGTATGAAAAAATGAGAGGAGACAATAACTGGAAAACATAATTGTATCTGTCTACCTCTGGTTCTCCTCAACTAGCTGAGTTTAGAAAGGACGAGTACAGTGGTTGCACCTGTATTTATACTCCAAGATAGCAAAATGGTAGCTAAAGTATATGTAAATAACGCGTCATCTAACACCAAGTTTAGACATAAAAAAGAAACACTAAATTGGTGTCCCTGGACACGAAATTGCCATTAATAAATATGCTTCAAAATGTAATCTAACATGAAGTTTACAAACAAAGAATATCATAAGTGAAGTTCCTATTTACATTACAACTCTAGTTATATCTTATCATTATAGTAATATCAACCCCTTAATGACAATAGCAGTATGAGGAGGGTCTAAATCATAACATTGCCCCCCAACTAAAAGTAGCTTTTTTTAAAAAACTTCTTAACAAATAAAAAAAAGGTAACTCAAATGATACTCATCATAAATACTGCAAGAGGGAGTTCCCAAAAAATCATCTCGTGGGAGGATCACCTGAAAATATCAAAAGTACTAGACGGAACGGCTTAAGAAATCCGCCCCAACATTGTCAACACCCTTAATAGATTGTACAATATACTTATACGGCTGTAATGATATAGCCCAGCGCATTACTCTGTGGTTTGTGTGCTTCGCGTTGTCAAGATAACATACATACCTATGATCAGTTTGTAATGTAAATTCAGTACCATACAAGTAAACTTGGAACCGATTAACCGCCAAAAAAAGCCATACACTCACGCTCTACAACAGAATATCTACGCTCAGTTTCAGATAATTTCTTACTAACGTAAGCAACAGGAAAGTAACCGTCTTCATACTCTTGAAGCAAAACAGCACCAAGACCAGTGTCAGAAGCATCTGTTCGGACTATAAACCTACGAGACAAATCAGGCAATTTTACAATAGGTTCATGACATAATTCATCTTTTATTTGTTGGAAAGCAAGAGTATGCTCATCTCGCCAAGGTAATTTGTTAGATGAATTATTTTTGGTGAGATCTGTGAGGACTAGAGCTTTGTCAGAAAAATTTGGAACAAACTGCCTATAATAACCCACTAGACCAAGAAATGAACGCAGTTGTTTTTTAGTTCGAGGAATGCAGGCTTCTCTTATCTTTAAGACCTTTTCTTCCTGTGTCAACAACTGACCACCACCAACCTTGTGGCCCCGAAATCCACATCCTCAAAACCAATAAAGCATTTAGATGGCTTTAGGGTTATCCCACATTCCTGGAATTTCAGTAAAACATCATTAAGCATTTTCAAATGATCAGACCAGTTTAAAGTGTGACCCAAGACGTCATCAACGAAACTATCGACGTTGTGCACGTTGCCCAACAGCTTACGCATCATTTTGGTATACGTAGCTCCAGAATTTACCAATCCGAAAGGCATTCCACTGAATTGGTAATGACCCGAGGGTGTGCTGAAGGCAGTTATCATGGGTATTTGCCAGTAGCCTTTACAGCAATCAAACTTAGTAAAGTACTTATCAGTTGAAAGTTTTGCAAAAATTGATTGGACTTCAGAAAGCGGTTCACAGTCTACCTTTGTTATTTTGCTGACTTTACGCATGTCTGCACATGGCCTAATGCCACCATCCTTCTTTTTTTACCAAGATGATAGGACTACAAGAAGGAGAGTCTGAACACTCAATAACATCCAATCTTAACATTTCATTGATCTCATCCTGTAAAGAAGAATACATAGCATATGGAATCGGATAAGGTTTCGATCTAACTGGAGTATCATCCAGTAGAGTGATATCGTGTTCAATGATATTAGTTTTACCTGGAATGGAAGAGAAAACATTTTGGTAAGTATAAAATATTTTTTCAATATCTTTCTTTTGACTTTCATTTAGATTTGGATTTTCGTTACAGATTTCAGGCTCTCCAAAGTCCTCATAATCTAGTGTGATTACAGATGCTGCTGAAATGGAGGAACAATCATCATGTAAGCGATCAATATATTCTTTTAGCATATTAATATGGAACATTTTTTCAGATCCACCCAAATCTAAGATGTAATTGTTTAAGCCTGCCACCCCTTTAACTAGAAATGGACCCTTCCACTTCATAATCAGTTTATTATGACTTGTTGGAAGTAGAATCAGTACCTGGTCACCTACTTTAAGTGTCCGTGGAGTGGTTTTCTTATCAAGTGGTGTCTTGACTTTTCTCAAGCTCTGACTTTACAATTTTACAAGTTTCTTCAAGTCTACTTTTCAGATCAAGGACATAGTCGTACAAAGAGCGAACCTTGTCATCAATATTCTCATCTGACCAAATCTCTCTCAAGATGGCCATCGGTCCTCGTACGGTTCGACCATATAACACCTCAAAGGGAGAGAACCCACCAAGACTGTTAAGAGGGGCTTCCCTATATGCAAATAAAAAGAGGATCAATAAAACGGTCCCATTCTTCAGGGGACTCCATGGCCACACGTTTCAACATGAGTTTCAGTGTGCCATTATACTTCTCACATAAACCATTACATTGTGCATGATAAGGTGTTGTGGTTAAACGCTTCATCGATAATAAATGTCTAACTTGATACATAATTTCTGATGTAAACTGCGAACCATTGTCGCTTAAAATTTCCTTTGGGATTCCGACATCAGACAACATTCCTACAAGAGCCTCTGCCACAGTGGCAGTGTCAATGCTAGATATTGCTACAGCTTTGGGATACCTGGTAGCCATATCAACCAATGTTAGAATGTAACGCTTTCCACGCTTGGACTTAGGAACCAACGGCCCTATGATATCAACCGCCACTCTCTGAAATGGAATGGATATGACTGGCATGTTAACTAAAGGAGCTTTCCTAACCTTTCCCTTAGGAATTGTCCTTTGACAAGGGTCACAGAATTGACAAAAACGTGTAACGTCACCGTGAATTCCTGGTCAATAAAAGTGTGCCTGGATCCGGTCGAGGGTTTTCTTTATACCCATGTGTCCTGCAAAAATGCCTTCATGACCCAGTAATAAAACTGATTGCCTGTGTTTATTGGGAACAACAAGCTGTGGCTCATAACTACCGCCATTCTTTAAGACAATTTGTCGATACAAAAGTTTGTCTTTCCAAAAGAATTTAGTGTTCATATTACAACGGTTTACGGTTTTGCCACTTTTCGCCATTTCTCTGGAAGATTCTAAAGTAGGGTCATTTATCTGATCATGAATAAATTCTGTAGCATTAGACACATCAGGCAATTGAGGAATTTTCAAGTTATGAACTCTAGGCTTAGACGTATTGGTCTGGCTACGGGTAGTCATAGCACCAATCGAAAGATCAGTCTGACAAGATGGGACCGTATCCTAAACTCCTGGAATATTACCAATAATAAGATCACATATTGGGTCCTCCAAACATAAGGCCTCAACATTGCCAGAGAAAAACGGCGTGTTAATGTATATATTAGCAAGTGGAACAGTATTAGAAGACTTGTCAACAGATAAATAGGTGCGATACTTGCCACACAACTGCCTCTCAGACACCAAACTCCGTTTAACTATCACACCTGTACATCCAGTGTCCCGGAGCGTCACTGCCTCCTGATTTCCTACATAACCAGTTAATGTAGGCAAACCATGTAAAATACGTGAACCTTTAAATCTACAATATTCGGCTTTATGGCCAACTCTATCACATAAAAAACATCTTAGTGTTCGTTTTGTGTAGTGTTTTGTATTGTCGTTGGTATTGACTGAGCCCCTTATAGGTTCAGGATTGTGTTCGGTGTTGTATAGTTTTTTGCCATTATGTTTAACCAGACAAAATTGTAGGTGATGAGCATCTAAGTACACATCAGCCTCCCTAATAGCATCTTCTAAATTTCGAATGCTTTTTTCCCGCAGGTACACAGACAACTCCTGAGGAACTTGAAACAAGAACTGCTCAAGAACTAGAAAATTCCTAATACCAGAATAAGTTTTATCGAACCCCGCTGCGGATGTCCAGCGGTCAAAATAATTGCCTAGCCGAGATATAAATTGCGATGGGAGTTCAGCTTTACTGAGTTTTTCTGAATGAAATTTTCTTCGAAACCCATCTTCAGTTAACTGAAAACACCGTAGGAGAGAAGACTTAAGTTTCTCGTAATCATCTGCTTCATGGGATGGAAGCATTGTATAAACTTGCAGAGCTTTCCCAGACAACAGAGCACCTAGATAAACGGCATAGTTTTCTCTTTGCCAATTTTGACTTTCTGCGTATGTCTCAAATCGGAGAAGATAGGCATCCATATTGCCATTACTCTCATTGAAACATGGAAGTAATTGCTTCTCTAAAATCTGCAGCTCAAACTTTTTCTGTTTTTCAGCTGCCTCAATATCTAAGGCTCTCTGCCTAGCATCTCGCTCAGAATGTCTTTCTTCAGGTTCTGCAGATTGCACAAATTGCATATAAAGTTCTTTGCCTTCTAGACTAAAACTTTGTCCAAGAGCTAGTAATTCTTTAACCCGTTCCATTATTCCGAAACAATAAACCTTTCGAGAATGAGAAAAATTGGAAACGGCCTCCAAACAAAAAAACAATAATAGAATGCTACTGAACCAGAGTGTTATTCTACCAGCACACAAACCGCTCATCTCAATAACCCTGAGATATAACAATGTAATGTTGCGCCAAAAAGCCGTAAATACATACGTACAATCTAATCAGAATGAACAATACCCGAGGGGAGATCGAACCTGATACGTCCTGCACTCAACCGGCATCCACCACCACGATGCGATCTCTTGACAACTTTACAAGTCTACAAAAATGAAACAAACAAATCAGAAAAAAATGAAAAATTTCAGGATTTACAAAGTGTTCCTTGTAATTAGGTCAATTACGCCAAATACGCCTTCCCGGACAAGCCCCCATTGTTACGTTTGACCTAATTATAAACAATGAACTGATTCTTGATAATAAATGGATTTTTATTTTATACAAATTCAAAAAAAAAACAAAAAAAAACAAATAAAACAAATAAAAAAGGAAAATTATCTAAGTCGATACAGGTTTGTTCTAAATCACATCCAACATCGGTGGTACAAGTCAAGAGTGGATCCTCATCCCCAAGGAGTCATCCAGTTAGCTTATATGGCATGAATATTAAAAACACTGAAAGTAAAAAGATCAACTGGATGTAACATTTACAACAGAGAAAAATCTGGTATGAAAAAATGAGAGGAGACAATAACTGGAAAACATAATTGTATCTGTCTACCTCTGGTTCTCCTCAACTAGCTGAGTTTAGAAAGGACGAGGACAGTGATTGCACCTGTATTTATACTCCAAGATAGCAAAATGGTAGCTAAAGTATATGTAAATTACGCGTTATCTAACACCAAGTTTAGACATAAAAAAGAAACACTAAATTGGTGTCCCTGGACACGAAATTGCCATTAATAAATATGCTTCAAAATGTAATCTAACATGAAGTTTACAAACAAAGAATATCATAAGTGAAGTTCCTATTTACATTACAACTCTAGTTATATCTTATCATTATAGTAATATCAACCCCTTAATGCCAATAGCAGTATGATGAGGGTCTAATCATAACACACTTGATAAAGCCATCGGTACTTTCTTCGTGGTATTGCCTTAATTGTCTATCTGTGAATTGCAACCCACTGTAAATAATACATTGGTGTCATTATTTTTTTTTTTTTGGAGTGTATCAACAAAATATTTTCTACGAATTGGTCGTGTTAAGTCGAAAATAGGGAGCTGACTTAAAGTGTTTATTTGATTATCCGCCTTTTTGTCACACTTTGTCTGTTTCCCTAGTATTAGTTTCTTGCTCTCCCTTTACGAAAAAAAAAACCCATCGTATCGCTTTTCATAATAGGCAATTAAGTATACAGTAACTCTACGTTGGTACTTTTCTGACTTTACCTTTCTGTGGATATACAATTTGAAAATGAAATATGTTGACTTGGGTTTTATCATATTTGTTAAATATAGAGTTTAATGAACAGTCATTACCTTGATTAACTCAAGAACACGTTGAGTACAGATGCGCGTAGATGTCAGATGTAGATGCCATATAAATGAAACAATCGTCAGTGCGGCGTAAAACATCAACCGATCAAATTTTAGTCTATATTTTGCCTTTTTTCAGTTTCATTGCGCTTACCTCTTAAAATATTTACAGATAATCATATAGTCTCAAGTAAATAAAGCAATACTACTGACACATACCCCCACAGAATGCTCTAAACTTCTTAAAAGTGTCAACATGCCATTTTCTTAATGACGTCATCGGCGTACTTGGCGGGGGGTGGCTGACAGAAAGTAGTCTATGAAGAAAAGTATAGTATAAACGTCACCCATGTGTGTTACTACAAGGGCTTGTAACAGAACTCTCACTTAAAACAGGACCATTTTATATCTCTTATTTTCTAGTGACGTCATTGCGCTTGAATTACAGTAGGGGGCCTCCTTGGCTCTGTCGGTTAGAGTGATACTCTCTAAGTTCGACATAGGCTTCCCATCGATGCGACGCGGGTTCGAATCCAACTCAGACAAAATAAAAATTGAAAAAGATCTGACTGGATTTGTTACTCGGTCGCCGCATGTGGGAGATTAACCAGGTACTCTCCGAAGCTCGGGGGTTTCCTCCAAGTAATGAGCCCGGTTTGCTCCCCCACCAAACCCGGCAACGCAGTCATATAAGTGAAATAATCTTGAGCGCGACGTATAACATCAATCAATCAAACCCATCAATCTACAAAATAAACTTATACACTCAACAATGCTGTAACTATTTGAAGAAAATCAGACATTCCAGATAGTCGATTTAAATGTTGATGTACCACGGTGATGCTGGCTTTGAACTTCGTCATATTATGTAACATGTCAGGTCAAAAGAATGAAAGCTCTGTTGGAAGTAACAATCGAGAATGGTAATCCTGTCACAAAGAAAAAATAAGTGAGTCTGTCTCACATTACCCAGTTTTATTCAGGTCCGCTTCACCCTTGGACTATAAACATTTTATAAAAAAATACAATGTAACAGTTTTCCGGACTTTTGTTCTAGATGTTCACTCATTCAAAACAACATGGCTGGTTACAGATCAAGTATACATTGTGTTCTGCTTCGCACCTTCTTACAGAAGTTATCGCCCTTGGGCTTTAGAAATTTCTTTATAAATGACGGTTTTCCGGACTTGGTATCTTACTGATCAGTTGTCAATTTAGAACTTCTTATGATGAATTCTAAGGATTTCAGGGATCACCCTGGACAACAGGTTAAACCCTCAAATAGTAATGGAATAGCCTTTATTTTTGCTACTATTTAAAATATTCACTGAATTTCACACTCATTGGTAACCATCCGGTAGGGGACTATGTATTGCTATACAATACTCTCATAATGCTTGTTACATTTAAAAATGTATTGCAGAAAGGAAATATTTAGAGTGTAAAGCCAGTAATTTCCGTGAGACTATGTTAGCGAAATGTGGTATATATTACTACTCATGTTTGCGCTGCTGTAGATGTTTCTAAACTATAAAGTTTCCCTTACACTTATGTCAGAAGTGGGACACCTAGTTAACTGTTATCCAGAGATATGAATCTAGTTGGATATTGTATTCATCTTTTATTTCAGATTTTCGAGATATTGCTAAGGCGGAGAGTCCGGATTTAGAAGTGATAATAAAGGACCCAGTACACAGCCAGGTGGAATTCAGACGAGGGGATCTATCAGAGGAAGTTACAAATTTCGATATCGAATCTGGTGATTCCATGGTTAAATTTGTTCCTTCAAGATCTAACATCAATGTTGGGCGTAAATCGTTCGGGCTTAGTATGAAACCAGAGTCTTACAATGAATGTGGGGATTGGGAAGATTGCATCTCGCAAATAAATGAGATAGTTTGATTAAAGTGGCATGAGCTGCCGAAATGTTGATATTTTGACGTTAAAACAGATTGCTGAAATTATTAGCTATTTTTCTCAAGTATAATTCAGAAGCTTTATAGTGCTTCTAGTCTCGAAAATGTACGATAAAGTATTGTTTTGAACTAACTTTGGCTTAAAATGAATGAATGGTCGTCCCGGTTATTTAAATTTTCGGTTCGCACAGGCCACATACTGTATGGATTTCCCTCATTCCAACGCCAATCATTTAGTTTATCGATAGCCTTCAAAGCCTCTTACTGTTCAACTTCTTACATTTTCTATATATGCTTCGATTCCGCTTTTATATTTTGATTATGTTGTTTGGAAAATCACTTGAAACCTTTTTTTCGATTACTTATTAATAATTACTGCTGATTGAAAGCTTCCCCGTGTTTTTTTTTGAAAGTTGTAAATACCTTTGTAAATTTCAACATTTATGCAAGCATTTAGTTGTCTTCTGAACAATGTCTCATTTCCAGTGTAAATATTGTTTTTCTAATGAAATAAATTGATTTGAATGATGTCCACAATGTGATTTATTGAAAGGCGTAATCAAGACATATTAATAACTCTAAGAGATATGCAATGAATTTACATACTAAATGAAAAATACCGCCTTCTGTTACAATGATACACATCCTGAACGCCAAATTATATAACGATTATTCTCTTAATAACTGCTAAGTCTATAGAAATCGTAGTTTTAATAAAATAAGCTTTTATTTGTGTTGATCGATTAATAAAGTCTCCAACAATTTAATAATGTTTATCAACGCTCGTTTTTATGAATTTATGGAAACATATTCAGAATTTCGTCTAATTTCAGCTATTAATATTGTCAATTTGAATCACAATTATTGAGATAATAATCGGCAACTGAGAAGCGTGCTTATAAACGCAATGAAAGTCTCTGTAAGTTTGTACGTTATTGTATACTTGGGTGAAAACTCAATCTGCTAGTCGGCGAGATCCAGTCATGAAGAAGAGGTCTGGTTTACTGGTGATCCTCCTGGTGCATGGTAAGTAAGAAATTCAAATGTCACACCTTTCAAAACTTTGCTAAATTGATCATTGTTGCCAAATGAAGTAAAAAATGTGTTTTCAGTACGTGGAGTTCCATCAAGTCGATTTCTTTTAATCTATTCCATGTTTTCTCTAAGCCGTTTCTATTGGAATAACAATATACTGACAATAAATACATAAATAAGCTCCCTATAAAACTACAGATTTCTTGACCGTGGGTGTAAACCCAAATAAAATTTGATTGGTATAATCTGAAGTTTTGAAGTATAACAGTTATTGCAAACGATTGTTCCGCAGTGTGTATATCGTGTCCATCGAAATGGCATTCGTTCAACAACCACTGTTACTACATAAAGCTTTCAACAGCTAAGCTGACATATGATATGGCGCTAGACAGTTGCAAAGACATGGAACCGGAGAGCTACCTTGTGACTCTAGAAACCAGAGCCGAGTACAAGTTTCTGAAAGACTATTTGTCACTTCGAGTCTGTAAGTATTAACTGTCTGATATAAGCGATGTTGTGTTGTCTTTGTGTTTATTTGTTTAGCTAGTTTAGTTAGACAAAGGTACGTTCACACTATACCCCGAATTCGGTTCGGTGTCCGAAACGTTTTCCGTACTAAAATGGCTTCAATGTTTATCAGTAAATTTGTTCACACAAGCTTGGTCCGAATTCGCTACTGACACCGGATTCGGACAGCACGAATATAAATGGCTCACAAAGCCATTTTATTTGGTCCGGGGTCAAAATCGTCCACGATTTTCCGTTCTGGCCAATCCGAATCGACCTGTAAAAACATGGCAATCAAAAGCACAGTGAGATACATAGGGGTTTGGAGATGAAACAATCGAGCGGTTTCGTGTAGAAATGGAGTTGAATAAATTTTCACAGGATTTCTGAAGGATTATGACAACAGGTGTCCCTTTTCCTGAAAAAAAAAACCAAGCAAACAAATTTCATCTTCCAAACCGCTCTCAATTCTTGTTGAGTTATGTTTTGTTGTATCAGTATGAACTGATTTGATAAAATCGGTCGATTATTCGTTGCAGTGTGAAAAAAAAACACACCGAAAACGCTGACCTGTCCGAAATCCGGTTCGTAAATCAGTCCGAATTCGCTGCATAGTGTGAACGTACCTTTAGACTGGCTGAGCTTCGTCATAAGTTTGATTGATGTTTTACAAAGCCCTTTAGATTTTTTTCACGTATATGGCGACGTTGCCAGGATTAGTGGGAGAGAAAATCGAGGTCTTTTTCCGGACCCTCAGCAAGTACCTGGCAAATATCACTCGTTTAAAAAACCCAACGGAGCAGCATGCCAACTAATTTGTAATACAACCCTCCAATGAGATACTTTAGTGTGATTTCTCACACTACACCCCCCCCCCCCCCTATAATTTCACTCTCAGGCAGTGTGTTATTTTTGTCATAATCAACTAGTGAAATTATGGCCCAACTTACTGCTGATTGGTTAACAAACATGATTTTCCAAGTTCAACTAATCAAAACACAAGCTTGCATTCTCAGCGTAGGGATAATACGTTTGTTTTCCTTTTATGTAAAAACTTGGAAGACATCCTTGTTAGATTACAAGTGATTGGCAGTATAACTCACAACTATACGAGTCGGTAGCCAATCATGTTATGGTTTACATACAGCGGACTACATTTATGCAAAATAGTATGATTTTCCCACGATCGCGTCATAGCTACTTCCATATAAGGAAAGCATTTGAATGTACGTACATGACATACTTCTTGACATAAACAAACTACTTCGTCTGCTTACTTCCGTTTTTCTAACAAATTATGATTGAATACGAATATATCATAGCCGTATTTACTCCTAACAGTATTTACACTCTCCGTATCAATAATTAAACACTGGATAATTAAAACTTTTAATCAATCAATCTACCCAAACTGGCGTCTCGCAGATTTCTCAAAGCACATGCATTGACCTAGTTATCGTAATTGTGTCGGTGTAGAGGTCACAGCAAAACCTGACCTCGTCATTGGATTGCAGACATTGAACTATTGATATGTTTATTTCTGTTTATTCTAAGAAGTGCCATTCATTTGTAGGATAAATATTTTATCTCTTTATTCTTAAGAATTCGTGAGCAACAAAACTGTTTGATTTTAGAGACCTTTCTTGTCTAGCGTATAAATACAGTTTCCATGTCAACGCGGTGAAGCGGTCTGCCTTCATTAGAATGGCTGTGATGTAGAGCTGCATTTCAGAATAAAATGCAGTATTTTGGTGTATTGTGAGAAAAAGATTAACCAATTTGAGTCCGTTTGTTACAATGCAGATCACTCTCATCTGTTAATTTCCAAAGTCACTCGCCAGAGGCTCGTGACTTTGAAAATTAATAGACTCGAGTGATATTCATCGTAACAAACGGGCTCTCGTCAGTTAACCTCTATATATTGGCTAAGATCCTGTGTAGATGTCAAAATCTATAATGCTAAAAAGCGCCATCCTTTTTATAGGGAACGCAAGTCACGTGTGAATTCCACATATTTCCTGTCACGGGCACTGCATTGCGCATGTGACTGAGCGTTTTTCGTTCCAACATGACGTTTAAATCTGACGTTATGGAACAAAATACGTCAAATGGAATTGCAACGTCACCAAAAACGTTATAAATGACGTCATCTGTCACCGGATATCACACAGTCTCGTAATGGTTCTTATGAGACTTGCACCCCCTATTGTTCCCTATATCGAAAGGTTACGAGCCATTTTCTGTTTGTACATATATATACCCTACTAGAAAAACCTCGGACAAGTTCGATTTTCGGGCGAGTCACACAGGTCATTAAGGTCAAAGCCTGTCCCGCATTTTGTGAACAAGATAACTTACCATCACATACATATTCTTTTTATTATTTGTTTTGTGTATAAAATATAATTAAAGTTGCATTAGCTGCCAAAATGTTGATATTTTGACGTTAAAACTGAATGTTGAAATTATTGGCTATTTTTCTCTAGACATATAATTCAGAAGATTATTAGTGCTTCTGGCCTCAAAAATGTACGAAAAAGTATTGTTTTGAACTAGCTTTGGCTTAGAATAAAAACATGGACGTACCGGTTTTTATCCCCCGGGCATATAATGCGGGGGTATATAGCGATCAGCTTGTCTGTCTGTATGTCTGTTTGTCCGTAATCATTTCTTGTAATCGCATCTCCTCCCAGGGGTTTCATCATTTTTTTCGAAACTTGGTAGACATCTTGGATATTATGCGAGGATGTGCACCTCCCATTCTAGTTGCGCTGGTTTTAATATTTTCAGAGTTATTGCCATTTGCTGGCTATATACGAAGACTTAGACAGTTAGTGCTTGTCATCGCATCTATTCCCGCAGTTTTCATAATTTTTTTTCGAAACTTGGTGGACATGTTGGATATTATTCGAGGATGTGCACGTGCTATTCTGGTTACGCTGATTTCGTTGTTTTCGTTACTACCCTTTTACGACAGTATAGGAAGACATAGACAATTAGTGCTTGTCATCGCATCTCCTCCCACGGTTTCCATCAAATGTTTTCGAAACTTAGTGGACATGATGGATATTATGTGAGGATGTGCACGTTCTATTCTGGTTACGTTGCTTTCGTTGTTTTCGTTACTACCCTTTTACGACAGTATATGAAGACATAGACAATTAGTGCTTCTCATCGCATCTCCTCCCACGGTTTTCATCAAATGTTTTCGAAACTTAGTGGACATGATGGATATTATGTGAGGATGTGCACGTTCTATTCTGGTTACGTTGCTTTCGTTGTTTTCGTTACTACCCTTTTACGACAGTATAGGAAGACATAGACAATTAGTGTTTCTCGTCACATCTTCTCCCACAGTTTTTATCATTTTTTTTCGAAATTTGGTGGACATGTTGGATATCATGCGAGGATCTGCCCCTTCTATTCTGGTTACGCTGGTTGCTTTATTTATACTGCCCTTTTCCGACAGTACCTGTATACAAAGACATAGACAATGGGTGCTTGTCATCACATCTGCTCCAACGGGTTTCATCAAATTCCTTCGAAAATTGGTTGATATGTTGGATATCATGCGAGGATGTGCACCTCCTATTTCGATTACGCTGCTTTCATTATTTTAGAGTTACTGTCATTTTCACACAGTATACGAAGACATAGACAATTAGTGCTTGTCATCACATCTCCTCCCATAGTTTTCATATCTTTTTTAAAACTTGGCGGACATGTTGAATATCATGCCAGGATCTGCCCCTTCTATTCTGGTTACGCTGGTTTTATTATTTATACTGCCCTTTTCCGACGGTATACAAAGACATAGACAATGTGTGCTTGTCATCACATCTTCTCCCACGTTTTGTATCACATTTTTGTTTTGGTGGACACTTTGGATATCATGCGATCTACGCTGGTTTTGCTATTTTCAGAGTTACTGCCCTTTTCCGACTGTACAGGAAGACATAAACAATATGTTTCTGATGACAAACATGTATAGTGTTTCAGGGCATTGTTACCTTCCAGAAAGCTGTGCATTGTGTTTTTTCTTGATGCCACGTGATATGGGTTTCTAAATGCATTTTCTCCTACATATTGCATTGAGTATTGTTGACACTTGGTGAGGATGTTGTTATCAAGTGAGGATGTGGATATCCTGTATGGAAAAGAACTTGTGTCTGTTCTTAGTATGTTTCCACTTACACAATCTTATTTGGGACCGGGGGGATATGTCATCCTGTGATTACTCTTGTTAAATTCCAGCGACATTTATTACTTTTTCTATAACCCATTAGAGCGTCTTATTATCGTGACGGTCATGAATTATAAAAAAAGTGTGAATTTTGGCAGCTCAAGAGACCTTAGACGAGTTGAATTCCTGTCAATACTTATACGTCCAAGAGTCAATCCGGTCAAAGACTTCGGTATAGTTAGGAACCATTAGATTCAGCCCTATCATTTTTAGTATACAGACGAATTTATGTCTATTCTTGTTTGTCCGTCAGTTCATCCGCCCCACGTTCTGGATAAGGTGACAATGTCCAATTAATTAGAGTCAGCTATTGCATTCTCTGTTAATATGTATAGAATAAAAGGTTTCGTCCAAGTTCAAGTCTCAGGTTTGTTTGAGCTATATTTGTATTTTACACATGTCATTGAAGTCAAGGTATCAATGTGGACATGCTATGTTATGAACCGTTGCATTGAACACATACATGTACATATTTTGGTATAAAGAGAGAACTTGATGGTGTGCGATCATCAGGAGATATCGAACCCGTATTTATAGATCACTCAATCCAAATCTAATCGTTTAAATAATGTCAGTTAGTTATAAAATGTTTAATTAGGTTTCAAGTTTGTGTGACAGATTGAGTTTCTGGATGGGCGTGACGTCCTGGAACTTAGACATGCATGGGTGACATCTTTATGGTGGCTTGATTTCATTGGTCAAAGTCTGGGCTGAGATTTGATTGGGTAACTAGTTAGGTAGTTTGGGGTTATATAAGAGAGGAAGTAGATTCAAACAAGAGGGGAAGAACCAAGAGAGAGGAACAACCAGGAGGAGAGAGAACAAAGACGTATAGCAATGAATTAAGAACTTAGAGAATACTAGTGTTAAGAGATGTTTGTTATAGTCACATAGTAACGAACTGAATATGATTTTGATAGACTGGGAGCAGATTTGTAACAAGGGAAGGTTTGATAACTAAGAAGTTGACTTAGAACATTAAAACAAATATAATTGTGGGTAAATCGTGATTTTCGGCTTTTCACTGGGTATTATTAGTGTAGTTTATGCGATTATCAAAAGCCGCCCTGGAGAGTCAACTGTACACGCCTGATTTGTAAGTAGACATATATTTTAGATTCATTGTTAATTAATTATATTTAGCCTAGGGGTACCAGTTATCGAGGGGTACCAGTAATCGAGGGTTAGGCACATTATTGATTGTAGACAGAAAAGTCCTTTATGAAATGAAATAAAATTTCACACATACTTACAATTCGTAGTTTCTTTCATTTTCAAAGTGCAGATTTTGAAATTTAGTCCGCGAATTAAATTGTATGAGCAGACGATGTTGTCATCAATCCATCGGCAAAAAATAGACAGTGCAACAGAAGTCTTAAAAATCCATAAAGTATGAAAAAGTTGAACAAATGTTAACTCCTAAATCCACATAAATCACTGAACATTATGCTGCATGAAAAATAATTATTAAAATTTTGCGGAAAGTGAGTTTAAAGCGCGACTTTAGAATCTAGGTCAGTTGATCGAGTGGGGGGGGCATTCATTGATTTGGATATCCAAGTACCTTCATAGTATGTGTTAACATAGGCAAAAACATAAATGAACGTTTTCGTTATGTTCAAGGTTTTTGTTTACCGGTGTGAGGTTTTGGCATTTGAAAGTGGCCTTTTTTCAAACAAAAGAAAGCAAGAACTTGTCTATAGTTCACTGAAGTATGTCCATTATATTCGATAAGCGTGCTTATGTGTGGAAATCTTTGAAAAAATTATCAAAAACTGGCTTTTCCCCAACCCTCGATAACTGGTTCCCTTGCTGTTGAATTTCAAGTCGGGCACCAAGCTGACCTTTTCCTTCGGATAAAGAAAACACAGTCACCCAGCGATGTTAAATTACTTAAAATAGGTAACAAACAGGTACATCTTGACACTCCCAAAGTTATATTACTATGACCTAAGCCATTTTATTTGGCGATCGATTAATGTCACATTTACTCTCGATAACTGGTCCCCTCAGGCTATATTGAAAATACTGAATGAGGAGTTGTGTTGTTTGGACTCAATACGTTTCACATAATTTGTTTTATTTTATTTTCTTTACGTCCTTCTATTCCGGTCCGTATATTATTTGTGAGGGTTGGGCCCAGCGGGCGAATTATTCATACATATTCTGAACTCTGTGTATAGGAAGAGATATTAGTATCCTCTGGATGGTTTGGTTGATTGATTGTTTGATTGATTGATTGATTGTTTGGTGTTTTACGCCGCGCTCAAGATTATTTCACTTATATGGCGCCGTTGCCAGTTTTATTGTGGGAGGAAACCGGGCTCTATGCCCGGAGGAAACCCACGACCTTCCGTTGGTAACTGGCAACCATCCCACATAGGTCGTTCTAGTGAAAACCGAGTCAGAAAATTTTCCAATTTTTTGGACTGAGTGGGAATGGATGGTTTGGAGATACATATATATTAAGAGAATACCGAAAGTGGACAGCGTAACATCTATTAGATGAGATCTGCCAAAGTGTTCTTGTTTTAAGAGTTGAAAGACACGTGAGAAGAGGAGATATGCTGTTGTTTCATTGGTCAGTGATATATATTTATGAACACTAAAACACAGGGAAAATCTTCTTGTATAAAATAACCACGGAGACAAGTTTTTAATTGTGTTAAAAAGAGGTATATCAGGGATATATATTGCTAGGCTTAGTAAAAATCTAACCCGTCATAAGTTTGTGGATATTTTTTTTTTTTGTATTTTATAAACTTAATAGATAAAACACGATCTTACAAATAATAAACGGAATATTGTACATTTGTGATTGATTAGCATTTATATTGTCTTCTATTGACAGGCTGGGGAATAACACGTCTCAAGGGTTATTATCCGCCTTTCACAATTGTTTATATACTTTATTTAACAGGCAACTGTATCGGCCAATCAAACCAATGATTCAATGTAGCGAATGTTAAATTTACAAACCTGCAGTGTAATAGTCAATGAAATTCAAACTTTTGGTAGCGCATTGTCAATATTATGGCACACGTTCGAAAGGTAAAAAAACGGTTAATTTTTAAAGAGTGGTATATTATGCGAGGGGTTCTTTTAGTCTTACACGTTGCCAAATAATTGATACGCGCATCATATATCCAAAACCTTTTGGCTAATTAACCACGCGTTATATTTAGAAACCTCCTGTTTAATTTCATGATTACACGATCTTCTTATTTTTGCACACGACATGCAATAACATGCCGGATGAGGGATATAACATTCATATAGGTTAACAAGTTAAAGCAACCGAAATCTTTTTAAAGTGGCATAAGCTGCCAAAATGTTGATATTTTGACGTTGAAACAGAATGTTGAAAATATCGCATATTTCTCCTAAGACGTATAATTCAAAAGCTTTTTAGTGCGTCTAGTCTCGGGAATGTACGATAAAGTATTGTTTTGAACTAACTTTGGCTTAGAATAAATGAATAGTCGTCCCGGTTATTTAATTTTTTTTACTTTTGGAACACTATTCCGGTTTGTATAGGCCACATACTGTATGGTTTCTCCTCATTCCAACGCCAATCATTTCGTTTTTACTGTCGTGACGATTAGCAATTATGAAAAAGTGTGAATTTCGGCAGCTCATGCCACTTGAACGCATTGTACAAGAAAATGAAGCGAACTTATTAACATCCTGATATTTTTATAAAGAAAAAAACAGCCAAGAAAGCTTAATTCTTTTTTTATATAGTTTCTAAATGGTTGCTTACAAAATGCTGAAATGCGATTTACCAAATGCAATATTCTTATACTATACACATATCTTCATCAATATATCGCCTTAGAATAAAAGCTTTCAGGTTCAATGAATCTAGGCAAACAATACATTCCTTTCTTTCTCAGTGTCATCTTCATTGTCGCGCTATAAAGATAATGGCGTGTTTAGAAATTTAAAAAACTCTACTTTGTATTTCTGTTATGTATAAAAAACATTATAGCCTGGAACATCATGATTTTGCCAATCGTGAAAATACACTTGATGGATTATAATTAATATTTACCGATAAAAACCAAATATCCTCTATATATGTAATTAAATAGACACCAGAAAAGTGCCAAAGTGTGTTTTTTTGTCGGAGATTCTGCTTGCTACTCAGTTCGTTTGCCTTTTTTTCAGATGAGGCCGACAATGGTTGGTTGACGTCTGGGAGAAGAGTTGACGGTGTTTGGGTCTGGAATACAACCGGAGAAACCATTGATCAGACAGTTTTCGATTGGGGACCACATCAGCCTGATAACCGAACAACCAGTCAACAAAAGTGCCTCTCGTTTTGGCCAAAAAGATTCAGAATGGCTGACACCTTTTGTTGGAAATATGAAAGGCAGTTTATTTGCGAATTAGACGAACAAGATGACGACGGTAAAATGTTATACATTCTAGTGCATGCATATACAAATCTATTGGCATTATAAAAGCCAACTTAAAAAAAGAAATGTTTAAAATTACCAGATGACTAACATACAGTTTGTCCTAACGATTTACGAAAGCCTTTTCGATTTTAGCAGCCAGATTTCAAAATTACCAGTTAAGTAATACTGCCCTGCTCTGTAACAAAGCAAAACACATATTATTGGAGACATCTCTAGTTCACTGTACATTTGTCTGGGCACCGACACTCACACCGACAGAAAAATAAATTCCTGCATGTGCAAAAAGAGTCGAAGACAATATTCCACATGGTAGAGTCATGATATTGCTGGTGTTAATTTTTAATAGGAATCGGTCTTGAATGATTTGGGAAAGTCAGAAAGTGATAACGTCTATTGAGTTATATGTGTATAGGTGTGTTAAAATTGTACTATACTTTTGGGCAGTCTCTACTCATCGAATGTCGTGTATGACTAGGGAACTAACGCAAAGTTTGTTTCGTTACAACCTATGTTTTCAATGCATATTTAGTGCACAAAAATCCCTGTTCATAAATCGTTTAATGGGTCTTCAAAATTGATGGCACCATGTAAAATTAAAATCAATTTGAACAGCGCCAATCTGTTTTAGGAGATAACTTAATCCAAAAATTAAAACCCCAGTTGGATCAACACCTATTTAACCATGTCGAGTAAAAGAATCAAGTTTGTGAAAATAGTTCTTTCTTCGACATCAACTTGTTCTGTAATCGTCAATTTCAATTTACTGTGTTTTTTGATTAGCTATTGGAACTTTTATTAATATTTTGATTTGCCTGGGAATAATCTGTATTTTTTATGTGTTTTTGTGCTTTGGGTGAGATGGATGCAGTTTGGAGAGCTCATTTAATACTTCCTTGTCTTTGGGTGACTAACCCTGGTACTAAAATCTTAAACTCTCACATTTTGGAATTGATGGCATTCCTTCTTAGAGCTGTCCAGGATGTAACACTCTCACTCAGTGTACATGGAATGACTAGTTTGACCATGTCCTTTTACTGGCTACTGTTCATTGATCAATTTCAGGTTCAATGAATCTAGGCAAACAATACATTCCTTTCTCTCTCAGTGCCATCTTCATTGTCGCGCTATAAAGATAATGGCGTGTTTATAAATTTATAAAAACTCTACTTTGTATTTTTGTTATGTATAAAAGAACATTATAGCCTGGAACATCATGATTTTGCCAATCGTGAAAATACACGTGATGGATTATAATTGATATTTACTGGTAAACACCAAATATCCTCTATAGATGTAATTAAATAGACACCAGAAAAGTGCCAAAGTGTGTTTTTTGTCGGAGAACCTGCATGCTACTCAGTTCGTTTGCCTTTTTTTCAGATGATGACGACATGGGTTGGTTGATGCCTGGGGATCGTGACGGATGATTGGGTCTGGAAAGCCTAGGTGAGGTCGGGACACGTCAAAGCTAGGGTGTGTAGGGACAACGATCAAGGAAGATAAAAGAGTTAGGGTCAAATTTTGTTCAGTACTTAATTGGGAGCTGTAGCTTAGACGATGTAATATTGGAAGTGGAATTAAGAAAGGCCGATGGCCAAGCTTTTTTGGTAGAACTAAGTAGACCCAAGGATCGCCAAAAAATTGTAAGTAGGTTCTTATACTATTTGTTTGTGACTTCCGTTTACTTGTTGAGGTTACTAATATATATATATAGATATATAAATTAGCGTAGGGCTTCTCCTTTTATGGCTCTTCTCGGCTTGCCTAAAGGGGCAATGTAGCTAGATAATCTATTTGTTAAACAATTCCTTTATCCTAGCATAGTGGTCTATTTTAGTAGATTAGTGCGGTTTATTAGATAGCTTAACATTGGTGTTTTTCTTTCCTATTGTAGCTTGAACCGCACACATTAGCATTACAACTGTAGTTCCATTGGAAATTGGATGATGTTAGTTTCACATTGGGGAACCAGAGACGTTTGTGTATGTGTACAAGAATAAATAAATCTTAGAAACGATTTCTGGAGTTGCGTCTACTTGCATGTTCTATTTGTGTTCTTTTGTTTACAGATTACATTGGATGGAAATAACTGTGTAGCTGATAGGGGCTATTAATGGACTAAACCTGGTTTGGTCAATAATATTAAAGTGGCATGAGCTGCAAAAATTCACACTTTTTTCATAATTTTTGATCGTCACGGCAGTAAGAGGCTTTGATTGATTGATTGTTTGGTGTTTTACGCTGCGCTCAAGATTATTTCACTTATATGGCGGCGTTTCCAGTTTTATTGTTTTTGATTTGATTTGATTTTGATTTTTGATTCACCATTTATAACTGTACAAGAAACGTATATAAATGATATACAGAAAGGCGGGAATAAAGTCATAAAGACTTGATCTATCCCAAAGAATAGTTAAAGTTATCATAGAATGGAGTAAATGGTGGAACTTTAAAGCAGTAGAAAGGTTTTTTTCACAAAAACATCGAATGGACAAAAACATACAAAAAGAAAAGTCTAGTAAACATTTCTATATCCGCAAAAACATCTATACATTTACACACACAGCATGCACGCAAATACACATCCACGCATCAGTACATAACGTATAACTTAATACATGCAGACATGTTTCATAGGATTTTCATTTGAGATCAAGACACTCACGAGAAAAATTAAATGTTCACTTTTGTTTTGAGCAAACCAGAATATTCTAGCCTACTTACTACAACAAAATGTTACCGAGGAGACGATCCTTTAATTTAGATTTGAAAAGTGAAATAGAATTGATGTTTTTGAATTGTGTGGAAGATTGTTCCACTCTCTAGGCCCAATTAGTTTTATGGAATAGAACGAAAGGTTAGATTTGTATAGAGGTTTGTAAAGATTTAGTGCACGTGCTCTTGTTGGGTAGTTGTGAATATCTGATTGTTGAGTGAAAAGATGAGCTACTCTAAATGGAAGAAAAAAGGGATGATGAACAAATTTATGAATGAGAAGAAGAGATCAGTGCAGTATGAGATCTTTAAGAGGCTGGATTTTAAGACTTTTGAAAATTGGGGAGGTGTGTTCAAGGCGATGGGAAAGTGTGATAGTGCGAACTGCACGTTTTTGGAGGAGAAATAGATGATTTAAATGAGTAGGCTACGTGTTTCCCCACAAACTGTTCGCATATGAAAAATATGGCATGATTAGAGAAAAATAAAGAAGGATTACGGTCTGTCTATTGATGCACTTTTGTATATGCTTGATAATACCAATGTTGCGAGATATTTTTTATATATGTGGTCTCCATGACAGTTTAGAACAAAAAATAATACCAAGAAACTTATATTGATAAACCTTTTCTATTTCTGTCGATGAGAGAAACAGCTTGGGTGTGTCTTTTAGTAAACGTCCAGTTGGCTTAATGACCATGAATTTCGTTTTGTTAGCATTCAATGACAATCGGTTTGCGGATAACCAGTTTAAAATTATGTTGAGTTCGGTGGACATTTCATGGGTGGCGTCATCTATGGATTCAGAGGAGGAGCAAACACTGGTATCGTCTGCAAATATGGTAAATTTGAGGAGATGTGATGCTTTAGTAATGTCATTTATGTAAAGTAAGAATAATGAAGGTCCCAAAATCGAGCCTTGGGGCACGCCGTAAGTAATTTGCATAGCTGATGACTTGTAGTTATTGATTTCAACTACCTGAGAGCGGTTACTTAAGTAGCTTTTAAACCACTGCAGAGAGGAGGAGCGAAAGCCATAATAATGTAGTTTATGAAGAAGGAGGGGAGGGTTTACTGTATCAAATGCTTTGATAAATCGAGGAATGTTGTAATAGTGAACTGTTTGTTGTCTGAGGCTGAAACTAAGTAATCATGTAAAGAGCAAGCTGCATGTAATGTTGAATGATGGGCTCGAAAACCAAACTGATCAGGAGAAATAATATTACTTTTGTCGAGGAAACCGGGCTCTGTGCCGGGAGAAAACCCACGACCTTCCGCTGGTAACTGGCAACCATCCCACATAGGTCGTTCGAGTGAAAACCCAGTCAGAAAATTTCCAATTTTTTGGACTGAGTTTGATTCGAACCCGCGACCCATTGGTGGAAGGCTGTTTGGATTGAGCGTCCAACGCTCTACCTACTGAGCCACGGAGGCACCAAGAGGCTTTGAAGGCCATCACAATATGTGGCCTGTACGAACCGAAAACGTGTTCGAAAAGTAAACAAAATTAAAATAACCGGGATGACCATTAATACATTCTAAGCCAAAGTTTGTTCAAAACAATACTAATTCGTACATTTTCGAGACTAGACACACCAAAGAACTTCTGACTTATACGTCTTGAGAAAAATAGCCAATAATTTCAAGATTCTGTTTTGATATATAGTTTCTTTGTACCTCGATATTGGCATTGTGGAGTCTATTTTTTTAATATAATTTGATAAGCAAAGACGTACGTTTTGTGGGATTGATTGATTACGCCACGCTCAAGAATATTTCATTTATTTTGTGGCGTTGCCACGTTAAGTGGGGGTGGAACTCGGTCGTTTTGCCTGTAAGAAACTACCGACCTCAAACATACGGCGATCTAGTAAAAATCCACCAGGAAATAGTTTTGTGAAAACCTAACACGTGATGTGGATTAATATGAGAGGTGGCAGATAAGTTCTTGCTTTCATACGCTAAAACACATTAGAGATGTACCTTCATGATTTGCTGGAAGCACAGAAAAATGAGACTATCACCACTTCGATACTTGCATTGTGGCCACCATTTTATAAAAAAAAATCATCGGTGGATATACATGCCAGAAAAATCAAATTGCATACAATAATTTGACAAATTTTCGTTTGTTCAAATCGAGAAGTAATCAGAAAAATCAAATTGCATACAATAATTTGACAAATTTTCGTTTGTTCAAATCGAGAAGTAATCATTCTTAAAGAATTAAAGATTTTAAACAATAGTATGGACATGTTCCGAAAAAAACATGGCGACCAGGTCTTATCGAGACAAGGTCTTAAAGACTGAAGAATGAAGCTCTATATATAGCCATGTCTTAGATTGTTGCTTGATTGACTGTTTGGTGTTTTACGCCACGGCCAAGATTACTGCACTTATATGGCGGCGTTGCTAGTTTTATTGTAGGAGGAAATCGGGCTCTATGGCAACTCACGGCATTCCGGTGGCAACTGCTAACCAGCCCACATAGGTTGTTCGAGTGAAAACCCAGTCAGACATTTTTTTTACTGAGTGTTATTCGAACCCACGACCCATTGGTGAAAGGCTGTTAGGATTGAGCGCCCAATGCTTTACCTACTGAGACACGGCGGTCCGGTCATGCCTCAGGGAAGAACCGGCTTCGTTGCCTTAAGAAACATTGTTGTTTACGGTACACTAAGTATAAGAACTTTCGTGTTGTGGGCAGGAATTACCATACCTTGTTTTTCAGGAACCTTTATCCGCTATCTTCGAAGACCTTTTCATACCTCAATGTCCTGGTAAACAAAAGTACCCTGTTTCAATGATGGGCTTGTTAAATTCCATGTCACCCAAACATGTGACGACAAAACTATTCGGTAAATAGGGACAAAACAAACTGAATTTCCACAAAAAGCCCAATCCTTACCATATATCTTAGAACTCGAGAAAACTAGAAGTCATGACTAGCGGACAGACGTATTCTCCCGAGATCTCCTTTAAACATGGCTAAGATACACTCATATGCCTTTACCGGACATGGCGCAGGGATTTTCGCGTCCCATCTAGTAACATTTTTAAAAGCTATCAGATAAATATAAAAATCCTGACATCGCGCTGTACTTAAATATATACTTTGAATTTAAGGAAACGTTAGACTAGTAACGCGTCAATTTCACGAAATAGTTCCATTTTTACGAAAACAGGCAAGATGGAGACGTAATAAAAAGGCACGTAGATGCGAGCAAATGCCAGGTAAAATTCCATGCTGTTGTTTTTTCGAATACTTAAAAGCCCCATGATCAATTGACCTCCTATGTGAACTCTCCAACCCCATTCCAATGGATTTTTTTCTGATAAAAATGTTGACCATTAGCCTCGAGGTTAAATCTGGACTTTAGGGCTGCGGTAACTTCTAATTTTAGATTAACTTGTGTCAAAAGTACATATCAAGCATATTTTATTACAGACCAAAAAATAAAATAAAAATAACAGTTGCTTCATACAATGATGAAATCATCTAGAAAGATATTTGTTTATTATATGTTATTTAGCCCAGTAAACCATCATGACTTGTACCATAAAGAAGACAGACGCAGCTTCGGTGCGTATCAGAGATCCTCCAATGATTCAATTGTATAACTGATCGACGCTAAGAGCTAACAAACAGAGTGTTTTGGTTGCTTATTTTATCACAGGGACACTAATGTTGGGCCCTCAAGAGGATATGCGTGGTGGCCCATTGTTGCCAGTCTAAAATTTGACCTAATATAAACAAAAAATAAAAAAATAATCGAGATAAAATATTTAATTATAAACAAATACTAAAAAGCAATTTAAAACACCAAAAATATATACATTGTACATAACAAAACGAAATAAATTAAAGATACATGCAAAACAGAACACAGAGTGATGAGAACATAAACAAATATCATAATAAATCAAAATAGATGTCAAGCAAAAATAAAAGGAAAAGCAAAACAAAAACAAAATGAAAACCAAAATGCCAATAAATAAAATGATTATGATAAATCAAAATAAATGGCTATCGAAAACTAAACAAAAAGCAAACGACAATACAAAAAAAGGAGAAAAAAAATCAAATGAAAAATGTTTTTTGGGGGCTCATCTTTGCCACCAGTGGCGTGTTGCCTGTCACCAGTCTGATAACTTCGGGGATTTACGTGCGTGAAATACCCTCTGATAGACTGCAGGTCATTTTGAATATGGCGACCAACTAGGTAGCCGTGAAGCGTACAAATCCCAAATCCCCTTGAGGGCCCCACAAAAGTGCCCCATGATAATGTAAGGAACCGAAACACTCGGTTTGTTAACTTTCAGCCTCCATCAGTTATATAATTGGAGCATTGGAGGATTCCGAAACTGCGTCTGTCTACAACATGTGGTTTACCGGGCTTAACAAAACATATAAACAAATATCTTTCTAAATGATATTAGCACTTAATAAATTTATAATTATTTTTATTTTCTGTTTTGTAAGTAATAAAATATTTTGATACTTACTTTCGACGCCATGTTTATTCAGCCGAAAAATACGGTGATTAGCGTATAAAAAGCCCAGACTGTGCGAGGCGTGTCAAAGCCGACCGGTGTTGAGCGAAGATATCCGAAGGGAGATCCGACTGGCCTGTCACCTGCCCAGAGTTCCACACTGTGCAATGGGTCTGATGTAAAATGTCTCACGGATGTCTGGTTCTGTCAGCACAACTATAGTCTACCAGCACGACACAGGCAGTTCTGTTGGTCGACCTATAGTCTACCAGAACGACACAGGCGGTTCTGTCGGCAGAACTATAGTCTACCAGCACGACACAGGTGGTTCTGTCGGCAGAACTATAGTCTACCAGCACGACACAGGCGGTTCTGTCGGCAGAACTATAGTCTACCAACACGACACGGGCGGTTTTGTCGGCAGAACTATAGTCTACCAACACGACACAGGCGGTTCTGTCGGCAGAACTATAGTCTACCAGCACGACACAGGTGGTTCTGTCGGCAGAACTATAGTCTACCAGCACGACACAGGCTGTTCTGTCGGCAGACCTATAGTCTACCAACACGACACAGGCGGTTCTGTCGGCAGAACTATAGTCCACCATCACGACACAGGCGGTTCTGTCGGCAGAGCTATAGTCTACCAGAACGACACAGGCGGTTCGTTTTGCAGAGTGATAGTCTCTCGATCAAACACGGGCCTTCTATCGATGGGTCGCAGGTTTGAATGCCACTCAGACCTAAACATTGAAACATGTGGACTGAAAAACATAGGGACTGAGAAACATAGGGAATAAGAAACATAGAGTCTGGGAAACATAGGGACTGGTATACACAGGGATTGGGGAGCATAGGTACAGGGAAACATAGGATCTTGAAAACATAATGACTGGGAAATATAGGGACTGTGAAACTTAGGGACTTGTATAAACATCGATTGGGAAACATATGTACAGGAAAACATAGGGACTGAGAAACACAGGGACTAAGAAACATAATGACTGGGAAATACAAGGACTGAGAAACATAGGGACTGGCGAACATAGAATCTGGGAAACATTGATTGATTGATTGATTGATTGTTTATTACTTTCAGCAGCTGTTCATCAAATTCATGTTACAAAACATCCCAGGAGTAAATACAAATAATATAGAGTTAATAAACCAATTGAACATTACGCTAGTACATCAATATGCTGAAGACGCCTGAATTCAGCCCTTTTCAAGTAGTTAACTAACTTAATTAATTGTTTAACATTTGAAGAGGATAATAATTGAACAAATTTTAAAAGAGAAGGTTTCCTCCGATAATAACGTTTGATATACCGTTTACGTAAATCATTGTAGAAGTGGCAAACAAATAAAAAATGGTATTCATCTTCTACTTTATTATGATTACATAATATGCGAATTCTTTCGGATCCGACGATCCCTTGGTATCGTCCCTATTGAATTGATTAGTTGTGGGTTAACTATGTATATTTTATAATATGTTTAATTTCAGTTTTTATGGGTTTTTCGTAAATTATGACTAAATATGACACCTTGTCGATATTTATAAGAAGAAAATTAAGATATAAGATTATTGTTTTCTTTTAACCATTGTTTTCTTGTTTTGTCATTATTTTCAGAATCAAGATTTTCTGGGAGATGTTTGTCAATTGTGGTTGTCAGACAAATAGGGGCGTGGTCAGAGAACTCTGTGAACTCTGTAAATTACGCATCTAACACCAAGTTTCGACATAAAAAAGAAACACTAAATTGGTGTCCCCGGACACGAAATTGCCATTAATAAATTGCCAAAAATGCCATCTAACATGAAGTCTATAAACAAGAATATCATAAGTGATGTTCCTATTTACAAAAGTCTAGTTATATATTAATATCCTAACAGTAATATTAACCTCTTAATAACAATAGCAGTATGATGAGGGTCTAATCATAACCATCGGCCTGGGGGTTTTCTAGATTTCGCGATCACAGAATGTGTAAGTAAAAATCACAAAATGGCCGCCAGCGGCGATTAAAAATGCAAATGAGCAAACAAAATAGATGTTGCACGTTTCGTAACTATTCGCCCTGATAGGCCGGATAAATGAGCGTGACGAGCGAATAACTAACGATTCACGGCGAATATCGATGAAGTATTTACGGAGTACTTGCGACAGTCAGCGAACAGATACGAAACCCTTGCGAATTATCGACGTTTAGCGTTGCGATTAGTTTACGACCGTTTTAAGCAGTTTTACGACCACTTCATGAAGTTCGTTTGGTACTTACGAACATTTACGAAAATTGGCGATAGAATACGAGGATTATACGAGAATTGGCCATTGGCGATAGTTTTACGACTCTTTAACGAACTTTTTGCGATTAACGGCGAGGGTATTTCAAGGCCGGATTTTGGAGCAGACTTTTCAAACTTCAACATGCCTAGAGGCCGTGATGCTCCTGGTCCTAAAAAACTGCAACTATCCTAACCAAGAGACAACAAGCTAAAAAAGACAAGCAACTTACACCTCCAGAAGTTGTTGATATGGAGGTGCATGCATAGGAGAAAGAGGAAGATGAAGGTTCAATAATTGTCGGTAGTGTGAGGAAGAAGGACACTCAGACCAGGGGCGGCGGGGGGGAGGGAGGACAAGCTGGACCCAAGCCTTCTAAAAGAGCCAGGACTCCCAGTATCAGCCTTGAGGAGGAACAGCAGGTAACTGATCACTTGGTACCGGGACAATTCATCTTTGACACTCTCAACTTCCTGGACAAGCAGGTCACGAAATCCACGACTCGCAAGTCAACCAAAGTAATTTGAACATCCTTTATTTCATCACAAATCAGTTAAACAAGACACAGATGCATATTAATTGCAAGTGTACACTTTGGGAAGTTACAGACAACTAAACATCGCTGCTTAATATACATTACAAATCTTGGGAATTGCCAATTCACAAGACTGATAATTTACAAGAAATGTACATGGTTGAACTTTCAGGAGCATTTACCTACAGTTAGAAACTTTAATGAACTTCAAATACTTAAAGGACTACTTTTGGTTAAATCTGCATTTTAAAATATTTCGGCCATCTTCTCTTTCCAATGAAATGGTCTTTGTTGATTTCTGAAACATACAATAAATGACCATTGTTACAGTATTTGCAAGTGAAATCACAAACTTTGTTTGTGCTCTAACTCTTAAATACTTGTTACAGTTTCCCAGTGCAGCTACTGGAGCACCACTACCTTCTCACTAGCCCCAGCGCTCCGCATCTACGTCAAGCCCTCTAACACATTTTCCTTCCCTGAGTGAGGACGACGACGTTGTCTTGGTTAAGGAATGGAAAAGCGAGGCCGACAGGGAAAAGGAGACCGCCAGCACCCACCCCATATCCAGAACTAGTAAAGCCACAACATCCAATGCGGAGGAGACCGAGGCTTTAGCACGGCGGGCAAGTTTCAGCCAAATCATACGGTAACAGAAACTTTTAGACGTGCAGGGTAGCCATTTACTTTTGAATTAAAGACTTCAACAATGTCAGAAGAAAAAAAAAATGTTTAGGAAACTGTTTAGAATTAGGAGAATTACCAAGCAATTTTTGGGGAACTCTTTTAAATTTCCATAAATCCATAAATGTTTGCAACATGTAATCATGTTGCCATGGTGTTTTGGAGGACAAAATCAGAAATACATTAGATAAGCCCAAGTTTTGCATATATCACAGAATGAGACACTCTTTGAGGAATTCAATTCAATGTTACAGTAAATGTTTATAACTTTTGAATTACTTTAAAGCATCGGCAAGGAAAAGGCTCACCATCACAGTATTGTCATTATTTGCCTCATATACTGTGTTAGAAACACGTTTGACAATATTAGTAATTTGTACTTGCGATGTGTGCTACAGCTCGTTGATCAGGCAACCAGGCTCTCCAACATCCGAGAGGCGCTCTCAACCCCAGCACCAAGACTGCCAAGGAGAACGAGGTTGCCCGCTTAGTTGCCTTCATGCAGACCCAAATGCTCAAAACCCCGGATGAGAACTGGTGGGACTACACCATGGAGGCCAGGGCCTTGGTACGGCGGTTCCAACAGTCATTTGGCCAGCAGCCACTAGTTCAACAGACACAACTCGGGTATCTCCAAGGCCAACACACATATCCACAATACTACTTCTTACCCCAGCAACAGCCACAACAGCCACAGGTAATGCCGAGTGCTTTCGCTGAATACATGCCCTCTAACCCTCAAGGTGGCAACTTGAGAATGACAGGCCTTACACCGTCACCCAGTAGTAGTCAGCCATTGAACCCGGGGTTTGGGACTTTGGGAGCATCCTCCGGGTTCTATGCTGCCACTAGCCCAGTTTACCCAAATTTGCCAACGCCCACAATGGAACCTTTGAGACGTAGGTCCAGTAGGTCAGCTGCCACAGCCACTGCAACTACTGCCACCCCCAGTCAAGCTAGTCTAGTCAAGGATCAGGAGAACAGAGCGCCGCTGACAAGAAAACAGAGACTGTCACATCTGTCATCTCTGAACTTCAAGAATTAATTTGAGACACTCTTGTAAAAGTGCTTCTCAAAGACTTTAAAGGTGCTTCTCAAAGACTGATGTAATACTAGATATTACACAGAGACTTTGAAATCCATTCTGCCTAACTTGTAAATAGTGTATATATAAATCCTGTAAATAATGTTAATTCAAGTTGCCAATTTGGGCTTTTGTTTTTGCCAATATCTAGCCAGACATTTTTAAACTGTTGTTATATTTTGAGATCTCATTATATTAAATACAAAGTGAGAGATCTATGTATTTTGTCCTGTGCTTCCAGACTATGTCAGTGAGTCATCTCAGTGATCGAAGCGATGGTGTTGTAACATGATTCATGTAAAGTCCGAATATATTGTGCAATAGGCAGAATATAAAGTTTTTGAATTTGAACCTCAAGTGTTGTGTTTTTCTTTATAATGTTGGTGAGAATTTAACTAAAGAAAAGTGTTTGACAATCAATACAAAATAGCAATTATTAAAATGAATGAAAAAGTTCAGAACATGCCAAACATTTTTAGAATAAAACCAATGAATAAGTGTTGGTCAACACATATACAAACACACGTATACTTTACCTAAATCATGTTTTCCTGCCATGGAACCTTCCCAACTGCAGAATTGCAGTACTTGCACAAGTACCGTCGCTGACCTTGGCCACCTTCAATGAAGTATTTCCGGCGATTCGCTCCAGCCCCGCCAGGTCGTCATCATCCCTCCAAGCTCCAGGAACGACATCACGAGTAACATAGTTTTCTTGGTCGAGATCTTGCCTCACTTGCGTTGGATTGCGGATCAGTAGGAAACTGTGCATCAACACGGCTGCAGAAACAATACTTCCAACTGTGTCAGGTCTCATAGTAGCTAATAGTAGCTAATAAGCCCCGGAACCTGGAATTACAATTGCAATGTGTACACTATGACAATCCTAAACCTTGGTGTTAATATTATTTTTGAAAAACATATAATATACTAGTATACACAAATAGACTGTACATCTCTTGACATTTATTTCCATCATTAAATGATATTAAAATGTGTACAATTGTTTTTATTATTCTAATACATACTGCCCAACACATTAGATATTTTCCCAAAAGACACAACATATGCATATTACTTAATGATATTCATCTGTATCCAAATATCCCAAAGGCATTCTCAACCACGCGCCTGCTCTGGAAAGGCGGTAGTTAAAGATACGTTCCTGTCTGGTCATGGCACGGTGGCGGAAAGGTTTCATTAACCATGTTTGCATTCCAAAGGCATCGTCACCCACAATCGCGTAGGGCATAGGTACATCATCATTGGGAAGTGGTGCTGGTGGAGGGAGACCCGCAGCGTTCATCTCGAGGGATTCATAAATGTTTGCCCTTGTGGTCTTCCCGGCGCAGTTTTTGCAATAAGTTCTCATATTGGCCATACTCCTCCCTGTGCAATAGCCATCTGCGTACCCATACACTACGTTTCTTATTTTTCTACACAACGCCTTGAGCATGAACTATTGTTAATAACAGGGATGCTGCTGCCAAATGTAGAAACTGCTCCTCCAAGATGAGTGACTCTATGTCAGCATTATTATCCATTGTGATTGATTACCCACATGGAAAACTTTATATATTATATAGTGGACAGAAAGCAAAAATCGTTAAAGTTGTAAAGTAGTTGTAGGTTAATGGTGAAACAGTCGCAAAGGCTCGCAAAATGCTCGCGTGCCTGTCGTAACGTGATTACGAAACTTCGCCCCCATTCGTAAATCATCGCAAGCGAAAAATTGTACATATCAACCGTGCGAGTCGTAAAGCAATTGTAAAAGTATCGTCGACCTTCGTAAAAGGTCGCGCATGGCGACTGGTCACGAAAAGGATACGAGGTCATACGAAACCGACGATGTATAGGCGAGTATATGGATTTCAGGTAATTTTCTTTATATTCGACTTTTAGCTGGAGTGAATGCATGTAATTTTTATAGTTCTCAGTGATTACCGAGTCTTTCTAAATCCTCATTTAAGCATGACGTTCTCTGAATTTCTTTCACACTTGGGAATTCCCTCTTGCAACTTCTTACGCTGAAAGATATTCCCCCGCTTTGGAATTAAAAATAAAAACATATGATCCACATTCTGCGTTATGTTTCTTTCATAACACGGAAATCTGACTATACGTAAAAGAGGTAAGCGAATTACTTTTATTTACGGTAAGACTCAGAAAAGAGATCATTTTCTTTGCGACCAATACTTTAACAAAATGGACCGTTAAAGCTAAACTAAAGACTCACATTAATAAGTAGACTGAACACATACATACAATCATCACCTTATTGCCTTGTAAGTCGTGTCAGATTCTCCGAGTTAAGTCTAAGGAACACAATGGTTATAACCTCTTCATAATAATGAATAGAGTATCGAGTAATTGTTAGCCTGCTTTGAACTGGTTCCCTTTAACTCGATTTCTAGTGCACAATAACAAAACAGGAATTGGGGCAATCTCTGTTCCCATCAACCATTAATACTGTATCTAAGTTTACGACATAAACATTACCTTATATTTATTGATTGGGTCTTTGCTAATACATCCATGGATAAGTCATGACAAATGTAGTATTTCATTGTATACCCATTTTATAAAGAAACAAAATCTCAATTTTTTTTTATTTTAGGAAGAATGAAAAAAAATCCATGGCATAAAAAAAAAACGTTGCATCAATAGATTGTTTTCTGAATGACATTCTCCATATGCATTCTGAACAATTTACAATCAATGGAATTGGTCGACGTTTGTCCGAGAGATGCCAGGTACTCACCAAAGGTCGGGGATTTCCTACAGGTAAAGCATCCGGTTTTATCCCCCACTTAACCGGGCAAATCAGCCATATAAGTGCGACGTAAAACATCAATCAGTAAATCAATAGATTTAGCTGAGGGCCTCGGTGGTTCAGTGGATTAGAGTCCCTCAGTCCCACACAGACCTAACATCGATGTGGCGTGGGTTCGAATCTCTCTCAGACCAAACAAAAATTTAAATATTTCTGAGTGGATTTTTTACTCGGTCGCCGTATGTGAAAGAGATGCCGAGATACTCGCCAAAGATCGGGGGCTTCCTACGGTTTCCTCTCCCACTCAACCTGGCAACGCCATTATAGAAGTTAAATAATTTTGAGTGTGGCGTAAAACATCAATGGAATCGAAACCCACGAAGACACGGAATGAGAAAGGTGAACTCATCTACAAAGATAAACTTATCTAATGAACTAACGTATCGGATTTAGTGAACGATGTCTTGCGACAACAGCGACAATTTATCCCAAAAGGTTTGCAAAGGGTTTCAAAGAACTCAACGTTCCTGTGGAATTAGTTGATAAAAATTTAGATTGGATTCCATGTGTCGTCCAAGAAGAACTTCTGCTGGTGATGGAAGCTTGCTGTCAATAGGTGTGGTCTTAAGACAAAGTAAAGCTACATAGGGATACATTTTAGATTGCTTTGCTTTCTTTCCTAACCTTACCGATGTCGTGAATATATGGGCCGGAGATAATTGATCGACGTGTCAAAATATTAAAAATGGTGATTGTTTTCTGTTGCTAGCTTACAGATAGGCATGTGCAGTCCATATATCCACGAGATCGGTAAGGTTCAGAATGAATCGGAATACACAACACGGGTTTCTATTATTCTCGGGGCGGATCGGAATGCAGTCACGGTGTGTCTGGGACAAACCATAGCGAGACAAACGGGCTGCTAGTAGACTGACTATAACACAAAGGCGTTTCATATCCCTCTCATATTCATCCCAGGTGTAACCTATAAAAATAGGTCCGACATGCCCGGGACTCGAGCATGGACGAGATCTTTTTATTACATACCCAATAACAAAGAATGCAAGAGTTGAGTGTAATTATTCGGAAATTATGACCTTATGTAGAACGCGGAACGGACAAACAAGCATATGCTTAAAAGGCGGATTATTTACCTGTATACTAAAATGAAATGAATTAAACTCGTCAGAGGTCTCTTAAGTACATTTTAGTTTATCTAAAACTAGATAAGCAAAAGCCACAGAGACAATACAACGTCGCTTATATCAGACAGTTAATACTTACAGGGTTGATGTGACAAATGGTTTTTCAGAAATTCGTACTCTGCTCTGGTTTCTAGAGTCACACGGTAGCTGTCCGGTTCCATGTCTTTGCAACTGTCTAGCGCCATATCATATGTCAGCTCAGCCTTTGAAGGCTTTATGTAGTAACAGTGGTTGTTGAACGAAACCCATCCCGATGGACAAGATATACACGCTGTGGAACAGACATTTGAAATAACTGTTATGCTTCAAAACTTCCAATCATACTGACCTAATTTTATTTGAATTTGATTGATGGATGTTTTCCCGCACGGCCAAGATTATTTCACTTATATGGCGGCTTTGTCATGTTTATTTAGGGAGGAACCCGACCGGTTCGCTCAGAGAAAACCGCAAGGCGATTTAGTAAAAAAATCAACTCATAAATTGAGAACAAATCGTTGTGTCGATAGAAGGAGAATATCGCTCTGCAGATAGTCTATAAATTCAAGTTTAAAAACACTGGTTTTAAAACGCTTGACCGTAAAACAATTCGAGAAACAAGAAGAACTCGAATAGATGGAACTCCATTTACGGAAAATTTATTTTTTACCTTTCTTCAGAATGAACAATTTAGCAAATAACACGTTTTGAAAGGTGTGACATTTTAATTTCTTACTTACTTTTTAAGCCAGCTTCTCGATTGTCGATTATAATCTCAATAATTGCGATTCGAATTAACAATACCAATATAAAAATTATGAATAGGTTTCCATAAATTCATAAAAAACAGCGTTAATAAACATTATTAGATTAGATTATGATCAGTAATTGCACTTTCATGTAATAATAGTAGTAGTAGTAGTACTGGGCTACGCAGCTCAAATGCATGTACATTCAACACTGATTGTATCTGAACTGTAGATGTTACATGTACGGCCTATAATATATATGTTGTGTGATGAAATCATGTCTGTGTAAGTCATATTGACTTAAATATTGTATGTATACACTATAGTAGCTACAGTATGTAGCGTTAATGTTTTTACTGCAATTAACACTATAGATGTTATTTTCTGTTTACATGTACATCCTGACTGGTTCTCAAGTAAATAATGAAAGTGATGGCGACACTGAGAGAGAATCTGATCATATAAGGAAGGGTTGCCCGAACAATCGGCCTCTATAGACGAATATCACGGAGCGGTGGCGCTGCAATCGTTGCGTTTCAAAACGAGGCTATCCTCTCCTCTGTCAATGTAAACATTGCTTTAGCTGTAGGCCTACACAGCACAGCATGTTTTGACGAACTCGAACTAATGGGTATCTACATCGTAAACAGCGGTAATCTGTTTAAGAAAAACTATATTCTGCGATGGCAGCGATCCCTGAAGTACCGAATCATCGAGAACAAACTCGGTGACGATAGTAACATCCCTTAATTTGCCTTAAAAAAATGAGTTTCCAGGGTCACGGAACTGTCATTCCGCCGAGCGCTGGTAATCCACAACCTAGAGCGGCTACAGAGGACCATAACATATTGAAGTTAATACTAAACCAGAAAGTTTATGAAGGTTACTGACTGGACCACGGAGATCAAAACTATTGATGTCAATGTAATATGATTTGTCTTGAGCTTTTGTTGTTACCTTCTAAGTCTAGTCATTCGTATGTAGGCCAACGATACAACAACAACGGTGCGTGTTTCATACTATATATTTATGGTATATATTACTATCTGTATCAGATAGATAATCTATTATATAGCCATTATAGGTTCCAGGAATACGTCTAATGGATTTAGTTCTAGTTTCTAACCTCAAACTACTGTAACTTGTTAATGTTAGTTAAAAAAATAAAGTCTTTTGAGATTAGGAACTTGAACTATAATTATAAAAGTATACCCGGGCTACAGCTAGTATAGGTACAACTTAAAGTTATACTGCTGTCACAATTTATTTTTATAAGGTTACTATTTTTGCGATTAGTTTATGTCAAGATTTGCTGACCTTTGGTTCTAGCAAAAACTGCCAAAATTCTGATTGTCAAGAAAAGTTCAGCATTTGAAGTACCTTGAAAAACTTAAGGATTGATGTTGAAATAAAAACATCCGTAGAGCCAATAACTTGTATGAACAGAAGATGTGTGCTATTAACAGGCAAATTCATGTTTCGCAGGGTTTTTTTCCACTCACTAACTTAGCGTAATATACTAGAGTGAGCAATCCGAAGAAAAATATGTAAGGCATATTGACTAAATATATCTAAAGATGGTTTGTAAATAAACCAAAATGTTACATGTAGTTTTTTTATTTCTCTCTCTACTACATTATTCTTTGAATATGCAGTAGAGCAGCAGTATCAAACATTTAACATGGCTTAAACATTAACCTTTTTCTCTTCAGATTTGGTTATTCTCAAAGCTGAGCCCGTGATTTGACATTTTGCCTCTGAAAACCCAGTTTCACAGTCACTTGAGAACATGTTTGTGCCAAACCCCTGAGTGTCGTGTGTGTACCAGGTGTCGTGTGTGCAGACAGTGCATGAAATATATCTTGTGGCAAAACATACATATCCATATTGAATTCAACACTGTTCCAAACAAACAAAAAATGGTTTTAAGTTTGTGCTAACATCTTATTTCATCCTGAATTCCTCCATTAAAGTGGCATGAGCTGCCAAAATTCACACTTTTTTTTATAATTTCTGATCGTCACGACAGTAAGCGGCTTAGAAGACCATCGAAAAACTAAACGATTGGAGTTGGAATGAGGAAAATCCATACCGTATGTGGCCTGTACAAACCGAAAACGTCTTCGAAAAGTAAGCAAAATTTAAATAACCGGGACGACCATTCATTCATTTTAAGCCAAAGTTAGTTCAAAACAATACTTCATCGTACATTTTCGAGCCTAGAAGCTCTAAAAAGCTTCTGAATTATACCTCTTGAGAAAAATAGCCAATAATTTCAACATTCTGTTATAACGTCAAAAAATCAACATTTTGGCAGCTCATGCCACTTTTATGCACAACTGTCCTTGAATTGGAATGTTGGACCAATGAATAAATAATTAAGTGAAAGGTCTAAATGATATACGGTTTATACCTCTTTTTAACACTATTAGAAACTTGTCTACATGGTTTTCCCTGTGCCTGTGTGTTTTAGTGATCATAAATAAATAATTAAGTGAATCATGTATGAATATTTTTAGAATTTGTGATATTAAATAACATTTGTCTGGTTTGCTCAATTCCAGTTAAAGACATTATGATGGTAAAATTCTGAACTGTTTTGAATGTCCTCATTTTATGAAAGTAAGACTTTGAGGTAGATAAAGCTTATAAAATATGATCCCTTTTGCATCTTATTCTTACTTGGGCAAAGGATGAATTTTGGCTCATTAATCACAAAACAAATAAAAATTTAGTAAAACGTGATGAGATTGATTAATCTGTAGATCAATGAATTCTGATTATTTTTGGTGCCAATCAAATTGTCTTGGAAATATAAATTAAGTTGACAACCAGGTACTGATATAAATCCCAACATTCTCCCTAAATGGGAAAATATACTTTGGGCTAATCTAGTTTGATGTATCGTACTCTATTTCATATTTCACTTAAACGGGTGGATAAATCGTTTAATTATTATAAGTGAAATAATAAAAACAACAATTAGGAAAAATCAGATCAGATTTGCCCCCAAATTTTTATTACAGTTTACAGTAAATCAAATTATTCCATTTAGTATTTTTGCATGCTAATAAAAAATAACAAAATGAGAATTAATATTTGTAGTTACACTTATATTTTTAAATATGTAATATATATTTACAGAATATTGTGAAAAAAATTTCCTACAGAAACACTTGTAAATTATTTTGACAAGGAAAAAAACTGTATATTACTTTAATTATAATTTCAGAGTACATCAGAGTGATGAAAAATGTTGCCCTGCATTTTGACTTGTGTCAAAGGCCTTCATATTGTTTATATCATGTTATGCAGCTGCTGGTCTAATCAAGGAATTCCCTCAAAAGATCACAATCACTTTATCCAGTATAGAGTTGCACATCTGTAGTTTGAACAAAGATCCAATCTAATTTTATTTTAAAGACTCTTCACTGTTCTCGAACCCTTTGTAAAGTCACAACATACTCGTCTCTATGTCTTGGACAAACCCCATTCTCTATGAAAGTTGTTTTGAGTTAACGAGGCTTAATCATTGAGTGGTACTTCTCATCCAAATCAATACTCTGCACCCTCTGTAAACAAATTTAAAAAATAGAGAAATTATTTTCCCCCCTTTCTTATGTACCTTTAATATAACATAATGAACTGAGGCAATAAAAATCTTGGTTTCTAATTGTGTTAAAAAGAGGTATATCATTTAGACCTTTATACCCCATCATAATTGTTGTAATAAACTATTAAACTAATGATCTCTCTCTCTCTCTCTCTCGATATATATATATATATAAATAACACTGCCACTATCTCTATGACTTTGTATTTTTGTCTTAATTCTTTAAGTTTAGAAACAAAGTCCCACTCTTTAGATTCCGTCATCGTATATTTAGAATTTTTACCAATTTTTACCAAAACACTTTTATCATAACATTGAGACAGATTTTATAGTTAATGTAATAGATTATCTGAGTGTGCATTGAAAAAATTAGTATTAGGTGAATCTAAATTATAAAATGTGTAGTAATATCTCATGGTTATAGTAGCTTCTCTTGGCGACTCATAAATATACAACTCCCCGAAGGTCGTGGATTCTTGCGGGCAAAGAGCCTGGTTTCCTCTCTGTAAACCTAGCAACCCTGGCATATATTAAAGTGAGATAATCTGAGTGCAGTGTAAAAAAAATCATGTAGAATACAGTGTCAGTTTTCCTATGTGTTTTGGCTTAAGTAAAACCGCACCATACTAGGCCATAGTAAAATTGGAGACACTACCTCCAAGTTCAAATCTATTATAATATTAACTTATTAAACTGAAAAGACTCAATATTTCATTGTCTGGGGAAAGCATAACTTGTTATGTGTCAGACTCAATTCTAGTAAAATTTAGTGACAAACGGTCGGGGGATAATTCTGATAAAGAAAGAAGAGAGATCATATATAAAAAAGACAGTGTCTGGCGAATAGAACAAAAGAAACGAAACGAGAAGAACTTGGAGTATGACTCGATTTTGTAATGTGTTGTTGTTGTTGCTCGAGTCAGCCAGTAAACAATCTGACAGTAAAATAAAAACAACTTACGTTAAATTCTGTTCCGGGATCTCGCCGAGTCTTAATGTTTTGCTGTCTATTTGTAAACTTCCTTGACTGGGAAAGACGTGGATGGAACCGTTTAAATTCTTGTTTTAGTTTAATGGTTACTCAAATGCACCGCACTACGCCATGTAAACAGATTCGCCAGAGAGCAGTTAGCCTCGCTTTGGTTTCAACATGGCGCTTCCGTGATATTCGTCTATGGTGTTGAGAATCTAACATACACTCACTGACGTTTGCACCATAATGATAAAACACACAGACGAGATTTGGCGGTTAGAGGAAGAAGAACCATACACAGAAAATGAAAGGTAGTACAGGTAGAGGGGCTACTGCTTCGGTCAAAGAGCTAGGGAGGAAAACAAGGGCAGATATGAAGACTGGGGATAAACGAAGATAAGGAGTAGAAAGTATTGCCAGTACATGTAAATAACATACACGGTTTAAGACACTCATAATTACACCAATGTTTTTTTTTCAAATCATTCACATTAAAGTGGCATGAGCTGCCAAAATGTTGCTATTTTGACGTTAAAACAGAATGTTGAAATTAGTGGCTATTTTTTCAAAGACGTACACTTCAGAACCTTTTTATTATACAGAGGTTTATAGGAAAAGAGACTTTCAGTGGACCCTTCACTAGACCCACCTGAGAAAACAAACCACCCCATTGGTGCATCTGCAGAAGATGCAGATTTATGCCCACACTACAAAAACATGGCTAATTGGGAGATGGCCACAGAATTGTTATTCCAGCTTGTTGTTGTGTTTTGGTAATAAGGAATGCATATTCACACACTCATAGATTTTATGTCGGATTGAGGACGCTCAACTTGAGTGACTCAAGGTGTGTGCGTGTGTGTGGCATGGGGGTGGGGCTGTTTTAGGTTATCAGTGATATTTTACATACCACCATGCTCATTTATCGTGATCATGTAATGTCTGTCTTTTTAATTGCATGTTTGGTATAGGATTAAAAACAATTTCTTTACACATCTCTCCATTTGCTGATCTGTATTATCAGAAAATTATGAATTACCTTTTCCTATTTTGCATTAATTAATCTCGCGGGTACTTCTTGTATTCTATTTTATGATCAGTATATAATGGTGGGCACCAATATCAGTCATTTAGTGTCTTGTTATTAATTATTTATTCAAAATATGTGGTACAGGTAATGGTTTAACAATATTTGCCCACCTAGCCAGTACCCTCCTGACATTATATAGTCTGTGGAACCTAATGTCAAAATGTAGGTGGGCTGCTGGTCGGGCAAGTAATTATTTGGCCGGTTGGCACTTTTCTCAACATAAAGACCTTAGCTATTGAATGTGACGCTCAGGCACAATTAAATCTTTTTATAAATCAGGTATTTGGGTCATGGTGAAATATCTGACAAAGGCATTTGGATAAAACATGTGAATAAAGAAACAATAAAAGGTCGTTTTGAAGGCTTCAATTATGTTTTGTTTATAATTCTACATGATACGTGACTGAGAATAGACCTAAAACCTAATGTCGTCATTTGAAGAAAAATAGGGTGCAAAAAGAACAGGTATCTTGTTTAATATGAACCGCTTGGTTAAGCCCTCTGTGCTGACACTCTGGACTGCACAGCTACAGTTTTCAGTGCAGATTATTTGCCCCGCCCAACTTTATCCCTCTAATGTGGTCAGGACCTCCGTGGCTCAGCAGGTAGAGCGTACTCCATCCGAACAACCTTCCACCAATATGTGGCGGGTTCGAATCCGACTCACTCCAAAATATATTGAAACATTTTCTGACTGGGTTTTCACTCAAATGGCCTATGTGGGATAGTTGCCAGTTACCACCGAAAGGTCTTGGGTTTCCTCTGGGCTTAGAGTCTGGTTTCCTCCCTCATTAAAACGGGCAACGCCGCCATATAAGTGAAATGATCTTGAGCAATCAATCTTATGAGGTCATTTGGCAATTAGTCGATGGCAATAATCTACATTGCAGATTTATTTCTATATTAAAATACATTTATGAACCTAGCCGAGAAATCTGGGCTCTGCCGAATTTTTTTTTATCTCCGTGTTCGTCATAATAAGACACATAAGCGACCATATAATACCAGTCGCCGTAAGACCGATAATCCGGGCTATTATTAACCTTGATAAAGTGACACCCCTGATATATAAAACCGACATTTTTGTCTTCCCCCCAACACATGCAGATATATAGAGGTTTCATAGTGAAATAAATGCTGGCCAGCTTATGTTGTTGATTTAAAGTGGCATGAGCTGCCATAATGTTGATATTTTGACATTGAAACAGAATGTTGAAATTATCGTATAATTCAGAAGCTTTTTAGTGCTTCTTGTCTCGGGAATGTACGATAAAGTATTGTTTTGAACCAAATTTGGATTAGAATGAATGAATGGTGGTCCCGGTTATTTAAATTTTGTTTACTTTTCGAACACGTTTTCGGTTCGCATAGGCCACCTAATATATCGATTTTCCTCATTCCAACGCCAATCATTTAGTTTTTTGATGGCCTTCAAAGCCTCTTACTGTCGTGACGAAAAAAAATTTGAAAGAAGTGTGAATTCTGGCAGCTCATGCCACTTTAAAAAGTTTGGATGCAATAGCCCATGGGGAAAGTCGATTGATTGATGTTATACACCGCACTCAAGATTATATCAATTATATGGCGGCGTTGCCGGGTTTATTGGGGTAGGAAACTAGGGACTTCCAGATAATAGGCCGAAAATGAGTGTCTTTCACCTGAACTTCTTGGCACGGATTATTTAATTCTTATTATGCATTGTGGAAAGATTTGTTTCTTTATCATGCATGGAACTCAATGGATCTACTTCACTCTTTCATATGTCCGCAAATAAATCCCTATTATGTTATTTACCCTTTAATAAAGACATGGTGTCAGTTTGGGTAAATTTTCCAAATATTTCTAAGATAAACATATCACATACTCAACAAATTACATTTTGGTTATCAGGGCCAAAATTTGTCATCGGCTCTCTGTATACAATCAGCACTATTGTCTTTACTCTGTTATTCCTAGCTTCATCTCGGTTAAAGCCATAATGGAACTAACAACATCGGAATGTCATTACGCCAAACAATCTGTAATTGATAAATTTATATCCATGAAGGAAACGGTGACAGTGTAAGGTGCTACACCGAAACGTCGTGTTCCCAATAAACCAAGAAGTTGTAAATCCATACGCAAGAGTGTTCTTTCATTCATTATTATGCTCTACTTCTAAATGCCACTTAAACAAGTAAAATTATATCGATTTATTATGTCTGCGATACCTGTCGAGTGGATTGAACAAACAAACATAAATGTACTATTGAAGGGTGTTACTGGTGGAGTGCCTACCCCAATTAACACAATGGTCAGTTATATAAACTTGTTGTGTGGAACTGTATGTTAAACAGCCAGCATGTGTTTTCTACTGTCCAGAAGGAACCCCCGTGGCTTAGAAGGTAGAGCGTTGGACGCTCAATCCGAACAGCCATACACCAACGGGTCGCGGGTTCGAATCCCACTTTAATAGTCCCACCCAAAATGTTTTGGGGTTTCACTCCAACGACCTATGTGGGGTGGTTCCCAGTTACCACTGGAAGGTTGGGTGTTTCCTCCAGGTATACAGCCCGATTTCCTTTCACAATTAAACTGGCAGCGCCGCCATTTAAGTGAAATAATCTTGAGTGCTGCGTAAAACACCAAACAATCAATCCTACTGGCCAAACACATTTTCAGAAACTGATGTGAATAGATATTGGAAATAATCTAGGTATATTTAGTATTAATTACAAATCTAATTATGATCGGATAAAAAACTGTCCATAATTTATGTCGTGCTGTTTTATATTTTACGAGGCGGTTGTGATAATATTTTTTAATATTATTGAAAGGCCCTTCCTATATTGTCGAAATTTAGATCGAAGAAGAGGTCAAAGGGTAAAATGTACAGTTTTAAATCTTATTTCACCTCAACTCAATAGTAGCTGTTCAGAAAAAAAAAACTAAACATGTTACATTTATTTTTTGTTTATTTTATCTTAGACCGATTCAACATATCACTAAAAGATAGCTTAACCGAATCGTCTATGTAGATGATGGCATCATTGATGACGATCGGCTGATTGCCTCATGTGAAGGCGCCTGGTCCTATGTCGAGCAAGTGATAACAGAGGGATAATCATCAGGAAAAAGGAAAGTTAATTCTGTCACTCCAATCAGAACCGATGGAGTTTCAAACAAGTACTGCTCCCCATCGGGTATACTGCTATATTCGTCCATTGTGAACTGTAAACAAAATACCACAGATTTAAAATGGAAACAAATAGTACAAGTTGCGTTTGAAGAAAGAAATATTTTCACAAACATAATTATTTTACTCGACATGGTGAAACTGGTGTTGGAGGGTGAGCCACCTGGTGCTTTAATTTTGAGACTAAAACAGATTGTCGCTATTTAAATTAATTTTATTCCATATGGTGGCATCACTTTTCGTGACCCATTAAAGGATTTATGAAGAAGAGCAAAAGCTGGACTGTGATTGTTTATGGACTAAATGTATATTTGAAAACCATATATTGTAACAAAGAAACTTTTGCGTTAGTTCCCAGGAGAAATTATGCATATTTCCGTCAAGCGACGTCACACTTGACAGTCAGTCATAAACTTCGGGGATTTATGTGCGTGAAATACCAAAGCACTCGGAACATCCTTCCGCTATCTTCGCTCGCTACCGGTCAGCTTTGACACGCCTCGGACAGTCAGCGCTTTTTATACGGCAAATCAACGTATTTTTGGGCTGAATGAAAATGGCGTCGAAAGTAAATATCAAAATGTTTTACTACAGGCGAAAAAAGAAAATAATTTTAAATTTATTAAATGCTAATATCATTTAGAAAGATATTTGTTTATATATTATATTTAGCCCGGTAAAGCACATGTTGAAGAGAAAGAAGAGACGCAGTTTCGGTACATTACAGGAACCCTCCAATACTTCAGTTATAAAACTGATCGCGCCTGAAACTTAACAAACAGAGTATTTGGGTCCCTTGTATTACCACGAGGGCACTTTCGATGGACCCTGAAGAGGATATGGAAATTGTACGTTTATACACGGCTACCTTTTTGGTCGCCACATTCAAAATGACCTGCAGTCTATCAGAGGGTATTTCACGCACGTAAATCCCCGAAGTTATCAGAGTGATACCACAGCCGACCGGTAGCGAGCGAAGATAGTCGAAGGGAGTTCGTGCCCCTCCAAATTCAGGATCAATTTATTATTCCAGACTCGACAGTCTGGAACCTCGGGGATTTACATTCGTAAAATAACCTCTGATAGACTGTAGGCCAAATAAGTAGCCGTAAAATGAACAATTTACATATCAGCTTGAAGGTCCCACAACAGTGTCCCCGTGATTATGCAACGGATCGAAACGCTCTGTTTGTTAACTTTCAGGCTCGGAGAGTTACAACTGAAGCGTTGGAGGAATCATGATAAGTGTTCTTAATGTTACACAACATGTGGATTTCCGGGCCAAATAAAATATATAAACAAATATATTTACAGAGTATTTAATTTTTTTTAAATGTATGATGGTTTTCATTTTTGTTTATCGTCTTAGTAAAATAGTTTTGCATTCAACCAAATAATACGTTGGGTTACGCTGTAAAAAGTGCAGACTATTCGAGTAATTTCATAGTCGACAGGTAGCGAGGAAAGGCAGCTACGAAGACATACTGAAACAGCAGAGATCGTGTATTATGTCACCACTGTGAGGGTACGTAAACAACGGGCAGCGTGCTTAACGTTATGTATCACCGAGATACTTAATTATGTAAACATTGAAGAGCAGCAAATGCAACACTGTATTGCGTATGCTCTTTACCAGAAATTCAATATCATATTTGGTCAGACTTGTAAAGTACTTATTCTAAAACACACTTAGCGTAAGTTAGAAAATATTACCCAAGTATGTTCATAAAACCATTGACGTATAGAAGAACGTGGTTCATTTTAGCATAGTAACTTTAGCATGTTAAATAAAAGAACTGACCGAGTATTCTACAGGACCAACATACACATAGATGTCCATGGGAAGAGTACTGGATTTAAAACCCGTCACATCTATCGGGGATCCTCTCACTATATATGATTTAAGAGTCCCAAACGAGAATTGGGTATTGAAATCTTCTTTCGTCAACTCTTGCTGATTGCCTTGTGAACACACTGCCGAAAGTTAAAAAGAAAACAAAAAATAGTAGCGTTTTTACACACTCAAACACAGCTAACTAGATAAACTCTATCATTTCCTCACCCTTCTTCAACTAATCAAGCCCCACTCCCTAATAAAATTTACACGTACAATATTGGACTCTACCATGTGCAATATTGTTTCGATAACTCTATACATCGATGCATTTCTTTTGCTGTCACGAGTATCCCGACAATGTACATTAAACTAGAGCTGTTTCCAATAATATGGTTTTTGTGTTATTACAGAGCAGGGCAGTATACCTTGACTGTTAATTTCGAATTGAAATCTGGCTGATAAAATCGAAAAGACTTTTCGTAAATCTCTAGGTCAAAATGTATGTTAGTCATGTCTTGTAATTTTTAAACATTCATTTTTTTAAGTTGGCTTTCACAATGTATACACCTGAGCTATATAAGTTGTTGATATTTTACCCTGGGTGTGTGAATCGTTATGACCCTTGTGATAAGCATACGCCATGAGCCGGAGGTGAAGGGTGTATGAGGAAGAGAAGGGTCATAAAATATTCATACACCCAGGGGAAAATATCGATAACAAATGTATTATCCCGAAACCACTAGACAATTCTGGCAGATTCATTTTCAACCGCTATCGGCCTATACTAGCTGGTAATTGTATTGGTGTTACTTAAATTAGAGTTACGACATTGTTTGTGCAAATTTTCAGCTTGTTTTATTATTTTGTTATGGTGTAGATTATATCTGCTGCAAATAGATTTTAACTAAAGCTAATATCTCGAGATATGTCACAAAGTACGACCCTTTGTCAAATGGATCGAGCAAAGACAGACGACATACAGTGTTACGCCCTTGTACACTTAGCAACGTTATCGATCGGTATATGAAGAATTGTGTGTTCCGTTTTTCCATTTGTAGATTTGAATTGAGTTCAAAATAGATTGAAATCAAACCTATGCACAATTAATTAATGACACTCATACGACATGTTTTAGGCTTTTCGAAGCGAGTGAACATTTGAAGTGGTGGCGGCCAGTTCTTTTCGCCAGGCGGCTCATAACAAAATCAGACGTGGCGTATGGGTATATACGACCCGGTTATCGACCAATCAAAATACAGCAATTGCCAACAAGGATAACATTAATGTATATCATTTTACCGCTAAATCCTTGGTCTTCTAATTCGCAAATAAACTGTCTTTCATATGGCCAACAAAAGGTGTCAGCCATTTTGAACTCAGATTTTGGCCAAAACGAGAGGCACTTCTGTTGACTGGTTGTTCGGTTATCAGGTTGATGTGGTCCCCAATCGAAAACTGCCTGATCAATGGTTTCTCCTGTAGTATCCCAGACCCAAACACCGTCCACTCTTCTCCCAGACGTCAACCAACCGTTGTCAATATCATTGAGAGGCGCTGAAAAGAGGCAAACGAGCTGAGTAGCAAGCATGTTCTCCAACAAAAATAAACATACATTGAATGCAGCAGATGTGGCACTTTAATTAATATAATTAAACCTTGGAACGAGGAATCCACTGCTGACGATATATCTCTACTCATTATAGGACATGTACCTTGTCCCAAATCACTACATGATAGGAAACGTTATATAAGTAAATTAGTGCATGTTATGGACTTCTCTAGGAACGAATTGAGTTCCTATATTTCAGTCGATATCTTTGGTTTAGTGGTACTTTTTTTAGTACTGGTTTGACTCAATGAAGTAGTAGTTTGCCTACAAAAAAACATATGAAAGGTGAAGATTGAATAAAAGTGGCGGATTGAGCTGTCTGACGCGGGGGTGATTTGGTGAAAATCTTGAGATTTCTCCCTTATCGATCTGTCAAGATTTGAACTGCAGAGTTGTCTAGAGTTGCCGCCAAGGCTTTTAGCTGAGCGAATGTCTCTAACTCAGTGTCAGAGCTGAACGTTAACATTACGGCAACTTGACAAAATAATTGTCTACTGGTGCCATATGTCTGGCTGATATCTACCGAATCTAGTGGTGTACGCAAACCGTTCACATTTAAAAGCTGCTACACGTCCCATTCTCACATGTATGGCCCAGAAATAAACGTTAAGTCGCGACTCTGTATCAAGGAAATTTGTTGGTTTAGCTAACATAAAAAATGGCTACACAGATAAGCCACTGAAAGGACATAGTTATCAAACTTGCTGATAAAGGCTCGGCAACAGTTATTATGTCTAGACAGGAATATATTGAAGAGGTAGAACGGCAGCTACGGAACCCTCTTCATAACAAAATAACTTGATAAGGAAATTTGGCCTGAAAATGTTAGAAAGTTCAATATAATTCTTCCTTCTCTTCAAGATAAAGTTTTTTTTTAATGAAAAGCAGTATCGCAATTTGAAATCTGACCATATCTCTAAAAGCACGGTATTCTATTGATAATTTACCACAGCGTAGGACCTGTGATGTAAAGAATAACTCCAATGGCTTGAAACTTCTATCGTTATGTAAAACCACTGGGTTAAAAATAGTGAATGGTAGAGTGAATGGAGACAATCCAGGAAAGTACACATTTTACAACCATAACGGACGAAGTACTGTGGATTATCTCCTCACTCACCCCATTTGTTTCAAAAATGTAACTTGTTTTATGGTTGAGCCTTTATTGGAATTTTCTGACCACTGTCCAATCCTTTTTTCATTAGGAACTGTAATTGACAGAGAGATTAGTAATCAAGATACAAAATCAACAAAAAAATTACAATGGAAAGATGAAAATGTAAATGATTTTTTAACTGAGTTACAAGGGTGTACAACGAGCCTAGCCAAGGAAATTCAGGAGTTGTCGGATCCCCAGTCTGTCGACAGATGCATTGTTGCTATATCAAATATATTGTTTGATACTGCATGGAAAACTGTGACATCTAAGGGAGGTAATGTTAAGGCTAAAGTTAAGTCCCCTTGGTTTACTTCAGAATGTGAATCTGCCAAACGAAAGTTTAATCGAGCCAGAAGTAAACTAGATAAGCATGGGGAAAGGTTTAGATTAGATCTAGTTAATGCTAAGAGAGAATATAACAGAGTTAAAAAAAAGGCTAGATCTCTTTATTCTTATAAGAAAGGTCAGTCATTGATTGACTCTTCTATTGAATCTCCATCTAAATTCTGGCAAAAGATTAATAAACTAACTAAAGGTGGAGGACAGGGATTAGACTTGCCTATGGATGAAGTTTATTTATATTTTAAAAACCTTCTTAATGATGACATATCGACTGTAAATGATAGAACTTTACCTGATGGTATCCTCAATGATAATTTGTATAATGATATGTTGGATCGTCCAATTACCGAAGACGATGTTAAATCGGCATTGAGTAAGCTAAGGAGGAAAAAGGCATGTGGTTTTGACAATTTGTGTTCTGAAATATTTATTGCTGGTGAATCTATTTTGTTACCTTATTTAGTAAAAATATTTAATTTTTTATTTGATAATGGTTTGTATCCAGACACGTGGTGTAATGGCATAATATTCCCTATACATAAGAAAGGAGACAAAACAGACGTTAATAACTGCCGAGGCATTACTTTAATCAGTGTATTTGCAAAATTGTATTCCTTAGTTCTGTGTAACAGATTGTATGCTTGGTCGGAATGCTATGAAAAAATAATTGAATGCCAGTTTGGGTTTAGACAAGGAAGAAGTACGATCGATTGTGCATTTTGTCTATACAATATTGTATCTAATACAATACAGTCCAAGGGAAAACTCTATTGTGCTTTTGTTGACTTCCAGAAAGCCTTCGATTCTATTAGCCGATCTAAGCTATGGTCACAGTTACAAAAAAATTGGTTGTAATTCTAAGTTATTCATAGCCATTCAGTCAATATATAAATGTGTCAGAACTTGTGTAAAAATGTATGGAAATTTGTCATCATTCTTTCAGCAGGGTAAAGGGTTAAAGCAAGGGGAGCCCTTGTCACCCATCCTTTTCTCATTGTATATTAATGATATATGTAATGTGTTGTCAAGTAATGAGTCAGCGGATGAATTATTGACTGAGTTTCAAATTTTTGTTTTAATATTTGCTGATGACGCAGTTGTATTTTCAAAAACAGCCGAAGGGTTAGACATACTCTTAAAGCAGTTAAAAAGTTACTGTGATGAACTTGATCTCACTGTAAATACAAGCAAAACCAAGGTGTTAGTTTTTGGATCTACTAAGTATAAGAGAGACTTTCAGTGGACTTACGATGACGTCATATTGGAGGTAGTAGATCATTTTTGTTATTTGGGTGTTAAATTAAAATTCAATCTTTCAATGAATGAAGCCCCGAAGCTACTTGCTGGAAAAGCAAAAAAAGCTGTATACGTATTGAAACAATGTTTTAAAAAAGTTACGTTGAGTTTGAAACTGAAACTTCATCTATTTGATACTATTGTCAAGCCTATTTTATTGTACGGCTGCGAAATATGGAGATTTTGTAATATCAGTGTAATTGAGATTGTACATACCCAATTTCTAAAGTTTTTGTTAGGCGTTCCTTTCAATGCACCTAATATGCTTGTTTATGGTGAATTTGGTAGATTTCCACTAGTAGTTGATTGCAAGACCAGACTTTTTAAATACTGGATGAATGTAAAGCTCCAGCCTGATAGTGTAGTATCAAAGCTATCCATCCTTCAATCAAATACACAAGTTAGACTAAAGTCTCTTTATAATTGGAACGGTGGAGTCAAAGCTATGCTTGACAATTATGGTTACAGTAATTTGTATATAGATAGATCGGTGGAATGTTCTCACTTGTTATTTAAGCAAACTGTACAGGATTGTTTTATACAAAATGTTGACGTAAACATGACGGTTTCGTCAAGGTTTGATAGTTATGTTTCTTTTAAAAATGATGACTTTGAGGAGGCAAAATACTTAGGTCTCTGTCACCTAGTTAATTGGAAATTGTTTAAGACTGTATCAAAGTTTCGATTAGGTTACCACGGTCTTAAGATCGAAAAGGGTCGGTACCTTAAAATTCCAAAAGAACAAAGGATATGTGAAAAATGTAGTATGCGTGCCATAGAAGATGAGTACCATGCACTGCTTTGCTGTCCAGCTAACCTAACTCTTAAGCAAATTTATTTACCAAAATTATACCGTTCTTGGCCTAATATGTTTAAGTTCAGGAAGCTTATGAATCCTCAGATCATAAAATCATTCACGTCTCTTTCTAAATATATTATTGCTATCACCGAAAACAGAGATGTCTTGCCAAATATTTGATAAAAATATAACTCATGATTTGTATATTGTGTATACATGTATTTTGGGAGAGAAGCCTTTAGGCTTATCCTGTAAATAAACTCACTCACTCACTCATATTCTTCCAAAAATTCACAAATCCATTGAAAAATGGCACAAACTTACAATGCGCCCTGGGCGTCCTATTATCCCAGACTGTGGTAGTGGAAGTTATAGTTTGTCTAAGCTATTTTATTATTATCTAAAACCCCAAGCTTTATAAAAAAATACCGATGATTTGTTTGTCAATATGTCTGAGAATCCATACCACAGGATGTTATTTTGGTTACTCTGAATGTGGGTTCTATGTATAAAAACGTTGACATAGACATGGGTGTAACATCCATAAAATCAGTCTTTCAAATATATCCCGACCACCGTCGCCCTGACAAATACATTTTAGAATTGTTGAAACCTAGCTTAAAAGGTCATGATTTTGAATTCAATGGGGAGATCTTTAAGCAAGTTAAAGGATGTGCTATAGGAAAACGTGTTGGTCCTAACCTTGCCTCTATTGTTATGGCTTTGCGTGAGAGTACATCATCGGACCCCAGAGTTAAATTTCAATAAGATCATATATTACCCCTGGGAAAACTCAACGGAATTTCGTCGTTTTTTCGGGAATGGCCATTGACTAGCAGACCAGTGAGGCGCTTTGCTATACATGTAGTTTAAAAGTGTGATAGACTCGTAAACAGGCGACAGCTTGAAATGTTTGACAGTTCTAATTGGGGTGAGGTAAAAAAGAAGACACCATAGGCGCATCGGCCTTTCAAACCTTTATAATTGTTTTCTTTAGCACTGTACTACAATTATGTCATCCAATGTGCTAGTGTTTTGTCTCCTTTACATGCTGTATTAATTTAACACTGGTATATATATTATGTATATGGACATCTAGTCTGCGATAAAACTATTATTTTCGTTTCGTCATTACCGATATGTTTAAGTAACGTGAATTGTGATTGGTCGAACAGAACCAATCACAATTTACATGCATATCAAATTAGAGACGATTTAAACAATCAATCATTTTTAAGTTGTCTATGACCAATTATATTTCAGTTTTCTGATGTGATTGTGGTAAGTATCAATCGAGTGCCCCGATCTGCTGTAAGTGCCACTTCAGATGAAAGTGTCGCTTGGCGTAATGAAGCAATACTTTCCGAGTAGACCTAGATGGGTATTTCAAAAAGGAACACAATGAGACACCATTTCCATTTTTGAAAGTATGATTTAACAAAAACCAATCGAGGTTTTTCTAGTAGCGTATATATCTATGTACAAACAGGAAATGGATCGTCCTTATTTTTCCGATGCGGGGGACAATAAAAAGGAAGACGCTGTTTTGCATAATACATTTCGACATCTCAACAAGATTTTAGCAAATAACTCACACCAATGTATCTCATTGGATGATTGTATTACAAATTTGTTGGCATGCTGCTCTGCTGGGTTTTCAAACAATTGATAGTTGCCAGATACGGGTGGGGAGTTTCGCCTGGGTGAAATCTTCGGTTTTCTCACCCACTAAACCTGGCAACGTCGTCATATAAGTGAACAAAATCTGAAGTACATTGTAAAACATTTATCAAACTTATGATGGAGGTCAGTGAGTCTTATTTATCTAAAACTAGCTAAACAAAAGCTTCAAAGACAACACAGCATCGCTTATATCAGACAGTTAATACTTACAGGGTTCGTGTGACAAATGGTTTTTCAGAAACTCGTACTCGTCTCTGGTTTCTAGAGTCACAAGTCTGCTCTCCGGTTCCGTGTCTTTGCAACTGTCTAGCGCCATATCATATGTCAGCTTAGCCTTTGAATGCTTTATGTAGTAACAGTGGTCGTTGAACGAAACCCATTCCGATGGACACGATAGACACACTGCGGAACAGAAATTTGAAATAACTGTTATGCTACAAAACTTTCAAGGATATCAGTCAACCTTTATTTGAATTGTAATGGGGCTCGTTTCACAAAACATTCGCATTGCAAACGAAGCGTAGTTGCAAATGAATACCATAGTAAAGAGACACGGAGTCATGACAACTGCGATTGATCGCACTTTGCGACGCCTTATTGAAACGGACCCTTGACTGAGCATTTCCCCCCCTACAGGCAATATTATTTCACGTATATACCGGTTTTGTTTATAAATTTGAAACTAATTGGCTAGGTTGATGTGTTACATTCAATAAATGAATCCTTAAACACAGGGTTGGTATGGATTACAACCTTCATCGTTTATTTTTCTAACGACGTTTCGGAGTATATACTTACACCGTTTTTAAGTCCATAAACTTAAATGAGAACATCATGGATATTACCCAAGTTACGAGTTATACATGTCAAGGAATTGAGAAATTTTAACAATATATTGGATTGGATAAGAGAAAAGATTACTGAATATATGTGTGCAGGGTTTAATCATGGTGAGAGTGGAATTAGCTAAGAATCAGGTTGTATGTACTTGGTATATGGTACCCTTGATCTTTTTTTCATCGCAGGTTTTTCTTAACAATAAATGAGAACAACATGGATATTTAAGCAAGTTATGAGTTGCACAAGCCAAAGGATTGGGAAATTCTAACAATAGATTGGATTTGTTTAGTGAAAGGATTACTGAATATATGTGTGTAGGGCTTAATCTTGGTGGGAGATGGATTGGCTAAGAATGAGAATGTCGTATTGGAAACGGTGTTAGTATCTACACCAAAAGGTCGTCAGAAAAATAAACGAAGAAGTTTGTTATCCATATCAACCCTGTGTTTATTGTCTCAAATTCTAAATGCCACTTTAACAACCGAATAACTGATCTGTTTATGAATTTCGATAACAGCATGGGCAACTCAAGGTCACCGACCAGTACAGTAATAACAGATGAATCGATAATACTTTCTCTAGTTTTATTGGAAACTTCCTATTATTGTCAGTATATTATTATTCTCATAGAAACGGCAGTTAAAAAGTTTAGTGAAGAGCTCGAATAAACAAAACATTGCATTGTAGTACTTACCCTGGACCAGGACAATCACCAATAAACCCGTCAGCATCTTTATGACTTGATTCCACGAACTTGCAGATTGAGTTTTCACCCAAGCATACACCTATGTACAAACCGTGCGAGTTTTATAAGCAATTTTCTCGATTGTAATCTCATTAATTGTAGTTCGAATTGACCATATTAATAGTAAAATCCGACAAAATTCAGAATATGTTTCCATAAATGCATATAAACAAGCGTTAATAAACATTATTAAACGTTGTTATGTATTATTAATGGATCACCATAATGAAAAGCTAACGATTTCTATTGATTTAGCAGCTTTTATCAGAATAATCTTTTAATAATTTGACAATCAGGGTTTGTATCATTGTAGAACAAAGCGGTATATTTCATTTTGAATGTAAATGCATTGCATATCTTTTACAGTTATCAACACACCTTGACTACGCCTTTCAATAAAAATGGAACTTCATGAACATTGTTTATTATACTTTTATCTTGAATTTCAATTCAAGTCTTTTCATTACAAAAAAACAACAATATTTAAACTAGAAATGAGACAAATGGGTAAATGTTGAAAGTTACAAAGCTATTTATAACTTTCAAAAACATTTAAATCCGAATTCTTAATTAATAAATAATCTAAACAAATGTTTTACATAGTTTTCAAAACAAAATATCTAAAATATAAAAAAGTAACGCCCTGTGAAGTCAGATGGACTCAGTCGTTTCACACTAACAAGCATCTTTTTATTTTGGTAAAATACACGTTTCATTCGGTTAACGATATGCTGAATAAATTGTACAGCTTATTGCCATTGATGGTGATTTCTTATCGCCAGAACGTTGCCCTTTATAATCACAATCGTTTCTGCAATATCAGTTTGCCAACAATCTCCCAACACCAATGATTTTATCGGTCGGTGCAGAAATTCGAGGGAGGTGCTGAACTTTTTTTCTTTGTGTATAGATATGTTGTTTTTGAATCATATTGTACTTATTTCTTAAACATTACTTTTATGCGCTTATTTCACGAGTAGCATTATTAAGCGGGATTTGCCAGTACCCCTTGGTCAGATCAATCTTACTGGGGTACCTAACGGAGCCCAATTTATCATAAATATCAAAAATTCTAGGCATGGGCAATGGGTCAAAAAGTGTCCTAATTAAGTTTTCTAAAATCAACAGAAATTCTTAATGTATCATCAGGTTTTCTTGCTACCACAATAGGTGCCGCCCACGGACTTTCAGAAGGCTCTGTAATGCCATTATCTAACATAGACTCTGTTTCGGTATTAAGCCGGTCTCTAAGAGTTTAAGGTAGACGACACGGCCTTTCATACATTGGCTTGCCCTGTACAGTTTTAACATTGTGTTCAATTAAATTTGTTCTGCCAGGGATATCAGTAAACACGTCACTAAACGACTCACATATTTGTTTTAATTCATCACTTTGTTCTAGATTTAACTCGACTGATAAGTTAACATCTTTATGGGTTTATTTTTGGGAAGTAAAACAATCAGCCGGAAGTAAATAATCACCGTCAGTTCCGTCAACTAGGCCCACAACACATAAACTAGACTCGTCTTCATCTTCCATAGGTACCCGCTCGTGCCATAATTTAAGCATATTTATATGCATTGTTTTACTTTTGTTTGGGTCATTTCTATCTTGTAGTCTACAGGGCCTACTTTTGCTACAACTGTATACGGTCCTAACCATTGAGCTTGAAGTTTGTTAGTGTTAGTTGGTAACAAAACCAACACCCTCTGTCCAACTTCTAGGTTTCTACTCCTAGCTTTACGATCGTAATAAGTCTTTTGTTTTGTCCTTCCTTGTCTTTCACTCTCTCTTGCCAATTGATACATCGTAAACAACCGGTCTCTTAGATCAACAAATATTGAATAACTGATGATTGTTCTATGTCGGACTCTACCCAACTACCCCATAAAATGGACATGGGACCATTAACTTGCCGACCATATACCAGTTCAAAGGGCGAGAACCCTAGCGTTCCCGGTGGAACCTCATGGTAAGCGAAGAAAACATACCCAAGAGATGCATTGCTGATATAGTTGCTTCCCTATAACTGTTATTTATGACTGACTATTAACCTTTATCTTCAGAACGTTATTGGTATACTATACACGTAGCTATAGTTTATTAGGAAAACAGATTGGCCATCGACATTTCTTTCTAATGTATTTATCACAAAATGTATTACCGTAATTGTTCAACATTTGCTAATGTGGGTTCGATTAAAAGCTATTTAATATTTCCAATTAAAATTTAGTTGTATATGCATAAAGTTCCTCACACGTTTTATCCTTCCTGGATCAGTATATATGATTTCATTGCAAGAAATTACTTCAGGTGATGGGGTCAGAGTTCCGGTAAAGATTGCGGACGCTTCCCTCACAGTTTTGAGTTTCATCTCTCGGTTGTATGTATAATATAATCATCTAATTATGTATGGAATATTGTTTTATTTGTAAATAATCTATCTTGTTACATTGTTCTTTCATTCTGTGGGTTGGTTGCTCGGTTAAAAGTGTAACTGTAAATGCTATATTGTTTTCCTAGCTTAGTGATGGGGGGTTGTTGTGATTGCATTGCACACTAACAGTGGGCCTTGTCTTGTCTTTCCCTTGTCTAGAGTCGCCCCAGGGATGGAGTAGAAATAACAGCCTTGCGTTTAACTTCACTGTTCGATCGACGGAGGACTCTGAATCAGACTCTGATATAGAAACTGTTGGTAAACGACAGAGAGATCAGTGTGAAAGTGAGCATGATCCCAGCAATTTAGAGGTAAGTATGTCATGTATTGGAAATGTCCCCATTGCTTCTCTCAACCCTTTAAAATTTGGAGAAGAATTACAAAAAGCAGTAAAAATGTAAAATACGTAAACAAATGTATAATTCAGGTGACTTAGTCATAGCTTGTTATTCTGTTATGCAAAGAAATCAGCTTTTGAAAATGTCCTCTATTATGGGTAGAGATATCAAGTGTGTAAGGGGTGTGATATATGGTGACTGGAATAATGTGACTGAACAAGAAATTGCATAAGCACTAAAAGCTGAATATGGTTGTGGTGCTGTGAGAATGAAGACTGGTAAAATAAAATACCAAGTAACTTTATGCTACTTTCATTCGACCGAAAAGTACTGCCGGTATAAATAAAGCTTGGTTATCAAGTCTTCACAGTAAAGACCTATATCCCCCCTACAATAAGGTGTTTTAAATGATTGGTATTGGTATTTATTCTCTTGAACTCAAGTGAGCTCATCTACAGGTGACAATATACAATTATTTTGTCAAAAGTTCGGCAACAAAGCATTCAACTGCAAAGGTACAGCCAGGTGCTCCGGCTGTGGCGAGAGCCATGACTATTCTTTGTGTCCCAATCAAGGGTCCTGTGTGAACTGTAATGGGGGGGGGGGGGGCACAGTTCAGCTGCCACAGGTTGCCCTGCCCATTAAGAAGCCAGCAAGGCTCAGTTTATAAAGGTAACAGAAAAAAATTTCATATTCAGCAGCTTTAAAGTGTGTAAGAGAAAATCAAGTCGGTATAACCAATAACCCAATTGGCTCAACTACTCCCACACAAGTACAAGGCAGCAGTAATGCAGTTCAGACCCAGTCCCCCTCCCCCCCCCCCACCACCACACACACACACACACACACTCGTCACCAACTTCATGCAATGCAAAGGTTGTATATTCATGCCCTCCCGCCAAACCGCCTTTGCGCACTGTTGAAGTACAGACTGAGGTAGATGTAAGCACACAGACAGAATTAGTTTCAGCTGGTGTCATATCAAACCTCATTGGTATGATAACAGAACTTCTATTCCATCTTGGTAAAGCCCAGAAAAACTCGGGCACTTTAAAATTTATTGTTGAGTGTGCACAGCGTCATGTTGGTGCTCATTGCATTGACACAGCAGAACTGATGGATCTTCTAAAATACAGAAACAACAGAAATAAATAATGGGTACATATGTAAAAAATACATATAATTCTATAGCCTTGCTTTTTGCCATTATGGCTTTTCTGATGCTACACCAAAATATTCAGTCATTAATTTCACATGGTCAAGAGTTAAAATTTTATATTTCATCTCTTGCTAATAAACCAGAAGTTATTTGCTTACAGGAGACTTTCTTGAAACCACAACTGGATTTTACTTTTCCGGAGTATAATATTTTTAGAAAAGACAGGGTGGATCAAAAAGGAAGGCGGATTGGCTACTCTTATAAACAATGGTTTGTCTTACACGGAAGTAAAGTTACCATCTACTCAATCAATTGAAGTCCAGTGTCACAAAATAGCCCTTCGTAACAAACGATCTGTTAATATTGTAAATATATACAACCCTTGTAATAAAATTGAAGCATGTGACCTAGATAACCTTGCTAGATATATCAAGGGGCCTACTATGTTTTGTGGAGATTTTAACGCACATAATGTGATATGGGGTAGTCATTCCACAGTCACTAACGGTCGGTTGATATCCGAGTTTACTGAAGATAACAACCTTGTTATTTTGAATGACGGGGTGGGCACAAGGCTGGATATCCCCACTGGAATTGTTTCAGCACTCGATCTGACTATTTGCACCCCTGATCTATGCCCAGCGTTTAGCTGGGAAGTCGACCTAACCTCGCCCCGTGGCATTGACCACTATCCAATCTCAATATATTTTGGTATGGGTGGGAAGAACAATCCTCCAGAATCTACCCCGAGATGGAAATTTAAAATGGCAGACTCTTTAAAAGAGTGTGAAATATCATTTTCTGATTCTATTTATGACACCGATGAAAATAAATTTAATGAAAATTCACTTGTAGCTATTAATTCTGCAGCAAAAAAATCAATTCCTCAGTCGAGACCTGCCAATAAAGAAAAAATTCCCACTAGCTATAAGAGCAAGGGAAAAAGCCAAAAACAGAGCTGCGAGAACTCGCCTATTCATTGATATTATTGAATATAAAAGACGCAAGGCTGAGGCTCAGAAGGTTATCAAACAAACACAGAAAACACATTGGCGTCAGTACTGTTCCAATATCTCTAGCAAAACGCCATTAAGAACTGTTTGGCGTCAATTAAAAGCTATTAGTGGTAACCAAAAGTCGAACTCTATCCCTACTAACTCTACCAACTACGCCACTAATCAAGAAAATTGTGAGGTATTGGTTCAACATTTTTCTTACATATCTGGCTCTGATAACTACAGCGACGATTTCTCAAAGGTTAAAAAAGATGTGGAGTCTACCAGCCACTTAAACAATATTCAGTTCGACGATATCGCAATACATGAAGATTTCTAGGTGCCAGTAAATAAGAGAGATTCCACGCCAGGGAAGGACGGAATTAGTTACTCTATGGTGTCTCAATTGCCAGATAAATGTCTAAATATTTTTGTTATTTTTCTATAATTACATTTGGTCAAATATGTGTCTCCTGCTAGTCTGGAAGAGTGCTGTGGTTATACCAGTTCCAAAACCAGGAAAGGATGCCTCCCTTCCAGCATCATATCGCCCGGTTTCTTTAACGTCAACATTGTCTAAAGTAATGGAGTGTATGGTTAACTCTCGGTTAAAATGGTATCTTTCCAAAAATAACATTTTGTCCCCTAAACAAAGTGGGTTCAGGACAAACCGAGCACTTGTGACCATGCGGTAACTTTAGTGTCGTCGATATTGAAATCGTTCGCCAATAAGGAATCCGTCTTGCTGTGTTTTTGGACATCGAAAAGGCATATGACATCATGTGGAAGCATGGCCTGCTTATAAAATTAAGAAATCTGGGAGTGAGTGGTCGATTATTTGGATGGGTCAGAATTTTTTATCAAACGTGTGATACGTGTGCGTATAGGCAACGTATACTCTCTCCCAATGATGCTGGAGAACGATGTGCCACAAGGCAGCGTTATTTCTCCAACCCTTTTCAACGTTGCCATAAATGCTTTACCTTTTCGACTAAACCCAAAGTTAAGTTGTTGTCTTTTTGCATATGACCTGGCAATATGGTTCTCTGATAGAAATCTCAAGTTAGCGGAGAAATATATTCAACAGGGAATTGATTGCATACCTGAATGGAGCAAACAATGGGGATTCCGATTTTCATCAGTGAAATCTGAGGCTGTAATTCACAAAAACGATCTCTTCCTCCGATAACTATTTTTCTTAATAGCAATGTTTTTGAAGTGGTTACTTCTTTTCAGTATCTGGGGCTTACCTTCGACTCAAAACTGTCCTAGAAGTGTCATATTAATTATATTGTTACAAAATGCAAAAAAGCTTTTAGCATCATGCGATCTGTTTCAGGAACGCCATGGGGTGCGGACAAACACTGTCTACTAGGTTTAGTCTCGTTTCGCCTACCTCTGAACAGTATTTAGTTTGGGTACCCTGTGGAGACCACCTATTGCGGTCCCACTATGCTTGACAAGGTGGATGGGGTGGAGGGTAGGGGTTAACAGTCATCTGCCATCGATCATTGAGTGGCAGTGAACAGTTATCTTGTTAAGATGAAAACTGAAAACTGTTCACTGTTCACTTTGGGAAATCTCATCCTAACATCTATGAGTTTATCAAATTGCTACAAAAAGAACAGTCTGTAACAGAGTTGATGTTGGGCCACATGTCAAGTGGAGCCAGACAGCAGCCTAACAGACGGAAATATCGCAAACTTGATGAACGTTTGTCTCATCTTTAGGACCGAGATGGGAAATCACTGTTGTTCAGTTGGCTGATCGAGCAGCACATTTTGTACACGTACATTAGAAAATCAGTGTAACTCATTTATTTAATTCTGTCATTAATAAAATATGTTATATAACTAGATTTTTTCTTGGGGGATCGTGGGGGACGTCAAGTGGATTTTTGGGGGGAAATGGGGACCCTAATCCTTAATCCAGGTATTGTTAAATGATTACCGAGTCTCCTTTCGCCCCGCGGCGTTTTCTAATTAAAATAAAAGGAGTAGGCGAAACAAGGCGTCACCGTCTACTACGTATGTACCGTGCACTTATACGATCTCGATTTGACCTCTCGTGCGAGGTGTACGAGACAGCGGGGGAGTCGCTGAAGCAGAAACTTGACTCCGTTCAATGTGCAGCCCTTCGAATCGCCACTGGCGCATTGAGAACAACCCTTTTAAATGTCCTGCAGTTCATGTGTAACGAGTGGCCGCTATGTATACTAAGGAAGTTTCGTACGCTGAAGTTTGGAATAAAACTAATCGCATCTAAAGATAATTCTGCCAGTGAGATTTTTCCCCCATCTTATTATGATGCATTCTATGATGTTACTGCCCAAAAGAAGGAGCCGTTTAACGTAAGAGTTAGGTGTATTTGTAAACAGCTTGGATTGCATAATTTTATACCTGCATATACAAATTTTTGTTTTCCAGTTTTCTCCTTGGAAGTTAAAATTACCAAGTGTGTCACCTGTCACCTATACCAAAATTTAAAAAATCCGACAACTCTTAAAGTATTTCCCTTTGTAGTAAAGACTACATCAAAGAAAATTGGAGTAACTATCTGCAGGTTTATACTGACGCATCTAAAGACCCAGATTCGGGTAAAAAAGGCTGTGCATTTTGTATACCAGAGCTTAAGAACCATACAAATTTCAGACTGTCAGATAAAATATCAGTTTTCACAGCTGAACTGGTTGGAATTCTTTACGCACTGAATTTTTTAGCAGATCTTCTATCCTTGCGAGTAATACTTTTAACTGATTCGTTAAGTGCTATTTTAGCTATTGGGAATTTTACATGGACTAATAGTTGTTCTATATTATATGATATTTTGAATAAATTTACTGATATTTTCCGACAAGGTATTGACGTTCAATTTGATTGGCTGCCTGGACATGCAAATATTTTGGGTAATGAATTGGCGGATCAGCTTGCAAAACAATCCCTGTTATCACCCACTATACATATTAATATACCACTCTCTCTTTCAGAAGCCATGTCCTCCATTAAGCGCACATTCCTTAATATCTGGCAACAAGAATGGGAATTTTCAACAAAAGGTCGTTTTTTTTACAATCACAATGAATCTGTTTTGAATAATAATATTGTTTCCCTCCCTTTCAGAATAACCGATGTTATATGTACAAGATTACGACCAGGGCATATTCAAACCAAAACTTACTTGAAAAAAATTTATCTCGTTGATTCCGATCTATGTGTGACTTGTCAAAATCCGGAAACAATAGAACATATTTTATTTATTTGCCCGACTTTTGCAACTGGGAGACAAAAGTTCCTTACTGATTTGTCGAGTTTTGGTACCACAACTCTAAATTTAGAGAATATAGTTAAGCCATCAAAGGATCACTTAAAACCATGGATGCCACATGTAAATTTCTTTACAGTATCATACGATCCAGGCTGAGAGTTAGATAAAGTTAATCTTTCACATGATTAAGAAAAAATAACTTAATACGTGTTAACCTGGCGCACATCATTCACTAGAACGGAGCCGCCACAAAATAAACAACCAACCAACCAATTATTTCAGGTTTTTTATTAACTTACATCAAAATCCCTGTTGTACGAAGAAGACAAGTTATCCATATGGCTTATGAATAAGATCACAGATGGGTTTAGTCAAATGTGGAAATAAGACTCATTTCAATGATTACCATAGTTGTATATCCTCTTCTTCCCAGATACTAGTGCCATGGTGTTAACTGCAGGATTGTTGTCGACTGTTCCAGGAAGCACCAACATGTTGTGTTTGTCAGAAAATTCTTCAGGCGCAAGATCTTCCTAATCTCCAATCCCAGAGAGAGCTAGTTGCTTAACAACCGCCTCTTGGCGGACGACATCGTTTTCCAGCTTTTCGGTGGCCATTGGATGTCATTGGTACCCACTTGCAGGAATAGGGGCATGCAACCGGTTGAGGGGAAACCCAAATGTTTTCTTTGTACATGTAGCTTTTTAGATATTTAGTCAAGCGAGAGCATGTACATAAGTCCATCACAGATATCCATATTTGCTATGACTATATAACATCTGATCACTTGCCTCTCTGAGTTAATCTAGTATGGGGTGGGTCTAAAGTTATAGAAGACGAATTACTGCAGTATCATGTAGCTACTGATCTTAAACTCAATGATATTTCAATACCCAAGGAGGTGTTAAGTTGTGACAAGTTTTCTTGCAAATGTATTGACCATGTAAACCATATTTCTCATTATTATTCTAACTTCGTAAGCGCCCTATCTGTGTCGGCTGATTTTTGTATCCCGAAAGTTAAATCTACGAACAAATTGTATGTATTGTACCCGAGTGGAATGACTGTATGGATGAGCTGCATACACAAGCCAGCGCTGACCCACGAGACGGGTTCATTACTGATTATATGAAAAATACCAGACGGCAGTTCAATGCTCTCAGGGCTTGTAAGAAAGAAGAAGCTACCATCCGTGCTAACAAATTGGCTAATTCTTTCAGTTCCTACAGTAATGATGCGTTTTGGAGAGAGGTGCGCAATAATAATGGTAAATCTATGTTACTCCCTGGGTCAGTTGAGAATATTGAGAGTGAAAGCCATATACCTAATCATTGGAAAGATAAATTTTAACTTTTGTTGAATTGTGTTAATACTATTAGATATAAGGACGAAGTATTAAATGTATTATCCCATGCATTTCAGTCTAATTTATTGCCGGTGGCCTCGTGATATGCTTGGTCAATACTATGAAATCGGATAAATCTGCTGGCTATGATGGTCTCACTTCTGAGCATGTTAAATACGCCTGGAATAAAATGTATAGTTATTGTTATTTTAAGACACGGTACCTTGCCAGATGAGCTGTCACGTGTCTACTTCTCTTCTGCCGTTAAAAAAAATATATATATCAAAGGATTGAATCGATTTTTTAAAATGTCTTTCATTGAATATTTGTAAACCCTACCTTACTTTTTGTCTTAAAAGAACTGGCGTTCCAATGGCAGTACTGTTTTTGTATGCTTCACGGATGGCCGGAAGGTGTTTGACAGAGCTAACCATTGGGCATTGTTAAAATAGTTGATTGACAGAGAAGTACCCTTATTTGTTGTTGGTATATTGTATGTGTGGTGTAAGCGTCAAACATTCACTGTAAAATGGCGGTTCTTCTTTCTCGTGATTCTTGACGGTGTCAAAAAGTGTAAGGCAAGGCGGAGTTCTCTCCCCTTGTATATTCTCGGTTTACCTGCCGAGTTTGACACCAGGCCTACAGCTGCTAATGTGGGTTGTACTGTTGCTGGCTCTATTGTTGACCTTTGTCTAGTTTGTCCAACTGCCAACTCTCTTCAGATATTGCTTAATGAATGTGACTTATATGCTGAATTTGATGACATAATTTTTAACAGTAGTAAAACACAGTGTATATTCTTCAAGCCTAGTAGATATGAGGCCGTAAAAGTGCCTAATGTTTCGTTGAATGGTAATCATTTAAATTATATAGACTCTCACAGTTATCTTGGTCATATATTTACCAGCGATCTATGTGAAAATCTTGACATCGAATCACAGAACAGAAAACTCTGTGTGAGAGCAAATATGCTACTAAGGAAATTTGCTAACTGTATAAATGCCCTTTTCGGTAATACAATGTACTGTTCTTGTATTTATTGGTCTAGTCAGTGGAATTCTTATATTAAACGTGTATACAACAGTATTAAAGTTATGTATAATAACTCCTTGCGATGGTTACTGCACTATAGGCGTGACTGTAGTGCCAGTCAAATGTTGTCAGCGTATGGTCTAAAATAGGATAGATATAAGCAATAATAATAGATTGTGTACAATTAATGCATCCGATGTGAAAAGTAATTCGTGGATTAGTCAATAACCGACACTAAATAACCCAGAAAAACTTCCGGGCCAGGGTGAGAATCGAACTCACGACTTAGGGTAATTCAAAACTGAGAACTGATTGGGACGCCTTACTGTACTAGGACTTTCATGTGTACACAAATATTATGAACTGTACGTTTTTTTCTTTCTGTTTTTTTTTTTGTTTTAATATGTACCCTTGTGAAATAAAGGTTGATCTTTTTTATTATTATTTTCTTTGTGGTCGGATTTGTAATTGGGAATGTTTGATGCAGTACTTTTATCGAGTTGATGATTTCTTCCATAGTTGGTATTGGTGACTCAACTGCTGAATTTGTAAGGGAGGTGGCATGGTCCAAACTTGGTTTCATTGAATGAGGTGGTTTTGATACATGTCCTGACTGAAAAATGAAAGTGTAGCTTATTGCTGTTGGTGAAGCCGAGATTGATAAATATAGAGAGGCGGATCGTTTGGTTGACAAAGGGGAAAATGAGGGAAATTACAGTTGATATCAGCGGCGTGTTAGCTAAGCCTTGGTGATAATTAATGAATTATTCGGTGTTGTGAACATATTCACGGTACGACTGTCTATATTGAAAATATCCCTTGTGGTCTAGGTATTAATTTCGAATCTATTTATTGTCGGATTTTTTTTAGAACTTTACAACCTATATTTGGCTGTTACACAGATTGAGTCACGACTATGCCTTGTGGAAAGTGCTGTTACTGACTGTAGAAATGTGACTAAAGATATCCAAGTTATGAGCGACAAGTTTGATGCTATTAAATCAGAAATACACCGTTTGGGGAAATTTGAGGTGTTTGTGAAAGATAACACAAATGAGATTAGCAAGCTTTCAACTCGACTTATTGAAACTGAAGCCAGATCAATGAGAAATAACATAGTCTTAGGTGGGATTGAAGAAAAGCAGGGTGAGAACTGTGTTGAAGTGGTAAAGACGTTTATTACTGACAAACTTGGATTGAGCAGCGATGAGGTAACGAACATAAAGTTCCAGAGGGTACATAGGGTGGGCAAAAAGTCTGACCGACCAAGGCTAATAAAGGCGGCCTTCACTGAATTCCCGATGAAAGAGAAAGTCCGCTCTCGAGGCAGAGCCTTAACTGGCACTAGCTTCTCTATGTTTGATGACTATCCACCTGAAGTTCGACATGCTAGAAAAAAACTTATCCCTGAGCTAAAGCAAATGAAAGCCAGAGGCGATCAAGTGTCTATTGTGTATCCAGCAAAATTATTGTGCAACGGTAAAATTGTGCGCGAGATATCATTGGGAGCCTCGGTTGGAGATGCATAGTACGACGAAGAGTTGGAAATACAAGGCAGCTACGGCGTGCCGGGCGACCTGTCAACTCTTTCACTGGAAGATGGACTTCGCGTATGTGACACTTGTACTGTAAAGATAGGCTCTTGGAACATTCAACGACGGTTTGAAGAAAAAATAAAAGATAAGGATTTCTTTGGAATAATACAACAATTTGACCTGATCGGTCTTACTGAATGCTGGTTAAAACAATCTTTTAATGAATCTTTCATAACAAACGGATATGTGGGTCATGCATTTCACCGATCGTCATTACGTGGTGGGGGTATTGTAATATTGTATAAAGAAAGATATAAAGAAGATATATCGATAGTGGAATCAATTGCCCAGAGTATTGTCGTTGTTAAGGTCAAAACTGGTGCATTAGATGAAAAACTGATTTTTGTCATTTTTGTGTACATACCCGATGAAAAAAGCAAATTTTATAAAATTCATGACACTGACCTGTTTTCCGAACTAGAGAGATGTGTTAGTAAATATGAAGAATTTGGAAAAGTAATATGTATGGGGGATTTTAATAGCAGAGTTGGTACTGAACTTGATTATGTAGATAATGACAATCTAACAAATTTCCTGCGAAACGATTTAGCCAATGTATGTAACTATAAATGTTTTCCTACTTTAGGGAGCCGACGCTCTGAAGACAAAATAAGTAATAATTTTGGTAAAAGATTGTTAAGAGTATGTAAGACCACAGATTTGCGGCTACTAAACGGTAGGACGCCTGGGGACGAAAATGGCCAAATAACATTTTATAATAAATGTGGTAGAAGTACGATAGATTTCTGTTTGATACAGCATAAGTTTCTCCAGACAGTCCAACGATTTTATGTTTTGGATTTTAATGTTTACTCTGACCATGCTCCAATCGCAGTAGATATATTAGTAAGCCCAGGTGGCACACAGCCTGAGATAAGGGGATCTGAGGCGGGACGTGACAAACCCTGTGTCCGTGCAAAAATCCACTGGGACAAAACTAAAATACCATTAATTGGTGAATGTCTAAATGTGAATTATGACGCTCTCATCGAGTCTCTCTGTATTGAGTCAGTTGACGAAAAAACATTAGTCTTTACAAACATATTAAGTGATGTCTTAAATAAATTCTGTTGTTCTCAAATTAGATCATCTCCCTCTTGTAAACAAAAACATAAGTTTGATAACACAATTGACCAGCCATGGTTTAACGATGAATGCAGAAAAGCATATAACCTGTACAAAGCTGCCCTAAAAAATTTTAACCAAGATAAAGTATGTACCAATCGAGAAAAATTGTGTAAATTTAAGTTAAGCTATAAGAAAACCGTAAGAAAGCATAAAAGTAGATATGAATTAGAGGAGAGTAATATGAATGATTTTCTTAGACGGAACAATCCAAAAGCCTTTTATAGATTGTTTAAAGCAAAAGAAAGGCGAAGTTGTAATGTAGATGTGACTCAATTTTTTGATTATTTTAAGAACTTAGCATTAAATGGAGGGAAGCCTAGCAAAACATGCTTTGATGTAAACAATGAAGATTTATACCCATGTTCTTATGAAGAATTAGACCAACCCATCACACCAGACGAAATATTGAGTGTTGTTAAAAATTTAAAACGTGAAAAGAGCCCTGGTAGTGATGGTTTAATTAATGAGTTATTTACTGACTTCAGGCTTCTGTTAATCCCAATGTTAACACGGTTATTTAATGACATTTTTGATTCTGGAATTTACCCAGAGCTATGGGCTAAAGGAATTATTGTACCTGTTTATAAGAAAGGAAATGTAGATGATGTTACAAATTATAGAGCAATCACCCTTGTGAGCCACTTAGCTAAGATATTTACGGCTGTATTAAATAATAGACTACTTAGATGGCATGAAACTTATAATAAGATAACTGATGCCCAGTTTGGTTTCAAACCAGGTTACGGAACACAGGATGCCATTTTCGTATTGAACTCCATTATCCAGAAATATCTTAAACAAAAGAAAAAGTTGTATTGTTGTTTCATTGACTTCAAACGGGCCTTTGACTCTGTCCAGCACTCAGCACTTTGGTTTAAACTGGTAAAGGAGGGCGTAAATGGCAAAATGTTGCAAGTTATTAAGTCACTCTATCAGTCTATTGTTGTCTGCGTTAAGTGGCAAGCAAGTGTGTCTGAATTCTTTAATTTAGCCCTCGGATTAATGCAAGGGGAGTGTCTTTCGCCGATTATGTTTTCACTATTTGTAAATGATATTGAAGTGGAATTAGCAAAAACATGTTTGCCCATAGAATTTCGTGAAATAAGTATGTTTCTCCTTATGTATGCAGACGACACTGTTGTAATATCAGAATCTCCCGCCGATTTGCAAAATGTAATGACAAGAGTGGGCGAATACTGTGATAAATGGGGACTATCTGTAAATGTCAAAAAAACTAAAATTGTTGTATTTCGTAGGGGTTGGCGACCCCCGAATGATGAATATTTTCTAATGCAAGAGAGAGTCGAGGTCGTTAACTCTTTTGTCTATTTGGGTATTAGCTTCAACTATAATGGAAATTTCAAACTGTGCCAACAGAGGCTTGCAACCCAAGGTAAAAAAGCTATGTATGGGTTATTTAACAAAATATCAAGTTATCATTTCAATTTTGTCACAAAGTTATCTTTGTTTGATACATATGTGTCTACTATATTAAACTATGGAAGTGAAATATGGGGAAACATACCAGGGAATGATATTGAGATAGTTCAGATGATGTTTTGTAAAAGAATATTGCATGTCCCTAGAAATTCAGCAAATGCTATGATTTATTTTGAGTTAGGTAGACACCCAATGGTTATTGCAAGGAAATGTAGAATGTTAAAGTATTTGGTTAAGCTATTAACTACTGACAATTGTATCCTTAGAGCTATATATGATGATATGTTTGAAAATTGTATGGAATCTAACGATAACTCAAGCTGGTTGGGTTTTGTCCGACAGGAATTACTCTCCAACGGAATGGGATATCATTGGTTTCAACAACGTGTAGAAAATACTAACTTATTTCTCAAAAACTACAAAGTAAGAATTGTAGACAATTTTATTCAATGTACTAGGGAAAAGATGGCTACTTCATCTACATGTTTTCTGTACCAACATTTAACTGATAGACTCTGTCTGCAATTTTATTTACGGAAAAACATATTATGTAAATACCAGTCCTTTTTAACTAGGTACAGAATTTCGGCACATACCCTTAACATTCAAACAGGAAGACATCATGCTGTTAACCGCTCCCGTAGGATATGCGAGAGATGTACAACTGGTCAATTAGAAGACGAGTTTCACTTTATCCTCGTTTGCCCGACTTATAAAAACTTAAGAGTAAAATATATCAAACTGTTTTATAGAAAAAAACCATCTGTATTTAAGCTTGTACAACTTCTATCTACAAATAATGTTAAAGAATTGTTATTGTTGGGTAAATATTTGAGTTTGGCCACCAGAATACGTAATGCCTAATTATGTTAGAGTTAAAGTACACGCTATATCAATAGAACTCCAATCCTGTTACTATGCTGTTTTTGTATTGAATGACTCTTCACCTATGAGCTGTATGCTTACGGAATAAACATAATAATAATAATATCCTTACGACCCGTTGGGATAATGTCGGGTAATAATATTGTCAGGCCTTTCTTATATTGTCCAAATAAACGTAGAACATGACGTCAAGGGTTAAACTATTTCGCCTCCATTAAACAGCAGCTCTGGAAAAAAATAATAACCTGAAGATGGATGTTACATATTTTATTTTAGCTCAGATAGATTCAACATATCACTAAAATACAGCTTAACCGAATCGTATCTGTACATTACGACAATATTGATGACGATCGGCTGATTGTCTGATGTAAACGTACCTGGTCGTATCTCAGGCAACCGATAATAGACGGAAGAATATCACTATGGAAAAATATCATTGACACACCAGTCCGAACCGATGGAGTTTCCAACCAGTAATAGGGCTCCCCATCGAATACTTTGTTATCTTCCCCCAATGCGTACTGTAAACAAAAGACCATATATTTCAAATGAAAACAAAGAATACAAGTTCAGTTTGAATATAAAATATTTTCACTAACATAACTCTTTTACTCGACATGGTGAAACAGGTGTTTTAATTGTGGGATACAATATTAAGCAGATTGACGCTATTCAAATTTAGTTGTATTCCACATGGTGTCTACACGACCTATTAAAGATTTCTGAACAGAACCAAAAGATTGAGTTTGTTTGTGAAATAAATGTGAATTTTAGAAATTGTAACAAAGTAACCTTCGCGTTACTTCCCTATTAGGCAAAAATGAGTCGGAAGAAATTAAGCATATTTTCCGTATTTTTAGCCCAAAGTGACGTCATACACGACATTTGGTGAGTGCAGATAGTCCGATCTGAAACTTCGGGGATATACGTATTTGAAATACCCTCTGATAAACTGCAGTAGCCTGTTTCACAAAGCGACTTGGCGTAACTTTTTACGTAACTTTCATAACAACGTATGTCTACAGTATGGGTTGCTATGTATATAAAAAGCGACTCTACGCCAATTAGTCAAACTGCTGGTCATAATTCATATATAGCGACAATATATGTGGTCGTGAAATGAACAATGCATATATCCGCTTGAGTATTAGCGACAAAAGTGTTCCTGTGTGTTTGTTTATGTTTATTGCAACTCAACTTCCATACAGGCCAGAGGCCCACTTACAGCAGTGATAACGAAGAAGGGAAACAGAAATAAAGCTACTATGATAGAAAATAGATAAAAAGAAAAATGAAATTAAATAAATAACCTATAAATACAGAAAAAATAATTGGATAAACAAATTGTAATGCCTATAAGAACAAATTATATATAAAAAGCATGCTGCATTATTGTTGGAATTTAATGGGTCATAAAAACGGTTAAAACAGTATACGTTTTTGCTTAAATGTGGAATCATTTTCAAATATATCTAGAAACGGGTTTTGTTTAACAGTTTCATTGTATAGTTTAGTTACTCTGGGGGAAAATGAATATTGTCTAAGGTTTACATCCGGATTTTTAGTATTGCGTTTAGATGCATTGTACTTAACTGAATTAACCAGATATGGGGTGTCAACAGCGGAGTGGATACATTTACTTAAAAAGGAAAGGTCGGTAACCTGACTTCGTTTATAAAGTGGCTGTAATTAAAAATGTTTACAAAGTTCTGTGTAGTCTGAAGAGTACTGATGATTTGTTTTGTTACACATATATTTTAAAAACTTTTTTCTACATTTTCGATTTTATCTGACAAGTACCTTTGATGGGGTGACCAGACTACGGATGAAAATTCCAGACTACTTCTCACTAAATACACATTTGTAAGTACGCTTTAGAAAGCCCAACATTTTGTATGATTTAATACTTATGCTGTTTTGATAACCAAGGTCGGATAAAGGAGTTACTACCAAGTCTTTTACAGTTGTTATTCGGTCTTGTGACTGTCCCTTTGTATCGTAGCTATATTTAATATAATTCCGTTTATTTGTAAAGAATATTTGGTAGCATTTTTACATTTAGTGTAAGTTTCTAAGACTCACACCATTTGGAGAGAGATATTAGATCATTTTGAAGTAGTTGGCAGTCCAAATCTGATAAAATAGGTTTGAAAAGCTTAACATCGTCAGCCTACATGGATAATTCCGAGTGATAGATTTTATCTTTACCATCATGCATGTACATTATGAACATAAGAGGCCCAATAAGTGAGCCCCGAGGCACTCGGGATAAAACTGGCTCCCATATAAAGGATCGAAACACTCAGTTTGTTAAGTCCCAGGCTTGAATAGTTATAAGCCTTGGAGGAATCCTGATATGTGTCCGAGGCATGTCAAAGCCGACAGGTAGCGATCGAAGACAGTCGCCTTGTTTGTTCGGACTGCTGACTGCCACAAAGACATACTGAAACAGCAAAGGTCGTTTGTAACGTCACCACTGCAAGAGTAGGGCTACGGCGGTCGTGTTTGACGACATATATCACTGATATAATTAATGTTTTTAATCATTGAAGAGCAGCAAATACAACATTGTATTTAATACGTTCTTCACCATAAATTCAATCTTATTTTTGCTCAGACTTGAAAGCGTTCAATCTTATTTTTGGTCAGACTTGAAAGTACATGTTCTAAATTATAGGCTACTTGTATCAACTGTCTTTAGTGGCATTTAGAAGGTGGTATAGATAAATAACGTAAGACTTTCGTATGGGTAACACACTTCTAGGTTTATTTAATGATGACGTTTCTGTCTTTAAATCAAATCATAAATTGCAATACATCAATATATCATATATATACAGGACAAGAGTAACATGGCTTTGATTTTTAAGTATACATGGTTAAGGATATACAAATATAATTGTGGCTTATCTCCTGCTGTTGTTGAAGTCTGTCTGCAGGGTTATCAGCTGGTCATAAGCAGTGGGGAGGAAGAACCCCTTGTCAAGGTGTGGGTTTAGTCTCTTGATCAGAATGGCTTCCTGGAGTTTCCTTTTCTTTAGATCACCACCCTTACCCGCCGAGCCCTAGACATATCGTCCCACCCGAACAATGAACTCAACCACCTCAGGAAAGTCTCCATAGACCTGAATGGATACCCCCATAAATATGTAGACAAAGTAATTCGCCGAACCACCCACCCTAACACCAGAACTCCCCCACCACCTTCACAACAATCTCCCATTCTTATCACTCTCCCACACATAGGAAAAAACAGCCATCAAATAGCTAGATTACTGGAATCGAAAGCCCCGGTACGCACAGTATTCAACAGTGGAACAACCATCAAAGCCCATCTGCAGGCCACAGAAAAGAAACCCTCTACCACCCCTACTGGACCTAAAGGAGTGGTCTACAAAATAAACTGCGACTGTTCTGAATCATACATAGGTGAAACCCTCCGCCCTCTCAACACCAGACTCAAAGAGCACCAAACCTCTGTTAACAACTCCGATCAAAAATCAGCCCTCTCAGAACACATAATTGCCAACCCTGGACACTACATAGAATGGGATAAAACTGAAATATTGGCTACAAAGCAAACTGACCTAAAGAAAAGGAAACTCCAGGAAGCCATTCTGATCAAGAGACTAAACCCACACCTTAATCGTGACAAGGGGTTCATCCTCCCCACTGCTTATGACCAGCTGATAACCCTGCAGACAGACTTCAACAACAGCAGGAGATAAGCCACAATTATATTTGTATATCCTTAACCATGTATACTTAAAAATCAAAGCCATGTTACTCTTGTCCTGTATATATATGATATGTTGATGTATTGCAATTCATGATTTGAAAACAGTCTTCGGAGAAAGACAGAAACGTCATCATTAAATAAACCTAGAAGTGTGTTACCCATACGAAAGTCTTACGTTATTTACTTGTATCAAATTAGAAAATATTACCAAAGATTGTTAAAAAAAACATTAACGTGTAGAACGACGTGGTTTGTCTCAGCATATGTACTGTCCCATGTTAAATAGAAGAACTAACCCTTTTAATTCCCAAATCTTCTACCATATAGAGTGTGATGGGAATTTTGGATTTAAATCCTCTCACATATATGGGAGATCCTCTCACTGTGAATCTTACTAAATTCGGTGGCTCTTTTCGGACATCGAAATCTTCTTCCGTCAACTCTTGCAGATTTTGATCTAAACACACTGCCATATTTTAAAAGAAAAAGCTATAGTATCGTTTTTACAGACTTAAACACACATAACTCAATAGACGCTATCATTTTCTTACTTCCAAAACCAAATAAGCCCCACTCCTTATCAAAATTGTACACCTGCAATATTATGACTCTACCATGTGTAATCTTGATAATCCTATAGTCATTGCACATCCATGGATTTCTTTTGCTATCGTTGTATATTATTCTGAAGATGTTTTCATTAATATTTTTTCCAGAGCAGGGCAGTATAACTTAACTGTTAATTTTGAAACTTGACACGAAATCTGGCTGCAAAAATCGAATAGGATTTTATTAGGTCAAAATGTATGTTAGTCATCTGGTAATTCTTAAACAGTTTTTTTTAATTTGGCTTTTACAGTGTTAATAGATATATGTATGTCTGCACTACAATGTATATCATTTCACAGCTAAATCCTTTAATTTTTCGTTTCTTACCTTGTTCTTCTAATTCGCAAATAAACTGTCTTCCATATGTCCAACAAAAGGTGTCAGCCATTTTGAACGCAGATTTTGGCCAAAACGAGAGGCACTTCTGTTGACTGGTTGTTCGGTTATCAGGCTGATGTAGTCCCTAATCGAAAACTGCCTGATCAATGGTTTCTCCGGTTGTATTCCAGACCCAAACACCATCAACTCTTCTCCCAGACGTCAACTAACCATTGTCGGTATCATTGAAAGGGGCTGAAAAAAGGCAAACCAGCTGAGTAGCATACAGGTTCTGCGGCAAAAACATACTTTGAATGCATGGGACCTGGCACTTTTCAGCTGTTTCCACATTGGCATCCTAGATTGACTTTAACCTGAAAAAAACCCTCCCGAATTCCTTAAATAATACAATTAAAAAGCTAAATTATTTTCTTAAACCGACTCAACGCAATCGGGAAGTTGATATTGCCATGTACACAAACATTGGGTCCAATAGAACATACAAGAAATGATTTCCCATTATGCGGCATGTTTGAATAGATTAAAAGCACAGGTGACTTCAGCCAGGTCATCCAATGGTCTAAACCTTGACTGTGCTTTCAGTAATGTTTTAAAATGGACAAACATAATTATAAATGTAAACTACGACTTTCGACCATTCAGAATTTTTTTCTCTTTTCATTCCCTCACTAAATCGGTCCCTTCTGCTGTTTAGTCCACCGTCGTCTCTCCAACCTCATTTGTATGTCAGTCCGTCGACATCTGTGATCTCACCCCCAACTCTGCAGCCACGAATTCCTAGGCCTGTAAATCTGCAATTTGTTTCCTCTTCGCCTTTCTCTACTGGTACTCCCTCCCCTAGACGTAGTACCCCTGCCCCCCCCCCCCCTACTTGTCATCCCCACAGCACCCCTCCCCTAGATCAAGTACCTCTGCCCCCGTAAGCACCCCCTGGAAAGTCTTCACCGATCGATAAGATCATCGGTGAAGGGAGATTGCTGGCAAACTGCTGTTGCAGAAACGATTGTGATTTTAAAGGGCAACATTCTGGTAATAAGAAATCACCATCAATGGCAATAAGCTATACCATTTATTCCGGATATCGTTAGCCAAATCAAAAGTGTATTTTAACAAATCAAAAAGATGCTTGTAAGTTTGAAACTTCAGAGTCCATCTGGCTTCACAGGGCGAACATTTTGAAGTAAAAATGTAACTTTGAGTGTGTAAAACACATCCCTAGATTAGAAGGTCAATAGCGCGTATAGCCCACATTAGCTTCCAACCTGCGTCTCAACCCTCCAGTGAGACGTCGGATCTGTTAAAGGGATAGCTGCGCGGATTTAAATCATTTAGAGCACATTTGGGATAGGATGGACTAAAACATTCAAGCCGTAGAGCCTCTTGTAAAACATCTGCAGGGATTGAAAGCCACATTACATCTGTATTGGCGACAATTGAGGTGAGGTAGAATGGCTATTCTATATTTATACCGGTACATGCATTTATCTAGTAGACTTTAACTCAATAATCTATAAATGTGGGTTCGTCGTCATCAGATAACCGAACACCATCAAATTATATATGTATACCAAATGTGTACATGCAGATATACAGTGGCGAGAAAGGGGAAGATAGACAGACTTAGCCTGTGAAATTTTTAAATTACCTGCTTGAATAGCCGAGAAATCTTGGCTCTGCCGAATTTTTTTCTTTCCGTGTTCGTCATGACGAAAGAAAAAAAATCGGCAGAGCCAAGATTTTTGACGAACACGGAAAAAAAAATTCGGCAGAGCCAAGATTTCTCGGCTACCTGCTTGAAGTAAGCCGAGCTTAATTTAACAAATAAGAGTAATATGTAATTCCCACACCACCTCAGTATGATTTGGTGATTATTGTATTTCTAGTTTCGCTGTTCTCGGTCAGGTAGAGCTGAGCATTACTTAAACATATAATCTATGGTTGACGATGTTTTGATAAGTTGTTTTCGTAAATAACCCGTAAAACATTGGAACCTGAACTAAACGAGGAGGCAGTTGTGGCTCGATACCTTCACGTAAACAGGCGTCTCTGCATCAGTCGCTACGTAATCAAAACGTATATCTTTCATTTTGGCACAAAAATGAAATCAGTCTACTGGAGACCTCGTCAGCTCAGATCTTCGTCACTTCCACTGTATCATCCCATCTATAGTACGCTCCCACACTCCCAAAACATCTAAGTTCTGGCAATGACAAATCGTCATTTAACGGTATATTATCTTCATGTAAATTTAAGTTACTGATATACTCCTCTGTCTAAGGTTTATGTGGAATGACATCCGGATCATAATTACTAGTGCTAGAAACATCTGAAAATAATATCAGCTATGACATCACATTTATCCCTTTCAGTGACATATGCCAGACCGTTTGATGTAATACTTGGAAACTAATTTTACGATTTTTCGCCATTAATAGCCTTAACCTGCTTCCACACTTCTTTCAATGGGGTATTGCCGTGGATTTTAGAACAATGTGATCGCCAGTAATCTTTTTTGTGTCTTTTTGATAATTCTTTGAGCATGTGCCTTGGTATTCTTTCAAGTAATTATGTCTGTATACAGACGTGCTCTCTCCGCTCTGTTTTTAGCTTTCTTGCGGCTTCTGAGCATTCAATATTCCACCAAGTTATACTGTTATTTCTTCTGCCGAGAGCTTGAGGGATGTGATTAACAACATTTCACTACACAGGCCATCAACAACTTTCTCCTTACAACACTGACGAAATTCCAGTCGCATCATTTAAAAATAACAAGGTTTTTTTCATCTATCAGCTTCGACACAATATTACCGTTGCAATCTGTAGACAAGCAACCCCAGAGTGCTTGGTGTGAGACACCACAATCTATATCAGACCCTCACTTTCTGATCGTCACGATACCAAGAGGCTTTGAAGGCCATCGAAAAACTAAATGATTGGCGTTAGAATGAGGCAAATCCATACAGTATGTGGCCTGTACGAGTCGAAAACATGTTCGAAAAGTAAACAAAATTTAAATAACCGGGACGACCATTCATTCATTCTAAGCCTAAGCTAGTTCAAAACAATAGGCCTACTTAATCGTACATTTTCGAGACTAGAAATACTAAAATAAATTCTGAATTATATGTCTTGAGAAAAATGGCCAATAATTTCCACATTCTGTTTAAACGTCAACATATCAACACTTTGGCAGCTCACCCCTTAAAGGGATTGTATAGATTTATGATGAAAAATGAGCCATTGTCATCCCTAGCCACTCGAACACATTGGTATCCTATCACTTTGAATTGTGGTAGTGCAATTTCAACAAAAGATAATTCATTTTTGATAAACACGTCCAGACCACCGCCTCTACCTGTCAATCTGTCGTTTGGGTTATTGTATAGCCTGGGTAGGATAAAATGATATTTTGGTTTCAAGAATATTTCCTGTGAACAGATTATATCTGGCTTAGGGGATTTCCAATTCGAAATAAAGTGTTTGAATTCTTGGCCGTGGGCGTAATAAATGTTTCTGTATATTACGTTGAATTATTGTGAAAATAAGAATAAATGGTTCCAGGCATAGAATCTGGTTTCCTTCTCCATATGAACCTTGTAATACTTACAGTAAAATAATTTTGGGTAAAGTGGAAAAGATGAATCAATCATTCTTAAATAGATCCTAATACGAATATAGCAAGACTTTCGTCACACAGACGTTTTTTTGTTGACATGGAGGCGCATCTGATAAATCTTTGGTTACGAGAATATGCTCTCTTGGCTGTACACACTTGTTGGATGGTTACACGCTTTGGGTATCAACAAAACCTTTGTCTTGATTTGTTAAGACTGACTTATATAACACCGAATGGACAACTGAACTCGACTGATGTCCGCAGTTTTGAACCTGGGTTTACGGCCCTTTACGGATTGATAGACTGATTGTTTGGTGTTTTACGCCGGGCTCAAGATTATTTCCAGTTATTGTTGCCAGTTTTATTGTGGGAGGAAACCGGGCTCTATGCCCAGAAGAAACCCACGATCTTCCGGTGGTAACTGGCAACTATATCACGTAGGTCGTTCGGGTGGAAACCCAGTCAGAAAATTTTTCATTTTTTTTTGGCTGAGTGGGATTCGAACCAGCGACCTACTCGACAAAAGACAACAGAGACTTCCTTTTTTTCTTGCAGTTACACAGAGAATCAATCCGTTTTTTTGATAGTGGTCTATATCCGATCAGATGCATTCACATACACGTAGCGTGAGAAAAAAAACATAAAACAAATAAAAAATGCGTAGACCGGTTTATGTCATGACTTTATTTCCCCAAAATATTAATGACTATCAGAATAGTACGCGACTTTAATGTCAGCTATATTCAATCAAACCTTATGCTGTTTACTAACTGAAAACTATTATTACATTCAGATAATTTCCGTTCCTTAAAGTGGCATGAGCTGCCGAAATTCCCACTTTTTTCATAATTTCTGATGGTCACGACAGTAACAGGCTTTGAAGGCCGTCGAAAAACTAAAGGATTGGCGTTGGAATGAGGAAAATCCATACAGTATGTGCCCTGTACGAACCAAAAACGTGTTCGAAAAGTAGCAAAATTAAAATAACCGGGACGACCATTCATTCTAAGCCAAAGTTAGTTCAGAAGCCATTCTGATCAAGAGACTAAACCCACACCTTAATCGTGACAAGGGGTTCATCCTCCCCACTGCTTATGACCAGCTGATAACCCTGCAGACAGACTTCAACAACAGCAGGAGATAAGCCACAATTATATTTGTATATCCTTAACCATGTATACTTAAAAATCAAAGCCATGTTAGTCTTGTCCTGTATATATATGATATGTTGATGTATTGCAATTCATGATTTGAAAACAGTCTTCGGAGAAAGACAGAAACGTCATCATTAAATAAACCTAGAAGTGTGTTACCCATACGAAAGTCTTACGTTATTTACTTGTATCAAATTAGAAAATATTACCAAAGATTGTTAAAAAAAAACATTAACGTGTAGAACGACGTGGTTTGTCTCAGCATATGTACTGCCCCATGTTAAATAGAAGAACTAACCCTTTTAATTCCCAAATCTTCTACCATATAGAGTGTGATGGGAATTTTGGATTTAAATCCTCTCACATATATGGGAGATCCTCTCACTGTGAATCTTACTAAATTCGGTGGCTCTTTTCGGACATCGAAATCTTCTTCCGTCAACTCTTGCAGATTTTGATCTAAACACAGTGCCATATTTTAAAAGAAAAAGCTATAGTATCGTTTTTACAGACTTAAACACACATAACTCAATAGACGCTATCATTTTCTTACTTCCAAAACCAAATAAGCCCCACTCCTTATCAAAATTGTACACCTGCAATATTATGACTCTACCATGTGTAATCTTGACAATCCTATAGTCATTGCACATCCATGGATTTCTTTTGCTATCGTTGTATATTATTCTGAAGATGTTTTCATTAATATTTTTTTCAGAGCAGGGCAGTATAACTTAACTGTTAATTTTGAAACTTGACACGAAATCTGGCTGCAAAAATCGAATAGGATTTCATTAGGTCAAAATGTATGTTAGTCATCTGGTAATTCTTAAACAGTTTTTTTTAATTTGGCTTTTACAGTGTTAATAGATATGTGTATGTCTGCACTACAATGTATATCATTTCACAGCTAAATCCTTTAATTTTTCGTTTCTTACCTTGTTCTTCTAATTCGCAAATAAACTGTCTTCCATATGTCCAACAAAAGGTGTCAGCCATTTTGAACGCAGATTTTGGCCAAAACGAGAGGCACTTCTGTTGACTGGTTGTTCGGTTATCAGGCTGATGTAGTCCCTAATCGAAAACTGCCTGATCAATGGTTTCTCCGGTTGTATTCCAGACCCAAACACCATCAACTCTTCTCCCAGACGTCAACTAACCATTGTCGGTATCATTGAAAGGGGCTGAAAAAAGGCAAACCAGCTGAGTAGCATACAGGTTCTGCGGCAAAAACATACTTTGAATACATGGGACCTGGCACTTTTCAGCTGTTTCCACATTGGCATCCTAGATTGACTTTAACCTGAAAAAAACCCTCCCGAATTCCTTAAATAATACAATTAAAAAGCTAAATTATTTTCTTAAACCGACTCAACGCAATCGGGAAGTTGATATTGCCATGTACACAAACATTGGGTCCAATAGAACATACAAGAAATGATTTCCCATTATGCGGCATGTTTGAATAGATTAAAAGCACAGGTGACTTCAGCCAGGTCATCCAATGGTCTAAACCTTGACTGTGCTTTCAGTAATGTTTTAAAATGGACAAACATAATTATAAATGTAAACTACGACTTTCGACCATTCAGAATTTTTTTCTCTTTTCATTCCCTCACTAAATCGGACACTTCTGCTGCCACTACTCAGTTTAGTCCACCGTCGTCTCTCCAACCTCATTTGTATGTCAGTCCGTCGACATCTGTGATCTCACCCCCAACTCTGCAGCCACGAATTCCTAGGCCTGTAAATCTGCCTTTTGTTTCCTCTTCGCCTTTCTCTACTGGTACTCCCTCCCCTAGACGTAGTACCCCTGCCCCCCCCCCCCTACTTGTCATCCCCTCAGCACCCCTCCCCTAGATCAAGTACCTCTGCCCCCGTAAGCACCCCCTGGAAAGTCTTCACCGATCGATAAGATCATCGGTGAAGGGAGATTGCTGGCAAACTGCTGTTGCAGAAACGATTGTGATTTTAAAGGGCAACATTCTGGTAATAAGAAATCACCATCAATGGCAATAAGCTATACCATTTATTCCGGATATCGTTAGCCAAATCAAAAGTGTATTTTAACAAATCAAAAAGATGCTTGTAAGTTTGAAACTTCAGAGTCCATCTGGCTTCACAGGGCGAACATTTTGAAGTAAAAATGTAACTTTGAGTGTGTAAAACACATCCCTAGATTAGAAGGTCAATAGCGCGTATAGCCCACATTAGCTTCCAACCTGCGTCTCAACCCTCCAGTGAGACGTCGGATCTGTTAAAGGGATAGCTGCGCGGATTTAAATCATTTAGAGCACATTTGGGATAGGATGGACTAAAACATTCAAGCCGTAGAGCCTCTTGTAAAACATCTGCAGGGATTGAAAGCCACATTACATCTGTATTGGCGACAATTGAGGTGAGGTAGAATGGCTATTCTATATTTATACCGGTACATGCATTTATCTAGTAGACTTTAACTCAATAATCTATAAATGTGGGTTCGTCGTCATCAGATAACCGAACACCATCAAATTATATATGTATACCAAATGTGTACATGCAGATATACAGTGGCGAGAAAGGGGAAGATAGACAGACTTAGCCTGTGAAATTTTTAAATTACCTGCTTGAATAGCCGAGAAATCTTGGCTCTGCCGAATTTTTTTCTTTCCGTGTTCGTCATGACGAAAGAAAAAAAATCGGCAGAGCCAAGATTTTTGACGAACACGGAAAAAAAAATTCGGCAGAGCCAAGATTTCTCGGCTACCTGCTTGAAGTAAGCCGAGCTTAATTTAACAAATAAGAGTAATATGTAATTCCCACACCACCTCAGTATGATTTGGTGATTATTGTATTTCTAGTTTCGCTGTTCTCGGTCAGGTAGAGCTGAGCATTACTTAAACATATAATCTATGGTTGACGATGTTTTGATAAGTTGTTTTCGTAAATAACCCGTAAAACATTGGAACCTGAACTAAACGAGGAGGCAGTTGTGGCTCGATACCTTCACGTAAACAGGCGTCTCTGCATCAGTCGCTACGTAATCAAAACGTATATCTTTCATTTTGGCACAAAAATGAAATCAGTCTACTGGAGACCTCGTCAGCTCAGATCTTCGTCACTTCCACTGTATCATCCCATCTATAGTACGCTCCCACACTCCCAAAACATCTAAGTTCTGGCAATGACAAATCGTCATTTAACGGTATATTATCTTCATGTAAATTTAAGTTACTGATATACTCCTCTGTCTAAGGTTTATGTGGAATGACATCCGGATCATAATTACTAGTGCTAGAAACATCTGAAAATAATATCAGCTATGACATCACATTTATCCCTTTCAGTGACATATGCCAGACCGTTTGATGTAATACTTGGAAACTAATTTTACGATTTTTCGCCATTAATAGCCTTAACCTGCTTCCACACTTCTTTCAATGGGGTATTGCCGTGGATTTTAGAACAATGTGATCGCCAGTAATCCTTTTTGTGTCTTTTTGATAATTCTTTGAGCATGTGCCTTGGTATTCTTTCAAGTAATTATGTCTGTATACAGACGTGCTCTCTCCGCTCTGTTTTTAGCTTTCTTGCGGCTTCTGAGCATTCAATATTCCACCAAGTTATACTGTTATTTCTTCTGCCGAGAGCTTGAGGGATGTGATTAACAACATTTCACTACACAGGCCATCAACAACTTTCTCCTTACAACACTGACGAAATTTCAGTCGCATCATTTAAAAATAACAAGGTTTTTTTCATCTATCAGCTTCGACACAATATTACCGTTGCAATCTGTAGACAAGCAACCCCAGAGTGCTTGGTGTGAGACACCACAATCTATATCAGACCCTCACTTTCTGATCGTCACGATACCAAGAGGCTTTGAAGGCCATCGAACAACTAAATGATTGGCGTTAGAATGAGGCAAATCCATACAGTATGTGGCCTGTACGAGTCGAAAACATGTTCGAAAAGTAAACAAAATTTAAATAACCGGGACGACCATTCATTCATTCTAAGCCTAAGCTAGTTCAAAACAATAGGCCTACTTAATCGTACATTTTCGAGACTAGAAATACTAAAATAAATTCTGAATTATATGTCTTGAGAAAAATGGCCAATAATTTCCACATTCTGTTTAAACGTCAACATATCAACACTTTGGCAGCTCACCCCTTAAAGGGATTGTATAGATTTATGATGAAAAATGAGCCATTGTCATCCCTAGCCACTCGAACACATTGGTATCCTATCACTTTGAATTGTGGTAGTGCAATTTCAACAGCCCAGACACAGCCAATTTACCTTTCGCCCTGCTATACCTGTAATCACACCTTACCAACCAGTTCAACCTGACCCTCTAGCTGTGAACAACGGCTGTACCAGTGCTGAGGTTAACACAGGTGATATGAACGTCGACCAGGACACAAGGCAAGGCCATGGAAGTGACAGTGAGTACTTTTGAGAAAGTGAGGGAGGTGCTTCTATCTCTGTTCATAATAACACTTGCAAGGTTAATTTCCATAATACTAAAACTACTCATTTTGAACTGTTGTATATAAATGTGTGCGGACTACGTTCAAAAACTATAGACCCTGAACTCATTGACTATGTCAGCAGATACGACATTTTAGCATTTGTCGAAACCAAAACCTGTAAAGATGACGTCATAAATATACCAGGTTTTGTTCTTTACTCCAAACATAGAAAATTGAAAACTAGAACTGTTTCCGGCGGGTTTGTAATAGCGATTAAAGAAGAATATAAAGATTATGTTAAAGTACTGGATAGCGACAATGAATGTGTGTTTTGGGTTTATATACCTCATAATAATGAATATATTGGTGTTGTTTACATCCCCCCTGAAGGAACATCCTATGCTAATCCGCTATGCTGGGAACAAATAGACAATGAAATTAATAACTACTTACTTCATTCAGACCGTATGTGTCTGATTGGTGATTTTAATAGTAGAACTAGTAATAAACTAGATTATGTCACAGTGAGTGAATTTGTTGCTGATACAATTAATATCGACGACAGTCTGTTAGCATATATGAATGAAGCTTCTACATCAGTCAATGAAACATCCATTATAACACCCAGAGTAAACCAAGACTCAGGAAGGGTTAACAATTATGGAAATAATTTACTAGATCTTTGCAAAAATAATAATCTATACATATGTAATGGCCGTATTGGTAAAGACAAAGACTTGGGTAGGGTAACCTGCAGAAACGTAAGCACCGTGGATTATCTCATAGCCACACTTAACTCATTGAAAACTTTTGCTGATTTCGAAGTGCACGATTTTTCACCATTACTGTCAGATGTTCATTCAGCATTGTCTTTTTCTTTCCCAACTGGTAATGCAAAACGCAAGGAAACCCAACCAGACAAAGCACATAACAACTCCCTACAACCACCACCTTTTCAAAAATCCAAACCAAAGCGATGGAAAAGTGACCTGACTGACGAGTTTGTCAATGCATTAGATAATGACAAACTTCAAAGAGTAATCACTAATATCACAAACATTTCCATTAATCAAGTGTCTCAGAAAGAGTTGGATAACATTGTAAATAGTGTTAATAATACATTAACTAAAGCTGCACGAAAAACCTTTGGCTCAACTTGTCTGTCGCACAAAAATACATCGCCACCTGTTAATAAAAAACCTTGGTTTGATAAAGAATGTTCTACTCTTCGTGCCAAATATCATAGACATAAAAAGCTTTATACTAGATCTAAATCTGCAAAAAGTCACGAAGATCTACAAAATGCAAGCAAAACGTATAAGAAAATCATTTTACGAAAACATTCGCACTATAGACTGGAAAAGAGAAAAGAAATAAGATCATTGAAAAAACTAAACTCAAAAGACTTTTGGAAAATTGTAAATCAAAGTGAAACTTGTCAGAACGAAACACCAGTAACAACAACAACTTTTTATGACCATTTCAAAATAATAAACGAAGTCGAACATACCACAAACTCCGCAGATCAAGAACATTTAAATGAGTACATAAAAAACACTCAACCTGTCTACGAATGTGAAATCCTAAATGAATGTATTAATAAAGATGAGATTAAAAATGCAATAGCTAACCTGAAAAACAACAAAAGTAGCGGAATTGATAATGTGTGCAACGAATACCTTAAAGTTAACAATGACAATCTTATTCACATATATTACCTGTTATTTAATTTAGTATTAGATGCTGGCTTATTCCCCACGTGGTCAATTGGGGTTATCAAACCAATTCACAAAAAGGGATCTAAAACCGACCCTGACAATTACAGGCCCATAACTCTTTTAAGCTGCCTTGGCAAGTTATTTACGAGCATTTTAAACACGAGACTTTCAGAATTTCTTAACAAAAACTCTTTATTATCTGAATCCCAAGCAGGATTCCGAAAAGGTTATTCTGTGTTAGACCATGTTTTTAATCTTAGTTGCCTTGTCAACTTGTTTAACCGCAATAAGAAAACGTTATATTGTGCTTTTGTTGATCTCAGTAAAGCCTTTGACACCATTTGGAGAGATGGACTCTGGGCAAAACTGCATGTCAATGGGGTATCCGGAAAATTTTTCAATATTGTCAAAAATATGTACTTAAATGTTAAATCATGTGTCAGGTCAAATTGTCAACTGTCAGAAACATTTTTCTGTAAACAAGGTGTCAGACAAGGCGAAATTTTATCACCTATTATGTTTTCGTTATTTGTTAATGACTTAGACTCTTATTTTAGCCGTGCTTCTGATTCAGGTGTAACTATCCAAGATGATATGATTAACTTTTATGTTAAGCTCTTTCTTTTTATGTATGCTGATGACACCGTTTTGCTAGCAGAATCTGCAGCTGGCCTTAATGCCATGTTAAATACTTATAGTGAGTATTGTAAAACCTGGAAACTAAATGTTAATGTTAGGAAAACTCAAGTTGTCATATTCGGTCGCTTAAGACGAAATCAAAAATTTTATTACAGAGACGAAGAGCTAGAAATTGTTAAAAATTTTAAATATCTTGGCATCATTATGAGCAAAAACGGCAGATTTCTTGAAATGATGAAACCCAATGTGGAACTCGCTAGGAAAGCATTTCATGCCGTAAAACGTAGATGTAATATACTGGATTTACCGTATGACTGTTCACTTGCTATATACGAAAGCACAGTAATTCCCATTTTACTATATGGTTGTGAAATATGGGGACAAGAAAAAACCACAATTATTGAACAAGCAAATTACAAATTTCTTAAGAATATTTTAAATCTACGGTCATCAACACCCCATTTTATTGTTGACGGTGAATTGGGTCAATTGCCTATTCAAATAAAAATCAAAATCAGAATGTTTAATTTTTGGAAAAACATAATAGAAGGAGAAGAGGGTAAATTTAAGTATATTATTTACAAGCATATTATGAACATATCAGGTGGAGATAGAAATGAGGAAAACAATTTCAAATGGGCTATGACCGTCAGAAACATTTTAGATCATTGTGGTTTTAGTTTAGTTTGGCAAAATCAGTGGTATCCTAATATAATTCCGTCTGCAACTCTGATCAAGTCAGTACTATTAGACCAGCACATACACAATTGGAGAGCGTGTATCTCCAGCTCTTCTAAAGGGACCTTTTACGGATTGATTAAAGTTGATTACTGTAAAGAAATGTACATTGATATACTAGATGGTAAAAAAACTCACATCTTTACTTAAGTTTCGAACATGTAATCACCATCTCCCAATTGAAACGGGAAGGTGGATGAATATTGACAAAAGAGAACGCCTTTGTAACCTGTGCTCCTTAGATGTTGGTGACGAATACCACTATCTCGTTAAGTGCAAAGTGCTTAACAATGTTAGATCTCTTTTACTACCAGAATATTATAGAATTAGACCCTCAGCATTCAAAATCAGAGACCTTTTTTCGACATCATCAACACATGTCCTTCATAAATTATCTGAATTTGTACAGATTATTATGAAAAAAGTCAATAACAGCAGATAAAACGCTAGCGTTTTAAGATTTTGATAAGTTCACAATGTCTTCTTGTATTTACCCTGCTATAGATTTTTTTTTTCTTTCTTCTAATTTATTTGTTTATTATTATTATTATTTGATTTACATATATGCATGTATTATTGTGATCTGCCATAACACCGAGACTATTGATGTAAATTTTGATGAAATATCAATGTATGTACTCTTACGCCATGTAATTGGCCTGAGGAATAAAGAACTCACCTCCCTGTAAAGGATAGGTGATCAATCAATCAACAAAAGATAATCCATTTTTGATAAACACGTCCAGACCACCGCCTCTACCTGTCAATCTGTCTTTTGGGTTATTGTATAGCCTGGGTAGGATAAAATGATATTTTGGTTTCAAGAATATTTCCTGTGAACAGATTATATCTGGCTTAGGGGATTTCCAATTCGAAATAAAGTGTTTGAATTCTTGGCCGTGGGCGTAATAAATGTTTCTGTATATTACGTTGAATTATTGTGAAAATAAGAATAAATGGTTCCAGGCATAGAATCAGGTTTCCTTCTCCATATGAACCTTGTAATACTTACAGTAAAATAATTTTGGGTAAAGTGGAAAAGATGAATCAATCATTCTTAAATAGATCCTAATACGAATATAGCAAGACTTTCGTCACACAGACGTTTTTTTGTTGACATGGAGGCGCATCTGATAAATCTTTGGTTACGAGAATATGCTCTCTTGGCTGTACACACTTGTTGGATGGTTACACGCTTTGGGTATCAACAAAACCTTTGTCTTGATTTGTTAAGACTGACTTATATAACACCGAATGGACAACTGAACTCGACTGATGTCCGCAGTTTTGAACCTGGGTTTACGGCCCTTTACGGATTGATAGACTGATTGTTTGGTGTTTTACGCCGGGCTCAAGATTATTTCCAGTTATTGTTGCCAGTTTTATTGTGGGAGGAAACCGGGCTCTATGCCCAGAAGAAACCCACGATCTTCCGGTGGTAACTGGCAACTATATCACGTAGGTCGTTCGAGTGGAAACCCAGTCAGAAAATTTTTCATTTTTTTTTGGCTGAGTGGGATTCGAACCAGCGACCTACTCGACAAAAGACAACAGAGACTTCCTTTTTTTCTTGCAGTTACACAGAGAATCAATCCGTTTTTTTGATAGTGGTCTATAGCCGATCAGATGCATTCACATACACGTAGCGTGAGAAAAAAAACATAAAACAAATAAAAAATGCGTAGACCGGTTTATGTCATGACTTTATTTCCCCAAAATATTAATGACTATCAGAATAGTACGCGACTTTAATGTCAGCTATATTCAATCAAACCTTATGCTGTTTACTAACTGAAAACTATTATTACATTCAGATAATTTCCGTTCCTTAAAGTGGCATGAGCTGCCGAAATTCCCACTTTTTTCATAATTTCTGATGGTCACGACAGTAACAGCCTTTGAAGGTCATCGAAAAACTAAAGGATTGGCGTTGGAATGAGGAAAATCCATACAGTATGTGCCCTGTACGAACCAAAAACGTGTTCGAAAAGTAGCAAAATTTAAATAACCGGGACGACCATTCATTCATTCTAAGCCAAAGTTAGTTCAGAAGCCATTCTGATCAAGAGACTAAACCCACACCTTAATCGTGACAAGGGGTTCATCCTCCCCACTGCTTATGACCAGCTGATAACCCTGCAGACAGACTTCAACAACAGCAGGAGATAAGCCACAATTATATTTGTATATCCTTAACCATGTATACTTAAAAATCAAAGCCATGTTACTCTTGTCCTGTATATATATGATATGTTGATGTATTGCAATTCATGATTTGAAAACAGTCTTCGGAGAAAGACAGAAACGTCATCATTAAATAAACCTAGAAGCGTGTTACCCATACGAAAGTCTTACGTTATTTACTTGTATCAAATTAGAAAATATTACCAAAGATTGTTAAAAAAAACATTAACGTGTAGAACGACGTGGTTTGTCTCAGCATATGTACTGTCCCATGTTAAATAGAAGAACTAACCCTTTTAATTCCCAAATCTTCTACCATATAGAGTGTGATGGGAATTTTGGATTTAAATCCTCTCACATATATGGGAGATCCTCTCACTGTGAATCTTACTAAATTCGGTGGCTCTTTTCGGACATCGAAATCTTCTTCCGTCAACTCTTGCAGATTTTGATCTAAACACACTGCCATATTTTAAAAGAAAAAGCTATAGTATCGTTTTTACAGACTTAAACACACATAACTCAATAGACGCTATCATTTTCTTACTTCCAAAACCAAATAAGCCCCACTCCTTATCAAAATTGTACACCTGCAATATTATGACTCTACCATGTGTAATCTTGATAATCCTATAGTCATTGCACATCCATGGATTTCTTTTGCTATCGTTGTATATTATTCTGAAGATGTTTTCATTAATATTTTTTCCAGAGCAGGGCAGTATAACTTAACTGTTAATTTTGAAACTTGACACGAAATCTGGCTGCAAAAATCGAATAGGATTTCATTAGGTCAAAATGTATGTTAGTCATCTGGTAATTCTTAAACAGTTTTTTTTAATTTGGCTTTTACAGTGTTAATAGATATATGTATGTCTGCACTACAATGTATATCATTTCACAGCTAAATCCTTTAATTTTTCGTTTCTTACCTTGTTCTTCTAATTCGCAAATAAACTGTCTTCCATATGTCCAACAAAAGGTGTCAGCCATTTTGAACGCAGATTTTGGCCAAAACGAGAGGCACTTCTGTTGACTGGTTGTTCGGTTATCAGGCTGATGTAGTCCCTAATCGAAAACTGCCTGATCAATGGTTTCTCCGGTTGTATTCCAGACCCAAACACCATCAACTCTTCTCCCAGACGTCAACTAACCATTGTCGGTATCATTGAAAGGGGCTGAAAAAAGGCAAACCAGCTGAGTAGCATACAGGTTCTGCGGCAAAAACATACTTTGAATGCATGGGACCTGGCACTTTTCAGCTGTTTCCACATTGGCATCCTAGATTGACTTTAACCTGAAAAAAACCCTCCCGAATTCCTTAAATAATACAATTAAAAAGCTAAATTATTTTCTTAAACCGACTCAACGCAATCGGGAAGTTGATATTGCCATGTACACAAACATTGGGTCCAATAGAACATACAAGAAATGATTTCCCATTATGCGGCATGTTTGAATAGATTAAAAGCACAGGTGACTTCAGCCAGGTCATCCAATGGTCTAAACCTTGACTGTGCTTTCAGTAATGTTTTAAAATGGACAAACATAATTATAAATGTAAACTACGACTTTCGACCATTCAGAATTTTTTTCTCTTTTCATTCCCTCACTAAATCGGTCACTTCTGCTGCCACTACTCAGTTTAGTCCACCGTCGTCTCTCCAACCTCATTTGTATGTCAGTCCGTCGACATCTGTGATCTCACCCCCAACTCTGCAGCCACGAATTCCTAGGCCTGTAAATCTGCCTTTTGTTTCCTCTTCGCCTTTCTCTACTGGTACTCCCTCCCCTAGACGTAGTACCCCTGCCCCCCCCCCTACTTGTCATCCCCTCAGCACCCCTCCCCTAGATCAAGTACCTCTGCCCCCGTAAGCACCCCCTGGAAAGTCTTCACCGATCGATAAGATCATCGGTGAAGGGAGATTGCTGGCAAACTGCTGTTGCAGAAACGATTGTGATTTTAAAGGGCAACATTCTGGTAATAAGAAATCACCATCAATGGCAATAAGCTATACCATTTATTCCGGATATCGTTAGCCAAATCAAAAGTGTATTTTAACAAATCAAAAAGATGCTTGTAAGTTTGAAACTTCAGAGTCCATCTGGCTTCACAGGGCGAACATTTTGAAGTAAAAATGTAACTTTGAGTGTGTAAAACACATCCCTAGATTAGAAGGTCAATAGCGCGTATAGCCCACATTAGCTTCCAACCTGCGTCTCAACCCTCCAGTGAGACGTCGGATCTGTTAAAGGGATAGCTGCGCGGATTTAAATCATTTAGAGCACATTTGGGATAGGATGGACTGAAACATTCAAGCCGTAGAGCCTCTTGTAAAACATCTGCAGGGATTGAAAGCCACATTACATCTGTATGGGCGACAATTGAGGTGAGGTAGAATGGCTATTCTATATTTATACCGGTACATGCATTTATCTAGTAGACTTTAACTCAATAATCTATAAATGTGGGTTCGTCGTCATCAGATAACCGAACACCATCAAATTATATATGTATACCAAATGTGTACATGCAGATATACAGTGGCGAGAAAGGGGAAGATAGACAGACTTAGCCTGTGAAATTTTTAAATTACCTGCTTGAATAGCCGAGAAATCTTGGCTCTGCCGAATTTTTTTCTTTCCGTGTTCGTCATGACGAAAGAAAAAAAATCGGCAGAGCCAAGATTTTTCGGCTACCTGCTTGAAGTAAGCCGAGCTTAATTTAACAAATAAGAGTAATATGTAATTCCCACACCACCTCAGTATGATTTGGTGATTATTGTATTTCTAGTTTCTTTGTTCTCGGTCAGGTAGAGCTGAGCATTACTTAAACATATAATCTATGGTTGACGATGTTTTGATAAGTTGTTTTCGTAAATAACCCGTAAAACATTGGAACCTGAACTAAACGAGGAGGCAGTTGTGGCTCGATACCTTCACGTAAACAGGCGTCTCTGCATCAGTCGCTACGTAATCAAAACGTATATCTTTCATTTTGGCACAAAAATGAAATCAGTCTACTGGAGACCTCGTCAGCTCAGATCTTCGTCACTTCCACTGTATCATCCCATCTATAGTACGCTCCCACACTCCCAAAACATCTAAGTTCTGGCAATGACAAATCGTCATTTAACGGTATATTATCTTCATGTAAATTTAAGTTACTGATATACTCCTCTGTCTAAGGTTTATGTGGAATGACATCCGGATCATAATTACTAGTGCTAGAAACATCTGAAAATAATATCAGCTATGACATCACATTTATCCCTTTCAGTGACATATGCCAGACCGTTTGATGTAATACTTGGAAACTAATTTTACGATTTTTCGCCATTAATAGCCTTAACCTGCTTCCACACTTCTTTCAATGGGGTATTGCCGTGGATTTTAGAACAATGTGATCGCCAGTAATCCTTTTTGTGTCTTTTTGATAATTCTTTGAGCATGTGCCTTGGTATTCTTTCAAGTAATTATGTCTGTATACAGACGTGCTCTCTCCGCTCTGTTTTTAGCTTTCTTGCGGCTTCTGAGCATTCAATATTCCACCAAGTTATACTGTTATTTCTTCTGCCGAGAGCTTGAGGGATGTGATTAACAACATTTCACTACACAGGCCATCAACAACTTTCTCCTTACAACACTGACGAAATTTCAGTCGCATCATTTAAAAATAACAAGGTTTTTTTCATCTATCAGCTTCGACACAATATTACCGTTGCAATCTGTAGACAAGCAACCCCAGAGTGCTTGGTGTGAGACACCACAATCTATATCAGACCCTCACTTTCTGATCGTCACGATACCAAGAGGCTTTGAAGGCCATCGAACAACTAAATGATTGGCGTTAGAATGAGGCAAATCCATACAGTATGTGGCCTGTACGAGTCGAAAACATGTTCGAAAAGTAAACAAAATTTAAATAACCGGGACGACCATTCATTCATTCTAAGCCTAAGCTAGTTCAAAACAATAGGCCTACTTAATCGTACATTTTCGAGACTAGAAATACTAAAATAAATTCTGAATTATATGTCTTGAGAAAAATGGCCAATAATTTCCACATTCTGTTTAAACGTCAACATATCAACACTTTGGCAGCTCACCCCTTAAAGGGATTGTATAGATTTATGATGAAAAATGAGCCATTGTCATCCCTAGCCACTCGAACACATTGGTATCCTATCACTTTGAATTGTGGTAGTGCAATTTCAACAGCCCAGACACAGCCAATTTACCTTTCGCCCTGCTATACCTGTAATCACACCTTACCAACCAGTTCAACCTGACCCTCTAGCTGTGAACAACGGCTGTACCAGTGCTGAGGTTAACACAGGTGATATGAACGTCGACCAGGACACAAGGCAAGGCCATGGAAGTGACAGTGAGTACTTTTGAGAAAGTGAGGGAGGTGCTTCTATCTCTGTTCATAATAACACTTGCAAGGTTAATTTCCATAATACTAAAACTACTCATTTTGAACTGTTGTATATAAATGTGTGCGGACTACGTTCAAAAACTATAGACCCTGAACTCATTGACTATGTCAGCAGATACGACATTTTAGCATTTGTCGAAACCAAAACCTGTAAAGATGACGTCATAAATATACCAGGTTTTGTTCTTTACTCCAAACATAGAAAATTGAAAACTAGAACTGTTTCCGGCGGGTTTGTAATAGCGATTAAAGAAGAATATAAAGATTATGTTAAAGTACTGGATAGCGACAATGAATGTGTGTTTTGGGTTTATATACCTCATAATAATGAATATATTGGTGTTGTTTACATCCCCCCTGAAGGAACATCCTATGCTAATCCGCTATGCTGGGAACAAATAGACAATGAAATTAATAACTACTTACTTCATTCAGACCGTATGTGTCTGATTGGTGATTTTAATAGTAGAACTAGTAATAAACTAGATTATGTCACAGTGAGTGAATTTGTTGCTGATACAATTAATATCGACGACAGTCTGTTAGCATATATGAATGAAGCTTCTACATCAGTCAATGAAACATCCATTATAACACCCAGAGTAAACCAAGACTCAGGAAGGGTTAACAATTATGGAAATAATTTACTAGATCTTTGCAAAAATAATAATCTATACATATGTAATGGCCGTATTGGTAAAGACAAAGACTTGGGTAGGGTAACCTGCAGAAACGTAAGCACCGTGGATTATCTCATAGCCACACTTAACTCATTGAAAACTTTTGCTGATTTCGAAGTGCACGATTTTTCACCATTACTGTCAGATGTTCATTCAGCATTGTCTTTTTCTTTCCCAACTGGTAATGCAAAACGCAAGGAAACCCAACCAGACAAAGCACATAACAACTCCCTACAACCACCACCTTTTCAAAAATCCAAACCAAAGCGATGGAAAAGTGACCTGACTGACGAGTTTGTCAATGCATTAGATAATGACAAACTTCAAAGAGTAATCACTAATATCACAAACATTTCCATTAATCAAGTGTCTCAGAAAGAGTTGGATAACATTGTAAATAGTGTTAATAATACATTAACTAAAGCTGCACGAAAAACCTTTGGCTCAACTTGTCTGTCGCACAAAAATACATCGCCACCTGTTAATAAAAAACCTTGGTTTGATAAAGAATGTTCTACTCTTCGTGCCAAATATCATAGACATAAAAAGCTTTATACTAGATCTAAATCTGCAAAAAGTCACGAAGATCTACAAAATGCAAGCAAAACGTATAAGAAAATCATTTTACGAAAACATTCGCACTATAGACTGGAAAAGAGAAAAGAAATAAGATCATTGAAAAAACTAAACTCAAAAGACTTTTGGAAAATTGTAAATCAAAGTGAAACTTGTCAGAACGAAACACCAGTAACAACAACAACTTTTTATGACCATTTCAAAATAATAAACGAAGTCGAACATACCACAAACTCCGCAGATCAAGAACATTTAAATGAGTACATAAAAAACACTCAACCTGTCTACGAATGTGAAATCCTAAATGAATGTATTAATAAAGATGAGATTAAAAATGCAATAGCTAACCTGAAAAACAACAAAAGTAGCGGAATTGATAATGTGTGCAACGAATACCTTAAAGTTAACAATGACAATCTTATTCACATATATTACCTGTTATTTAATTTAGTATTAGATGCTGGCTTATTCCCCACGTGGTCAATTGGGGTTATCAAACCAATTCACAAAAAGGGATCTAAAACCGACCCTGACAATTACAGGCCCATAACTCTTTTAAGCTGCCTTGGCAAGTTATTTACGAGCATTTTAAACACGAGACTTTCAGAATTTCTTAACAAAAACTCTTTATTATCTGAATCCCAAGCAGGATTCCGAAAAGGTTATTCTGTGTTAGACCATGTTTTTAATCTTAGTTGCCTTGTCAACTTGTTTAACCGCAATAAGAAAACGTTATATTGTGCTTTTGTTGATCTCAGTAAAGCCTTTGACACCATTTGGAGAGATGGACTCTGGGCAAAACTGCATGTCAATGGGGTATCCGGAAAATTTTTCAATATTGTCAAAAATATGTACTTAAATGTTAAATCATGTGTCAGGTCAAATTGTCAACTGTCAGAAACATTTTTCTGTAAACAAGGTGTCAGACAAGGCGAAATTTTATCACCTATTATGTTTTCGTTATTTGTTAATGACTTAGACTCTTATTTTAGCCGTGCTTCTGATTCAGGTGTAACTATCCAAGATGATATGATTAACTTTTATGTTAAGCTCTTTCTTTTTATGTATGCTGATGACACCGTTTTGCTAGCAGAATCTGCAGCTGGCCTTAATGCCATGTTAAATACTTATAGTGAGTATTGTAAAACCTGGAAACTAAATGTTAATGTTAGGAAAACTCAAGTTGTCATATTCGGTCGCTTAAGACGAAATCAAAAATTTTATTACAGAGACGAAGAGCTAGAAATTGTTAAAAATTTTAAATATCTTGGCATCATTATGAGCAAAAACGGCAGATTTCTTGAAATGATGAAACCCAATGTGGAACTCGCTAGGAAAGCATTTCATGCCGTAAAACGTAGATGTAATATACTGGATTTACCGTATGACTGTTCACTTGCTATATACGAAAGCACAGTAATTCCCATTTTACTATATGGTTGTGAAATATGGGGACAAGAAAAAACCACAATTATTGAACAAGCAAATTACAAATTTCTTAAGAATATTTTAAATCTACGGTCATCAACACCCCATTTTATTGTTGACGGTGAATTGGGTCAATTGCCTATTCAAATAAAAATCAAAATCAGAATGTTTAATTTTTGGAAAAACATAATAGAAGGAGAAGAGGGTAAATTTAAGTATATTATTTACAAGCATATTATGAACATATCAGGTGGAGATAGAAATGAGGAAAACAATTTCAAATGGGCTATGACCGTCAGAAACATTTTAGATCATTGTGGTTTTAGTTTAGTTTGGCAAAATCAGTGGTATCCTAATATAATTCCGTCTGCAACTCTGATCAAGTCAGTACTATTAGACCAGCACATACACAATTGGAGAGCGTGTATCTCCAGCTCTTCTAAAGGGACCTTTTACGGATTGATTAAAGTTGATTACTGTAAAGAAATGTACATTGATATACTAGATGGTAAAAAAACTCACATCTTTACTTAAGTTTCGAACATGTAATCACCATCTCCCAATTGAAACGGGAAGGTGGATGAATATTGACAAAAGAGAACGCCTTTGTAACCTGTGCTCCTTAGATGTTGGTGACGAATACCACTATCTCGTTAAGTGCAAAGTGCTTAACAATGTTAGATCTCTTTTACTACCAGAATATTATAGAATTAGACCCTCAGCATTCAAAATCAGAGACCTTTTTTCGACATCATCAACACATGTCCTTCATAAATTATCTGAATTTGTACAGATTATTATGAAAAAAGTCAATAACAGCAGATAAAACGCTAGCGTTTTAAGATTTTGATAAGTTCACAATGTCTTCTTGTATTTACCCTGCTATAGATTTTTTTTTTCTTTCTTCTAATTTATTTGTTTATTATTATTATTATTTGATTTACATATATGCATGTATTATTGTGATCTGCCATAACACCGAGACTATTGATGTAAATTTTGATGAAATATCAATGTATGTACTCTTACGCCATGTAATTGGCCTGAGGAATAAAGAACTCACCTCCCTGTAAAGGATAGGTGATCAATCAATCAACAAAAGATAATCCATTTTTGATAAACACGTCCAGACCACCGCCTCTACCTGTCAATCTGTCTTTTGGGTTATTGTATAGCCTGGGTAGGATAAAATGATATTTTGGTTTCAAGAATATTTCCTGTGAACAGATTATATCTGGCTTAGGGGATTTCCAATTCGAAATAAAGTGTTTGAATTCTTGGCCGTGGGCGTAATAAATGTTTCTGTATATTACGTTGAATTATTGTGAAAATAAGAATAAATGGTTCCAGGCATAGAATCAGGTTTCCTTCTCCATATGAACCTTGTAATACTTACAGTAAAATAATTTTGGGTAAAGTGGAAAAGATGAATCAATCATTCTTAAATAGATCCTAATACGAATATAGCAAGACTTTCGTCACACAGACGTTTTTTTGTTGACATGGAGGCGCATCTGATAAATCTTTGGTTACGAGAATATGCTCTCTTGGCTGTACACACTTGTTGGATGGTTACACGCTTTGGGTATCAACAAAACCTTTGTCTTGATTTGTTAAGACTGACTTATATAACACCGAATGGACAACTGAACTCGACTGATGTCCGCAGTTTTGAACCTGGGTTTACGGCCCTTTACGGATTGATAGACTGATTGTTTGGTGTTTTACGCCGGGCTCAAGATTATTTCCAGTTATTGTTGCCAGTTTTATTGTGGGAGGAAACCGGGCTCTATGCCCAGAAGAAACCCACGATCTTCCGGTGGTAACTGGCAACTATATCACGTAGGTCGTTCGAGTGGAAACCCAGTCAGAAAATTTTTCATTTTTTTTTGGCTGAGTGGGATTCGAACCAGCGACCTACTCGACAAAAGACAACAGAGACTTCCTTTTTTTCTTGCAGTTACACAGAGAATCAATCCGTTTTTTTGATAGTGGTCTATAGCCGATCAGATGCATTCACATACACGTAGCGTGAGAAAAAAAACATAAAACAAATAAAAAATGCGTAGACCGGTTTATGTCATGACTTTATTTCCCCAAAATATTAATGACTATCAGAATAGTACGCGACTTTAATGTCAGCTATATTCAATCAAACCTTATGCTGTTTACTAACTGAAAACTATTATTACATTCAGATAATTTCCGTTCCTTAAAGTGGCATGAGCTGCCGAAATTCCCACTTTTTTCATAATTTCTGATGGTCACGACAGTAACAGCCTTTGAAGGTCATCGAAAAACTAAAGGATTGGCGTTGGAATGAGGAAAATCCATACAGTATGTGCCCTGTACGAACCAAAAACGTGTTCGAAAAGTAGCAAAATTTAAATAACCGGGACGACCATTCATTCATTCTAAGCCAAAGTTAGTTCAGAAGCCATTCTGATCAAGAGACTAAACCCACACCTTAATCGTGACAAGGGGTTCATCCTCCCCACTGCTTATGACCAGCTGATAACCCTGCAGACAGACTTCAACAACAGCAGGAGATAAGCCACAATTATATTTGTATATCCTTAACCATGTATACTTAAAAATCAAAGCCATGTTACTCTTGTCCTGTATATATATGATATGTTGATGTATTGCAATTCATGATTTGAAAACAGTCTTCGGAGAAAGACAGAAACGTCATCATTAAATAAACCTAGAAGCGTGTTACCCATACGAAAGTCTTACGTTATTTACTTGTATCAAATTAGAAAATATTACCAAAGATTGTTAAAAAAAACATTAACGTGTAGAACGACGTGGTTTGTCTCAGCATATGTACTGTCCCATGTTAAATAGAAGAACTAACCCTTTTAATTCCCAAATCTTCTACCATATAGAGTGTGATGGGAATTTTGGATTTAAATCCTCTCACATATATGGGAGATCCTCTCACTGTGAATCTTACTAAATTCGGTGGCTCTTTTCGGACATCGAAATCTTCTTCCGTCAACTCTTGCAGATTTTGATCTAAACACACTGCCATATTTTAAAAGAAAAAGCTATAGTATCGTTTTTACAGACTTAAACACACATAACTCAATAGACGCTATCATTTTCTTACTTCCAAAACCAAATAAGCCCCACTCCTTATCAAAATTGTACACCTGCAATATTATGACTCTACCATGTGTAATCTTGATAATCCTATAGTCATTGCACATCCATGGATTTCTTTTGCTATCGTTGTATATTATTCTGAAGATGTTTTCATTAATATTTTTTCCAGAGCAGGGCAGTATAACTTAACTGTTAATTTTGAAACTTGACACGAAATCTGGCTGCAAAAATCGAATAGGATTTCATTAGGTCAAAATGTATGTTAAACGGTTATCAGGCTGATGTAGTCCCTAATCGAAAACTGCCTGATCAATGGTTTCTCCGGTTGTATTCCAGACCCAAACACCATCAACTCTTCTCCCAGACGTCAACTAACCATTGTCGGTATCATTGAAAGGGGCTGAAAAAAGGCAAACCAGCTGAGTAGCATACAGGTTCTGCGGCAAAAACATACTTTGAATGCATGGGACCTGGCACTTTTCAGCTGTTTCCACATTGGCATCCTAGATTGACTTTAACCTGAAAAAAACCCTCCCGAATTCCTTAAATAATACAATTAAAAAGCTAAATTATTTTCTTAAACCGACTCAACGCAATCGGGAAGTTGATATTGCCATGTACACAAACATTGGGTCCAATAGAACATACAAGAAATGATTTCCCATTATGCGGCATGTTTGAATAGATTAAAAGCACAGGTGACTTCAGCCAGGTCATCCAATGGTCTAAACCTTGACTGTGCTTTCAGTAATGTTTTAAAATGGACAAACATAATTATAAATGTAAACTACGACTTTCGACCATTCAGAATTTTTTTCTCTTTTCATTCCCTCACTAAATCGGTCACTTCTGCTGCCACTACTCAGTTTAGTCCACCGTCGTCTCTCCAACCTCATTTGTATGTCAGTCCGTCGACATCTGTGATCTCACCCCCAACTCTGCAGCCACGAATTCCTAGGCCTGTAAATCTGCCTTTTGTTTCCTCTTCGCCTTTCTCTACTGGTACTCCCTCCCCTAGACGTAGTACCCCTGCCCCCCCCCCCCTACTTGTCATCCCCTCAGCACCCCTCCCCTAGATCAAGTACCTCTGCCCCCGTAAGCACCCCCTGGAAAGTCTTCACCGATCGATAAGATCATCGGTGAAGGGAGATTGCTGGCAAACTGCTGTTGCAGAAACGATTGTGATTTTAAAGGGCAACATTCTGGTAATAAGAAATCACCATCAATGGCAATAAGCTATACCATTTATTCCGGATATCGTTAGCCAAATCAAAAGTGTATTTTAACAAATCAAAAAGATGCTTGTAAGTTTGAAACTTCAGAGTCCATCTGGCTTCACAGGGCGAACATTTTGAAGTAAAAATGTAACTTTGAGTGTGTAAAACACATCCCTAGATTAGAAGGTCAATAGCGCGTATAGCCCACATTAGCTTCCAACCTGCGTCTCAACCCTCCAGTGAGACGTCGGATCTGTTAAAGGGATAGCTGCGCGGATTTAAATCATTTAGAGCACATTTGGGATAGGATGGACTGAAACATTCAAGCCGTAGAGCCTCTTGTAAAACATCTGCAGGGATTGAAAGCCACATTACATCTGTATTGGCGACAATTGAGGTGAGGTAGAATGGCTATTCTATATTTATACCGGTACATGCATTTATCTAGTAGACTTTAACTCAATAATCTATAAATGTGGGTTCGTCGTCATCAGATAACCGAACACCATCAAATTATATATGTATACCAAATGTGTACATGCAGATATACAGTGGCGAGAAAGGGGAAGATAGACAGACTTAGCCTGTGAAATTTTTAAATTACCTGCTTGAATAGCCGAGAAATCTTGGCTCTGCCGAATTTTTTTCTTTCCGTGTTCGTCATGACGAAAGAAAAAAAATCGGCAGAGCCAAGATTTTTCGGCTACCTGCTTGAAGTAAGCCGAGCTTAATTTAACAAATAAGAGTAATATGTAATTCCCACACCACCTCAGTATGATTTGGTGATTATTGTATTTCTAGTTTCTTTGTTCTCGGTCAGGTAGAGCTGAGCATTACTTAAACATATAATCTATGGTTGACGATGTTTTGATAAGTTGTTTTCGTAAATAACCCGTAAAACATTGGAACCTGAACTAAACGAGGAGGCAGTTGTGGCTCGATACCTTCACGTAAACAGGCGTCTCTGCATCAGTCGCTACGTAATCAAAACGTATATCTTTCATTTTGGCACAAAAATGAAATCAGTCTACTGGAGACCTCGTCAGCTCAGATCTTCGTCACTTCCACTGTATCATCCCATCTATAGTACGCTCCCACACTCCCAAAACATCTAAGTTCTGGCAATGACAAATCGTCATTTAACGGTATATTATCTTCATGTAAATTTAAGTTACTGATATACTCCTCTGTCTAAGGTTTATGTGGAATGACATCCGGATCATAATTACTAGTGCTAGAAACATCTGAAAATAATATCAGCTATGACATCACATTTATCCCTTTCAGTGACATATGCCAGACCGTTTGATGTAATACTTGGAAACTAATTTTACGATTTTTCGCCATTAATAGCCTTAACCTGCTTCCACACTTCTTTCAATGGGGTATTGCCGTGGATTTTAGAACAATGTGATCGCCAGTAATCCTTTTTGTGTCTTTTTGATAATTCTTTGAGCATGTGCCTTGGTATTCTTTCAAGTAATTATGTCTGTATACAGACGTGCTCTCTCCGCTCTGTTTTTAGCTTTCTTGCGGCTTCTGAGCATTCAATATTCCACCAAGTTATACTGTTATTTCTTCTGCCGAGAGCTTGAGGGATGTGATTAACAACATTTCACTACACAGGCCATCAACAACTTTCTCCTTACAACACTGACGAAATTTCAGTCGCATCATTTAAAAATAACAAGGTTTTTTTCATCTATCAGCTTCGACACAATATTACCGTTGCAATCTGTAGACAAGCAACCCCAGAGTGCTTGGTGTGAGACACCACAATCTATATCAGACCCTCACTTTCTGATCGTCACGATACCAAGAGGCTTTGAAGGCCATCGAAAAACTAAATGATTGGCGTTAGAATGAGGCAAATCCATACAGTATGTGGCCTGTACGAGTCGAAAACATGTTCGAAAAGTAAACAAAATTTAAATAACCGGGACGACCATTCATTCATTCTAAGCCTAAGCTAGTTCAAAACAATAGGCCTACTTAATCGTACATTTTCGAGACTAGAAATACTAAAATAAATTCTGAATTATATGTCTTGAGAAAAATGGCCAATAATTTCCACATTCTGTTTAAACGTCAACATACCAACACTTTGGCAGCTCACCCCTTAAAGGGATTGTATAGATTTATGATGAAAAATGAGCCATTGTCATCCCTAGCCACTCGAACACATTGGTATCCTATCACTTTGAATTGTGGTAGTGCAATTTCAACAAAAGATAATCCATTTTTGATAAACACGTCCAGACCACCGCCTCTACCTGTCAATCTGTCTTTTGGGTTATTGTATAGCCTGGGTAGGATAAAATGATATTTTGGTTTCAAGAATATTTCCTGTGAACAGATTATATCTGGCTTAGGGGATTTCCAATTCGAAATAAAGTGTTTGAATTCTTGGCCGTGGGCGTAATAAATGTTTCTGTATATTACGTTGAATTATTGTGAAAATAAGAATAAATGGTTCCAGGCATAGAATCTGGTTTCCTTCTCCATATGAACCTTGTAATACTTACAGTAAAATAATTTTGGGTAAAGTGGAAAAGATGAATCAATCATTCTTAAATAGATCCTAATACGAATATAGCAAGACTTTCGTCACACAGACGTTTTTTTGTTGACATGGAGGCGCATCTGATAAATCTTTGGTTACGAGAATATGCTCTCTTGGCTGTACACACTTGTTGGATGGTTACACGCTTTGGGTATCAACAAAACCTTTGTCTTGATTTGTTAAGACTGACTTATATAACACCGAATGGACAACTGAACTCGACTGATGTCCGCAGTTTTGAACCTGGGTTTACGGCCCTTTACGGATTGATAGACTGATTGTTTGGTGTTTTACGCCGGGCTCAAGATTATTTCCAGTTATTGTTGCCAGTTTTATTGTGGGAGGAAACCGGGCTCTATGCCCAGAAGAAACCCACGATCTTCCGGTGGTAACTGGCAACTATATCACGTAGGTCGTTCGAGTGGAAACCCAGTCAGAAAATTTTTCATTTTTTTTTGGCTGAGTGGGATTCGAACCAGCGACCTACTCGACAAAAGACAACAGAGACTTCCTTTTTTTCTTGCAGTTACACAGAGAATCAATCCGTTTTTTTGATAGTGGTCTATAGCCGATCAGATGCATTCACATACACGTAGCGTGAGAAAAAAAACATAAAACAAATAAAAAATGCGTAGACCGGTTTATGTCATGACTTTATTTCCCCAAAATATTAATGACTATCAGAATAGTACGCGACTTTAATGTCAGCTATATTCAATCAAACCTTATGCTGTTTACTAACTGAAAACTATTATTACATTCAGATAATTTCCGTTCCTTAAAGTGGCATGAGCTGCCGAAATTCCCACTTTTTTCATAATTTCTGATGGTCACGACAGTAACAGCCTTTGAAGGTCATCGAAAAACTAAAGGATTGGCGTTGGAATGAGGAAAATCCATACAGTATGTGCCCTGTACGAACCAAAAACGTGTTCGAAAAGTAGCAAAATTTAAATAACCGGGACGACCATTCATTCATTCTAAGCCAAAGTTAGTTCAGAAGCCATTCTGATCAAGAGACTAAACCCACACCTTAATCGTGACAAGGGGTTCATCCTCCCCACTGCTTATGACCAGCTGATAACCCTGCAGACAGACTTCAACAACAGCAGGAGATAAGCCACAATTATATTTGTATATCCTTAACCATGTATACTTAAAAATCAAAGCCATGTTACTCTTGTCCTGTATATATATGATATGTTGATGTATTGCAATTCATGATTTGAAAACAGTCTTCGGAGAAAGACAGAAACGTCATCATTAAATAAACCTAGAAGCGTGTTACCCATACGAAAGTCTTACGTTATTTACTTGTATCAAATTAGAAAATATTACCAAAGATTGTTAAAAAAAACATTAACGTGTAGAACGACGTGGTTTGTCTCAGCATATGTACTGTCCCATGTTAAATAGAAGAACTAACCCTTTTAATTCCCAAATCTTCTACCATATAGAGTGTGATGGGAATTTTGGATTTAAATCCTCTCACATATATGGGAGATCCTCTCACTGTGAATCTTACTAAATTCGGTGGCTCTTTTCGGACATCGAAATCTTCTTCCGTCAACTCTTGCAGATTTTGATCTAAACACACTGCCATATTTTAAAAGAAAAAGCTATAGTATCGTTTTTACAGACTTAAACACACATAACTCAATAGACGCTATCATTTTCTTACTTCCAAAACCAAATAAGCCCCACTCCTTATCAAAATTGTACACCTGCAATATTATGACTCTACCATGTGTAATCTTGATAATCCTATAGTCATTGCACATCCATGGATTTCTTTTGCTATCGTTGTATATTATTCTGAAGATGTTTTCATTAATATTTTTTCCAGAGCAGGGCAGTATAACTTAACTGTTAATTTTGAAACTTGACACGAAATCTGGCTGCAAAAATCGAATAGGATTTCATTAGGTCAAAATGTATGTTAAACGGTTATCAGGCTGATGTAGTCCCTAATCGAAAACTGCCTGATCAATGGTTTCTCCGGTTGTATTCCAGACCCAAACACCATCAACTCTTCTCCCAGACGTCAACTAACCATTGTCGGTATCATTGAAAGGGGCTGAAAAAAGGCAAACCAGCTGAGTAGCATACAGGTTCTGCGGCAAAAACATACTTTGAATGCATGGGACCTGGCACTTTTCAGCTGTTTCCACATTGGCATCCTAGATTGACTTTAACCTGAAAAAAACCCTCCCGAATTCCTTAAATAATACAATTAAAAAGCTAAATTATTTTCTTAAACCGACTCAACGCAATCGGGAAGTTGATATTGCCATGTACACAAACATTGGGTCCAATAGAACATACAAGAAATGATTTCCCATTATGCGGCATGTTTGAATAGATTAAAAGCACAGGTGACTTCAGCCAGGTCATCCAATGGTCTAAACCTTGACTGTGCTTTCAGTAATGTTTTAAAATGGACAAACATAATTATAAATGTAAACTACGACTTTCGACCATTCAGAATTTTTTTCTCTTTTCATTCCCTCACTAAATCGGTCACTTCTGCTGCCACTACTCAGTTTAGTCCACCGTCGTCTCTCCAACCTCATTTGTATGTCAGTCCGTCGACATCTGTGATCTCACCCCCAACTCTGCAGCCACGAATTCCTAGGCCTGTAAATCTGCCTTTTGTTTCCTCTTCGCCTTTCTCTACTGGTACTCCCTCCCCTAGACGTAGTACCCCTGCCCCCCCCCCCCTACTTGTCATCCCCTCAGCACCCCTCCCCTAGATCAAGTACCTCTGCCCCCGTAAGCACCCCCTGGAAAGTCTTCACCGATCGATAAGATCATCGGTGAAGGGAGATTGCTGGCAAACTGCTGTTGCAGAAACGATTGTGATTTTAAAGGGCAACATTCTGGTAATAAGAAATCACCATCAATGGCAATAAGCTATACCATTTATTCCGGATATCGTTAGCCAAATCAAAAGTGTATTTTAACAAATCAAAAAGATGCTTGTAAGTTTGAAACTTCAGAGTCCATCTGGCTTCACAGGGCGAACATTTTGAAGTAAAAATGTAACTTTGAGTGTGTAAAACACATCCCTAGATTAGAAGGTCAATAGCGCGTATAGCCCACATTAGCTTCCAACCTGCGTCTCAACCCTCCAGTGAGACGTCGGATCTGTTAAAGGGATAGCTGCGCGGATTTAAATCATTTAGAGCACATTTGGGATAGGATGGACTGAAACATTCAAGCCGTAGAGCCTCTTGTAAAACATCTGCAGGGATTGAAAGCCACATTACATCTGTATTGGCGACAATTGAGGTGAGGTAGAATGGCTATTCTATATTTATACCGGTACATGCATTTATCTAGTAGACTTTAACTCAATAATCTATAAATGTGGGTTCGTCGTCATCAGATAACCGAACACCATCAAATTATATATGTATACCAAATGTGTACATGCAGATATACAGTGGCGAGAAAGGGGAAGATAGACAGACTTAGCCTGTGAAATTTTTAAATTACCTGCTTGAATAGCCGAGAAATCTTGGCTCTGCCGAATTTTTTTCTTTCCGTGTTCGTCATGACGAAAGAAAAAAAATCGGCAGAGCCAAGATTTATGACGAACACGGAAAAAAAAATTCGGCAGAGCCAAGATTTCTCGGCTACCTGCTTGAAGTAAGCCGAGCTTAATTTAACAAATAAGAGTAATATGTAATTCCCACACCACCTCAGTATGATTTGGTGATTATTTTATTTCTAGTTTCGCTGTTCACGGTCAGGTAGAGCTGAGCATTACTTAAACATATAATCTATGGTTGACGATGTTTTGATAAGTTGTTTTCGTAAATAACCCGTAAAACATTGGAACCTGAACTAAACGAGGAGGCAGTTGTGGCTCGATACCTTCACGTAAACAGGCGTCTCTGCATCAGTCGCTACGTAATCAAAACGTATATCTTTCATTTTGGCACAAAAATGAAATCAGTCTACTGGAGACCTCGTCAGCTCAGATCTTCGTCACTTCCACTGTATCATCCCATCTATAGTACGCTCCCACACTCCCAAAACATCTAAGTTCTGGCAATGACAAATCGTCATTTAACGGTATATTATCTTCATGTAAATTTAAGTTACTGATATACTCCTCTGTCTAAGGTTTATGTGGAATGACATCCGGATCATAATTACTAGTGCTAGAAACATCTGAAAATAATATCAGCTATGACATCACATTTATCCCTTTCAGTGACATATGCCAGACCGTTTGATGTAATACTTGGAAACTAATTTTACGATTTTTCGCCATTAATAGCCTTAACCTGCTTCCACACTTCTTTCAATGGGGTATTGCCGTGGATTTTAGAACAATGTGATCGCCAGTAATCTTTTTTGTGTCTTTTTGATAATTCTTTGAGCATGTGCCTTGGTATTCTTTCAAGTAATTATGTCTGTATACAGACGTGCTCTCTCCGCTCTGTTTTTAGCTTTCTTGCGGCTTCTGAGCATTCAATATTCCACCAAGTTATACTGTTATTTCTTCTGCCGAGAGCTTGAGGGATGTGATTAACAACATTTCACTACACAGGCCATCAACAACTTTCTCCTTACAACACTGACGAAATTTCAGTCGCATCATTTAAAAATAACAAGGTTTTTTTCATCTATCAGCTTCGACACAATATTACCGTTGCAATCTGTAGACAAGCAACCCCAGAGTGCTTGGTGTGAGACACCACAATCTATATCAGACCCTCACTTTCTGATCGTCACGATACCAAGAGGCTTTGAAGGCCATCGAAAAACTAAATGATTGGCGTTAGAATGAGGCAAATCCATACAGTATGTGGCCTGTACGAGTCGAAAACATGTTCGAAAAGTAAACAAAATTTAAATAACCGGGACGACCATTCATTCATTCTAAGCCTAAGCTAGTTCAAAACAATAGGCCTACTTAATCGTACATTTTCGAGACTAGAAATACTAAAAAAAATCTGAATTATATGTCTTGAGAAAAAGCCAGACCACCGCCTCTACCTATCAATCTGTCTTTTTGGATTATTGTATACCCTGGGTAGGATAAAATGATATTTTGGTTTCAAGAATGTTTCCTGTGAGCAGATTATATCTGGCTTAGGGGATTTTCAATTCGAAATAAAGTGTTTGAATTATTGGCCTTGGGCGTAAATGTTTCTGTATATTATGTTGAATTATTGAGAAAAAAAAAAGAATAAATTGTTCTGCACATACTCTTCGGGATTTTTCCAGGCAAAGAATCTCCACCCAATACACCTGGTAATATATACAGTAAAATAATTCTGGGTGAAGTGTAAAACATGAATCAATCAATCAATCATTCTTAAATAGATCCTTAAACAAATATAGCAAGACTTTCGTCACACGGACGTTTTTTTGTTGACATGGAGGCGCATATGATAAATCTTTGGTTACTAGAATATGCTATCTTGGCTGTACACACTTGTTGGATGGTTACACGCTTTGGGTATCAACAAAACCTTTGTCTTGGTTCGTTAAGACTGACTCTTGTAACACCGAATGTCCACAGTTTTGAACCTGGGTTTACGGCCCTTGTTAAAAGATTGATAGACTGATTGTTTGGTGTTTTACGCCGGGCTCAAGATTATTTCACTTTTATGTCGGCGTTGCCAGTTTTATTGTGGGAGGAAACCGGGCTCTATGCCCGGAAGAAACCCATGATCTTCCCGTGGTAACTGGCAACTATATCACGTAGGTCGTTCGAGTGGAAACCCAGTCAGAAAATTTTTCAATGTTTTTTTGGACTGAGTGGGATTCGAACCAGCGACCTACTCGACAAAAGACACTTCCTTTATTTTCTTGCAGTTACACAGAGAATCAATCCGTTTTTGATAGTGGTCTACAGCTGAGCATATGCATTCACATACACGTAGCGTTAAAAGGCACATAAAACAAATAAAAAATGCGTAGACCGTTTTATGTCATGACAGATAATTTCCGTTCGTTTGCGTTCTTTTTCTAAATACAGTCCGCTATCCATATAGACGTGCACAGTTGTAGATTCAAAATCCGTTCGTTCCGTTTCGGGTTCACGGTGAATGTCTCAAGTCCGAGTCCATGTTTGTCAAACTGTGATTTAGACACAGTTGGAATAAGAGAAGCTCTTGTCTTTCACACCACACATACCAGGCCATACACGTTTACCTCCCCTGGAACATTCACATTCGTATTTTCCACCGCCGACAGATTTCGTCACAAATGTGTACCCTCCTATAAGTAAAACAAGAACATAAATATCAGACAAAGTAGTTATTCTCCGTAAAATGACATTCTACAATCCCAGGTTTACATCTCATAAAAATACTCCGCGCCCACCAATGTGGAGACGTTAGTTTCAATCCCAATAATACAAGTTGGGTTAATGTTACAAAGACATACAGCTTGGAAGCATTTCGGTATACCCAAGCCTATTTATGTTCTGTACAAATGGCTAAGGACTTGAAAAAACAAACTAAAATTGTCATCGCCATTTCGTTTTAAATAATAAATATTTCAATCGATGAGCATCTCGCTGGCCGGTGATTTAAAAGTTTGATACAACTAAAAGTGACATGAGTTACCGAAATTCGGACTTTTGTCAAAAATTCTGGTTGTCAAGAAAGCTAAGCGTTGGAAGTACCCAGTCGGAACTCCCTTCGGCTAACTTCGCTCGCTACCGGTCGGCTTTGACGCACGTAAATCCCCGAAGTTATCAGACTGTGAAGTACCTTGAAACCCTAACGAACTGACGTTGACATAAACTATATAGGTCACTTACTAAACTAACTAAACTAAGTCAACTCCTCTAACCTGGTTAATAGCCAGGATGCACGGGTTAATTAAATTGTTTTGTTTTATTTAGAGTGGGTGGGTGTTTCTTGCTTATAAATCTGCATTATTGTGATACATCTGTAAAATTGGTACTATTTTGTACTTTTCTATAAAAAATACCAACAATAAGCTCATTCGGGTGAAACGACATTTAATGGATATTTGGCAGCTTATGTTACTTTAAACTGATTTGCTCAGTTGTATAATAGACTAGGTCACATTTGGATGAGCTGCATACACAAGCCAGCGCTGACCCACGAGACGGGTTCATTACTGATTATATGAAAAATACCAGACGGCAGTTCAATGCTCTCAGGGCTTGTAAGAAAGAAGAAGCTACCATCCGTGCTAACAAATTGGCTAATTCTTTCAGTTCCTACAGTAATGATGCGTTTTGGAGAGAGGTGCGCAATAATAATGGTAAATCTATGTTACTCCCTGGGTCAGTTGAGAATATTGAGAGTGAAAGCCATATACCTAATCATTGGAAAGATAAGTTTTAACTTTTGTTGAATTGTGTTAATACTATTAGATATAAGGACGAAGTATTAAATGTATTATCCCATGCATTCCAGTCTAATTTATTGCCGGTGGCCTCGTGATATGCTTGGTCAATACTATGAAATAGGATAAATCTGCTGGCTATGATGGTCTCACTTCTGAGCATGTTAAATACGCCTGGAATAAAATGTTTAGTTATTGTTATTTTAAGACACGTTACCTTGCCAGATGAGCTGTCACGTGTCTACGTCACTTCTGTTGTTAAAAAAATCAAAGGATTGAATCGATTTTTTTTAATGTCTTTCATTGAATATTTGTAAACCCTACCTTACTTTTTTGTCTTAAAAGAACTGACGTTCCAATGGCAGTACTGTTTTTGTATGCTTCATGGATGGCTGGAAGGTGTTTGACAGAGCTAACCATTGGACAATGTTAAAACAGTTGATTGACAGAGAAGTACCCTTATTTGTTGTTGGTATATTGTATGTGTGGTGTAAACGTCAACAATTCACTGTAAAAGGGCGGTTCTTCTTTCTCGTCATTCTTGACGGTGTCAAATGGTTTAAGGCAAGGCGGAGTTCTCTCCCCTTGTATATTCTCGGTTTACCTGCCTGAGCTTGACACCAGGCTTTCAGCTGCTAATGTGGGTTGTACTGTTGCTGGCTCTATTGTTGACCTCTGTCTTGTTTGTCCAACTGCCAACTCTCTTCAGATATTGCTTAAAGAATGTGACTTATATGCTGAATTTGATGACATAATTGTAACAGTAGTAAAACACAGTGTATATTCTTCGAGCCTAGTAGATATGAGGCCGTAAAAGTGCCTAATGTTTCGTTGAATGGTAATCATTTCAATTATATAGGCTATCACAGTTATCTTGGTCATATATTTACCAGTTATCTATGTGAAAATATTGACATCGAATCTCAGAAGAGAAAAACTCTGTGTGAGAGCAAATATGCTATTAAGGAAATTTGATAACTGTACGAATGCCCTTTTCGGTAATACAATGTACTGTTCTTGTATTTATTGGTCTAGTCAGTGGAATTCTTATATTAAACGTGTATACAACAGTATTAAAGTTATGTATTATAACTCTTTGCGATGGTTACTGCACTATAGGCGTGACTGTAGTGCCAGTCAAATGTTGTCAGCGTATGGTCTAAAATAGGATAGATATAAGCAATAAAAATAGATTGTGTACAATTAATGCATCCGATGTGAAAAGTAATTCGTGGATTAGTCAATAACCGACACTAAATAACCCAGAAAATCTTCCGGGCCAGGGTGAGAATCGAACTCACGACTTAGTGTAATTCAAACTCAGAACTGATTGGGACGCCTTACTGTACTAGGACTTTCATGTGTACACACATATTACGAACTGTATGTTTTTTTTCTGTTTTTTTTTTAATATGGACCCTTGTGAAATAAAGGTTGATTGTTTTTTATTATTATTTTCTTTGTGGTCGGGTTTGTAATTGGGAATGTTTGATGTAGTACTTGTATCGAGTTGATGATTTCTTCCATAGTCGGTATTGGTGACTAAGCTGCTGAATTTGGGCTTTGAATTCGTAAGGAGGATGGCATGGTCAAAACTTGGTTTCATTGAAAGAGGTGGTTTTGATACATGTCCTGACTGAAAAATGAAAGTGTAGCTTATTGCTGTTGGTGAAGCCGAGATTGATAAATATAGAGAGGCGGATCGTTTGGTTGACAGAGAGGAAAATGAGGGAAAGTACAGTTGATGTCAGCGGCGTGTTAGCTTAGCCTTTTTTTTAAATTTTGGTCGTCAGATTATAACAAGATATTACATTTATAATGAACTGTACTTATTGGTGAATAATACAGCTCATATGCTGTCCATAGGATTTCACTGCACCGATTGGTTCCGAAAGCCTGTCGTTAGGCCTACTGTTCTTCTAAAACTACGGAAACAGAAATCTGTCACCATCTAGCCATTCAGCATATTTGACAGCCCATAGGCAGTGACAAAAAACCAAAACCGTGTCATCAGCAAATAATAACATAAAAATAGAAATTTCATCAAATGATATACCTATGTTACCAACATTTTTTAATTCATTTGCCATGTCATTATAATAAATAAAAATGGTGAAGCTGGTTCCCCTTGTTTTACACCGAGTTCTACATCGAACATTTCTGACAAATTGCCATTTAAATGTATACATGCTCTAACCTTAGAGTACATAGATTGAATCATAGCTACCATTTTAGAGCTTATTCCGCTAGACAGTAGCCTACACCATCCGTCATCTCTTCCAAATGCTTGTTTAAATTCAATAAATGCAGCATAGAATATTGTATTAGATCAGCATAGCAATGAAATCCGGGGATCTGTCAGTAAATGATAGTATTGCCAGCATATCTAGTCAAACGCTACAAAGAAAAAACGTTAAACAATAAAAATAATATATCTCTTTGGTTTAACGCTGACTGTTCTAGCAGGAAAAATATTTAACAAAGCGAGAAAAAATTATTAAAAAATCAAGAAAATGTTTCACGCATGCTAAAATCGAAAAGTTTATAAAGTTTATACAATAAAGTAAAGAAGAAGGCTAAATTCAAGTTTAAATCTAAACAGCAGCTTTTGGTAAAGGATCAAGCAACAAAAGATCCTCGAAACTTTTGGAAAAAAATTATATCACTTAGAATGGGGTAAATGTACTTGTTCCTAAAAAAGGGGACTTAACTATTGCTATAAATTATAGGGGGATTACCTTGATCAATGTCTTAGCGAAAATGTTCCCGTTACTTTTAAGAAATAAACACTTTTGCTGAAAAACATAACATTTTTAGTAACAAACAATTTTGATTTCGAGAAAAAAGAGCACTAGTGACTGTGTTTTTTCAAAATTTGATAGAGAAAATATTATCTCAGAAAAAGAAACTCTATGATCCGATGTTAAATGTGATGGTGGTGTATTAGATCAACCCTTAAAGGAGTGACATTGTTCTCCATGAAGGGGCGGATCTGAGTTATATATGGTGAACAAATAGCCATAGAATTCCTTCGACCAATTTTGACTTGACGGATAATCACCCATTACGGAACTTTTATAAGCTAAAGTTACACCTCCGCTACAACGCGGTTTTCACTCGAACGACCAATGTGGGATGGTTGCCAGTTACCACCGGAAGGTCGTGAGTTTCCTCCGGCCATAGAGCCCAGTTTCCTCCCACGAAAAAAAACTGGCAACGCCGCCATACAAGTGAAATAATCTTGAGCGTGGCGTAAAACATCAAACAACCAACCAACCGCTACAACGCCTAGCCCTAGGGTTGTTTTTGTATGCCGGACAATGAATACATTCATATCCTTTAATAGCCATCCTTTTTTTTAATAATCACCCTGTTTTACTTACTTTGCCGGTCAGGAATAGCCACACATGATGTCACCATTAACCAGGACTCTATCAACGGACGTTTCAAAATCCAGCTGTCACGTGATGCGAGGATTCCGTTTTGACGTCAAATCATTCAAGCCTATGAACAAGTATGAGTTTGTCGAATTGGGTTAGGGTAGTGTGCAAAAAATGTTGGGGAAGCCCTCTACAAAAGTCACGTGAATGGGGACTAATGTCTACCCCCGCAGTGACGTTAATGATGAAAGGTGAATTCAACTATGACTCTAAAATGGCCAGTAATTGTTTGGCCTCATAAAAACTAAATTTTAGGTTTGTAAACTTTGGAATTCTATGAATCTCTGTCTGACGGAGGCCCACGGAAGATTGGACGGGCGTACATGTGGCAAAACTTGATCAACTCTGAAAGTCCTCACAAATAAGCTGTAATAAAAATTTCACCAAATTCCGCCCAGTGCTTCTGGAGATATCTTGTAAACAAGCAACAACCAATGAAAATATCCGATCGGAGGCTCACAGAAGATCGGAAGAGCGTACAGGCGCCAAAACTCGATCAACTCTTTACGTCCTCACCAATGATTTGTAAGTAGAATTACACCAAATTCCGCCAAGTGGTTCTGGAGATGTCTTGTAAACAAGCAACAACCAATGAGGGGCCGGTTGTTCAAAAGTGTATTAGGCTTAATACCGGTATAACTTTGCAACGTCACAATTCAATTCTTTTGTTACGCGACGTCATTTAGACCGGTATTAAGCCTAATACACTTTTGAACAACTCAGCCCAGATCAGTAATGTCATTTCATAATAATGGCGGCGCTTGCTACAACGCAAACGCCACGTGATCTCCATTCCATGCATATAGTTCATTGCTTACGCCATCATATAAATGAAATAATATTTAGTGTGGCATCAAACATCAGCCATCAAACTTCCAATAGTTGGGTTGTAGGGGTACATTTTAGCAGTATTTCGCCTTATTTTAAAACTACTTTGCCGTACGTCTGCAAGATTTATATCAGCTTATTCTGTATCAACGAATTTTTATAATTTTATTTTCTATATGGTGACTCTTGAGCTCATTCAATGTTATGTCCATTGTTTTCTTCAAATATAAATTCATGATAACATTTTTTATACTAAAATTGTTCTAGCATCCCCTATCCATATGCCATGAAAAGTCACCGCCAGAAATACACGTGGAAATATTTCGCAGCTAGAATGCTATATTTCGCAGCTAGAATGCTATGTTTCGCAGCTAGAATGCTATATTTCGCAGCTAGTGATACTCATGCTACAATCGCTTATAACAAACATAGTTTGTACAATCTTGTATGTGATATGGATATAATTTAATTACCATATAAAAGAAAAAGAAGAGGTCTTAAGAGGATCATTGTACTACTCCAAATATCAATGATCTAGGGTAGTTTATTAAACGAGTTGAAGTCGAGAGCACTTCCGTCTTTTCTGTTATCGCAAACATTCGACATGTACGTTAACATGAATAATTTATAGAATGGAGAAATGATTGATTGATTAAGTGATTGGTTTATGTTTTGCATGGAATTCACAATGATTTCTATAGCAAAACAATATGGCTTAGTATATTGCTTATATTAGTATAGTATGTCTACTCTATCTTTGCAAAAGGTATAAGCTAATCGAAAAGGAAATAGGTGGCGTGCCCAACAAACCAAAAATAAAATGGCGCCTTCCAAAACACGAGGTTTGTTGTTAACCTTTTCCGCGGGTGATTCCCAGGTGTGTACAGTTGGATTTGAAAAGACATGATCAGTGATGCTTTGTTGAAAAATAGCCTTGCATGGAAATATAAACCTCTTTATCCCAACACAAACAACACTTACCATCATACAAAAGAGAAGAATGCAAACTGCCTTCATGACGAAATGTGATGCGTAGTTTTCCCAAAACTAGAAACAGCACTTTCTGTGGGCGAAAATGGTTGATGTGAAATCTTAATCTGACCAGGGTTTATATAGTGGAAAACGGACTCAGTTATCTAAGATAGATTAGGAAATAATTGATGCTTGCGTTGGCAGCAAGTTTTTGTGGGACAGTCAGGACTTGACCACGGTGACATTTAAGGTAGCAGCGAGTACAACAGATTCTGGAAATTAAATAATTAAGAAACCCATCCTCTCATTAATTGTAATTGTAATGCTTTATTTGTTTTAAGAGGATTCCACACAGCCCGAGGGCTACGAAGGTGGTCTCCTCTGCAAATTACATAATACAATAACAGACAGAAAGCGTTGCGGGATGCAAGCAAGGAAATTAGTTAAGCACATTAGACAAAAAATATAATTAAACATAAAATACGAACGTAAAAAGAAAAAAAAATATATAATAAAAAAAAATATATATATATATATATATTTATATAAATAAATAATAATAATACAGATCTAAATCTGATGAGGCGATACATTATTGGTGTCTCTAATGAAATCATACCACTTGTTTAAAGCGGCCAGTTTTATCATTGTAGGTGAATACAGCATCGAATAAAGATTTATTATCATTTAATGAAAAATCATTGTCACCACAAAGAATCACCTTTAGTAAACGTGCAGGTAGGAGGTCAAGATACATAGAAAAATGAAGTCCAGGACTTATTATGCGTACCACAACAGTGAGTAGGATGCGTCGGGGGGCAGCAAAGGCTGGGCAATACAAAAAATAATGCAAGGTTGACTCGCATGGATCATTACATAAGTAGCAGTGCTTATATGTTATAATGTTATAGGAATATAGCTGATAATGGAGGTGACTAAGGCCCATACGCATTCTACAGTGATTGACAACTGGTGTGCCATATGAATAGTTATACAATTGATTATCTTTTAGATCTTCAAGCTCATATAGTTTAGCCCTAAACATAGCTAAGGACGATATCGTACGGATTGTTAGTGGAAGGTTATTCCAATCTCTCACAGTTTGGGGAAAAAACGATTTCCGAAAAGACTCTGTTCGAGTATACATTGTACGTATATTAGCCATATTTCTAAGACACCTTCCAGTAACACTGGATGAATCAAGTGGACACAGTCGAGACAGATATGTTGGCGCGAGACCGTTACCTATTTTATATAATAAACATAGTCTCCTCCATTTCCGACGAAGTTTCAGAGAAGGCCAACCTAGTTCATCGAGTAAGACAACATGCTTTGTTAACCTAAATCCGCCTGTACAGAGGAGAGCTGCCTGGCGCTGGATGTTTTCAATAGCATCACTATTTTTGACAGTACAGTTATCATAAATGACGTCACCATAATCTAATAGCGGTCTTATCAAACATTTGTATAGATTGATGAGAGAAACTCTTGGCAGAATGGGGGCTGATCTTTTGAGGATGGACAGGGTTTTGGTTGCTTTGCTTCTAATATAATCAATATGATCAGACCAGGATAATTTTTTATTAAACACTAAACCAAGATGTTTATGGGTGATTACGTTACGCACGTCTGAGCCACTGAGGGAGAAATTGAAGTCATACAATTGATTAGCTTTATGACTTATAACTAAATACACAGATTTCGCCCCATTGAATGTAACAAGCCAGCGCATAGCCCATAGCGATAGACGATGTAAATCCCTGGCTATTTTGCTTTCAGTTTCTTTTTTATTTGTTATGTTAGTAAGCAAAGACGTGTCATCTGCAAAAAGATTAACATGGCACTCTAAGTCATCGACAATGTCGTTTACATATATGAGGTAAAGTAGAGGACCCAAGACCGACCCTTGGGGCACGCCAGCGTTGATAGGTAGATATTTGGAGGTTTTACCTTCTAAAGTTACACGAATACGCCTATTCGCCAAATAACGGGAGAGCCACTCTCATTATGACCACTAATAAGTTAAACCATGCACTTAGTTGTCGAAGTCTGGTATATAAACGAGCTTTTGTGGTCTACCTTTTCATCCCGAGCATTACTGTTATTATCGAATAGTAGGCCTATATACATTTCCTATAAGTGCAGGTCATAGTGGGGAGCCTCAATGGTCAAGTAAGGTAGAGTGATCGGCCCTCAGTCCCACACAGGCCTTTCATCGATGCGGCACGCGTTCAAATCACACCCAGACCAAATAAAAATTGAAAAATTTCTGAGTGGATTTTTTTACCTAGTCGGAGTATATGGAAGAGTCGCCAAGTACTCGCCGAAGGTCGTGGGTTTCTTCCGGGCAATGAGTCCAGTTTCCTCCTCCACTAAACCTGACAGCGCCGCCATATAAGTTAAATAACATTGAGTGCGGCGTAAAAAATACAATCGATCATATATGCATCCATTCATTTTGAGGTCGATCATTTCTAACAATATGAATCCAGATGTCATTTGAAACTGGTTGTTACTATTTTTTTAAATAGTTTATGTGTTATCTGTTTTCAACTAAATGAATCTGACCTATTATTTGGAGTAGCTTATTTATTGTTTGTCATATATTTCTAAAGTGCAGCATAGGAGCCTTATGCTCATATCTACCTTGGACATGTACATCAAGGTAGTTTTTACAAGGAACGAAATGTGGAAAGTTATACCCATACATCGTATGACCCGGGTCCTGTTTCACAAAGCGGCGTACATGTATTTTTGCGTTACTTCCATACTAACGTAATTCTACAGTTTGAGCTACTAAGGCATTTAGGTAAAAACTTACGCTACGCCGCTTTGTGAAACAATTTCCAGGAACCTGTTTCACAAAGTGGCGTAGCGTAAGTTTTTACGAAAATGCCTCAGCAACCCATGCTGTAGAAAAATGTTAGTATGAAAGTTACGCAAAAAACATCTACGCCGCTTTGTGAAACAGGACCCGGGTCTTTATTATTGCAACTTAGTTCTTTTAGTTGTCAAGGTACTTATAACTCTTAAAGGCACACTTGCAGCGAAAATCGAGAATACTGTTTACATTAAAAACAGTTCTCCCAGACAGAAAAGTTAGGGACTTTCTATTTTTACAATTTAATATTTTTAATTTGAAATTGAAAAACAGATTGTTCAGGTACCCGCAATGTAAACAAACTTCGAACCCGAGCATGCACACAGTGCCCTAATGTTTGAGTTCTGTGGGCGATCTAACGGCACAGTATAATTTTACGAACATAACATGTATAGAAAATACATATTAACGATCGAGTAAGAGGACTATAGAAGCCTGGCGAAAGCAAACCACAGACAAAAACGCCTGAATAAAGGTAATCCAATACTTAAGTCAACCAACACTGATCGGTGCTGTTGCTGTAATCGAGCTTCGATTTTTCGTTTGTTTTTCACCCTCATTTGTATATTCTAAACCTAATTGGACATGCTTTATGTGTGCTATGTTTAATTTTAGTGGGTTTAGCTATAATAAGCTCGTGCAAACTGGTTTTCTTAACAAATGTCAAACAGGCTACGGCTTTTAAGTTATCTGGGCAATCAAACTAAATGAAAAAAGTATACGTTTTTGAAGCTAATTTGTTTACAGTAATTCGACAAAAAACCTTTGAAAATTAAATCATACTCAAAATACACCAGTTATCAAAATTCAGATTGTTGTTTCATAAATTCCGATTGTCAAGAGATGTTGAGCTTTAATAGAGCCTTATGTTGAATTATGGTAAAGCTATTCACTCGTGTGAACCAGAAAGGTGAGCAAATGCCGCGGAACCTTCTAACAGCCTGGGCGTATCGGTATATCGTCGAGTTTTGTTGCTTATAATTAGTCAATGACAGATCCTTCCGCAGGCTGGTTGATTGATTGATTGATTGATTGATTGATGTTTTATAATGCATTTAAAATTATTTTTTATATGGCGGTGTTGAGAGAGGAAACCGGGCTCTTTGTCCGGAGTAAATCCGCGGCCTTCGACGGGCACCGGGCAACTCTTCATCATACGGCAATCGAGTGAATAATCCACTCAGAAATTTTCATTTTTTATTTGTTTTGATTGGAATATCAATCCGCGCCGCATTTACAGAAATTAATGGATGTATTAACATCGATCGAATCCAGAATTATTTAACGCTCGATTTAAGCCACTGTCAGCAGCATTTTGCTCACATGGTGTTAATTTCATATGAGGGGAATAAGATAGTGGACTTTTTCCAGAAGAAACCCTATAAATGATAAAAAATAAGACATCAGCACGCAGTTAGTTGCTTTTAAACTAAAAACAACTAACTGCGTGGTGATGTCTTAATTGTTTTATCATTAGTATGGAACCTACGTTTAAAGAGAGTTTTAAACATTTCTTAAGAAACCCTATGTTTGACAAACCTTGTAAACAAATTGATCGAGTCAAAACATTCATAATTAGATATTTTCCCAATGGTCTTCAGTGGTTGGGATTCTAACCCACGGCGCAACAATGAAAGGCTTATGTTGACGTGAGAGACTGAGCCACGGTAACACGGGTAAGGCACCAATGCTTCGAATCCGACTCGGGCCAAGTAAGCTTGTGCAATTTCTGAGTGGATTTTTCACCTTAATCACTGTATATTACAGAGTTACTGGGAACTTGCCGAACGTCGAGGGTTCCTCCAGACAAAGAATCCCACCATAAGACGCCATAAGAGTGAACTAATTTTGATATTATTCCATCAACTATAAAGCGAAGACAGATGGGCGTATCCCTTTTTGTGATTATCTAACCGTAAACGCAAAGAACCACTGTTTTAAATTTATTTCTAAATGATTCTATACGTTTTTGTCTCGTACGTCATGATCGCGATCATCAATTATCAAATTTATTTCGAGAAATATGATTTTTTTGCAATCATCGACGACATCTAACTCTACTAGACTACTAGCTAGGATATATAAATATATACGCGAGAAAGCACACATTCTGCATAATATGTCATGACTTTATTTCCCCCAAATCATAATAAAAATGTTACATGAAATTATTTATTAAAGTAAAATGTTTATGAAGACATCACCATAACTGCTGGATCGTTGATGTAGCCGAAAACAATTATCATGTTTAAGGTATACCCTTTCACTTGCTGTCAATTTCTAAAAACCATCTGACTCTCCTATTACGTGCATATACGGTTAAAAAATTATTCCGAGGCCGCTTTTGTTCCATTTCTGGGTCCATGTGAATGTTTGAAGTCCGAGTCCATTGTTTTAAGTCTGTGATTTAGACACAGTTGGAATAAGAGAAACTCTTGTCTTTCACACCACACATACCAGGCCATACACGTTTACCTCCCCTGAAACATTCACATTCGTATTTTCCACCGCCGACAGATTTTGTCACAAAGGTATATCCTCCTGTAGACAAAAAAGGAATATTGGAATGAGGCCCGACAAATACGTGCATTTAAATATCGCCGAACCCATAAAACACCCTTGGTTAGAATAGCATATAAAGTAACCAAATAGAGAGAAAAGGGAGCTTATACCATGATATTCCATGACGTAGATTCCTCCCTTTCCCCTCTTCTAATGAGTGAAATAGTCTTGAGGGAGGTGTAAAACACCAATCGTCCAATCAACCAATCCAATGCAACATGCTTATAGTTTTTGAAGCCACAAACCTCATTTTACGGGGTTCCCACTTTGTGGAAATATGGTCACAGTGGTCATATTCCTTATCACTTTTGATATAGTTCGTCTTAAGTTTGACCGCATTTTCACCGGTTTAAACATACTCCATTTGATATACAATACTCACCGGAGAGTTTCTTGGTATTTCTAACTTCAACATGAGATTCACCTTCTTCTAGCTCATCGAAATAGGCGTAGGCAACAGCCTGAGAAAAAAAAGATAATAAATACTAGTGAGTGGTTAAACTTTCGACGTATTTTGTTTGCAAAACTGAACGATAGTTTTAGCAGTTCTCTAAACAAATTAATTTAAAGCTTTTTGACATTATCGCCCAGATTAAATGTAGCTGATCAAAAAGCAATCTAAATAAAGTCGAGATGTTTATTGAACATTTCAATGAGCATCTCGACGTTAGTCAGATTGATCAAAAAGGTAAATTTAAAAAAAACTCGTCCATGCAAGATCCAGAATCAACAACGATCAACCTGCTTGCGGAAACGAAACATTGAATGTTTGTTCACAAACAGGGTTCCCTGAGCATCGATGTCCGTTTTGAAGCAGTAAAAGTGAGAAACATTTCATTCTCAGTAAGTCACAGCAGTGCTCTAGATTGATATTTTCCAATATCCAGACAAGTTGTCGTAGTTGTGGAGCATTTCCAGACCACGTTTGCCCAATTAGATAAAATATTACTTACCGCCATACAAAAGAGAAGAATGCAAACTGCCTTCATATTGAAATGTTGTTATGAGTTTTCCCAAACTGGAAACGGTACGTTCTATGGTCAGGAAGAGTTGATGTGAAATTCTGAATCTGACCAGGGTTTATATAGTGGAAGAAGAGCTCAATTATCTACAATAGATCAAGAGTCAATTGCTGCTTGCGTTGGCAGAAAATTATTTTAGGGTAGTTTGTGATTATCAACATTGCATTTTCAATAATCATCGTATTTTGGCCACGTTGACATTTGGGCAAGGTAAAGCGTACAGTAGAACGTGAAAATGAAATAATTGGTAAACTCATACTAATTAGATAAGTCAGTATGTGGTCAGATGTTTAAATGACATTTTACGCCCAAGAAATCCTTGTTTACGTTAACCCATGCGCATGGCTTGTAAGTCTACAAGTGATTGCTCCGCGATAATGAAAAAAAAAACACGATCTGAAGGATTTTAACATAATTAGTTTTAAACCATTAGAATGCTCTATGTGTTCTGAAAGTTACTTGACCAATCAGCTGTTTGTAATATATTATTCCCATAACTTTAATACATCTTTCTATAGAATTATATCCCTTATGTTGTTAATATAATGGAATGGTTGAGTGGTGTTTGGTTACATAATTTGTTACATCTATATGTCAAAATATAGCTCCCGTCAGTCGTCAACCTAATGAAATATCATAGGTTTGGTTTGTTACAACAATTTAAGAGGACCTAAAGGTCTAAATGATATACCTCTTTTTGACAAACTTAGAAACTTGTCTCCATGGTTATTTTAGACAAGAAGATTTTCCCTCTGCTTGTGTGTTTTATTGATCGTAAATATATGTCCAGTATAAATTTAAAAACACTGCTCAACGACAATTTGTAATGTATGTTGTAATATCGGTAACTGGGTTTTCTTCTGTTCATTAGAACATATTTTTTGACTGCACGCTGATTTATATCCTTAAGCTTTGAATGAGCCAAACTTGTAATTATTGTTTGCTTTATTTTAAAGTGGCATGAGCTGCCAAAATTCACACTTTTTTCTGATCATCCCGACAGTAAGATGCTTTAAAGGCCATCGAAAAACTATATGGTTGGCATTGAAATGAGGGGAATCCGTACAATATCTGACCTATACGAACAGGAATAGTGTTCGAAAAAAAAAAATAAATAACCGGGAGAAACATTCATTCATTCTAAGCCAAAGTTAGTTTAAACCAATGCTTTATCGTACATTCTCGAGACTAGAAGCAATAAAAAGCTTCTGAAGTATACGACGAAAACTAGTTAATAATTTCAATATTCTGTTTTAACGTCAAAATGTCAACATTTTGTCAGTTCATGCCCTCTTTAAACTTTACTATTACAGAATAATTAGAAGCCATACGATTTTGCAGTCAATTTTCTCTTTTAGACAAAAAAATATACAGCAAAATTATCGAAGAACTACTTTTTTCTTTGTGGTACAGAGTGTTATGTGTGTTACTGTATCATTTATCATAAAAGGAAAAAAGGTGTGTTCTGCAGCATTCTGCAACTTGGCCATACTACAGCATGTTAGTTATGTATATGAAAAAAAACATAGAACCGTGACTCGATATCTGTGACATTCAAAAATGATTTTGCAGCCAGTGTTTGTATCTGTATATGCAAAGTATTTGAAACACATGTCTGTGTTGGGTGTCTGTGTATGATCAATGGTTTCAAATGATGTTAGATTGGTTAATTGATTGATGTTTTACACCGCACTCAAGATTATTTCACTTATATGGTGGCGTTGTCCGGTTTAGTAGGGGAGGAAACCGGGCGCATTGCCCTGATGAAACCCCCGACCTTTAGCTAGTACCTAGCAACCCTTCCGCATACGGCGATCGGGTGAAAAAATCTATCAAAAAGTTGTCATTTTATCAAATAATTTTAAATGGTCGGAGTCCTTTTTAATTTAATTTAATCGCTTTCTCATTTTTGCATTGGAGAAAGTCACTTTAAAATAAAAAAAATATCATAATTCAATTGTTTGAAAAATTTCGTATACGTGCACACTGAGGGTGGACTGCAAGAAATATGATGAACTTTCCATTGTTCAGTGACATATAAAAAATGCTCGTTTTTAACTGAAAAGCAGTGTTTTTTTATGATTGTAATTTTTTTCGGTAATTTTTGGAAATGGTAACATATATGTATGTGAAATGATTTGGTGTTGTTTTTCTTCCTTTCTTTATGTTCTACAGTGTCAAAGGATTTTAAAAACTATATAAATGTTTATGCGCTAAGAAGTTTTAGCAGTTTTTAGCTTTTTGTCATTTCCCTTAAATACATTGCTTAAATAAAACAATTGTTTTGAAGATAATATATGTATTTACCAATTTATTGATTCAAGATTATTTCGCTTATTAACTAAAGAAAAGAACATGCATTATCACAGACCCCTGGCGGACACCATTTTCACATATAGGTTATTGGAAATACTTTTCTGTCTATTTTCGGGTAAGGTATTGTTTGAACACGATACTTCGACAATATATCTAATTTCTTTCTGTATAAAATTACATGTAAAAATAACATTGAGCAACTAACATCTGTCCCAACCTGTATATTGTTGTTCATTTTCAACAATATTACGAGATGTAAGATACTTTTCACCAACTATCCAGTTACAGATAAGAATACTTTTTGGACGATAATCATGTAGGTTGATTGATTGATGGTTTGTTTGGTGTTTTACGCTGCGCTCAAGATTATATCACTTATATGGCGGCGTAGCCAGTTTTATTGTGGGAGGAAACCGGTGCAAGCCCACGGCCTTCCGATGGTAACTGGAAACAATCCCACATAGGTCGTATGAGTGAAAACCCAGTCTGAGTGGGATTTGAACCCGCCAGATAATCATGTAGGAGTTTTGACCTTCTGGTTTATCAGTGCTATTTCAGATTAAAGATGCGTCAATTGATTAATCGATGTACTATACCGTATTCATGTTTGTTTCGCTTATGTGAAAGCGTGCCAGGTTTATTGTGGGGGAATCTAGGATCTTTGTCCAGCGGAAATCCCAACCTGCCTATGAATTAAAGCCCCACTCAGAAATGTTTCGCTATTTTTGCTTGTGTTAGTGGAATTCGAACCCGCGCCTAATCGATGGAAGGCTTATGTTGTGCCTAATGTTCGATATGTTGTACCTGTTTTTCTATATGTTGTACCTGTTTTCCAATATGTTGTACTTGTTTTTCTATATCTTGTACTTGTTTTTCTATATGTTTTACTTGTTTTTCTTTATGTTGTACTAGTTTTTTCTATATCCTGTTAGTGGAATTCGAACCCGCTGTACTTGTTTGTCTATATGTTGTACCTATTTTTCTATATGTTGTACCTGTTTTTCTATATGCTGTACTTGTTTTTCTATATGTTGTACTTGTTTTTTCTATATCCTGTTAGTGGAATTCAAACCCGCTGTACCTGTTTGTCTATATGTTTTGCCTAATTTGCTATATGCTGTACATGTTTTCTATATTTTGTACTAGTTTTTCTTTATCTTGTACTTGTTTGTCTATATGTTTTGCCTAATTTTCTATATGTTGTGCCTACATTTCGATATGTTGTACTAATTTTTCGATATGTTGTACTTGTTTTTCTGCATGTTTTACCTGTTTTTTATATGTTGTATATATTTTCTATGTGGTGTACCTATTTAACTATATGCTGTGCCGGTTTTTCTATATTTGTACTCGTTTAATATATGTTGTATTTGTTTTTTTCTATAGGTTGAATCAAATTTCCTATATATTGTACTTGTTTTTCTATATGATGTACCTAATTTTCGATAAGGTGTGCCTAATTTTCGATATGGTGTGCCTAATTTTCGATATGTTGTATTTGTTTTTCTATATGTTGTACCTGTCTTTCTATGTGTTTTTCTATATAATTTATCTGGTTTGGTTTTCTGTATGTTGTGCCTGTTGTTCGTACTTCAACAGAGCAATATATGTAAACCCAGCAACCTAGAAAATCGTGCACGGACTGGTATTACCAGATTGGTGCATAAAACAACAACCTAGTCCATGAAATATATGGTTTACTGTGCAATTTAGGCCGCTTCGAAGATTTTTTCCATGTATATTCTGGCTACAGCCAAGAGTTTCATTCACAATTTTCAACAGTATTAACGTTTCGTCTTTTGGCTAATTACCTTCATTTTGCCACTTGGAATTCTCAACCAAACTGTGATATTTTCAACGTTAATTGTCATTTTAAAAAATACACCGATATATTTCCTTGGCTGCGGCGTAGAACATCAATCACTCAATATATCAACCTAATCGGGATCAAATTCCATTGGCTGACAAACGGGGACGTGTTCATATAGCCATGAACACAGTCAAAACATTGCATATCTGTCTGGGATATGAAGTTTTTTTCTCCCCTTGCGTCATGGGCATGTTTACGAAATCGATTATCATCATTTGTACACTGTAATGTAAAGGTCCGTTCTCACTGTGCGATTTGTCGTACCGACTTGAAGGATGCGATTAAAATGGATGATTTTAATTGGTCAGTAATATTTCTAAGGCAATCAAATGCATTCATTTGAATCGCATGCTACAAGTCCGTACGACAAATCGCACAGTGAGAACGGGCCTTAAACAGGTTTCTTACTATTAATCTTACAAAACCTGTGTAAAAGTCTTGTCTTGAGGCTTATAGTAAGCATGCCTATCTCAAAAACAGGTTTCCACTCTCAAATTTTTTCTCAGAAATAAAGTGTTTTCATCATTTAGCAGTTCTTTGTAATAAGGCCGCGTTCCGAAACAGTTTTCTTATTCTGTGTGGCATCAGCTTACTTTAGGTCAGTTAGTAATTTAACATTTCTCCTTTAACAAACAAATCCAAAAATATCAAGGATTTTTCATCCCAGAATATTAGCCATTTATTTGAAAGGTTCCGTTTAGATACACGCTATGGAAAAAGGTTTACATTATCGCAAGTTAATTCGTTTTGTAGAACTTAGAGATATTTCGGAAGTCATGGGATTGAATGTTTTGAGGTTTGAAAGATATATGTATCTATTAGATAGCACTGGCACTATGTGTTGTTCTCCATAGGGTTGTTGTTTGTTTTTTTGTATTTTTAATTATTTATCTTTTTTAATTTAAGTCTTTGCCACTAACAAATATCTAGGTATGATATGCCTAAACCAACTTTATCGACTGGTTACTCTATTAGTCAGTTTACCTCTGACAAGAAAAAATACCCTTGAGAAGATCGGGCAAACATGATTACGACTTTCGGCGTTTTTTTATGAATTTGACTTTTAACATAAATCATGTGATGCAGTAGAAGAACTTCAGCTTACGAAAAAAACAAAATGATCCCATCTGCCCATATATGGTCATTTTATCCTTTTAAACATTCTTAGAAAGCGTTTCTTTCACACATTTTCCACACATAGTAAATATTTTTGAAAACTATAAATATTAACGTTTATTTTCCAACAAGGATATTGCCAAACTAACTTTTCATTCTGATGATTTTTGACAAACCTTGTAAACAAATTGATCGAGTCAAAACATTCATAATTAGATGTTTTCCAATTGTCTTAACTGGTTGGGATTCTAACCCCCTGCGCAATCCGATTCAGGCCAAGTAAGATTGTGCAATTTCTGAGTGGATTTTTCACCTTAATCACTGTATATAACAGAGTTACTAGGAACTTACCGACCGTCGAGGGTTCCTCCAGACAAAGAACCCCACCATAAGACGCCGTAATAGTGAAATAATTTTGAGTGCCTCGTAAAATATTATTCAATCAACTATAAAGCGAAGACAGATGGGCGTATCCCTTTTTGTGATTATCTAACCGTAAACACAAAGAACCACTGTTTTAAATTTATTTCTCAATGATTCTATACGTTTTTGTCTCGTACGTCATGATCGCGATCATCAATTATCAAATTTATTTCGAGAAAGATGACATTTTTGCAATCATCGACTACATCTAACTCAACTAGACTACTCGCTTGGATATATAAATATATACACGAGAAAGCACACATTCTGCATAATATGTCATGACTTTATTTCCCCCAAATCATAATAAAAATGTTACATGAAATTATTTTTTGCTCTAAACACAAAGTAAAATGTTTTGAAGACATCACCATAACTGCTGGATCGCTGTATGTAGCCAAAAACAATTATCAAGTTTAAGCTATACCCTTTCACTTGCTCTCAATTTCTAAAAGCCATCTGACTCTCCTATTACGTGCATATACGGTTAAAAAATTATTCCGAGTCTGTTTTTGTTCCATTTCTGGGTCCATGTGAATGTTTTAAGTCCGAGTCCATGATTGTCAATTTGTGATTTAGACACAGTTGGAATAAGAGAAACTCTTGTCTTTCACACCACACATACCAGGCCATACACGTTTACCTCCCCTGAAACATTCACATTCGTATTTTCCGCCGCCGACAGATTTGGTCACAAAGGTATATCCTCCTGTAGACAAAAAAGGAATATTGGAATGAGGCCCGACAAATACGTGCATTTAAATATCGCCGAACCCATAAAACACCCTTGGTTAGAATAGCATATAAAGTAACCAAATAGAGAGAAAAGGGAGCTTATACCATGATATTCCATGACGTAGATTCCTCCCTTTCCCCTCTTCTAATGAGTGAAATAGTCTTAAGGCAGGTATAAAACACCAATCGTGCAATCAACCAATCCAATACAACATGCTTATAGTTTTTGAAGCCACAAACCTCATTTTACGGGGTTCCCACTTGGTGGAAATATGGTCACAGTGGTCATATTCCTTATCACTTTCGAAATAGTTCGTCTTAATTTTGACCGCATTTTCACCGGTTTAAACATACTTCATTTGATATACAATACTCACCGGAGAGTTTCTTGGTATTTCTAACTTCAACATGAGATTCACCTTCTTCTAGTTCATCGAAATAGGCGTAGGCGACAGCCTGGGAAATAAAAGATAATAATTACTAGTGAGTGGTTAAACTTTCGACGTATTTTGTTTGCATAACTGAACGATAGTTTTAGTAGTTCTCTAAACAAATTAATTTAAAGCTTTTTGACATTATCGCCAAAATTAAATGTAGCTTATCAAAAAGCAATCTGAATTAAGTCGAGATGTTTATTGAAAATTTCAATGAGCATCTCGACTTTAGTCAGATTTATCAAAGAGGTAAATTAAAAAAACTCGTCCATGCAAGATCCAGAATCAACAACGACCAACCTGCTTGCAGAGACGAAACATTGAATGTTTGTTCACAAACAGGTTTCCCTGAGCATCGATGTCCATTTTGGAGCAGTAAAAGTGAGAAACATTTAATTCTCAGTAAGTTACAGTAGTGCTCTAGATTGATATTGTCCAATAGCCAGACAAGTTGTCGTAGTTGTGGAGCATTTGTCCAACCCAGAACACGTTTACCCAATTAGATAAAACATTACTTACCGCCATACAAAAGAGAAGAATGCAAACTGCCTTCATATTGAAATGTTGTTATGAGTTTTCCCAAACTGGAAACAGTACGTTCTATGGTCAGGAAGAGTTGATGTGAAATTCTGAATCTGACCAGGGTTTATATAGTGGAAAAATAGCTTAATTATCTACAATAGATTAAGAGTCAATTGCTGCTTGCGTTGGCAGAAAATTCGTTTGGGGTAGTTTGTGATTATCAACATTGCATTTTCAATAATCATCGTATTTTGGCCACGTTGACATTTGGGCAAGGTAAAGCGTACAGCAGAACGTGAAAATGAAATAATTGGTAAACTCATACTAATTAGATAAATCGGTATGTGGTCAGATGTTGAAATGACATTTTACGCCAAGAAATCCTTGTTTACGTTAACCCACGCGCCTGGTTTGTAAGTCTACAAGTGACTGCTCCGCGATAATGAAAAAAACACGATCTGAAGGATTTTAACATAATTAGTTTTAAACCATTAGAATGCTATATGTGTTCTGAAAGTTACTTGACCAATCAGCTGTTTGTAATATATTATTCCCATAAATTTAATACATCTTTCTATAGAATTATATCCCTTATGTTGTTAATATAATGGAATGGTTGAGTGGTGTTTGGTTACATAATTTGTTACATCTATACGTCAAAATATAGCTCCCGTCAGTCGTCAACCTAATGAAATATCATAGGTTTGGTTTGTTACAACAATTTAAGAGGACCTAAAGGTCTAAATGATATACCTCTTTTTGACAAACTTAGAAACTTGTCTCCATGGTTATTTTAGACAAGAAGATTTTCCCTCTGCTTGTGTGTTTTATTGATCGTAAATATATGTCCAGTATAAATTTAAAAACACTGCTCAACGACAATTTGTAATGTATGTTGTAATATCGGTAACTGGGTTTTCTTCTGTTCATTAGAACATATTTTTTGACTGCACGCTGATTTATATCCTTAAGCTTTGAATGAGCCAAACTTGTAATTATTGTTTGCTTTATTTTAAAGTGGCATGAGCTGCCAAAATTCACACTTTTTTCTGATCATCCCGACAGTAAGATGCTTTAAAGGCCATCGAAAAACTATATGGTTGGCATTGAAATGAGGGGAATCCGTACAATATCTGACCTATACGAACAGGAATAGTGTTCGAAAAAAAAAAAAAATAACCGGGAGAAACATTCATTCATTCTAAGCCAAAGTTAGTTTAAACCAATGCTTTATCGTACATTCTCGAGACTAGAAGCAATAAAAAGCTTCTGAAGTATACGACGAAAACTAGTTAATAATTTCAATATTCTGTTTTAACGTCAAAATATCAACATTTTGTCAGTTCATGCCCTCTTTAATCTTTACTATTACAGAATAATTAGAAGCCATACGATTTTGCAGTCAATTTTCTCTTTTAGACAAAAAAAATATACAGCAAAATTATCGAAGAACTACTTTTTTCTTTGTGGTACAGAGTGTTATGTGTGTTACTGTATCATTTATCATAAAAGGAAAAAAGGTGTGTTCTGCAGCATTCTGCAACTTGGCCATACTACAGCATGTTAGTTATGTATATGAAAAAAAACATAGAACCGTGACTCGATATCTGTGACATTCAAAAATGATTTTGCAGCCAGTGTTTGTATCTGTATATGCAAAGTATTTGAAACACATGTCTGTGTTGGGTGTCTGTGTATGATCAATGGTTTCAAATGATGTTAGATTGGTTAATTGATTGATGTTTTACACCGCACTCAAGATTATTTCACTTATATGGTGGCGTTGTCCGGTTTAGTAGGGGAGGAAACCGGGCGCATTGCCCTGATGAAACCCCCGACCTTTAGCTAGTACCTAGCAACCCTTCCGCATACGGCGATCGGGTGAAAAAATCTATCAAAAAGTTGTCATTTTATCAAATAATTTTAAATGGTCGGAGTCCTTTTTAATTTAATTTAATCGCTTTCTCATTTTTGCATTGGAGAAAGTCACTTTAAAATAAAAAAAATATCATAATTCAATTGTTTGAAAAATTTCGTATACGTGCACACTGAGGGTGGACTGCAAGAAATATGATGAACTTTCCATTGTTCAGTGACATATAAAAAATGCTCGTTTTTAACTGAAAAGCAGTGTTTTTTTATGATTGTAATTTTTTTCGGTAATTTTTGGAAATGGTAACATATATGTATGTGAAATGATTTGGTGTTGTTTTTCTTCCTTTCTTTATGTTCTACAGTGTCAAAGGATTTTAAAAACTATATAAATGTTTATGCGCTAAGAAGTTTTAGCAGTTTTTAGCTTTTTGTCATTTTCCTTAAATACATTGCTTAAATAAAACAATTGTTTTGAAGATGATATATGTATTTACCAATTTATTGATTCAAGATTATTTCGCTTATTAACTAAAGAAAAGAACATACATTATCACAGACCCCTGGCGGACACCATTTTCACATATAGGTTATTGGAAATACTTTTCTGTCTATTTTCGGGTAAGGTATTGTTTGAACACGATACTTCGACAATATATCTAATTTCTTTCTGTATAAAATTACATGTAAAAATAACATTGAGCAACTAACATCTGTCCCAACCTGTATATTGTTGTTCATTTTCAACAATATTACGAGATGTAAGATACTTTTCACCAACTATCCAGTTACAGATAAGAATACTTTTTGGACGATAATCATGTAGGTTGATTGATTGATGGTTTGTTTGGTGTTTTACGCTGCGCTCAAGATTATATCACTTATATGGCGGCGTAGCCAGTTTTATTGTGGGAGGAAACCGGTGCAAGCCCACGGCCTTCCGATGGTAACTGGAAACAATCCCACATAGGTCGTATGAGTGAAAACCCAGTCTGAGTGGGATTTGAACCCGCCAGATAATCATGTAGGAGTTTTGACCTTCTGGTTTATCAGTGCTATTTCAGATTAAAGATGCGTCAATTGATTAATCGATGTACTATACCGTATTCATGTTTGTTTCGCTTATGTGAAAGCGTGCCAGGTTTATTGTGGGGGAATCTAGGATCTTTGTCCAGCGGAAATCCCAACCTGCCTATGAATTAAAGCCCCACTCAGAAATGTTTCGCTATTTTTGCTTGTGTTAGTGGAATTCGAACCCGCGCCTAATCGATGGAAGGCTTATGTTGTGCCTAATGTTCGATATGTTGTACCTGTTTTTCTATATGTTGTACCTGTTTTCCAATATGTTGTACTTGTTTTTCTATATCTTGTACTTGTTTTTCTATATGTTTTACTTGTTTTTCTTTATGTTGTACTAGTTTTTTCTATATCCTGTTAGTAGAATTCGAACCCGCTGTACTTGTTTGTCTATATGTTGTACCTATTTTTCTATATGTTGTACCTGTTTTTCTATATGCTGTACTTGTTTTTCTATATGTTGTACTTGTTTTTTCTATATCCTGTTAGTGGAATTCAAACCCGCTGTACCTGTTTGTCTATATGTTTTGCCTAATTTGCTATATGCTGTACATGTTTTCTTTATTTTGTACTAGTTTTTCTTTATCTTGTACTTGTTTGTCTATATGTTTTGCCTAATTTTCTATATGTTGTGCCTACATTTCGATATGTTGTACTAATTTTTCGATATGTTGTACTTGTTTTTCTGCATGTTTTACCTGTTTTTTATATGTTGTATATATTTTCTATGTGGTGTACCTATTTAACTATATGCTGTGCCGGTTTTTCTATATTTGTACTCGTTTAATATATGTTGTATTTGTTTTTTTCTATAGGTTGAATCAAATTTCCTATATATTGTACTTGTTTTTCTATATGATGTACCTAATTTTCGATAAGGTGTGCCTAATTTTCGATATGGTGTGCCTAATTTTCGATATGTTGTATTTGTTTTTCTATATGTTGTACCTGTCTTTCTATGTGTTTTTCTATATAATTTATCTGGTTTGGTTTTCTGTATGTTGTGCCTGTTGTTCGTACTTCAACAGAGCAATATATGTAAACCCAGCAACCTAGAAAATCGTGCACGGACTGGTATTACCAGATTGGTGCATAAAACAACAACCTAGTCCATGAAATATATGGTTTACTGTGCAATTTAGGCCGCTTCGAAGATTTTTTCCATGTATATTCTGGCTACAGCCAAGAGTTTCATTCACAATTTTCAACAGTATTAACGTTTCGTCTTTTGGCTAATTACCTTCATTTTGCCACTTGGAATTCTCAACCAAACTGTGATATTTTCAACGTTAATTGTCATTTTAAAAAATACACCGATATATTTCCTTGGCTGCGGCGTAGAACATCAATCACTCAATCTATCAACCTAATCGGGATCAAATTCCATTGGCTGACAAACGGGAACGTGTTCATATAGCCATAAACACAGTCAAAACATTGCATATCTGTCTGGGATATGAAGTTTTTTTCTCTCCTTGCGTCATGGACATGTTTACGAAATCGATTATCATCATTTGTACACTGTAATGTAAAGGTCCGTTCTCACTGTGCGATTTGTCGTACCGACTTGAAGGATGCGATTAAAATGGATGATTTTAATTGGTCAGTAATATGTGTAAGGCAATCAAATGCATTCATTTGAATCGCATGCTACAAGTCCGTACGACAAATCGCACAGTGAGAACGGGCCTTAAACAGGTTTCTTACTATTAATCTTACAAAACCTGTGTAAAAGTTTTGTCTTGAGGCTTATAGTAAGCATGCCTTTCTCAAAAACAGGTTTCCACTCTCAAAGTTGTTCTCAGAAATAAAGTGTTTTCATCATTTAGTAGTTCTTTGTAATAAGGCCGCGTTCCGAAACAGTTTTCTTATTCTGTGTGGCATCAGCTTACTTTAGGTCAGTTAGTAATTTAACAATTCTCCTTTAACAAACAAATCCAAAAATATCAAGGATTTTTCATCCCAGAATATTAGCCATTTATTTGAAAGGTTTCGTTTAGATACAGGCTATAGAAAAATGTTTACATAATCGCAAGTTAATTCGTTTTGTAGAAATTAGAGATATTTCTGATGTTATGGGATTGAATGTTTTGAGGTTTGAAAGATATATGTATCTATTAGATAACACTGGCACTATGTGTTGTTCTCCATAGGAAATATTTTGACACAAAGTCGCTTTCTGGTTGTTGTTTGTTTGTTTTAATTTTTTTTTGTATTTTTATTCTTTTTTAATTTAAGTCTTTGCCACTAACAAATATCTAGGTATAATATGCCTAAACCAACTTTATCGACTAACCCTCTATTAGTCAGTTTACCTCTGACAAGAAAAAATACCGTTGAGAAGATCGGGCAAACATGATTACGACTTTCGGCGTTTTTTTATGAATTTGACTTTTAACATAAATCATGTGATGCAGTAGAAGAACTTCAGCTTACGAAAAAAACAAAATGATCCCATCTGCCCATATATGGTCATTTTATCCTTTTAAACATTCTTAGAAAGCGTTTCTTCCACACATTTTCCACACATAGTAAATATTTTTGAAAAATATAAATATTAACGTTTATTTTCCAACAAGGATATTGCCAAACTAACTTTTCATTCTGATGATTTTTGACAAACCTTGTAAACAAATTGATCGAGTCAAAACATTCATAATTAGATGTTTTCCCAATTGTCTTAAGTGGTTGGGATTCTAACCCCCTGCGCAACAATGAAAGGCATATGTTGACGTGAGGTAACACGGGTAAGGCACCAATGCTTCGAATCCGATTCAGGCCAAGTAAGCTTGTGCAATTTCTGATTGATTTTTTCACCTTAATCACTGTATATAACAGAATTACTAGGAACTTGCCCACCGTCGAAATATTATTCCATCAACTATAAAGCGAAGACAGATGGGCGTATCCCTTTTTGTGATTATCTAACCGAAAACGCAAAGAACCACTGTTTTAAATTTATTTCTCAATAATTCTATACGTTTTTGTCTCGTACGTCATGATCGCGATCATCAAATATCGTCGCCAAATTTATTTCGAGAAATACGAAATTTTTGCAATCATCGACTACATCTAACTCTACTAGACTACTAGCTAGGATATATAAATATATACACGAGAAAGCACACATTCTGCATAATATGCCATGACTTTATTTCCCCCAAATCATAATAAAAATGTTACATGAAATCATTTTTTGCTTTAAACACAAAGTAAAATGTTTATGAAGACATCGCCATAACTGCTGGATCGCTGTATGTAGCCGAAAACAATCGTCATGTTTAAGCTATATCCTTTCACTTGCTCTCAATTTCTAAAAACCATCTGACTCTCCTATAACGTGCATATACGGTTAACAAATTATTCCGAGTCCGTATTTGTTCCATTTCTGGGTCCATGTGAATGTTTGAAGTCCGAGTCCATTGTTTTAAGTCTGTGATTTAGACACAGTTGGAATAAGAGAAGCTCTTGTCTTTCACACCACACATACCAGGCCATACACGTTTACCTCCCCTGAAACATTCACATTCGTATTTTCCACCGCCGACAGATTTGGTCACAAAGGTATATCCTCCTGTAGACAAAAAAAGAATATTGGAATGGGGTCCGACAAATACGTGCATTTAAATATCGCTGAACCCATAAAACTACCTTGGCTTTAATAACATATAAAGTAACCATTTAGTGAGAAAAGGGCTCGCATACCATTGTATAGGCATACCTTTACAGATAGCGCAAGTCTGGAAAGACTTCCTACAAGATTTCGTGATATCCGACGAAGATTCCACCCCTTCCCCTCTATTATTGAGTGAAATCGTCTTGAGGGAGGTGTAAAACACCAATCGTCCAATCAACCAATCCAATGCAACATGCTTATAGTTTTTGAAGCCACAAACCTCATTTTACGGGGTTCCCACTTTGTGGAAATATGGTCACAGTGGTCATATTCCTTATCACTTTCGATATAGTTCGTCTTAATTTTGACCGCATATTCACCGGTTTAAACATACTCCATTTGATATACAATACTCACCGGAGAGTTTCTTGGTATTTCTAACTTCAACATGGGATTCACCTTCTTCTAGCTCATCGAAATAGGCGTAGGCAACAGCCTGGGGAATCAAAGATAATAAATACTAGTGAGTGGTTAAACTTTCGATGTATTTTGTTTGCAAAACTGAACGACAGTGTTAGTAGTTCTCTAAACAAAGTAATTCAAAGCTTTTTGACATTATCGCCCAGATTAAATGTAGCTTATCAAAAAGCAATCAGAATAAAGTCGAGATGTTTATTGAAAATTTAAATGAGCATCTCGACTTTAGTCAGATTGATCAAAATGGTAAATTTAAAAACTCGCCCATGCAAGATCCAGAATCAACAACGATCAACCTGCTAGCGGAGACGAAACATTGAACGTTTGTTCACAAACAGGTTTCCCTAAGCATCGATGTCCGTTTTGGAGCAGTAAAAGTGAGAAACATTTTTTTCTCAGTAAGTCACAGCAGTGCTCTAGATTGATATTTTCCAATATCCAGACAAGTTGTCGTAGTTGTGGAGCATTTCCAGACCACGTTTGCCCAATTAGATAAAACATTACTTACCGCCATACAAAAGAGAAGAATGCAAACTGCCTTCATATTGAAAATGTTGTTATGAGTTTTCACAAACTGGAAACTGGAAACAGTACGTTCTATGGTCAGGAAGAGTTGATGTGAAATTCTGAATCTGACCAGGGTTTATATAGTGGAAAAGGAGCTCAATTATCTACAATAGATCAAGAGTCAATTGCTGCTTGCGTTGGCAGAAAATTCGTTTGGGGTAGTTTGTGATTATCAAGTGCATTTTCAATAATCATCGTATTTTGGCCACGTTGACATTTGGGCAAGGTAAAACGTACAGCAGAACGTGAAAATGAAATAATTGGTAAACTCATACTAATTAGATAAATCAGTATGTGGTCAGTGTTTGAAATATATTTTTCCAAAAAGTTGAACACATCTTTCTATAGAATTATATTCGTTTTGTTGTTAATTTATTGGAATTGTTGAGTGGTGTTTGATTCCATATCTTGTTACATATAAGCCCCGTATAAAAAAAAAACAATAACTCAACGAGAATTTGTAATTTACTTTGTATTATCAGTAACTGGGATTTCTTCTGTTTAGTAGTACATTTTGGATGAGACAACCTTGGTTGTTCAGAGTGTTATGTGTGTAACTGTATCATGTATCATGAAAGGAAAAATTGGTAATGATAACAAGTTACGGTTTATGTTTGCATATTACTGATAGACAAGATGTTTTTAAGAAAAACAAAACAAACAAAAAAACAATTACTTTGAATATGAAATATCTATTTACCAATCAATTGATTAAAGATTATTTCGCTTATTTAGTAAAGAAAAAGAACAGGCATTATTGCAGACCCCTGGCGGACACCGGTTTTCACATATAGGTTTAATATTGAAAATACTGCTCTGTCTATTTTCCGGGTAAGGTATTGTTTGAGAACTATATTTCAACATTTAACCTTATTTCTTTATGTATAAAAATACATGCAAAAATAACCTCAACCTGTTTATTGTTGTTCATTGTCGACTATGTAACGAGATATAATCTATTTTTCGCCAATTGTCCAGATACGGATAAGAATATGTTATGGACGATACTCATATTGGGCTTCGGTTTTGTCCATGTTATTTCAGATTAGAGATGCGTCAATTGATTGATTGATGTTATAAACCGCACTCAGGATTGTTTCACTTTTATGGTGGCGTTGTCAGTTTTATTGTGGGAAGAAACCGGGCTCTATGCCAGGAGGAACCCCACGGCCTTTCGGTGTTAACTAGCAACCACTTCACATTGGTCGTTCGAGGCAGAAGAATGAAAACCCCAACTTAGACATTTTTCGCTTTTTTATTTTGTGTTATAGGAATGCGAACTTGCGGCTATTCGATTGAAGGCTTATGTCGGACCGAGGGATTATCCCTACGTCAACTAAGCTGGCAGCAGTTCAGAATTTCATTTTCCTTCATTTCCCATTTGCAGTAATGCTAATGTCTGCAACTAAATCCTTCGTTGAGCGAGCAAAAATTAATCGAGACAAGCATTTGTTTATTAAGAGTCAAATTGAAGGCTTATGTCGGACCGAGGGATTATCCCTACGTCAACTAAGCTGGCAGCAGTTCAGAATTTCATTTTCCTTCATTTCCCATTTGCAGTAATGCTAATGTCTGCAACTAAATCCTTCGTTGAGCGAGCAAAAATTAATCGAGACAAGCATTTGTTTATTAAGAGTCAAATCAGATGTATAGTGTCCCGTTGTTCTATATGTTGTACCTGTTTTTCTATATGTTGTATATGTTTTTCCATGTGTTGTACTTATTTTGTATATGTCGTACCTATTTTTCTATATGTTGTGTCTGTTTTCTATATGCTGTGTCTGTTTTCTATGTGTTGTGTCTGTTTTCTATATGGTGTGTCTGTTTTCTATATGCTGTACCTATTTTTCTATATGTTGTACCTGTTTTTTTTTCTATATGCTGTGTCTGTTTTGTATATGTTGTACCTATTTCTCTATATGCTAAATCAAATGTTTTATATGTTGTACCTATTTTTCGATATGTTGTACCTATTTTTCTATATGTTTTACCTATTCTTCGATATGTTGTACCTATTTTTCTATATGTTGTTGTGAGGAAAGCGGATATACACGAAATAACAGTGACCAAATCGCCTGAATTAAATATGGCATCACTTTATATGGGTAGAGTTTTGTTTAAATGTATAAACTTGGCGGGAAAGCATACGTAAAACAAAGCCATAACACCAACTTATCCCCCTAAAAGCTGATTGTATAGCGAAACTTTTGAATAAGGATCATTTGAGGAAATTTTCGTTTTAATTTACCCTCTAAAAATGTTATTACTAATTGTTCTGTGTCCCTCTTGTGTTTGTATTGATCAAGTCCTTCAATGGCCTATTTTAGCTCTTTAAAATGGAATGACAGCGCCCGTCGTTGATTGAAATCGCGAATAAGTTACATTTTCAATTTCAAAATACACAATGTTGTCAACACTATTGGTAACAAAAAGATGTTCCTAAAATACATTAACTCTCTGTAGTTTAACATAAATAGTATTGTAAAAAGTAGATTTGGCCTCTAATAAATGAATGAGTGAATGCATGTCCACACGCTTTTTTTTTCGAGAGCTCTTTTGTTTCGCATATCCAACGAATTCACTGGTTCCATTACTGTAACAACATTACTGTAATAACATACGTATCCTCTTGGCGGCCGGCATTGATGAAAAAGTGTCGAATTAAGCAGATACTGCATTTTTTTCTGACATAATAAAAGGTCCACCCAAATACATGTAAGACATTAGTATTGTTGTTTTTTTTTTATAAATTCCAAATATAAAATTATTCTGTCCAGTGGCAATAGGCTGTGGATTAAAGAATTCAGATCCAAGGGTATGCAACAACCTTCTAACTGAATGTCCTAGTCGTACTCCAACTCAGCAAAGTAGTTAGACCTAACAACCTAGACAAGGTTGCACGAACTGATGTTAACTATAATGTTATCCACCCTTCCAACTGTAACTCATTGATATCATACGTACTGTAGTGTATACAAATTCACTGCACAGCGCATTTCTACCTTACTGATTAACAGCAAAATAACACCTTTCTGACAGCTCAATGAAAAGTTCTGGTGCGCATAGTTCGAAAACTGCATGCACCATCAAAAAACAAAACAACAAACAACCACCCTTCAACTGCTTTAGGGGGCCTCAGTGGCTCAGTAGGTAGAGCGTCCGACAGCCTTTCACCACTGGATCGCGGATTTGAATCCCACTGGGGTCAAAAACAAAATTGGAAAATTTTCTGACTGCATGTGTTTTCGATCGAACAAGCGATGTCGTTGCCAGTTACCACCGGAAGATCTTGGGTTTCCTTCGGGGATAGATCCTGGTTTCCCCCCACAATAAAACTGGCAAACAATCAATCAATTCAACTGCTTTATGCTACTGACCAGATAGGTGCATCAAATAACAGTCTGCTCCATGAAATCTAAATGGTTTACTTTGCAATTTAGGCCGCTTCAAAGATTATTCCAACTATATGTTGGCTACAGAGTTTCATTCACGAGTTTCAACAGTGCTAAAGTTTCGTCTTTTGGCTAATTACCTTCATTATCACTTGAAATTCTCAACCAGACTGTTAATTTTCAAAGCTGATTGAAATTTTAAAAAATACACAGATATATTTCCTTGGCTGCGGCGTAGAACATCAATCAATCAATGTATCTACATAATCAAGATCTAATCCCATTGGTTGAAAAACTGGAACTTGGTCATATAACCATGAACGCAGCCAAAACATTGCATATCTGTCTGCGAAACGAAGCCTTTTCCTTCCTTGCGTCATGGGCATGTTTACGAAATCGCTTATCATCATTCGAACACAGTAACACTTTGGTTTTAAACATGTTTCTGCGCTTACTATTACCCTTACAAAACATGTCTGAAAGTCTTGTTTTGATTTTTATAATTTGATATTTCCTAGTATGAAAGCATAACAGGTTTCCACTCTCAAAGCTGCTCTCAGAAATAAAATTATTTGATCATTTAGTGGTTCTTTATAAGAAGATCGCGTTCCAAAACAGTAATCTTACTCTGTGTGACATCAGCCTACGTTAGGTCAGTAATTTAACATGTTCCTTTAACAAGAAAATCCAAGGATTTTCTTCAGAATATAAGCTATTTATTTCAAGGGTTCCGTTTGGATACACGTTATAGAAAAAAATGTTTACATAAACGCAAGTTAGTTCGTTTTGTAGAAGGGAGACGATAGAGATATTCATGTTATGGGATTCAATTTGTTGAGGTTTGGAAAATCTATGATCTATCCAGCCACGACAAATCTTTTGGGCTTTTTTTTGCTGGGGGTTCCTTCCATAAATTTACCTCTTTGCCACTAACATTTATCTAGGTATAATAAGGTTTAACCAAGTTTTATCGACAAAGCCTCTATCAGTTAATTCACCAGACAAGAAAAATATCGTAGATGGACCAAACCTGGTTACAGTGTACATACACTTGTGTCACATTTTTCTGCGACTTTTGGCGTTTTTTATGAATTTGACTTTTAACATCAAACATGTGGTGCCTTAGAAATATACTTGTTTGATTTGTTTTTAGAGGGATGCTCAGGCGGTCATTAAAGAACTTCAGCTTATGTAAGAACAAAATGATCCCATCTGCCTATGTAAGGGTATTTTATCATGTAAACATCTTTTAGAAAGCGTTGCTTATTTTCAACATTTAGTAAATACGTTTTAAGTATTAACGACTGCTAGACACTCGATTTCACACCAAGGATATTGTCAAACGCACTTTTCATCCCGATGTTTTTTAAACAACATAACAAATTAGTTTCCTCGTCACAACTTCATTCAATAAAGAAAATCGGGTTGTTTGTTTTTTGTTTTTTGTTTTCAATAGTTCATTTGCAATTTTTCAAAGATATTATTCCAATCACGTGATTTAGCGAGGTCACAATAGTTCGCTAAGGAAGAAAGACCGGAGCAAAGTGGATACGCCATTTTCTACTCTGCTTTTTAATGCGGAGAACAAGACGCAAAACATGACCTTTGTACAGTATTAGTTCGAGATATTCTGGTGAAGAAGTGAATGTAAAACACAACCTGATTGCCACTGTGTTTACTCGGTGTACTAATTTCACAATGACGCCGTTGTTGTGTACAAAACTGGCATTTTGACAATTGCACGATTTTACTCTAAATAAAGGCAAATACTGAGAAAAAGTAGAATTATGCTTATTAATCCATGAGTTTATTTGCCCTCTAATTACAAAGGGTGAAATCTTTACAACTATATAATATTAATTTCATAGCCAGTTCTGTTTGAAAAGTACTGCAGTTCTCCGAGAGCGGCTGGGTCCATTTCGTAGTCCGTTTTCGTTCCGTTTCATGATCCGCTATACATAAGTTAAGTCCGGTTCCACATGTGAAAAACTTGCTATATTTAGACACAGTCGGAGTATGAGAAACCCTTGTCCTTCACACCACACATACCCGCCCATACTGGGGAGCCATTCCTCTCACACTTGCAGTCATATTTTCCTCCGCCAACTGATTTTGTGATAAATGTATAACCACCTGTTGAAAATAAAAATGTACATATATATCTTGGAAATGTCTTTTCGCGTTTTTTTTTAATCAAAATATAGATTTTAAGCTGCAATTAAAGAGATATAACCCTATTTCTGTTACTGCAGGTAAATCTTTCTAGACAGGCGCCGGGCAAACTTTTTTTGGCGAAACAGTTTTTGCATTTCTGGCTGCAGTTGGAACACCCGTTGTTTTATCTTTTTTAAAGTGACATGAGCTGCCAAAATGTTGATATTTTGACGTTATAACAGAATGTATAAATTATTGGCTATTTTTCTTAGGACGTATATATTTCAGAAGCTTTTTAGTGCTTCTAGTCTCGAGAATGCACGATAAAGTATTGTTTTGAACCAACTTTGGCGTAGAATGAATGAATGGTCGTCCGAGTTATAAAAATTTTGTTTATTTTTTCGAACACTATTCCGGCCGTATAGGCCACTTAGTTTTTCGATGGCCTTCAAAGTCTTTTACTGTCGTGGCGATCAGAAATTATGAAAAAAGTGTGAATTTCAGCAGCTTATGCCACTTTTATGTTATCGCCTCGATTATTGGTAAATATGACTTCCCAAAATTCAGTCCAACCAGCAAATAGGAAAACAAATAAAAATACAAATATACCTGGAAGCCTCTTTGAGTTGGTTTCACCAGCTCTCTCCTGGAGGTTTACTTCTTCGTCCTCGAAATAGGCAAAGGCGACGGCCTATAAAAAAGTCAAACAAAAAACGGCATAATCTGAGCCTTATATTTTGATGGTCGATTGCCTGAACGACAAAATCTCTGAAAACAATCACAAGTCGAGCTATTCCTTTTTACTAATTTGTGAAGTCATAATTAGAGTGGACGATAGTTGTCCATAGAAACCCTTCGAATCTCCAACCCCACGGTATTTGGTTATTGTCGCTGCAATTTGGAAAATGTATTAGAGATTCACGTTTTCTCAAACTACCTTCTGGTCGACGAAGACTCAAAACCAGAAAGCTCCAAACGCTATTTTAGCTATTTGTCCTTAACACGTGAGGCAAGGCGGAGGCACAGACAGCCTGAATCGCTAGCTAACATGTGATTGTATTAGCAGTGTACCCAGAGAAGTCCCTCCATTTTGACCGCCATGTTGTGGTTCGTGCAAGTCGTGCCGGCGTATTATAAACACAAGTAGCCATCAATTGATAAGCATGTACCACTTAAATGCCTAACTTATTTGGATCGCGCTACAAAGGATTTGATTTTCAGAATTACAAACTGGCTCATGGTAGACGCGAACACGTGACAATAAATAAATCGAGAAGTTGCTTTTTCTAACTCTCTTTGGTCTTACATGGAGTTATAAACCTTTACCGGGCAAAGTCATTTGTTGGTCACATTCTGCGATTTACCCTCTGTTATACGAAGACATTTGTTGGTTTCTTTGTGATTGTACGTCTGAACTAAGATCATTTAGCTGACACGATATACTAGATTTGTCGATTTTAACTGACCTAATGTTTAAAGTAACCCTAGAGCAATCTGATATCAGTCAGTTGCATCAGAGCCCAGTTAAAATATATTTTGAACCATTCAGCAAACGGCTACTGACTAACTTAGGGCTTTTTAAAAGGAACCAATATGAATAATACAATAAATTGATTACGTTGACATATTTTTGTTGTATGTAGCCGTGGACCAACAAGTGAGTTAGGGCCTATGCCAACTCTTGATTCATGGTGGTTCTCTTTCTCCGATGTAAAGCGTATTGCTAGGCATGAATGTCACGAAACATATGCGTGTAACAGTATAGGTATTCGTGATATCCGGCGTACCTGACGATGTATTTCGATTTCAAGTATTTTGTTCCACAATGTCAATGGGCCGGGATTGCAAAACTTGCTTAAGCACTTGAGCATGCTCCCAAAAGTTTGGATCAGAGATTGAAACTATTAAACACTCTGAGCACGACTCTGTGCGCAAGAGCTGTTTCTGTGCTCAACTCCAAACTCGCACTTCGAAAGTCGGATCATAAAACTTTTAAGTTCGTTTCTGTGCTGAGCGGAGTATGAAATTCTGAGCATGCTATCGACCTTGGTCCAAGGTAGATTCAACGTAAAATAGCCCTCTAAATAGGTTTTGCTATCGATATTTTGTGGAAAATGTTGGTTTCTTAGTTTATTTACACTAATTTTGGAACTGATAAACCCTTAGTTTTACTTATTTATAAATGGTCGACATGCAAATGACTTGACAAAATTGCAACAGCACCAAAGCTAAAATTCGTGCTAAACTTTTGCCTTGTTTTTATACTCAGTTGAGCACGTTCAACCAAAACTCTTGGGGGTATGCTCAAGGGGAGTTGAGCATGGAGTCTGAGTTGAGTACAGCACGTTTTTATAATTCCCGCCCAAGGATAAGAGTCATTTAGAAAGAAAACGCTCAGCCACCTGAGAAGTAAAACCACCGGTGACAAGACATTAGTGGAATTCTTACGAGGCTTGTGCTGACTACCATGGCACATTCTATTAAAGTTACCGCGGGCATAATAGTTTTGAAAAACATTCCCCTGCATGCTGATCTCACAACATGACCTAGAATGAAGATTGAACTTTCATTCAGTCATTATAATCTCAACGATGGTCATGATCAGTTGAACTACGGTGGTATAGAAGTGCCGATTGTAAAATAAATGTACAAAAAAAAATACTCACAGCCATGCAAAACAGAAGAATGCAAACTCCTTTCATGGTGAAGAAGATCAGGTTTTCTGGGAAAACGGTAGAAAGTCTGGTAGATTTGGTGTGAATTGCAAGGTTTCGCACCACTCTTTTATAACGAAAAAATAATCGGCATCACCTTAAGAGGGTCAGAGGGATTAATTGTAGCTCCAGGAAGACGAGACAGTGATTGAAAGGAATCTGTATTCCTGTCAGTGATTGATCCTGATATTTAGGACCTTAGCCCTACGGTAATATTTTATTCGTATAACAACTCATCCAAGAAGAACCTTTCGGAATGTCTAGAGGGGAGTTATTATTGCACAATTAGCTAATTTGCCGATTAAATCCATTAAAAAACATGGCTCTCTTCCAGTTTGTATCGTTTATCACTTCCCTTAAGCATTGCCCTTTGTATGAGGCAAACAACACTAATTCGGCTTACATAGACGAAATTGTCTCCACGCAATATATATTCTCAAACACTCAAATAACTTTGTTTAAAAGTTGTTTATTTAATTTTTGAAAAGGAATATGTTTTTGGATTTGAGAAGGGTAGTTTAATTTTAATTTAAATTTTAATTTGTAGGATTTGAAACATTATGGAAAACTTGCTGATCAGAAAAATATTTGCTCCAACAAAGAAAAACACTATACTAGTATATAATAAACCAAGGGAAACTATCGCTAATACATTGGACCACTATGCCTACCAACTTTTATAACATGTTGATCGATGGATTGATATTTTATGCCGTCCTGAAGATTATTTAACTTATATGGCGGTGTTACCAGGTTTAGTTGGGGGAAGAAATCATACTATTTGCGCAAAGGAAAACGCGAACTTCGGCGAGTATCTAGCAATTCTTACACATTCGGCGATAAAGTGAAAAATCCACGCAGATTTTTTTTAAAATGTGTTATTTAGTCTGTGTGGGACTCAAACCTGCGCTGCATCGAAATATGCACTTGTCGGAGTATAACTCTAACCGAAAGAGGCACTGACGGTATTTTTGTCAAATATATCACCAGAAGCAATTGAATGTTGAGCGAGATCAGTTGATTTTGATGGAATTCTAACAGAGAGTTCAACAAACTGCTGTTTTTCTCATCAAATGGGGGCCTCTGTGGCTCAGTAGGTAGAGCGTTGGGCGCTCAATCCGAACAGCCTTTCACCAATGGGTCGCGGGTTCGAATCCCACTCAGTCCAAAAAATTGGAAAATATTCTGACTGGGTGTTTACTCGAACGACCTATGTGGGAGGGTTGGCAGTTATAGATAGATAGATAGCGTCAGGGTCGGACGTGTGTTAGATCGCTCTGTCTATTTCGAAATATTTCTTCGGAAATTAGTCGATTTCGTTGCCACTTTTGTTACCATTCGGTTACTTGAGTGACAAAGTATTTATTTCTGCTTAGATTTTTTACAAATTGATCGTATTTTGGGAGTTTTGTTTGGTTTATGTTTGACCGTTTGGTCAGCCCAGGCCGACTTGGCTGGTAGGCCATTTTTCGTACCTGGGTTATTTTGTACAGGTAGCATAGGAAGCCTAAGTAGGTCATTTGCTTGACCAGGGCTTTGGACAAGTCTTTTGTTCTGGCCTTTTGTTCACTGACCACTGTTGACTGACCGGTTTAGTCTCTTTTGTTTGGCGTGAAGACTTCGACTCTTCTTTACTTTATCTCTTGTTTTACGAGAACACACATATACTACACACTCAGCACTCAGACATAGCACAACATTTAAACACATCGTTGCTATCATTTTTTATTCTCTGTTAATTTTTTGTTGTTGAACACACGGGACGTATACAGAGGGGGTGCAACCCCCCCCCCCCCCTTTTTTTTTTTTTTTTTTTTTTTTTTTTTTTGGCAGAGGTCACTATGAGTGGCCTTAATCGTATTAGGAGGCCTCTAAGCCTGAAGCTTGTTATGAAAGCTGAAAATGTCAAGCCTATTGACATTTACCAGCATTTGAAGGAGTTAGTTGGATCAGGCCCGAATGTTCTGAAAGGTATTGTGCACGTTGGTGGCAATATCTGGAATATTACTGTGGCCAATGAAGACATTAAGAACAAGTTACTCGGGGAAGACTTTATTTTTCGAGGAGTACATTGCCCATTGACTGAGGTGGAAGCTTCACGGCTGCTAGTTAAAGTAAAGTCTCCTCTAGAAATATCTAATGATAAAATAAGAGAGGCTTTTGAAACATACGGTACGGTGCATAATGTTGAGAGAGAATACTATCCCTTTGATAGAGCGTTGGAGAATGGTATTCGTAGGGTGTGGGTCTCCAAGGTGACCGATACAATTCCTGAAGCTGTTTGGGTAGACTTTAATTTCCGGTTGCCAGTATGGTACCGCGGTCAGGTTCGAGCTTGTCATTTGTGTGATCGCACTGGTCACTTGAAAAAAGACTGCCCATTAAAAGACAAATGTTTTTTGTGTAAAAGAAGTGGACATGTGCAAAGCGATTGTCCTGAGCGACACATTGAAGTGACTGTTGATTCCGATGGTTCCGAGGATTCAGATCCTCAGGTAGATCCAGTCAATGTTATTGCTAATTCCAGTGTTGACGCTATCTGTGTCCCTAGCGTTGAAATTGGTAATAATTTACATGAAGTAACTGCGAATAATAATCAGAGTGGGGGAGAGAATAGTGATTATTGGTGGGATGCTGGTAGAGCAGGGGGAAATGATCAAAGCAAGTTAGAGATCACTGGGGTTGAAGGGAAAGCAAAAGGCGAAAAGCGGAAAGTAGAAACAGATTCCGAAACAGAGAATAAAATTAGTAAGAACTTGGAGGAAGCAGAGAACTCTCTAGATGGGGATGAGCCAACCATAATAACAGTAGTATCTGACACATTGAAAACACAAACAAGCACACAAAACCATGAAACAGACGTAATCATTGAGACTGCTAACTCTCAGCTCCACACTCTGGAACTCTGGAGCGAATATTCCGGTTTAGTTCCCTCAAGTAAACCCACTGTTATTGCTGATGGATCTGCTAATCCGTCGACTAGACATGACACACAGGAAAGACAAACGGAAAGTAGTGTAAGCGGAACAACACAGGGAAGCACTGATACAAGGCGACCAAAGATTTTAGAGAAAGATAAGGCTTCCTCAGAGTCGCAAGTTTCCACACAGGCTCTATGGAGCGACTCTTTCCCTGACATTGCTGGTTCAAGCCAAGCAAGTCTCTGGAGCTCGCCTTCGTTGGATGCAGCGATTGCTAAGGTTCCTTCGGCAACCGTTGATGTCGATCAATTGTCTGTTAACTCTGCTTGCAGCATGGAGGACTCTATGTCTGATATGGGTGACTCTGTGTCTGGCGATCCTCCGGATGAATCTGTACCAGCGTACACTAATGGCAAAGGGGAAGTATTGGTCCCAGTCACGACGTCATTGGGGGTTCATTATCGTACAATGCGCCGTGATAGCAAAATTGAAAAAGTCCGGAAGCAGAGACCCGTCCTGCTTATATCTGAAGAAGCGTTCTCAAAACGCAAGGCAGCTCTGAAAAAGAAGAGTAAGAGAGCATCAAAACAGTAAAAATGGCTCTTAAAATAGTTACTCTTAACTCTGAGGGTCTCATGACCGACTGGAAACAGTTTTCGCTTGTAGAAAAACTTAAGACTTTAAAAGCAGATGTTGCGTTCCTGCAAGAAACGCACTTCACTAAAGCCGACGAGGTACGCAAACTAGAGAAAACAGTGAACGGTCGAGTTTTTCTATCGTCTTGCTCTAGTCATAGAGGTGGTACAGCCATCCTTCTATTGGCATCTTTTTTTGCTTTGGGTTCCGTTTTGTCGACTAGTGGGCATTATGATGGTCACTGGGTAAGAGTTGACGTAGAGTTCTCTGAAAATGTATTCACTCTGTTTAATGTTCATGGGCCGACATACATTCCGGATAGACGCAATTTTTTTCATGAAGTCCGATCCCAACTTGAAGGGTGTGTTAATGAAATCATCCTAGGAGGAGATCTTAATTGTGTGCTTGATGCGCAACTAGACAGGAGAACCGAATCCAAGTCTCGGGATTCTTCTGTAAAGGCTCTCTCTGATCTGATCGATGATCATGATCTCATAGATACATTCCGTTTTATTTATCCAGACGCCAAATCTTACACTTGGACTTCGCCCTCCGGGGCCACTGCGTCCCGTCTTGACAGAATTTATTGCAGCAAAAGCCTTCAGGGATATGTGACCAAAGTTAGCCACGTACCATATGCACTTTCTGATCATACTTTGACGGAAGTCTCCCTCGACTCGGGAAGTTGGCTCCAAAAAGGGACCGGGTTTTGGAAACTAAATGTATCGTTGCTCCAGAATGAACGGTTTTGCGATACAATTCGACACTGTTTGAGCGAGTGGAAGAGAACAAGATATTCCTTCGACACTATAGCTGAATTTTGGGAGGCTGGTAAGTCAGAAGTTAAAAACATCTCCATCAAATTTGGTAAGGCAGTAGCTCGTCGCAAACGGGCTGCAAAACGTAAACTCGAGAAATCCTTTGCTTCAGTGTCCAAGCGTGTTGCTGGGGGTGAGTCCCATCTCACCAATCTGCTTGAGAGTCTTCGACAAAAGTTAAAGGCTTATGATCAAAAAGCCTTCGTAGCAGCGGGAGTGCGGGCCCGTGTCAAATCTGATGTCTTCGGAGAGAGGCCCACTAAATACTTCTGTTCCCTGGAAAAGGCTCGTGGTACAGAAAAGCTGGTCCGTGAGCTGCTAACTGAAACTGGTGATTCAGAAAAGTCCATGGAAGGGATGCTTGAGACAGCCAGAGATTTCTACCAACAGTTGTTTTGTTCAGAGTGTGTTGACGGGGGTTGTATGGAGCAATGTCTGCAAACCGTTTCTAAGGTTCTCTGTCAATCTGAGGTAGACCTGTGCGATGCTCCTTTCACGGTGGAAGATTTGTTGTCCTCCGCTAGATCATTAGCTCTGAATAAATCCCCTGGTATCGACGGGCTCCCGGTAGAGTTCTATCTCACTTTTTGGGATATTCTGGGTCCTGTTCTATTGGAGGTAGCTGATGAAGCTTTCGAAAGTAGTTGTTTGACAGACTCTATGGAGCAGGCTGTGGTGCGTCTTATACACAAACGCGGGCTTAAATCTGACCTTAAGAACTGGCGGCCTATTTCTCTGCTATGTGCAGACTATAAGATTATCACTAAAGCCTTAACTAGGAGACTGGGAATGGTAATGTCCTCTGTTGTCAATTCCGACCAGACGTGCTCCGTACCTGGACGATCCATTATCTCGAACAGCTTACTGGTTCGGGATCTTGTTGAGTTCGTGGAAAGTGAAAATATGGAGGCTGCCATTATTAGTCTGGACAATGAAAAAGCATTCGACAGAGTAGAGTGGGGTTTTCTGCTAGGGGTGCTTGAACGAATGGGCTTTGGTTCTGGGTTTCGAAGATGGATAGAGGTCATTTACAATTTCCCTGTCAGTAGGATTTTGATTAACGGCTTTCTTAGCGACCCAGTCTACTTAGAAAGAGGCGTGCGACAGGGCTGCCCTCTATCACCTTTGCTCTATGTTTTGGTTGCAGAGGTTTTTGGAGCGATGGTGAGACATTCCGACTTTCAAGGGGTCCGCCTTCCTTCGGTGGACGAATCCGTTAAGGTATCCCAGTTTGCTGATGATACGTCCTTATTCCCTGGCACTGATGCTGATTTTGCTTGTGTAGATCCTCTCTTGAGGACATATGAAAAAGCATCAGGCGCAAAGATCAACAAAGAAAAGTCAAAAGGCGTATTTCTAGGATCGTGGAAATACAGACAAGACAAGCCCCTTGGGTTAAAATGGGGATCACAGCCTACAAAAATATTAGGGGTACACCAGGGACCAGGCGACACATCTGTCCATGACTGGGACGAAAGACTCTCAAAGGTCACAGCTTCCCTTCAAGGCTGGTCCAGACGATCCCTCAGTCTGATCGGGCGTGTAATGATTCTGAACTTGTTGGCCATGTCTAAACTGTGGTATGTTGGCACAATTTTCGAGATGCCCTCCGATCATTCTAAAAGCTGAAGAGCATCGCAACGCAGTTTTTGTGGTCTGGAAAGAAACCCTTAGTGTCCTGGGAGACTTGTTGTTTGTCCAAGAGAGAGGGTGGGATCGGCTTGGTTGATCCAGCCGAGAAACTGCTTTCCTTAAAACTTAACTTTTTCGGTAAGATGATCAGAAGTAGAGATCGGTGGGCGATGGTCGGTCGAGCGTTGATGAACAAAAGACTTTCCCCTTTTGCACTGCCTCACGTTTTTACCTGGTGTGAGTTACCAGACGTTGTTCGCCGCTTACCAGGTTGGTACTTTGCAGTTGTTAAAAGATTAGTTACTTTCGAGAGAACTACTAGGCGGCCGTCTTGCTGGCAGGACGTCTTACAGCAGCCGTTATTCAATAATCCTCTGATCACAGACGGAAGAGGACGACCATTTTTACCTGGATCTCTGGGTGCTAAGGGTCTGATGTACATATCCGATATTATTGACGCCTCTACCAAGAGATGGAAATCCTTTGACGAAGAGTTATCTGTTCCATGTTGTAGGCTACTAAATCGCATTAGAAAGGCCATAAAAAAGTCGTGGTTCGAGCTACCTTCAGGCTCCAAAGGTTGCATATATTTTGTTTCCGGACAGGCTCTGGATAGCATTTCTTCACGTACATGGTACGAATGGTTGCGTGGTACTCACGAAGCAATACCAGCGTCTTTTGCTAAGTGGGAGCAGGATTGCGTGGTACCCCTTTCTTGGGATTCTGTGTTTACTTGTTTGTTCAAGTCGGTGAGTGTGAATAGGGACAAAAGCATTCACTGGCTGCTACTTCATAGGCAACTTTGGGTTGGAGTCAATCTTCTCCGAGCTAAAGTGGTGACATCTGATTTGTGTCCTATGTGCAGCTCTGGTAGCGAGACCATTCTGCACTTATTCTTCAACTGTGACACTGTTAAACCTATATGGAAGAAAGTGGAGGAATTGGCTAATCGTTATTTGGGTAGATCGGTTAAACTTTCTGCTAAGTTTGTCCTTTTCGGGGAAGGCCTTACCACCAACGTCAGGTGTAAAACGGTACTTCAGGCGATTTGTTCAACAGCTGTTGGTTGTTGGTGGCGGCACCGATGCTACGTTACAGCAAAAGGTTCTGGATTGGATCACCAAGATGCTTTTTCGAGATTTTTCACTCGCGATATGTCCCATCTGATTTTATGTCAATTTGAACAAGCAAGGTACCGACACAAGTTGTTGGAATTTGAAACCATGTGGTGCAGGAACGAAGTGTTTGCTGCTCTTGTAAATAATTCCCTAAGGGTCAGGTTTTCTTTTAGCCGATTTTAATGTGATCGTCTGTTGTATTTTTTCACAATGTAAGCTGTCTGTTATCTATCTGCCGGTTTTGACGTTTTAGTCATATAACAATGAGCAAGTCTTGTTGAATCTTAGTGAGCGGATATTCTGCCAGTTAGTTTTAACTATCTCCTACAACCTAGATTGTTGTGGCGTAAAAAAAAAAAAAAAAAAAAAAAAAAAAAAAGATAGATAGATAGATGGTCTTTATTTAGATCTCGATTACATCATAGGTAAATACCTCTTTTCATGAAGGTCTAGAACAATGGTATCATTAAAAAAATAACAAATATAAAACATTGATTAGAATATAAGGGCAAAGACAATAAAAATAAAAATGTAGAGCTATATACCTATATACATTTTTTTTTTAATGTTATATATCATAATAAATAGGGAATAAATAAGAATAAATATGGACAAGGTAAATATAGATAATTTCTGACAAACGTTCAATGATTTAAAAATTCATTTTTTTTTTTTTTTTTAAATAAGAATGTATTAGTAGAATAATTAAATCTGTTTAATTTTCGGCCCTGTTCCGTGAATATTGAGATTATTTTATGCTATAATGCTACAGAAAAACATTCGGAAAGAAGAAGATTTTTACAAGCTCTAGAGAAAGATTGGTCAAGATTAGAGAAAGTTACCAACGGAAGGTCGTGGGTTTCCTCCGGGCATAGACCCCGGTTTCCTCTCACAATAAAACTGGCAACGCCGCCATATAAGTGAAATAATCTTGAGCGCGGCGTAAAACACCAAACAATCAATCAATCAATCTCATCAAATGGTGGGAATTAAGCCAACTTAACTCCACAGATATGGAAAAATCGAAGTCATAAAATATTATTTACAGTAACTCTATGTCACAGTTGTATATGTCGGTTTAATCATAATATTAATAACAAAACTAACAGAGAATAATCAAAAACAATCTGAAGAATATTGTCTCTGAAAAAATGTAATGCAATTTGTCTAAATCGCTAAATTGATTGATTGATTGTTTGGTGTTTTACGGCGCCCTCAATATTATTTCACGGAATTTGCGGCGTTGGCAGTTTTATTGTGGAAGGAAACCGAGCTCTAAATCCGGAAGAAACCCTGGACGTTCCAGTGGTAACTGACAATCAACTCAAATAGGTCGTTCGAGTGTAGTTTGTCTAAAAGTTTCCACCTTAAACTACAATAGATGATTTGCCAATTACTTGCAAATGACGTCATTTAGCGACGTCACAATTACTACCCCAAGTAGTAGACCGGACAAAGGATCCGTCTGTTTTTAACATCAAATTTTCGATATTTTACAACAGATATAAGAAATGGAAAGCTATATTCGGACAGTTTATATCCGAATGAATCTAGAAATGCGAAAAATCGTGGTCTTAAAGGGATTTTGACCGAATATGGCTAAAGTCAATATGTCTGCTGGGCATGTCCGGTGAGATTAACCCCTTTTCAAAACAAGGATTCAAGAAAGTGTTTCATGGAAGTTTCCTCTAAAATAGTTGTTAATGAGTCATTCTAAAACAATACATTTAAAAAATCGAACCACTCCTTGGTCCAACCTATTAATTGGTTATTTGGTGTTAAACGCCCTGCTCAAAATTATTTTACTTACATGGCGACGTTGCCAGTTTAGTTATGGGAGGAAAAAGGGCTCTATGCCCGAAAGAAATCCACAACATTTCGGTGGTAACTTGGCAACCATCACACATAGGTCGTTCGAGAGCAAACGCAATCAGAACATTTGTCAAATTTTGATTTTGACTGAGAAGGATTCGAACCTGCGACCCAGCCTATTTAAATGTCCATAGGTCTATAAAATAGACTTGGTTACAACCAGGGTGTATGATCCTGTAGTTTTAATACAGATTAACATAACTTAGGGCATTTTTTATAGGCAATTGTATTTCATTAAAGTGGCATGAGCTGCCAAAATGTTGATATTTTGACGTTAACAAAGAATGTTGAAATTATTGGCTATTTTTCTCAAAACGTATAATTCAGTAGCTTTTTAGTGCTTCTAGTCTCGGAAATGTACAATAAAGTACAGTTTTGAACTAACTTTGGTTTAGAATGAATGAATGGTTGTCCCGGTTATTTAACTTTTGTTTACTTTTTGAACACGTTTTCGGTTCGTACAGGCCACAAACTGTATGGATTTTCCTCATTCCAACGCCAATCATTTAGTTTGTCGATGGCCTTCAAAGCGTCTTACTTCAAAAGTGTGAATTTTGGCAGCTCATGCCGCTTTAATATAGTTTTCGACAGAAAGAAGAACTTATATTTTCAATAAGTTTCAAGATATTTCAAAGTTTGGTTATTTACCCAAGACAGCTAGACCAAAATGATATTAACAATACGCATGTGTAATAGTTTTATTTCATTGCGAACAATTATTGCTTTGCGTTCTTCGAGAACTTACGCGCTTTAGCCAAGTTTTTTTTCTGTACAAATCTATTTCAAATGTTAGATATTAGTTTGGGGAAAAGTTCTACTCCAAGCTAAAATTACATAGAACTGTGCTGTATATGACTTTTTTCTATTCTTTGGAAAGAGCCTAGCTGCATCGGTTTGGTTTTCCTAGCATTAACTTTCTCAATATACCTAACTACTCTATGTATCCAATGTAGCGGTGTGGCTTTATGTAATTATGCATACACTACTAACACTTTCCAATTAACCAATTAATTAATAGATATTACCTGCCACGATGTAATAGATCTAATTAGTCAATTAGTTAATCACCTGATTACAAAAGTAATCATCATTACTTTATTGGATAATTAATAAATTAGCCAAATCTGTATTTACTGTGATCCGCGGTATGGCTGGTGGTTTTAGCTTATTGCCGCGTCCATTTGTATGAATGGTGTACGCCAAAGGTATGTCGCTGGTTTAAATCCCTTTAAATCTGAGGCAAAATGTTATGACATATTACAATGCTTGTCTGCTTGTTTTTGCTGACTGGCAAGTCCATTTTTATCAACGATTTACGTTATACTAGTGAGTAACTTTTACTTAGAGCGATACGGAAACTGTGACGTCTTGACCCACATAATATATACAGCGTCTTCACCATAGTTAAGATGCGTAACCAATGTCAATGTATTACAAAGGATTCCAGGAAAATTCTACTGACCAAGGCCAAGCACCTGTTGGTCGTCAACTTAATGAAATATCATATGTTTACTTTATTACAACAGTTTATGATGCGGTATAAAGGTTTAAATGATATACCTCTTTTTAACACAATTAGAAACTTGTCTCCATGGTTATTTTAGACAAGAAGATTTTCCCTGTGCCCGTGTGTATTAGTGTTCATAAATATATATAAAATGTCTTTATTCAGGAGTACTAAAGACTAAGAGTTTCACTGGATTACCATGTGTGAAAGTTGTTAGATAATCACCTTAGGTCGGAGGTTTACGACATGGTGACTTCAAGTATGCGTCAATAAACAATATTAATATTATTAGCTTAAAAGCATTAGTCTTATGCCATTAAATCTAAAAAAATATCAAGGACCTTATCGCATGTCATAAAGACTAAATTTGATCAGATTGAGATGTCGTCTTTAAAAGTAAATTAGCCTGATAAGAAGAACGACGCACAACTGTATTTTCTAATTCTGCCTCAACTTATCTGTTAAATGTAGTCATACACAAATGGCTATTAAAATTGGTTATTAAAGAGCGAATGGGGTAAGTTTAATTTTTGGACATCTATCCATATTAATGAAAAACGTGGGGAAGAGGCACAAAGCAAAGTCTCAAAATCCTATAAAAAACAATCAGAATACATTATGTTACGCCATGATTTTTCTGGCTGGTTGGATTTTTTTGTCCAACATTTGTGACATCACTAGTAACTTTTCCCCGTGTATGACATGCTTAATATTTTATATTTGCATGTATATAAAGAAGAAGATTTTCATTGTGCCCGTGTGTTTTAGTGCTCATAAATATAAAGAAGAAATAGTAAACAAAATAGCGTTGATCCTTGGAGAGAACTCCATGTCTAAGCACGTATTATGGATAATAATATTACCAAAATTTATATTTCAACGTAAATCATTTAGATTTACAAGGTACTCCAAACGCTTAACTTTTCTTGACAATAGAAATGTATCCGCGAAATACCGAATGTTGGCATCTCTTGCTTCTTAAAAACTAAAAACGAAATTACAAACTAAAAAAATATTTCCTCGTGAATATGTAATCACAAATTGGCAATCGCATTAGCTTGCATTCAAATATACTGGCCCATAAGAATATGAAAGTTGTAAATGACAACAATCACTAGACCATTATACTAATGGCTAGTTTAGTCTTCCGTAATTTGGCTACCTAAGCATAATGATACTTATTACATTCTGGCTGAATTAACAGCATGTATGTAAATACATTTTGCAGTCAGACAACGAATGTACCTATTAATTACAAATCATCAAAGCTTATTAACAGTCGTTGGTGGAATAGCATTGTAATTATAATTCCCCAGTTCTAATTACATGTACCATTAAGGGACCGACTGTATATGTCACTTATTATCCACGAATACTTCTGACGACTGGGTAGTATATAAACGTCCAACGCATTGGAGCCTCGTCACATCTGGGTAAGGCGTATCGAATCCATCGTGTTGCTTTCTAATTTCTACGCTCCAATATGATCAGCAAATATTACTTCCAGCGTTCCCTGTGTTGATCTGCGGGAGGATACCCGCTGATTATAAGAGCGTGTCAAGTTTTCTGAGAAATACGTCACTTCTGGCAGAGATTCTTTCCAAAATACTGCTTACACTAAAAGCAGTGGGCGGTTTTCTGTATTTTTCCCAGACAGACAAAGTTAGGAACTTTATCTTTTTATCAAAAATAGACAGTTTTGACATTATTTAGTATTTTTAATTTGAAAATTAGATTTATCAAGTACCCTCAATGCAAACAACCCCTGAATTTGAACATACACACAAACGCTCTTAATCTTAGAGCCGTGTGGGTGATCTAACGGCACAGTATAATTATACGTACTTTATCTGAGAAATACAGATTGACGATCGGGTAAGAGTGACTCGAAAAGCCTGCCGCTAATTGTTTTAGTGTAAATCACAGATAAACATGCCTGAAATGAGGGTAATCCAACCACTAAGTTAACCGACACTGGTCGTTTTTATTGTAATCAGGCTTCGATTCTTCGTTTGTTTTTCACTCCTATTTCTACATTCTTACCTTAACTGGACACGTTTTATGTGCCCTATGTTAGATTTTAGTGGTTTTAGATGTAGTAAGCTCGTGTACATGTAATTTGGTTTTCTTGACAAATGTCCAACAAGCAACGGCGGCACGTGGGCCTTTAAGTTACATACACTGAAAAAAAATATTTCTTAATATACACAGGAATTTTTTTAAGTAATATTCCTTCAATATAGCACCAGCGGAATATTCCTTAAATTTTAAGGAATGACCTACTTTAAGGAATCATTCCGTAAACATTTTTAAAGGAATAAATCATTTAAATCTTAAGGATTTGTCCTAATTATTTTAAGGAATAATTCATTTAACAAAAGCATTATGGAATATTCCTTAAATTCGCGGAAATTTTCACGAAAAACCAAAACATACTCGGTGAGTGTAAAGGATGTTTTCATTATCACTCATATGAGGCCTTCCACTGTAATTCGATGGTACAGACGGATGTACAGTGATTGTCTTTGGCTGAATTTAAACGAATCTGGAAAGTCAAAAGAAAATGCATGCATCGCCCTGCATCCAGGCCCACCCACAATTATCTTTAAACGACCACACATGCAGGTATATAGTTAGATATAGATATATATATATATACGATTCCTTAAAAGTTTCAAATGATTTGTTATACCACGAATTTAATATAAAAAGTTCAATCGTTTAAACTCGCACTCCAAGAAGCTATCAAAAAAGCCAAAGCTGTTATCATGCGTGAACACGACAAACCATTTGTATTTGTTGATTAAAAAAAACATATACATGATGAAATGGAAAAAATAAACAGTAATTCAAACACACACTGTTTAGGTATTGACTTACAAGTTTCCTTTTGACTAATTATTTACACACGACCATGCCAAGCCATATTAAACAAAGAAAAATCCATTTAGAAACGACATCTTCTGATAAATTATTGATTCGATGAAATGTTCTCGCTATGTTAATTCAAATACACAATAATTCAGTTTTTTTCAAATTTCATTTTGAACAATTCACATGCAACAACGCTAAGTAAATTTAACAAAGAAAAATAATTTATTCAAATGCACATTACTTAGGTATTGAATTATAAATTTACTAATTTACATATAAGCATACTGAGCAAATTTAACAAAGAAAATGAATTAATTCAGATATACACGATATTTAGGTAAAATTACAAATTTAACAAATAGCAAAATTTTATTAAAAAGAAAAACAACAACTCGGTAATTCAAATAAACGATACTTTGACATTCAAATTTCATTTTGACTAATTTACATACCACAATGCTGAGCAAAAGTTATCAAAGAAAAGCAATTAATTCAACTACACAATACTTAAGTATTGACATTCAAATTTCGTTTTGACTAATTTATATACAACAATGCTGAGCCAAATTTACCAAAGAAAAATAATTAATTCAATTACATAATACTTAAGTATTGATATTCGAATTTAATTTTGACTAATTTACAAACAACCATGCTGAGCAAATTTAAGAAAAAAGATAAATAATTAATTCAAATAAATAATAATTCACAGTGCTCAAGTTTAACCATACAAAGTTCATTTTGAAAAAGTCACATACAACAATGCTGAGTGAAATTTAACAAAGAAAAGTAATTAATTCAAATACACAATACTTAGGTATTGACTTACAAATTTCTTTTTTGTCTAATTTACATTCAACCATGCTGAGCAAAATTTAACCAAAAACACCTCTACGCCAGTCCTAATTGAACCAAAGGCATGCTAGTCGTCGCAGCCCATCTGATCTTCATGAACAATTAAACTTTATTCGTCTAATTTATTAAATCAAATTCGTACGTTTATGTTTATTTCTTTTAAGCAGTGGTGTAGGTCAATGCACACATGCAAATGAAGTGCGAATATGAAACGTACAAACTTGTGTATTTCATGTTGTTGTTTTTGTTTACATTTACAATCTAGAAGATTTTGGTATGGTTAATTGTGCTAATGCCCTTCAAACTAAACCCTCTGATTAAGTCCAAAAAATACGTCTACCACTTGGACGACATATGAACGTGATTCAAATCATTGCGGGGGCATGCGTTGGTCTACTTGTTTATCCTCTGTTGACAATTCGGGTAGGCCACATCCAACAAATGCAATTTTTGATATCAAATTGAAAACACAAATTGACGCAAAAAAAAAGGTCTTCTTTATGGTAAAAGTAGGCCTACATTAAATTGTCTATTTTCATTTATCTAATTTGATGCTATGTTAGCAGTTTTCCATATCTTCATTAGGGTATTCCTTTATTTGGTGAAATAATCTATGTAATAAAATATATATGAAAATATATGCCATACCTTTATTATTCTTCTACCAAATTCAAGAGTCTGGTAAATTCTGTTACACACAAAGGAACATTCTCCTTACCGTACTTAACCTTATATATGGCATGTTGGAGAAATTTAAAAAAAAGCTGAAGTTTGCTTGGGATAAACTAACCTAAACACCCAAATGGTTTTAAACAAATAGTCCAGAGTTTCAATAAAATTTGATCCACAGAATATAAATAGCCCGTCAACTGAAACGTAATAGGAATCCATGCGATTTATTATATGTGGCCAACACTTCTCCTTTGCCACGTCCGAAAGACAATCTTCTTGCTGAAAAATAAAGTATCATCGACTTTAAGGCATTTAATTACATTATTTATTGATTGATTGATTGATTGCTTGGTGTTTTACGCCGCGCTCACGATTATTTCACTTATATGGCGGCATTGTCAGTTTTATTGTGGGAGCAAACCGGGCTCTATGCCCGGAAGAAACCCACGACCTTCCGTTGGTAACTGGCAACCATCCCACATAGGTCGTTCGAGCGAAAACCCAGTCAGAAAATTTTCCAATTTTTGGACTGAGTGGGATTCGAACCCGCGAATTATTTATTTATTGTAATTCAAGGCCTGAACGAATATTTAGACAGATGGATATAAAAATCACCTTACTGGGTGAGAACAGTAATACTAGGGCGTATAGTCTAAATGGATCAACTGGTTAATGTATACACGTAACTTAAATTACGGCCGCAGTACCATGGCCGGATATTTTACAGTTTAAGCTGACTGTCCATGTGCGCATATTTACGTATGCGTAGTGCGTGAATGCATGCGTAGGGGCCTATACAGATGAAATCAAACACATATAAAATAATATGAAAACGTACAAAAAGCATACGCACTGCATACGCAGACACGCATACGTATACGCATATACGCTCACATGGATAGTCAGCTTTACCCATGCAAGTGGTTCTAGGGTGGACACACCGGGCGATTTTTTTAGGTAATTTCGAGGTGAATCGATTCGCGGAGTCATTCACCGGGAAATTCACCTTGTTTGTCCCGGTCAGCGAGGTTCGCTACATAAAAAAATATTTGATATTTTCGAGGTAAGGACAACGACCAATCAAAGCGTTGTGAGCCTGACGCTACAAACAAATTAGTGACTGAAAATGACGTCACAAACGTTCTTTTGTGGTAAAGAAGACTGAAGAGCTAGGCCTACATGGACATCTTACTTCTTAGTACCGTACATGTACATCACGTGTTAGCCGATCGATATGTTTTGAAAATTCACCACGAACATTGTTTAAAGTGCGTTCTTTAACTTTCTCGGCGAATTTAATTGGGATATATTACACCCGATAACGTCAGTTGCCTGGAAGTCACCACGAACGACAAGCATCAAGACCCCCCCCCCCCCCCACTCCCCCACTACAGTTTGATGGTCACAGAGAAAGCTTGTTATTCACTTATTGTTATGAAAACTGGCAGATTTCGTTGAGGAACCTGATTTTGAAAGACAAACTCAAGGGGTCCCACTCTTCAGGTATAGTTCCTTTGTATAATACTTATAGCATTAGTTAATGACAAAAACCGTTTGTTAATTTTATTTTATCGCGAGAAAATGTTCAGCTCTGCCAGGCACACGGAGTGCTCTCCCCTTATCTTATAGATACATGTCAATCTAAAATAGGAATTGATTTAGCCCCAGGTGACTATCCTGCCATTCTGTGTTGTATATGGCAGGAAAGTCACCTGAGGTTAGGATTGATCCTACTGCCATTCGTTGAGACAGCATGTCTCGCGTTCAAGATCTCGTAGAATGGCACGAGATCTCGATTGAGATACAGAGTATCTTATATAATGCTTGTACATTTTATAATAGGCCTAGATATATATTAGAATGGGGGATAAGGAAAGAGCACCCTGTGTGCCCGAGGCTCTGTTAAAGTTTATTTATTTTTTTATAACTTTAACTTAAAATTAAATGGAAAAGAATAACGCATTATTTAGATAATAATTAGTCTTAATGTAAACAGAGGGTAAACATTTCCAACTCCAAGTGAGTTTACTTTTATGCTTTCGCCCACAGCCTAACAAAATTAAACTGAAAAAGCCATATATTTTTGGTACATTGTATGCCCATCTCTTACTATCATAGTTAGTTGAAGCAGCCTGTCAAATTGTATTATGCTTTAAGTTTTGAAGTTGAACTTCCAAAAATCTATATATTTACTAATGAGAAATGATTAAGGCATCACCCCAAAGTAGGTAAAACTTGCTAAAGACACCAGTTACGTGGAAAAGCAACTTACTTTGTGGTGATGCCTTAATCAATTCCCCTTAGTATCTGTATGGAACCCACATTTTAACATAGTTTCAAACATTTCTTACATCTATATATATTGAATTATTCTTACATCTATATATTTATAAATTAAAACAGTAATTTCTGCACCTCAACCATTAATGCAAGTTTTACTAAGATATTTGTGCTTTAGCATCAATAAAACCATAAAGACAGATTGAGTTGACTAAGGCCACAAAGTGACTTTTTAATTAAATATTGTCCAGTAAAACGTGAAAGCGAAAGGTAACGTTAAATGTAAAATAAAATACCCAATAAAATAAATAATTTCCAATTAGACATTAAATAAAGGAATTTTCAAATAAATTTACTGGCTAGTGTAAATGAAGTGGGGCTGAACCGCCCCACTAAACAATTTAATTTATGACAATAAATTGACCAAGAAGAAGGTGGAGAAGGGGTTTGAGGAGGGCAAAACTAACGCTCGCGAATAGAAAATGGCTGCGAAGTTGACCGGACAAGGATGGGAGTGCAGACGACACCCACGTGACGGACTATAGTGAGATGATTGGATAAGAATTACATAAAATGCAAAAGACCCGCGAAGAGCAATGCGTGATGGGATTTCGCCTAGAGGGGGGTAAGCGCAATTGAAGCACACCACAAAATCAGTTGCATTCTGCAACTGTTCATTTGTGCTTTAGCATCAATAAAACAATAAAGACAGATTGAGTTGACTAAGGCCACAAAGTGACTTTTTAATTAAATATTGTCCAGTAAAACGTGAAAGCGAAAGGTAACGTTAAATGTAAAATAAAATACCCAATAAAATAAATAATTTCCAATTAGACATTAAATAAAGGAATTTTCAAATAAATGTACTGGCTAGTGTAAATGAAGTGGGGCTGAACCGCCACAACCACTGATGCCCATTGGGATGGGCATAAGTGGCAGCCCCACCCAAATGGCCTTAGTCACTCGATTTTGAAGACGGGCGGACGCGTAAAACCTCCTGTAACCCAACTCCTTGTTCCATACCGTCTACTTGCATTAAAAAACCAGACCTCTGTTAGTAGGGGTTAAACTGGAAAAAGCGTAGTAGGCAATATGGATTGAAAAAAAAAAAATTTTGTATTAATGCACGGTATTTATCCACTAGAGTTTGATTGCGAAAATTAGCAACACTGAAACTGGAAACTGTTATACACGAACTATGTGCAAAATATACAACTATGTGCAAAATATACAAGTATGTGTAAAATATACAACTCTCATTGCATGATCAGTGAAGGCAACCCGCACTTCACTCATTATTAACAAATATCACTAAAAATCAAGCCAGTGAAGGCAACCCGCACTTCAGTGACCTAGCATTGTGTATTAAATTGAAACTGTTAATGGGCGATGGGAATATTTTAAAATCAAGGCAGTGAAGGCAACCCGCACTTCACCATGATGAAGTCTGAAAGTTAATGTTCTAAGGAAACGAAACAAGTCCCAATTATATCCGAGAGTACCGAAACACACAAATAATTCTGTATGATGGATGTAAAAAGTTCAAGACAGGCGACCCTCACAGCATCCGACGAAAGGAGGGGAATGAAGGGAGGACTTCTCGAAAGATCACTAGTGGGTCAGAGTCCGAACGCCAAATAATCAAAACATCAAGGGCCAAGACAAGGAAATCCAGCGGAGTAGCAACGTAGATAGTCCCCAGGAAAAGCGAGTAGGCATAACAGAAACTGCCGACAGGAATAATGCTGACAGGGATACTAAGCAGGCCGATATCAGAATCATCTGAGGGATGCACAAACCCTGGTACTACACAATCTGCAAATATAACTCAAAGAAAACATATAAGTCAAGCGTCCAGTAAATAGACAAAATGAGTCGACACTACTAAATTCGGTTAGGTACAGTCCTAAAGACTGGTCAAATAGTACTCAATGAGTCAAAGGTGGTTGTATTCTAATATACCTGCGAAGACTGTCCGTTTTCCAACGACCCAAGTGTCTAATTTGAGCATGGGAAAAATCCCTGAGCTGCTGCCTCAGTAGCAGCTTCAATTTTAAAACTAATGACCTTAACTTGGGAGGCCTGCATATATTAGGGCTGAGTTAAGCCCTAATGCAAAATCCGAACTTGACACGGGTAGGTTGGGTGGGTAAGCAAAAAGAGGTCCTGGATGCCTGGCCCTTAGCTTAAGATACTCAAACATGGCTGTAGCTGTACAGTAATTACCAAATGGCCTGGGTATCAATAAACTAAATGACCTACCAGCTGAATGTCGGCGGAACTCTGCTACCTGTAAACAAACACTCAGCCAGAATATTTTCCTTACCAGGGATATGGGTTGCATAGAATTGAATAATATTGTGAAAGCAACACAGCAAAAGTTTTCGTATTAAGAACATGACTTGTTTATCTTTGCTAGTTTGCTTGTTAATTATAGCCATGACTTTTTTATCTTTGCTACTTTGCTTGTTAATTATAGCCATGAGAGCCATGATGTTAGTATAAAACTCAATTCTATGATCCTTCAAAAGATAACCCCAAATTTCAACTACCAAGACAATAGGGTAAAGTTCAAGAATTGTTATGTTCAGGTAACGCCATTGCGTATTCCACTCACCATAAAACCAACGTTTACCTAGCACAGCCCCAAACCCAAGTGACTCGGAGGCATCGGTGTATAACGACATTGAATTTGATGTAGTCCAGTCATGTAAAACATGTGACTTACCAATGAAACTAGAGATAAAACTTAACCAAAGCTCCTCTTTTGCGGCTGTAGTGACGCGTATGTGATGGTTAGGACCTGTTGTCAAATCCTGTAGTCGATTGAGGTAAGCCCGCCGTAGAACTATCACACTACAGGCAAAATTAAGGGTACCTAGAACTTGTTTGTCAAAGATCTGACATGAAGATAAACAACCCATAGCCTAGGTAAAGGTAAGCTGCGATCAACATAAAATTCATCTCGCCACATGAAACCAAGTAACCACTATTGACTGGGAGAAATTGGAAAAAGACGAAAAGCTGATTCTATATCAGACTTGGTTAGGAAGCAACCCCTACCCGACAAAAGAATGAGATCAACTGCACCATCAACAGTAGCATAGCAGACAGTCGACGCAGCTGCAGGGATGCTGTCGTTAACTGATGACCCATGAGGAAAAGACAGATGGTGAATTAAACGATATTTACCAGGTTGTTTCTAAGGTACCACACCTAAAGGAGAAACATGTAATTTATTTGGAGGAGAGGAATAGGAGCCTGCCACACGTCCTAGCCTTATCTCCTTTGATAGCCTATCGTCCACCACCCAGGAAATTCAGTGGAAGATAACATAGCTTAATGTGAAATTAAAATACCGTTCTTGGTGTAACCAATACTGAAAACAGAAGAAAAACCCTCTTACAAGAAACGTAACTAGTGTGGGGTATACCCCTGTAGCCAAAATTTAAGGGGATTGGGCTTAATTGGGTGTGCGGGCGGATACACGAGAGGATTGAATGTTTTGCTGGCGACAAAGCTAAGCGCAGGGTGAGGGGACTGGTTTTTGTGAGTCACCCCGGTGGGCTGGAAGTTGTGGGCTTTCCTTTAACTTGGCAGCTCGGACCCACTGGACGCCTTACAACGTGGCTGTTTCGGCATACCTGAAAAAGACTGAGGACAAGGCTGTTAATAAAAAATATCAAAGCAAAAAAATAAATAAAAGAAATAAATAAAAATAAAGTCTGCCATTTTAATGGCTAAATAAATAAAGGCACAGGCGATAAAAGTCACTTCGCACAGGCTACAAAATAAAGTCAGCCATTTTAATGGCTAAATAAATAAAGGCACAGGCGGTAAAAGTCGCATCGCACAGGCTACAAACTAGAGTCGGCTATTTTAATGGCTAAATAAATAAAGGCACTGGCGGCAAATATCACATCGCACAGGCTAAATAAATAAAGTCTGCCATTTTAATGGCTAAATAAATAAAGGCACGGGCGGTAAAAGTCACTTCGCACAGGCTAAAAAATGAAGTCGGCCATTTTAATGGCTAAATAAATAAAGGCACAGGCGGTAAAAGTCACTTCGCACAGGATACAAAATAAAGTCGGCCATTTTAATGGCTAAATAAATAAAGGCACTGACGGCAAATATCACATCGCACAGGCTAAATAAATAAAGTCTGCCATTTTAATAGCTAAATAAATAAAGGCACTGGCGGCAAATATCACATCGCACAGGCTAAATAAATAAAGTCTGCCATTTTAATGGCTAAATAAATAAAGGCACAGGCGGTAAAAGTCCCTTCGCACAGGCTATAAAATAAAGTCGGCCAATTTAATGACTAAATAAATAAAGGCACAGGCGACAAATATCACATCGCACAGGCTAAATAAATAAAGTCTGCCATTTTAATGGCTAAATAAAGGCACAGGCGGTAAAAGTCACTTCGCACGGGCTAAAAAATAAAATCGGCCATTTTAATGGCTAAATAAATAAAGGCACAGGCGGTAAAAGTCACTTCGCACAGGCTACAAAATAAAGTCGGCCATTTTAATGGCTAAATAAATAAAGGCACTGGCGGCAAATATCACATCGCACAGGCTAAATAAATAAAGTCTGCCATTTTAATGGCTAAAAAAATAAAGGCACAGGCGGTAAAAGTCACTTCGCACAGGCTATAAAATAAAGTCGGCCATTTTAATGGCTAAATAAATAAAGACACAGGCGGTAAAAGTCACTTCGCACAGGCTATAAAATAAAGTCGGCCAATTTAATGACTAAATAAATAAAGGCACAGGCGACAAATATCACATCGCACAGGCTAAATAAATAAAGTCTGCCATTTTAATGGCTAAATAAATAAATAAAGGCACAGGCGGTAAAAGTCACATCGCACAGGCTACAAAATAAAGTCTGCCATTTTAATGGCTAAATAAATAAAGGCACAGGCGGTAAAAGTCACATCGCACAGGCTACAAAATAAAGTCTGCCATTTTAATGGCTAAATAAATAAAGGCACAGGCGGTAAAAGTCACTTCGCACGGGCTACAAAATAAAGTCTGCCATTTTAATGGCTAAATAAATAAAGGCACAGGCGGTAAAAGTCACTTCGCACAGGCACAAAAAATAAAGTCGGCCATTTTAATGGCTAAATAAATAAAGGCACAGGCGGTAAAAGTATGTGTCTAATGGCTAAATAAATAAAGCTTACAAGAAAGGAAAACACCCAGAGTGATCGAAGCTGACCATACTCATCGGGTAATGCACTTTAGTTCCATACCAATTATAAATGGATATTTGCAGAAATTGCACCAATAAAGAGTTAAACGGCATCTGAAAGTATAGCTATAAATCGGATAAGTGGCGCCATTCTCGCGTCTACAAAATACGCGCCTGACGTATAAGGGCTGAGAGTCCGGTGCTTTACTATGACGATCTCTGATTTTTTATATGCTCATAATATTCAGTATTTCATTAGGCCTACTTGGCGTATAAAACCAAATCCAGTCGTATACTATGTAGTGTAAAATGGGTCATGAACAGTAGAATTAATTTAAAAAACACCTCAACTATGGAATATGGCCAATTTGGATTTAGCGTTAATGTATTTCAAATGGAGAATAGCAATCAGTGCAGCCCTTTACATGAAGTGGATTCAAAGCCAGCTTGGGCTGAAGTGAGACACCTGACTGAAACTTACACTTTTATTGGCTCGCTCTGTCAGCAGGTGGCTTGCCGAAATCAACATGTCTCATCTACTGTTATTGTCGTTTGTACTGGTAAAGTTGAATAAAAAATCTCTCAAAAATCAGAAAAAAATGTACGAATAAACTACACACTTCTATCAAAAGCTATAAGGCTGCTCTATTTAATGAATGTACATGTTTGGCTGGATTTTCTTTCATTTTAAGTTAAAGGCACAGTCAGTTCACTTAAAGTCACCAAGACTGACCACATACAATATAGGCCTAGGGCTAATCGCATTAATATTATCTGCCAAGCTTGATTGCCTAAATAAACCTTCCCACAACCTATTACAAGCACTACTCCTCCGTGAAAGAAAAAGAATAAGTTATAAATTATTAATAGTACATAAGGAAACATAAATCATGATGAATGAGTAATAAATAGATGGGAATATGAGCACTTGTACGTTGTAGGTATAAGTTATAGTTGCATTTACAGCAAGTGTGTGGCTAACGGCCAGAAAAATAAATCACACATATCACTTTCCATCCAATGTTGGTGAAATGAATTTATCGCAGTTTGGCCATGGCTGCGAGAAGTCGGAGAACTGCCCCTCTTAACGACTTATAAAGATGGTAATTACTAATTACCCTAGTCGGATAAATGGATCCCATCCCTTCTAAATGCATCCAAACCAAATAGTTTCTATGGGGAGAGAGAAAAAGGGGGGGGGGGACTTCCAAGTAAAACCATATCGGTGAGAGTGTAGACGATCGCAAAGCATCCTGTTTACAGTCAATGCCCGTTGACTAAAATCAGTCGTACGAGGACGGATTCGAGGTAAAAATAATAAAAATCAAACATACACCTATCATACTAAGCTTAAAATCATTATGTAAGCGATCAATGAGCTTGACAAATTTACCCAATAACTCGTCTAAAGAAGAACCTTCGTTCTGATCAAGGTCGTTTGAACCGACCTGTAAAATAATGACATCCACGGTTGGTAGGCTGTAACTACATTCAAATCGAAGGTAACTATCTTATCCAAATTCCAACGTCCTACCACCATTGCCAAATACCTTTACATGTGTAGATTCGGACAATCGAAAATCAGGCCGAATACGGCTATCAGAAGAGCTTAAATAATCCCCTAAATTTCTAATAATAGAATGACCGAGAATTAAAGTCTTCATGACAACACCTACCTTAAAGCGGGAAGGGCCACGAGCTTCAGTAAAGTTATAGGCTTTGTCCAAATCACAATCGTTTTTAGTGGTAAATGAGAGTTGTGGGCAAACTTAACTAATGACCCAATGTTTCATTGATTTAATTAAGTAATTAGAGTAAAAATTAAACTTCCTTCATGAAGTTCATCTGTCAATTATCGAAACGAATTTCTATAGTCTCCGCCTTGACATGCGCAGTAGAGTCTTCCGTCTGCTTGTCACAACAAAGTCACATGTTTGAAAGGAGATGTTTGAATACAAAGGAATATCAAAGCGTAAGTTGATTTTCACTTGATTTCTTGTTGTTTTGTCGAATAATCGGAATTATGCAACCAACGTAGATTTGCGGCTGACTAATCTTTGGATGATTAAATGAAATACCAGCCTCGTAGTGCAAGCTGAGTGTGTGCACATCACAACAACAACGACACGTCGATCGAAATCGAGTGTCGGTGTTATTTCACAGTGGTTTTAGCTTATTAAAAAAAGGCAATTTATATCTGTCCTGTACTTCCTTACTATTGGTGATTTTTTGTTTTATTTGAAGGTGAAATTAGAAGCCAATAGATCTTCCACAAACGTTCTAGTCTCTCGTTGTCTCGATCTGTTTTATTTCTACTCTGAGTCTAACTAAGCGTGGATTTGTTCTGTGACTGACTGGCATTGTGGGACAGGTAGTAAATGTGGAATGCAAATGGACAAGCATACGGATAGTAAGTACATATACAAGAGGCTTAATTTCGTAAATAGTATAGTAAGTAATAGGTTTGTATATTTACAAATCATCTATATACTTGAAGAATGGTATTTTACTTGTCAAGTCATTCCAATCCACCCCACTTGTGGGTATTTGGTCTACTCTCCAATTAATCAAAAGTCAAACTGTATGTAATACGGAGAACATTTTAAATGATGTACACCTCTCGATCTAAATTTGCAACAAAGTCATATAAATGAATTCCACCAATAGGTCGCGGGTTCGATTCCCACCCACTCAAGAAAATTGGAGAATTTTCTGACTGGGTTTTCACTCGAACGACCTATGTGGGATGGTTGCCAGTTACCAACGGAAGGTCGTGGGTTTCCTCCGGGCATAGAGCCCGGTTTCCTCCCACAATAAAACTGGCAACGCCGCCATATAAGTGAAATAATCTTGAGTGCGGCGTAAAACACCAAACAATCAATCAATCATATAAATGAAATAACATTGAGTGTGACATAGAAAACCGTTCAGTATAATACTTGGTGTAAAACTGCTCTAAATGCATCTTCAAGGTTTGATTTTCATCATCTAAAATAAAACTTTATAATTTATGTTATAAAAAATTCACTACATAATAATGACAGTGCACTGTTGTTTATTTTTTCAACAGTCTTGAACAACTTGACTGGAGGATAATTCAAAACTAATGCAAGGTTTCAAAGATTTCTCAGTTGCTTCAAGAGCAAGATCAAAGAAAACAAAATTGAATGGAATCCAGATCTGATTATTTATAAACAACACAGACAATTCAGTAAAAGGAATGGGTGAGAAAAGAAAGCCCAATTTCTTATTTGGGCTATTAGGAAGAGACTTTATAATACATTTGCTATGTACGTAAGTTATGATAAGGCTCATCAATGATATGTGGTTTCAAACATAAAAAACGAATCAAAAAGTTTGATTCCTGTCCATTTAAAAAAATAAAATATACATGTGTAACAAAAAGAAAGATTTTGTTTTCATTTCTACTTTGTTTGATGGATTGATGATTATATCACTAATATGGCAGCCTTGCCAGGTTTAGTGTGAGAGGAAAATCTTGATCCTTCGACAATTGCCTGTCAACTCTTCTACATACGGCGATTGAGGAAAAATCTCACTCAGAAATATTTCAATTTTATTTGGTCGGAGTTGGACTCGAACCTGCAACTCATGACTTGAATGTCTGAATCACTGAGAAACCATCACTGAGCCAGCGAGGTCCCATGTTTGTTTGATAGATCGATGTTTTATGCTGCACAGAAAATTAGTTTAGTGCGGGAGGAAACTGGGCTCTGTCGGAGGAAACCCCTGACCTTCGGAGAGTTCCTCGTAAGTTTTCCACATTGGTCGACAGGGTGAAAAACCCACAGAGATTTTTCAATTTTATTTGACCTGAGGCCGCGAGTCGACACATAGATGGAAGGCCTGGGTCAAACTGAGAATCCATCGCTCTGCCCACTGAGCCATTGAGGTCCTTTCTTTGTTTAATTGATTGGTGTTTTTAGTCACACTCAAGATTATTTCACTTATATAGTGGCGTTGCCAAGTTTACTGGAGAGGGGAATGGAGCTCTTCTCGAAAGAAACACCCAACCTTCAGCGAGTACCTGGTATCTCTTTCACATAGGCAGACAGAGTGAAAAACTTACTCAGAAATTTCGAAATTTTATTTGGTCTGAGTGGGATTCGAACCCACGACCCATGAACGGAAAGTGTTTGTCGGACTGAAAAACTATCACTTAGCCAACTGAGCCACAGAGACCCCTTCTTTCTTTGATTGATTGATGTTTACGCCACACTGAATATTACTTGACTTATATGGCAGCATTGCCAAGTTTAGTGGAGGAGGAAACTGGGCTCTGCCCAGAGCCCAGAGGAAACACCCGACCTTCGGTAAGTACCTAGTAACAAAGAGACTATCACTCTGCCAACTGAGCCGAGGTCCCTTCTTTCTTTGATTGATTGATATTTATGCCACACTGAATAGTATTTCCCTTATATGGTAGCATTGCCAAGATTAGTGGAGGAGGAAACTGGGCTCTGACCAGAGGAAACACCCAACATTCGGTAAGTACCTAGTAACAAAGAGACTATCACTCTGCCAACTGAGCCGAACGCCTTTCTTTGCTTGATTGATTGATTGTTTGTTGTTTTACGCCGCGCTCAAGATTATTACGCTTATATGGCGGCGTTGCCAGTTTTATTGTGGGAGGAAACCGGTCTCTATGCCCGGAGGAAACCCACGACCTTCCGCTGGTAACTGGCAACCATCCCACATAGTTCGTTCAAGTGAAAACCCAGTCAGAAAATTTTCCAATTTTTTGGACTGAGTGGGATTCGAACCCGCGACCCATTGGTGGAAGGCTGTTCGGATTGAGCGTCCAACGCTCTACCTACTGAGCCACGGAGGCCCCTTCTTTGCTTGAAGAAGGGAGATTGTGTGTAGTGATGATTCTCACATCATCACCAGCTTTCCACAAGTGGGTCCCAAGTTCGAATCCAATTCTGTCCAAATTGAATAGATTTTTAGGTACCTGCCAAAGGGTGAGAGTTTCGGCTTTACTCCAGACATAATGAATCTATCGAGGTCAGTGGGGTGGTATATGAATGTGTACGCAAGTGAGATTGTTGAGAACTTGCAGGTTTCTAAGATTGATTTATTCATTGTTTTAATTCGCACTCAGGACTATTTCGTTTATAAGGTGGCCTAGCTAGGTTTATTGGGGAGGAAACCCCTTGACTATCCATAACAACATAGCACATTGGGCCAGTGATCAAGTTGTAAACCAAGCCAGCATTTTTAAAAGAAAGTGGGAATTGAAATCAAAACCAATTGGTGGAATATGTTTCCTAAGAACCTAAAAGATGATTTTAGTTCAGATTATTTGTAGAAGATTTTCAAAATAAAACATATCCGACTAGATTATTTATCATACAGGTTCTTTGTTAAGAACACAGTTTTATTCTGACAATTCCAGCATTTAAATGTGAAGTCAATCACCAAAAAACAAATTTAATATGTGTACACTAAGCATATGCTTTTCCATAACTACCAGTCCACCAAATGTTGGTTTTGACATATTTTAAACATGTCTATATCCAGGTAGAAATCATTTTCAGTTAATGTCACTGAATTTAGCAGTCTAGTCTAGTGGTGATGATTAGAAATTAAACATCATGACCAGTCAAAAACAAATTAATACTCCATCTCGCAAGGTTTTCCATCGCTAATGAGTAAGGTTGAAGTTGTAATGTCAATACGCTGGCACAGATTTAAATGTATGTGAGCCACATCTTAATAACTCCTCATTTCTGCCTCAGTCAATTTTTTAGCACTTCCCCAACAGAATACAATCCATAGGCCTACAGCTCCATCTTTTGTTTTCATATCACTGCAAAATATAAAAAATAGGAATAGTACTAAAACAAGGTTTTCTTAGTTACAGTGCTAAAATAAATATCAGATTTACTAGGTGCTTTATGTCATACACAAAAGAATACAACACTGACAGAATGGCAGGATAGTCACCTGGGGATGGGCTAAGGTGTTAACTCTGAACTGAAATAACCATACCATGAAAGTATGTAGTGACAAATTCACAAAACAGAGCTCAAAGTGATGACATTTGCAGCACATAGACTAATATCATTCTGGCAGGCCAGTGAGTAAACGCAAGGTTGGACATATATATACGGTATACATGTATTGTTTATTGAAACTTTCCTGCAACCACAACAACATTGATTGTACAAGTACTACCACTCACTCTCACTGTCAGCTAGTTTGTCCGAATGAAATATCAATAACTAATGATCTAACCAATACATCACCCTGCATGAAATTGAAAAGAAATAAAGTTAAGCTAAATTTTGTTTGTAACACGAGGCCTACAAAAAATTGTACAAGATAACATGAAGATTTGACAGACCTGTACTGAGTGAGAGGCACCGTTGTGTTGACGCCTGAGTGCAGCGAAGAAGGCAAGCCAGATTATCGCCCGATCCTCGTTGTTTCTCTCCTTTTCATATCCACTAATGTCAGTAAAGGTATTCCAAACTGCTTTCGGGTGAAAACTTTGTGGATATTACGGCCTCTGTTTTGTTTTTACCGTCATTAACACTCAACTTCTTCGAGTCATTCTCTCCAACTTGCCTTTCAACACTGTTTACAATGAAGTGCGCATGTGCATGTCAGTAACTTCGGGGAGGATCTGGGCGGTTTTTCAAATATTTTGTAATAATTGGTAGGGCCCCCCTTTGAAAAATTAATTCGTACGGGAAAACCTATGTTAGGATTTTCATGAAATTTGGACAGAGGCATCTTCTAGGATTCGTCTTTCCGGGAAAAATAATACCATGTGTGGGAAAATTCGTTTTAGCCAACCTGATGGCCCTTCCCTCTTTAAATACTGCCGGCGAAGGTTACTTCGGCTGAAGCACCAAACAAAAGGAGATGGCGGATAGAAAGGAACACCTCACCGCGACTAAGACGACGTATACAACAACTAATTCGCGAGCAGATTATGACAAATGAACGAAATAACTGGAAAATGAAAGTTTGAACTGGACTTAAAACAAAACTAAAGACAAAACTAACGCTCGCGAATAGAAAATGGCTGCGAGGTTGACCGGACAAGGATGGAAGTGCAGACGACACCCACGTGACGGACTATAGTGAGATGATTGGATAAGAATTACATAAAATGCAAAAGACCCGCGAAGAGCAATGCGTGATGGGATTTCGCCTAGAGGGGGGTAAGCGCAATTGAAGCACACCACAAAATCAGTTGCATTCTGCAACTGTTCATATACATCTTTTTAACACAATTAGAAACTTGTCTCCATGGTTATTTAAGACAATAAGATTATCCCTGCGCCCGTGTGTTTTAGTGTTCTTAAATATGTATATATTTGACCAACAAGAGCGTTATTAATAAAAATGATTTTCAACCTATGTCCTTTTCAAGGATTGCATATTCACTAGTACAGAACTATTTTCATACCTTTGCATTCGTAACCAGGGTTTAAAGGGCTTCTGATGCAGTGTATCTGTCCTTTCCAAAAGCAGGCAAAAGATGGAGCAGAGCCTTAAAGTGGCATGAGCTGCCAAATTTCACACTTTTTCATAATTTCTGATCGTCGTGACCGTAAGAGGCTTTGAAGGCCATCGAAAAACTGAATGATTAGCGTTGGAATGAAGAAAATCCATACAGTATGTGACCTGTACGAACCGAAAACGTGTTCGAAATGTAAACAAAATTTAAATAACCGGGACGACCATTCATTCATTCTAAGCCAAAGTTAGTTCAAAACAATACTTTATCGTACATTGTCGAGACTAGAAGCACTAAAAGGCTTCTGAGTTATACGCCTTGAGAAAAATAGCTAATAATTTCAAGTTTTTCAACATTCTGTTATAACGTCAAAATATCAACATTTTGGCAGCCACTTTAAATATACTGGTGATGTTTTGTGTAAATATGAAACCATTTTTTTAGAAATTTTAAAATGATTTTCTTTGCCCTTTGATTAACTTCTTATTATTGATAAAAATGTATACCAAGTGGAAGTGGTGCATGTATGAGCTGCCAAAATGTTCCTGTCATAACAAAATTAAGAAATTTTAACTTACTTGATGCATGAAATGAATGGTCTGGGTTATTTAAATTGTGTTTACTTTTGTACAGGCGACTGTAAAGATTTTCCTTATTTTAACGTAAATAATCATTTTGTTCAAACTTGAAATCCTCTTATTGACTTGCCAATCAGAATTCATGAGAAAAGTGCATATTTTGGCAACCGATGCCATTTGAAACCTCCATTATATATGGCACTATAGTAGATATTATATTTCTAATAAATGTGTAGCAATATACCTAAGTTATTATCTTTCAAGTCCTCATGCAGATGTTGAAGCGCAATATGTACATCATCCCTAAGGCAATATTCAGATAGAGATCTACATAAAGTTGGAAATTTCTTCAACAGGGCTTGTGACGGCTCATCTCCGTAAAGTCTTTTCAAATCATCACTTATCTGAAAAAGAAACTATTTCTCACATAGACCTACAAAAATAATATTGCAAGTTTAACCAGCTGAGTGGAGATTGTAAACTACATTGTAAACACACGACACAAGTGTAAGGTGTAATCCAAGGATACATGAAAAAAATGAAGTTACCCGTTTTCTGATGGATATGTTGTTGTCATGCTTCATTTCTATGTATGCTGTAGCAACTTCATTTTGATAACATAGACGGTTTATATAGCTGGCCTTTGCATATCGAGGGTTTGGAACACACAAGTAATATGTCCATTTCATGTGTATTGATAAAACGGCAATTTTAGGTTTGATGTCGCCTTGTAAAATAAGGTATTTTCAGACCTTTACATTACTGATTATAGTTATCCAGCTGAGTGCTTAAGCTTCACTTGGCAGAGATATTTTATTGATTACATACTAATTACCCGTCCAATTATCATGTTAAAGGACATATTATTTTTGTGTTCCAAGATTTGGTGTCTTTAGAATAAGATAATGTTTGCGTAAAACAAGAGGTTAACGTGATTAAATGGCTTTATGGGCAGAGCTCGAAGCATGTGGGATGTTTATCAGTTACCAGCGGAAGGTCGTGGGTTTCCTCCGGGCACAGAGCCCGGTTTCCTCCCACAATAAAACTGACAACGCCGCCATATAAGTGAAATAATCTTGAGCGCGGCATAAAACACCAAACAATCAATCAATCGAAGCGAAGCAGCAGCTACTCCCACTGTTAGAACCTTTGGTCTGACTCGACCCAACTTTTATCTCCCAGCACAGACGCTCTACCAACTGGGCAGCGGATTTGCATAACACCCCTGCTGACTCAGTAAATTTTGCCCTGACAGTGAATGATTAAATAGTTATGCTGTAATAGAAAATACTTCCTTCCCATTGGGTGACGCGGTATAAGCTTTGATCTGGCCCTTTTTTCAGGAAAAAGATAAACGTTTTGTGTTTGAGATTGATCAATTACTCGCCAATAGTCGGTATTTTTCAGCATGTACTCCGCTCTCCTTTGCCCAGAACGCTTATAAGTCTTTATGTAAGTGAAATAATCATGCGACAGCAGTAACTCAAATAAAATAAAGGGAATGATGTAAAACAATATCATGCAAATTGTATTTTTTACTCAACGGTATGATCAAGAAGGCAAATGGGTACAATAGCATGAGAAAGAAGCAACCAAAAAGGCTATCTAGCCAGTCAGTGTTATGTTTATAAAGTGATGTAAAACAAAATGCCCTTTACGCTCTTGGAAAATAAAACTTAATTTGTTTTCTCACATCAACTGAAAGGCACAGTTTACAACTATTGCAATTTAGCACAGCACCTGGAAATTAAGTGTCAACGTGGTTGTAATGTAATACTGGTTAAAATGGTAAAAAAGCCAACTATTCGTCGTCCCCTTCAGTGGCTGTTCCGCGTTGTGTTGAAGGCAAGGTCTCGTAGAAATCCTTGTAATCTGGAGGAATAACCCTATTGCGAAGCAAACTTAGAAGATCATCCTTCTTTGCCTTTGATATCGGAAGCCTAGCACTGTATAGTGGTCCAAGATCAATCTTCTCAATAGACCTGCGTCTACCACGGTCAGCTTGCACCAAAATATGCAAGAAAGTATCCTTTTGGATGTCATATTTATATTGGATCACATACGGCTTTGTTTTCTCAAACCTCAGCCATTTAATGGACATCCAGTTTACTGCGTCTCCATCTGTGTTCTTCGTTCTGTTTTTGATTATATCAGCAGTGAGTCCTTTGATATTACGAAAGTCGGTATGTTTCAGTACTTTGACGGTGTAGGGGCAGGGTTTTTTCCGAGCACCTCTTATCACGATTTCCCACTCACGAGGTGTATAGATCTTCTGGTGTCTCCTTGCACCCTCAATTGTTGCGTGCATTGAGTCCGCTTCAAGACAGCTGTGCCCTGACTCCATGTACTTCAGATCGATGCAGTGCAAGTGTACTCTGGACGGCAAAAAGCATGGCCCCTGCCATGTACTGGTTGCGGTTTTGACCGCCACATGTGTCCGAGAAAGATGTAAAATGTCTGACCTTTTCCGGTAAGTTATCGAGATAATCAAGCATGGCTGTCGCAATCTCATTTGCACCTCTCCCACCTTCAGTCTCATCCCACAGGTAACATGTGCCGTCTGCAGAAGCATTGTCGTATATAGTGAAGTTATATACTGAAAGCTTCCTTTTATAATAGATCTGTGCATCACCAGCAAAGGGTGTGGTAAGTATCGCCTCTAAATCAAACGTAACTGCATGGTAGTCATCGCTGTCCCTGGCTCGCGTTTTATCCAAGTCTTTTTCTGTCATAGAAGCAGTTTCTCTCTTCTTATGCTCTTCCCAGTTTTGGCGAAGTGTCTCCTTGTCTTGGTCAGAAGCAGAATTGTACGCATTGCAGATTATGCATTGGTCTTTCTTTGGAATATGGAAACCCAAATTGTATTCAGTTACAAAGACTTCCCTGTAACGACTTTCTTTTACTGGATCAACTATGTTGTTTTGGAGACAGTATTCTGTGTACATCCTATACATTTGTTTTACGTTTAAATCCGATGACAGGTATTGCCTGCTTGAATCTTTGCGACAATAGTGTGGTTCAACTCTGGGAAACAGATTAATATGGTCCCTAACATGCTGCAATTTTTCCTCAGACGTCTTATTGATGGGGCTTTTACCAACACGTTTATCCTTAGCCGCATAACAACCAGATTGCCCCTTACCCTGTAGAGCGTGAGTAACTATCGCTGAACTAATGGACAATGTCTTACAAAAGAAATCCTTGCACACTCGCTTTTTTGCATTGTTTATGGAGAAATGATAAGCACAAGATTTTAGTTTTTTCTTTTTCTCTACATTTTTGCGGCTGCATTCTCGGCTCACCTCACTTTCGGCTATCATTGATACGATGAACGCCTTTTGCTGGGTCACACTTCCAAGCTCATAGTATTCGCGACAGAGGGCCACCCTCGCTTCATACGTAAAATTGTCGGTACATCTAAAGCGGCACTTCGTTGTAGTGCACCTAGCATCTAGTGGCTTTTTCGCAAGGACACGTTTTCCTCGGCGAGTCACATACTCTTCTCCTGCCCCCCGACATCGCTTACGGATATTACGTTTCCAGCTGTCTTCATCTCTTTTCTTCTTTCGCCCCCGAGCGTCAGACGTTCCATGATCTGATACAGCGGCGTTGGGATTATAAGGTCTTTCATTAATTTGCACAGGAGAAGGACCACAAGCATCTTCTTCCCCGCTCTCATTCATCGAACTCTCGTCTGGGTAGTACTCTGTGTCATTTGGATCTGAGTATTCTCCTTCATTCTCACTATTGTCAGACTGACTTTGACCTTGGCTTGACTCAATCTGCTTTAGGATATTGTCTATAATATTATCTGGATCATCACTTGGTTCCAGTACTGCTTCGTCGGGCTCGGGATCACTTTTTTCTGATCCATCCATAATAATGGCAAGAGCAGCATCCAGGTCGAAGAGCTGTCTGTTACTTGCCATGTTTCACTAATAAGTAAACAAAACAGAACCCTTGAAAACAATATTTTATATTACGTCAGCAAAAAATATATTTCCTTTAAGAATGTAGGACTGGTCAGGCGTCGTGGGTGCGTATTTTTGATTGCGTATTTTAATAGTCAGCATCATTTGTACTTATTTCTGTGGTCAGTTACTTCAGAAATGATCATTCCTGGAGGGCTTCCAATATTGTTATGGATTATAAGTTCATAAAATTACACTCTATGATATACAACAACGACGCACCGACTTCCATAAATAATTAGTATACTTTTGTAGTTTTAATCTTTGTGTTTTAGTTGCCTGATAACTGAGGAGTATGCGCCTGCCGCACATGTCACTTTTTTACCTATAAACTATCAAGATTTATTTATCTAAATAGCTTCACTCACAATGTCGGACCAGACCTAAAGTGGGTTATGCCTGTAATTACATTAAATGACATACAACTACTAACCGGAATTTGTTAACAGTTATCAAGCAGTATAAGTGTAAGCCTCTCTCTACGTTAACTGTTACTTATATTAACGACAAACAGTTAATACCCAACAAAGATTTCCGTTTCAGACATTCAATTTCTGCCACATGTGAACTTCAAAGTAGGACCGCACAAAATCAGTGTTCACACCTCATTGGTCTAAAATAAAACCAACCTAAATTTCGACAAATCAGATAACCAGATTATCACGGATTTACTCACATTTAAAGATATGTCCAATATGCTCGGCAAATTTCTGTGCACAAAAATAATATGTCCATACATAGTACATTTGTGCTCCAATCGAACGTCGTACTTGGTGCACAAAAGTTACATTTTGACACATAGTCGATTTGTGCTCCAAATACCTCTGCGCTGGTGGACATATGACAAACGTTTATCTTTAATTTAGCCGAATGGAGACTGATGGACAAATAATGTGTGTGCTCCAAGAAAGAAAAAGATAAATCGCCACAGTGTGAAGTGAAAATCTAAAAATCACCAAATTTGGACTTATCACCATTGTGCTCCAAACCATCGATATCGTAGCCTATATATTTTACAGGCTGAGTATCAAGTAAACAAACGATGACGTTATACACTATGTATGCCTACAGATTTGCTAGAAAATGAACGAAAAAGTCGATTAAAAGCGATATATTATTGAACATAAGGGCAAGTTGGATCTCTAAAGACCTTCTGGACATGATTGACTGTAAAGATCTCGCAGATGGCAACTGATAAAAAATGGAAAATACACTTACCATGGAAATTTAATATTTAGAGAGAAAATGGCGGACTCCAGACGAAGAAAGGCGTTCGTCATTGTGACAAATGTTGACGTTCTGTTAAGGAATTCACGACATTTTTTAAAGGAATATTCCTTAACATATGGCGTAAATTCCAGAAACATGCTGTAAGGAATCTTTTCCTTACCCATGTTTTGAAAATTCGTTATTCGGTTGTGGAATATTCCTGTAGATGCTCAGGAATATTCCTGAAATTTCGGTTTTTCAGTGTACTTGCTTAAGCCAACTTGTTCCCTCAAACTACATTTATGAACACTACACACATGGGGACAGGGAAAATTGTATGGACTAACATAAAGTTTCTTATTGAGTTAAACATGTGTCACAACGTACGAGTTTTATTCCAAATCACAAGATTTGTTACAATGTTGACGAGTTTTGTCACAAAAGGTTACCAGTTTTGTCACAAGAGCGCCAGCTTTTGTTACATGTCCCAAGTCTTGTTCCAACCCTGCCGAATTTTGTTACAAATCAATGTTACGAGTTTTGACACAAACCGTCAACAGCTTTTGTAACAATTTGAATATGACACGAGTTTTCATACAAAAAGTCAACAACTTTTGTCCCAAAATGTCAGCTGTAGGCAATTTCATAGTGGCTGATAGCTTTGCTCTCCGAAAACTTTCGACGGAACATGTAGTTGTCACCTTGTCCTCCCGCGAGTCCATCCGTCATGATTTCTTCGCTTGACCATGTCCCTGTTATTATATTGAGGATTGCTTTGAAATTTGGCTGGTATTTTGCCCTTTATGGGCCACTTGTCACATACTCCCGATATTTTTTTGTCTTGGTCATATTGTGTTTAATATTCATAGGATTATTTTGAAACTTGGCTGGTACAAACCCACTACCAAGTAGTTGTGTCATGTGTGTGGCATGTTCCAGTTGTGTTGATGTTTTAGAGTATTTCTCGTATTCTGTCAAATTTCGTGTGCGTATATATGAGATAGGGTATCCTCGTCCTTTAGTTTGGCTTTAGATTGTGTGAGCTTTTCTCGTGGGACAAGTTGTTACTCATCTAATATAACACTCAAGACGTATATTGAAAAAAGCGAGATGTTCACTATCATCAAATAAGTGGGATGGTTTTATTACGATATAAGCATGCTACTTATCCCGATGGATCATTAATGAGGGCGATTGTCATAACTCCAATCTGAACAAACAAACCGTTCATTGTCCCGTTGGTAAAGCGATATTGCTACCTCTTTTTTAAACGTACACGAGATTATAAAACAGTGCATACGAGCTCATTTTCATTTCTGTTTTCAGTTCTATGGGTTCAACAGGAATTAAGTTTGGTTACAGGCCTATAGGAACGTCTATGTATAGTAAAATGTTCTAAAAAAAACATGAACCCCCCTCCCCTACCCCCTTCCAATACATAACAAAAATAAGAACTGAGATTGAAATTTATAATTTGTTCGAGCGTTATTTTTTTAATTGAACAAACACAATACACCAGATATGGTTGGAAACAGTTAAATATAAACAGATAACTCATGTTTTGCGTAAAATACTGTCCTAAATGCCTGAAATACCCTCTGATAGACTGCAGGTCATTTTGAATGTGACGACCAAAAAGGTAGTCGTGAAACGTACAATTTCCATATCCTCTTAAGGGCCCTACAGTTTCGGTACATTTCAGAAATCCTCCAATGCCTCAATTATAAAACTGATCGAGCCTGAAAGTTAACAAACAGAGTTTTTCGGTCCCTCACATTATCACGAGGACACTTTTTTGTGGCCCTCCATATGGTACGGAAGTTGTACGTTACACGGCTACTTCTTTGGTCGCCACATTCAAAATGACCTGCAATCTATCAGAAGGTATTAACGCACGTAAATCGCATAGGTTATCAGACTGTGTCCGGAGCGTGTTAAAGCCGAACGGTAGCAAGCGGAGATAGCCGAAGTGTGTTCCGATCGCTTACTTGACATCAACTTTATCTAACTTCAACTGATACAAGTTTGATGAGATAGTCATGTAAATTGCAATGCACTTATTTGTGACATTGTTTCCTTGCAAACAAAACAAAAGTCCCAAGTATTTGAAGAGATCGAATAATCTGTTCTCAAACTAACACTGATTATTTTACTAGTTTAAGTAGAAACCGTGATATAGTCTGCATTCTACCCCGTTTAATTACCCAAAATGAACGAAAAAAGACTTTGCCTTGGATTGAACTTTATCTGTTCGCCTGTACAGGTAGGCCTATGGTAAATTACCCAAATGAAGACGATTTCACCCAAACGATCTATTCGTCATCGTCGCATTCCCAATGCTTTGCAGAGAAATTCCACTGTTCCCCTTTTCCCTAGCCAGGCTGTTCTTAGTAACGGTTCAATCCCCATCTTCTCTAGCCAAGATAAAATCTGCATGTCCCCATTCCGTGTTTTACCTTGGCGGACTATTCCACTTGAACCCGTAAATCGAACAGCTCGTTTTGATTGGATGCGAGTAAAACTTCTCGCAGCTAATCAAATCCTCGGGCGCTTACACTGAAAATAACATAATGGTGGCTGTGTATACCTCGAACTTCTGTTTAACGAGTGCTGATTGGCCAAGACCCTGTAAGCCTAGGAAAGACAACTCTTACATTCTCACCAGTGGGCGCTGTTCGATTTACGGGTTCAAGTGGAGTCGTCCGCCAAGGTAAAACACGGAATGGGGACATGAAGATTTTAACTTGGCTTGCGAAGATGTTCAATCCCATGATTTTAACCAGGAACATATTATTGACGTACTGATGTGGAATTAGAAGCCGCTTTGTGGTTTATCGGGCAACTATTGTAGGTATGCCAATCAAAATTTCCCCCTTCTGTTTATTTTGGTATTTTTTTTATTTGGCTTGGCTTTATTTGGAAATTCAGCATACTAATACCGGCAAACAAGGTAGGCCGACACATCACGGCTTCGAGTTCAAGTCAAGGGAAGGATTGTTTCGTTCTTTTGGTGAACAGTTGTCTTCATGTTGGTAATTCGGCATATATTGTCTACATTGGGTACCAGGTAATTCACATAGCCGAAAAAAACAATAAATCCCATCACCACTTCAAACGTTTCAGTGTCACCAGGATTAGGCCTATGTTATATAAATTTATATATAACTGATTGGTCGATCATATGAAAATCAAAAAATCAGCATTTGATTTTTTCTTTGTGTTGATTTAACTACCTTTCCAAATAAATTATGGTAATCTAATTTACTCCCAACTCAATCTACTTTTTAAAAAAGGTTATAATCATCAGCCAGCATTTGTTGCAAATCCTGTCGACTGTTTAAATCAAAACTCGTGACATGCAAAATTTGGTACAAACGCTGTCCACTGATTGTATCAAAACACGTGACGTGTTTAGAACAAAACTGCTCAAGATTGGCACAAAACTCGTGAGTTGTGACACAGCTCGTCGACCTTGTGACAAAACTCGTGAGTTGGAATTAAACTCGTACGTTGTGACAAAACTCGTTGCGACAACATGGGATATGGGACTCAGGATATGTCATTAGTTGAAGACAGAAAAGAGATTGAGTTTAATCGGGAGAATTTTCTGGAATGCTTTGTAATATCCAGTAGTTCCACTGATTAGTTTAACGTAGTACACAAGTAGTGTTATTCCGCAAAACGAAAACTCCATATTGACTCAATATTTCGACTTTTACTCAGTCATCATCAGGAGTGAGGTACATTAGCGACAACATTGGTATTGACAAAACAGATAAAGAAAACAGATTAGGAGAAACAGCAGGAACTAACTGGCATGGCTAGGGGATATTAACAAAGAGGTGCAGATAGTCTTATCTTAAGAATTAGGACATAGTTCATCGAAATAAGACAAGTTCTTTAGATGTTTTTAATCCACTGTTTAAGACGGGCCATATCTTCAAATACACAGAGCTTCTCTGAACAGGATGTCTGACCAGTGAAACATTTATTTTATCCGCATTTATTTACTCGTTGATTTAAAATCGCACATATCCAACAAACTGAAGCTTTAAAGCGCTCCATTATAAAAAAACCGACTGTCATCCCCTTTTACAAGGCAAAGATTATGATGAAAGAACTATTGCTCGTTTCCAATATGCATGCCTGTTAAGTCGTTTGCATATTTGAAGGACTGAATCACATGCTTAAGTCTGCAAAAGACCCGTGTTAAATGAACAACCGCTTGAGTAATAGGGTGACGCCACAGGTAACGTCTAACATCCAATCCAATGCATCCATTTAAACCACATACGACAAGTCGCACAGTGAGAACGGGCCTTTACGGGAACCAATTCAAATAGCCGGGATGTAAAAGTTCATTGGGAAGTTTTTGTTTATAAGAAACTTCCTTATAGTTCATACCGAAGAATATATATAGTGATTGGTCGATCATATGAAAATCAAAAATCAGCATTCGATTTTTTCTTTGTGTTGATTTAACTACCTTTCCAACATAAATTATGATATTCTAATACACTCCCAACTCAATCAACAGAGAACTCTTATTCTATACTTTATTTTTAAATTGACAAAAAAATAGTTATTTCTTTATCAACGAAATTCCACCGATATTTGTCAGCTTATGCACTTTGGATAAAAAACATGATTTTTCATTTTATATGATCTCTTGGTGGAATCAAAGCTTTTGGTTATTTTTTTACTTGTCTAATAGATGTTATGTTTGAATACGCATATATAAAAAGCGTTCCATCAAATTCAACTGACTAAAGACAAACTTCTGTCCGTCTAGAACTTTTGTTTTATTACTAGAGATTAAAATTGGGTTTTAATGTCCAAAAACATACTACCTACGGTCTAATGATATGCCCCTTTTTAACACAATTAGAAACTTGTCTCCATGTTGTTTTTAGAGTCAAGAAGATTTTCCCTGCGTCCGTGTGCTTTACTAAAACTCTCCATAAGCACAAATAAGTTAAAAAGTAAGAGTTCTACAAAACTAGCAATCTAGTTTCGAACGTTTGTGCTTTCCACTAGTAGCTTGACGTCATAATTTTGCTCGAGCATTCTAAATTCTAAGCATTCTATTGACTCTTGTCTCCTGATAAAAAAATGATCAAAAATGTCCACCCCAAGTTTGATTAAAACGTTTTACTTTTATACAAAGCGCAATGTGGAGAATGTTGTACCATCCTTATGACAAGTGCTTGGAAGTCATGCAAAAAAACAACTGTATATAAAATCAGTTCTTTCAATGGCTTTTAGAAGTTGAAAGGTTACAATAGGGTGAAGAATTACTTATGGATAACAACTTCTTGGTTGACGTAATAGTATAAATTAATTAAGAAAAGTAACAATAGGGAGCGCATGTCACGTGTGAATTCCACAAATTTTCTGTCACTGGCACTGCATTGCGCATGTGACTGGGCGTTTTTCGTTCTAAAATGACGTTTAAATCTGACGTTATGGAACAAAATACGTCAAATGGAATGGCAACGTCATCAAAAACGTTCTTAATGGTGTCATCTGTCACCGGATATCACAAAATCTCGTAATAATTCTTATGAGACTTGCGCTCCCTATAGAATTAATTTGATCCTCCAAGAAAATCTTCAGCGAACCTAACTCACCATACTTAATTCTATTGGTGCTTTTCTTAATTAATTTATAAAATTACGTACCTGCCCCAACTTGTAATTCTCTCATCTGCTATATAAATGAATAAATTTTTGTTGTTTGTCATTGACTTTGATAACGATGTAAGAGCTACATCGAAACGTTGTCACCCAATAAACCAAAGAAGTTGTTATCCATAAGTAATTCTTCACCTTATTATAAAATCAGTTACCACTTTTTTTTTATAAAGCAGAAGAATAGGAGTTACGTGAAAATGTCCCAACGTCTAAAAGAAATATTCCAAAAATAACGAATGCCAAAATTATTATCCCCACACTCCCGACGCTTTTTGCCGAAGGTCTTGGGTCGTCAGCACTCGTGAGTTTCCGTCGAGTTGCCGAAAATTTACGAGCATCAAGAGTTAAACTGTTTAAAACAGTATCAATATGTTCCACCTCCGCCTCTTTAGTTGAAATGACTCTTATTGGACATCGGCAACGACATTTAGATGGGCTGATTCTTCCGGAGGTATCTGAAATAAGATGTATGGACAGTTATCGGCAGCAGTAAAAGATATATAGTTAGTTTTCTTTTATTTGCCGGAAAATTTCTAGCGCACGAACCTTTACAATAATGGACAGTTGGAACCAACTTTTCCATCAACTGAAATGTTATCAGATTATTAGCCTACCTTATGTTTTCTCGGCCATTGATGAATATTAGTTTTAGTGGTATTGTACACACATACAATTTTTCGATATGACCATCGGCTTATGTATTCATGTTCACGTTTCAAAACAATTGAGTTTTACCAAATATTTCTGCAAATGATGGGTGTATTGATACAATAATATAAGCATAGGCATAGGCTTATGACATATGTTCCTCGCCTCACGCATTTGACGTGTTTACATGCGTGTTTATTTTCACCGTCAACTGACTAATGGTTCCTCCACGTTTAATCAATAGAATAGACCATGCTATTTATATAGATTTAACCGTCTTCTGGTGAAATATGAACAGTCAGTAGTTGTTTGAATTTGACATGAAAAGTCCAATTTGGTCCTAATATCAATTGCAAAGGTATTCCAATGGCTTAAGGATTAAAGCCTTAAGTGTCTCAAAACCACCAACGCGTCATAGAAATATAAACATAATCAAAATATTTCCATTATTTATTGACATTTTGTTAATAAATATATCATGGCATGTACTTTTTGTTTAATTCCGATATACAGCGGGTAGGCTATCCATTTATTGATTGGACTAGCATTGAAATAAATCTATTGGCACAAAAATATCCTTCTGAAAGACTTACGTCAATAGCTTGATAGGGATCAATATCGCCAATACACGACAAAACACAATAATCGGACGCAATGACTCAATATAATATGGATACAACAGTGTGCACATGACAGCTTGACACGTGGTCGTGTATACTTCTATTATAGATTGAACTACTGTATTTTTTAACCATCGAGTATTATAAATATTCTGACAAATAACTACGTTTCATCCGTTATATTACTCTTTACAATGAATTTACTTTCCTTTGTAGCCCTTGGATTGAAATCGACGTTCAAATTTATTTGCTTTAAGGTGTTCGGAAAGAACGTGGCATTTATCCTGCTTGTTTACTTTTTTATTTTTGTTGTTGTTTTTTGTGTTTTTTTTTTTTGTGTTTTTTTGTTTTTGTTGTTTGTTTTTTTTTTTGGGGGGGGGGGGCGGGGGGGGGTTATTTTTTGGGGAGGAAAACTGTGTTCAGCTCGATCAATAAATCTACCTTTTTTACATTGACTGTAAAACATTATATACAGTCCATGTAGACTACTACAGTCTATTCAGATTAATAGGCGGAATTTAAATTGAAAATTGCTTTGAAATTGCGAAATGTCGGAAAATTGAACGGTATGGGTAATTGGCTTGCACCTGTTTTTCTTTTTCGATGCTTGGTTTTCTTACCTTTATAATCTGTGGTGGTGAGGACATCTTGTTGTGATGGATTAACTGTTGTTTCAGCTTGTTTCCTTGTTGTCCACTGCGTTACATTTGTGGCAACATTTTTATTGAACGGTGACGTCGTAGAGCTGCTTATAGGTAGATTGACATCAACTGTTTTCAGAAGTCCTTTATATCCGGTAGTTGGAACGACCGGAGACGTGTTTTCACTCTTTTCTATGGTTGGCTTAATTAACGCTGACGTAAAATTTGTGTAATTCTTTGAAATAGACCTTAAATTCGTCACACCCTGTGTGTTATTTTCTACGATATGTATAGGAGTGGTAGTTTCAGTTTCTGTCGTCAGATTTTCCCATTTTGCCGTCGACGTAACAGACGTGGTTGTATAAGCTTTTCCATTGGTGGACCTTCCCATGGGTAGATATGTCAATGCGTTTGATGACGACCTGTATAACGAAGTAGCATGTGTGTTTTGTCTGGTTTGGATAAATGGCTGCGTTATACTTTTACTTGCTTTGGTCGAAGTTGCATTGTACAGTACAAGAACATTTGGAGAAGTATGTAGTAAACCTAGTTCCGTCGATGTGGTTGCTTCATTTGAGGGTAAATCCGACACAATTGACGTTGCTTCAGCATTTGTTGGAACGTTCAAAGACGTGCTTTGTTTCTCCTTCCATACTAAAAAGGACAACGTGGTTGACGCTTTTCTTCTCGTATCTTGTAAGGGGACAACAGGTGTAGTGTCCCTTGGGGCACCAATTACAGACGTACTGTGTAGTTCACTGGATAGGACAAGGGCTGTGTTTGTTTCCTCTGTTGTTTTACTCGTAAATGATGCGCTTCGTGTCGTTTTGTGCTTCAAATGGGTCGCTAAGAAACCAGACACTTTCCTCTTTGTAGTAACGGATTTCGGAAAAAGTGTTGCTAACAAACTAGCAGCTGTAGATGGAACACTTTTGGTTGAACAGCCAGTGTGGGGAAAGTTATCTGGATAGGAACTTGTGTATTTTGCAAAATGCAATCCTTGGAAGGTGTCAGCTGAAACAAAGGATTCGAGTTAAAAGTTTAACCAAAACATCATACAAATAAGCAGCATTTTTTCATAGGTTACTACATAACAAACCAGAGTTTTGGCGTACATTATTCATACGAACGGATGCGCCAATAAGCTAAAACAACCAACCAATTAACAAAACAAAGTCTTACTCATGGACTCTACATTCTTTCTAGTTACTGGACGTGGCGTTAAAGTTAGGCTTCCCCTTTAGTAGAAATTTTTAAAACAATACCAGAGAAGCAAAATTTCAGGTCCGTTCTCCCGCCATTTGTTTCCTTCAAGTTCGATAACAGTTCAGAATGAGAAGTGGCCAAGAAAATTCGACATATCTTGTACGATTTCTTGTAGACAATTCCCCAACATTCAGAAGTCCCCACGTAGCTCAGACAATTTTCTTGACACTTCGTTCTGGTGTCGACATTTGATAATTCAACAATACGCTCAGGGGTAACGTTTGGTTTTTTATCTTCCCGGGTCTTAAAAGAGCATCTTCCTACAAATGTAAATACAAGCACAATTGGATTTCCTTGAGTTATATTTGAAATACGATTTTTTGGTTGTGCAACTGACACATTAATCCAAAGGGGCTGCTTCTGAAATTGTTTATGCTTGTTACTCTCCTATGTAATTTTATGATCGGTCGTAACTGATACTGACCATAAGTGTTGAGATGATAGTTTATCCGAGGATTAGACTTACCAAAAGACGTTTGGAGAAACAGGGTACATATATAGTCTGTGTAAGTTACGCATATAACAATATTTATTGGTTTCGAGATACTTTTTGGGGTTTGAACGAGCTATGAGTTACTACCAGCCAAAATCATGACGTCAAGTAACCTTCCGATAACATACAGATGCACTGGGATATGACACCGTACTGTCTTTTAGATTTCTGAGAAATCGCAACATTCAGTTGTCAAGATAATGCATTCAATATCATGCTTGCCTAAAAGAAATGTATTGGTTAGTACAGAAACGTTTTGTATACAAACAAAAAATGACCCAATGCTATACCAGAACATTATATATATTTTTTAAAAATCAATAAAAATATGTTTTTCTGGTAAATGAAGTTAATCAGAATCATATACCTTCATATTTTTGACACATCACACTGCCGATTTTGCTGTTACAGCTAGTAGTCGTCCAGCTCTTAAAATCGAGACTTTTGTCCGCCAAAACACAATATTTATCCCAACTGTTAGATATCGACCAAAACGTTTTAGTTTCGTCTAAAGCTTCACATGAGCTACTCCATATAAACTCTTTGGTGCTAGACGTGTACCCAATGTTATGTAGACCGATCCAAAAATCCTTCCTAAAATCCAATAAATATCTGATATACTTATTTTTAACACACTTAGAAACTTGTCTCCATGGTTATTTTAGACAAGACGATTTTCCCTGTGCCCGTGTGGTTTAGTGTTAATTGATATATAGACTGATGATAGATTGACGTCACAACTGTGAAGCCAGTCGAAAACAAAAAGCCGGGTTTATTGCGAAAACCAAGATGACAGACTCCTTCAAGAAACGTTCATGCAACCAACGTAAATGTCCTGGTTCGTTCTTCAACAAACATATTCACTGCTTCACTTCGCTAAGTTGGCTGTATATGGTCTAAACAGGGAAATCCCAAAACAGTTGTAAAAATAATAGCCATTGATGTTTGCCTTGTAAAAGATAATTTATCGTGATAACGGTTGTATTTCACATTGACGCAATATTACTGTTTGTTTCAAGAGATACTTGTACAAGCATAGATATCTGGTCCGGGCAGTGAGATATACACGTGACAGCTGCCATTGTGTTAATTGGTATATTTATGGACATTAAAACACACGGGTACAGGGAAAATCTTCTTGTCTAAATTAACTATGTAGATATTATGAATAGTTAAAGTCGTCAAAGAACGGTCCTAACCAATGGATGTTAGGATACGAGTTTAGCAAAAAAGCTTGCATCTCTACACCCCAATTGGTAAATAGCTCCTCTGTCATAAGGGGTGTTCTTTACAATGTGTTCCAGCGGGCAATTTGAATGAAGTTTGAAATAGACATATTCGCTGGCTATACGCTGGCTTTATGAGGGTACTTCAATAACAATGTGCATCTTGATTTAGTATAGAGGTGTACTCTTTAAAAGATTTCTTAGCAAGACGTATGGACTATTTTTTATGGACTAGATATATATTTGAGAAACATTAGTGGAAACGAAACAACCTTAGGGTCAGTTCTCAGGTAATCAATAAAGGGGGAAGGAAACATGTATATTTTTCGTATTTTTCGAAGTACTCGGACAGCGACGTCGTTCACGACCTTCGATTAACACAAACTGTCAGGAAGACGCACGGACACAGCAGGGACAGAGTATTACGTCACCACTGTGAGGATACGTACACAATGGAGATAGTGTTTGACGATATATGTTCTGGAGATAGTTAAGCTTTGTAAGCATTGTATGTAACATTGAATTTTATTTGCACTGCGCTAGAAATTTTAATTTTAAGTACACGTTTAACAACACAATTACCAAAAATAGATAAATATTGCCAAAGTTGTTCATAAAAATCTGAGCAGACTAAACAGTGAGCGTGCTCTTTCCGGTTTCCGGATATTCCTTGTGAGAGTTCAAACTATTTATTATAAATCGTTAGCGACGTATTTATTTTATCCGTAGATCGTCATCAAACATCAAAACAAAAACATTACAACAGTAGCAGTAAATAGAAAGAAAATGGAAAATAAATCGCTCAAAAAGATTTCGAATATAAAAGGAAACGGGATAATTTCCGCTCACAACCGATACCTAACCAGTCAAAATTTAACATTTGTGTAACTTTTCTTTTAGGCAAAAGAGTCACAAGAGTTGATAAAATGTTATTGGGTGGAATTCTTAAAAAAAATGCTTCTGGATACAGTGTGTACGTATAATTTCATGTAGAAAATTCTCTCCACCTGTGATTGTGAGGGCTGATCGAAGAAATACGATAACTTACAGCTTTTCGTTCCATGGGCCATTGTCCTTCACGAATTTCTGCATGGCGAAACGAACATCTTCAGTATCCATGGTAACAAGTTCCATTCCAAGCTCGCGACATTGTTCGTTGGCATCATTCCAAGTCATCAAAGGGTATTGCTGATAATACAAAGCTCTCAACTGTCTCTCGCCTTCGGTGACTACAGCTAGAAAGAATTTAAAATCTAATTCATGTTTCTGGCAGATCTGGAAGGCAGCTTGTTTGAGAGTGTATTTGACTCTATTCTATTCCATGCTATTTTTCTAAAGGTAATGAAACTCAGCGACTTAGACTGCAGAACGGTAGGATTCCAGTCCTACACTTACCATCCATATGTTCCGGGTTTGAATCCAACTCAGTCCAACTGACAAACAATGGAAATTAGATTTTCATTTTATCGCCCAATATGAAAAAGTTGCCAAGTACATGTACTCGCCGTAGGTCATATGTTTCCTCCAGGCAAAGAGCCGTTACTCCGGACAAAGAGCTCGGTTTCCTCTCCCATTAAACATGCATACTTGTGAAATATTCAGCATCTAGTTTAAAGCAACAATCAATCAAACTGAAATGTAAGCATTTGTCAGTTAAAGTGGCATGAGCTGCCAGAATTCACACTTCTTTCATCATTTCTGATCGTCACGACAGTAAGAGGCATTGCAGGCCATCGAAAAACTTAATGATTGGCGTTGGAATGAGGAACATCCATACAGTATGTGGCCTGTACGAACCGAAAAGGTGTTCGAAAAGTAAACAAAATTTAAATAACCGGGACGACCATTCAATTATTCTAAGCCAAAGTTAGTTCAAAACAATACTTAATCGTACATTTTCGAGACTAGAAGCACCAAAAAGCTTCTGAATTTTGCGTCTTGAGAAAAATAGCCAATAATTTCAACATTCTGTGTTAACGTCAAAATATCAACATTTTGCCAGCTCATGCCACTTTAGATAAGCGCCTTTTGGAGATAAAAACTCGCCGCCGTCAATCTCCATGGATATGTTAAACAGCATTCAAAGTAAACCAGGTAAAGACATTAATAAAATAGGCCTTAAGCTAAAGTTTGATCAAAACGAAATAATAAGGAATATTCTTACTTACCAAATAAAACAAACTGGACAACGATGACAAAGAATTTCATGTTTTGAAGGTTTTTTCTGCAAAAAGGAGCAATTTCGTAGATATCACAAAAAGTTCGCTAAAAGATAAAGCGAAACCAGATAGGTGGCGGAGAAAGGAGGAAATACCACTCTAACATAAGTTAAGCTTTTCATACATTCTTTTAAAAAATAAAACATTGGAAGATTAAGCGGAGATAATTCACAAAAAAAAGGAAAATGTAGGACCTCCTAAACATAAAACCAAACAAGATAGGTACCAAATATAGGGCGAAATAGAATAAGCGTATTTTAGAAAAGTCATTGATTGATTTATTGATGTGTTACGCCACACTCAAGATTATTTCACTTTTTGTAGAAACTCAAACGTATTGACAATACTTACCAATCTGGAGCACGATAAGAGATTCCGTACATTCTTTACAATAATAAGACATTAGCAGTTCAAGTCGTGATGTTTTTCAACAGATCCAACCGGGATATATAGGACTACTTTACATGTCCATATCACTTAACGTGCATGCCAAAATATCACAGTGTTTAAGATGTCAGCCGTACGACGATCCGAAAATCGTTGATTAAATCCAGTAGTACCACCTCAGTTGTTCATAAATTTGGCACTTCAGTACAATGTGTTTCTATCCAAACAGAGATCATTTAAGACCATTTAACACGCAAGTCTGACAGAATCGGCTTGCCAACATGTCGCCAAAGCGTTTATGACGTCACTCATCTGACAGTCAACAACCATTTCAATTGTTCAAAATTACGACAATTCAAAATCCATTTAAATCCAGAAAATTAAGAACTGTTGAAGATAGTGTTTACCTATTTTGACGTCTGACAAAATCCGATACACGTGTTTTCAACACTCTCTTCAAAATGCAAAAACAATAACAGCAGAATTAATACCACAAAAACATCGTAGATAAAAGTATCTTAAATAAAGAAAAACGTTTCTTTGTCACGGCATCGTGCTTAGTCGCAGGTGTAAAACCACAATGATATTTGAGATAAAAATATCTCAAATAAAGAAAAACGTTTCGTTGTCATAATATCATGCTTAGTCGCAGGTGTAATACCACAATGATACTTGAGATAAAAGCTTACATGTAATGTATAGGGTTATTGGACACCATATGACCAAGTCGAACTCTCCTAGTTGTGTCTTTTTATGAGTTTCGTTTCCTGATGTTTTATCTTGTAATGATTGATTTCCAATCATTGTTCCACTTATTTTATGTATGTTAGTAGATCAACACAGTGACCTGTTTTTTAAAACACATATTAAATAATCTGTTTATCGAAGAGCGCCAATCAAGTACAAATATGCTCATGTACAATGTAACCAAAAAGCTCAAATATCGCAAAATTCGATATTATATTGATGGGCGATTAAAGCTAATGTTTGCATACTCCGTGTTAAGTAGTGTTGAATTTGACGTGTTTACATACAGTACACGGTCTTCATCGATTGTAGCTGTTTATAGCGTCTTTATTTGGCCCTAACTGAACCAATATTTTTATTGGATTTTGTATCATTGTTTTAAAAAACAAAAAAATAGCGTTCTACGTGCCATTGAATTTGTAATAGCTCATTATAGGCCGGTGGCTGTAACTTGAAAAGTCGCTATAAATAAGGTTCCGTAGCCGATCTCTGGAATATACTTTTTGTATGTTTTCTTATATTCCTTAGGACATACTTTAGCACCAAAAAAAGTTCGTCCACTCAAAACCCCGGCGTTTTCGCAAAAAAGCCATGTGAAAGGAACACTTCTTCGCATATACAGTGGCCATAGGCAAAATGAGTGCTCTCCCCTTACCTCTATCTAATACATATAGACACATCAACATTCCCGAAATATGGTTATTAAATCTGGTAAAATATGACTTACCTAACTTTGATATATGTTATGAAAGGGTTCTATTAACCGGACTACAGCAGCATCAAAGTTTTCCCACTTCGTTGATTCTTTTCTTTTTGACGGAAAACGGAAGTGTCTCGCAACACACACATGGGCCCGGAATACACAGAGCGGCGTAGCGTAAGTTTTTACGTAACTGTCATGACAACACATATTGTAGAGATCTATACGGTCTACGAAAGTTACGCAAAAAAATACATCTACTCAGTTTTGTGAAACAGGCCACTGGCTATTACTTTTTCCACCAATACTACGTTTTTGGTCGTTTCCATAGACATAGGATTAAAGGTAGACACTATTTGCATCCCTCTGCCGTATATGAGAGAAAAGTCAAAATAAACAGATTTGTATGAGGATCAACATGTTTATGCAATCTATTAACACTTTACATTTTTAACTCTATATTTTCATCCGATTTTTCCCCGCTGCTTCACGTAACAAACCTGCAAAATATATATAGTAGGTCTAATAATGTAATTTTAAAATCAGACATGTGGGCCAGACAACATATAATTTAAGTTAGAGATACAATAAATGTATTAAAAATTTAATGCAAGCTTCGGTGATATTAGTTTAATCTAAGAATTTTCGGTAGTGAGAGGGGGTGAGGGAGGGGGGGGGGGCAATTAGGCAATTAAACCATTTAAAGAGCTTCTCCCACACCCAGCAACCCATACAAACCATTTGCGCTGTAAGGAATATACTTTTTGATTGGTTGTTTAACACCGTATTCAAGTTTATTTTGTTTATAGGCCTATAGTGGCATTGGCAGGATTATTACCAGAAGAAAATCAATGTCAGATGACACCCCAAAGGTCCTTTCTGTTGGTTTCTGGCTACCGTTCAACTTGAGGCTGATCGATAACTAATTGTCAACAAATTTGGTGTCTAAATCGAGAATAGAATTTCCATCCTCACAGGTATTGGGATGGATGGATGGATTGACGTTTTACAATTCACTCAAATTTTTTTCGCATGTATGATGGTGTTGCCAGGATTATTGGAGGACACTCAGAGAAACCAGGCTAAATCTATATCCCTCCCCCAAGAAAACCCTGACCTTTCGCTGGTTCCTGGCGACCATTCCACTTACATCGTTCATGGCCCCCTGAGTGATCGATAATTTACCTCACACATGAAGTGTCACAGTAAATTCCGGATTATTTAAGAAAGACATCTACTTAGTACATAGCAAATCCACACTAAATCGAATTATTGTATTAAACATAGGGGGTATTAACAAATATTTATATGGCGGCGTTGCCAGGTTTAGTGGGAGAGGAAACCGGGCTCATTGTCCGGAGGAAAACCCAGGACCTTCGGCGAGTACTTGGCAACTCTTCCACATACGGCGATCGAGTGAAAAAATCCACTCAGAAACTTTTAAATATGTATTTGGTCTGAGTGGGATTCGAGCCCGCGTCGCATCGATAGAAGGTCTGTGTGGGACTGAGGGACGATCCCTAACCCACTGGACAACCGAGGTCCCGGCAGCACTGCCGAAGACCGTGTAGCAGTTCGACTGCTTTTTCTCGATCTTAACTTTTTCGGTGTTGGGGCTTTAATAGGAGCTTCAGACTTTCTTTTTTTTGGCAGCCTACATTCGTTAATTGTTTGTGAAATGCTTATAACAGGATCGATGATACCCAATATTTGTTAAATATGTCATTTTTCTCTCTGACCGCAATTCTGATTTGATTTGATTTATTCACCGGATAAAATATTACAATTGTTATATTCATTTATATTTGTGGTCTGGCGGGAATAAAACCCCAAGGGACTGTTTAAATTGAAGTCTATCGTACATCTTTTGACACTGCTCCATCTAGTTCTAGTGAAAGGCAATTCAACTTCATTTTCCCTGCTTTGTGTGTGTATTGTACAGGAATAAGTACTTGATTTTCCATCCGATCGCTCTACCATCTTGCTGTCATTCTGTATGTTTACAAACTATTGTTTATATCGGAAATAGAATTTCAGCGATCTGATTGGCTTGTTCAAAAATTATACCGCCAGAAACGAGTAAGTAGGTCACAAAGGTTAAAGATAGGTCAGAAACATAAATCGATATTCAGTTGATGATATCTTATAAACGCCGGGGTTCTGCATGGACGAACTTTTTTTTATATATTCTTTAGTTAATCATTACTATTTAAAAACTATCGGAACGTATATTCTTGAGATCGGCTACGGACTGATCGAATTGAAGCTTCGGCCACCAGCCTATTAACATGTTGTTTTTCTTTCTTACGTTTTGGCAATCGTTATCAAAGGTACGGCTTGGGAACGATCTTCGTAATACGATTGGTCGTGCCACATTCAAGATTATCTCACTAATATGGCGGCGATTTTGGATTCGTTGGACAGAAAACAAGGGTATATGACCAAATAAAATCCCAGGCCAATAGCTGGGACTATAAAGCATGGTCGATTATTTATTTTAATCTAATTTAATCTATTAAATCAACATTCCAAATATATCCTGACTACCGCTGATTGTAAATGCAACTTGTAACTAACCAACCGACTAATCCATCTAATAGCTACACAATGTAGCTGACCAATCAATAAATCAATCTAACAACAAGCATGGCCAATCAACAAATCAGTGTCCCAGCAATCCAACTAATGAACGAATCAATCTACCAACTACCTGACCAATCAACAAATCAATCCCCCAACTAACTAACCAATCAAAAAATCAATCCACATAAAAGCTAACCAATCAAAGAATTAATCCACCAACCAACTGACCAATCAAAAAATCAATCCACATAAAAGCTAACCAATCAAAGAATTAATCCACCAACCAACTGACCAACCAACAAATCAATCCACGTAAAAGCTAACCAATCAAAGAATTAATCCACCAACTGTTATAAACTGACCACCCAACAAATCAATCCACGTAAAAGCTAACCAATCTAAGAATTAATCCACCAACTATTATAAACTGACCAATCAACAAATTAATCTACCAGGTAACCGACCAATCAACAAATTATTCCACCATCTAACTGACCAATCAATAAATCAGTCCCCCAACTAACTAACCAATCAACAAAACGTCAAACTTAAATAGCATTGATCTTTTCCGGATAACAGTTAAATATCTAAGATATTTACCTGATACTTACCTGATTTATGTCGGATAATTATTGTATCGAAGTCTTACTATTTCTTTATTTCTTTGTTACAGCCAATCAGTTTAAATAAAACGAAATTAAGATGAAAAACTGCATTGTCGTCTAATTGATATTAGAACCCCACATCTATTGGCGTTTTCGATCATCATCATGGAAGAAGATATGGCCGAGACAGAACCCATAATGGAAGAGAGTTTGCCAGAGGTTCAACCCAGTGATAGTGTGTCCCAGGTGCCTAGCCAGAAGAGTGGTTCCAAATTATCAGAGTCTGTGAATACCAGCAGACTGAGAGAGGAACAGAATAAAGCAGAAATAGCTGCAAAGATGTCAGCTCTAAAAAGAAAATATGAACTTGAGAAAAGAAAGCATGACTTTGAACTGAGTCTGAAATTAGAGGAAGAAGAGTTACAGCTTCAGACAGAACTGGAGATTGCACAGGCAAGAAGTAAAGTTTTAAATGACTTTGAAAGTAAAAGTTCATTAAGTTGTGCTAAAGATAATTCAAAGCTCTCTGATATAGTTTCTTGTAAATCAAGTAAAGTAAACAAAAAAGAGAGAGAAAGTAGAAAAGATTTAACTAAGAATGGAAAAGAAGAAATTGTTTCGGTAAAACCATTAAGTAAAGAAGTAACTAAAAATGTAAAAGATGGTGATAATGTTGATAACTTTTCGAACCAGTCCACCAAAGAAAATATTCAGCAAAATACTGAAATGAAAGAAAAGGGTCAAATTCAAAAACACACTGAAAACACATATCAAGATTTTCACTTACCTGCCAATACATCACATCCAGATAATCAAGGTTTAAAATACATGAACACAACAAACACTGATTTTCACCTACCTGCCAATACATCACATCCAGATAATCAAGGGTTAAAATACATGAACACAACAAACACTGATTTTCACCTACCTGCCAATACATCAAACACACAAACCATACCAAATGAAAGGTATAATGCAAATAACACACCTGGCTATCAACCTTCATTTACACCTGGTTATCAACCAACATTAAGCCCTTTAGCTCAGACATTTACCCCACATAGGCATGTTAAAAGCAATTTTGACCAAAATTTCCACCCATATAGTATGCCTAACGCCCAAGGGAATAGCCCCGTTTTGCAATCAACTTTGCAATCAGCTAACTACGACCCTTATGTTGTTGACGTAATACGGCAGTTAAGAAAGCCTACACCACAAATTATGAAATTTAGTGGTGACCCCTTGGAATTCCGTAAATTTCTAAGACAGTTTAAGACTAAAGTAGTAAATAACACTGATGACCTTGACGAGTGCTTAAACTATCTTGAGCAATTCACACTCGGTGAAGCACATAAAATTGTAACAGGATTTTCATACCTTGACGCTAACATTGGCTACCCAGCAGCGCTAAACGAGCTCCATGAGAGGTATGGTAATGATGAAGTCATAGCTAATGCATTTATTAGGCGAGCTCTTGCCTGGCCTAATATCAAGGGAGATAACCCAAGATTACTAGATGAATTTTCTATTTTCCTGAACGAATGTCAGAACGCTGTACAGACAATTAATGCGGCAAATATTCTTGAATACCCAGATAATATGAAAAGGCTTGTGGCAAAATTACCTTTCTACTATCACGACAAATGGCGTGGTTTGGTTCAGCAAGTTAAAAGTAAAGGGGAAAGTTTGAAATTTCACCATTTGACTCATTTCGTAAAAGGCGAAGCACTGAAAGCATGTGATCCCACCTACGGCAGGGATGCCCTTAAAGTTGAGCCATCTCACACTGCAAGTAAATTTCAAGGCCCAAGATACAAACAACCTATTAAAGGAAGCTATGCAACAGAAATTGAAAATTCGAGTAAAGTTGCGGGAGCACAGAAAATGGAAACTGTAAAACCAAAGCTTGATTCTAAAGTATGTCTATACTGCAGTGACACATCTCACACACTTGAATTATGTAATCAGCTTTCTGCTCTCCCTTACAGTGACAGAATCCAGTTTGTTAAATCTAAGAGATTATGCTTCGCGTGCCTCACCTTCGGGCATCAAGCTAGAAATTGTAAAGACAGACCAACATGCAAAGAATGTAATTGGCAACATCCCACCTCACTACATGACAGCTCAAGAAATCGAAGGAATGATATAGTAAACAAAGAACACAAAACAGAAACAAAATATACAGATTCAGGTCAGAAATCTGCAAGGGTTAACAATAACACATGTTCAGCTACAGGGGCCGGTGAAGGGTACTGTACAATGACAGTCATTCCTGTCAAGGTACAAATGAAAAATGGGCTTAATCATGTGACCACATATGCCTTTCTCGATCCTGGCAGTACTGTAAGCTTTTGTTCAGAGAAACTGTTAAAACAAGTAGGAGGGAGTGGGAGAAGAAAGAACATCACAATAAATACTATGGGAGCATCTCACACTCTTTTGACAACAGCTGTTAATGGTATGCAGATTTCAGATTTAGATTCTAACAACATCATTGATATGCCCACTGTTTACACCAAAGACAAAATGCCAATCTCCAAAGACCACATTCCCACACCTAATGACATATCGAAATGGACACATTTGCATGACGTCACACTACCTAAGGTCAACGCTGGTATTGACCTACTTATTGGTAATAACATACCAGATGCTTACTCACCTTTGGAAGTTCGTACAGGTCCAAGTCAATCTCCCCATGCAACTCGCAGCCGGCTAGGATGGATTGTATGGAACGTCATTCGTGACAACGAACGAAATATGAGTGAACAAGTTTTTCATGTTCATCATACTGAAGCAGTCGCCATATCAGCAGAGGAAGAAGCTAAACGTCTAGACCAACTTGTACGACATTCTATTAATTTAGATTTCCCTGAAAGAGTAGTAGATGACAGGAAAGAAAATTCACAAGAAGATAACAGATTTCTGAAACAGGTGAAAGACACAATCAAACATGAACAGGGACATTACTTTATAGGCTTACCATTTAAACACAAAGAAACAGTAATGCCAGACAATTCTAAGCAAGATTTACAGAGACTTGAAAGTTTAAAACGGAAATTAAAAGGAAATCAGAAGTTTAGAGAAGACTACAACGCCTTCATGCAACAAATATTGGACAAAGGTTATGCTGAGAGAATCCCAGATGAGAAGGTAAAAGGCGAAAAGGGAAAGATATGGTATATACCTCATCATGGGGTATACCATCACAGAAAATTGGACAAGTTACGAGTGGTATTCGATTGCACTGCCAGCTATGAAGGCACCTCTCTAAACAAAACTCTGCTTCAAGGTCCTGACATGACTAATTATTTGTTGGGAGTCCTATTGAGATTTCGACAGGAAAGTGTGGCAGTTATGGCGGACATAGAGTCCATGTTCTACCAGGTCCGTGTTCCACAAGGTGATATTGATTTCCTTAGATTCTATTGGTGGCCAGATGGCGATTTCGACAGTCCACCATTAGCCCACCGTATGTTAGTGCACATATTCGGTGCTGTGTCTTCTCCTGCATGTGCCAGTTTTGCACTAAGACAGACAGCAGTAGACAACCGAGAAAGGTTCGATTCTTCAACTGTTAAAGGTATTAACAGGAATTTCTACGTTGACGATTACCTATCGTCAACTGCCACCACTGAAGAAGCAAAAGAGCTAATAGAGAAGACTTCTCAACTATGTAGTGAGGGAGGATTTAAGTTGACTAAATGGACAAGTAACAATGCTGAAGTTTTGGAATCGGTACCACTAGAAGAACGATCTAAAGAATCCAAGATACTCCACATCAAACAGGAGGAACTTAAGCCAGAGACTGCTCTCGGGGTTTATTGGATTACAAGTACAGATAGTTTCGGTTTCAAGTCCAGTTATGGGCCAGTGACAAATACAAGAAGAGGGATCTTATCCTTAACCAGTTCAGTATATGATCCGATGGGGCTACTTGCTCCATTTATACTCGTGGCTAAATGTATATTGCAAGAACTTTGTCAACGAAGCATTGCTTGGGATGCTGACATTCCGGACCATCTGCTGAAAAAATGGAATGAGTGGGTGCATGACCTAGATCTACTGGATGGAGTAAGTATAAATAGGTGTTACAAGCCAGAGAACTTTGGAAATGTAGTTTCATGTCAGCTTCATCACTTTGCAGATGCCAGCGACCACGGCTACGGCATGGTGTCGTATATTCGGATGCAAAATGAGGAAGGCAACGTCCATTGTTCCTTTGTATTAGGAAGATCAAGAGTAGCGCCCCTTAAGAAGGTAACTATTCCACGTTTGGAGCTCACTGCAGCTTCTATCCTGGTGAAAATAGACATCATGTTAAGAAACGAGTTGGACTTCAACATTGATAAGAGCATTTTCTGGACAGACAGTATGGCTGTCCTAAGGTACATTGGAAATGAAAATTCCAGATTTCATACCTTTGTTGCCAACAGAATCACAGTTATAAGAGAGGTAACAGAGGTCAAGCAATGGCGGTACGTTAGCACCAAAGTAAATCCAGCTGATTGTGCTTCCAGGGGACTTACAATGAAAACCCTAATAAGTACTCCCCAGTGGTTTAGAGGTCCTGAGTTCTTGTGGAATTCTCCTGAACAGTGGCCAGACCAAAGTCAAGTCAATCACAGTATGGAAGATGAAGATCCGGAAGTAAAACATGTAAAATCAACAGTAGAAGTTGTCAATCCTACATTTGAAAGACTATTTACTCACCTTTCCAGCTGGTACAGATTACTTCAGATCGTTGGTTGGCTACTGGTTCTGAAACTTACCTTGAAACATTGGGTATCCAAAAGCAAAGAGACTGAAAAGGAAATAAGATTTAAGAATTTGAGTAAAGGCACAGAGGATGAGCAACTTAATGCCAAGATGAAAGAGTTGAAACAGAGAAGATTGTCCAGAGGAAAAGGGGTCACAAAGTGTCTAACAACAGAGGATATAAAGGCAGCAGAAAGGGAAGTAATACAGTATGTACAGAGTAAGTCTTACCCGAGTGAAATAGAAGCATTAACTGGTATAAAAGGTACTGAAGAGTTACCAAAGTCTTCCAGTCTACAGAAACTCGATCCCTTCGTCTTGGATGGAATTTTGAGAGTTGGTGGCCGTTTGGAGCGATCGAAATCCTCCTTCGGAAGTAAACACCCCATGGTTTTACCTAAGAACTCACCAGTGTCTAGATTGATCATTGAAGATGCACATTCATCCGTGGGCCACTTAGGAAAGAATGCTATACTTGCACACGTTCGCCAGAAATATTGGATTGTCGGTGCCAACTCCATCATAAAGAAAATGCTATCGAAATGCAGTATCTGCAAAAGATACCAATCAAGACCACTTACACAGAAAATGGCTAATTTACCATCAGACAGACTAAAGCCAGATGACCCACCTTTCACTCGAGTCGGTTTGGACTACTTTGGTCCAATAGAAATACGGAGAGAACGATCGAACGTGAAGCGATATGGAGTTGTCTTTACATGCTTGGCTAGTAGAGCCGTTCATCTTGAGGTTGCTGCATCACTGGATACTGACTCCTGCATCCAGGCAATTAGAAGGTTTGTGGCAAGACGAGGTCCAGTGAAGATGATACGATCAGACAACGGCACAAATCTAGTTGGTGCAGAGCGAGAGTTACGCAAAGAAATAGAAGGGTGGAACGTAAACAGAATTAAAGGATATTTGCTGAGACAGAGTATCTCCTAGGAGTTTAACCCACCCACAGCTTCCCACATGGGAGGAGTGTGGGAACGCATTATTAGGCTTATCCGGAAAATAATGCATTCTATTCTCCACACCCAGACAATTAAATTGAATGACGAGGGGTTGCAGACTCTATTCTGCGAAATAGAAGCTATCCTTAACAACAGGCCCCTTACAGAATCACCGAACAGCCCTAATGATCTGCAGGTTTTAACTCCCAATCATTTGATATTTCACCAGGCAGGAGAAAGTTTACCTCCTGGCCTGTTCGAACCACGTGACAATTACGTGAAGAGAAGGTGGCGTCAAATAGAATACCTCGCAGATCTCTTTTGGCGACGTTGGGTGGCCGAATACCTCCCCATTTTGCAAGTTAGACAAAAATGGACAACTCAAAATAAAAACTTAGCTGTAGGAGACATCGTTCTCATAATGGACAATTGTCCCAGAAATTCTTGGGCTTTGGGCAGAGTTATAGAAACATATAAAGATGCCAAAGGAGTTGTACGTTCTGTTCAGCTCAAGACAAAAACAAACAACATCATTCGGCCCATAGCCAAACTTTGTCCAGTGCTTGAAGCAGACATCGACAACTAAATTTAGTTAGCCCCACAGTATGTCATATAAAACAAGCATCATTTCCCATACTTTCACACAACTCATACACATTTGATGTTTTGATTGTTATTTTCAAAGTCAGAAGAAAATGTTCTTTTATTTTACCTTGTCAAGCTTTGTTTTGGTAAATGCATGATTTCATCCTGGAGATGGAATTTTCTTTTGATTGTAAGGACACGATTGTAATTGGTGTTCATTTTATTTTCGAATTTTATTATAGTTTATTGTAGTTTGGCCTTCAAAAGTTTTGGTAATTGTTCCTTTTATAACAATTAAGGGGCCGGTGTGTATCGGCCAAATTGCTTTCCTATCGGTCTAGGGGAGACTACTCCGTTTGTTTATATAGTAGGTCATTGTTTCATACGTAGATGCTCCCATTTTGCGCGTCATAGCTCATTATCATAAATTCTAAGGAAGGTTCAAGAGCTATGGCTAATGGCACAGAACACATGGTTATCGGAGTGAGGAGTTTCTATTGATCTACAAAACGGTAACGGTGCCACATACTATTTCAGGATATTGTCTTGTATTTTGCATTAAATGGTAAAGCAAACAGCAATTGTTTAGGGTATTTAGTGCTCGCACGTTGTAACCATATTGTTTTATGCAGCTTAGCTAATTTGTACGTTAACTGTAATGCATGTTATTCGACCAAATGCAACAACAACAAAACGTCAAACTTAAATAGCATTGATCTTTTCCGGATAACAGTTAAATATCTAAGATATTTACCTGATACTTACCTGATTTATGTCGGATAATTATTGTATCGAAGTCTTACTATTTCTTTATTTCTTTGTTACAGCCAATCAGTTTAAATAAAACGAAATTAAGATGAAAAACTGCATTGTCGTCTAATTGATATTAGAACCCCACAGTCATGATGGACTAAATCAGATCAAATGGTTATGGAGAGGGATCTAACCACAACAACACTATTGTACGGGTCTAATGTCGTATCACAAGAAAGGAATGCCTTTATTTTCACTGTTATTTGCGCATACATTATCCAGTCAAAGAGATTCTAAGATCTATATAAAGAACCAATGTATGTACGGTTTGGACGACCATGAACTCTTATATCACGCAAGGCTATTTATACTTATATATTAATTATTATGCTTTAGTATCAGTACGGGTTTTGTTTTCATGTCTACTGTGTTGTAATCCTAGGAGAACCAACACCCCTTCCATGTAAATATGTTATATATCATTATAAATGTATTATATTGTATCTAATTATTGCACAACATAAGCTTTAGCTTAACGTGCAATAAAAATAAACTTTATATATAAAAAAACTTACAGCTTTTCGTTCCAATGACCATTGTCCTTCACGAATTTCTGCATGGCGGAACGAACATCTTCAGTATCCATGGTAACAAGTTCCATTCCAAGCTCGCGACATTGTTCGTTGGCATCATTCCAAGTCATCAAAGGGTATTCCTGATAATACAAAGCCCTTAACTGTCTCTCGCCTTCGCTGACTACAGCTAAAAAGAATTAAAAATCCAATTTATGTTTCTGGCAGATCTGGAAGGCAACTTGTTTGAGATTGTATATGCTTGACTCCATTCTATTCCAGAAAATTTTTCTTAAGGTAATGAAACTCAGCTACTTAGATTGCAGAACGGTAGGATTCCAGTCCGACACTAACCATCCATATGGTCCGGGTTCGAGTCCTACTCAGTCCAACAGACAAACAATGAAAATTGGATTTTCATTTGATCGCCCAATATGGAAAATTTGCCAAGTACCTGCACTCGCCGTAGGTCTAATGTTTCCTCCACGCAAAGAGCTCGGTTTCCTCTCCCATTAAACATGGCAACGCCTCCATACTTGTGAAATATTTAGCATCTAGTTTAAAGCAACAATCAATCAAACCGAAATGCCAGCACGTGTCAGTTAATAAGATAAGATTCCTTTTGGGGATTAAAAACTCGCCGCCGACAATCTCGACGAGTATGTTAAACAGTATTCAAAGTAAACCAGGTAAAGATATTGATAAAATAAGCCTTAAGCTAAAGTTTGATCAAAACGAAATAATAAGGGATATTCTTACTTACCAAATAAAACAAACTGGACGACGATGACAAAGAATTTCATGTTTTGAAGGTATTTTCTGCAAATAGGAGCAATTTCGTAAATGTTACAAAAAGTTTGCAAAAGAGATGAAGCGAAACCAGATAGGCGACAAAGAAAGGAGGAAATACCGGTCTAAAATAAGTTTAGCTTTTCGTGAATTCTTCTAAAAAATAAAACATTGGCAGTTTAAGCGGAGATAATTCACAAAAAAAAATAAACAGAAAAATGTAGGACCTATATACATAAAGCCAAACTAGATAGGTACCAAATATAGGGCGAAATAGAATAAGTGTATTTTCGAAAAGTCATTGATTGATTTATTGGTGTGTTACGCCACACTCAAGATTATTTCACTTTTTGTAGAAACTCAAACGTATTGACAATACTTACCAATCTGGACCACGATAAGAGATTCCGTACATTCTTTACAATAATAAGACATTAGCAGTTCAAGTCGTGATGTTTTTCAACAGATCCAACCGGGAAATGTAGGACTACTTTACATGTCCATACGACATACCGTGCATGCCACAATATCCCGGTGTTTAAGATGTCACTCGTATGACGATCAAATAAAGGGTTGATTAAATCCAGTAGTACCACCTCAGTTGTTCTTAAATCTGGCACTTTAGTTCAATGTTTTTTTCTATCCAAACAGAGATCATTTAAGACCATTTTACACGCAAGTCTGACAAAATCGGCTTGCCAACATGTCACCAAAGCCTTTATGATGTCACTCATCTGACAGTCAAAAACCGTCCATAGAACTCCTTTTCACCATTTCAGTTGTTCAAAATTACGACAATTCAAAATCCATCTAAATCCAGAAAATTAAGAACTGGTGAAGATAGTGTTTACCTGTTTAGAAAAAGGTAGCAATCGATTAACACATGTTTGACCATTTGTCAAAAAGCGAAGATATTTATTCAACGTTCGACGATATCCAATACACGTGTTGGTAACACTCTCTTCAAAATGCAAAACAATAAAGCAGAATTAATACCAAAACAACATCCTAGATAAAAGTATCTTGAATAAAGAAAAAAGTTTCTTTGTCATAATATCGTGCTTAGTCGCAGGTGCAATACCACAATGATATTTGAGATAAAAGCTTACATGTAATGTATAGTGTTATCGGACACCATGTGACCAAGTCGAACTCTCCTAGTTGTGTCTTTCAATGAGTTTTGTTTCCTGATGTTTTATCTTGTAATGATTGATTTCCAATCATTGCTCCACTTATTTTATGTATGTTAGTAGATCAGCGCAGTGACCTGTTTTTAAAACACATATTAAATAATCTGTTTATCGAAGAGCGCCAATCAAGTACAAATATGCTCATGTACAATGTAACCAAAATGCTCAAATATCGCAAAATTCGATATTATATCGATAGGCGATTAAAGTTAATGTTTGCATACTCCCTGTTAACTAGTGTTGAATTTGACGTGTTTACATACAGTACACGGTCTTCATCGATTGCAGCTGTTTATGGCGTCTTTATTTGGCCCTAACTTAACCAATATTTTTATTGGATTTTGTATCATTATTTTAAAAAAAAAAAAACATTGAGCGTGCTACGTGCCATTGAATTTGTAATAGCTCATTAACATGTATTTTTGTTTCTTACGTTTTGGCAGTCGTTATCAAAGGCACGGCTTGGTAACGATCTTCGTAATACGATTGTCCGATTGGTCGTGCCACATTCAAGATTATCTCACTGATATGGCGGCGATCTTGGATTCGTTGGACAGAAAACATGGCTATATGACCAAATAAAATCCCAGGCCAATAGCTGGGACTATAAAGCATCTAGCCTGCATGCATGGATCAAGATAAAGGAACGCAAGTCAGATCAGACAATTTGTTGGCCAAGTCATTATAGCAATCCTTCCCACAGGATGCGATTTTGGTTACTCTGGATGTGGAGTCTATGCATAGAAACACTGACATAGATTTGCGTCTTTAATCTATTAAATCAGCATTCCAAATATATCCTGACTACCGTTGATTGTAAATGCAACTTGTAACTAACCAACCGACTAATCCATCTAATAGCTAGCTGACCAATCAATAAATGAATCTTACAACAAGCATGGCCAATCATTAAATCAGTGTCCCAGCAATCCGACCAATGAACGAATCAATCTACCAGCTAACCGACCAATCAACAAATCAATCTACCAACTAACCGACCAATCGACAAATCTATCTACCAACTAACTGACCAATCAACAAATCAATCCACATAAAAGCTAACCAATCAAAGAATGAATCCACCAGCTAACTGAACAATCAACAAATCAATCCGCCAACTGACCCATCAATAAATCAATCCACCATCTAACTGACCAATCAACAAAGCAATCCACTGACAAATCAATTAGCCAATGAGAAACGAATGAGAAAACGGTCGACCCATATCTCGACTTTAACTGACTAAAATTGAATGTCCATTGTGTTTACAACGAATATTTGAATTTGATTGGCTTATCTGTTTTCGTTCATAATCCGATGAGCGAACCAGATCCAGACGTTTTTTTACAACGATATACGTGAATCACCGACGAAACAACAATAGGCCTACTATTATTTATTGAGACGGAGAAAGCAATTAATTTGAAAATATGTTGATTATATTTATTTTTCATTTCGATCAGATTTCAAAGAAATAAAGAAAAACTTGTTATGCGAGCTTACGAAAACGTTTCCACTCATGCCAGCACAGTGTACTGATAGACACAATGAACTATATGCGTGGAATGGACACTTCTCATTGGCTGGTTTGGATCGGACTTTGTAAAATGTGCCGCCATTGATAAGCGCGTGCAGAACAGATTTGGATGGACGCTCCACTATCTCCTGGTAATGGCGGCATTCGAAGCATATCAAGCACCACGTGACCTCCGTTCCACGCATATAGTTCATTGGATAGACACGATATGACGTCATCACGTTGTACAGTCGCTTTGTCTGTGATTGTGACGTCACTTGGCATACATCGTTTTGACATCAAATGTAGCTTGGCGCTCGTTGGTTTGTTTTGATTCTTGAAATTAAAAAAAAACATTCCCTGTGAATATTTTTTTTATTTTTTTACGTAGTATATGTTATGATAATTAAATTATAAGGGTTGACTTCAATGTTTCTTCGGTTCATGGAGTTATGAACGAACTGGCCCCAGTGCAAACTTTTCATAAAACGTTTCGCAGATTTATTTAGTTTGCACAAGGGCAAGTTTGTTCATAACTCGATATACCGAAGAAACTTTGAAGTCAATCCTTATTTCACCGACCAATTCATTAGATGTTTAACGTAATAGAGGGAAAATCAATATTGCGTTCTTCTCGCGTTTAAGGATCAGAAAGTCTGCATTCTTCAATATATATTACTGCCCTCAGTGAAATAAGTACGTGCCACATATCAAAATTTGATGTAGTTTTGCTTTAGCTTGTCAATACTTTTAACAAAATATAAGTGTCAATATAGGCCAAAATGACTCTATGTAAACAGGAGACAAACTAGTTTTGTTCGGTGATTTACAGGCGTTATATAAACACTAAGTCTTTGCCACCAGTTCACTCTTATCTGAAAAGGACGTGTGGAAATTAAGGTCGTAAAACAAAATACTTCCTGGTCTTCGTCTGACTGGCATAGATAATGATCAATAAAAGTTTGCTGTTAACTCTCTCGCTTGGTTAGGGTGAGATGTTACCGAGCTGTATGGAAAATATCAGTGAAAAATAGTATAAATCCCGTTCAGTATGGTTACAATAGTTTCAAAGGTGTGAAATGGAAAATTGCATTTGCAAGTAAGTACATTTTTCAGCAGAAATATTCTCGGTCTAAACCATACGACTTTATCATAAGGTGATTTAGTACTGCCTTACCTTGTAGGGTGGGTTCGATTCTCATCCTGATCGTCACGGCAGTAGGAGGCTTTGAAACTCATCGAAAAACTAAATGATTCACGTTGGAATGAGGAAAATAGATCCAGTAAGTGGCCTATACAAGGCAAAATAGTGCCCGAAAAGTAAAAAATATTTGACCGGGATATTTATACCAACTTTAATAGAATTACATGTACAGCATTTGACAAGAACGTCTGGTAGATAGTTTATGTTAGGTTTATGAAAGTTTAAAGACACACTAGTTTTCTCGCTTCTGTGGTTTTTGACTCCTGCGTTATTTAAATGACGGTTTTCTACACAGAACTTACAATGTATTTCTGCAAAATAATGTGAAAAGCTCGTAATAATTTTCGTGGTCTCGGTGGCTCAGCCAGCAGAGCAGTAGTCTCTTTCAGTCCGAGACCGGATTTTCCATCAATGAGTCGCGGGTTCGAATCCCACTCAGACGAAATAAAATTGAAAACTGACTGGGTGAGATTTGCTCTCGGTCGTCATATGTGGACGACTTGTCAAGTATTCGCCAAACGCCAATGGTATGCTATGAGCAAGGAGCCCTGTTCCCGCACGAAAAATTCTGGCAACGCTGCCATAAGAGTAAAATAATACCGAGTTGGGTGTAAAACATCAATCTATCAAACAAATAGTTCTTAAATAAATGTTGTGCTTGTTTTCTATTAGTAATTGAAAGACCAATAGCTCGGTTTTTTTCTTTTCCAATACCCAGTAATTCTGTTTTCTGGTAAACTTCAATAGTCGCAATTAGCTTAACAGTTCGTGAAAATTGGCAAATGATACCAGCCTATGCCTTTTCAGGAAAAAAGGCCAAATATTCGACCTACTTTTTAACTGAAAGGCACATTCTGTTGAAATAATCTTTTTGAAAATCGTCTGTTCTATATCATGTCCCATTCCGCTGGGTTTTTTTTATAAATTTAATTTTTTCCTACACAAAACGTTATTATCAGTTACAACAGAGCAAAATGAAACGGCAGGTATAAAATCCAAGAGAGCTAGTTCTATTCAAGAAAGATAAACTATAAACTATTAGATGGTGGAAGGGTGACAAATAAATAAAAGACATTTAACACAATATATTTAGTTATTTATCAGTGGATTGATAAACAGGCGTTGACTATTTCAACATCTTTGGGGTGTAAACACAATGCAGATATATGATGTGACATAAATAAAAATTAGACAACATGTACAAGAGATCATTGTATATAAATCCGTATGTGATCCGTATGTTTATTTCTGTTGAATCAGTCAACCGATCAATCAAATGCAAAACTAAACCAGCCCTGACCACAAACCATGCTTAATGAAAGTTAATCTTACACTTTTTTTTTCTTTACGAATGACAGATAAGTATAGTTTCTACATTATTGTAATTCCTATGATATTCCTGATTATGGCTGCGAAGATCGGCTGAAATATAGAAAATCATTCAACTATGGCTACAGTTTTCGGAGTTGCATTTTTATGCCCACGCCCACATTTATATTGGGGGGGGGGGGGGGTGTAGAGTTTGGTCCGTCCGTACGTCTGTCCGTCCGTACGTACGAAGTGTTTCTAGACAATAAATCTTAAATCGGCGACGGCTTTCATTTGAAATTTTCATATATTATGTATATCCACAATACCTCGCATAAGATTGTGTTTCGAGAAAATCCGCCCATAGGTGGCGCCACTGCAGATCATAGACCTCGTAACTACAGTTATGATTTGAGGTTTCCGGACGTTGTCTCTGTAACGGGTTGACGTTTTCTCTTGAAATGTTTTTATATGATGTATATCCACAATACCTCGGATGAGATTGTGTTTCAAGACAATCTGCTCATAGGTGACGCTGCTGCAGGCCATAGACATCGTAAATACAGTTATGATTTGAGGTTTCCGGACGTTATCTCTGTAACAACTTGGTGTTTTCTCTCGAATTTTTATTTTTATTTTATGTAAATGTATATCCACAATACCTAGGATGGGATTTTGTTTTGAGAAATCTGCTCACAGAGGGAGCCACTGCAAGCCTAGACCATGTTACTTTATGATTTGAGGTTTAAGGGTTTAATACCGCCGTAGCGGTGTTTGTTGCGTAACCCGATACCGCTGAACGTTGGTTCGTACCGAGTCAAACCACGAGAATGCGCAGCATTCGAGGGGTTTGACGAGGTGCGAACCAACGTTCAGCGGTATCGGGTTATGCAATAAACACCAAGACGAAGGTATTAAAGTCGATTCTACCCCGATAATTGAGAAAAATGAGGAAAAAGTGACCTGTTGTTGATTGCCGTTCCTTTTCCCTCCCTCGGGCAGAGTGGGAACTTTTAACCAATCAACGATAAGCTTTGGTCACGTGCAACGCTTGACCCAGATATTTTGAAGCAGAATGACATAATGTCACTATGGCTACCGCTTTGACAGGCTGGGTTGCTGACGACGCTAGCGGGGGAAATGTTGTGAAATCAACCCTTTGGTGACTGTATACGTTCATGACAGCCCAGTTTTCAATATAACAGGACAGAATATAACCACACTCACAACATTATCAGGTTAAATCCTTCATTTTGTATGATAACAAGCAAAAGATCACTTCTTCCGGGGGAGGTAAACCTACCAGCCGATGATGCACTACAGACTCGATGTTGTTTGAAAAGTCATCTCTACTTAACATGTATATTTGCACACGGCACGCACATGCAGGAGGGGTAGAATTCCGGACCTTATCTCTATAACGGGTTTACGTTTTCTCTTCAACTTTCGAATGGGATTGTGTTTCGAGAAAATCAGCTCATACATGTAGTTACAATTTTAGATTTGCGGACAATAACTTATATTTTGTATATCCATAATATCTTTCGTGGGATTTTGTTTCGCTAAATTCTGCAGATAGGTGGCACCACTGCAGGCCTAGACTATAACCTTGACATGTGGCACCTGTCTAAACTTTCACTAATTCATGATCAACTTGTGCTTGCTAGGTGGGGGAGCATGTATCACCTTCAGTGATAATTAATGCACATCTCTCCAAACAACACCCTTCTCCAAAGCGGGCATACTCAATGATACTATTACTTCTAGTTTTGTTTTACTTTGTAAAGAGGTAACAAAATGGCGATCAAACAACGTGAATCTTAAACGCCTATTGTAAATTTTTTTTTGTCTGGTGTAGTTTCAGTATGACGTCAGGAAAGTGGATATTATTGGTACTTCTGATAATAATGGTCGTGTTTACAGAGTTTTACGGTAAGGGTTTTTCTAACTTCTACTGAAAAAATAACCTCTCTGGATATAATGCAAAAACAAATATCTAAAAAGATCTAGACTTCACAATTGTATCCGTCTTACCTTTGTGTCCATGGTATTACTTCAATTTTAGGTAATATACTGAGGTATTTTCAATTTATTTAATTGCAAACTTACGAAGCTTATATCAATATAGTTTTGTTTATGTGACTCAGTGGGAGTTACCTATCAGGATTTAGAGCGGACTTAAGTTGAAGAAAGACTATTAATGACAGTGATGTACCATTTAGTTGTGTCCCCACTTTTTAATGAAATTATAAGGTTAGCTTAGAAACTACGACGGGAGATATTTTGAAGGAGTTCCTTTTCCTTTGAAAGAAGGCACAGTCGACATCGTAATAACATTACCCCATTAAATGATATGGTGTGATAGTGATCCCGTGGTACCTCAACTGGAATTGAAACTTTATTTTCACAATTAGGATATATATGTTTTCTTTTATTTGGTTTTCAACATAAAGACTGCATCCATCTTGAGTGCAGCGGTCGAGTTTGCGGATATGGAACTAAGAATGATAAATGCAAGAATAAAAAGTGTAAGTGCGAAGACAATTTTGATCGGAAACATACAGTAACAATCGACGGAAAGAAAATTCAAGTTTGTGTCAGTAAGTATGTTGGTTTCCAAAATGTATTTTTGATATTTGATTGTCCATTAAAGTGGTATGAGATGCCAAAATTCACATTTTTTTTCTTCAAAATGTCTGATCGTCATGAAGATAAGATATTGATGGTATACATTTCAATTCGGTAGGTAGTTTATTCCATTCTCTATGAGCAATTGAGTACAGATAGTAAAAAGAAATATTTGAATAATACAGAGGTGTGCGTAAGTTTAAAGCGTCGTTTCGTAATTGGTATTGTTGTGTGATACATTTTTTTGTTGAGGTATTGTTGAAAATTGACTGGACACTTGTCAGCGTTGTAAAAAAGCTTATGAGCTCAGTTACCTCAAGACGTATAATTCAGAAGCTTTTTAGTGCTTCTAGTCTCGTGAATGCAGGATAAAGTATTATTTTGAACTGCAGTAACGTTGGCTTAGAATGAATAAATGGTCGACCCGGTTATTTAAATTATGTTTAAATCCAAATCATCTGCATACCTATTGTTGTCATTACAAAATCAGTAACCTTAAAACCCAATTCAAAACTCAATTGTCCGTAGTAAAAATCAGAGTTATATTATGTATATATTTTTCAGAAAATGTTCATCTCTGGACTTAATGTTTAATCACCACCTTCGTTCTTGTTATGATATCTGTCTCAAATGGGATATAACAAGCTCTTCAGAGCTTTATTCCCACCATTGTATAGCTTCGTAAATACTACTTCATTTGTATATATCTTTTATGGTGAATAAACAAAATAAAAAAAAATAAAAAAATAATTTCAACATTCTGTTACAGCCTGGCCGGTCGTTTCGTTGTCTTCGGACTTTTATGTTTTTTGTTTTGTCCTGATTACATAATGTGAAAATAGACTAAAGTAGGCCGGCTCTAATCAGTTTATCTGATAAATGAATATTAGTAACGCTTTCACAACTCACCACAATAGGGTTCAGCCATGTAGGGCCTCTGTTTACAGTGAGCCGAAACCGTCTGTCAGACAGTAAACAATGTATCACAGAATTCGCACTAATTACTCGTTAGTTGTACATTTTTGCTAAAATAAACGACTTACCGCTTTTCATCCAAAGTCGATCAAGACTATTTATCTATACACAAAGCACCCCCCCCCCCCATGGAAAGTCTGTATCGACCGATAAAACCATTGGTGTAGGCAGAGAGATTGTTGGCAAACTGATGTTGCAGAAACAATTGTGAGCATAATAAACAGCAACATTCTGGCTATAGGAAATCACCATTTATGGCAATAAGCTATACAATTTATTCAGGATATCGTTAGCCAAATCAAAAGTGCATTTTAACAAAATAAAAAGATGCTTGCAAGAATGAAACTTCAGAGTTCAGCTGGTTTCACAGTATGATTTTCGATACGCACACGACCACCAACGTAGTACCAAGGTACAGGTCGGGTTAATTGATACATTAGATTTACTTTTGATTTGAATTCTATGTGATTTTCAACAGATTTCATATCTTCTGGTAGGCTATGCCAGTCTACTATGGTAGACGGGAAAATGATTTACTAAATGCGGCTGTTTTACTGAAAAATGTCGAAAAATTATTGTTGAACCGTTGAGGCTAAGGGTTTTTGGTAGATACTCGTCTTGGTGAATTACATTAGATATTTTGGTGGATTGGTTCCGTAATCACTAGGTGGCACATTCAACTTTTAACTTTGCGACACATACTCAAGTCTCCAGAAATCCAGTCTCTTCATAGAACAGTGAACTGGAAACACTTTTGGTGAGGTCAAATGGACCGGAGGCAATCTTTTGTAGAATTTCAAGCACCTACGCCTTAATGCGATTTAACTTAGGCGGTACATTTATCGCCCTTAGTGATCGACCCCTACCTCTAAAAATATGTCTCTGCAAAGGGGGCATACTCACTGGTCATTTACATCTTTGTTCTCATTTAAGTCTATAGAAAACTTGTCTCCATGGTTATTTTAGACCTTCGGGCTCGTGAAAATATTGATCTTCTCAACGAAATATCAGGCCGTATACCCACGCAGCACACTAGTATAACTTATAGTATATACATAACTTTTTATCTTTTCATAGAAAAATGTCGGGGTTGTCATGATGGCCACGAAACCAGCTTCAACGATAAAACATGCTCGATCGGTTATCTCCGAACATATTTGGGACAGTGTATTGGTAAGCATGTTTTAGGTTCTGTTTACCAGAGACAAAAATACCCTCTATATATAAACCAATTAAACAAACCATCGATCATGAAATTAACACTACATTTTTACAAGGACAATCATTTCCCTTTCTATGTATGTTTATGTAGTTGTAGACTGGTTTGATTTTATTGAATTATTAATGGTTATGTGTACTTAAGATTATTGCACTTATATGGGTGCGTTGTCAGGTTAAGTGGAAGGAAAGTGCCAGTAGGAAACCAAACTTTCGGCGAGAACTTGTAAAAAAATGAAACCTATCAGACGCTGAAGCTTCCTTCGCAAAAGGGCGTTGGCAATGTAGCAATACAATATGGGTTGTCGTAATTTCGTAAGAACTTACACTTTGTGAAACATTGTCCATATCCCAGGTAAACGGCAAAAACAATGATGCATTTTAACTTTAAACTTAACTAAATACCATATCCCCACGTCTGACATCAAAGCAGATGTTGTAATACGCAAACAACCAATCAAGGACCAATCAATACCACTGTAAAATGTTAACCCTTCCTGTTGTAAATCATATTGAGTTTTTACTTACTTGCAATGTATTGAATATTTCAGATGAAAGCGAATGCAACGAGCATCCCTCAATTTGTCGGGGAAATTCAACTTGTGTTGAATACATCGACAACTGGGACTATTGGTGTGAATGTAATAGTGGCTACGAAGATTACACCTATAGTGAGGTGAAAAATTGCATAGACATCGACGAGTGTCAGAAAGACAAAGATATATGTGGCGTGTATTCATCTTGCACAAATTTGCCAGGTACCTTCAACTGTAGTTGCAATGCTGGGTTCGAAACGAAGCGGCCTGGAGGAGGTTGTACGGACATAAATGAATGTGAACAAAAACTGGACGATTGTGAACAAAATTCCGAGTGTGTTAATCTCATAGGAAACTTCACCTGCAAATGTCTCCATGGATACGAAAATGCTACCGGAAATACCAAAAATTGCACTGATATTGATGAATGTGTAAAAAACAACCGGATCTGTGGAGGGAATTCCAAGTGTACCAATCTGCCTGGAAACTTTACATGTGAGTGCTTAGATGGATATGAAAGTTCACACATGAACCTCACGGGCTGTTTTGATATTGATGAATGTGCTAAAAACTCTACAAATTGTGATGAGCAATCGGTGTGTGTCAACAAGCCTGGAAGTTACACGTGCTCTTGTAGAGAAGGCTTCCGAGCTGCCAGCGATGGAAATTTGACTTGTATTCAAGGTAAGACTTTTCTACATTTGCGTGGGTGTTTTGTTTGTATGTACATGTATCAAATCATCTACCGATAAACACCTCCTATAGGCAAAAACAATCTCCAGGAATGAATACAATCTTATTAAAACAAAACGCCCACATTGGACTTAAAACACACAACGACTCCTTTCACGGACAACTTTTATGTTAGTAACATGGTAATCAGTATATACTCCGTCATTTTTGGTTAGAGCATTGCTTTACTAGATCAAGCGGCTAATCGGCCTGACAGCTCTACTTTACTTATAAGGACAGACAATGGCCAAGACCTTGAACAGGCTCATGGCGCAATTGTTTGTTATTCACTAATAAAAGCACGAAAGACGTATAGAATTGTTGTTTTAGGCTCAAGGCGCACTGCTCTTTCACCATAAATTAGCGAAAGGCTACGACGGACACTGCCTTTAATCTCATCCAACACTTATGAAACAAACAGCCTCGTGCAAAGATCGAGCCCCCCAAAAAATGTTGAGTGTATTGAATGAGCTCGTTTTTATGAAATCCTTTTTTCATTTGAGGACTTATAAAAAATAATTTCTTTTATACAGAACATGGTTTGTGGCCTTGGAAGGAAGCCCCACACTTGTCATCATGTTCCTGACAACCCTCCCAAATACACATATACACATGCATGATAGGGTATAACGGTCTAAATGAAATGCCTCTTTTTAACACAATTAGAAACTTGTCTCCATGGTTATTTTACACCGGAAGATTTCCCCTGTAAGTGTGTGTTTTAGTGTTCATAAATATATACACATGGGTTATATTTATTGATTTATATTTAGATTACGCCATGGAAGAGAGTGCTCAAACTCAACTTAACAGCAGTATCGGATTGTATATTGGGATTCCTGTGGCTACGATTGTTTTGGTTGCAATCCTTGTTGTGGTTGTAATACTACGGTACGTACACGTAGATGGATTTAATTTTAAAATAATGTTTTTTTTATCTTCTTTCAATCTTTAAAATCTTAAACTAAATCATTTTCTGGAATCATTTTAATTTTGACAATAAGAGTATCGATAAGAGTTGTCTTTGTCATCAATTCCAATAGATCTTTACACTTTTTAACAAAATCATTTTTACCCCTCGGGCAAATTTTGCCCGAAGGGTATTGTCGTTGCCTCCGTGTGTCCGTCTGTCCATCTGTCCATTGGTCCGTGTGAACACATTATCTAAAAAAGTCTTTAACTTACAACTTTGAAACTTCCTACATTTGTTCAATACAGCAAGTACAAAAAGCCTATTTAAAATCGAGTTATGCCCCTTACATGACTATCAGCCAAAAACCTCCTTGTAAATGTGATGCATGTTTGTGGAGTAGTTTTTCACTCACAACAAATTGTCTGCAAAATAAATATATCTTCGGTTTCTTTGGCCCAGACCTGAGGGGTCCTGATGGCGACAGCCACTTATGTTGAATCCTGTGAATTTGGACATTAAAATATGTCTTTCATAAAAACAATACAACTTCGCACTCAATAAAGAAGTAAGGGGGGAGGCTATTTGTTTTATTTAATAGCATTCAATTCCATATTTCAACAGAAAACACATTACGGATTACGGAGTGCTCGGATAATTTTTTTCTGTTTTAGGCGCCGACAATTGTCCAAGAGCAGCATGGAACCTACCCAATCAACCGAATTGTCCTCTGGAATAATGGCTAAGAACCAAGCATATGAAAATATTACTCCGTCGGTTGTTCTCGACCATGTTGATATACATGCATCATCAAGCCAAGCAACTGGCACAAAGTCCGGACCAGACAACAAAGCACTTGTCAAATCGATATCAAGGGATTCAAATGGACGCTCGCTTGGATATGCGAACCACAAAATAGCCGAAAATAAACGAAAGATCCGGGAAGCTAAACTGAAAAACGCCTCTGACGAATCACAGGAACCGGATATAGTTTACAGCGCCCCCTATGAAGAACCCGGGAACGTGATTTACCAGAATGAAACTGTGGCTAATGGATTCAACACGAAATCGGCCACGTCTAATACATACCACATTTTGTACGATGTAAAACCTAAACTCGAAAATAATTCTGTAGACAAAGGACAATATGTGAATGTACAAACTCATGATAATCAAGAGTATTCCTTGGCAAACAATGTCGATGATTATTCCCATTTAAAGCGACAATAATCCAAAAATATACATTACTTTCCCGGGTGCGACATTGCTGTACACTCATTCATTTCATTTGCAGATTGTGGGCAAATACTTTTTTTCAGACAGCAATTGTGCCTTCTAGGAGGACAGTGGTATCCGATAGAAAATCTAAAAGTCTAGCTCAAATTGACTCGTCACAATGCCAAGATGACAGTAAATGATAAATCAATCTTTGTCGATACGACTCTTCCACAGACTGTCTCAAGATAGTACGAATAGGGCATATTATATTTTCTCCCAATCTGCATCACAACCGATAATTGATCTTTAATTTTTGATGTGACAATTAAACTCCCCAGTCTGCCTTAACGTCACAACCGATAACTGATCTTGTGACAAACTCTTCACATGGACCTGAGCGTGCCTTAAGACTTTGTAGACATGAACGGTCACTGCCTTTGGCTAACAACGATCTGATCGGATACCCTTAATATACTCATCCGCCAATCTACAGTCTGAAGGTTAAAACTGTAATTTTAGCGTTACTTTTAACAAACAATCCAACTATTTGTACAGACGACAGGTACTCCAGCAGCGTGTCAACAGTATTCTTTATATGGAAAAAAGACTTGCTCACTTTTTTTCAAACAGCCAGCCATTTTATTTTGGAATTTGTTTAAAGATTGGTTTTGACAAATAAACAATAAAACTATTTGTACGGATGACAGGTACTCCAGCAGCGTGTCAGCTGAGATTGTGACCGTAAAAGACTTGCTCACGATTGTTTTCTCTAAAGAGCCAGCCATTTTATGTTAAAATTTGTTTAAAGATTTCTTCAGAATTTTGTATTTATTTCAAGACGGTGTATGGTGGGCCCAGGGGGGGGGGGGGGGGCTATTTGGTTCAACCGACAGAGCAATACTCTAAGTCCTACACAAGCCTACATCGATGGGTCGAGGGTTTAAATCCCACTCAGCCCAAGAAAAATGTATCAATATTTTTTTCATTTCATTCGATCGCCCCCCCCCCCTCCCTCTGCCTCTCAACTTATACACGCTTATACCTTGTACAATAACAGATTTCATGTCAATACGAAAGTCGCAAGAATCTCGCTACGAACGATTTTGGTGCTGACGTTAAGGCGAACACTAATACACACAATTATCATATACCTATCAATAATATGTGGTATTTTGCATATTCGATATCTGTAGCGTGACAGCACCCATATCACAGCCCGGTCCGAAAATCCATATCAGCAATATCAGACCGGTCCGAAAATCCATATCAATATCAATGCGGGGGGTCTTTGGATTAAACTTATCTCCTTTTGGGTCTTCTGCTAGGAAGATGGCTGCCAGTGAAAAAACGCTACAATCACTGGCAAACATTAACATTAATTTTGCATTAAAAAATCACTATGATCAACCAAAATCGCCCTGTAGCAAACAGCAAAGAATCAGAGTTATTGACTCTGACAGTGAATAATGGTGATTTTCTGTCTACTGACTGTTTTTTCATGTTTTCTTCAATTAATTAATAGTGTCTCAACGGTTTTTCTTTTCATATCATCTCAAGTTACAACAATAAAAACAAATTATCCCATAACGTATACTATTTCTGTGGGTTTTTTTTTTCAATATATATTATTATATATGATAAAAAAGGTTATAACATGCCATTTTCCATATCATACCCCATATCAACCCTCGATCCATATCAGCCCTCTGGCCTTCGGCCCTCGGGCTGATATGGAGGTCTCGGGCTGATATGGGGTATGATATGAAAAATGGCATGTGATAACCTCTAAGTATCGTGGATGTTGTTTAAAATGTACGTATATTCCAACTTTTTAAATCAGTGGTTAGACTTTCTTTCGGAATACTATGTGAACAAGGCATTGTATACAGTGTATTCACAATTCTAGAGTTGCCTTGTTGGGATATGCTACATGCCTTACTCTATTCTTATAAATGACAATACGTGGCCGCCATTTGTGATCAAAACCGCCTTACGTATTGGCATATGCTTGGTGGTTCATTCGACAGAGGTCGTCTGCCGATGGGTCGTGGATTCGAATCCTACTCACATCTGACAAAATTGTAAATTTCTGAATGTTAAGCCTACTCGCCGAAGGTCGAAAGGTTTCCTCTTGGCAATGTTTCCTGTTTCCTGTTCAACTAAATCTGGCAAAGCCACCGAATTAGTAAAAGTCTTCAGCTCAGCGTATAACATCAGTCAATAAATCAAAATTTGCATAAAAATCTGCTTTACTAAACTTAAGCAATGCGTACGGTGTCACGCGTCTTAAAGAGGAATCAGCTGCCAAAATGTGGTTATTTTCCAGTTAGAACAGCATGCGGAGATTATCGGCTATTTTCCGCAAGCGGTGCAATTTAGAATGTCTCGGGAACTAAGCTTACAGTAGTGTTTTGAACGAACTGTGGCTTAAAATGAATGAGCGTTCGTCCCGGTTATCTACTTTTTGTATGCTTCTGAGCCACTATTTCAGCTAACACAACAAGCAGACTGTATGGATTTGCCTCATTTCAATGCTTCGATAACTTCCAAAGACCCCTACTGTCAGAATTTATGAGAAAGTTCGAAATTTGGCAACCCATCCCACTTTAAAGTAACAATTTCTTATAAGTTATTTTGAATTTCATTGACTTTGAAAAAAAATACCCATAGATAATAATAATAATACAATCGTCTTCATTAAAATATCAAGTAAACTTCATATTAAATATTCTTAAGTCAGATGTCTTCAATGCAAGAAGAGACAAGAAGCAAAAATAAATAAATCTGAACGTAGTATATTCTTCTTTAATTAAACCTACAGGTTATACATGCATCTTTCTATATTTATGATCACTAAAACACACGGGCACAGGGAAAATCTTCTTGTCTAAAATAACCATGGAGAAAAGTTTCTAATTGTGTTAAAAAGAGGAATATCATTAAAGCAACTTTCTTTGGCGACCAAAAGTCGTAGATAAATGCTTTTGATAGCGTTAGAAAGGACAATTTAGAGCGCTTGCACTGTATTTACCAAGTTCTTTTTTTTTCTTCTCCTTTAAAGTGCCATGCGATGTTGCTGATCTTTCCCAAGCTGTTCGCCTGATTGTTCCTTGTCTATACCCTAAGAACTCACCGAGAATATTTCCTAATGTCCTGGATTATTCCCACGGTATTTGTTAACTAATTCTAAAGCTTTGTTTTCGTCGAATGGCTGGACTTGACATGCTTAAGGCGACGTTGTTGTTGCATCCCCAAAGCCTTTCAGTTTAGAGGGGATAAATTAACTTATTTCTGTTTGTTTCTAAACAATTACCAAACGCGCAATTCTAAGACAGATGTTAACGAAAAGCTCTTTATTTGTACTGTTTGGGGGAAAAAACACGTTTAATGTTGAAATTCAATTTTATCGGGGGGGGGGGGGGGAATTGGCAGCTCGTGTTACTTTAAATAGTTCTTTTGATAATTAGCATTTTATATAAAATGTACGTTGGTTATAGCCAACCACAATGATTTTGACAGTTGTCCAGATATATTTACAATTTAGGCTCTAGTTGCTACTCTGAAATATTTACAATTTTGGCTCTAGTTGCTACTCTGAAATATTTACAATCTTGGCTCTTGTTGCCACTCCGATATATTTACAAATTCTGCTATAGTTGCTACTCAGATAAATTTACAATTTTGGTTTTATACAATAGCACAGAAAGAATTGATTGATTAATTGGTACATTTCACTGGTTGGTGTTTTGCGTTACTCTCAAGATTGTTTCACCTTGCCAAGTTCAGCAAGGGCGGAAACTGGGCTCTTTGTTCAGCGGAAACCACAGACCTTCGGTAAGTACCTGGCAACCATCTCACAAAAGGCAATCAAGTAAAACCCCTCTTTTTTATTTTTCTTGGTCTGAGTGTTGTTTACACCAGCGACCCAACGATACAAGGTTTGGCCACTTGGCCACTGAGTGATATCAAAAGTAAGCAGCTTCTAAGTGAGTGATATCAAAATTAAGCAACTTCTAACTGAGTGATATTAAAATTAAGCAACTTCTAACTGAGGGATATCAAAATTAAGCAACTTCTAACTGAGGGATATCAAAATTAAGCAACTTCTAACTGAGGGATATCAAAATTAAGCAACTTCTAACTGAGGGATATCAAAATTAAGCAACTTCTAACTGAGGGATATCAAAATTAAGCAACTTCTGAGCTACATCCTACTCACATCTGAGTTTCTTTGGCGACGAAAAGTCGTAGATATATGGTTTTGGTACCGTTATATAGAAAGGACAATTTAGAGGGCCTGTACTATATTTACCAAGTTCATTCATTTTCTTCCCCTTTAAAGTACCATGCGATGTTGCTGATCTTTCCCAAGCTGTTCGCCTGATTGTTCCTTGTCTATACACTTGGAGCGCAACGAGAATATTTCCTAATGTCCTGAATTAATCCCACGCTATTTGTTAACTAATTCTAAAGCTTTGTTTTCGTCGAATAGCTGGACTTGACATGCTTAAGGCGACGTTGTTGTTGCATCCCCAAAGTATTTCAGTTTACCGGGGGGGGGGGGATAAATGAATTAATTTCTGTGTGTTTCTAAACAATTACCAAACGCGCAATTCTGAAACTGGTATTAACGAAAAGCTCTTTATTTGTACTGTTTTTACAATTTTTGAAATTCAGATTTATCGGAAAAGAAATTGGCAGCTCGTGTTACTTTAAACAGTTCCTGGCTAATGAACATTTTATACAAAATGTACGTCGGTTAGAGCCCACCACAATGATTTTTACAATTGTCGAGATAATATATTTACAATTTTGGCTCTAGTTGCTACTCCGATATACTTACAAGTTTGGCTCTGATATATTTACACTTACAGCTCTAGTTGCTACTCCGATATAGGTACAGTTTTGGCTCTAGTTGCTACTCCAGCATATTTACAATATTCGTCTTATGCATAAGTAAAAGAAATAATTGATTGATTGATTTGTTCATTTCGCTAGCTGGTGTTTTACGTCGCTCTTATGATTGTTCCACGTTGCCACGTTCAGCAGGGGAGGAAACCAGGCTCTTTGCTCAGCGGAAACCTCAGAACGTCGGTGAATACCTGACAACCCTCTCATAAACGGCAACCAAGGGAAACCCCTATTTTTCTTGGTTCGAGTGTTTTTTACACCAACGATACAAGGTTTGGCCACTTCCAACTGAGTGATATCAAAATTAAGCAACTTCTAACTGAGTGATATCAAAATTAAGCAACTTCTAACTGAGTGATATCAAAATTAAGCAACTTCTAACTGAGTTATATTAAAATTAAGCCACTTCCAACTAAATTTATTAAAAATAAGCCTAAGTCGATCGCTTTGCCAAGAGTGGGGGTTCTGTCTCTCTATTGTCTTTATGGCTACATACACTAAAAGGATTTGTATATTTGCGTCCTTTTTCTCGCCTTTTGGTTTAGCAATTTCGTATTGTTCATCTATGTGCCTACATCTGAATGACGTCACTCAAAAATTATGGGATACTTGAGGGGGTGAGTTCTGGCCGTGTTATGTCAATGACGCACTTGACTGCACACCTATCTTTCCGCCATGTTCTTCCCTCCCGTTATCCCGATGACGTCATTAAGCAATCAGTCTATTGGTGATTATAGGGCTTTCATATCTACTTGACTCTGGTCGATATCCTTTAACTCAGTGAGTGTCGGAGTATTGTTAACTAAATCAACATATTCGTATCCAACTTCGACGTTAACACGTTTTGTACTCAAACTGTTTTCTGAATCTGTTCGGGTCTGATCAGGGGTATTCAAGGTCGTTAGGGTAGAACTGGGCCAAGGTCATCGCGAAGAAAAACTGATGGGACACTTTTCGGTCCAAACGGAGACATTGGAACTTCGACTTCTTCTAACGTGTGATAAGTACCGATGGACTCATCCGTACTAAACGCTTCGTTGATTTCTGAATACCTTGGTCCGCCATCGGCTGATTCAAGAGCCCCCACAGCTTTGTCAATACTGTCTAGATTTGCTTCCTTTGCTGCCCGAATACGATCTTTTTCTTGCGCAATTTTGTGATTTGAGTAGGGATCCTCAGTTGTTAGCCTGTCTTTTCTCGCCCCTGTTTCTTGTTTTTTCTCACCGTTCCTGATTTGGATGAGTCTTCCTGTGTCGGTTGTGTCATAGTCAGTGGCTGGTGTATCCTCTATCGCTGGTATTTCTTTTGTACCTAGAGATTTTGGTACTCTAGCTTGGTATAACGTGTTGTAGGTACCATTCGGATCATCGATCGTTTTGGAATTTCCCAAACGTGAAGTTCCGGGCGCATTGGGTTTCAAAGAAGCCCCTGCTTCTTGTTTTTTCTCACCGATACTGATTTGGTTGAGTCTTCCTGTATCGGTTGTTCCATAGTCAGTGGCTGGTGTATCCTCTATCGCTGGTATTTCTTTTGTACCTAGAGATTTTGGTACTCTAGCTTGGTATAACGCGTTGTAGGTACCATTCGCATCGTCGGTCGTTTTGGAATTTCCAAAACGTGAAGTTTCGGGCGCATTGGGTTTCAAAGAAGCCATGACTTCATCGATGTCGGCATATGGATGGAAAGACTGTGGCCTATTTGAATCTGGGTCAGTTATAGCCTCAATGTGAGGGTAGGAAGGTGGCGGATTATGTGTGTTATTTACCGCTCTGATGACAGTTGGGACATTGTCGTTGAAAACGATTTCGTCATAAGAGGATAAGTTTGTCTGCTTTGCTGGCACTTCTGAAGGATCAGGTGCATAGTCATTGCAGCCACTGGCTTTCAAAAATTCATCAATTTCTGCGTTACCATGGTATGTCACTACACGGGTTTCTCTCCGTGGAGAGATATTGTTTCGGATTGTCTCCCCTGTATTGTTTTCCGGTTCACTCATACCTGATTGACGAGCTGTTCGCCTTCTGAAAGTGGAAAAAAAGGTTTTGATTTTTACAATTCATACGGTTCATTCTGACAACTAACAGGTCTTTCTCGCGTTAATGGTAATTCTAGAAACAAAATCCACAGGCAAAGGGAAAATCCTCTTGACTAAAAATAACCATGGAGACAGGTTTCTTATTGTGTTAAAATGGGGTATATCATTTAGACCGTTGTTCCCCGCCATAAGTTGTTATACGATGTAATATATATATTTCTGAACACTAAAACACACGAGCACAGGGAAAATCTTCTTGACTAAACTAACCATGGAGACAAGTTTCTAATTATGTTAAAAAGGTTGGGGAGGGGAAATCCTGTAAAGGTGCTAATCCAATCGACACCGTAGTCCTAAGCAGAATTGTCTTCATTGCACTGAAATAAATTTGTTTAAACCAACTTTATGGACCAAAGCACCAAAAGTTTTAATTGTTTACCTGAAAAACACAACCAGGACAATCAGAATTGCTACCAACACAGCCAGACTGGCGAACCCAACTCCTAGGCCAATGTAGAGTGTCAAATTATCTGTAAACAATAAACACAATATATTCGAATAGAATTGTGTATGCAATGAGGCATGCTATAGTTCTGCATAAGTCCGAGAAGATGTCCGTCTTCCTAACCTTTTCTTAATTAGAATCAACTCGTGCCACAGAGATATCAGTCCGCACGCTTCTCGTTTTGGTGGAACAGCGGTCACGCATCGATATCGTTAGTACGAGCATTTTGGAATAGAAAAAAAATAACACTGTAACAAGAGTTACGCGATTAAATGTAAATTATGCAAAGTTAAAATTCTCGTTGTGTACAAGTTGTGTACAAGAGTGTGGTGTACATTTCAAGCACAAATTGGTCAAGTCACAAATCATTTGAAACACTTGGCAATATCGAATGGATCGATGTTTTGTGTACACGATTGACAAACAAAGATTCTTAAATACAAACCGTCATTTTGTGTATTCTGGCAAACAAAGATTCTTAAATACAAACCGTCATTTTGTGTATTCTGGCAAACAAAGATTCTTAAATACAAACCGTCATTTTGTGTATTCTGGGTTTCTGGTTTGGGAGACATGGGCTTGGGCAGTACCGCTTTAGTCGTGTCTGAAATTAGAACTTTAAAATGTTTTCATTCCCTTCACTGAAATTCGGTTTTTGTACTTTTTGTTATATGCATATATTTTGTCCGTTATAAGTGCATATCTTAGTTTCGTGAGGGTTAATGACTTTGCCACAATTTTTATTTCAACGTCAATCCTTTAGATTTTCAAGGCACTTCAAACACTGAGCTTCTTTTGACGAAAAAAAAATCAGGAAAAACGCCAGCAGTTTACGTCACTTTTAATATTTCATTACAACTTAGTTCGTTAATTGCGATTGTTATGAGAATTTGCGGCTATGAACTTCATGGAAAAGATAAATTATCTTGTAAACAATATAATCCAAAATTGGGCCCCTCGTCCTATTGAAATAACTGTAAAATATATAAGTTACTGGACTTTGGGCAAGCAGCCATGTACTTAAAATACGTATATGCCTAAAACGTTAACGAGGATTTTTCAAAGAACAGTATGACTTCTGTCAACTTTGCTTGACGGTGGCGTAATTATTGTGTACTTTCCCATTATCATACATTCATTTAGAATATAGAGTGTTTCTGCGTTGATCCATAAATGCCACTCTTACCCGTATGTTCCTCTTCTTGTTGATTTGTTGATCCCTCTCTTGTGACCCCTAAAAGTAAAAAATAACAGTTTGAAGGCTTAGGCAAAATTAAAAAGGAATTGATTGGTTAAAGGGTGAAATGATATTCCTTTGGATGTCCTGTGAACGGAAAGATCGGAGACGATTACATAGGCCTACTCGCGAACAGACAATCCGTCTGTTTTTGTGGTTGCCAATGTTTCAATTATGTCGCAAGAATATCACAATGTTTTATGGGGTTTTTGGGGGGGGGGGGGGGGTTTGGTCACTGGTGCTGTGACTGCGCATGTGTCTGAGAGTTTCGTTCTAATATTACGCTTACAAACAACCATTGCAGACAACCTTTGTTGTACAGACATTGCAAACAACCTTTGTTGTACAGACATTGCAAACAACCTTTGTTGTACGATTGAATAATTTGAATAATAGACAGAACCGACAGAATAATATCCGAGATTCTTCATTTTCAAGTTATAAATACCACATTAACATAGCTGAAAGTCTCTCCTTCCCCGGTCACTCCATCCAAGATCAATTTGAAGTAATTCCCATGGCGAAAACCCCCCTCTAAGAGTGGCATGAGCTGCCAAACATAGGGAAAATGTTTGTTAAAACCCACTTAGGAAATTGTTGATCATTTTGATCAAAAAGTACAAAATAAGAGCTTTCCGTTGATACCAATCTTGCATATTTACGTTTAGGTAGATTTATGAGTAACACAATAACCACAAAGAAACTAATACATCCCGGCTTTTCAATTGTTGTTCTTTTTTTGCACACATCTTCGGTTCCTAGGAATCACTGACATGACCATTTTTATTTCAACGTCAATCGTTTAGTTTTTCAAAAACGCCCTGGACAAACAGAGTTTATTAAATCTTTGCGAATTTTGGCAGCTCATGCCACTTCAATGTGCCAACATATAAACGATTTTTTCTCAAAAACTCTGACTCTCACCACAATGAGAGGGTTTAAACTTTACTACAATCCATAAAGTCTGTGTACTGCATGAGCCTGAATTATGTCCTAAAAGTAAATAAAATATAAACAAACGGGACGATCATTCTTTCGTTCTAGACTTGAGTTAGTTCCTAACACTAGTTTAACGTACACTATACCAACATCTTGGTAGTTCATGCCAAGAATTGTCGATGCCGAGAGGTGGTAGGTGAACTATAGTTACTGACGAATTACTACAAAAAGTTATTATCAAAAGGAGTTATTGATTGATTAGAGGACATGAGGTCTAACTCTTGGTCCCTTCTAAATTGTAAAAAGTTTGTTCTTAAACAGAAGCAAGTTTTCGAAAACAAACGTTATACATGTACGTTTACCTTGGGAGCTGAGAGTAGTTGCTGCGGTGTTGTTGTTAACTGTAACACAAATAACAGAAATCGATTATATAAGGATAAATGTTAAGTTTAAGACAACATCCTCTTTTTGTATTTAATTTTAGAACATTTACTGTGTAAACTCGGCCAAATAGGAACCCAAGGTATGCTAAGAATGTATGCTAATAAGGGGAAAATAAACATTTGAATCTGCAAACATTTTTGTCCGTCCCTTCTTATCATTTCAACATTAATCATTGAACTTCAAACGCACACAATCGCTTTCTAATCTAATTCATTATATTTTTGAACACAACAAAACACGGGCACAGGGCAAATCTTCTTGTCTAAAATAATTTGGCAAGAAATCATCAGTTATTTTGGTAAAGCTAACATGCCGATTTGGTATAGGTTTTAGATAATAATCAATTAGCTGTGAAATTCCCTGGGGGCATTGGAGGCCTGGATCATTTTTTCAATGGGTTTGTATTATTCCAAGTTCTGCAAACTTATAACATTTTAAACTAATACTCTGCAAGTGCTCTAAATGATTGTTTGATTGATTATATGACGGCGTCACCAGGTTTGATTGGAAGGGATATATACCGGGCTCTTCCCAGGCGGAAAAATCCTACCTTGGGCAAGTACCTGACAACTCTTCCACATACGGTGGTTATAAAGGAATGCGTTTAACTCTACCTTATTGGATAAGATATATTTAATGCTTTCTCTAACCTCGACAATGTCCAAGAGACCCCCAAGTCCTTGAGTAACCGTCAGAGCACACACACTGATGTCTGTTGGATTTATCGCCAAGCATACAGAATTCGTCATTAGCTGTACATTTGTCGTTGTTGGAGCAGCTTTCTTAAAAAAATACCAATGCCGATATGTATGTACATATGTACAAATACAAAAAATAGAACACAGGGAAAATAATCTTGTCTAAAATAGCCATGAAGACAAGTTTCTAATTGTGTTAAAAAGGAGAAATGTCGTTAAGACTTTTAGAAAATGTCGATAAAATGCATTCATTACAAATGACACAATCCAAACAAAAAACAATATGGGAAATTATAAGCGAGTTCAAATATTTGCGAATCCAGCTTGAAATTCATTTCTAGATTTGTAATTTTAAATAGCAAAAGAGTATGAAGGAATTCATAACTTACTAAGACAATATACTACGCAGTTGTCGTTCTTGCCACTGGGGTCATGTTTGGTTAATTTTATGGTGCTCCCGATAACACATTTACACGACTTCACTGAAGATCCCTTACTATCGATCGATCTGTATCCACATACAACACCATTACAGGTTCCGACTACAAAAGATGAAATATAGATTGTAGAAAAACCATTGGAATACATCATGAATCAACACAATTCTACAAGATCATGTAAATAAAAACAGACCTTGACATACAGCTGTTTTTTTCGAAACTTTCGATAATGGGTTTCAATTTAAACCACCACATCGTATTTTCTAAGCACGGATTGACTGATTGGATTACGCCACACTCGAGATTGTTTCATTTATATGGCGATGTTGTCAGATTTAGTTGTGGGGGGAACCGGGCTCTTTGCCTGGAGGAAACCCAAAACCTTCTCTCACATAAGGCGTCTGAGACTTCACACGTAGTTGTAGGAGCTCTATAGCTCCTTTTACATTCGTCAATAAAGTCATTAATTTTGTTATTCTGTGGTTTCCCTTGTAGGGATTGAGATATTTAAAGAATTCAACTCAATGAAATTAGATAAATAAACCAATCGTATAGTGTTATTTGAAAAGTGTGAATAAATTTCTTTGACATCAACTAAATGACCTCAAAATAACCATATAACCATGACCATCGCTGTTTAACAGTCACTAACAGTCACCAAATTAATGGAAACCGGATTAGGGGCCCGGGGTCTGTTTCTCAAAACGTCCGACGTACTTTTGCGCCTGGTCGTAACGTAATGTTGAAAGTATGTGTTGCCATGACAGTTAGGCATTACTCTGGACTTAGGTCTGGAGGGAATGTTTTGAGAAACAGCCCCTGGTTAATATTGTCTTCTAGTAAATCTTATCCCAAGTGTTCATTATAAACATTAATATACTTGCCGTTTTCTCCATTAGTTGTTAAAACATTCAGCAGATGCAGCAAGACTACATAGAGAAACGCAGACCTCATATTTCTCTGAATTATATCTTTTCTCCTAATTGACCTTCTGAAATTTGCAATGAAAAAATAGGTGTATAACAAGTGTAAAGATACGGTTAAACTATACCTACTTCCCTCAATTAAAGCTCCTTCCTCTGATTTAATTTTTTGACATTTATTGTTGGTCGACTACCTGGTACCGACCAATAAATATCCAAACATAAATAACGAGGTACCTGTAGACTAGACATTCAATATTATTGAATTAAACTATAACTAGCGTAAATCGAACCCGTCAAACAATGTCTATAACTCAACAAATATTTGAACCAAATATGAGATGCGCAGTTCCAGGTGGTAATCACTATCCACACCCAATTTCATAAAAATACGAGGAAACCCGTAGGAGGAACGTTTACATGAAAATGATTACGAACAGACGGACGGACAAAAATACTGACTCCAGTTCATGCCGGCTAGATCTAAAGGACAACTCTGTTGAACACCAGTCGATCGGAAATCGCAAATCGTCCCGATTACATTATTCAAGACACAAAAACATCTGTCCTCATATACAAATATAAACCAAACTTACCTTGCGAATGGAGACCGCTATTACCGATGTGCTTAGTGACGTTTTCTATTCTGTGTTTTTCCTTTCCTAACACCATTCGTATACACCTTCCATGAATAACACAAACCAAAATCTGAAATGTTACACCTATGTAGTAAGTAGGTATGGCTGTTTTAGTCGCAGCTTTTAACGCATTGCGTTTTTTCTCTATGTTTACGAGACGACCAAATATCAATTCAAAACAACCAGGAAGTGAACAGGCAGAGAACTAAAGACTTGAAAACTCTTTTCAAACTACTGCATATTATACCATGGAATTACCATAAATTTTGAAAATAAGGCCACACTGACACGGGACATTAGAGGTAATGGTTCTACGTTAAAGTGGCATGAGCTGCCAAAATGTTAAAACAGTGTTGAAAGTATTGGCTATTTTTCTCAAGACGTATAATTCAGAAGCTTTTTTAGTGCTTTTAGTGTCGAAAATGTACGATAAAGTATTGTTTTGAACTAACTTTGGCGTAGAATGAATAAATGGTCGTCCCGGTTATTTAAATTTTCTTTTCTTTTCGAACACGTTTTCGGTTCGTACAGGTCACATACTGTATGAATTTTTCTCATTCCAACGCCAATCGTTTGTTTTTGGCCTTCTTCTGTCGTGACAATCAGAAATTTTGGCAGCTCATGCCACTTAAACATAAACTGACACTTGATAAAATTTAAAATTTTTGAGTGTCGTCCTACGTGTAAGAATTACTCACCAAAGGTCGATGTGTTCTCCCTTGTTCAACTCAATCTGGCAAAGCGGCCGTATAAGTAAAATAGCCTTGAGCCCAGCGTACAACATCAGTCAATCAATTAAAATTGTCATAAAAATCTGCTTTACTAGAGCTAAGCAATGAGTATGGTGTCGCGCGTCTTAAAGCGGCACGACCTGCCAAAATGTGGTTATTTTCCAGTTAGAACCAAATGCGGAGATTATCGGCTATTTTCCCCAAGAGGTGCAATTCAGAAGGTCTCGAGAACTTAGCTTACAGTATAGCCCGAATCACTATGGTAAAATAATATCGATACAACTGGAGAAATATAGGTCTATACATCAAGTATTTAATACTCCACGAATATTTCATATTCGGCCTAGTTCATTGGTCTTGCCACAAGATTTCTGAAGATTACGAGTTACGTATTTCTAAGATGCCCCGCCGAATTTTTAGGTCGGTTAATGTTGTTGAAAGTCAGTGGACTTGGAAGCAAATATTTACTGCATAAAAGAAAGCTTACCACATTAGAGCCGCGTAAAGTTGACGAACTCCTTCCTCTAGGTCTATGCTATCGGAATGTAGAGGTAAAAACTTTATTCATTGCTTATTTGTTGTGAAATTTGCGCCGCCGATTTTTTTCGGCGGGTCTCCTTAAAAAATATCACTTTTTACTATGGAAGTGATCTGGGCTATCACGAACACGGAGAGAGAAAAAAATTCGGCAGAGCCCAGATTTCTCGGCTACTAACAGTGTTTTGAACGAATTTAGCCTTGAAATGAATAGGCGTTCGTCCCGGTTATTTTAATTTTGTCTGCACTATTTCAGCTCACAAAGCACGCAGACTGTATGGATGTTCCTCATTTCAACATCATTTAATTTGTTGATCAATTCCAAAGCCTCCTACTTTCAGAATTTATGAGAAAGTTCGAAATTTGGCACCCCAGCCCACTTTAAAGTAACAAGTTATTTTGAATTTCATTGACATTTAAAAACAAAGACCGGATACATAATAAAAATGATTTTACTGTAAACCATGTCTCTTAAAACCATGTGAAAACTATAATGGAAAACATGGCGAGCGAAGTAATTATTATTGGACTATATACGTGGAATGGACACGTCTCATTGGCTGTTTTTTTAAGTTCTAAAAGCATCGCAATTAATACAAAATGCGCTGCCCAAACCAGCTTGTATTAATGGCGGCCAGTCATGTGACCTCCATTCCACTTATATGGATATCGGTCACAGTTTCTGATTTTCGGTTTTTCCTAGGGACGAAAGAAGTTCCAGATATTTTTGTGTGTTTTTTTATTATTATTTTTTGCTGGCCCCCTGCATTTTTTCTGGGCATTTTGTAGTTATTATGAAAGGACAGGGGTTGAGTTACTGCCTGGAAATGATTTTAGAGATCTGGTAGTTAGGCGTGCTTTGGTTTGTTTACATGCGGCGGAGTATGTGCAAAGTGACCCCTACCCGCATTTTCTGCTCGTAGTTTAAAATTTCTACCTTCAACCTATAAAAAAAATTGTGCTTAAAATACTCCCAAAGGACCGTTTAAGGCCCCCACCGAAGGATTTGGTTCAACCAAAGTTAGGGAATGTGCTGTGAGAGCAGACATTAACATTACCGCAAATGGGAAATGAAGGAAAATGAAACTGTGACCTGCTGCCATATAGTTCATTGTCAATTTTAGCAAAGAGAGTAGATTGACCAGAGTGGTCACTTCGTCCGCGCCATGTTGAATTTGAACACTATTCGTTTAGTAGGAACCTCCTTTCTGTAGGGGCCGGGCGCCCCTGCAATGGAATCGTGTTCAGTCGGAACACCCTTCCGCTAGGGGGCCAGAAGAACATGCCGGCAATGCTGATTGGACGAAGTGACCACTCTTGTCAATCTACTCTCTTTGATGTTAGTGCATGCAGGCCTATGTCGATGTGCGTCATCTTGTTTTAGATGATAAAAACATTTGGACATAGTCATATAGCGTATCTAATCTCCATTACTTGATTTTTATGATACCGTGTAGTTATGAGTGTCTGTCTATCCCAGAGAATTTGGAATCAATATTTAGATCATAATTTTACGATGCCTTATGTTAGAGCTAATTGTTAATTAATGTACTTTAATATGTTGTGTTGATTCACCATCACAAAATAATCCCTCAAAGTAAAGATTTTGAGCTTAAAAACGATAAGCTTACAAGCTTCAAGAATAAAATATATGTACAGAGCCGTAATTTTCTTCATTTGGCTTGAGTAACAACGTTTGTTTTTCAATGTGAGTAAAATAATATCAAGGGAACTTTATATTAAATATCTTAATATCAGACGTCTTAAATGCAAAGAAGAGACAAAACAGTCAAGAAATACAGAAAAGAAATTTAGTATAAGAAGCAAACATAAACAAATGTTAACGTAATACATTCTTTGCTATGTAAAACTACAGGTTATAAATGCATCTTTACAGTTATATATACATTGAAGTCAAAATGTCATTTTGCGTGTGTAGAACGCATCCCCAGAGCAGAAGGTCAATAGCGGGTATAGCCTCTATCAGCTTCCAACCTGCGTTTCATCTCTCCAGTGAGACGTCGGATCTGTTGAAGGGGTAACTGTCGCCAATACCGATGTTATGCGGCTTCCAATTCCTGCAGATTTTGTACAGAAGGGTCTAGGGCTTGAATGTTTCTGCCCTTCCTGCCCTTCAAATTTACTTCAATATGTTCGCCCTGTGAAACCAGATGGGCTCTGAAGTTTCATACTTACAAGCATCTTTTTATTTTGTCAAAATACACTTTTGATTTGGCTAACGATATCCTGAATAAATTGTATAGCTTATTGTCGTTAATGGTGATTTCTTATCGCCAGAATGTTGCCCTTTATGAACTCTTTTTTTTTTAATTTGAATTCATCACCTACATAATAAGTTCCAGGGATGATACTCAATAGAAGATAAATAACCAATAACATTTTAAAAATATAAAAGGCAAAAGAAAAAAATGGTAAAGGAGATTAGCAAAGGCTTATAAAAGATACAAGCTGTAAATATATTTATGAACACTAAAACACACGGGCATAGGGAAAATCTTCTTGTCTATAATAACCACGGAGACAAGTTTATAATTGTGTTAAAAAGAGGTATGTCATTTAGAGCTTTATTCCGCATCATAAATTGTTGTAATAAACTACACCTATGATATTTCACTAGGTTGATGACTGACAAGAGCTTGGCCTTAGTCAGTAGAATTTCCTGGAACACTTTGTAATACATTGACAATGCTTACGCATCTTACGCTATGGTAAGAATATCGTCAGACTATATAGTATAGGGTCATGGGAAAAGACTTTTGGGTCCCCCCCCCCCCTCCACTATCCAGAAAAACCTAGGTAGAAGGCAGACAGGGGAGTTTACCCCTGACCAGTATGTCTTTCAAACTCTTGTTCTTTTTACAAGCAATGACTGACATTTGGGTCAGAGGTCGAGCAAGTTTACTTTGAAGTAGTTTGTATTCTTCTACTATATTCTTGGCCATAGCGATGTTCACTTTGTTATACTGAAACACAAATGGTATTATAGTTTTTTCACGACATCTTCCCGGGTCCAAGTTCAAACCCAAAGCATAAATAGTTTGTAATGTTTGAATCCAAAAACTTTCCCTTTCCAAACGTTTGTGTTCGGTATCTCCAGCGGAAGTGAGAAAAGGGATTTTCTCAATAGGCATGATTCCAAAATGGTCCTTATGCCAACATAACAAGTTCTTCTTTATTTCTTTGAAATCTTATCGGAATGAAAAATAAATGAGCAGGTATTTATTCAACATATTTTAAAATTAATTGCATTCTCCGTTTCAATAAATAGCAGTAATGCTAATTGTTGTTTCGTCAGTGCGTCACGTATGTCGTTGTCAAAAGTAGTCCGGAGCTGGCTCGTTCATCGGACTATGAACGAAAGCAGATTAGCCAATCGAATTGCAGTATTCGTCGTAAACACACTGGAAACTAAATTTCTGTATTTATTGAATTTTCTGCTCATCTTATCCCAAATGTGCTCTAAAGGATTCGCGCAGTTACCCCTTCAACAGATCCAACCTCTCACTGGAGGGATGAAAGGCAGGTTGGAAGCTAATGGACGTTAATTTTATCGAAAAGCTCTTTATTTGTACTGTTTTGGGTAAAATAGCCTTTAATTTTGAAATTCAGTTTTAACGGGAAAAAAGTGGCAGCTCGTGTTAACGGTTCTTTGATAATTAACATTTTATACAAAATGTGCGTCGGTTATAGTCCACCACAATGATTTTGACAGTTGTCCAGACAATATATTTACAATTTAGGCTCTAGTTGCTACTCCGATATATTTACAATTTTGGTCTTATGCAATAGTAAAGAATGGATTGATTGATTTATTGGTTCGTTTCATTGTTAGGTGTTTTACGTCGTTCTCAATATTGTTTCACGTTCAGCAAGGGAGGAAGCCGGGCTCTTTGCTCAGCGGAAACTCTAGAGCTTCGGCTAATATCAGGTAACTCTCTCACAAAATGCAATCAAGTAAAACCCTTCTTTTCATTTGTCTTTGTTTGAGTGGTATTTGAACCAGCGACCCAACGACACAAGGCTTAGCCACTTCCAGCTCAGTGAAATGAAAATTAGGTCACTTCCAACTATATTTATCAATATCAAGCCACGTCCATACACGATTTCTACAGTCAATCGCTTTGCCAAGAGAGGGGGTTCTGTCTCTCTATTGTCTCTTGGTTGTCTTTATGGTTACATACGCTAAAAAGATTGGTATATTTGCGTCCTTTTTCTCGCCTTTGATTTAGCAATTTCGTATTGTTCATCTATGTGCCTACATCTGAATCACGTCAATCGAAAAGTATGGGATATTTGAGGGAGTGGGATCTGGCTTTGTATTAACCGTTCGGTTACGAGTCTGTGACGCACTTGACTGCACACCTATCTTTTCCGCCATGTTCTAACCATCTATTGTCTCGATGACGTCATTTAGCAATCAGTCTATTGGTGATTATAGGGCTTTCATATCTACTTGACTCTGGTCGATATCCTTTAACGGAGTGATTGTCGGAGTATTGTTGACTAAATCAACGTCTTCGTATCCGCCAGCGATAACACGTTTTGTACTGGAACTGTTTTCGGAATCTGTTCGGGTCTGCTCAGGGGTGGTCGAGGTCGTTGGGGGTAGAACTGGGTCAAGGTCATCTGGAAGAGAAACTGATTGGCCAGTTTTCGATTCAAACGGAGATTTTGGAACTTCAACTTCTTCTAACGTGTGATAAGTACCGATGGATTTATCCGTACCAAACGCTTCGTTGATTTCTGAATACCTTGGTCTGCCATCGGCTGATTCAAAAGCTTCCACAGCTTTGTCAATACTTTCTAGATTTTCTTCCTTTGCTGCCCGAATACGATCTTTTTCTTGGGCAATTTTGTGATTTGAGTAGGGATCCTCAGTTGTTAGCCTGTCTTTTGTCGCCCCTGCTTCTTGTTTTTTCTCACCGTTCCTGATTTGGATGAGTCTTCCTGTGTCGGTTGTGTCATAGTCAGTGGCTGGTGTATCCTCTATCGCTGGTATTTCTTTCGTGCCTGCCGATTTGGGTACTCGAACTTGGTATAACGTGTTGTAGGTACCACTCGCATCATCGATCGTTTTGGAATTTCCCAAACGTGAAGTTTCGGACGCATTGGGTTTCAAAGAAGCCCCTGCTTCTTGTTTTTTCTCACCTTTCCATATTTGGTTGAGTATGTCTGTATCGGTTGTTCCAGAGTCAGTTGCTGGCGAATCCGCTATCACTGGTATTTCTTTCGTACCTAGAGATTTTGGTACTCTAACTTGGTATAACGTGTTGTAGGTACCATTCGGATCGTCGTTCGGTTTGGAATGTCCCAAACGTGAAGTTTCGGGCGCATTGGGTTTCAAAGAAGCCATGACTTCATCGATGTCGGCATATGGATGGAAAGACTGTGGCCTATTTGAATCTGGGTCAGTTATAGCCTCAATGTGAGGGTAGGAAGGTGGCGGATTCTGTGTGTTATTTACCGCTCTGATGACAGTTGGGACATTGCCGTTGAAAACGATTTCGTCATAAGAGGTTAAGTTTCTCTGCTTTACTGGCACTTCTGAAGGATCAGGTGCATAGTCATTGCGGCCACTGGCTTTCAAAAATTCATCAATTTCTGCGTAACCATGGTATGTCACTACTCGGGTTTCTCTCCGTGGAGAGATATTGTTACAGATTGTCTCCCCTGTATTGTTTTCCGGTTCAGTCATACCTGATTGACGAGCTGTTCGCCTTCTGAAAGTGGAAAAAAAGGTTTTGATTTGTACAATCAATGCGATTTATCCTTACAACTAACGGGTCGTATTCACGTAAAGGGTAATTCTTAATCATTCCTCGTGAGAATGCTACCGACACTTATAGAGTGTTTCAAAGGGTGCTTATTAATCAACTTTATGAACCAAAGTCCAAAAACCAAAAAGTTATGTAGGTTTACCTTAAAAACACAACCAGGACAACCAGAATGGCTGCTAACACTACCAGACTGGCGAACCCAACTCCTAGGCCAATGTAAAGAGTCAAATTGTCTGTAAACAATAAACACAATATGTTTGAATAGAATTGAATATGCAATGAGACAGGCTATATCTCTACATCAGTTCGAGAAGATATCCGTCTCCCTAACCTTTTTCTAAAATAGAATGAACTCGTGCCACAGAGATATCAGTCCACAAGCTTCTCGCTTTGGCGGAACAGCGGTCACGCATCGATATCGTTAGAACAGGTGTACTAACGAGCATCTTGGAATAGTATCAAAATAATACTGTAAGACGAGTTACGCAATTAAATGTGATCTGTGTAAAGTTAAAATCTTAGTTTACCAGAAGTGAGTAAACAACAAACAAATCGATACACAAGAAGCATTTAAAACACTTGGAAATATCGTATGGGTCGATGTTTTGGACGATTGTGTACACGATTGGAAAACAAAAATTCTTTTATACGAACCGTCATTTTGTGTATTCTGGGTTTCTGGTTTGGGAGACATGGGCTTGGGCAGTACCGCTTTAGACGTGCCTGAAATTAAAAGTTTAAGATGTTTTCATTCCCTTCACTGAAATTCGGTTTTCGGACTCAACTTGTCAAGTTATTGTCAAGGTAGCCTCAATATTGGTATGGTGCTTCACACTGTTTTCCTCTATAACCGTTGACATGATGCTGCCGAAAGATACACAAAGCACCCTTAATTTACTCGTGGTTATTTCGGCTATTCTTCAGCAAGGGCCCGAATACCTTATACAAATTATACCTTAAGTTTAAAAGAAAAGAAAGCCCACCAAGGTATTGAGCCACGGATCTGAATTATATGACTATAAGCTAGTGTTATACCGGTTAAAGCGCTGCATTTGGATTCATAGCGAATGTCTCTGCTTTTGATTGATTGATTGATTGATTGATGTTTTACGCCGCACTCAAGATTGTTTCACTTATATGGCGGCATTGCCAGGTTCAGTGGGAGAGGAAACCGGGCTCATTGCCCGGAGGAAACCCTCGGCGAGTACCTGGCAACTCTTCCACTTACGGCAACCGAGTGAAAAATCCAGCCAGAAATTTTTCAATTTTCGTTTGGTCTGAGTAGTATTCAAACCCGCGCCGTATCGATTTAAGGTATGTGTGGGACTGAGGGACGATCACTCTAATCCACTGGACCACCGATGCTCCCCTCTCTGCATTTGAAAGCGTGCTATCAACTCAATCACAAAATGTTTTTAGAACACTTTAACATTTTAATGTGTGCAGTTCGAATTCTGTGTTAATATTATTTAAATATAGAATACAGAAAAGGGTCATGAGCTGCCAAATATACATGTAGGGGGGGGGGGGGGGGTTTGTTGAAGTAGAATTAGCTTATTGTTGATTATATTTATTAAAAAGTACAAAACACGAGCTTTGCGTTGATACCAATCTTGCAGATGTACGTTTTTGTATTTTTATAAGCAACAAATCCCCCCAATATCAGCTTCTACATCCCGGTTATTTATATTTTGTTTGTTATTAGTACGTATCTTTAGTTTCGAAAGGGTTACTGCCTTTGCCACTGATTTTTTATTTGAATGTTTATCTTTTAGATCTTCAAGGCACTTCTCTTGTCAAAAAGAATTTAGGAAAAACTCCGGCAGTTCATGTCACTTTAAATGTTTCATCCGACTTTGTTTCGTTAATGGTGATTGTTAGGAGAAATTGAGCCTATGAACTTCATTAAACATCGAAATTATTTTGTAAAAAGCATAATCCGAAAATGGGCACCTCATCCTATATTAAAAAAAACTTTGAAAGTCATAGGGTTTTTTTTACTTAAAATACGGCTATGCCTTAAGTGTTTACAAGACTCAGAATTTTCCACAAACAGTATGTCTTTTGTCAACTTTGCACAAAAGCGACAGAGTTGTAATTATTGTGTACTTTCCCAGTATCATACATACATTTAGAATCTAAAAATTTTCTGCGTTGATCCATAAATGCCAGTCTTACCCGTATGTTCCTCTTCTTGTTGATTTGTTGACCCCCCTGTAATGATTCCTAAAAGAAAAAAAGAAAAGGTTGCAGGCTTAGGCAGAATTAAACAGAACTTGATCACTTGAAGAGCGATGATGTCATGTAAAGGGGAAAGATCGGAGACAATTACATAGGCCTACTCAAGGACTAACATTCCGTCTGTTTTGTGGTTGCAAATGTTTCAAGTATGTCGCTGGTGCTGCTGTCACTGCGCATGTTCTAATATTACGCTTACATTTGACGTTGCAAACAACCTTTGTAATACGATTGAAGGGTTTGAATAATAAACTAATCCGAGAGTATATTTATCCGAGGTTCTTCCTTTTCAAGCTATAAATACCACATTAACATTAATGAAAATCTCATATTGATTACAAGTGGCGTTAGCTGCTAATTATATGTCAATTTTCGTTGAAATACAATTAGCAAATTGTTGATCATTTTTTTATCAAAAAGTACGAAATAAGATCTTTCCGTTTTTACATTTACGTAGATCTGTAAGCAACACAATCACCAAAAAGAAACTAATACAGTTAGTTTTCAAAAACTTCTCTGAGCAAACAGAATTTATGAAACCTTTACGAATTTTGGCCGCTCGTACTGCTTCGAAGTGCCAACATATATGCGATTTGTTATTCTCAAAAACTCTTCTCACGACAATGAGAGGGCTTGAAGTTCACGCAAAAAATAACTGAAACGAATGTCTTTCGTTCTAGTCTTAAGTTGGTTCAAAACACTACTTTAACGTACATTCTCGAGACTGGTACTTTGGTAGCACTAAAGAGTTTTTTGGGCAAAACAACTGGTAATATCAACATCTTGGCAGTTCATGTCACTTTAAGGAAAAGCGGAGAGGTGATAAATACTAAATGATTGGCGTCGGAATGAGGAAAATCCATACAGTATGTGGCCTATATTGATCATTCATTCATTCTAAGCCATAGTTAGTTCAAAACAATACGTTATCGTACATTTTCGAGACTAAAAGGGCCTCTTAATTATAGGTCTTGAGAAAAATAGAAAATAATTTCCACATTCTGTTTTAACGTCAAATATCAACATTTTGGCAGCTCATGTCCCTTTAAGGAGAATGGTTGATGCCCAGAGGTGATAAGCGAGCTTTAGTTACTTACGGAGTAGACTAGTACAAAAAGTTGCAATCAAAAGGAATCGCTGATTGACTAAAGGACACAAGGCCTTGTTCCGTTTATATAGTGTAAGAAAGATTGTTCTTAAACAGAAACAAGCTTTCGAAAACAAACTTTATACATGCACGTTTACCTTGGGAGCTGTGAGAAGTTGGTGTAGCTTTGTTAACTGTAATACAAAGAACATACATTGATTTAAAGGATAAATGACACGCTTAAGACGATATCTTCTTTTTTATAATTAAAGTTGGCCAAAAAGAAAACATTATTTCTACACAACCAAAGGTTGGGGATTTCCTCCGGGCAATGAGCCCGGTTTCCTACCCCACTAAACTTGGCAACGCCACCATATATAGCTTATATCATATTTTTAAACATTTAATGACCATACATGTATGTCCCACAAAACACATTTAGGCACGGAATGCACATATAACTGATCTAGCCCGGCATGTAGCGTTAACGTGAGGCCTGAAGGCACGTAACCATGTGTAAAATAGGTAAATTCCACAGACACACGAAGTGCTCTCCCCTTTAGTAACCCCTAGATATTATATGCATTAGATAGATGGCTAGGGACAGAGCACTCCGTGTGCCTATGGCCACCGTGTACGCGGGAAAGTTTTCCTTTTACATGGCTTTTTTGTGCGAAAACGTCGGAGTTTGGAGTGGACGAACTTTTTTATGGCTAAAATATGTCCTAAGGAATATAAAAAACCTACAAAAAGTATATTCCAGAGGTCGGCCAAGGAACCCTATTTATAGCGACTTTTTACAGCCACCGGCCTCTAGTTTTAACCCGAATACATGTTGAACAACCGGCCGCTGGGACCTTTCTGGAAGTTCGTTTTACAGTTTACAGTTACAAACCACCGTTAGGTGTTTAGAAAGAAGTTAGCATTTATACTTTATGACATATCCATTATAACAATAAGAATCTTTGGTGATTATTCGACAAACGGACGGGTTTCTTCCGCCAGCAACCCTGCCAAAACGACAATGTAAATTAAAGTTAATTAAATTGAGCTTAAATATCCACCAAGCAATCAATAAATCCCCACTCATTAAACTACTAGAGAGTTGATAGGTTGGTTGATGTTTTTTTCGCCGTATTCAAAATTTTTACGAGGTCTCCAAGCATGGACAAGTAATGTTGCGATCGGAAATTTGAATTTGAAAACTGTGACCTGAATCCACTACCCGGCGAATAAAAATCAGCTTAAAGGTTTTAAGAACAACTTTGGTTATAAATAGATCGTATTTTGCGGTAAATTTGCTTGTAAATGTGTACTTTTCAAGTCAAAATTTTAGAGTGAAACATGCAAAATTGAATCCTTTCTTTGCCGCTTTACGGAAACTAATAAGCTCGATAAAACTCGTCAAAAGTGACGTTATACACGACCTGTGCCAGTACTTATACTCAGCGGAGGTCTTGTATGACGTCATATTTGGCGGGATTTACTGAGTTTTACGGAAAATATGCATACTGCACCCAGGTCTACATAAACGATAGGAGAGCGTACACTGAACTGATTTTATTTCATCTTTCCTTTTTTAAGGTATATATTTAGCCAATAAATGCTTAGAAACAAGATATAAGACCTGTTCATAAATCCTTTAAAATTGGCCAGGCAGAATAAAGTATTGAATGTTCGATTTATTTTTTTTGTTCTATTGTTGAACACAATCGCTTTGTAACTGTAATTCGTAAAAAATATTCCGAATTCTGCCAGCTAATGTCACTTCAACTAATACTCTGCAAGTGCTATAAATGATTATTTGATTGATTATATAGCGGCGTTACCAAGTTTGGTGGGGTGGGGGGGATGGATACCGGGCTCTTTACCCGGTGGAAAACCTCCGACTTTACTCGAGTACCTATTCCACACACGGCGCCTATAAATGAAGGCGTGTAACTCTACATCATTGGATTAGATATATCTATTTCTTGTTTCTAACCTTGACAATGTCCAAGATTTATCCAAGACCTTGAGTAACCGGCAGAGCACACACACTGATGTCTGCTGAATTCATCGTCAAGAATACAAGATTCCCGTACCTGATCTGCACATATGTCCTTTTCGGAGCAGCTTTCTTAAAAAATACCAATACCGATATTTATTTATGAACACTAAAATACACCGACAAAGGGCAAACTATTCTTGACTAAAAGAACCATGGAGAAACGTTTTCAAAATTTAGATTTTTATAAAATGCCGATAAAAATGTATTCGATACGAATGACACAATCTGAACAAAAATTTTTAAGCGAATTCAAATATTTGCACATGTGCTTATTATTTAAGACCAACTTGAAATCCATTTCTAGATTTGTAACTTTAAATAGCAAAAGTATATAAAGGAATTCAAAACTCACTGAGACAATATACTACACTTATTCCGTTCGAGCCACTGGGACCGTGTATAGTTAATTTACTGGTACTCCCGGGACCACATTCACACGATGAAGCCATCTTCCTACAGAATGATCCGTATCCACATATAACACCAATACAGCTTCCAACTACAAAAGATGAAATTTAGATTATAGAAAAACCATTGCACTACATCATGAATCAACACATTTCTACAAGTTCATGTAAATAAAAACAGACCTTGACATAAGTCTACTGCCGGTTTTCGAAACTTTCGATAATGGGTTTTAGTTGAAACCACCTCAGCTTATTTTCGAAGCATGGATTGATTGATTGCATTACGCCACACTCGAGATTGTTTCATGTATATGGCGATGTTCTCAGATTAAGTTGTGAGGGAAACCGGGCTGTTTGCCTTCGGGAAACCCACAACCTTCGGCGAGTACCTAGTAACTCTCCCACATAAGGTGTCTGAGACTATACATTTAGGCGTAAGGGCTCTATAGCTTCCTACAGCTTCTTTATATTCATTTATATAGTCAATAATTTTATTACTTTGTGGTTTTCCTTGAAGGGATTGAGATATTTACAGAAGTCAACTTGAGAAACAGCCCCCTGGTAAACATTGTCTTCTAGTAAATCTTATCCAAAGCGCTCATTATAAGCATTAATATACTTGCCTTTTTCTCCATTTGTTGTTAAAACACCCAGCAGATGCAGCGAGACTACATACAGAAACGCAGACCTCATATTTTTTTTGTATAATATTATTTTTTCTGATTGGCCTTCTGGAATTTGAAAAAAAAGTAAATACGTGTATATGTTTTGATTGATTGATTGATTGTTTGGGGTTTTACGCCGCGATCAAGATTATTTCACTTATATGGCGGCGCTGCTATAGTTTTATTGTGGGGGGAAACGCACGACCGTCCGGTGGTAACTGGCAACCATCCCATATAGGTCGTTTGAGTGAAAACCCAGTCAGAAAATTTTCGAATTTTTTTTGGACTGAGTGGGATTTGAACCCGCGACCCATAGGTGGATGGATATTCGGATTGAGTATCCAACGCTTTACCTACTGAGCCAAGGGGGCCTCGTATATGTTTTGAACAAAGGTTTATTGTTCCTTTATAAACAAATGTTTATATTTCCACAAATATTTCCATTCTGAACAAATACGGCTTAACTCTAACTAGCTTAAATCTAACAGTAGATAGTACTTTGACAGTTCGAGCGCAGTGGCCACATGTGGCAACATTTTACTGGTCACTGCTGCCCAGTTGGTCAATAACTAGCACATCTCATTAACATCTTAGCTCCCGGTTATTGGTCACGGTTCGCCGCATGTCTAATTAACATTCTAAGCTCGCGGCTATTGGTCTCGCTTGGCTACACATCTTTCGCGCTCCACTGCACAACTAATTAAAATCTTAGCTCTCGGTTATTGGTCACGGTTCGCCGCACGTCTTATTAAAATCTAAGCTCGCGGCTATCGGTTCACTACGGTACACATGTCATTAAGAGTAGAATCTAAGTTATTTATTAAATTATCTCAGTGGCATTGCATATCAAAAATATACTACGTATAATACTTAAGTCTTAACCACTGGTCATCAACCCGGAAGTCACCGGAAGTTACCCGGAAGTGAAGCGGAAGTGACCGGAAGTGAACCGGAAGTGACTGGAAGTTACCGGAAGTAACCTGAAGTGAACCGGAAGTGACCCGGAAATAATCCGGAAGTGGCCGGAAGTAACCGGAAGTGAGCGGAAATAACCTGAAGTGAACCGGAAGTAAACCGGAAGTGACCGGAAATAGACCGGAAGTGACCGGAACTGAACCGGAAATAACCGGAAGTGAAGTAATTGAGCCAAAAATAAGTTCCAAGCCCGGAAGTAGCCAAATTCTAACCGAATTCGGTCGTGTTACATATCAAAGTAAAGTTATTTCATTAATAATTTCATTATTTTTTTGTTTTGTTTTAGAGCTTAGGGACCAACGCCATTCACCTTTAAACGGCCCGACCTCGAACCGGAAGTGACGTCATCGAACCGGCAGTTGTCCGTAATTTCGTTATTTTTTTTGTCCCACAGCCTAGGTACTAACGCCATTCAACCCGTTACGACATCATATCCACTATTGTGCGGCGTAAAACACCAAACAATCAATGACTCTAAGCAGTCGTCCTACATCAGGCGCTTTTCACCCCAGAACTATATTGTGAAAGTCTCAACCAATGCATTAACATAAAGAAACATAAGACATCGTTCGTTCTGATGAGCATTTTATTATCTTCATGGTGAACATTCTTCAAGTACATCGTTTCCGGTTTTCGTAAGGGTATTCGTCCGGTAAAACCTTATCAAATAACATATAGCGTATTTTGATCGCGTTCGCTAATGCCTCGTCAATCGGTAGGCCAATTACTCCGCGTAAAAAATCCCTAGTTTTCACAATTTCTCGGTGAAGCGGGTCTCCCATTAAATGCATCCAAATAGTGTTGTACTGTCCGTATATAGTCATCAAGGTTTTCTTTATTTCCGGCCTGCGCCGTCGGTATTCCTCCTGCAAACTGCAGCCGTCAACAGACATATGAGTTTGAATAGCTTCCTTCACAATGTCGTCCCACACGTCGGAAACTGTATCAGCCATACCGCTAGCGGGCGTAATGCTCCTCGTTAGAAAAACTTGACGGTCATCTTCTAAAGTATTTTCATCCGAGGGATGACCTGGCATCTCAGTATTCTGCGAATCGGTTTTGTATTTATTGAAAACGTGCCGCTTCACGTCATGTCGGCGACTAAAAGTCTTGTTACAAACGTGACAATTGAATCTCATTTTGTTTCACCCACTGCGGAATGTAATTTATAGCGCTATTTCAGCGGTCGGTCTAATCCAATGTGAAGGACGCGCCGCCTTTTATACGCTTCTGTCTTGCCTTCAATTCCGACTTAGCCATTTCCACCGCTTGCTGTGCGTTAGATACGGCAATAATCCGCGGCAAATCCGCCTTTTCACGGTTGGGGGAGCTTTCGCGATAATAGGGCTCGACAGTTTTTCTTCGTTTAAAGGCTTGACTTTGTGGCGTACCACTTTTTCTGCGTTCCTGTCTGACCTCCGATCTGGTCATTTCCACCACTTGTGCGGGAGACACCACATCTATCTGCGGTAAATCCGCATGGTCGGCGTCAATTTGCGGCGGATCCATCTTTTCACGGTCTGGAGAGATTTCACGGCAATAGGGTTCCAGAGGGATGAGCGTGTTTCTGCTTCTGAATGCTTGGCCGAGGGGCGAGCCTCTCTTTCTCATTGCACCTTCGTTCATGGGTATTTTACCCTTTTCCATATTGCGGTAAAAACGCACCAATTTATCCACGTTCGACATGTTTAAACGTTACAGACACCGTCTGCGTAAGGAGTGTTGTCGAAGTACGATGATAGCTCGTTATATGAAGGTTTATGATACGCGCCCGCTGAACGCCAGAAGCGACCGTTAACGCAGCTAATTGTGAGTGAATGATAATATTGTTTTACGCTTAAGGCTGCGTTAACGGTCGCTTCTGGCGTTCAGCGGGCGCGTATCATAAACCTTCATATAACGAGCTATCATCGTACTTCGACAACACTCCTTACGCAGACGGTGTCTGTAACGTTTAAACATGTCGAACGTGGATAAATTGGTGCGTTTTTACCGCAATATGGAAAAGGGTAAAATACCCATGAACGAAGGTGCAATGAGAAAGAGAGGCTCGCCCCTCGGCCAAGCATTCAGAAGCAGAAACACGCTCATCCCTCTGGAACCCTATTGCCGTGAAATCTCTCCAGACCGTGAAAAGATGGATCCGCCGCAAATTGACGCCGACCATGCGGATTTACCGCAGATAGATGTGGTGTCTCCCGCACAAGTGGTGGAAATGACCAGATCGGAGGTCAGACAGGAACGCAGAAAAAGTGGTACGCCACAAAGTCAAGCCTTTAAACGAAGAAAAACTGTCGAGCCCTATTATCGCGAAAGCTCCCCCAACCGTGAAAAGGCGGATTTGCCGCGGATTATTGCCGTATCTAACGCACAGCAAGCGGTGGAAATGGCTAAGTCGGAATTGAAGGCAAGACAGAAGCGTATAAAAGGCGGCGCGTCCTTCACATTGGATTAGACCGACCGCTGAAATAGCGCTATAAATTACATTCCGCAGTGGGTGAAACAAAATGAGATTCAATTGTCACGTTTGTAACAAGACTTTTAGTCGCCGACATGACGTGAAGCGGCACGTTTTCAATAAACACAAAACCGATTCGCAGAATACTGAGATGCCAGGTCATCCCTCGGATGAAAATACTTTAGAAGATGACCGTCAAGTTTTTCTAACGAGGAGCATTACGCCCGCTAGCGGTATGGCTGATACAGTTTCCGACGTGTGGGACGACATTGTGAAGGAAGCTATTCAAACTCATATGTCTGTTGACGGCTGCAGTTTGCAGGAGGAATACCGACGGCGCAGGCCGGAAATAAAGAAAACCTTGATGACTATATACGGACAGTACAACACTATTTGGATGCATTTAATGGGAGACCCGCTTCACCGAGAAATTGTGAAAACTAGGGATTTTTTACGCGGAGTAATTGGCCTACCGATTGACGAGGCATTAGCGAACGCGATCAAAATACGCTATATGTTATTTGATAAGGTTTTACCGGACGAATACCCTTACGAAAACCGGAAACGATGTACTTGAAGAATGTTCACCATGAAGATAATAAAATGCTCATCAGAACGAACGATGTCTTATGTTTCTTTATGTTAATGCATTGGTTGAGACTTTCACAATATAGTTCTGGGGTGAAAAGCGCCTGATGTAGGACGACTGCTTAGAGTCATTGATTGTTTGGTGTTTTACGCCGCACAATAGTGGATATGATGTCGTAACGGGTTGAATGGCGTTAGTACCTAGGCTGTGGGACAAAAAAAATAACGAAATTACGGACAACTGCCGGTTCGATGACGTCACTTCCGGTTCGAGGTCGGGCCGTTTAAAGGTGAATGGCGTTGGTCCCTAAGCTCTAAAACAAAACAAAAAAATAATGAAATTATTAATGAAATAACTTTACTTTGATATGTAACACGACCGAATTCGGTTAGAATTTGGCTACTTCCGGGCTTGGAACTTATTTTTGGCTCAATTACTTCACTTCCGGTTATTTCCGGTTCAGTTCCGGTCACTTCCGGTCTATTTCCGGTCACTTCCGGTTTACTTCCGGTTCACTTCAGGTTATTTCCGCTCACTTCCGGTTACTTCCGGCCACTTCCGGATTATTTCCGGGTCACTTCCGGTTCACTTCAGGTTACTTCCGGTAACTTCCAGTCACTTCCGGTTCACTTCCGGTCACTTCCGCTTCACTTCCGGGTAACTTCCGGTGACTTCCGGGTTGATGACCAGTGGTTAAGACTTAAGTATTATACGTAGTATATTTTTGATATGCAATGCCACTGAGATAATTTAATAAATAACTTAGATTCTACTCTTAATGACATGTGTACCGTAGTGAACCGATAGCCGCGAGCTTAGATTTTAATAAGACGTGCGGCGAACCGTGACCAATAACCGAGAGCTAAGATTTTAATTAGTTGTGCAGTGGAGCGCGAAAGATGTGTAGCCAAGCGAGACCAATAGCCGCGAGCTTAGAATGTTAATTAGACATGCGGCGAACCGTGACCAATAACCGGGAGCTAAGATGTTAATGAGATGTGCTAGTTATTGACCAACTGGGCAGCAGTGACCAGTAAAATGTTGCCACATGTGGCCACTGCGCTCGAACTGTCAAAGTACTATCTACTTCTAACCAGTCAAACAATGGCTATAACTCAGCAAATAATTGAGCCAAAGCAACCCATATACGAGATGCGGATCCTCGCGCGGTAATCACTATGCCCACCTAATTTCATAAAAATACGATGAAAACCGTAGAGGGGGTGTTTACAAGAACTTGATTACGAACAGACGGACGGACAGAAATACTGATCGCAGCTCTTGCCGGGTAGATAAAAAGAACAACTTGGCAAATAGTTCTGACTGCATCATCTGAGACAAAACATCCGTCCTTATATATAAAAATAAACCAAACTTACCATGCGAGTGGAGGCAGCTTGTACAGATGTGCTTATTGGCGTTTCTTATGAATTACACGTCTTGTTTGTTTTTCCGTCTTTAAGTCCATTCGTATACACCTTCTATGTATAACACAAACCAAAATTCGAAATGTCACACCTATGTAGTAAGTAGGTATGGCTGTTTTAGTAGCAGCTTAACGTATCGCGTTTTTTCGCTATGTTTACGAGACACCGAATATCAATTCAAAACAACCAGGAAGTGAACAGGCAGAGAACTGAAGACTTGAAAACTCTTTTCAAACTACTGTACATTCTCCCTTGAGATTACAATATATTTTGAATACAAAGCCACAATGACACGGGACATATAGCGGCTCAACGTTAACATAAACTGTTGACTAACCAGGAAGTTTTGGGCAGAATTTCATTCACTATTATGGGGGAAAAGAGTTTAGCTCTGATTTATGTGCGTTAGACTGAATATTTCTCTAATATTTATATATGAAAGGTATAATGGTCTAAAAGACCCCCCCCCCCCCCCCACCACCACCACCACCACCACCACCCCCTTTTTGGAACACAATTAGAAACTTATCTCCATGGTTATTTCAGTGACGGATGTTTTTCCTGTGTCCGAGTGTTTAAAAAAAATAATTTTATACTACACAAAGCCCTCAACACAACCCACCGTGTGTGTTTTAGGTCCGCATGTTTTTGGTGAAACTTTTTTTACATAATTCTCACTATTTCAAAGCCAGTAGGCTATCACTTGGACCTATTATTAGTTAAACGTTTTCTTTAGTTTAAATTATATATTCACATACAGCGTGATGTCAGAATTTTTAGATTCATCTAATAGCTGTTAAAAATTGTTACCCTAGATAGCAGGGTTTTCACTCGAACGACCTATGTAGGATGGTTGCCGGTTACCACTGGAAGGTCGTGGGTTCCCGGTTTCCTCTCACAATAAAACTGGCAACGCCGCCATATAAGTGAAATAATATATTGTGCGAGGCGTAAAGCAAACAATCAATCATCCATTATGTTCAGCCTAATGCATGTGTATTAAAGTGATGGGCACGAACTTGAAATTGATTGATTGATTCGGGTTTTACGCCGCGCTCAAGATTATTTCACTGACATGGCGGCGTTGTCAGTTTTATTGTGGGAGGAAACCGGGCTCAGTGCACGGGGGAAACCCACGACCTTCCACTGGTAACTGGCAACCATCCCACATAGGTCGTTGGAGTAAAAACCCAGTCAGAAAATTTTCCAACGTGGGATTCGAACCCGCGACCCATTGGTGGAAGACTGTTCGGATTGAGCGTCCAACGCTCTACCTACTGAGACACGGAGGCCCTGCCTGAATTTGAAACCTTATGACACGGGGATCGTGTATACTTGTTGCTGACGTATACGGTTTCATGACATAGTCCCATCAGTCTGATAAGTTCGGGGATTAAGCCATTCAGTGCAAAAATTGGAAAATCTTCTGACTGGGTTTTCACTCGAACGACCTATGTGGGATGGTTGCCAGTTACCAGCGGAAGGTCGTGGGTTTCCTCCGGGCACAGAGCCCGGTTTCCTCCCACAATAAAACTGGCAACGCCGCTGTATAAGTGAAATAATCTTGAGCGCGGCGTAAAACACCAAACAATCAATTAATCAACCGGGGATTTAGGTGCGGGTCAAAGCCGACCGGTAGCAACTGATAGTCCCATGTTTACAGTATGTACAAGCCGTGTATCGGTAACCTACATACTGTGCCTTGAAAGATTTCGTTTCTCTCACCTTACGATTTGTTTATGTTTGTCAACAAGGAAGTCTATCATCATACCTAGGATTTACCAACCCTCCACATGTTCCCAATCCTTTAGACTTTCTTTTGTCGATAAGGTCAATTTAATTCAATTCAACCCTCCATGGTGTTTATGCCCTATATTCAAACATTAAAATATCGTCATAACAGAAAGTTGTGGCTTTGAATTACATTCACAGTTAGTTGGGCCTATACATAAGGCGTACGCAAATGAACAAAAATTGAAGTCTTTGTATGGAACATTTATAAAATGCCTAAAAAAACGCTTTGAATATTATTCAAGTACTTACAAATAGGGCTATATGCTTTCAAATGTCGTATAAAAATCGAATAATAAGTAGGCCTATATGTGCGTTGAACAATTTACCGCTTAAACTAAGGCTACAATGAATGCGTTTTGGTATACTTATTGTTAATAAGTTATGGTTATTGTGTTTTCTTCTATTTTAAACAATATAACACATGGGCACAGTGGAAATTTTCTTGTCTAAAATAACCACGGAGACAAGTTTCTAATTGTGTTAAATGTGTTTTCTTCTATTCATTGTCTCGTATCTACTGAAAACCCTTCCCGTCTCCGATATACGTAGTATTGGTATTGGTATTTATTCTCTTGAACTCAAGTGAGCTCATCAAGAAACAGTTACAGATCAATATACAGGGCGGACAATATAACATTGATAAGTTACAATATTACAAAGTTAAGTCACAATCGTTCACAGTTAAACTACAATAGTCAAACATAAGAAAAAGGTGATCTATACAGGATTTAATGTAACATAATTACAAAGTTTTAGGTTCAGGAGAGGAAGATTTTCCTTCTCTCAAGTGATTTTCCAAGGTACATAGATAATTGTCTCAACATTTTCTTATTTTCGGTACTTAACAGTTGTACTAGCTTAAAAACGCTAGGCTTTTCGTAATAATACTTTTTAATATATTTTTTTCTTAAATCGATGAAAGTAGGACATTCTAGAATGAAATGATACTCATCTTCAACCTTGTTTTTACAAATTGAACATAATCTGTCTTTAATTTCTTTTTTGTTATATCTACCAGCTTCAATTTCTAGTTGATGGGAAGATGTTCTAATTTGACATATAACTTGTCTGGACCTAAAGTCCATTTTTGTGAACTGAACTTTATGAGACTCTGCTAAATGTCGATACAAGTGACACTTTCTACTGTTATTTATCTCATATCGTAAGTCGGCTAAAAAACTGTCTTTAATTCTTTGCGTATAGCTTCTTACGAACAAATTTTTATTTGCAACATGTTGCTGTACCCAGATATAACCGTAACCATTATTTTCTAATTCAGTTTTGACAGAGTAAAGCCAGTTACTGGAATGTCTACCATGCAGTATTTCCAGATAAAAATAATTATATACTGCTTTCAGAAAACAATTATCTGAATTCAATAGTTTCAGCCAGTATTTCATAATTTTTACTTTCCTAAATATAATCATAGGGAATCTTCCTAGTTCGTTATATACAATGGCAGACATTGTCTTTTTCCCAACTCCCAAAATATTTTTACAAAAAGTTAAGTGAATTTTTTCAACATCTTTCCCTTTATGAAATCCCCACACCTCGGCACCGTAATTTAAAATTTGTGAAACATAAGTATCAAAAAGATATAGACTTGTACATTATTCAGACTATAGTCTTTCATTCTTTTTAGCAAGCTGTACAAAGTTTTCCTGCCTTGATCTGCAAGTATCCTTTGTGTTTGGAGAAACTTGCCATTATACATGAATGTCATTCCTAGGTAATTGAACTTATCCACCACTTCAACGACCGAATCATTGTAAACCCATGTCCCCTGCCATTTGTTTCTTCCACCTCCTCTAAATACAACAATCTTTGTTTTTTCTACGTTTACAGTTATTCTCATATTAGAACAATAAATATTTAAACTATCCAACATTTGCTGCAAACCATTTTCAGTACGAGCTAAAAGGACCATATCATCAGCATACATAATCAACATTAAGCTTAACATATCAATATTGATTGGTTCAATGTTGTCATTAGCTAAATGGTTTTCCAAGTCGTTTACAAAAAAAGAAAACATAATTGGAGACAAAGGCTCTCCTTGCATTAGACCTATACCAACCTCAAAGAATTCGGACAACGAACCGTATTTCACACAACATTTGATCTTTTCGTACATGGATTTAAAAATGTTGAAAAAATTTCCACAGATTCCTAGTTTTTGTAATTTATAAAATAATAATTTGTGCTCAACTGAGTCAAAAGCTTTTTTTATAATCAATAAAACAACAAAACAATTTTTCTTTCCTCCCCAGGTATTGAGACACTAAATTAGACAACACAAATATAGCATCTGTAGTACTTAGTCCTTTGCGGAAACCAAATTGAGCATCTGTTAGTATTTCGTTATTCTTAGCCCAAACAACAAGTCGTTCATTTAATACAGCAGTAAATAATTTCCCCATGTGACTCAAGAGAGTTATACCTCTATAATTATTTACATCATTTGGGTCGCCTTTTTTAAATACTGGGGTGATAAGGCCCTTACACCATTCGGTGGGAAAATGACCGCTATTCAGTATTTTGTTAAAGAGTAATACAATGATGTTAATTAGTGAATCTTCATACTCAATCAAATATTCATTCAATAAGTTGTCTACTCCTGGACTTTTATTTCGTTTTAGATGCTTGATCGCACTACTTACTTCATTAGCTGTAAAGTTGGCATTCAATTCAGTGTAGGTAGGAAAATCTTGTATATTTTCGTTTTCATTATCGCTAGCTTCTATTTGAGTAAAACCTACCAAGTGCTTAAAATAATCTAGGAAGTCACCCTGGGTAATATCACCTATAACATGTTTCTTATTTTGTCCAAAAATTTTATAAAATTCTTTAGGGTTTTCGTATTTTAGTTTCAGTATCTTGTTTCCTTGAGTATTCTTAAATTTTCTCTTGCATTTCTTAGATATATTCTTGAATTTTTTTCTATCTTCACATAATTTTTCTCTGTTTTCTGCACTTTTGTTTTTGTTAAACCTAAAAAGGGACTTCCTATAACTTATATAATGTTCACGACAAGTTTGATTAAACCATGGCTTGTCCTCACATTTCTTAGAAACATTTTTATGTCTACAAAACGAACATCTGATTTTTACGGTTTTCTTGCACAAAACTTCTAATTTTTCATTTAAAAAGTTTGATACAATCTGAACTGAGTCATCTACTGAAGTGCTAGCTGTAATGGCATCACATATCTCATTTGCATTATCAGATATTTCAACTTTGAGTTCCATATTAGTTTTATCGTCAACTGACCATCTAATACATTCAGATTCAGTACAATTACACACTACAGAATCATTCGTATTCACCGTATTGGTTTTACATATAATTTTCATCAATATTGGAGCATGGTCAGAATACTCATTGAATTCTAAGACAGTAAAACTCTCTAAAAGAGACATGTGATATTTATCAACCAGACAATAGTCATTTACACTAAACCCTCTAGCACTATAAAACGTGATATGTCCTGATTTATCTCCCTTAGTTCTCCCATTTGCTATTCTCAATCCTAAAGATTTACACATGTCTAACATTCTTTTACCAAAGCCATTACAAACAGTGTCCTGTGAATTTCTTTTCTTTTCATGTTCATCCTCATCGTAATTACTTCCCTTCAAACATTCCGGTATTTTGTCATCGTTAATAAAGTCATCTCCTAGACCGACACGGGAATTGAAATCCCCAACAACAAATATCGGATTATCCCCGATTCCATATTTTATAACAACATTTTCTAAACTTTCAAAAATATCTGTATCTACAATTCTGTAAAATTTCGAGTTCTCAGATGGGATGTAAACAAAGCACAGTATTATATCATTTTCTCCGTTCAATTTGCATTTCAAAATCACAACACTGTCATTAATTACTTCCACTATTTTTGTAAATTGGTAAAGGTTTTTCTTAATAAGAACTGCTAAGCCTCCACCTTTAACTGCCTTTCTTCTAATTGGAATGCATATGAAATCACTTACTTCAAACGGGTGTTCATACATTGTGTCTATCCAACACTCACTTAATCCAATTACGTCATACTCCTTGATATAATTTAAGAATAAAGGGTCGTGGATCTTCTCGTGGAATGATCTTCTAATATTCCAAGCACAGACTGTTAGATGCGATTCACCGACAGAAAGTACCTTCCTCTCCGCGTACCTCTATTCCTAGGGCACATATTCCTTTCCATCGACAAAAAGACGATCATATGAGATCCATGCCCGTTTTCCTTCGTTTCGAGCTTTGTGTAAGGCTGGTAAGAGCTGTTTCCTTTTTTGTTGAATTTCTTCTGGGAATTGCTCGAATACATGGAAATTTGAATTTTTAAGATTTTTACCGTGCCTTCTCACCTCCTCCTTTTCTTTGTGATTGAGAAATCTAGCTACAATTTTCCTTGGTCGACCATCAATAAAGCGGCCTGTTCTATGCACTCTCTCAAACACAATATTATCTACCACTTCGTTTTCCACTTTCATTTCATTTTTTAAAAACTCTTTCAATGTACCTTCCAGTTCTTCAGTCGTCTCCCACTCATTTTTGCTTTCACTCAAATTCGCCTTCCTAGGAATATTAGTAAACACCAGGTTGTTTCGCATTGATCGTGACTTTAGGTCTATAATCTCAGCTTTTAGCATATTCCTCTCTTCATTCAGGTCTGCAATGTCTTTCTCAAATCGGTATAACCAGTCCTCACTTTCAGCTACCCTAGTACACAGATTATCAATTGTCTTATTTATCTCCACAAAGCCCCGGTCAAAATCTATCTGCATGCTGTCCAATCTTTGATTAAAGGTATGTTGCATTGTGTCCATTTTAATTTCAATGCCTCGTAAACAACGAAAGATTTCAGCTACCCATGGTGGAGACTCTATTGAGGTTGTTGGGATATGGTCTGGTGCATGGGTTAGCGTTACACCTGGCGGGGAAGGTGTATGGTACAAGGCAGTATTTGCGTCCCTCAATACAGTGCTTGTGCTGTGGGGTCCTGATTGCTGGACAATGTCACCACGGGGGGTATTCTCCCCGTGCCCTAAGGCTTGCTGACTACCTTGGTTCATTATAGGTTGTTGTTGGTATATAATGAGCTAAAATTGGTATGAATTGTTCAACTTGGGTCATTCAAATTCTCAATTGTACAGTTCAAGTTGAAGAGTTTTGGCATAATATCACGACGGGACTAATTGAACAGTAATCGAAACTACCTGATATACTTGATAAAAAGCCGATTTAGTGTCCTTTTCTTAGAGAAATCTGGCAATTATCCTTCTTTCCATTTCAACCTGCCTTGCTTGTCCGCCATCTTGTCACATCAAAAAAGTGTATCAAAAACCATGTACCGTCTCAATTTAATGCCTCACGTCCCATATCCGCTCTATGACCTACCGTTGCAGGCATTTCGTTTGATATCACAATGGTCGCTAAATATCTCTCGACTAAACAAATAAACCAGTAAAACTGTTGTCAGTGTACAATAATATTTCAGTGGCTTGTTGAAATTAATTTAAATCAAGAAAAGTGCAGGTTACAACTACAACACTGTCTAAATGTTTATAATAGGCCTATACTATCCTGCCGTTCTGTTGTCGGAAAAGCCAGTTTATTTTTCAAATCGAAAATGCATTTATTTGCTCTGTTGAGTGTTGGTGAAAGCAAGTATTTCCGAAAATCCCAAACTTTGTTTCCTCTTAAATATTTATGAACACTAAAACACACGATACAGGGAAAGTCTTCTTGTCTAAAATAACCATGGTATGATGGCCGAGAAGGGACACAAAAACAAATCTTGCTATATTTTTCATCGCGTCTTAGATTTCGATTTAGCCTGGTTGAGTATGTAAAACGCGATGTCCCTTCTCGGCCATCATACCATGGAGACAAGTTTCTAATTGTGTTAAAAAGAGGTATATCGTTTAAAGTGGCATGAGCTGCCGAAATTCCCACTTTGTTCATAATTTCTGATGGTCACGACAGTAAGAGGCTTTGAAGGCCATCGAAAAACTAAATGATTGGCGTTGGAATGAGGAAAATCCATACAGTATGTGCCCTGTACGAACCAAAAACGTGTTCGAAAAGTAACAAAATTTAAATAACCGGGACGACCATTCATTCATTCTAAGCCAAAGTTAGTTCAAAACAATACTTTATCGTACATTTTCGAGACTAGAAGCACTAAAAAGCTTCTGAATTATACGTCTTGAGAAAAATAGCCGATAATTTCAACATTCTGTGTTTACGTCAAAATATCAACATTTTGGCAGCTCATGCCCCTTTAAACCTTTATACCCTCTCAAATATTGGTAGATTTAAAACTATAATATCTTGTAACTTAACAGATTGTGTCAACCTCACAAATGGGATCATTACAAATGGTGCAATGCTTTACAGGCGTAACTATTTTCTAATATATATTATATGTTATTAATCGAGTGTTTTCGTATTGCCTTGGTATTGGCCTGAGGGTGTCCAATACAACCACCCGAAGGCCAATACCAAGGCAATACGAAAACACTCGATTCATAATATTTTTATTAATAGACTGTGGAAGTTATTTCCATTCGTTTGTTGGCGACAGGGAAAACACTATTTACCATCAGAAATTTGTTATGATCCAATATTATCTTGCATCCCTGTACGATAAAATCACAAAGTGAAATATGAATAACACAGAAACACAGAATTGGGCGAGTTCCTTTACTCATTTATTGATATTATGACAGTAAACAAAGTAAAGATGATATGGGCTTTTTTTTATTTTGACATGTAATATTATGAAGAGGGCTTCATTCTGCTTTTGTGTCTATGAGTAATGACATTTAATACTTGGCGAATATTATAAGATATACACTATCGAGAAAGTGACAATCCTTCGTCTTTTTGTAACGGATTGTTTGGACTGGGTGACGTCGGGATAGGGCATGACTTTTATAATTTATCACTCCACAAGAAATGTGTGCACCCGATAGAAATGGCAAGGTATCTGAAGAAGTAGAAACATTTGATTTTGTATCTACGCCCACCTCCGACTCTTGTGTGGATAATGGAGACGCTACTTCTGATAATGTTTTATTGTTGGAACCTGTCGAAAGGGTGGCAAGAACATTAGAGGCGGTCTCCTGCGTTTCAAAAGACGGCACAGAATATTCATTTACTGACTGTACGCTCTTCCAGCCACCAAGTTGAGCTATTTCGTTGGGCGAAACTCCAGCTTTTCTTAAGGACGTGGCGAAAGTCTTTCGCGTAGAATGATTAACTAACCGAACTTTTAAATTTCCCTTTATAGCAATGATTTTCATGTAATTTCCCAGAGTGTCCTTTCCAACAGGTTGGTGACTGTACCACACTTTGCCGTTAGGCTTATCCAGGGAGCGTAGATAAAAACGAGCATCTGGTCGGAGCATATCATCAGGCCTATGATTTCGATACAGTTTGTACATTTCAACGGGACATCTTGGATTGCCGGTATCCGCAAACATCTTTGGACTGACTGCACGGACATCTCCTCTGTTAGCACCACTTCTTGTTTTTGTCGCTCTTTCTATTTAATTAATGATAGAAAAAATATATTAAACCGGGAAGATCTTCTTAGAGTTAAAATGTTGATTGAAATAATAACGCATTTCCAGCAAAGCTATAACTAAAATGTGTGTGTTTTGAAGCCTTTTTAAATAATATCAGTTTCTGTTTTAAATTGATCTGTTTTCATCAATTTATTATAAAGGATTGATACGTCAACATCAATTAATTACCTGTAAATTCCAAAAATTCTTTTCTATCTGTCGTGATCTTAAGTTCAATGTCTCCCACATCATGTCCGTGTGGTCCTGCCTTACTCGTAAACCGAAGTGTAAACCATTGTTCCACCAAGCCGTATAACGCAAAGAATTAGCACAACCTAAAATATCAAAATGAAAATAATGAGGCAGATATTCAATTAATTTGTTGAATTAGCTATACTGATTAGCCACTTTATGTACATATAGTTATGAACACTAAAACACACACGCACAGGGAAAATTTTCTTGTCTAAACACTGCCATATTATTTATGTGGGCCTACATTTATGTATATGAATTTTGACGATGTATGTTAACAATGTAAAGTACAAAATGGTCTTACTTGGACCGAAAACACCATTCTCATATATCTTCTCTATATCCTCCGGCAGTAAAGCATTGGCCTTCTTTGGCTTGTTTCCTTTGCCGTCCTTCTTGAGAGATTTTTGTTTGGCAGCGAGTACCTGTCGACACTATTCAAATGGGTTATCTTTTTTTATAGTTGATCCGTACTGTTTTTCACTAAGGCCGAGTTCGAGTGCTCTCCTCGGGTAGGGTACGAGTTACTATATAGCTGACGTCACCATGTCTCTGCGCATGTCGAGTAGATGTTTCGCCAGAACTCGTCAGGGTTAACCGACGGATCGACGTTCACAGGTCTCGGCTTTGCTTGCGTGTTGCGGCGAGTTAGTCATACATAAAACCACGCGTTTTAAATGAGAAAAATATAAATAAATAACGATGAGAGATAAAAAGACATATATATTAGAATTGTTTCACAACCAAAGCCTAATTAAAGTGAAATGACATATTTGCATTACTGCATTCCAGAATTGTCTATGTTTTTTTTTAAATATATTAATGAACACTAAAACACACGGGTAAAGCACTCGTATTCAGAATGATAATATATTTTTTCACTTGTTTAATATTACTATGTTCAAATTTTAAAGCCAGATTAAAAAACCCTGGCACTTTCATGACACGGTATCTTGTTAGTCGCCATTTTGTCACGTGGTGAACCGAGTTCTACCCTGGATCGGCTGAGGGTTGGACTCGAGTAATGAATTGGGTCAAATCTGACGTCATTAGAGCTGCTACCCGAGGGAATATTGGAGTTCGGGTGAGACTCGACCCAACCGAGTTGAACCTCGAGTTACAGTCGAACTCGGCCTAAGATACCTGTCCAAACTGTTTTGAAAGCAAGTCAGTGAGTCGGGCTCATAATCAGAACCGTCGGTTTTCCAAATAAAACTTCCCTAGCAAGCTGTCAAGTTGAACAGGCGGTATGGTTTCAGGAAGCCGCTGGTCGCCCTCTGAACATTTCACCCATGCCATAAACAAATTAACGTCCGACCTTGTTTTGCTCTCTGTGTTCTTGTTTTTTTTTTTTGTTCCTAGATAAGTAGAGAAGTTTCTTCCTCTTTCACTGTCCTAAAACGGCAATCGGAACTTTCTTCCAACTCTAATATCCTGTCAATAAGACCTTGTACGACGCGCTCTGGTGTAGACATTTTGATAGCAACATCTGTCGTCTGCCTCTGTCCAGCAGCCGCACTCCGTGAACTCGGCCAATATGACTTGAACTCGGCTAATATGACTTGAACTCGGCCAATATGACTTGAACTCGGCCAATACAGCCCTACGGGTTATACGAATTTGATTCGTCTGCTGATATTACCCGGTCGCGAAGGTCGTATTCGGGTAATAATTTGCACAGTCAATTAATAAATTCCCATATAACTAAGTATTATTTACGCAGATCTCATGAAAGTATATGACATATTGTAACTCACTTGTGCACATGTCTGCACCATTAATGCAATATAATCATCGCAGTCTGCTATGATAATATCACCAGATTATCATATGTCATTAATCGAGTGTTTTCGTATTGCCTTAGTATTGGCCTGAGGGTGGCCGTATTGGCCCGAGGACGCAGGCCGAGGCTCAATGCTACTACATGAAGGCCAATATCAAGGCAATACGAAAACACTCGATTCATAATATTCTTATTAATAGACTGTAGAAGTTATTTTTATGCAAGCTGTCAAGTTCAACAGGAGGTCACCCACTGAACATTAAATCCATGACTTAAACAAATTGATGTCCTACCTTGTTTTTTGTTCCTGGGTCAGTAGAGAAGTTTCTTCCTCTTCAGCTGTCCTAAAACGGCAATCGGATTCACTTACAGTAGTTTTTTCTTCAAGCTCTAATATCCTGCCAATAAGAGCTTGTATCATGGTTGCGGCGTTTTTCTTTTGATGAGCAGTCCTCGACAAACCCGATACCCAATGGACAGAGAGTGGGCGTGGCTTAAAAGCGTTGAATAACTTCCCGATCTGGAAGTTATTGTATGGCTCTCTTAACTGGGTATCAAGACCCTCGGAATTCAAATTTTTCCCACGGCAAAAAAAAAAGTTGCCGCGGAAAAGTTTATTTTTCACGGCAAAAGTGATTTCACCACGGCATTTTTATCCAAACAATTCGCACTGCTCTGTTAACTAAATGTTCATTGACAAAAGAAAAAATGTCAAACACTGTTCAAGAAAGATTTTTTTTAAATGTCTTCTTTGATTATCATAGAAACCAGCATAGAGAAAATGCTAACTTCGTCTTACGTCTGACTCTGAACGGCCAATGAGACATAACTGACAGTTGGAGACATTCTGACGCCAGCCCCCTGCAGAGTTGAACTTTCTTTCAAAGTTGTGTCATTGTGGGAATTGCGGTACATTGCATTTCTCCCAAAAAGCAGAACCTTTGACATCATATTTAAATTAGAAATTAAACACTTAATTTTTCTGCCCCCCCCCCCCCCCCCCATTTGCAAGAAATTTTTAAATAAAAAAAAAATAGCCCTATATAAACTGCTTGGGAAAATGGACGTCTTTTTTCAGAGAAAAATACAGAAACACGTTTGTAATGTAAACAGTTTTTGGTATTATGGCAGCGTGAATTTAAAATACCAGTATTGAAACCAATGAAAGAAGGAAAAATACGAAGAGAAAAGATCACTGAACAAATGTAGAAACAAACATTTTCTTTGCTATATGTTTTTGGCTGAAAGCCAAGAAAAAGCACCAATTTAGGCTTACTTGAAAATAGCATGCCTATCCTCTATCTCGGCACAAATCTGAGATAATTGTATGTCATAACCACCCTTTGTTTGATCAAACATTTCGATATGCGTCTATCGAGGACATCTTGATTTCCTATTCTGAACTAACATCTTGCACCAAATTTCATCTTGGCCAATGTTGTCAAGTTTTCTGATTGGCCAGTGTTTAAACACTCGCTAGTTGATTGACAACGTCAATCATTCGTTCCATGATACAAGCACGTTATTGAATGGCTCCCTCGAGTGTGGGAGAAATTCTGAGAGGCGTCCTCGTGCTTCGCACTCGGCCTCTCAGAATATCTTCCATACCCTCGGGAAGCCATTCAATAACTCCAACTTGTACAACGGGCTCTAGTGTTGACATTTTGATATCAACATCTGTCGTCTGCTTCTGTCAAACTCAGGGACGTCACGTGTTAATTGCGTCTTTCAGCCGCACTCCGTGAACTCGGCCAATTATATGACTTGAACCCGACCAATACAGCCCTACGGCTAATACGAACTTGATTTGTCTGCTGATTTTATCCGGCCGTGAAGGTCGTTTTCGGGTAATAACTTACACAGTCAATTAATAAATAATATCATTATACCTCATTCTGTTGGTCAATGCTTTTCACGTGACGGGTCAATATTTTTCGATGTATGACCTGGACCCTGTTTCACAAAGTGGCGTAGTGTAAGTTTTTACGTAAATGCCGTAGCAACCCATACTGTAGAGATACGTTAGTATGAAAGTTACGCAAAAAATGCATCTACGCCGCTTTGTGAAACGGGCCCCTGGTGAGGAGTCCGAAACAGATATTTTATACGACGTCATTATACGCGCAGTCTTGAATAGATATACCTGATCACGTGATATCTGTCGTCTGTTTCATTACCCAAACATGGCGCAGTTATTGCTTTACCGAACTACCGGATCCAGATCTGCAGATACTTCATGAAAATCCAGATAATACAATAATACACCGAAAATACTTCCAATATAAAGAAATCGGTATAATTAAACACGTATTAACTGGCATTGGAGTCATTACCATGAATTCCGCGAGACGCTGTCAAGCTAACCTCACCTCGGCCTGCGTCCTCGGTCAGGTTCGCTTGGCAGCGTCTCACCTCGGGTCCGGTATTCATGGTAATGACTCCGATGCGAGTTAATAAGTGTATAATATAGTATGGCTTAACTGAGACTCAGATTATATGAATTAAAGGTAGACATTTGTATATATATATAGTTTCCTTCAGCCCTGGGATTCTTATTTGCATTCCATACTTATAACTGTTTGTTTTAATACTCCCCGAAAACTTTCGGGGGAGCATATAGTCGCCGCTTTGTCCGTCCGTCCGTGCGTCCGTCCGTCCGGATTTCTTGTCCTGGGCATATTTCTGGTAATATTGTCAGGATTGGTTTGAAACTTCGCTGCCTCATTACCAAGACCTTGTGCAGTGTTACGCTTTTCTCTCCGTGACGAGAATAATTTTAAAGTTATTGCCCTTGGTGTCCTCAATTTGTCAAATTTTACCCAGACTGCTTGTCCGGGCCATACCTTGGTTAATATTGTCAGGATTGTTTTGACACTTGGGTGCTATATAGTAATTACCAAGACCTTGTGTAGTGATGCGCTTTTCTCTCTGTAACGAGGATAATTTGAGAGTTATTGCCCTTGGTTTCTCCAATTTGTCAAATTTTACCCAGACTGCTTGTCCGGGCCATACCTTGGTTAATATTGTCAGGATTGTTTTAAAAATTGGCTGGTATATAGTCATTACCAAGCCCTAGTGCAGTGTTACGCTTTTCTCTCCGTCACGAGAATAATTTTATAGTTATTACCCTTGGTTTCTTCAATTTGTCAAATTTCACCCAGACTGCTTGTCCGCCCCCTCCCCTGTCCAGAACACAACATATTCCAGTTGTGTTGGGTTCTAATAATAATTTCGCACAACGCAGACATGAGCAACCACTTCAGTGGCCAAAACTGCTATAGTTTTGTTCTCAGTAAACAGTGAGATGATTGTTTGAAAACTTCGTTTACTTGTTTTTCACAAAAGCATTTTGTTCGTTACTTGTTTCTGTTTAATTGTTTTATTTCTTTAAATGTCAGTAAACTTGGATGGGCCACTCATGGCCTTCCAAACCAATCAATAGTCTTATTTTTTTGCCCATTCTCCTGCTTTGACAAATCCTTACAAAGTAATATAGCGCGGTATAATTTATTCGTTTAATTAGCATCTCCAGAAAAATGGATATTTTCAGAGTTATTGCCCTTTTTGCATTATTTGGTCAAATTTGCTGAGCGTATATCTGCGATGGGGAAGCGGGGAGCATCCATTTCTTGTTTGTCAATGTTTACAGTTTTGTTGTTTTGTTTTGTGTACTGTACTCTTGCCGGGTGTTCGTACAATAAATCTTGAATCTATTATCTTTATGTTTTCTAGAGGTCCCACACTCTACCACAGACACCATTGATAATGCCCCCCCCCCCCCTCCCCACCCCTTGCTTCGAGTGACTACCAAAAACTGAGAGAATAACGGACGAATGCTCGGCCCCTAAAACTCATTCAAGAGGCTTAGGAGAAATTAAACTAAATTAACAAAAGTCTGCTAAGCCCAGCTTTACTTCTTTGAATTTGTTTACACTGATGTCACTTCCAACAACGGAAAACTGGCAAAAGTGTACGAAAACTGATCGGACTCTCACCGTGGTCTGGGTTTTTTCCGGGTCATCATTGTCCGTTATTTACTAACTCCACAGAATTTATATGCATATTGATATTTAAATTATTAACGAGGGTGCAGGTTCTGCAGAATATAAAAACTTTTTGACGTTACCTTGTGCAGGTATTTATTTATGTTAAAAAAGCTAAATATACGATTATCTTTTACAGCTTTCTTCTTCCAATCAAGAGTGGTCTAGTCGGCTAGAGTGATCCTCCCTCAGTCCCACACAGACGTTCCATCTATGCGGCCCGGGTTCGAATCCAACTCAGACCAAATAAAAATTGAAAAAGTTGTGAGTGGATTTTTCACTCGGTCGTCGTATGGTCAAAGGTTTCCTGCGCGCAATGTGTCCGGTTTCCTCCCCCCACTAAACCTGGCAACGCCGCCATATAAGGCGTAAAACATCAATCAATCAATCAATCCAAATTTGTGTTTGAGGTAGAGAAAGCGACTAAGGGAGACTTTTTAAGAGTACATTTCATAATTCAAACTATTGGAAGAGGCACCAAGCTTATACATTTATAGGTACCACTACAGGAACACTAAAGGGTTCTATAACTGAACCCAACCAATCGGTACAATGTTGAAACTTAGATGGCTTTATTAAAGGGGCATGAGCTGCCAAAATGTTGATATTTTGACGTTAAAACAGAATGCTGAAATTATTGGCTATTTCTCTCAAGAGGTATAATTCTTACTGTCGTCACGATCAGAAGTTATGAAAAACCTGCGAATTTTGGCAGCTCATGCCACTTTAAGGGGCGCTATAATAAACTTACCCTTTTCAAGACATTAGATTATCTCCCTTTAGGACAGATCCATACGTTTAATATTCTTTGTATTTGCCATAACTTTATTTACACCCATTGGAAACTCCCATTCAATATAAAGTATCTTTTTAACAAACACTTACGTTGTCAATACGATCAGTAAATTTATTCAAAATATCATATAATATACTAGTAGGACAACCATTAGTCCATGTAAAATTCCCAATAGCTGAAATAGCACTTTACGAATCAGTTAACATAATTACTCGCAAAGGTAGAAGATCTGCTAAAAAAATTAGTGCGCAAAGAATTCCAATCAGTTCAGCTGTGAAAACTGATATTTTATCTGACAGTCGGAAATTTTTATGGATCTTGTTGCAACGAGTTTTGTCACAACGTAGTGAACGTACGAGTTTTATTCCAACTCACGAGTTTTGTCACAAGGTCGACGAAAATGTAGGCCTACTACTGCACCTCAGCTTTATGAAATTAATCCGTTATTAGCACACGTCTTCGACTTAAACCATACTTTTTTTTATTTAACTTAAAAAAGTCCTTTAGTGATTTATGATTCTCCAAACGATAAACTTTTGTTGACAATCCGAATTTATGAAAAAAAATCCGAATTTTGGCAGCTCATGCCACCTCAATGACATTTTTTGTTGTTTTTTTTTCATTTTTTTTTTTAATCAATATATTTTCATGTGATCTATCAACATATTTCATGTGATCTAAATGTATATCCCAAAAAATGAAAGATTTGGAAAAAAAAATATTCGTCCCCGGGTGGGCTTGAACCACCAACCTTTCGGTTAACAGCCGAACGCGCTAACCGATTGCGCCACGGAGACATCGCTGCACATATGGCACACAGAATAGAGGTTTATCAAGTATCGCTTTCTGTGTGTTAGTAAATTTTTAAGATGAAAAAGAGTCAGCAAACTGATAAACATTTAATCTTCCATGGATTCCTGCATACCTATATTTCTTTCAGAACTACTATAAACGCACTCAATTCCATGAAAAATGATCGGGTGTTGAGGTTTTCACAATCTTATGTCTGGAGGAGTTGTGTCCCTTGGATGCAATTGACCGAGACCACTGATCTAAAAATAGCGATCGAGACTGAGTTTCATGCTCAGTATTACACTCAGTATTATAATATTCCAGATTCATTCAGGAAAATAATCAAAAAAAATAGAGACAACCAACCAATCTATATATATAGACTATGCCTGATATCGTTATAGGCTAACGATAGGTTATACATTATACTAAAATAAGGGACATGTCGAGCTGCCAAAAATGCTGATACTGATAAGCCTAGGCTACGGTAGGCCTACTGATAGGCCTACTGACAGTGATACTGTAGACTATTTCCCTGTTAAATTAAAACAATGTTGGCAATTTACTGCTATTTATCTCGAGAAGTGCAAAGCTTTTTTGGTGGTTGACCTCTATAGGCCTACTATTCACGGGGACAAGTATGTATGTTATTAAAGTGGGCCTAGTTTGTTAAACTTGAGCTATCTTAGTGGCCCTAATTTTAGCGTAAAATGAATGACTGTTCGTTCCCTTTAAATTTTGTTAACTTTTAGAACACTATTTCGGCCACAGACTGTAGCTTGTAGGCCGATGAATTTATCTCAACGACAATATGGTCATATGTTAAGGATTTAAATCACCATAATAGCATATTCCATTTATAGAAACGATGTTTTATAAAGCGATTGGAACTTGTGACAAGTAAAAAGTCTCTTTCGTATTTTTTTTTTTTATATTCCCTTATATTATCACGAGGACACTTTCGACGGGCCCTGAAGAGGATATGGAAATTGTACGTTACACGGCTAACTTTTTGGTCGCCACATTCAAAATGACCTGCAGTCTATCAGAGGGTATTTCACGCACGTAAATCCCCGAAGTTTCAGAGTGGTAAAGTTATCAGACTGGCGTATTTCACATACGTAAATCCCCGAAGTTTCAGAGTGGTCTTTTGTAAGTTCGTGTCAATCACTCACACACGCATTAAGCTGCACGGAATGTATGAGATGCAGCAACGGTTAAAACGTGATGGCGTACTACACATAGGCCCCAGTGATAGCCGGCTGTGTGAAATAGTGTGAATGATGTAAACACATGCAGACCAAAAATACACACGGGGAGTTGTGATCGGGGCTTTGTGTCATAAATAGCTCTTTCTTACATTTACTGTACATTTTTCAGGTCTTTGTCCAGAATCGATTTTCTTCGTTTTTATATTGCTACCGGTACTGGTCAAGGAGAGGGGCGTAGGGGTGTAGCTTTAGGAGAGGGACGGAAGGGGGGGTGTAGTTGATAAGAAAACGTTTTACAATTTTTCTTCCGCCATATAAGTGAAAAACGGCGTAAAACACCAAACAATCAATCAACCAAACACTTTTTTTCGTCCTTGAATGAGATTCGAACCCGCGACCCATTCCTGGAGAGTCGTTCGAATTAAATATCCTATGCTATATACATGCATTGCATGTACTAAACTGTAGAGCTATATTCACTGTATAAGTATAACACACAAATAAATGAGCTAAACCCTTTTCATTGCCCAACGAACAGAGTGATAATAGTAAATGGATTTCTACACACTTCCTGGTAGGTCAACAGTTTATGTTAACGTTGAACTGTTATATATAATGTCCTGTGACTGTCTGGCTTTATATTCAAAATATATGGTAATCCCAAGGTAGAATGTGCACTAGTTTGAAGAGAGTATTTCAGTACACCGCCTGTTCACTTTGGGAATTAGGAAAAGAAGATATGTAATATATAGAAAACTAAGCACAACCGAACGACATGTAGCTGTCTCCATTCGCAAGATAAGTTTGGCTTATTTTTCATTCGGAACTATTTGCGATTTCTAATCTACAGGTGATCCACGGAGTTGTCCTTTAGATCTGCCCGGCATAAACTGGGGTCAGTATTTCTGTCCGTCCGTCTGTTCGTAATCATCTTGTTTTAAACACTCCCCCCTACGGTTTTCGTCGTATTTTTATGGAATTGGCTTGGCATAGTGATTACCACGTGAGAATGCGCATCTCATATTTGGTTCAATTACTTGTTAAAGGGGCATGAGCTGCCGAAATTCACACTTTTTTCATAGTTTCTGATCGTCACGACAGTAAGAGGCTTTGAAGGCCATCGAAAAACTAAATGATTGGCGTTGGAATGAGGAAAATCCATACAGTATGTGCCCTGTACTAACCGAAAACGTGTCCGAAAAGTAGCAAAATTTAAATAACCGGGACGACCATTCATTCATTCTAAGCCAAAGTTAGTTCAAAACAATACTTTATTATACATTTTCGGGACTAGAAGCATTTAAAAGCTTCTGAATTATACGTCTTGAGAAAAATAGCCGATAATTTCAACATTCTGTGTTTACTTCAAAATATCAACATTTTGGCAGCTCATGCCCCTTTAAGTTAAAGCCATTTTCGACCGGTTAGATTTAAGCTAGTTTTAGCTTAATTCAATAATATTAAATGTCTACCGGAGGTACCTTGTTATTTATGTTTGAATATTTATCGGTCAGCAAAATCCTTAAATTACGGAGGAATTTTACTTCAGTGAAGTAATTATGGTTTAAGGTGGCATGGGCTGCACACGCTTTTTTTTCATAATTTCTGATCCCCACGACAATAAGAGGTTTTGAAGGCCATCGAAAAACTAACAACAATCTGTTTCAACGTCAAGATATCAACATTTTGGCAGCTCATGCCACTTTAATTGTATCTTTACATTTGTTCAAAACAATTACAAGTATTTATTTTGTTCTCCAAATACCAGAAGGCCAATCAGAAAACAAGAAAATATTATTCAGAGAAATATGAGGTCTGCGTTTCTCTATGTAGTTCTACTGCATCTGCTGAATGTTTTAACAACCAATGGAGAAAACGGCAAGTATATTAATGATTATAAGGAGCACTTTGTATAAGATTTACTAGAAGACAATATTTACCAGGGAGCTGTTTCTCAAAACGTTCATTCCAGACCTAAGTCCTGTGCAAGGCCTAACTGTCATGGCAAAACATACTCCACGCCCCTAACCTGGTTTCAATTATATTGGTGACTAACAGAAATGGTCATATGATTATTTTGAGGCCATTGAGTGGATGTCAAAGAACTTTTTACACACCTTTCCAATAACACTATTTGGACTTTTCTGAGTGGATTTCCCCCCCCCCACTAAACCTGGCAACGACACCATATAAGTGAAATAATCTTGAGTGCAGCGTAAAACAACTAATCAATAAAATAAAAAAATAACATTATAAACGATTGGCTTATGCAGTTCTACAGTTGTTGACAAATGAATGGACTTCTGTAAATATCTCAATACCTTCTAGGACAACCACAAACTAATAAAACGAGAAATTATTAATGCTTATCATAAGCACTTTGGATAAGATTTACTAATAGAAAATATTTACCTGTCCCCTAACCCGTTTCCTATTATTTTGTTACTGGTTATTTGGAGGCTTCTACACATCTTTCCAATAACACAAACATACGATTAGTTTATTTTTCTAATTTCACTGACATAAATGCAGTTTTACAGCTGTTGGCAAAAAATTGGCTTTGTAAATATTTCAATCCCTACAAGGAAAACCACAAAATAACAAAATTATTGACTATATAAACGAATAAAAAGAGGATGTAGCAAGCTATAGAGCTCTTACGGCTACATGTGAATTTCGATAGTCAAATGGGAAAGAGTTACCGGGTACTCGCAGAAGGTTGTGGCTTTCCTCCATGCAAAGAGCCGGGGTTTCTTCTCATTAAATCTGACAACGACTTCTGTAAATATCTCAATCCATATACAAAGGAAAACCACAAATAATACAATTATTGACTATATTGATGAATATAAACGGGTTGTAGCACGCCAAATGTAAAGTCTCAGACGCCTTGTGTGGGAGAGTTAGCAGTTACTCGCCGAAAGTTGTGGGTTTCCACAAGGTAAAGAGCCAGGTTTCCTCCCCCACTGAATCTGACAACGTCGCCATATAAGTGAAACAATCTAGAGTGTGGCGTAAATCAATCAACCAATGGATGCTTAGGAAAAAATGTAAGTTGGTTGATTTGATTTGATTTGATTTTATGCACCAGATGAATTACAGTAAATATACATATTTGAATATAATCTGGCGGGAGTAAAACCCCAGGGGGCTTGTTATATCCCTTTTGATGCAGGTTTGTACATGTATTACGGCGAATACAGGTTATGTAAATAAATATGTAAAAAGACATTGAATAGTTTGTACATGTGATATTAAACGAAGGAAACAAGAAAAGATTTAGATTGTTGTTGCATTGCAGTCGGGAGCCCAAGAGACTATTGTTGAATTAGCAGTAATGATTTTATTTTGAATTTAAAAAGAGATTGAGAATTAATCTGTTTTAGAGTGGTTGGTAGTTTGTTCCACTCTTTTGGTCCTTTGATTTTTAAAGAATAAAAAGACAGATTTGTGCGATAGAATGGTGTGCACATGTTATAGTTGTGACTTCTGGTTGGATAGAGATGAATATCAGACTGCTTAGTGAATAGGTTTCTAAATATAGAAGGAAGATCCTGTGGATCATACATGAATTTGCGAGAAAGAAGCAGACAAGAATAAATATTTATATTAAATAGGGTGAGAATCTGAAGTTTATTGAAGATAGGTGAGGTATGATCTAATTTTTTGGAGACAGAAATGACGCGGATTGATCTCTTTTGCAGAATGAACAGAGGATTTAGATGGGTTTGATAGGTATTGCCCCACAGTACGTTACCATAAAGAAAATAAGGATAAATAAGAGAATAATACAAAATAAAAAATGTTTTCTTATTCAGCTGATTTTTAAAATGATTTAGAAGTCCGATGTTTCTAGAAACTTTTTTACAGGTGGTGTAAATATGTGTCTTCCAGTTTAGCTTGTCGTTAAAAGTGATGCCGAGGAATTTGAAGTTGTGGACTTGCTCCAGTTCGGTTTCAGACAGTGAGAGAGTAAAAGGCATGACGGAATTAGAGTTGGAATTATTTTTTATTATCATATATTTCGTTTTAGTTAAGTTAAGTGATAGTCTGTTAGAAGCAAACCAGGTTTGAAGTTTGATTAGTTCGGTTTTCATTGTGTTTATCGCTGTTGGAAGGTCTGAACTTGAGCATACGACACTTGTGTCATCAGCGAATAAAATAAATTTTAATAAGTTTGTTACCCGGTCGATGTCGTTTATACACTGACGGCCAAAAGAAACTTTACCACTCAGAATTAGATTTTTTTCAAATGTAGGAAGCAATTTCTGACTAAATCAATATAAACAAAAATAGTACAAGCATACTCTATATATGGATCAAGGTTCGTGTACGGCTACACCAACCTGTGCTGAGAAAATGAGGAAAGTTACAAAACCACGTGACTCATGACTGGCTCAAACCGGTCATTCCTCATGTGTATAAAACCGGGCCAACAGAATGTCAGACTTGCAGAGAGAAAGAAAAACACTATTGTGATGCCACGGCTTACTCCAGAACAACACCAGAGGGTCTTGGGTATGGCCGCTATGGGAGCAACTCTTGACGCCAACAACGTCAACGTATTGCCATGGTCTGCACGTACTCCGATATGTCCGACATGTCACCGATAGAACACCTATGGGATGTCATGGATCGTCGCGTAAGAAATCGGCCACGACTTCCAACTAACCGACAAGAAATGGCAGATGCCCTAGAAGACTAATGGCAACGCATCCCACGTGGCGTCATCCGAGGACTGACGTTTTCTGTGCGTCGAAGGATTGCTGCATGCATCTAAGCAAGGGGTGGCCATACACGGTATTGATGAAGTGTTTTTGCCGTTTGGACAAAATTTTTGTTCCTAACCATATTGACCATCCAAAAGCAATGGCATTTTTTGACCCCGCACCTAATTGGGCATTTCTGATTTTTCTAAGGGCTAATGTATGTTTTTTTACTTGGGACATTGGTGACCTAAAAACATTGGCGCTTCAAATACATTTTATTTCGTGCGTGTATTGTTTATTTTTTTGCTGTTAACAACGCTGTAAAGTTTCTTTTGGTCGTCAGTTTATATAAAAGAAATAGAAGGGGTCCAAGAACTGAACCCTGCGGAACACCACAATTTATTTTAGCATTAGATGACAAGATTCCGTTGTAATTAACACACTGTGTTCTGTTGGTCAGATAGCTGCATAGCCATTTGTTGGAGGATCGTGTGAAACCGTAATGGAGTAGTTTTTGTGATAGTATTCGATGATTCACTGTATAAAAGGCTTTTGATAAGTCCAAGAACGTCACAATGCTGTGGTGATTATTTTCTTTGGCAGATATCAAACGGTCGTAGAGGGTATAAGCGGCTGCCGTGGTTGTGTGGCCTTTCCTGAAACCAAACTGACTATCGCTAATGATATTATTTTTTTCAATGTATTCCAAGAACAACTGTGCGGCAACTTTTTCAAAGATTTTGCTAATACAAGGTCAAACTGAAATGGGTCTATAATTACTAAAATTGTTTTTTTCTCCAGATTTGAATATTGGGCTAATTCGGGCTGATTTTAAACAAGTTGGAAATACCCCATATTTGAAAGATAGATTGATAATGTGACAAAGGGGGTTGGATATATGATGAGCAACTAGTTTCAGAAGATTTGGCTTCAGACCATCCAGAACAGGTGACGAGGACTTTAGATTTTGTATGACTGATGTTATTTCATGGGGGGTTATGTTTGAAAAATCGAACTGGTCAGCTAATGGGGGACCGAGATTGTCTAGGGGATCGATGTCACTAATAGGTATTTGTGCGTCAAGCGTTTCCGCGACTGAACTAAAGTAATTATTGAATTCATTTGCTATTTTTTGAGGATCGCCTGTATCGGATCCATTTATGTTAAAGTAAGACGGAAGTTTGTCTTCACTTTTACGATTTAGTAAGCTATTTATGACTCTTCAAGTATTCTTTATATTCAAAACTTTAAATTCAAAACACATTATCGAGAGTTTAGAAAACCGGCAGTATTTCAAGGTCTGTATTTTATTCACATAATCTTGTGGAATTGTATTGATTCCTATTGTATTCCAGTGATTTTTGTAGTGCAATGGTTTTTCTATTCTAAATTTCATCTTTTGTAGTCGGAAACTGTAAAGGTTTTATATGTGGACACAGATCATTCTGTAATACGATGACTTCATCGTGTGAATGTGCTGCCGGGAGCATCAGTAAATTAACTTTACAAGATCCCAGTGGCTCGAGCGAAATACACGTAGTGTATTGTCTCAGTGAGTTGTGTATTCCTTTACATACCCTTTCACCGTATTTAAAGTTACAAATATAGAAATGAATTCCAAGCTGGACTTGATATACCTCTTTTTAACACAATTAGAAACTTGTCTCCATGGTTATTTTAGTCAAAAAGATTTCCCCTGTGCCTGCGTGTTTTAGTGTTCATAAATAAATATCGGTATTGGTATTTTTTTAAAGAAAGCTGCTCCGAAAATGACATATGTGCAGATCAGGTACGGGAATATTGTATGCTTGACGATGAATTCAACATACGTCATCAGTGTGTGTGCTCCACCGGTTACTCAAGGACTTGGGGGTCTCAAGGACATTGTCAAGGTTAGAAACAAGAAATAAAAATATATAATCCAATAAAATAGAGTTATATACCTTCATTTATAGCCGCCGTAATTGAAAAAGGTGCCAGGTGCTCGCCGAAGGTCGTGGGTTTCCTCCGGGTAAAGAGTCCGGTATCCCCCCCCCCCCCCCACCAAATTTGGTAACGCCGCCATATAACCAAGGAAACAATTATTCATAGCACTTGCAGAGTATTAGTTTAAAGTGACATTAGCTGGCAGAACTTGGAATTTTTCCAATGAGTTACGATTGCAAATGGAATGAACTGAATGATTGACAGAAGAACTGAATGATTGACGTTGAAATAATAAGAAGGATTGACGCTAAAATTTAAAAAAATGGCACTCAGTGATTCCTAAGAACCGAAGACGTGTGCAAATAACGAACAAAATTTGAATATCCGGGATGTATTAGTTTCTTTGTGGTTATTGTGCTACTCATAAATCTACCTAAACGTAAATATGCAAGATTGGTATTAACAGAAAGCTCTTATTCGGTACTTTTTGGTTGCATATATATTTTTATGAGAGCCATAAAACTGTCAAAGATGATTAAAGTTCAAATTATTTTTACTTGCAAAACAGCCACAGAACGCTTCTCGGGCAATCTAGAACCCCGGAGCTTCCTGGCATAGGCGGCTTCTGGGCCTCACCTATTGCCCTGTGATATACTCCCCCCCACCCCCATCTATCCCCACACACGCAACTTCCCATCTGAGATTTCTGAATGGGTTTTCATTCGAATGACCTATGTGGGATGGTTGCCACTTACCACCGGAAGGTCGTGGGTTACCTCCGGGTATAGAGCCCAATTTTCTCCTACAATAAAACTGGCAACGCCGCCATATAAGTGAAATAATCTGGAGCGCGGCGTAAACAATCAATCATTCTTTTTGGCCGACTTTACACACTATTTGTTCTTGATTACAAAAACAAAGTATTGTCTTAAACTTATCATTTATCTTTAAATCAATTCATGTTCTTTCTGTTACAGTTGACAACAACACCACAACAACTACTCTCAGCTCCCAAGGTAAACCTAGGGTCTACATGTTTGTTTCCGAAAGCTTAATGTTACCGTTTAAGAACAAACTTTCTTACAATCTAGAAACGGCGTAAAAGGGTCTAAAGGATATACACAATACGTTCTATTTCCATTAAGGAACAGTTACTCCACTTACTGTGCTCTCTATTGAAAGGGGGACGCATTTCCCCACTCTCGCGAGATTTCTCGGACGGGCCTTGTGTTTATTGAATATAAGGAATTGTACAGAAAACACTATACAGGCCATAAGGTCGAAATATTTATTTTAATTTTACCTCAGATAGTTGAAATTAAATTATGAAGGTTTAATTTCAGTTATATGAATGCACTTCTTCACAAATAAGTTGACTTCTGTAAATATCTGAATCCATACAAGGAAAACCACAAAATAACAAAATTATTGACTACATGTATTGCCATAGTTAAGATGCGTAACCATTGTCAATGTGTTACCAAAGGATTCCAGAAAAGTCTACTGACCAATGCTAAGCTCCTGTCAGTCGTCAACCTAATGAAATATCATAGGTTTGTTTTGTTGCAACAATTTATGATGGGGTATAAAGGTCTAAATGATATACGTCTTTTTAACACAATTAGAAACTTGTCTCCATGGTTATTTTAGACAAGAAGATTTTCCCTGTGCCAGTGTGTTTTAGTGATCATAAATATAAATGAATAATAAGAGGATGCAGCTGGCTATAGAGCTTTTTCGGCTACATGTGAACTTCGGTAGTCAAATGGGAAAGAGTAACCAGGTACTCACAGAAGGTTGAGGGTTTCCTCCAGGCAAAGAGTCCGGTTTTCTTCCCATTAATCTGACAACGACTTCTGTAAATATCTCAATCCCTATCCAAGGAAAACCACAAAATAATAAAATTATTGACTATACTATAATGTTATTAATCAGGATATTCCCTATTGGCATTGTTACAGGTCCGAGGATAGTCGTATTGGTCCGAGGCCGAAGGCCGAGGGCTAATACGGCTGTCCGAGGACCTGTGGCAATGCCAATAGGGAATATCCTGATTAATGAAAATTTTATTAATTGGCTTTCAACGGGTTTTCTTTCAGAAAATATTTATATGATTTAAAAATACTAGTGTTTTAATAGACGCATACGCAAGGAAAGTTTTTTTCTTAAAAATTTCTTTAAAAAAAAATCTAGAGAGTTGTTCCCCTTTTGTACATAAAACATAGGAACATATTTCTTTACTTTTACAAATTATTATTTATGCAATATTAAATTTGTCTGATGAAATAGACTGAATATTTGTTTTTCTTTAACTGTACATTGGCTATTTTCTTTTTTTCTGTTGATGATTTCAAGAAAAATGGCGTTGGGATTTTGAAGTGATACCAATGAAACGGTCGCCATGTTTGATCTCGTATTGGCCCAGTCCGTATTGGCCTTGTTTGTTCGTATTAGCCTAGTTTGTTCGTATTGGCCCTGGTAAGCCCTATATGAGCGTGACCGTTTCTCCGTATTTTGCCAATAACATTGAAAGTCAATTAATAATATATGTTATTAATCGAGTGTTTTCGTTTTGCCTTGGTATTGGCCTGAGGGTGGCCGTATTGGCCCGAGGTCGCAGTAGAGAAGTTTCTTCCTCTTCCGCTGTCCTAAAACGGCAATCGGATTCACTTACAGTAGTTTTTAATATCCCGTCTAATATCCCGTCAATAAGCCCTTGTACAACGCGCTCTGGTGTAGACATTTTGAAATCAACATCTGTCGTCTGCGTCTGTAAATCTCTGTGACATCACATGTTACAATTGCGTCTTTCAGCCGCACTCGGTGAACTTGGCCAATATGACTTGAACTCGGCCAAAATGACTTGAACTCGGCCAATATAACTTGAACTAGGCAATACAACCCGACGGCTAATACGAACTTGATTCGTCTGCTGATATTACCAGGCGGAAAAGGTCGTATACGAGTAATAACTTGCACAGTCAATTAATAATGATGAATATAAAGAGGATGTGGCAAGCTATAGAGCTCATACGGCTATATGTGAACTATATTGATGAATATAAAGGGGCACGCTAAATGTGAAGTCTCAGACGCCTTATATGGGAGAGTTACCAGGTACTCACCGAAGGTTGTAGCATATTTGCAAGGTAAAGAGCCAGGTTTCCTCCCCCATTAAATCTGACAACGTCGCCATATAAGTGAAACAATCTCGAGTGTGGCGTAAATCAATCAATCGATGCTTAGAAAAAAATGTAATGTAATAAAATAATGTAATCTATAACACATTATCGAGAGTTTCGAAAACCGGCAGTATTTCAAGTTCTGTATTTTATTTACATGATCTTGTGGAATTGTATTGATTCCTATTGTATTCCAATGGTTTTTCTAATCTAAATTTCATCTTTTGTAGTCGGAACCTGTAAAGGTTTTTTATGTGGATACAGATCATTCTGTAATAAGATGACTTCATCGTGTGAATGTGCCACCGGGAGCATCAATAAATTCACTTTACACGATCCCAATGGCTCGAACCAACTACGCATAGTGTATTGTCTCAGTAAGTTGTGTATTCCTTTACATAGGCCTACTCTTACACGGTATTTAATGTCACAAATCTAGAAATGAATTTCAAGCTGGACTAAGCACAGATACAAAATTTATATTTGATTTCGCTCAACATATTGATATTCCATTTATTTACGGATCAAGGGGCTGGTTCTCATCACACTTACGCCCTTCGTAACTTTGCGCCTGGTCGTAAGGTAATGTTGAAGGCATATGTTGCCATGGTAGTTACGCCTTGCATTGGACTTACGTCAGTCATAACTTTTTTGAGAAACAACCCCCTGTGTTATTTATATTGAATACATGTATATCGTCAACCTAATGAAATATCATAGGTTTAGTTTATTGCAACAATTTATGGGGTATAAAGGTCTAAATGATATACCTCTTTTTAACACAATTAGAAACTTATCTCCATGGTTATTTTAGACAAGAAGAGATTTCCCTGGGCCCGTGTGTTTTAGTGCTCATAAATATATATATCAATATACATGTTTCCATGCTTATTTTAGTCAAAAAGATTTTCCCTGTGCCCGCGTGCTTTAGTGTTCATAAATATATATCGGCATTGGTATTTTTTTAAGAAAGCTGTACCGAAAACGACCCCTGTAGAGATGTAATTGAATCTTGTATACATGACGATGAATCCAACAGACATCAGTGTGTGTGCTCTGTCGGTTACTCAAGGGCTTGGAGGTCTCTTGGAAATTGTCAAGGTTAGAAAAAAAAATAAACATATTCCAATAAGGTAGAGTAATATACCTTTATTTATAGCCGCCGTAATTGAAAAAGGTGCCAGGTGCTCGCCGAAGGTCGTGGGTTTCCTCCGGGCAAAGAGTCCGGTATCTTCCCTCCCCCACCAAAGTTGGTAACGCCGCCATATAACCAATGAAACAATTATTCATAGCACTTGCAGAGTATTAGTTTAAAGTGAGATTAGCTGGCAGAACTTGGAATGTTTCCAATGAGTTACGATTGAAAATGGAATGAACTGAATGATTGACAGAAGAACTGAATGATTGACGTTGAAATAATAAGAAGGAACGAAAAAAATGCTTGCAGATTTAAATGTTCATTTGTTCTTTCTTACCATACCTTTAACGTCTATTCGTTGGATTGATTGATTGATTGATAAATGTTTTCACTTATATGGCGGCGTTGTTTTGTTTAGTGGGGGGAGGTGTGGCGAAGAAAACCATTTACATTGCCGCGAAAATCAAACTGTGCACCATCCGAAAGACTCGAGGCCAACTTACTTGTAGAGAAACTAGTTACCACCGGAAGGTCATGGGTTTCCTCCGGGCATAGAGCACGGTTTCCTCCCACAATGAAATTGGCAACGCCGCCATGTAAGTGAAATAATCTTGAGCGCGGCGTAAAACACCAAACAATCAATCAATCAATCTAGAGAAACTATCCCAGATAACATCTGTGTTTACTTTAAATGAAACGTTGGCCTACATCGGATGTTTGGCAACTGTTCTCTCACCCGGACAAACTGCATCTCTAAACCTGAATACATATACACTTAGAAACATCTGGGTCAATTAACAGAACAAAAAAATAATCGAAAATTTCACCGACTCAATTCTTTACTCTCCCTAGCCAATTTGAAGCTGGTTTTACATGGCGGCTCGCGGTTACAGTTTTCAAATTAAAATTTCCGACCGAAACCCAACTTGTCGTACAAAAAAATTTGAATATGGCAAAAACCACATCAACCAATCTGTCAGCAGGTCACAATTTCCTTTCCTTCATTTCACATTTGCGGTAATGTTAATGTCTGCTCTCACAGCACTTTTCGCTGGGGGCCTTAAACAGTCCTTTGGGAGTATTTAAGCACACTTTTTTCATAGGTTGAAGGTAGCAATTTTGAATTACATCCAGAAACATCTGATAGGGGTCACTTTGCACATAGTCCGCCGCATGTAAACAGACCAAAGCACACCTAACTACCATATGTCCATCCACCTGAACTGGTCCCATTCCACTTCTAAGATCATTTCCAGACAGTAACTCAACCCCTGTCCTTTCATAAAAAAAACTACAAAAATGCCCAGAAAAAATGCAGGGGGCCAGGAAAAAAAAACATACAAAAATATCTGGAACCGGAAGTCAGAAACTGTGACCTGTATCCATCTATCAACTCTCTAGTATTTTTACTGATTGAGGTCTTAGTCTTAATTTTTAGGTTTTGCAACAACTATCTCGTTTTCTCTTTGGCCTAGTTTACAAAAAATGTCGTATTGTGTTAAACTTGTCATTTATCATTTAAATCAATGTACTTTCTTTCTGTTACAGTTAACAACAACACCACAACAACTACTCACAGCTCCCAAGGTAAACGTGGGTCTACTTGTTTGTTAAACGTTTGTTTTCTAAAGTTTGTTACTCTCTTATAATTTAGCAATGGAACAAGGCCATGTGTCCCTTAAAGTGACATGAGCTGCCAAAATGTTGAAATACCCTCCCAAAAAAGAAACGCAACATCCAATTTTGGTTCTTCAAAATATGAATTTTCAACATCATTTTTAATACAGAAATAAGCATCACATTACACTGAAATTTAGCAGACTGGTTGTTCAGACTTTAAAGTTCATTCACATCTAAATATTTATTACATTAAAGTTCATAGCGTTCAAATGACGTCACTGCAACGTCAATATCTGTTGTGCCCACCATTTACCTGTAATACAGCACGGACCCGTCTCGGCATAGACACAATCAAACGACGAATACGGTTTTGCGGAATTCTCCTCCATTCTTGCTCAAGAGCGAGTTTGTGGCGCTGGATGACGACTGCGCACGCGTCAATCCAAATCATCCCACAAATGTTCTATTGGGTTCAAATCTGGTGATTTGCACGGCCAGGGGAGCACTGTTACGTTCTGGTTGGCTAGAAATTCAACAGTAGCACGAGCTGTGTGCGGCCGAGCGTTGTCGTGCTGAAAAATTTCCTACGGAGGTCAATTACGGGCGGGCACGATAGCTTAACGCCGGGCGTCTGTTAGTGGTAGTAAGGTTACATACTTTAAGAACATTTCACAGGTTATTGTCTATCCGAGCAGCGAATGGACACTGACATTTGCCATCTAAGATGTTTCATTTCCTTACTTTATAAATCTGGAATAATTATTCCCCTGTCTGACTGTGTTTCTATATGTTTTTTCTGTTTGGCTCATGTATATTTTAACCTACACAATTCTCGATGTTTAATTTTCTACATTCTAAACCATTATGCCGGCTGTAATAACTGTAATCACCCTCCAAGACTTGCCGGGGTACCAGGCAATTAGAACGATAAACATGCTGGTTACAGTTACTGTATAAATATCATTCTTCGTATTTTATTAGTTTTACTAGCTAACTGATGTATAATATATCTTTATTCCAACACAATCTCTCTATTGACACATGTAGAGTATACGTTTATAGATTTAATAATAGAAACACTATCAACCCTCATCATTATCACTCACTGTCCTGAAGCGACAGCCGTTCTCCTGACGTCATGGGAAATCCCCATGTCATAGCGGTGGTGCAATAAGACCTGTCTGGGTTTTACGCGGGGAATCCCCGTTTGAAGACGAATCGCCGCAGTACCCAAGGGAGGTCACTCTTTCAATACCCCTAAGTCTTCTAGCCTCGAATCATCTCCCTTTGACCGTTTCTATACCCCTCAACACTATTTTGCAGATTTATACAAACTGTTATTTTTATAAAACCTATCCATACTGCCCTTAGGTGATGGTCGAAAGTGACCTAAAGTGATGGCCGAAAGTGACCATCGAAACTGCCCTAAAGTGACCGGTGAAACTGCCCTAAAGTGACCGGCGAAACTGCCCTAAAGTGACCAGTAAAATGTTGCCACATCTTGCCACTGCGCTTCAAGTCTCAAATTACTATATACTGCCCGCACCGCATAGATGGAAGGGCTGTGAGACTGATGGACGATCACCCGAACCCACTTGACCACAGAGTCCCCGGAGAAAGTAGAAAGAGTCTTTTTCCTTTGATGTGTGAATCAGGATTTTCCAACCACGGGTGGACAAGCAATTTTATTCATCTTATACAAGGCCGAAAATTACAGAAAAGAGTACCAAAACATACTCAGTTTGACATAACACGACACCGTAGAAGAAGAAAGTCATTTGATAAGACTAAAAAAAGGGGAGTGGGGGGGTTATAAGGTTTCTCATATGTAGGCATTCAAATCAATGTAGAAACTCTAGCTTTGTCAGAAAACCAAATAAGGTTATAAATATCTACAAAAAATCTTCTTGTCTAAAAAAACGTTAATGTATAGGCCTATTTTTATACTTTTTGTCATTTTCAGATACTTCTATAGCGGTGGAATCTCAGTTTAAGTCTACGTTAGAGGAACCAAATAGAGACTCTACGTCAGAGGAACCAAATAGAAGCTCAGACAACATCAATAACGGTTTGTGATTCGTATTTGATATATTCCAGGGAGCAGTGAGCACAATGAACTATATGCGTGGAATGGAGATCACGCGACCTTTGAGTTGTAGCGAGCCCCGCCATTATTATGAGATGGCACTAATGACGTTACAGAAGAAGCGAAAGAGAACGACGTCATTAACCCTGACACGACGACTCCTATATGTAGGTCATAACATGATGACAAATCACTATTGTGGTGTCAATTTTGACAGTTTATTCGTGGTGTCATAAATTTGTAGAAAAATTGTACTTGCGTTATGAGAGACATCATCCCATTTAGTTATGACGGCGAGTTTAGCACGTCAGATCCAATCTAACCAATGTGACGTGACCATTCCACGCATATAGTTCATTGAGTGAGCAAATCTCATTTTGCTTCCTATTTGATAATTTACATTAACGATATTTGGAAATGATTGACAAGAGTGGTCACTCCGTTCGCGCCATGTTGAATTTAAACTGACACCATTCGATTAGGAACCTCCTTCCTATAGGGGGCGCCCTAATCGAATCGTATACAGTCGGAAAACCCTGCCGCTAGGGGGGCCAGAAGAACATGCCGGCAATGCTGATTGGACGAAGTGACCACTCTTGTCAATCTACTCTCTTTGAGTGTAGTGCGTATTAACAAAAGTGCTATAAATAAGACTGGAATAAAAAAGTACATATTCATATAAAGTAACAAAAAATATTACTAAAAATATAAATAAGATAAAATAATAAGAAAGGAATGGAAATAAAAAAATAATATGACTGTGGGTATTTTTGGGTTAAAGCTTCGTTCCTCTCGGGCAAAACATATTATTTAAATACTTTTTGTGGGAACAGAAATATAACCTTATCACATATAGTTTAACTTCGTTCATATGTATGTCTGGGTGTAAGCCTATGAAGGTTGAGGTCGTAGTCAAGAAGCAAAAGATATGTAGGCTACTGGTTGTATTAAATCATTTCTTAAACGTCTAGTTTCTCTCAGGGGGCCTTGGTGGTCCAGTGGGTTAGAGTGATGTCCCTCAGTCCCATACAGACATCCCATCGATGCGGCTCGGGATCAGACCAAATAAAAATTGGAAATTTTCTGAGTGGATTTTTCACTCGGTCGTCCTATGTGGAAGAGTTGCCAGGTACTTGCCGTAGGTCGGGGGTTCCCCCCAGGTAATTAGCCCGGTTTCCTACCCCTCCCCGCCCCACTAAACCTGGCAACTCCGCCATATAAGTGAAATAGCCTTGAGTGCAGTGTAAAATATCAATCAACCAATCTATTTTCTCTTATATTTCCTATGGTGCACCCCCAGTAACAATAAAGCTATATTCTCATTAGAAAACAGGGGCTCGTTTCACGAAGCAGTCGCATCGCAAACGAAACGTAGTTGCCAATGGATACAATAGTGAAGAGATACGACGTCATGGCAACTGCGAATGATCGCACTGTGCGACGGCTTCGTGAAACGGCCGCCCTGTTCCAATGGACATCGGACTCAAATACCGCTCAGTAAATTAAAAATGAACAAGTCGAACTAGTATTGTTTCATCATAAAGACATGAAGTGATTTGTACTTTTTTGAGGAACTTCAAACCCTTTTCTTGTCTTGACAAATCAAGATTTATTCTAAAAAGGTAAACGATTGCAGCTCATAACAATTGAACTTGGCCTTCTTTAATTTTATTCTCTTATCCTACAGATAACGTACCACTTTACATCGGCATAGTCGGCCTAGGAATTGCGTGTGCCACTTCGATTGTGCTGTTGGCGGTACTGTTTTTACTCTTATGGTATGTTGACACTGTGTCGTCTATTAAAATGGCATAAGCTGCCAAAATGTGGATATTTTTGTTAAAACAAAATTTTTATATTAGTATTTACTCATCAGAATTTATGAAAACAGTTCGAATTTGGCGGCTCGTGTCACTTTATATGATGCACTCAAGAATAAATGGCGGCGTTGTTGAATTTAGTAACCCGAAAAACCCAGTACATCGTTCAGAAACAGAAGATTGGTTTATCCAATCAAACAGCTAAAATAGATAATTCCTTCAAATCCGTGTACAAACAACCATTGGGCAAGTCAGGTCATGTGACTTGTTTACCTTTTAAACGTTACCTAGCAATGGACAATGTGAGTCTTTACTATAACTGCATCTTGCTGAAGGCTCCCAAATCCACATATTTGATATGCTGGCAGACGCATTCATAACACGAAAAGGCTACCTGGTACCGGTTCCGCAACAGTAAATATACTGTCATCACTCCGGAAAGATTAGACAGCAAGTATAACCAGTAACACAGACTTAATTATCAGTTTTTATTCATCCGTATATTCAAGTTGGTAAAAGAACCGTGGTTAGCTAGCGTTTAAAGACAGTTTTGGTGAAGCTTGACACGGTATCACAAAGTGTGCTGGCGTCTCTCAACAAAAGACTAATGAAAACGAAAGTTCCTTCGATGCAGAAGAGTTCCACTAGGCCACACCAAATTAAACATTGTTACATAGTTTCACAGTAACAGAACACTCCCCGTCTGAAGGCGTACAACGATTTCACAATTACTTCTTTTTTTCGTTAGGCGAGTACAATAACACAGTTTCAGTGACGGGTCGCAAGTATTCCACTGGTTTCCCATTACGAATGACACGAACCAGCACTTTTCGAACGTGACCATCATCACTTGGAAAAATCTTCTGAATTATTCCTGTTGACCAGTCGTTTCGGTGTTGTTCCTTATCCCTGAGGAGGACTACGTCATTCAACTGTAGATCTGGATATGAGTGTTGCCATTTACGAAGAGTCTGCAAAGTCTGTAAGTATTCGGTTCTCCAACGGCGCCAAAATGTGTCTGCTAAAATCTGGACACATTTCCACGGTGACTTGTAGAGATCTTTGATGACGTCTTTCAAATGTTCAACCTTGTGGTCAGTTTTCTGAGTCAAGAGTGTTGATGGGCTTAGTATAGTTGGATTCTCAGAATCAGACGAAACTGGAACTAAGGGACGACTGTTGACTATTGAGCACACTTCGGCCATTAGTGTACACAGCACTTCGTGAGTCAGGTTTTTCATAGAAATGTCTGTGAGCATCGAATTCAGAATTCGACGCACAACTCCGATCATCCTTTCCCACACTCCTCCCATATGGGAGGAGTGTGGAGGGTTGAAGTGCCAAACAACCTCGTTGTCGTACATGAAGGTCTTGGTAGACTCTTGATCCAAGTTTGACTTGATGTTCAAATAATTAACCGTACCAACAAAATTGGTCCCTTGATCTGAAAAGAATTCCTTGACCTTGCCTCTTATGGCGATGAACCGTCTTAAGGCGTTGACAAATCCATTTGTGCCCATGTCTTCAGTAACCTCTATGTGGATCGCTCGAGTTGTCAGGCATGTGAAAATGATTGCCCAACGCTTATTGGTGGCCACTCCACCGCGGGTACGTCTTGTGACTATCGACCAAGGGCCAAAGGCATCTACTCCAACGTACGTAAATGGGGGAGCTGGTTTCAAACGTTGATGTGGCAAATCTGACATCTTTTGAACTTCCTGCTTACCTCGCAGCTTTCTGCAAATAACACACATGTGCAGAACCGAAGAGATGAGACGTTTGCCCCCGACGATCCAAAATCCTGCAGCTCTAATGGAGCCCTCAGTAATATGTCGACCCTGGTGCTTCACAATATCATGGTAATGTCGGATCAAAAGATGTGCAATGTGGTGATGACCAGGTATAAGAATGGGAGTTTTATTCAATTTCAGGAACTTCCGATCTCTTGATTCTGCCACCAACTCGGAGAATCCCATCAATGTCCAAAACTGGATTTAGTTTGAGCAGAGAACTGGATTTGGGTAAAGGTTTGCTGTCTTGCAAACATTGCAGTTCGTTGCTGTAAAACTCTCTTTGAATTGTTCTAATCACAACAAGTTTAGCCTGCTGGAATAGATCCACACTTCTAGAGATGTCACAGATATGCCATCCAAGGCATGAAGATTGTTTACTGTAGCAGGCAGCAATGTGTTTGAGATGGGCAATGGTTCGAACCAAAACATTCCAGCGAGAAATTCTGGCAAACCTTGTTGAGATTATTGGACGACAGGGTCCAACATTTGTAGATAGTGACGTCACGTCAAGACGAATCTCCTTATCATCGTCTGGATTAATAAGTGAGTAATGTTCTTCAAGATTGTCGGTCGTTTGAAGAAGATGCACAGGCCCAAGTAACCATGTGCTGTCGTGTATCTCGGTTGCGGCAAGTGGCCTTGTTGCTAAATCTGCCGGATTTTTAGACGTAGGTACGTAAGACCACTGAGATGGTGTGGAGGATCTCCGGATACGCTGAACCCTGTTACAAACGTATGTGTGGAAGCGCTTGGATTCATTATGTATGTATCCTAATATGACCTTACTGTCAGTGTAGAAATGGGTTGCATCTATTTTAACGTCTAGATGTTCCTTGACGACGTCATAAAGATCAACTGCTAATGAAGCAGCACAAAGCTCCAACCGAGGAATCGTATGTCCATGAAGAGGAGCAACTTTTGCCTTTCCAAGGACGAATCCTACTTTCTTGTGTCCATCTTTGTCAGTAGTCAGAATGTAAGCGACAGCGGCTATCGCTTGCTCGGAAGCATCTGAATAAATATGGAGTTCTGACGTCACAACAGTATTGAAGGAAGGTCCTATGTAAGTTCTTGTGATATGAAGTGTCTCAACTTCCTTTAGAGATTCTTTCCATGACTGCCACTGGTCTCCTGTTTCAATAGGAAGAGGGTCATCCCAATCTACAGATTCGGCGATGATGTTTCGAAGAAATATTTTCCCTTGAAGAATCACAGGAGCAATAAAACCAAGGGGATCGTAGAGGCTATTTGTAGTGGATAGAACTCCTCTTTTAGTGAAAGGTTTCTTGTCACAGTTCACTTTGAAGGTAAAGGTGTCGGATTCTAAATTCCATGCTAAGCCTAAGGTACGTTGGACTGGTAAAGTGTCCGTGGACAGATCAAGTTCTTTGAGATCCTTAGCGTGATCATCTGGATCGAAGGCGGCCATGACACCAGGGGAATTAGAGACAATTTTGTGTAGTTGAAGTTGTCCATTTTTCCACAAAGCCTGTTGTGTACGCTTCAATAAGTCGATGGCTTCCGCATCAGTGGGCAGGGAAGTTAGTCCGTCATCGACGTAAAAATTGTTGTCGACAAAATGACGCATGTCACTGCCATACTCTTCTTCTGAGATTTCAGCTGTACGTCGGAGTCCATAGGTGGCCACTGCTGGCGAGGGGCTGTTTCCAAATACATGAAAACACATTTGGTATTCGACAAGTTTGTTATAAGGATTATGGTCCTTGTACCAAAAAAACTTTAAGTATCTTCGATGATCGTTCCTGACAGAGAAACAATAAAACATTTGACGAATATCGGCCATGATGGCGACTGGGTGTTTACGGAATCTCAGGAGAATGCCGAGCAGGCTGTTGATAAGATCTGGGCCGGACAATAATACTTTGTTCAAGGAGACTCCATCAGACTCAGCAGAAGAGTCAAACACCCCTCTGATTTGGTCAGGTTTTTTGGGGTGGTAGACTTCAAAGATGGGGAGGTAGTAGACTTCTTCTCCGTCTGCTTGGTCGGTAAGCTCTGCATGTTCTTGTTTAAATATATTGTCCATGAATGTGACAAAGTGTTGTTTTTTCACAGGGTTATGACGTAAATTTCTGTCAAGATTTAGAGCCCGATTCAAGGCCTGTTGACGATTACTGGGAAGTATTCTTCTGTTTTGACGAAATGGAAGTGGGGCTTCCCATTTTCCGTATTCATTCTTCTTAAAGTTTGTGTCCATAGTTTGAAGAAATTCTCTGTCCTCCACAGAAAGTCCAGGTTTGTTGTCATCCTTTGTGACCTCTAAAACTTTGGAACCGAGATCTTCAGATTCCTTAGGAATAGACGAGACGACATATTTGTTGAAGTCCGTATTGTTTTTAATATTGAACTCACTTGTACATGGCATGCAGATTGAAGGTCTTCCGTTGCTCAGTATGTTTGTCTTATTTACACTGATGATCTCCGGGCGATGAATTTGTCCTAAACACACTTGGCCGACAATCACCCAACCTAAGGACAACTTTTGTGCAAAAGGACTTCCACGTGGTCCAGTAAGTTGATCTTTTACATGATGTGCTTCAGGGCTATCTCTGCCAATAAGAACGAGGATGTCCGCTGTATCTTCCAACGGTGGGATATACTGTTTGATGGTATGTAAATGTGGGTGATGTTCAACGACCTCTGGAGTCGGAATCTCTTCTCGAATGTTTGGGATCTCATTACATTCAGTGAGTAGAGGAAGATCAAGTTGAAAACTACCATCGATAGCTTCTACGACGAATCCGTCAGCTTTACGTCCGAATGTTTGTTTCGTGCCAGAACACGATGACAGGGTGTACATGAAGGACTCTCCGTCGATATCAAATAGGTCAAAGAGATCTGACGAAGCTAAAGATGCATTACTCTGGTCGTCCATGATAACATATACTTTCTTCTTGAGTTGAGGATTAGCTTTGGAGAAAATGTTTACAAGAATAGTTTTTGCACATGATTTGCCAATGAAGCCTTTTCCACACACTTGGGTGCACTTTGTGCTGACCGGGGTCTCAAAGTTCGACTTAGTTGGCTCCCCGCCGTAATAAGTTGACGTTGCCAAGTCATTACCTTTGGGGCTGTGTTTGTAAACATGCAAAGCTGTGGGGTGGTCTTCGCTTCCACAGTGTACACATTTAATTGTAGCATTGCAGTCCTTAGCCATGTGTTCAGTAGAGACACAACACTTAAAACAAATACCGAATTCTCTCAACAGTTTATATCTTTCGGGGATCGGCTTCGACTTAAAACCTCTGCAGTCCTTAAGGGCATGCTTGGTTCGGTGTAACTGACAGTATCTGTTTGGATAGTTATCTATAGCCTTTGAGGGTTCTTTTCGTTCTTGGACTTCAGTTTTTCTTGTTGAAACCAATCTTCTTGAATCTGTACCTAGAGTTGTGGCCCTTTCTTTCTTGACGACAGGAAGTGGAAGGTCGTAGGAGAAGCTGGGGTCATTTTTAATCCTACTAATGTCTCTGAGGAACCTAGCAAAGAACCAAAAAGGCGGAAATACCACATTGTTGCGTTTCTTGTAGTCGACTGCAGAGACTTGTAGAGAGTATGGAAGCTTTCTCACAATTGGTATTACGCCAGTGCTGGAGTCAAAATAGCCTAGGAGAGATTTGTACGTTTCATTTTCCTTTAGGGTCTCAATCTCAGATACGATGTCTGCCAAGTCATAAAGTTTCTTGAAATCTTTATTTCCTATCTTTGGGAAATTTTCGAGCTTTGTTTTCAATGAAAGTTCTACCATTTCTGGGCAGCCGTAAATCTCATTCAAGCGATCCCATATTCTTTGTAATCCTTGTTGTGGATTATGAATGGTCGAAGTCCTTATACTAAGGGCGTGTCGACTGGACTCTGGTCCTAGCCATTTAATAAGGAGGTCCATTTCCTCATTATTTGTGACGTGAAGTTCTGTCATTACACTTTTAAAAGTGGCCTTCCATAGTTCATAGAATTCTGGGCGGTCATTAAAACTAGATAACCTGGTAAACAACAAATCCTTTTTTAGTAGAAACCTTGTGAATTCAGACGTCATAGATGTTTCTTCTTGTTTACATGTTTCTGTATGAGGTGTAAAAGGCATGGCATATGGGTTCAATAGAGCAGGTTCGATATGACGATTTTCTGTAAGAGGGGCAGATAACTCTTCTGGAAGTGGATTTGGCTGAGCTTGGTTATTTCCTACTAATTGTGTTTCGACAAATGTAGGCGTTGAATGTTTCAATATATACTGCTTTGTTCTCTCAACAGAGTTGTCACAAGGCAGACAGATGTCTTCATTTAATGAGTCTTTATTACTGACATTGTCTCCACTGTTTGCTGATTGTAGAACTCGGACCTCCGCTTCGAAAGTTGCAGCTTCCTTTTGACACCGAAGAAGTTCCAAATCAGCGGCGAGCTTGGCCCCTTTAAGGTCAGATTCGGCGGCTAATGTCTTTAATTCACGTTCTTTAAACGCAAATTCAACTTTCATACGTGCTGCCTCTGCTTTGGCCTTTTTTCTGGTTAATACAGAACTTGAGTCAGATTTTTCAGAATTTGTCTTCATGCTTGTTTTAGACTTTGTTTTGTATGAAGACCGCTGTGACATCAGTTCTAAAATTTCTTGTATTTTTTGGTCAATTTGTGTGAGAGCATCTTGTATAAGTGTTTCTCTGTCTGAATTTATTTTTTCCCAATGATCTTTCTGTTCCTGTGTGTTTTCTGATCTTGTAAGAAATTCGTTGTAATTTTCTGTCAGCTTCCTGTATTTGCCATAGTTCTTATGTATGTTTTTCTCTTCAGAACGTAGTTCAGTAATGTCGGTCTGTTGTGATTTTAATGTATCAATGTTCTTTATAGACCGCTCTACTTTATTCCAAACAGTGTCTAATTTGATTAAATGTTCGCTTTTCAACGTATCAAAGTGTTCTTTTCCTTTATCTGTTAAAGTCCTTGTTCGTTGAGTAGTTTCTGATTCTACGTGTTCATCCATTGTTGAGTTTTATTCCATTTAAATGTGTTTATATGAAATAAAGTTAGTAGTTTTGGTTTGTAAGAGCTTCCGTAGTTTCCTGTCTGGACGGTGAGTTATGCAGCTTCCCTCTGATGCTGTATAGGCGATGACCCAATTGTCGATGTCCTGGTGACGGTTGACAGTGGTCCGTTTGCCTGTAGCGTAAAGGTGAAGTTCTATCCTGTGTGCGTCAAGCCGTGGGAACAGTGTGATTCAGCTGGTCGTGGTTCTTTTACTATACTGTCATCACTCCGGAAAGATTAGACAGCAAGTATAACCAGTAACACGGACTTAATTATCAGTTTTTATTCATCCGTATATTCAAGTTGGTAAAAGAACCGTGGTTAGCTAGCGTTTAAAGACAGTTTTGGTGAAGCTTGACACGGTATCACAAAGTGTGCTGGCGTCTCTCAACAAAAGACTAATGAAAACGAAAGTTCCTTCGATGCAGAAGAGTCCCACAAGGCCACACCAAATTAAACACTGTTACATAGTTTCACAGTAACAGAACAGTAAAGGACAGAAAGAATGAGTCTACTTTACCCAATGCAGGGGATACCCGATGCAGGTCACTCTCCTGTACTGGGTTGTTATAGGAGATGCGCGGTGCTAGACATTCTCCTGCATTGGGTTGTTATAGGAGATGCACGATGCAGGTCACTTTCCTGCATTGGGCTCCTGCAATATCTCCTATAACAACCCAATGCAGGAGAGTGACCTGCATCGTGCATCTCTTATAACAGCCCAATGCAGGAGAGTGACCTGTATCGTACATCAACCTGATTGTTACAATAATAGTACCAGTTTCGTCACTTTACTGGGTTGATTTCTGTTTTGGTTTTCTTTAGGAAGAGCCTTTGGTGAGGGCATTTCTATAGGTTTTACTAAAAGCAAACTCTCTTCGTTGTATAATGACATCAGCGTATTTCTTATTTTTGGCCTCAAAGTTTCGTAGTCACCATTTTCTTCATCGATAGAGTCAGTTGTTTCAGGAATGTGCTGTTTGATCGCCTTTGTTACAAGATTATCCCACATAGTTGAGGATGCCTTTCAGTTTTCCTGCAACTCTTCCTCAGCTGAGGAAAAGCTTTCACCTTCCTGTGTTTCTTCCTCCGCCGACGACAGAGTGTTTTCATCTAGGGTCTCTTGACTTGCACAACTATCCGCAGAATCATTGCTTTCTGTGATTTTTGCTACATTGTCGTTGAGGTGATGGTTCCCATATTCTGAGGAAGTGTTTTGATCTTCATTGTGACTTTGAAGTGATGTTGTATGATGCAAAATCGCATAAGCTTATACGTCATAATCGTCACTAGTGTGGATTGGTCCTAGTTAGAAATAGCAATACTCTATGGCCAAATAAGCCTACATTGATGATGTGCTTGACCAGTAGAGTTGGAAAGTTTGACGCGTTGAAAAATGTAACTTTAAAGAATCACCTCACTTTTCTCTGATTTTGTCCTCGCTGAAGCGAATTGAAATTTTCTTTGTATTCCATTCGACCCTTTAGTTCGCCGACGAAGTCAACAATACCATGCAAATGTTACACTTGCACGGAATCTTCGCTGCTCTCCATACGCTGCAGGATTCTGACACTTTTCCTAACCAGGACCCTGTTTCACAAAGCGGCGTATCGTGAGTTTTTACGTAAATGCCTCAACAACCCATACTGTAGAGATACGTTAGTAAGAAAGTTACGCAAAAAATACATCTACGCCGCTTTGTGAAACAGGCTCCATGAGTTACTTTCGGGTGGACCTACCAGCCAAATGTGAGTATTTGCATAATGTTTTGTTTTTTTCGTGTGAGTGGCGTACGAAAGGGTCGTTTGGGAGGCAGAAAATATCAGCCGGCAGTGTTGCTCCGATATGAGAAAAATTAAGATGATTAATGTTACACTTTTCACCTCATGGGCCAGTATAACATCAATACCTTTTGATCATAAGGTTTGTAGGCCTATATTTCCAACTAGATTTGTTCCTGTCGTCTTCTAAATTAAAGTGTTCTTCCTTCTAGGAGGATACGAAACAACCAGGCGGATCAAAACAACCATGGAAAGCCTAGAACAGCTATTGACGATAGAAGAGATCCGTCGCCAGCGACAGAAACTGGTAATTCAGCAAATCAGGAGTATGCAGAAATTGACGACGATCAACGCGTTAGGGATGTTTCTGATTATTTGGAACCGTCGAGTCAACCGACTGCTGAATATATACATGCCATAAGTGGTCACGAGTATTTAGAACCCTCGTGTACGTCGAAATACTCAGCTCGTGACGACCAACATGTCAAGGACAATTATATTGACAATGCTCACGAGTATTTAACGTTGGCAATTGGGCAGAAGAACTGTGCGACTCACCATGACATCATTTCAAAAGATAACCTCTGAAAACAATTAATACTAAGTGAGGAAAGTGGGCTTGAGGTGAAATGAGGTGCCAAACATGGGGTATATTTCGTTGAAACAGAATTAGCTATTTGTTCCCAATTTTTATCAAGGACAAGATAATGTCTTTCTAACGATTTCAACTAACACGCTTTGAAAACTCTCTACAGCAAATTGATATCTGGAATAATTATTTACACTGCTGTATAAATAAGAAAATATATTTTTATATAAATTGTTAAAACTTCTATTTGACTTTTTATGTTTTAAAAAGTTGTGATTTTTATACGCCAAATATAATTGACACTTTACTTTTCACAGTCTTTACTTGTTTGTGCTTCTTTCAATAGTTGGTTTCGATTTACTTCTTATGTTTTCTCGTTTACCCTGTTTTCACCACCATATGTAATGTAGATAATCTTGAGCGTGGCGTTAAGGCCCGTTCTCAGTGTGCGATTTGTCGCACCGACTTGTAGGAGGCGATTAAAATGGATGCTTTTAATTAATACGATTTGTCAGCCAATCAAAAGCATCCATTTGAATCGCATGCTACAAGTTGGTACGATAAACCGCACAGTGAGAATGGTAACTCTAATCGATCTATTATTCTATAAAGAAGGCCCACGAATGCCGTATCTATCCTGGGTGCCCAGTGGAGAGGCTCGCGGTATGCAGGGCAAATATAATGCATTTTTACTCATGAAAGCAAAGTCAGGATATTAGGGCCCATGTCCTATTTTTCCCCAAAAAGTGCAAATTTGAAGCGTTCGAGTGATGCCCGAACCGATAATGTTCGTCACCGTACTGTTCACTCGGCCTGGAATTAAAGGAGAAATTCCGAACACAGATTGTAGACAGAAAAAGAATGCCTTAATTTTTGTAGTTTTTGCACCAGAAACCTCATTCCTTTTTTGGCCGTGTTCGTTCAATAGGTCCCTACATATTCTCAAAAAAATTAATTACAAAATATGAGGTTTCGTCTGAAACTTGTCATTACCCATAAATCCAGTTGTTTATCGATTTGGTTTTACGCAGCACTCATGATGATATAAGGCGGCCTGAACTACCAAATAAGATTGGTTCATTGATTGATGTTTTACGCAGCACTCACGATAATTTCACGTATATGGCGACGTTGCCATGTTAAGTGGAGGAGCAAACCGGGCTCATTGCCCAGAGGAAACTCCCGACCTACGGCGAGTACCTGGCAACTCTTCCACAACGGCGATCGAGTGAAAAATCCACACAGAAATTTTATCAATTTTTATTTGGCCTGAGTGGGAATCGAGCCCACGCCGCATCGATGGAAGGTCTGGGTGGGACTCAGGGAGGATTACTCCAACCCACTGGACCACCGAGGCCCCTGCCAAATAAGGAGTTAATTTCGTTTAAACTGGATAAGCTAATTGCCCGTCATTTTTGTCGAGAAGTACGAAATAAGAGCTTGAAAACCTGGGTACCGTTGCTGAATACATTTATGGCCGATTTAAGTCTAACTGGGTACTGTTTCACAACACCGAGGTAACTTTGCGCCTGGTCCTAACTAATGTTAAAGGTATGTGTTGCCATGACAGTTAAGCCTTACATTGGACTCGGGCGTAAGTGTGTTGAGAAACAGCCCACTTAACATTATGTTTACGACCAGGCGAAAAGTTACGACGGGCGAAATTGGTTGAGAAATAGCCCACTGAGCATTACGTTTACGACCAGGCGGAATGTTACGACGGGCGTAAAAGTGTTGAGAAACAGCCCACTGTATGAGCATTGTTACCCTGGACTCTTTGCTTGGCGAGGGCCTCCGTGGCTTAGTGGGTAGAGTGTTGGGCACTCAATCCGAACAGCCTTCCACCAATAGGTCGCTGGTTCGAATCCCACTCAGTCCCAAAAAAATTGAAAAATTTTCTGACTGGGTTTTCACTCGAACGACCTATGTGGGATGGTAACCAGTTACCACCGGAAGGTCATGGGTTTCCTCCGGGCAGAGCCCGGTTTCCTCCCACAATAAAACTGGCAACGCCGCCATATAAGTGAAATAATTTTAAGCGTGGCGTAAAACCCCAATCAATCAATCTTTGCTTGGCGGAATCCCAGACCTTTGCCCTGTACATTACAACTCTCTCTACCTAACAACTCTCCCACATACGGTGATTGAGTGAACAACATAACACGGTGATTGAGTGAACAACATAACAAGAAATGTTTTAATTTTAATTTAGAATTGGGGATGATGTATCTCTATGGGTTTTCATATGTTTAGACAAGATATTTATATTCTTGCATGAATAATCACACAATGAGCACAGGAATGGTTTAACATTGTAATGACTTTTCAGGTGAAGAGTTAAATTTCTTTTCTTGCTGCATTTGTAATCACAGACTGTGCACTGAAAGGGTTTATGTTTGGAATGAGTACGCATGTGGGAGACTAAGCCATTTTTCTGGGTACTTTTGTAATCACACATTGTGCACTGAAAAGGTTTTTCTCCTGTATGAGTTCTGGTGTGTTTTGTTAAGCTAGATTTCTGGTTACTTTTGTAATCACACATTGTGCACTGGAAAGGTTTCTCTCCAGTGTGAGTTCGAATATGCGAGACCAAAATTGACCTAAGGGTTGCTTTGTAACCACACATTGTGCACTGAAAAGGTTTTTCTCCTGTATGAATTCTGAGGTGACGATTCAAGTAAACTTTATCACTACATCTATAGTCACACATTGTGCACTGAAAAGGTTTTTCACCAGTATGAGTTCTGAGGTGAAGAATTAAGCGACCTTTGTAACTACATGTGTAATCACAAAAAGTACAGTGAAGAACAGGTTTCCTGCTAGCCCTCCTCCTTCTGCACAAATTAACTGTAACATAAAACAAAGAAAATATGAAAAACTAGAGATTAAGTGATTGCACGCAATAACTGGAGATGGCTCCGCGAAGGAGGGGAACTGATTGACAAGGGTATTAGAACCGGCAGTGTGGTTTGAGAGGTGACATAAAGAAGAAATGAAACAATAAAGAGGTATGCTATTCTTGGCATTAATTACTTTAAAAGATGGCTGCCAGAAAAGATGGCTGACAATTTATAACAAATAATGCCTTATCACAAGTTTACTCCCGTTAAAATATTGCTCATAATCTAATATTCTTCATGGCAGGCATATTGTATTGGGCACATGGCTGAAAATTGATCCCAATCGCCCTTTCCTCAATATCAAAGCACACCTCAGGTTTGATATTGGATTGCGCAGATTGCTGAAAATCAATCCCAACCGTCCTATGTCCGATGTCAAGGCACACCCCAAGTTTGAAGTTCATCGGATGAATCATTCATGAGCTATTGTACGGACAAGGATGGAAAGACGGACAGACGGACGAACAGACGAACGGCCATATTGGGCTGTGCACATTGCTGAAAATCAATCCCATCCATCCTCTCACCAATGTCAAGGCACACCCCATGTTTGAAGTTCGTCGGATGAATCATCCACAAGTTATTGCCCGGACAAGAAAATCATGCTCATAATCCAATATGACGGATAGCGGCCATATTGGATTACGCACATTGCTGAAAATCAATCCCAACCCTCCTCTGCCCGATGTCAAGGCACACCCCAAGTTTGAGGTTGACCGGATGAATCATTCATGAATTATTGTACGGACAAGGATGGAAAGGCGGACGGACGGACGGACGGACGGACGGACGGACGGACGGACGAACGAACGGACGGATGGACGGAAGACCCGAAAACATAATGGCTCCGCTTTCGCTTTTCGGAGCCATAATAAAAGTTAAAAATTAACTTCAAACTTTTAAAAATGTGATTTTCGTGGGGATAAAATGAGGCTCTGTGCCAAAAACTTGCACATGGAAAGATTTAGTAAAAACCCACTTTTGTTTTTCTCTTTTTTTTGGTCTCTGAATTCAACAGAGCTTGCAAGTTATCACAAGATTTTTTTATATCTGGTGACAGATGAGGCTATTAAGTACATGTATGTTCTTGCAATTCTATTTGATGTATTGTTTTCCACAACGTGAGATACATGTATCTGCCATATTAGAACAAAAAATACCCAGCCATTATTATTACAAAGCAAACAATCTTCAGGCTGACCACTGATAGGATGGTGTGTAAATATACAAACCTTGTGTGCCCACTTCAGTGGATGTTGTTGTCCCCTTATCTCTATTTAAATAGCCACTCTGATAAATACCAGATGGGTAATAAAGTGGGGAAATGGTCGTTTTTTGTTATAGCATAGCGCACATTAAACTATCCAAGAAAACAGTCTCAGAATGTATAAATCAATTGGCTTCCAGAATTACTCAGGACCAAACGTACTAAAAAAAGCATTGATATATATTAATATATATATATATATTAAACATCAGGTACACATTTCTCATAAAAAAAACTCTTGAAAACAGACAAAAAATATGTGTACCCAAATCAAATTTGGTATGCGACACATCATCTACCTACATGTATAAGGTATATATACTCTAAAAGAATTGGAGAGATTATATCGAAACGAAAGATGTTCTGGAGCCGAAAGGGAATATTACATAATCTAATAGGGCTGCCATATTATGCAACAGGTGATGTCAGAAATGGTACGTGAAACACTGTCTGCTCATAAGGTATATACTCTGAAAGAATCGTCAAGAGCGGATCAAAACTTTAGAAGTTATGGAGTGGAAGGGAATATTACATAATCCTACATGGCTGCAATATTATGCAATGGGTGAAGTCAGAAATGGTACACGACACACCGTCTGCCCATAATGTATATACTCTAAAAGAATTGTCAAGATCGGATCAAAACTCTTCAAGTTATGGAGCGGAAGGGAACAAAGATATAGACTAAGACAGAATACTACATAATCCAATGTAGAAACCACATTATGCAATCGATGATGTCATAAATGGTTCATGGCACATCTTCTACCCGCAAGGTATATGTTGTGAAAGATTTGTAAAGATTAGATCAAAACTCTTCAAGTTATGGAGCGGAAGGGAATCTGGGACGGACGGCGCTGGTGATACCATAATATGCAATTATAAAAAAGTATAAAAAGAAACAACCCTTCCATCAAAATAAGGCTTTTTTAATTTCACTTACCCATTGAATCGGGACCCTTGTGATCGGTGCCATAATTATAGACCTACAAATAAAAACAGAAAAAAGTAGAGCTTACAAAACCTTACAAATTATAGTTCTGTTGGTTCGGCTTCCTCACTCAACAAATTACAATTTTCTTGGTTCTTAACTTCACAAATCCCAATTTTACTAAGCCACAGGTTTCCCCCTTGATAGCCTAACTGTACTTAGTAAGGTTACCAGGTGCCTTCAGAAGATAGGTGTTTTCTCTGGATCTGGACAAAGAGTTCTCCTATGGCAAAGCACTATAATCAATTTTGAATGTGACGTAAAAAATCAGTTGGTCAATGAATTAATGTTATAACAGATCAAAGTAAACAATTTTGAGTGTAATGTAAAACCTTAGTCAGTCAATCAATGAAATAATTAAATAATGAAAATAATGAAATAAAATTAAAAAGTGTAGTTAACTCATACCTGTAAATTTTCCGGGTCGCCTGTTAGTCCTGTTTTTAGATTGAAATTTTGCTTCTTCCACGTCTCATAATCTTGAATTAAGCGTTTTCCATTGGCTTTGTTAACACTTGCACATTGAGCCATGTCAATTTTCCCACTCAGTGTTGTAGTATTTCCATATTTTCCTGAAATTGTTTTGGGGGAAATTTCAGTAGCCTTATCACCATTTTCAAAAGAGGCCATGTCACTTTTGCCACTTTTGTTTTTATCGCATCCTATATTTCCGTTTTCTGTTATGACATTTGTTTGTAATGCTCCGATAGCTTTATTTATAACAATTGCAGATTGGGCCATGTCACGTTTCCTTCTTTTGTTATTTAGCGTTGCATTTCCATTTTCTACAGTCAGATTTTTTTTGAAAATTCCAAGAGTTTTCTCAACAATTCTAGGCTGGGCCATGCCATTTTTCTTAACATTGTTATTGATCGCTGTATTTAGGTTTCCTGCTGTGAAATTTGGGGGAGGAATTCCAGCAGCTTTATAACCAATTTCAGACTGGGGTAGGTCATTGTTTCTAGTTTTGATACTAGGTTTAGTACCTGGATTTCCATTGTTTTGTGAGGAAGAGTTTATGAAAATTGCAGTGGGGTAAATTGAATGTTTATCCTTTTTTGGTTGTACAACACAGGAAGAATTGATGGAAGAGGGCATCTTAATAGGTACAATGGTATTCAAAGAGTTGTCAATAATAGAAACTTGTTCAGTGACCAAACCAAATGTTGTCATACATGTATCATTGCCTTCATCCGCTTCCTGTTTTCTGCTGAAAGATTTTTGAAACAAGTTTTGTCGTGGAAAACTGCAACTTTGTAACGAAGGTGGCTTCTTGATTGATACATTGGTATCAATACAGTTATGGATATTAGAAACTTGTTCAGGCGCAGTGTCAAAACCAGATGTTGTTTTATCATCACCGATTTGCTCAGCGGGTTCAGTTTTAACCATAACATGAGGGTTAAAACGTTCACCACATTCCTCAAGCTTGAAATTAAAGGTAGCATTGTCAACTCGTTTTCGACGATAATTGTAACCATGTACAGACAAATTGTCCTCTGCCTCACCACTAGCAAATTCCGACACTAAGATATTCCTGTTAGAATTTTCTCGATTTGCATTTACCTCATTAGGAAAACTGTGTTCGTATTTAATCCTGCTTTGAAATCCATTTACATTACTATTATATTCAGCAAAGAACGAGCTGGAAGAGAAAATATCTTCTTTCATGGGAGGTTCTATTTTTATTTCATTGACAGACAACATCTTGTTTTCTTCTTTGTCTGCTGGTCCGTGATTGTTTTATTTTTCTTTCTAATATTAGTACCCAGTGCTGTCAGCTACTGCACACTGTAGATCTACATGTAGGTGAGTGAATATGGGGCATCAAGCTCTGTTTATATACACTTGACGAGTAACATTTTGCTTCTTCATTCGTCTTCATGTTTTTTTTTTTTGTTTTTTTTTTGGGGGGGGGGGGGGGGGGAGGTTTCTAACAAGGGCATCCACAACTGTCCACAACTGTAGGTCTTCGAATCCGAGGCATGCTGCATCATGGATAAAACTTGCACTTGGCTTATGGCAATCCATAGAAGAATTCCAGCATGTTTTCAAAATGGTATAGTCCAAAAATACTGGAACAAAAAAATCATACAAAAATTAGTATATTAATTGGTGTACAAGCAGCTGTTCAAAATTTCAAAACGATCTATCCATAATTTATTCTTTTTAACAGGAATTATCGACAAATTTGTCCAATGATACAGGGAGGAGGCTGAGTGGGGTACGTACTATTTTTCTGAACAACCGTTTCCTCTCAGAAAGTATCTCAAGCAACATATTCTCCTACGACAATTAACATCGAGTCTGATGACGTCACATAGATTTCGGCAAAGCTTTCAGTTTCTAGGTAAACTACATGTATGTACCTCAGTCCCCGTCTTGTTTACCGGTTCTTAGCAGGACGTCATTTTATTTGGGAAAAGATAAGTGACATAAGGGTTTTTTCCACACATTTATCTGGTAACTTTGCGCCTTTCACACCCTCTTCTCGATACAGTATTATTCCTTCAGCCATTTTGTAAAATTATGTGAACATCCCTTGAAATGCTTTGTGCGTAAATTCCAAGTAACGCCATAAAGCAAGCCGTCAATTTCCTCACCAAGATTTACCGCATGTGAGGGTTTAGGGGTAATTATCTTTCTGACCGGCAAGTAAGTAAAAGAGGATGAGACACATGTGTGCGACTAAGGGGTAATAAGATACAAATTTACTACAGTAAATAGAGAGAAAATTGTTACCCAAAGATCGACTGGGCTGTTATCCGTCGTTCGGCGGTTTACCCACAGATCGGTAGACAACATGCTAATGAATATTCCTGACTGGCAAGTAAGTAACACAGGAAAGAGACACATGAGTGCGGACAGCTAACAGCCACAGTGGACAATTAGGATTAGCCCATTTTCAGGAGGTATGAATTAAGTTACTGGATTTCGATCGATATCTTTGGGCATTGTTTAGTGGGACTTCTCATAAGCTAGGAATATTTTTTTGAGTATCGATGTGACTCAATGAAGTAGTAGATTGCCTAAAAAAATATATGAAAGGTGTAGATTGAATAAAAGTGGCAGATTGAGCTGACTGGTGTGGGGGTGATTTTGTCCATGGCAACAATGTGACTTGTGTCGTCTGCACCCCTGTCCCCTTTGGAAATGGAAGTGAAAATCTTGAGATTTCTCCCGTATTGGTCTGTCAAAATTTGAACTGCAGACTTGTCCAGGGTGGTTCTCTGTTTCCACAAAGGCTTTTAGCTGGGCGAATGTTTTAACCGAGTGACAGAGCCAAACGTTAACATTACTGCAAATGGAAAATTAATTGTCTACTGGTGCCTAAATAATGGGGCAATGCTGTTGTCAAGTTAAACTACAACTAGGCAGGTCGGTGACGTCATCAAATGTTGGTACAAGGTATTCGATCATAAAAGTTAAAAAGCAAGTGTGAGTCTCAACAGTTAAAAATAAAACAAAAAGTGTAGTCTGTATATTTTTTCAAGGCCCTTTCACTGGACCCTGTTTGCTCATTTTCGCTTGAACAGAAAAATAACTACCATTCATAAAAATGCTTGGAAAAGGCCCATATTTAGAGACAAAAGTGGTCTCCCCTGATTTAATAAATATCATTTTTCTAAGTAAATACGATTATACATGTCTAACGGAATTCCAATTACATCTTATAACTATGTGAAGAATAGTTTGGTATAGGTTTTAGAAACAAACTATGGATGTTAAAATTGACCCGACCTGCCTACTACAACAACAACAGCACTCACAACACAACTGGCTTTTTAAACTTGGACTTTGCGAGCTCAATATTTCATACGTTCGAAATTGAGAAACAGCCTTATAAGCGAAAAAAAAACAATCATCTAGAAATATTTGACTGATATAATAAGAAATTTACCTGTAGTGTAAAGCTAAAACTAAAATTTCGTCTGTTTTGATTTGACGTCGCAAGAGGGCTAAACTCCATCTCCGGATGTGAACAATTTCTGTTGACATCTGACGCATGCTCAGTGAGATAATATTCAATTCAATTCAATTCTGTATTTGTATAAATCATCCGTTGACGGACAGGTGCAAATATTTAAATAAATAAACAAATAAAACAATGAACAGTAAAATTATAAAGAGCACATAAAATTTGTTAAGAACTAAATACTAAGACTAGTATAGAAAAACTCAATCTCAGCATGTGAACATTTTCGTTTGACATATAACGCATGCTCTTAGGAGCTGTATGGTAGGGGTTCGACAAGAGATAACTGTTGTATGCATCAGAATGACAGGATTGTCACCTTGGCTCATTCACTTAAAGTTGTAAACAAAGTCAAAATTAAAATCCTAAACAGAATTTACCCAGCCAATAGTGATATATTCAAACATTAAATAAAACTTCATCAAAGTGTTCTGATTGTCATAACTTGATTCGGTGGAACACAGACCTCTGTCTGTTAACTGGCTGTCAGATGTTTCCGAAATTGACATGTCTCTTTCCTTAAATTATATAATATATGGTTGCTTCCAGTTTAAGGGTAATACTGATAAACTGATAATGTTTTGCTTGTTCAATGGAAAATATTTGTTACATAGCTGTCATATTGCTGGGATAACCACACATGATTACACGTTTTGATTCTAGATTGATTGATTGATTGGGGCTTAACGTCGCACTCAACAAGGTTATATGGCGACAAAAGTACCAACCGACCAAAAGATCTTACCCACCTCCATCCCACCTAAATTTTAACATTAAAACCTCCACAGACCATATGAACATCAGGAAGGCTAATGTATTTGGCATACTTAATTTTCCTCCATGCTAGGTAGGCGAAAATGGCTATTGCAAAAACCACACCGCCTCCAGCCCGAGGGTTTGATTCTAGATAGTTGCATCTGATTCTAGATAGTTGTATCTGATTCTAGATAGTTGCATCTGATTCTAGATAGTTGCATCTGATTCTAGATAATTGTATCTGGTTCTAGATAGTTGCATCTGATTCTAGATAGTTGTATCTGATACTTAAGAGATACTTGTAATTTGTAATCGTGTTTCGATGATGAATTCAGATACCTCAATATGTTTTGATCTACATGTTGCTGTCTCGTCAGGCTTATTGTCCGGTGGAAATCGTGTTTGGTGGTGGTGATGGTGGTGGTGGTGGTAGTGGGTGTGGGGGGGGGGCTGGGGTGTGTGAGGTTTTAGATGTTTAGATATGCCTTGCCTGGAACTAAAACTAGTCTGGCAGTTTGCCTATTGCCACCGTGTCCTTTTTCATGATATGTACATATCGGGAATTGAATTCCACATACGTTGAATTCATTTGCACATATGTGAAAATCATTTTAAGATATCTGGAAATAATCCTGTGCTGCACATATCAAAAATTGGCATTTCAGATATGTAGAATTCATTTCCAGATATGTGGAAATGAATTCAACATATCTTGAATAGAGCCTACACGTCTATTTAAGATATGTGCAATGTACCCAAAATGACCCTTCTATTAGTGAATAAAATCCACGCAGCTCGATCAAGACAGTCTACTAAATGTGACACTATTTAACCCCTTTTTAATATTTTACCGATCATAACCTACCTAGTTCAACTCAAAGGCGCTGTGATGTACCAAAACGTTTTGATTGTACCAAAGACCTGTTTAATAAATATGTCAATTTTGTGTTTTTTTAAAAGATGTTTATATTTTAAAACATTAAATAATTGTTCACTTTAGTTTAAGTCGCGATGTTCATCGAGTTAACTTCGAAACTTTACTCAGATATTTATTCTCTTTCATTCTTCCATCGATGGGGCGTGGAATCGAATGCCGCCATATAGGCTAAGTGAAAATTAACTCTTCAGTGCTGAAAACATCAATCAATCGATCTTCGTTACTCGGTGTAGGTCTACTTTTGACTCCACAGAAAATGTTCACATGTTGAGATTTAGCCCTCTTGCTTCGACGTCAGTGAGCGGGGCCTCCGTGGTTCAGTAGGTAGAGCGTTGGACGCTCAATCCGAACAGCCTTCCACCAATGGGTCGCGGGTTCAAATCCCACTCAGTCCAAAAATTGGAAAATTTTCTGACTGGGTTTTCACTCGGACGACCTATGTGGGATGGTTGCTAGTTACCAGCGGAAGGTCGTGGGTTTCCTCCGGGCACTGATCGCCCGGTTTCCTCCCACAATAAAACTGGCAACGCCGCCATATAAGTGAAATAATATTGAGCGCGGCGTAAAACACCAAACAATCAATCAATCGACGTCAGTGGTAGGCTACCTACAAGCCCACCAAGCTATTCATAACATGTCATAGGACCGGATGTGTCATTTCGGTGTCATATTAATATGTACAAAAACTGCACTTGATTGAAACTCAAAATCGGATAGAACACAGTCACATAATGCTTGGTTTTGTGCAAGAAAATAAGCATTTACTTAAGGAAGAATTAGGTCTTGATTATTTGCTTGATAAACGGCACGATCAATTGTGATTTTTATTTCGTGCACGTATGAACATGTTTCACCAAAAGGAGAACGTTTCTTTTATTTTTCTCAGTTTTAATAGAGATTCGGATCCATCTTGAAAATGCACGAAGAATTCATTATGAATTTTAAATTGATAAATGTATTATGAGGTAACATTGCGCGTTGCCAGGTTTGGAGGAGAGGAGTGGGGAGGGGTCTTGTGAGGCCACGCTCTTTGGGCCTATATATTTGCCTACCGTTCAAATCTTCATCTCGGCATATCTGCCATCGAGTGGGAATTTATTAAAAACTTTATTTTTCTGAAGCCCACGTCTCTTCAAAAAATGCCTAAAACAAACCTTCCATCAATGGTCACGGGTTCGAATCGAAAACTGTCACTCTGTTTCGCCAAGTGCAATACTTTCGCTGTAGCCAACATACCCAAGGCCGGGGGTTCCGTACTGACAATTAGAGCTAGGTTTCCTACCTCACAAAACCTGGTACATCCGCGGTATACGCTATACCGTGTAGGCCCAAGTGAAAAATACCAATCAATCTTATGTCGTCCATGTATAGTCGACCAATCCACGAATATAGAATCGCAAAAGGATTCCAGAGGGTTCTACTGGCCAAGGCTAAGCTCCTGTCAGTCGTCAACCTAATGAAATATCATAGGTTTGGTTTGGTTTGTTACAACAATTTATAATGGGGGATAAAGGTCTAAATGATATACCTCTTTTTAACACAATTAGAAACTTGTGTCCATGGTTATTTTAGACAAGAAGGTTTTCCATGTGCCCGTGTGTTTTAGTGATCATAAATATATATAGAATCAGTTTGGGAGTTCGATTTCTACCATTTTAAAGGTAAAGAAAGAAGAAAAAAAAAGAAAAATCATGTCCAGTGGAATACGAGATAGTTGCACTTAAGGGATCGGGATTTGACGAGAGCACGAGTAAAGTGCGTCTCCAATTAGCCCGTAAATCAGGGGCAGCAAAATTCTAGAGCCTGCGCTATTGCTGTATTTTAGACTAATATGAGGAATTCGTGTATACAGTTCTTTATATAATAGAAAGGATCAAATAGGCATACTAAAACACACGGGCACAAGGAAAATCTTCTTGTCTAAAATAACCATGGAGACAAGTTTCTAATGGTGTTAAAAATCATTTAGACATTTATATACCCCACAAATTGTTGTAACAAACCAAACCTATGATATTTCATTAGATTGACGACTGACAGGAGCTTAGCCTTCGTCAGTAGTACTTCAAATTTATGGGTTGGTTAAAATTCAAAAAAAGTTTTAAAAATCGGAATACCTATTAATAAACAATACGGCGGATTTCGTGTTGAGAACAAGACGAACAATTGACATTCTAATTACAATACTAAGCTACATAGACCCTGTTCATTCTTTGTTGAGATTTTGACTCTAAAAGACCTTGTTATCTTTAACAAAAATTGAATCCGACATGTGTTGTTAAAATCTAAAAAAAATATTTTCTAAATTACATCACGTGCAACAGGTTAACATATTAATTAAGTAAACAGACTGGTACATTGCTCGATTGGTTTGTTTGGTTGGTTGTTTGGTTTGGCTCTTTTGGAGATCGAACGGTTGTTTATTAGTTTCAAATATTTCAGTGGCATTTAGAAGTTGGAAGTACAAATCAAGACGAGGATTACTTATGGATAAACAACTTCTTAATTTATTTGGTGACGACGTTTCGATGTAGTTCTTACATCGTTATCAAAGTCTTTGACGTTATCAAAGTCTTCGTCACCAAATAAATTAAGAAGTTGTTTATCCATAAGTAATCCTCGTCTTGGTTTATTAGTTTGTTTATTTTGAAAAGTTAATTAAAAGATAAAGACAGATGAACCAATGAAGTGGGTCTGGGGTGTGCTCAAAATTTTATTATCTTATTTTTCTACTACACAATAACCAATTTTTCAAATAACTGATTATTGTTCCGTTTAACAGCAACAATACATAGATTGCTGTAAGTTTTAGCCACTTCAAAAGTTAACGAAACAAAATCACATAGGTGTCAAGGCACGAGTTTGAATTCGGACATCACTTTCACCGGGTATCCGAAACGGCTATTTTAAAGTCGCCTGGGAGAATGGAGTGGGGCGGTTTGTGCCAGCGTGACTCTTAAACCGTGCCTATCTATAACAGGGCTTTGACCGCTATTAAAATAGCCCCGTAGTCCGACATGACTTTTCCTGAGTTTTTGTTACGTACGTCAGTAGAGACTTTAATATTTTTACTTTACAACTATGCAGTGATGTCGCAGAAAACGGTATACAAAAACCGGGCGAAAGTGAGCAGAAAAAAGTGAGAAAAAAAATTTACTTTGTTACTGCGAGTTTGCCCGAGAAGGAGCAACAAGTTAACAAACTTGACAGCTCTATAGAAACTACTTCAATTGATGCTGTCTTCATGTTCCAGGGCGAAAACATCACTTATTGCCCCGCATATTTTTGATAAGACGTCGCAATTGGATAACAATGGATTTAACCAGGGCAATAGCATTATTTATCATTCAGTGTAATTTCTTTGTATCTATATATGGTCACGCCCGGTTATTAAGCCCGCCCTCCCGGGCCAGTAAATGGAGATTTGGCTTTTCCATGCCTGCTGCTGACTACGATGATAATCAAGGATATTGTGGCGGCCGATCAGTAAGTAAACGTTTTCAAACATCTGTGTAAGTCTTATCTGTTGCTATAAAAAAAAATATTTTATTTTCATCCGAAAATCAGTAAATTTTATATGAGATACAAATAACACCGTATCCACATCCAGTTATTGTGAATTAGTTTCTCAGATATATTAAAGAAGAATGGTTCTGAGTGAGAACCGTTTTGTTTTCGTGGACATTTCATTGTTATAGCCCCATGCAGCTATGAGCAAGAGTTACACACTAGAGTATTGGGCTAGGTTTTGGGCTTGACTTACTAGCCTGAGTTATGGCCTTGAGTTACGAGTTAAACTTATGGGCTTGAGTTAAGAGTTAGTGTTACAAACTAGGGTCATGGGCTTGTGTTAAGAGTAAAACTTATGGGCTAGAGTTATGGGCTTAAGTTAAGAGTTAAACTTATGGGCTAGAGTTATGGGCTTAAGTTAAGAGTTAAACTTATGGGCTAGAGTTATGGGCTTGAGTTAAGAGTTAAACTTATGGGCTAGAGTTATGGGCTTGTGTTAAGAGTGAAACTTAAAGGCTAGAGTTATGGGCTTGTGTTAAAAGTTAAACTTAAAGGCTAGAGTTATGGGTTTGAGTTAAGAGTTAGTGTTACAAACTAGGGTTATGTGCTTAAGTTAAGAGTTAAACTTAAAGGCTAGAGTTATGGGCTTGTGTTAAGAGTTAAACTTATGGGCTAGAGTTATGGGCTTAAGTTAAGAGTTAAACTTATGGGCTAGAGTTATGGGCTTGAGTTAAGAGTTAGTGTTACAAACTACACTTATAGGCTAGAGTTACGAACAAGCGTTACGAACTAGAGTTACATGCTAGATTTATAGGCTTGGCTTACGAATTGTAGGTCTATTTCTCTAAATCTATTTCAACACGAAAAATAGACACATTTTCCAAGTTTGATACGAGTGATACGAACTATAGTTACATGCTAGACCTATAAGCTTAAATAGAAGACATATTTTCCACGTTTGGCATACATGGGATCCATTCAGTCATCAGCCCAGGAATAAAAACCGTCGATTGAATCGTTAGATGTGCAGGGACTGTCAAATGAATCTTTCTCCAGGGGGTGTCATCTCGCTTTAGGCCAATTCTCAAGTTAAACTTACCAACAGCCGTACACAGAGCAATTATAGAAGGACACATCTCTTTAGACAAAAAACAAACATGTGAACGTGTGGCTTTATTTTGAAAAAATATCTTAGATGTTAAAATAGCTTTTTGTACCTTTTATACGTCGACGAGCAACAAGCAAATTGAATTTTGTTTATTTGTTTTCTTGAAGGTTTTTTTTATTATTTATTTGCACTACCCGCTTGCATAACGTGGATTGTGGCGTTCCTGGTCGGAAAAGGAATGTGACGCCACTTTGCTAAATTGTCCCAGACGGTTTAATTCTTGTTGCGTTTTTTCTAAGGTTATTTTTATAAACCCTAAGAGTATGTTTTTGAGTTGTCTTGCAAATGGGTGCTAAATTCTCGATTATTTTTGTAGTCTATTTGCCAGTTCAAATACAGGTCAGGGGATACAGATCTGAGGCGATATTTTTTCCAAATGCATTATTTTTTATTTGGTATCTACATGTAATTCGAACTATTCAGCTGTAGAATGACCCCCTCCCCTACCTCTCCCACCTCCCATGTGCTAAATTGGTGATTATTTTGTAGTCTATTTGCGAGTTTAAATACAGGTTAGAAGATACAAATCTGAAATGATATTTTTTCAAATGCATTATTTTTCATTTGGTATCTAATTCGAACTTTTTAGCTATACACCCCCCCCCCCCCCCACCCCCCTTACACACTACCCTTCCCCTTTACACTTAAACCTAGCAGTACAAGGAAATATTTATTCCTCCGTGTAAAGGTTTACTGATATGTATATCAACTCTGCCAAACTATTTCTCACGTTTGTTTTATAAGTTAAAGTACACGTATCACATACCCTTAGTGATCAAAGATGGTAGATGGTGGATACTGCTGCGTGCCAGTTTATAAATTAACACTATGGTGCTATTTTTAAAAATGGCATTCAGTTGCCGATTATTATGTGTTAGTCCTGTACTAAAACCATTTTGATATTTCCAAAGGATTGATTGATGCTTTACGTTGCATTCAAGAATAATTATACGGCCATGTTGCCAGGTTTATTGAGCTAGCTTTAGATTTTTTAGAAACACCCACGGTAAAGTAAGACAAAAATTGCCACAACTGAATATAATGCCTTGCGCTGTATGTGTGGATGTATATATTTGATCTTTTTTTGTTTAGGTTAGAGAGACTTTCCAATACTTTTTTTTACTGTCAGAAGCCGATTTCCTTATAGAAAAGCAAATTTATTTAAGCTGACGCGTGGCGAACGCACACAGACAGTTTAGACAACTGAGTATGCAAACAAACAAATCTACTGCTCTCTTTTCCACAGCTGAAGAATATCTTCCAGTGATCCCAGTGGGTTAGAGTGATCGTCCGATCCCTCAGTCCCACACAGACCTCCCATCGATGCGGCGCGGGTTCGAATCACAATTCAATTTGCCACAATGTCAATGTTGTGACTGACGCGGCTTTCGCTAATTTTCGTTAAGCCAAATCCCTTCTTTCAGTAGCCCTAAGGGGGTGCACCGAGCAGAATTTGAACATGGTATCGGAGAACAGCTTAGTCCGGGTGTCTGACTGCAAAAGTACTATTTGTTTATACGGATGGTAGTATTTTGGATACGACCGTTGGTATAAAAAATAGTAAATTTGGAGTCAGAAACCCGGACTAGGAACAGCTAACAAGCTGCAGTCACAAACAGATCATACATGGGTCATTACTCATATAGTCCAACAGACCGAAGTACACCCAGCTTTCAGATCTCGATCCGGCTAACGCACAATTCTAAACTCAAACCCAGACTGCAATTCAAAAAAATTCCTTTAATGACAAATATAAAATCTCTAGGAAAACATTCACTAGAAGCCAGGAAAAAATAAATAAAAAACCACCAGAAATGCAGTTAGGTAAAATAAAATTAAGATCGACAAGTCACAAGCATGTGCAATCGTATTCTCGCGAGATCTCATTTAAACGTGTCTAAGATCGGGGGCTCGTTTCACAAAGCAGTCGCATCGCAAACGAATCGTACAGTATAGTTACCAATGGATACCATGTTGAAGTGATACGACGTAATGGCAACTGCGATTGATCGCACTATGCGACGGCTTCGTGACCCCCCTCCCCCCCCCCCCCCCCCCCCCCCCGGATTTAAGGGCTTGGGAAATTTCTAATTTTAGATTGGTATTTGTGCGGTCTAACCCAATGGCAATTTGTGTCCCAGAATAAGGTTCATTTCTCTGCTAGCTATTTTGATTGGATAATGAGATATATTGTATTGTTTAGTACTGACAAGAAATCTAGTTAATCTCAATAGAGTATGAACTTTTTTCTCCACACCTATCACCGGTTTTCTTACTTATCTTATCTTCGGTTCACATGTGAAATGCTGGGCCGATATATTTTTTTTCAATTATGTCAATCGTTAAGTTTGTTTTAGTTAATTTCAAACGTTCGCATTAATCAAGTGACAAACGGAAAATTTTGGTAACTGGTCCTACTTTTAATGCAGATTTCAAACTAAAATGTTCCCACTGAGTGAACTGAAATCTAGCAGAGTTATGTCCCTTTCAAACATCAAACCGGTGAAATCAATGAATTGTATGCGTGGAATGGAGGTCACGTGGTATTTGAGTTGCATCGAATGCCGCCATTACTAAGAGATGGTGCAATTTCGATTCAGATGTGCCATTCGCGCTCGCTTCAACTATCAATGGCGGCACATTTTACAAAGTCAGTTTCAAACCAGGCAATGGGAAGTGTCCATTTCACGCATATAGTTCATTGGGTGATACATTGACCGCTGAAATTTTACATGGGAATAAATTACGACTGTAAATCTGTGGCCTTAGAATCAAATTTGTGGAACATGTGGAGTTTATTTTCTTGTATTGAAATATGAAACTGTATTTTTTTTTAATTTCAGAGACTTTGGAATGAATTCGGTGGGAAATGCGGTGTGTGTGGCGACGCATTTTATCCGATCCCTCGTCCACATGAAAGGGGCGGACGCTTCTACACAGGGGAGATAACCAAGGAGTTCAAACAAGGGGAGATAATCGAAGCGGACGTTGAAGTGACAGCCAATCACAGAGGCTTTTTCGAATTCAAAATTTGTCCTTACGACGATCCAGCCGCCGATGACGTTGAACGTGGCCAAGATGGCAAATTTATCGAGGTTACGCAAACATGTTTGGATAAACATCCCATCCCCATGGCGGATGGATCGGGATATAAATATGAACTGCCAAGTCCATGGCGCCGAGGTATTCACACTGTCAAATTAAGACTGCCATATAACCTGGTCTGCGAGAAGTGTCTCTTCCAATGGAAATATAACACAGGTGGGTTTAAAATGATCTCTCCATGAGCGCCAAATGTAAGAACTACATTGTCACCCAAAACATCAAGAAGTTGTTATCCATAAGTAATTGTTCACATGTTATCATTTAGTTCTCCAATGGACTTAAGATACTTGCATTCTCGTGACAATCGGAATTCTTGAAAAAAGACTTAATCCAACAAGCTCTGTCATTTAGATGATTGTTTATTCCATTGGTTCATTGTTCAGGTATACTCTTTGATTGATTGGCTGAAGGCCAGAGTGACCAATCATCCGAATGATCTAAGAGTGTTTTATTGGTCAGTCTGGATGTTAAGATGAGATCAACTATACAACGACAAGCGTACAAAATAGTAATACTTTAAGAATTTCAGAAAATTTCCGGCGAGTATTGCAAAAATCCCTTTTACCATATAACAAATTGTTGGATACTGTGTTGGCTTTGTGTTTTAATCTTTATTTGGTCTGAGTGGGATTGGAACCCGCGACGTATCTATGGAAGGCCTGTGTCGGACTGAGAGAATATCCACTTTTATGCCCCCCCCCCCCACCCCACCCACACCTGTGTTCAGTTGAAGGCAGTGGTTGGGTTGGGTGCACATTTCAACTTTTATTGTAGTATGTTGTATTTTAAATGTCGTCAAAGCAAGCCAAATATCACTATTGTTTAGGAAATGATTTTAACAGTTCCTTTCATCTGAGTTGAAATACGTACGGCTTGATCTCCAACGCGTCAATTCGTCGTTTAAATACGTGTGTTTAGGCCCATTTATCTTCCAGTTCAGAGCAGTCAAAAAGAGAATTCTTTCACTGTTGGATTTAAAGAATCTCGACTTTATTTGAGGTTCGAGTTAAACAGTGATGAACTAAGTATACTGAACGTGACGTGGGCGTCAAATGATACATTCAATTGTCCATGCCGTTAGGCCTCAAGAATGTAAACAATTCCGATGTCACTCGCTGTCTGTTGTGTCCTCTTAAACGCACTATTTGTATCTTCAATCAGTTTTTCTGCAAGGTGATCCTTCCACGAAACTGACGGGGCGTCCGTGGCTCAGTAGGTAGAGCGTTGGACGCTCAATCCGAACAGTCTTCCACCAATAGGTCGCGGGTTCGAATCCCACTCAGTCCAAAAAATTGGCAAACAGTTTTTCTGCAAAGTGATCCTTCCAGAAATAAATGCAAGGTTTTTTTCGGTTTTGTTGTTTCCGACCCTGTTTATTTTCATCACCGTGTTAGTGAAGAAAGAGACTAACAAATAATCACCATATTGGCACCAGTTTCTTAAAGTGGCATGAGCTGGCAAAATGTTGATATTTTGACGTTAAAACAGAATCTTGAAATTATTGGCTATTTTTCTCAAGACGTCTAATTCAAAAACTGTTTAGTGCTTCTAATCTCGAAAATGTACGATAAAGTATTGTTTTGAACTAACTTTGGCTTAGAATGAATGAATGGTTGTCCCGGTTATTTAAATTTTGTTTACTTTTCGAACACGTTTTCGGATCGTACACGCCACATACTGTATGGATTTTCCTCATTCCAACGCCAATCATTTAGTTTTTCTATGGCCTTCAAAGCCTCTTACTGTCGTGACGATCGGAAATTATGAAAAAAAGTGTGAATTTTGCCACTTTAAGCTCAACTTTCAAACCATTTTTTTTTTGTCTTCAGAATTTAAGGTCAATTACTATAATCAAATTGTAAGATTCATAGAACAATGTTAGCTGTTTGCCTCAATGTTGAAGTTCTATTCCTTCTACGGTCAAAACATAAAGAAAAATGAAAAAAAAAACCATAGCAATTGTTTTTATCACCGTGTTTCTTCGCTCTGGAGCTTCTTGTACATTAAACATGTTCGTACTGAATAAGTAAATTAACCGACAATGATCACTGTCGGTTAATTTACTAATTCAGTTATTTCCCTGTTGGTGATTGAAACATATTCTTTGTCTATATATGTAAAAAAAGAACTATACTTCTGTATAAATACACAAAAAAATTCTTTTTCAAAACATGACGTCACGCAGTCTTTCTGGGAGTCTTCTCTTTTCGTATCAAGCTTTTATACATTTCTGTCAAATTGATCCCAAGGCGGCCACAGTTGTATCAGATGACATCAGTCCGAGTTCCGCCTCTATCCGAAGTGTCATCATACAAATCATGACCCGCTTTAAATCCCTCGTAAAACACCCACACACAATCTGAGCAAAATGAAACTTTTTGAGCCTATCGTAAATGATTTAATAATAACGGAACTAGACAAATGTTTTCTTTCCGACTTTGTTTATAGTAATACACTCTATAATGCAAGATTGATTGATTGACTGACTGGGGTTTTACGCGGTGCTCAGGATTATTTCTCCTATATGGTGACGGAATTCAGGCGATTCTTTCTCATATGACGACCGAGCGAAATCCCCACTCAGCAGTTCTCCAATTTCAACTTGGTCTGAGTGGGATTCTGTGTCTGACTGAGATCGAGACTGGATTGATCTGCAAACCGTTGATTGATTGTTTGGTGTTTCACGCCGCTCTCAAGATTATTTCACTTATAGGGCGGCGTTTATTGTGGGAGGAAACTATGTCCGGAGAAAATCCACGACCTTCCGGTGGTAACTGGCAACCATCCCGCATAGGTCGTTCACTTTTTTTTTGGACTGATTGGGATTCGAACCCGCGACCCATTGGTGGAAGGCTGTTCGGATTGAGCGTCCAACGCTCTTCCTACTGAGCCACGGAGGCCCCCACTTCCCTAATAAGCCAGATATGAGATACCAATATATTAATTTCTCTAATTTTTTTTTTCAGGGAACAGTTGGGGGAAGTCGAATAATGGTTCCGATTGCATGGGATGTGGACACCAAGAACAGTTCTACTCTTGTGCAGACGTGAAGATTAACGCCGTGGCCCACATGGGACCAAATCCGCCACAATCACAGACACCGAAGATCCCTCAAACTACCTGGGCTTGGGATCGAACCGGACCGCCGGCATTCTGGACCCGGGTACCTGGTGTTCCGGGCTGGAGACAAAACCCAGCATTTACTACAACAACAACGACGACAACAACAACAACGCCTAGCCCAACAACATCCAGATCTAAACTATGGCCGTGGTGGTTCTTTCATAAAGACGGTGGATGGTTTAATAGGGATGAGTTGACGCCATCAACCAACCCGCCAACAGACGACCCCTCGGATGCCTGGGACCAGTGGACGAGTCGACCTCAGACAACACGGATGCCATTCTGGAACCGATGGTTTGTCGACGAGACTACAAGCGCTAGTCCAAGAAACGCGCCTTTGGTTCCGGGTCCAGAAAAAACAAAGAAGAGGACCCTTGGGTTCTGGGAGAATTTGTTCTCAAGAGTTCGAAAGAATTTCTGGACTTGGTTCTTTAAAGGGCGTCATCCCAGCATGCGCAAAACAACCGGCCGTCGTAACCGACCGAAAGCTACGAGAAGAACAACCACTACTACTACGCCAATGCCGTCCACAACCTCTCCTTGGTGGAAATGGTGGGAGAGTAACCGATACAAAACAACAACAACGCCTGCTCCAAAATATCGATCGTGGTGGGACAGTTATCCGTGGGCTCGAGTCTGGGACAAAACTTCACAAAAGACACAGGCTAGGGGGCGCTCGCGACCAAGATGGCAGCCAAAAGCAACAACAACAACGACAACCTCAACAACATGGCGTCGACCTACAACAACGATCAATGACCACTGGCAACACGAGGAGCATAATAACCATGAGGATAATAACGATTACAACAACAACAACAACCGTCACCATAACAACATGGCTAACGAAGAAGAAGAGGACTTTACTGAACAGTCTTCAGAAGTTGCCCAAACCAGTTACGGTTGTTATCCAATAGGGATTTGGACAACTCTACCCGGTATGAAACAGTGGTGTGTTATAAACTGTGCAGCCGGATTCTGTCCAACTGGTTATTGCAGTGAAGGGTGTAAAGATTAATCGCAAAAACAATTATAGAAATATGTTTAATCTTTTAAAATGTATATATATATATTGAGTACTGATTCTCGAAATATAAATAAATTTGTATTTTGAGTAACAACGTCTCAGGGCTGCCAGAATCCAAGACTTTAAAGGCAGCCTTTACGAAGGAACGCGCTAATAAGGTAAAACAACCAACCAACCAAAGGCAGCCTATAAAAATTAGGCTCGTATTTAATATAACCACAAATTCCACATTATAATCGACACTCTCTATAGACATAACATGTGATAGGTATATTTGATAAAATGCTAAATCTCGCTCTCAAATTTTGCGTCGTGTTACATGAACTGCGGGTCCAAAATTACCACACGTTTCTGAGAAAGCAACAAGAGGAAGGCTTATACATTTGTATATCCTATCATATATGCTGAAGGCGTCTAAACGACAAAGCTGTCTAATTTAAGCGAAATTCAGGTAAAATTTTAATATTTTTTTTTCCAGCAATGTTTTTCAACGATATTTTATGAAGATGTCTCAATGCTATCAAGTATTTTAATATTTTTAAGTTGATGACAATCTTAGGCATATCATTTTATTTCTAGAGATTCAAGGGAGATAACTCTAATCACTAAAACGATTTCCTCAGAATCAGCCTCGAGGTATAACTTTAAACGACAACAGGACTGATTTGTCCAAAATTTCGAAATTTCGCTCTCATCGATTAGAGAAGTAAAGTACTAAAAAATTAGGGAAATAATTCTTTTTTTTTCCAAATCTTATCAATAAGGTGTTATGTGTATTTTCAAAGACAAAGAGCTAATTCCATCTTCTCTAGCCAAGTTTTCGGAATGGAGACATGCAGATTTTAACTTGGCTTACGAAGATGAGCTAATTCAGGACTCTTGTAGGTTGAGATATCATGTCTCGTGTTGAAGATCTCGGAGAATGACACGAGATCTCGATTGTATGGCTTCAGAGGTCGTCCTTTGTTCGAGCTTTTTGGGACATTTTGATTCTGATTTGTAAACAAAAATGTGATCGTGATTTTTTGCAGCAATATCAAAAGCTCAAAACTACACCACAACCATATAATTTCTATTTTAGTGTTCTCTAAAACAATGGGAAGAAAATATGGGGCGTTTGGGTTTTGTCATATGGTCAAAACATTGATGGGTTTTTGAGTCCATGATAATCTAAGAAGTGCTTTTTTTGACAATCGGCTGGGCAATGTTACACGTACATTTGCACAGTCACCTAAATGTTTCTTTTTGCAAAAGAAAACGGGTTTCTGTGTTTTACCCGATAAAAACTTAGAGGCAGGGTTTTTTGTTGTGAAATTCAAGTTTAGGGTTATTTATTTTTTATTTTCATTTTGATTTACTAGGTAGCTAACGACAGATCTATTTTAAAGACTTGATCTGAGAAATATAGACCGAAAATTTGGTTTGAGGGACACAAACAAGCATGTCGATAAAGTTGAGACGGTAAACTACAGACAAAAATCCATGAAATGAGTGTAGCCTAATACAACACTTAAAATACACGTTCTCTGATTTGTTAGTTTCCTTTTTACGGATGAGAGTTACACCATACCACCACTAAGACATTTTAACCCTGACAAGACGTATATGATACACCCTATTGATTTGACGTATGCTAAGTTCCCAATGGGGAGTGTAGCTTTAACTTGTATATACATATAATATGTTACAGATAAAAAATAATAGTTTGTATAGTATATAGATATTTGGCTGGGATAACACGTGGAATTGCATAAATATGTAAAAAAAATCATAGTCATTTCATATTAAAAATCCCGTACGAAACAAAGTATTTATTAAAGGGGCTTAATAATAAACGTATATTTGTTCACGTATTGTTTTTGTTTAATTTTTTGAGTTGCTTCCTTTTTGTTTTAAATTTCCTCTCAGGAATCTGTGAAATTCATACCCGCCTCCCAAAAATGGATGGGTTAAGACCTCCCTCCCCCACCCCTCCCCCACCCCTGTTCCCAACCTCCACCCCTATAAGAGTAATGGTATTCCCAGCAGACCTAATGCAGGCGTAACAAAGGGTTCTTCTTTTAGTTTTTACTATATGAATTTTTTTTTCACGAACTCAGGTGCCCGGCCAATAGGCGATTCTTATGCAAGCACAAATCTTCCATCTAAGGGGCAAGGGATCCATTGCGCTTGATGATACAGGTGTTACCCGTGTTAAAAAAACGCTGTCCTTGATTGTGGTTCGAACTCGTGACGTGTCGGTTCATAGCTCATATCAATTCTTGATTATGACTTAAAGTCACTTTTTATGACTTGACAGTTTACGCAAATAAAACCTACCGCGCTCAATATTATTTCAATTATTTACCGGTGTTTATTTGAGTGAACACTGTAGATAAAATACACTCTATTTCATTTTAAAGACAATATTCTGCTAATTTTAGAATGCTTTTTTTAAGATTAAACGCATTATTTATGGAGAGGGGTATGACGTCGGGCTGCTGTAAGTAATATGCACACGTGGGCCCTATAGGAATAAATCGATTTTATGTTTGTAAACAAAATATTTTTGCTTTAATTATGAAAGTTGTTATGGACATTGACAGTTTAGCATTTTCTTAACTCTGCACAATAAAATTAGCAAATGGCAAAACTCTGTAAAAGTATCGATATAGTGTCAAGTCCCAATGTCCCTGCAAGGCATGGGTGAGCAGCCCATCGCCATTATTTCGTCTGACCGTAAATATTTAGTCAAATTATAAAAATTATCTAAAACATGTTTGGTAAATAAATATTCTTTTTAAATTGAAGTTTAATGTATTTTAGCTGAAATGTTCATTTTAAATTAACGTTTCACAATATTCTCACACGATATCGGGAATTGTCGTCTGCTTTTGAAAATTTGCAGCCCAACGAAAAATACTGTATAAAATATTTGCTTCGTATTTTGCAATCGATACTATGATATTCTATATAAGAAAAATGAGTAATCTTTTGAATTAAAGACCAAAGCTTCATATTTGAAAAAAAAACGTAATCGAAAAAGCAAACAGACACAGCAAAAAAGTCCTTGATACGGGATGGATGTTGAGTGCGCTTGTGACAACATGCCTGTTTCCCACAATTTATGAAGCATTTCTTTTCACAACTTTTGTATAATATGTGTAGCGTCTGAGTCATTCATTTGAATAAACCGATCGATGTTGTTAATTAACTCTTAGACTCAAACTTGTCAGCCTAAACTTTGGCCTGTTCCTGTGCGAACACAATGTGTCTTTCATGCCTTCTGTCAAAACCATAGCGGAACCTTCGACATGGATCTCTGTTGGTTTGTGCGCAAGACGTGATCTGGAAGGCCTCCACGCGCCACCAGGGTGACAGCTAGCGATTTGACCAATCCAGAAACAATTAAACTCGGCTCTGACAGTGTTGAGCAGAATAAGTTTGAATTTAATTAGTAAATGGCTGAAACTTGTGCAGTACGCGTCTTTATACCAAAAGGCTGATCATTGGAAACGGTGAAAAAATCCTAATTATTTCGTCATTTGAGGTAAGTTTATCGAGATAAATTTACATATGTAAAATTCCACAAGCAGGTCAAACTGCATTTTAAATGGTTCCGGTATTTTACTCCGCGCAGTGTCTTGCACGGTTTCATGTAATTTACATCATGGCTGTCTATTTAGCCAAACATATGCAAGGACTACCTTACATCGATAATTTTTTTTCAGCAATCGAATCATTTGATCCTAATAATTTTAGATTTGGATTTGACATTGTTTCAAACTGTTGATTATCAAAGGTCAGAAGGGATTTAAAATTCATTAGAAAACAAAATCACTCCCACTGTCCTGTGGTGATATATCAAACCCTAAAGTATTTAAGGTGATTTTCTCTTGTGCTTAGTTATGCCTCGAACATAAGGTCCAAGATAGTCCAACAGAATTGGTAAAGGGTGGGTGTCCACTGGGCCTCCTTCGCAAATCAAGGTTAGCCTACGGTGGTTTTAATTACCATGGTAACGTGTACATTAAACATTAGTAACCATAGCAGTTCAGATCGAAATATTAAAGCTTAAATGTTGCTCTGTGACCAGAAGAAGATTTCTAGTAAATTCAGAGTAAGTTTTAAACAATATGCAATCGAGCTTGGCAAGACCCACATATAAGTAAGCTGTTTAACGGTCTAATGACATAACCCCATTTTAACACAATTATAAACTGGCATTTAGTCAAGAATATATACTCTGTGGCCTTGTGTTTCAGTGTCCATAGATATTCGTAAGCTGTTGTCATACTCAATTTTTAGCAAACTTTAGAACGAAACCCATGAGCTTTCCGAGGCTCTACTACCGACACTGGCTAAACATGGTGACTACTTATAGTGGCATTTGGTCTGAAACGTCTTGGATTTATGAACGTAAAATACAAAGCCAATCGGTAGCCAGCGAAGACAGTCGAAGTTTGTCCCGATTGATGCCAAAACCGACCGGTATCGTGCGAAGACAGCCGATGTTTGTCCCGATTGATGCCAAAGCTGACCGGTATCGTGCGAAGATAGCCGAAGTTTGTTCCGACTGAGTGGCATAAAGAAGTTGGGTTCAAGATATCAAACACTTTGTTGTGGGGTATAACTTCTGTATTGTTCTGCATTGCGTTTCTGCTGAGTTTTTTTTCATCCTTAGACTTCACATAAATGTAAGAATCTGTAACAAAACGTCATTCACAACAATCACATTAGCAACTCGGTTGACTAATCTTCAAGTGACATGAACTGCCAAATGCAAGAAAAATCTCATTGAAACAGAATTAGTTTAGTATAGGTTATTTTTATCAGAAATTGCAAAATAATAGTCTTCCGCTGATGCAAATCATGATAATGTGTGTTAAGACAATTTTAAAAGCAGCATTCAAAGAATTTTGTCCGATTTATGGACACAAGTTGCATGTAGTCGGCAATAATAGCTTCCTGCAAGCTAGTGTTTTTTTGTTAGATATGTAAACCCCGACTCTAAATAACATATCTTATCTTATCTTAAATATCTTAGGTTCGTAAAGGTTACTGACTTTACCAATATTCTTTTTTCAACGTCAATTGTTTTGTTTTTCAAGGTAGGCCTACTTCCGAATTCTGGCGGCTCATACGACTTTCAATAAGGCGTCAAACACGATTTCAAGGCATGTCGAGGAGAGAAAATTGACTCCGCCCTGCTACCTAACCCGCTCCATGGTGATAGGCTCTCATTTTGGCTAGGACTCTTTCGGAGACGTATCTTCGATACTTGTTTCTGAACTTGCCATTTATTTTGGATATTATTTTTCTCAATTTATATCCCGTATTCGAGACAAAGCGAGCACCTTCATATATATTATGAACACACAAACACACGGGCACAAGGAACATCTTCTTGTCTAAAATAACCATGGAGACAAATTTCTAATTGGGTTAAAAAGAGGTGTATCATTTAGACCTGTATACCCCATCATAAGTTGTCGTAATAAATTAAATCGATGATATTTCATTTGGTTGACGGCTGACAAGAGCTTGGCCTTAGTCAGTAGAATTTTCTGGAACACTTTGTAATACATCTTGGCAATGCTTACTCATCTTCAGCTATGGCAAGAATATCGGTAGGCTGAGATTGAATCCTAGAGGAGCATGGCACCTTCATATACATGTAGACAGCAACGTTCTGAATACATTTAGCACAAAAAGCTAAATGAAAATAGTGCAACGCTAATTTAAATACTGTTAGTTGCAAGAAGCCAAGCCAATTCTAACCTAAAATATAAAACTGCGTGCATTTAAGTTGAGATTTTAACATGTCCTCGATTTTTTTTCTCGCTTTTTTTATGTAAGGAGAAAGACATATCTACTCTCTTTCAGGGAAAGGCTTTGTGTTTGACGCCAAACTTCAGACAGGCAATATGATGAAAACATTTCTTGAATTTCACATCAGGTATTTAAAATAAAAACATAAAAACAACATTATCTGTATATACTCATTTTATTATTTGTATTCCTGTGCATTACAACGAGAACGAGGCTGTCCAACTCGCGCCGCCAAATGCAACTCCACTATCAAAAGAAATAGAACGTATTGGATATTCCGCTTTCGCCTGGAACTAGGCTACAAAAAACACATTCGACTATATGCCCCTTTAACCGGCTGAATTCAGATCCATGTCCAATGCTCTGAATGTCCATTCTCGCCCGTCCGCGAGTTAACTCTGTCGATAATGTTTGTGAACAAGACAACAAGCTAACGTTCTCAAGCCATCGACTCACACGAAGCACCTGCCCTGGTGTCATAAGTTTATAACAAAGATCAAGAGCACTTTTGAGCACTATATATACTGTGTCATGGGGACCTGATTTAGTCATGCCATAGAGCATGTGCGCTTCTGTTTAACTTATCATTCTTGTTATTAATGCCCATGTACCGGTGTGACTTGTGGTTTATTATAACAACTTATGATTGGGTATAAACGTCTAAATGATATGCCCCTTTTAACACAGTAAGAAACTTGTCTCCATGGTTATTTTAGACAAAAAGATTTTCCCTGTGCCCGTGTGTTATATAGTGTTCGCTGCTTCGAGCAAGATTACGCTGTATTAGTCTACATGTACCATGACACAATCAATATTTTCCCGGTATTTTCAATTAAAAACTCTGCGCAACAGACATATCATAATTCACACTCTCAAAACTAGCTGGCTGTTGCATTTAAACTCAACATTTCCTTTTCTGAGTCTGGGGAAAAAGACATTTTCTAAAGTTGGGATAATGGCATTCCATTGTATCGTCAAACAAGTGCTTGTTTATACACGTAGTTTACCTATAGCATGCATGCGATACAATTTCCAAAAAATACCAGCTCTTTTAACGTTTGTCGATTTCCCACTTTATAAATCAACCGGCGGCATTAAATCCGGTCATATAAGAAACATGTCATATTAACGTAACGTTAAAATGTTATTTTTGCACTAGCATACAAGCAATGATAATATCTCGATCAACGTTTTAAGCAAACAGCGTCTCGTACAGGGATAAACTCCAAATAAATATTTAAAAAGGCCGGGGCAAATTGATTCGCCCTGTGGAACCCCACAAGGGAAAGCACTAACAAACAATACAATGTTGACCAAATCGATAAAGATTGCGTGCTTACAAATTTACATTGTATAACGAGTAAATTATTAGTTGGATCGTGGTTTTATGGAAGCCTTAAATAGACTTACGCCTTTCCTTTCCTTAATGTTCATGTGATTTATTTTCAATGAGAAAAATATACCTTACAACGGTCGTGATAACAGTGTGCAGATTATTGCCTATTTATGGACACTAAAACACACGGGCATAGGGAAAATCTATATACTGTATAACAAGGTTAAATCGTATATTTTTTAAAAAGGGACCAAGGTTTAATTTTTTAAGTTCAAACATGTTACATATAGCTTAGGGAATATCCTTCTTTGCCATCCGCTCGATACAAGATGCGAATATGTTAAAATGCGAATATGCTTGGCCACTTCATAACAGGCAGAATGACCAATAGTTAGTGCAACCGTGTCTCGAGAACGACTCTATCGCATTAAGATAATTATTAAGGCAAATCATTCAAAACATGGACGACAGCAAATTTAGCATATTATATACTTTTCACTTAACTTTGTTGAGCTTTCATTAAGCTGCAGAAATTGCTTTTCTTTGACCCAGCATACCCGGAATGTAAGACAGCATTTTATGTATCACAGTTTGTTTGTTTTTGTGGGGATTTTTAGGGAGGGGGGGGGGCTATACCAAGAAAATTCCATCTGTGAATACTGATAGAAAAATGTTTCTTGGTATACCATAAAGACGGGTTTACATAAAGTCCATTCCTGTACCTAGCAAGAAAGACTCGATCGAGAATGATTGATTGATGTTTTACGCCGCATTCAAACCAATTTCACTTAAATGCCGGCTTTGCCATGTTTAGTGGGCGAGAAAACGTGGTTCTTTGCCGGGAGGAAACCCCCCGACCTTCAGCGAGTACATGGCAACTTTTCCACCTCCGGCGATCGATTTTTCACTTTTTTTTCATCTGAGTGAGATTCGATCCCCCGCCGCATCGATGCAAGGCCTGTGTCGGACTTAGGTACTCTAACTGACTAAACCACCTGCATTTACCTGCTCAGATGAATTAGTATTCAAACAAGAGTTGTGCTTCTTGGGAAAAAGTAACCAACACTTTCTTAAAGAGGTATGAGCTGCCACAATTCACATTTTCTTCATAATTTCTTATCGTCACGACAGTAAGAGGCTTAAAATGTCATCGAAAAACTAAATGATTGGCGTTGGAATGAGGAAAATCCATACAATATGTGGCCTGTACGAACCGAATACGTGTTCGAAAAGTAAACAAAATGTAAATAACAGGAACGACCATTCATTCATTCTAAGCCAAAGTTAGTTCAAACCAATACTTTATCGTACATACTCTCGACTAGAAACTCTAAAAAAACTTCTGAATTATACTTCTTCAGAAAAATAGCCAATGATTTCAACATTCTGTTTTAACGTCAAAATATCAACATTTTGGCAGCTCATGCCACTTTAACTCTATTTCAATAAAATGGTCCAAAGTTTGACAGTTAGTATTTTTTCCGTTTGATCTTTAAATATATGTACATTTTCAGGGTAAATACGAAATGCTATTTTCAGTTGTCAGTAAATCGTGTTAAACATTGGAGGAAAGATTGTTTTCTTTTCCCCCAAAACATCCAAATTTATCTATAAATATATCTTTTTGTTAATACAAAAATACATCTGGGTGGCCATACGCTTAAAGTCGAACACAATGTTATTTATCATGAGTTTATTTTCGTGTTGGGCCAATTTGTTCGTAGGCTCGTACGGAAATCCTTTTGCGGAAACAACCAGCCCATGTAGAACACAAGTTTCACGTTTACTCTACCAAGAAAAAACGTAAAGGTTTAAAAAGCAGCAAATTTGCACGCGTGAATATTATTCGTTTTACAAAAATACAACAAACCGAAAACAAATTGTAAATAGAAAATATCAGGAAGAAGCATAGAAAACAGCCGTAAGGTGGAAGTGACATAACCGAAATGGGTCATTGCGAGGAAATTTGACCTCTGTCCCACATTCGCTCGGATCTTTTAAAGATAGGCCAGTAGTTTTGCTTATCATATTTTGGTAAAGTATAACTAAGTATATTCATAAACCAGTGTTCCTCTTAAGCTAGACAAGACAAAATATCGCTGAATGTAGGGGTTTTTAGAAATGTCTGGTAAGTGAATGTTTAATGCAATTTTTTACTGATTAATCCGCCGTGAAAGGTTATTAGGAAGTTGAGATTGATATAAACCATATACTTGTATGAATGACTTACGTGACAAAGACACAAGTCACAGTTATCGTCGAAAAGTTTTTACTTGTAAAAAAAACCATTTTGCAATTAAAAAAGAGTGATCTGGCAAGCTGAACTTTTATGATCGGGGTTTAGATTATTGAGAGGTCGGTGTTAGGTGAAAGTGAACATGCATTTAATGTCATCCATGAACAAGATGACACTCTGTCAAGTAGATAGCTAATATATATTATTTAGATATAACAAGAATATCAGGACCCATAGAGCTGCCCCGTTGATGACCCAAATGATATGTGCTTCGAAACCAAAGTGATACTCTGTCAAGTCAATCGACAATATATATTATTTAAATATGATAAGAATACCAGGCCCATAGAGCTGCGCCCTGGATGACCATAGTTGATTGATTGATTGATTTATGTTTTACGCCGCATTCAAGATTATTTCGGTTATATGGCAGCGTTGTCAGCATAATGGGGGAGGAAACCGGGCTCATCTTGGATATCCCCAATAAACTCCGTAAGTCCAGAAAGAGCCAATAAAATCTGTTAAATTCAAATTTAATTCGAGCTTTCTTTTTTGTTTTCTGTTTTTCAGGTCATAGTATTAAAGACAAACTACGGATCTTTGAGGGCGCTACTACAGAATAGTCTGACATTCTGAAATCATTGATTTTGTATCAGTAAGGGAGGGATGGAAACATAACGCTGATGAATCGCTTCTCAACTTGGACTGGCGATAATTCTTAATCATACAACAACGCCTTGTGTAGTTTTGGCGCTGAGCGGCTCATAGTTTGCTTAAAACGGGGGTGGTAATTTTATATAAGCGCTCCTGGAGATGGCTAGCGGCCATATACAACAGTGCCGGGTGGAATCGACACAACTAAGGCAGCTGTCATCTTCAGAAGGGAATGGTGTCGTAATGTACAGTTTCACTGTGGTGTCGTAATGTACAGTTTCACTGTGGTGTCGTAATGTACAGTTTCAACGTGGTGTCGTAACGTACAGTTTCAACGTGGTGTCGTAACGTACAGTTTCAACGTAAGAAAGTTGTAAGTGAGGCCTATCGTATTTTTCTTTGTTTGTGAGCCGAATCTTTCTTAGTGTGACTACATATTGCCATTCCCGAATTTGTGATTCTGTAGTTAAGGAATATAAAAGTGCTTCTTGGGTCTTTTCATTTCTCTTGACCCGTTTTCAACGTTTCAGAGGGATAAGAAATTAACCCAACTGGAACGTTTTCCATTCTGCAGACTTATCTTCCTGCTCTCTCCTATAATAGAGCATTGTCTTACGATACGTGCACGAGGAAAACAATTTAATCGAGTAAGTCGAACTTCAAATCAGAATCGAGAGACATGTTATTTGATTAATAAAAGTGCTTACTGAAGTGAACGAAGTGTGTAGAAAGGTTCAAAAACATTTACTTCTAAACTGGATATATATATTGGTCTGCCTCAAAACCACAGACGACATATTGTCCCTGAGCGAAGCACATCCGCAGTGAAATAGTTTGATGCCCAGGTGCAAATCAGCGAGGCAAACACCCATGACGCCTTCTTCAATAACACTTTTGACATCCTTTGGACGTAAGAAAAAGTGACAACAGACGATCAAGTGAAGTTTGACGGGAACAAATTCACATAATTGGAGGGAGTAAAAGTTCAAAATCAAATTCATTCAATGTGCCTCATGCTTGAATCTGCATTTGATACGTTCTTGCTTCAAGAAGCAAAAGGGACTGAGGATTAGATTTTTCAACAAAATATCTTGTGACGTAATGTTTCTGTAGAACAAAGAACAAATAACTTCCTTTGATTGCAAGTACCTTCATTTCAATTCAACAAGAGTGCTTCTTCGTTGTTAACTAGGAAAGGAAAACGTTTGCCTCAGTGTCTCGAGAGGTACATCCCGGGGGAAAGAAGTTGACTTGCTTGCGTGCGTTTTACTCCGTGGATGTATCTTTATCAACAACTTGATTCCAGAAATGCAATTTTGCCTGACGATTTTTGTTTGATTGACCATAATACCAGCCCACAACTCAGGTCACGAAACAGGTTGGCATTTGGAAAAAAAAGGATTTTTAAACTGTGATCAAGTCGGAACATTCAAACCCAAGACCAGAAAAGCAATTCTAGGCAGCAGTTTGTGTGATTTTTCTTTTCAGGACGTACATTTATGGTGAATTCAGAACGATTGAGTTTTTAGAAATGCCGTACATCTATTAAAGAGCATTTAGTCGAAGGTATTCATTTTCCGTGTTGACTGAGACGAACCTTGCATTGTACCAGTTTTATAAATTCCAAACTGTCATGTTATATTCTCAGTACGAGATGGATGAAGAATAATGGGGGTCTCTTTGGACAAAATGTTTGTGTTATTTCGTTGACCAACGTTACTGGTTAACCATGTGTGACAGTGTGATACCTTTGTTGCCGAAGTTCTAAACCGGAAAGCAACTTCAACTACTTTTCAGTGAAACTTGGTCAGTGACCAAGGCTAAAACTAAGGACCGGTAAGCTGCTATGAATAACTCGAGCTGAGACCTTCACGGTAAAGATAGCCCTCTTGTTTTAATATTGACGATTGTTATATCAATAAATATTATTGATAATTTCTTTTAATTGCCCAAAAAAACAGAACAAAACATGCAAAGACTTTAACTCTCTCTATGTGGCCTTGAGTGAAGTTCTCCAGGACATAAAGAAGACAGTTTTTTATGACCTTGAACTTTGGCCTCTTGAGGTGCAAAGGCGTGTTATTTAGGAAACTTAACAAAAGTTAAACATAGAAATTGCGTAAAGCGAACAGGAACTATTTTTCTCTGTCTAAATTATTTGCGGATATCCTCTCACGAGTATATGTTGACGAAACACAAATAATCAACAAGAATACGTCATAAAAGGACAAAGAATCAACAAGACTTTCTTGCTTTTGTCTAGACGATGAAGCTGCAAGTCACAAGACAAGGGACAGTTCACAATTGTCGATCACGATGTGATTGAATGCAACAAAACCTTTGAATACCGCAATGCTTCTGTTCTTGACAAAAGTTCCAGAATTGAGAGTGAATCGAAAGGAATCTAAGTAAAGACTTTGAAAAGAAAGAGAGTTCTTTTCTGAGCGAACGGAAGGAAAGCAAAGACATTGAAAGCCGTGGAACTTCTGTTGTTGACAAAAGCTCATGAATTGTCATTGAATCGAAAGGAACCTAAGTAAAGACTTTGTAGAGCCGTGGAATTTCTGCTCTTGGCAAAAGTTCATGAATTGTGGGTGAACGGAAAGAAATGAAAGACTTTGTTATTGACAAAAGTTGAAACTTAGTGACTGAATCGAAAGGAACATAAGCAAAGAATTTGAAAGTCCTGGAGGTTCTGTTCTTGATAGAAGTTCAGGAATTGTGAGGGAACGGAACGAAAGAAAAAGACATTGATAGCCGTGTAAGTACTGAGCGAACGGAAAGAAATCAAAATACTTTGAAAGCCGTGGGACTTCTGTTCTTGACAATAGTTCAAGAATAGTGATTGAACAGAAAGAAATCAAAATACTTTGAAAGCCGTGGGACTTCTTTTCTTGACAAAAGCTCATGAATTGACATTGAATCGGAAAAAAGCTAAATAAAGACTTTGAAAGCCGTGGAACTTCTGTTCTTGACAATCGTTCAAGAATTGTGTTTGAACGGAAAGAAAGCTAAGTATAGACTTTGAAAGTCGTGGAACTTCTGTTCTTGACAATCGTTCAAGAATTGTGTTTGAACGGAAAGAAAGCTAAGTATAGACTTTGAAAGCCGTGGAACTTTTGTTCTTGACAAAAGCTCATGAATTGACATTGAATCGAAAAAAACCTAAATAAAGACTTTGACAGTCGTAGAACTTCTGCTCTGGGAAAAACCTCATGAAATGTGATTGAACGTAAAGAAAGACAAGACTAGCCGGACAAAGGTGTTAGAATTGTGATAAGGTGTGAAACTTTGGTCCGGCGCAAAGTTCATAAAAAAGACTTTTTTATAACTTTGTAAATTTGAACTCTTTGAATAAAGATAACTGTATCTCAGGATGAACTCTATAGTAAAGAAAAAATGCATCTGGAAGACTGTGATGGTGGTAGCTCTGTTATTGACTTTCCTGAATCGAACCCACGGCCATGGGAGATTGGTAGAGCCCCCTTCTCGATCCAGTATGTGGCGGTATGGGTATGATACACCGATCAACTACAGCGATAACGAGCTGTCGTGTGGAGGATACTGGGTAAGAACTATCTATGTTGTTGTTGTTGTTTCAGCGGGAAAAGTGGGCCAATAAATGTAGGTCACGTGGTATTTGATATGCGTCGAATGGCGCCATTACTATGAGATGATGCAATAGTGATCCAGATCCGTTATGCACGCGCTCTTCAACTATCAATGGCGGCACATTTTACAAATTCAGATCCAAACCAGCCAATGAGATGTGATCATTCCACGCATATAGTTGATTATTGGCTTAGACCTTCTAAAATGGCAAAACCGCTTCTACCGATTTTGAGTAATGGTTTAAAGGGACTGTTTGTTTAGTATTGTTTATACTTTTGCTAAAACTTCTGCTAAATAGTTAAATACGAGTTGATTGACTTTGGGTGAAGGGTGTTAGGTCGATTTTCAGCGCAAAAAGGAACATTTAATGAGTAATTAGGGCGCATTCTGTGGTACATTGTTTACTGTCTGGCAGACGTTTTCGAGTTAATGAAAACAGAGGTCCGACATGCGTCAGTTCTACTGTCGTGAGTTGTGACAGCGTTACTAATATTCGTCTATCAGATAAACTGTAAAGAGCCGACATTCTTTAGTTTATTTCTACAGTATGTGATTTGGACAAAAAAAAACACACATATAAGTCAGAAGACGACGAAACGATCGGCCAGGCTGTAATTGATTGATTGTTTGATTGGTCAGATGTTTGATTGATTAATCGATGTATTGATGGATCGATTGATTCATCCATCTGTAGTAACAGTTTTCTCGTTATTTTTAGGATTGTCGATTTTGGATGGCGCTCGGGCGGAGCATCAAACTCACGTCCTAGTGTCACTCAAAATAGAAAAAAGAATTTCTGCCAATTTTTTACTAAAAATTATAATCGCAAAAATAACGAGAATACGGTACTGTAAGAGTCACTTTCTTAAAGACATAATCAAATTCAAATGAAGGAAGAGTTCTTAATGACTTTTATTGGGATTAATGGTTCGTTCTTTCTAATTTCATACTCGAGTTTTCTTTTTGATACAAGGTTCTTTGGCGAAAACATTATGGGAAGTGTGGTGTGTGTGGAGATGAATGGGATGCTCCACGTGAAAACGAGGCTGGTGGAAAATATGCCTCGGGTATAATCACCCGCCATTATTATCCAGGGGAGATAATTACAGTCAAGGCAGAGATCACAGCTTTCCACTCTGGGTGGATGGAGTTCCGATTGTGTGAGAACAATGATGTCAATACTCCAGCCACAGAGGAATGCTTTCAAAAGTAAGTTGAAACCAAGGAACTATATGCGTGGAATGGAGGTCACGTGGTATTTGATTTGCATCGAATGCCGCCATTACTAGAAGATGGTGCAATTTCGATCCAGATCTGTTATGCACGCTTGCTTCTACTATCAATGGCGGCACATTTTACAAAGTCAAATCCAAACCAGCCAATGAGACGTGTCAATTCCACGCATATAGTTCATTGGTTGAAACATTCGTCGTCTAAATTTCGAAAGCATTGCACGGCAAACAACTCCAATTGCAAAGAAATAACTGAACAAGGTGTATCCAGTATTAGTAAAAGTCAGACTGTTTTGAGAAAATTTATATGTTTACAACTTCGCATTATTTCGGTTCATTTTCAAAGGCACACTTTGGTATTTACGGAAGATTTTGGTAGAAGGTATTACTTTAAGAAAGGCGAAGATGAAGGCATGTATACTTTCAAAATGAGGCTGCCGCACGAGGTCACGTGTAGTCAGTGTATTTTACGATGGAGATATCACACAGGTGGGTAAAGTACATGGAAGAAAAGTTTAATGGCGGAGGGCATCCATTTTATCTCAAGAGTTGGTCTGGTTTCTTCTATTTTAAAAGGGAATACCTTTTTCTAAAAATCTTAATAAGGTACGTTTAAAGAGACAAGTCTGGAACAAAGACCGTTAACATGTGTGCTATTCGACTGATGTGTTGATATAGATGAGGTTTTCAGGTGGCCACTGGTAACTTTCCTAGTCCCCACTGATGCCTAAATAGCGAGTTTTTAATTTGGGGAATCCTTTGTCTGCTTTGTTTACTGACAGAGAATGGATCTTAGTTAGGTGTGCAGTACAAACCGTTTGTATAGGTGCGCGTGTGGTGCATTCTCGGCTGTTTGTTTACCGACTGTCAGACAGAAAACAAAGCAACAAGGAATTCCCTAAATAACTCATTTAATTTATATTTTTCACGGAAAGTGGCAGTCAATTTTGAGTATCACCAGCTTGTTAAGGTCGAAGGTATATTCTGAAACATGGCTGTATATTACGGTATTCTAAAATAAGTCTTTCAAAGTGGCAAAAAAAAGAAAAAGATGCTATTTTGAGCTTACAGTTTTCTCGTTATTTTTTACTTAAAGGGTTGGCTTTCACGATGTCATTTAAAACCGTTTCTTTATTTTGTTTTCCTTTTGAAGGTAACAGTTGGGGTGTCGGTAACGACGGTATAGGCTGTATGGGTTGTGGACAACAGGAGGAATTTTACGGTTGTTCAGATATCAGTATATCTTATAAAATGCCACAGCCTTCATACGAAAATTCTTTCAATGTTATAAATGTTCAAAACCAACAACGTCTCGAAGACGCTAATATTCAAGAAAAGCGATACCATTATAAACCATTTAGAACAACAAGGATAACCACAACAACGACAACGACCAGAACAACAACTACAACCACAGCGCCCCCTACGACAACGTCGGGAGATAACTCTATCGATTCGACATGCCACGCTGTGGGTCTCTGGGAAGGATCGGATTCCTTTGACCGATGGTGTGTAGATAATTGTGCCTCCGGTTATTGTCCTTCTACTTTCTGTCGATGTTGATGGCTTAGTATTTTGAAAAAGATCGGAGGACTTATCTTATTATAAAACAATGCACCTCGAAGAGACTTTGACCGTCTTGTCTCTCAAGGCTTGTGGGGCACGTAAACGGCATTGTCCGTCGAACATTCGTTGGTCTAGAGGACGAAGAAACTATGTAAGAGTGTGATTTATAGATGATTATAGAGCAATGCCTCTCGAAGAGACTTTGACCGTCTTGTCTCTCAACAAGGTTTGTGGGGCACGTAAAAAGCGTTGTCCGTCAAACGTGTGTTAGCCTAGAGAAGGAATAAACCATGGAAGAGTGTGTGTTGTGAATTTTCTCATAGAAATTAGAAATCGGAATGAAACATTTGACATGAGATGAAATTCGGAGCCAGTAGAGACATTGATTAGGTTTCCTCTTTGAAATGTTTTGGAAGCAAGTTTTGCGGTTGTCACAGAATGTGGTGATTTCGATTTATCAAGAACAACCATGCACTTTGTAAAAGGAGAATGTATGCAAACAGTTGTCTGGTGAAACGGAATTAATGGTATAACCACTCCTCGTGGCAACTATAAAGACACCAAATTCTTTCCCCAGATGCTGTGTGGACAACTGAACTTCCAGTGGTTGTCCTTCGACGTTGCGGATTTTAAAAAGGCCCTGCAGTTGTTAACAGATCGATGGTGTGCAGATACGCACATGGGAAAGATTTTCGACCTGTAAAACCTTTTAAACTATTATCGCAGAATGAATAGCTCAGTGGGAAGAGTTTTAGATGTGGTGAGTATCCAGAAAATGAAAAGAGTAAGAAACATTTCATGTGAGATCATTCCATTGCCTAAAGAACAGTCAGCGTCAAGAAACTACGCATTGTTTCTTTTGCTTTTAAAAACGTACTGAACGCTTCTTCTTGTCATAAAGTACAGTGGAAAATATCGTTCTACTTAATGTGTAGTTAGGATCCGGTGAATAGGCCTACAGTTTTACGTCTTATACGGTAGCTTAAAACTAAAAGACAAACGGCTCGCGTTGAAAGACATGAACACAAAAGTTATCGAAACCAATCCTCTTAGACATAGATGCACCAGGGCGAATTGAACGTTCTCAAAGCCAGTTAGAGGAGAGAAATAAAGGAATGATCAGTCCTTACACAATCAAGTGAAAGATGACAGCAGATTACAAAACCATAACTTCTTTGCTGGTATTGGAAAGCCAGCGAGTTGAGACATTGGTTATGTTAAGCATTTGAAAAGTTAATGGCAGTTGACTGTTGTTGTAGGAAAAAGCATCAAAACAGGTTACCAAAAGAAACCAAAAAACAAATCCTTATGACAAAAATAAATGTTGTCATCACCTAGCCCCATCGATTGATGTTTTAGTAGGTTGGATTGCTTCAACCGTTCTTGAGCAAATAGTTAACTGTGCATTCGTTTGTCGTTTACGTTTTTATACAATTCAGAGAACGTAATTCCGTGTATTGTAGTTCAAGGAAATGGTACGGGAAAGCATGGACATTTTGGGGGGATTCTTCCACTACCATGGGTTTTGTTGAACCTTATATAGGCACTGGAATATGACCGCGTATAATCCAAGTGTTTTATCCAGGCCTATCTAGTGATAAACTTTGGCATGAGAAAAATCTGTTTGTTTTTGCTGTTTCACAATATATCTGATGTTTACGCAGTATATGGATAGCAGGGTCACTCTTCAGAGTGCCTATACAGTAAAACAGACAGCAAGAACGGCAGTTATATCCAAACGCCTAAGGCCAAAGTATGTTGATGTTGTTGTCCAACTACAAGAACTATTGATGATTTTATGGCCTCAAAGCAAGACAATGTTTCGGGGGTTTTCTGGTATTAATCCCGTCCCGATCATATTGTAATGTTAGGGAAAGTAAGACAATAGAAGCATAGACAATAGAAAGATTTTGCAGTTTTGGGGCATCATCAATAATGTGAAAAACGCTTCAAGAAATAAAGAAACACTATGTATGAACTCGACAAGAGCGGGAAAGTTTTGCTGAACTGAGTTGACCATAAAGCACTTGAGCAGCAACTGAAAATTTGAATCCGTTCAGGGCCTCTAAGGCAATTATCAAGTGGTAAGTGATTACTACTCCCTGGACTGTTAAAAAGGGGAGAATTACGTCGTCGTTTCCACGGCCAGTTTGCGTCCTAATGTTGAGAAAGAAATTGTTTATACAGCAACTGATTCCTTATCTATTAATGCTCCTGGTGGGGCGTCGTGGTTTTGGTTTGTTGCAGCAGTTTGTGGTGGGGTATGCGGCTCTGGGTGGTGTGTCTCTTTTTGGCACGGTTAGAAACTTGTCTCCATGGTTATTTTAGACAGGAAGATTTTCCCTGTGCCTGTGTGTTTTAGTATTCTTAAATATAAATGCTATGATATTTTCATGATATAGGTGAACAATTGTTTACACAGCAACAGATTCCTTATCTATAAATGCTATGACATGTTCATGGTATAACAGAACAATGGTAGCATACAGAGAATCGAGTTCCCAAATCATTTACAGAAGTGTTATTTTTGTCACTCAATGTAGGATTGTTCGATTGACCAAACTTACGTTAGAAAAAACGGACACACTAAGTTTGACGATTCGAGCTATAAAGGTAGGCCTTTTACTTTGGAGGAAGAAAAGCGATGTTCCTTTTGGGCTCCATGTCCCGATCTGCAACAATCTGGATCTATGATGGACAACTGCAACATGTAATATAATCTTCGTTGATGAACATATAGGCCAATAAAATGCAGGCTGTTCACAGCTAGTCGATTATTTCTTGGTAGAGTGAAGAAAAAAGAGTTATCACCCCTTATATTGACAGTTTTATTTGAAACCAAAATGCATTTTAAGACTGGGAATGAATTTTGTAGGCCTAATTAAACGAGGAACATGTCTTTTTTTATATTTGGCAAAGTATATCCTCACCTCAGTAGCCGAGCATGGGAAATAACTCTTGTAAAATAAATGATGTATGTGCCGAAAGCACCCGTAGAATGCACCACCAACAGCTTTTTCAATGAGATTCACGTGAACGCGGCATTATGGATTCTGTTTCAGAATAAAATGTATGGAAAAGTATTTTAGGAAGGGATTAACAAAGAAAGTAGTCCCCATCCGAGATACACGGCATGATGAACAACACTTGTTAAATAATGATGTATATTTAAAGCCATAAAGTTTTTAATTGCCACTATTACTTGTTGTGTTTTAACGCATAACGCATAACTACGCCTTTAATTGCTTCGGCAACTGATGAATTGTTGTTTTATGCTGTACCCAGGTTTAATTCACTTATATGGGTTTTTTGCCAGGTTCAGTTGAGGGTTAAACGGACTCTTTATACTGAAAAGCCTCGACTTTCCGCCTGGCAATCATCGAGTGACAGTCAAGTGCTTAAAATTGTTTTCATTGGACGGAGTTTGAGCCTGCGAAACATCCATGGTCGGCGTGCCAGATAATCGCTCTTCTTACGGAGACAATGTGGCCCTCACTTGTAAATTGATCGTTTGGCGTTCAGTGACAAATTCCAGAGTTTTGTCTTTTACAAGAAGAAAAGCGATACTGAGTTATAGCCCACTCGCTTCTTTATCTTTCACTGGGTTTTCACTCGAACGACCTATGTGGGATGGTTGCCAGTTACCAACGGAAGGTCGTGGGTTTCCTCCGAGCATAGAGTCCGGTTTCCTCCCACAATAAAACTGGCAAAGCCGCCATATAAGTGAAATAATCTTGAGCGCGACGTAAAACACAAAACAATCAATCAATCAATCAATCTTTATCTTTCTACCTCAACCGAGAGTACCTTGCGAATTTTTAGATGAGAACATGGTGAGTCTTTTAAGAGTCAGTATCTCAACGAAAACATATATATGTATATATAAGGTACACAAGTAGTGTTATTCCGAAAAACGAAAACTTCATAATGACTCAATATTTCGACTTTTATTCAGTCATCATCAGGAGTGAGGTACATTAGCAACAACATTGGTATATATACAGGTAAAAAACAAACAACAGGCCAACAGGCCAATGATGACTGAATACAGGTCGAAATATAGAGTCAATATGAAGTTTTCGTTTTTCGGAATAACACTACTTGTGTATAGCCGAGAAATCTTGGCTCTGCCGAATTTTTTTTTTCCTTGTTCGTCATATGACGAACAAGGGAAAAAAACAAGGGAAAAAAAAATTCGGCAGAGCCAAGATTTCTCGGCTATACTTGTGTACAACGTTAAACTAATCAGTGGAACTACTGGATATAGGGTACTCCACTTGACTATATAAGGTTGTTTTTTTTCTTGTTCAAGCTCGATTGATTGACGTTTTACCCTGCAGTCAAGGTGATTTAGTTATATTACGGCGTTGTGAAGTTTAGCGAGTGATGAAACGAGGCTCTTAGTAAGAATGGAACACTGGCATTCGGCGAGTACTTGGTTGATTGATTGATTGGTATTTTACGCCGCGCTCAAGATTATTTCACTTATATGACGGCGTTGCCAGTTTTATTGTGGGAGGAAACCGGGCTCTATACCCGGAGGAAACCCACGACCTTCCGTTGGTAACTGGCATCCATCCCACATAGGTCGTTCGAGTGAAAACCCAGTTAGAAAATTTTCCAATTTTTGGACTGAGTGTGATTCGAACCCGCGACCCATTGGTGGAAGCGAGTACCTGGAAACTCTTCCAAAAACAGCCTTTCAAATTTATCCGTTTTTTGTCTGTGGATTGAGTAGAATAAATAAATAAATAAAAATAACCTATCCATCGATGGAAGGCCATAGTCAGACTGAGCAAGTATCGCTCTACCGACTGAGTCACAGAGCCATCTCCTCTCCTCCATACAATTTGCGTCCTGTACAATTGATTGATTGATTGTTTGGTGTTTTACGCCGTGCTCAAGATTATTTCACTTATATGGCGGCGTTGCCAGTTTTATTGTGGGAGGAAACCGGGCTCTGTGCCCGGAGGAAAAACACGAACTTCCGCTGGTAACTGGCAACCCTGTACAATTGAATAGAGTAATGTAGAGAAGAGTCAGAGAAGGTTTTAGACAGTGCACTGTACAGGAGACAAAAAGTGGAAACCACACAATGTTTAACAGGGAGATCATATATATTTGTGTCCATATAATAATATTGATATTTATTGCACAAAGCTGAACTACTTAATGCTGGTCACATAGGCATACATACAGTCCTACTACTTAATGCGTTAAGAAAAATAAGCATAATATTTGCTTCTCTATTGTTACTTACACATACATACATTAGCTCTTACTGCTCCAAGCTTTTAATAGCATATAAGCATACTTAATTTCTCATTAATACTAACTTTAATAACACAGTGAAAAAATTCAAGAACTCTGAGAGCCCCTTCACATGTTCAATTGATACTGCATGTACAAGTATATAAAGTCTACTGTAAAATAAGAGTTTCACAAAAGTGAGCACGGAGGGGTAACATGGTTGACGAAAAATGTGGCAATTTTTAAAGTGGCATGAGCTGCCAAAATTCGCACTTTTTTCATAATTTCTGATCGTAACGACAGTAAGAGGCTTTGAAGGCCACCGAAAAACTAAACGATTGGCATTGGAATGAGGAAAATCCATACAGTATGTGGCCTGTAAGAACCGAAAACGTGTTCGAAACGTAAACAAAATTTAAATAACCGGGACGACCATTCATTCATTCTAAGCCAAAGTTAGTTCAAAACAATACTTTATCGTACATTTTCGAGACTAGAAGCACTAAAAAGCTTCTGAATTGTACGTCTTGAGCAAAATAGCCAATGATTTCAACATTCTGTTTTAACGTCAAAATGTCAACATTTTGGCAGCTCATGCCACTTTAAAGGTAGTATTAATGGAGGCATTCAAAGGTGCTCTTCGGGTCATTGAATTAACTCAGGGAGAACTGCACAACTACAGGCATAAACTCAAATGGCGGCGTTGCCAGGTTAAATGGGGGAGGAACCGGATTCATTGCCTGGCGGAAACCCCTCATACGGCGATCGAGTGAAAAATCCACTCAGAAATTAGGCATACAGAAGACCATGTTATGCTTTAGCGAAAAAGACCCAAGGAAAGTCTTATTGTTTAATGCCTTTACAATAACATTGGCATAAAAAAAATAACATTAGTTGTAGGCTACATGTGTTATCTTGTTTTCTATTCTGACCAAAATTAACATAGTTATTATTAATTAACCTACCAAGTGGATCCAAAAAAATAAAATAACGTCAATTTAAGTCCAGGCTTCTGACTCCAAAATGACTATTTCTTATACCGATGGCCGTATCCAAAATATCCGTATCATGAAAATAGTCATTTTGTTGTAAAACAAAAACCCGGACAACGTCAATACAAGTTCAAAAAATCAAATCTTTCACAACCATATCATATAGTTATAGTTCTTTTAATTAATCATATATAACCCAATAAAAGTGTGAAAATCCAGGGCCTCATAGAAGTAAGCTTTTAATGGATATAAAATGTTTTTGAAAATACTCAATTGCAGAACAATATACATCATTTAATTTTTAGGAGGTATTCATCATTCACTTATACTTCTAGGATAACCCGCGGAGCGAAATCGAACCCCACTCCGACCAAATAAAAATTGAACAATTTCTGAGTGGATTTTCCTCGGTTGTGGTATATGGAAGAGTTACCAAGTACTCGCTAAAGGTTGCGGGTTTCCTCCGGGCAATGCGCCCGGTTTCATCCTCAACAAACCTGGCAACACAGCCATATATGTGAAATAATCTTGTGTGCGGCGTAAAACAATCAATATAGTATCCAATATCATCTTAAAATATCAGAAATTGTGAAAAACATTTTTTAATCTTGATATTTTTTGGGGAGAAAATAAAATTCAAATTTGAAAGAAGCGACAACATAAAAATGACTTCTATGAATCAGTGAAATATATTTCTGATCGATTTAAAGAAAAAAAACTCAAGATACAAGAAAATTAATTTAAATCGGTTTATACATTGTATGAAAAGACCTACATAAGCCCAGCAGGTCTTTTTTCCCAACAAATCAGTTCAAAATACGACACAAAAAGTGAAAATCTATTTTGGTCATGATAATAAATGGTCATCATTTTCACAACACAAATACAATATATATCATCACAGAATTTACTTACGCCAAAAATATTAATTTCATCTGTATCGGTGAGGACGAGAAAAATACTCAAGTAATATTGAATATATACATGTATATATATGACTAAATGATATACATCCTAACACAATCAGAAACTTGTCTCCATGGTTATTTTAGACAAGAAGGTTTTCCCTGTGCCCGTGTGTTTTAGTGTTCATAAATATATATGACTGTGGACCTGTCCACAAAAATATATAAACATTTTTTTGCTGGGTTTTTTTTATTTGTGTGTGTTTTAAATCCATTAAGTGTCCTACCTCTCCACCTAGTGCTTATTTTTCTTATTGATTCGAGCTTAATGTGGCATTCAACAGCTACGGCCATATGGCAATCAAAGTACCAACTGACCAAAGATTACAAGCTCCCCCCCCCCTCCAATCCCATCTAAATGTTGACATTAAGCTCCAAAGACCATAGGACGTCAGGGAAGCTTATGTTTTTAGCATGAAACCGGTAGGAAACCAGGCTCATTGCCCGGAGGAAATCCACGACCTTCGGATAGTACCTGGCGACTCTTCCACATACGGCCAGTGAAAAGTCCCCCTCAAAAAATTGTCAATTTTTATTTGGTCTGAGTGGGATTCGAACCCGCCCCGCATTGGTGGAAGGTCTCTGTGGAACTGAGGGACGATCACTCTAAGCCACTGGACCACCGAGGCCCACGTCAACTTTTAGAAAGTGAGTAAAGTGTGTTGTGAATGCCACGTTACCCTTGTTAAAAAAGGGCATCGTCAAAAAAAGGGCAGGATAGATGTACTCCAAACTCAACAGAACTAACATGTACACCTCATCCCACTTTTCTCAAAATGTATGGTCAGATATAATTAATAAATCGGACATTGCATTTTCTCTGTTTTTATAAACACAAAAAAAAATATATATATGTATTTCTCACAACACTCTTAACATTTCATAAATTTCATTTGCTTCACGCACATGCTGCATGTTCAATAAATTGTCTCTCATTTAATCTGAATCATGTTCTAATCGTGTTCTCACTGTCACCGACACTGCCACCATAAATATGTAAAGCTATTAAAATGCAAAATATAGATATCAATAAAGCCAGTTGAAAAATAATGGATAGAAAAGGTTACATGTATTATACACTATATAGACTAAGTCTTAAAGAATGAAATAAAACATAAATTTAACAATGGACAGATAAGTATGGACCAAAGAAAATGAAATCTAATTTCGAAAAAAAAAATGTGTAAATAAAATTTAAAACAAAATTAAACACAACCAAGGTAACATTATGCTAAATGAAAATAAAAAAAGAGGCGAAAATTTTTTAGAATGAGCACATTTAGAATGAGATTCAAATTAAACTATATAACAATGATTTTTGAAAAAAAATATATATTTATAAAAGATATCCCCTGTATAACACAATTAGAAACTTGTCTGCATGGTTATTTTAGACAAGAAGATTTTCCGTATACCTGTGTGTTTTAGTGTTCATAAATATATATTTTTAATATTGATTTTTATAAGGATATGTTTCCTTTTTTACTCTCTGTATTGATACGTGTATCTTCAAAGACTTTCTCCAATATCTGTGGTAAAATTTAAATAAATGTGCCATTAAATACTGCCCAGGGTAAATTGATTGATATTTAACGCCGCAGTAACTCACTAGGCGGCGTAGTCAGGTATAATGGGGAACAGATCTAGAAAAATTCTTACTCAGTAAAAAAAATCACACAAGTTTAAACAAAACTTAAAAACTTAAACAAAATTTAACTTTCAAAAAATTTAAAGATGTACATAATTATTATGAAAAAAAAAATTATGCTCAGCCAAAAAATCCATCATCAGTTGAAAGAGATATGAACTATAACTAAACTGAAGGTGGTATAATAAAAAAAAATCACTAAGAACAAATTTTCTTAAAGCAGAATTAGCACCAGAACAAAAACAAAATATATTTAAAAAAAAAGGTTTGTTAGATTAATTAATATCTAATGCACCACTCAAGATTATTTCTCTTATATGGTGAGGTTACCAGGGAAAAAGAGAACAAAATATGAACATTTTGTTTTCCTCATATTTTGTTTTCCTTGAAAATTCAATATTAGTAATAATGCAAATTATGCTTAGATTTAATCTCATAATAACTTTTATAGCATACACATGTTATATAAATATCACCAGTTTTGATTTTTGTTTGAAATCTCTAATTATTATAATATAATATGTTCATATCAACATCTCACTTATTAACTATTGTTTCATGTTTCTGATGTGATTTTTGACTTCCGGCTAATTATCACCAAGCTTGGTTGATTGATTGTTTGGTGTTTTACGCCGCGCTCAAGATTATTTCACTTATATGGCGGCGTTGCCAGTTTTATTGTGGGAGGAAACCGGGCTCTATGCCCGGAGGAAACCCACCACCTTCCGTTGGTAACTGGCAACCATTCCACATGGTTCGTTCGAGTGAAAACCCAGTCAGAAAATTTTCCAATTATTTCACCAAGCTTGGAGATGATCACATATTATCTTGATATAAATAGAGGTTATCCAACGAGAGCCAGTGTCAGAAATGATTTCACCAACGACAGCATCCCACGCCCTTCAATGTAGGGTTCCTGCTTGACGTTTGATCTTAACGTCATAATGACTGATGATGTAATTCATTTGTGACGTCAGCTTTGACAGTTCTTTCATGAGGTCATAGGGTTACTTGGGCCATAATTTCACACGTTGATCATGCGAAAAATAACTCAATGCCTGGGTGTGGAAATATCGGGGGCGTAGTGTGAGAATATCTCTATATACACATCTTCTTTTAATAATTTTTTTTCAATGTTTCTGATATTAAATTTAACTTCCACCTTTTCATACCTTAATACCCTTTTGGGCAACCTTTTTTAGACCCTAGATACCACTGCTGGGCATTTTATATCTTTTATATGCCACTCTTTCCATTACATCAACTATTAAGGGAGCACATTTTTTAGAGTTACCTCCCTTGGTAAGGAAACATTCATGGACAAAAGTACATGTAACAATACCTCCTTAAATCTAATATTTTTTTGTGATGTCGTTATTTTTCAAATTCAAATAAAGATCCAACTAGCCCGTATATCTCCATTGGGCGACATTTTTATCACTTATTAGAAAAACTGGCCAAATTTAAGATAAAATTAAACTACCCTAAATATCCCTAATGGGTGACATTTTTGTCACTTTATAGACAAATTGGTCTTAAATACAAAATCCAACTACCCTAAATATTCCCAGTGGGCGACATTTTTATCACATATTCGACAAACTGTGTCTAAATCTTAATCAATATAAACATATGTCAAGATGTAAAAATGAGAAGAAAAAAGCCATCCAGTGGCACTAGCTATTTTAAAACTAGTGAATTCATACATTATAAATATCATTCTTAATTCTTTCAAACTTTTTCACAATAGACTGACATCATTGGGTTAATAAGAGAGGGGAAAAAAACATGACTGATGGGAATTATTCTTCCCTGAAAAGTTGTGCAAAGTTTCTTCAAAACAGATACTCTTAAATCTCAGGGTTTAGTTTTCAAGTCGATTACCTCCCCTGGCATCTGTGAAAGTTGTCCCCCTTTATTAAGATTTAGTAACGTTCTTGTGTAAACTCTTAAATCCCATGATGTTTATTTGATTTTCAAGTCGATTACCTCCCCTGGCATCTGTAAAAGTTGTCTCCCCTCATTAAGATATAGAAAATTTCTTGTGTACTTTCAGCCAGGCTGCGACGGTTTCTTCGTTTTTCTGTAACCAATCCATGTTCATCTGAATGCTTTCCAGGGCTTGCTTAACGGCACGCTTTCCCGATGTTACAGAGTTACCAGCGAAGAACAATTTCGCCTGAAATAACAGAAATACATTTAAAAAATGGTACCTTTGTACATGTATCTATTCGTTTTTTTAATAAATTGAGTAAATAGCAGTTTCGCGAAATGTTTTCGTCGATTAAGGCTATGTCGTCCAAAGGTTAAAGAAAACAATACAATTATATTCTACTCTAATACTAATTCTAGTAATTAGTAATTTTTAAAATTAGAATTTTTTTTTAATTTTAGTCCTAATAAAACAATTGATCTAATTCATTGTTTGGAGCTTTAAGCTATACTCAAGATTATTTCCCTTGGGAGAGTACTGGCAGCCAATTTTATTAAGAGAGAAATTCTTCGATAACTTTTTTAAAAAGCCAACTTAATCTATTTTTCAGCAAAATTAGAATCTTCATGGTTATATTAGACAAGAAGATTTTCCCTATGCCTGTTTGTTAAGTGTTCATAAATATATTTTTCTTTTTACAAATAATTTTTCTGGGTAAGATAGGGTCATCGTAAACATAAATATTACTTTGGGTGGCCTTATTTTACAGCCGGGGGGGGGGGGGGGGGGGGGGGGGGGGGGGCTGGTAAAAAGTTGATAAGTACTAAATTTCGAACACAATTGTTAAAAAAAGTAAAATGTTAGTTAGGAATTGATTTTACCTCATCTAAATCAAATTGAGTAGAAAACAAAGACGTTGCACTGCGAATAATTGCACTGCCAGTGAACAACCCACTACCAATTCTGGAAATCAAATAAAAAAACAGGGGGGAATGATTGGTTAATAGAAGGATAGGAAAATATTTTTAGAAAAATGGCAACAATTAACATGGGGGAAGGTTTGTTTAATATAAGGGAAAATAACTACGATAGCAATCAACATGGGGGGCAATGGTTAATAGAATGGCAAGAACAGGGGTTTTTTTTGTTCATGGGGAAATGACTGATAAATAGATGGGCAAAAACAACACTATGCCAGCAATCAACATGGGAGAAGAGCATGATTAATGGATGGGAAATAAGGATCTAAAACTTTGATCCTCAAGGCAACGATAACCGTAGAAACATTTTTACCGAAAACCACATGAACCAATGGTTGAACCCTGAGAAACTGGGAACAAGGGAAGCTAGTCCTGAAAAGGAGCCTGCGTTGCGTAACCTGTAAATTGTATCAACAATATGAGCTGAAAAAGCGTACACCCTATTCAATAAACTGGAAGGAAAACTACGGAAGAAAAAACTCTGGATATTGCAGTATTTTTTGCCACAAAAAAGATTGATTGATTGATTTATAGATAGTATGTTTAAAGCCACAGTGCCGGGTAGAGCGGGGGAGGAAATTCAAGACATTGTTACCAACATAGTGAGTCACAAGCAGGTCACCCGCAAAAAAACATGATTGGAAGGCGGCAGATATGGCACCAAAAAGACTGTTGATCTTTGGAGTGGAAGGTGTGCATGTGGACCATCACCGTAACCTTGATAAATGGAGACAATGACCATACTGACAGTATACCCAATTTTGTTCCACATTAAAATGTAGTTAAATAACCTTCATAAACCGAGACTTGTTTAAAACAATCATTTTTTACTCTCTTCAAGACGTCAGTATATACAGGTTTAACAGAACTAATATTATCAGCCTTACCCTTTCTGAATGGCCGTCCAGTTTTCTCGGACAAACCTCCAGGCAAGAAGGCGTCCCGCTGGGTTCCACGCGACCTGCGCAATAACTGTGGAGATATCCTGTGAGCGAATCTTACTGGGGTCTAAACTGTATCTTAGGTACCTAGAAAAAGATAATTTAATATTCTATCATTGTTACATTTTTGATCAGTCAATGAAAATTTATTCCACAAAAAAAATAACATATAAGCCGTATGCGGTGGCAGATACAGGGAAATATTCTTTAAAACCCTATTAGGTAATTGTTGATCATTCCTAACAATTGTGATATGGTAAATTACCTCATTTGAAATTCACCTATTGTCTTTCAACAAAATTTTTCCTGTATTTGGCAGCTCATGCCACTTAAACCGACTTTGATAAAAAATAAAATTCAAATAGAGTGTATAAATACATTTTCAAGTCTTTGTCCCTTAGAAAAACTATCTTAACGTACATGTCCAAGACTGATATATGAAAAAAGCTCCTATTTCATACTTTTGACAAAAAAAATGACAAAGAATAAGCTAATTGTCTCTCAGCAAAAATTTCCCTACATGTGTATTTGGCAGCTCATGTCACTTAAACCTACTTTGATAAAAGCATTGTGTCCTTTGACGATCCGAGAGCTTGAAGCATGAGACGCTTTTCTGACGCCACCTGAGTCGTCATATATCTATTCCAGCAGTACTCCCACTCCCTCTGCCCTCCGTACTGAACTCCGGCAACGTAAATAACCAGGCGGAGATTAGCTGGCAAGCTGTAAAAGACAAAGAAAAGATTTGCAATAAATAAATATGACCATTTAGGTTTCCAGATATACCCGGTGACAGATGACGTTAAGAAAAGATTTGCAATAAAGTTTGACCATTGAGATTTCCTGATATACCTGGTGAGAGATGACGTTATTAAGAACGTTTTACTGATGTTGCAAATTCTACTGGACTTATTTTTTTCCCACAACGTCACAGCGGACTGAGTGGGATTTGAACCTGTGACCCATTGGTGGAAGGCTGTTCGGATTGAGCGCCCAACGCTCTACCTACTGAGCCACAGAAGCCTGCATGGTCAGAGGGGAAATCTTCTTGTCTAAAATCACCATGGAGACAAGTTTCTAATTTTGTTAAGAAGAGATATCATTTAGACCTTTATACCCATCATAAATTGTTGTAATAAACTAAACCTATGATATTTCATTAGGTTGACGACTGACTGGAGCTTGGCCTTAGTCAGTAGGATTTGCTGGAACACATATTGGCAGACTCAAACACTTGTTCTTTTTATAAGCAATGACTGGCCTTTGGGCCAGTGGTCGAGGAATATTAATTTGAAGTAGTTTGTATTCTTCTACTATAATCTTGGCCATAGCGATGCTCGCTTTGTTATACTGAAACACAAATGGTATTATAGTTTTTTCAAGACATCTTCCAGGGTCCAAGTTCAAACCCAAAGGATAAGTAACGTTTGAATCTTCTCATGAAATATGATTGACTGATGTATTGCTGTTAAGGCTCTTTGCCTGGAGGAAACCTTCGACGAGTAATGGACAACTCTTCCAAATCAACTGAAAAGATTTGGGAACAGACATAATGTTTATATTAAAGTGGCATGAGCTGCCAAACTGTTGAATTTTGACGTTAAAACAGAATGTTGAAATTATCGGCTATTTTTATCAAGACATATATTTTAGAAGCTTTTTAGTGCTTCTAGTCTCAAGAATGTACGATAAAGTATTGTTTTGAACTAACTTCGGCTTAGAATGAATGAATGGTCGTCCCAGTTATTTAAATTTTGTTTACTTTTCGAACACAATTCCGGTTTGTATAGGCCACATACTGTATGGATTTTCCTCATTCCAACGCCAATCATTTACTTTTTCAATGGCCTTCAAAGCCTCTTACTGTCGCGACGATCAGAAATTATGAAAAAAGTGTGAATTTTGTGAGCTCATGCCACTTTAACATCTCAACTCTTCCAAATCAACTGAAAGATATGGGAACAGACATGATGTTTATATTAACATCTCATTGATTACTCCATCCCACCCAATGAAGAATTATCTGCAGTGATTGTATCAGACATGGTTACTCACCTTGTTCCCTCTGAAATCCACGTCTTGAACCTTTGCGTAGCGTCTTGCACCGCTTGTAGGTGACCAAGTTGTATAGCCTGACCAAGGACAGATGTACGAAGATACCTGTGTAAGACAAAGTATTAATAAAGCCTTTCAGAGACTGATCCAGGGAAAATTTGGGCATACCATTTCGGTTCAAAATGTTCCAACAATAAGACAAAAACAACATCTCTGGCCCAAAATTCAACATTAAATGCTATTTTGACATTAAAATCTGTTTGTTTTAAGAATTTGGGCGGATTTTTTGCTTGTGAGTTTGGGCGCCCATACCTGTATACAGGTATCAAAATGTCTCTGGATCAGTCTATGCCTTTTAAAATGCAGGGGACCTATTAGTGTTTAACCAGATAGGCTCTATTGAGTGATTTATGTTTTACGCCATGATTTTTTCACTTATATGGCGGCATGGCAAAGTTTAGTAGTTGAGGAAACTGGGATCTCTTTCTGGAGGAAACCCTGGTTGTGGAAAACCGGGATCTCTTTCTCCAGTAAACCCTGGTTGAGGAAACCGGGATCTCTTTCTGGAGAAAACCCTGGTTGAGGAAACCGAGATCTCTTTCTGGAGTAAACCCTGGTTGAGGAAACCGGGATCTCTTTCTGGAGTAAACCCTGGTTGAGGAAACCGAGATCTCTTTCTGGAGTAAACCCTGGTTGAGGAAACCGGGATCTCTTTCTGGAGTAAACCCTGGTTGAGGAAACCGGGATCTCTTTCTGGAGAAAACCCTGGTTGAGGAAACCGAGATCTCTTTCTGGAGTAAACCCTGGTTGAGGAAACCGGGATCTCTTTCTGGAGTAAACCCTGGTTGAGGAAACCGAGATCTCTTTCTGGAGTAAACCCTGGTTGTGGAAACCGGGATCTCTTTCTCCAGTAAACCCTGGTTGAGGAAACCAGGATCTCTTTCTGGAGTAAACCCTGGTTGAGGAAACCGGGATCTCTTTCTGGAGTAAACCCGGGTTGAGGAAACCGAGATCTCTTTCTGGAGGAAACCAGGGTTAAGGAAACCGGGATCTCTTTCTGGAGGAAACCCTGGTTGAGGAAACCGGGATCTCTTTCTGGAGGAAACCTGAGTTTCGAGTACCTGACTTCTCTCCCAAATAAGATGATCGATTGAAAGATCAACTCCAACTTTTTGAATTCTATCTGGTCTATAAAGTGGGATTCAAACCTGCACCGCATCGATCGAAGGCCTGTGTTGGACAGAGGGACTATCAGTCTGCCAACTAACCAAACGAGGATATTTTTTTGCGTAACTTTCATACTAACGTATCTCTACAGTATGGGTTGCTAAGGCATTTAAGTTAAAACTTACGCTACGCCAATTTGTGAAACAGGGTCCCGATAGGCCAAAAAATGTCTAAACACAGTCACATATGTATATAGGGAGTGAACCCTCATAAGAATTCCTACAAGATTTAGTAGTTTCTGGCGGCAGATGGCGCTATTGAGAACGTTTTTGGTGACGTAGCAATTCCAAATGACGTATTTTGCTCCATAACGTCAGATGTAAACGTCATGTTGGAACAAAAAAATGTTCAGCCACATGCACAATGCAACGCCGGTGACAGGAAGTTTGTGGAACCCTTATGAGACCTGCGCTCCCTATTATATTGATCCTATTGTTAATAAATAATTCAAGACCTAACACTGAGTCGGACTCGAACCTGTTAATCATGAACGGCAGGGCTGTGTTACAGGATCAGTATTGATCTAGAGGATTGATTGATTGATTGATTGATTGATTGATTGATGTTTAGTGCAGCACTAAAAATCATTTCACTTATATGGCTGCAATGTCAGGTTTAGTGGGGGAGGATCAATTTTATTGATTGTTTGGTGTTTTACGAAGCGATCAAGATTATTTCACTTGTATGGCGGCGTTGCCAGTTTTAGTGTGGGAGAAAACCAGGTTTATGCCCGGAGGAAACCCATGACCTTCGGGTAGTGCGGAGAAAATTGGGCTAACAATTAGAAACAAATCTTTTAATAGCATTTAGAAGTTGAAAGGTTACAATAAGGGGAAGAATTACTTATGGATAACAACTTCTTGGTTTATTGAGTGACGACGTTTTGATGTAGTTCTTACATCGTTATCAAAGTCAATCACTCAATGCAATGACTCATTGATTTTGATAACGATGTTGTCACCCAATAAACTAACAAGTTGTTATCCATAAGTAATTCTTCCCCTTAATTAGAAAACACTTAAGAAAAGAGAATACATTTTATATGACTGATCCTACTTACTTTTTCAAATGTGAACCAGTGTCTTCCCAGCCTACATATTTGACCACATTGTCAAGTAGATTGAGGTTAAATTCCTTAAAACAAAATCACAAAACAATTGGGGTCAAATTCTCATTATACTTCTAAAAGTAATTGATTGATTGATTGATGTTTTATGCCGAACTCAAGATTCTTACACTAAAATGGCGTTGTAGCCTGGTCTTGTCGACCTTTAGCAGTTACCTGGCAACCCTTGTACATTTAAGGACGATCAAGTCAAAAATGGACTCTGAAATGTTTGATCTTTTTTTTTTTTGAGTTCCCCAAATCTAAGTAGGGTCCTCCCTAGTACAGTGTCGCTCAGTCTCACACAGATCTTCCATCTCTGCGGCATGGGTTCAAATCACACTCAGGCCAAATAAAAATAAAAAGATTTTTCATTCAGTTGACGTACATGTATGTGGAAGAGTTTGCCAGGTACTCGCCCGAAGATAGCCTGGTTTCCTCCCCCACTAAACCTGACAACGCTGCCATTTAAGTGAAATAATCTTGAATGGGGCGTAAAACATCAATCAATCAATCAACCAAATCGAAGTAAACAATCCAGACTTACCACGAAATCATTGTAAGCATTAGAATCTAGTAGTCGTCCATATACATGCATGTGGTTAAGGATCTAATCGAGGTCACCTACGGGACAAGCTACCAATATGCCTTTGCACCTAACCCTAAACTTTGTTCGCGGCTAAATTTACACCAAATTAAAGTGGTATGAGCTGCCAAAATGTTGATATTTTGACGTTAAAACAGAATGTTGAAATTATTGGCTATTTTTCTCAAGACGTATAATTCAGAAGCTTTTTAGTGCTTTTAGTCTCGAAAATGTACGATAAAGTATTATTTTGAACTAAATTTGGCTTAGAATGAATGAATGGTCGTCCCGGTTATTTAAATTTTGTTTATTTTTCGAACACGTTTTTGGTTCGTACAGTTCACATACTGTATGGATTTTCCTCATTCCAACGCCAGTCATTTAGTTTTTTGATGACCTTCAAAGCCTCTTACTGTCGTGACGATCAGAAATTATGAAAAAAGTGTGAATTTTGGCAGCTCATGCCACTTTTAAGTATAACTATCCAGACTTACCACAAAATCATCGTAAGCATTAGAATCTAGAAGTCGTCCATGTATGTAGTTAAGCGAGCTAATCGCCGTCACCCACGGGACATATTCAGTCTCGCTGACAAGGTACTTACTGAGTTCCAATGCTTTAGTCATGTTCATGATACCAGCTCTGAAATATGAAATCACACCCAAGAGTAAAGAAAGGGAACATTTTTGGTGTAAGACTAAATGGCAAATGTAAGTGCAGTTTAAAATCTTAAACATCATCTGCTTCCCAAGCGTTTGCGGAGAGAATTATACTAGTGCTACGCCAAAAGAACATCAAATTTATTTGGTAGACGCTGTGCACGCAGTGATTCAGTCACTTTAAAAGATATGACCTGTTCCTACTGCCAAAAAGAATAAGTAAAAAGCTTACTTGATTGGTCCTTCTCATCGCACTAAAGATTATTTCACTTATATAACGGTGTTGCCAGGTTCAGTGGGGTATACATGTAAAACTGGGCTCTTTACAAGGACATAATCCCCGACCTTCAGCAAGTGCCACAACTTCAGTGACTTGAAACTCTTCCACATAGCCTAGCAACTCTAACTCACTCATACATTTTTCCATTTCATTTGGTCCCTGTGGGATTTGGACCCCGGCCTTGAGCGAGTACAAGGCAACACTTCCACATTTGACAATCAAGTGAAAAATACACCCAGAAAGTTTCAATTATAATAGCGTGAGTTGGATTCGAATAGAGACCTTTAGACTGTTCCACCTGGCAGACTGATCACTCTGCTGCCTGAGCCAACGAGGCCCACACAAATTCAAGAAGGAAATGACCCTGCAGACTATCACTCTGCTGACTGAGCCAACGAGGCCCCCACAAATCCAAGAAGGAAATGACCCTGCAGGCTGATCGACTATCCTTCCGCTGACTGAGTCAACGTGGCCCCCACAAATTCAAAGATGGAAATTATCCTGCAAACTGATAGACTATCACTCTGCTGACTGAGCCAACGAGGCCCCCACAAATTCAAAGATGGAAATGGCCCTGCAGACTATCACTCGGCTGACTGAGCCGACGAGGCCCCCGCAAATTCAAAGATGGAAATTATCCTGCAGACTGATAGACTATCACTCAACTGACTGAGCCAGTGAGGCCCCCAACAAATTCAAAGATGGAAATGACCCTGCAGACTGATAGACTATCACTCAGCTGACTGAGCCAGCGAGGCCCCCAACAAATTCAAAGATGGAAATGACCCTGCAAACTGATAGACTATCACTCTGTTGACTGAGCCGAGGCCCCCACAAATTCAAAGATGGAAATGTATTTAAAATAAATGATATATACTAACCTGGCAAGACTAAAAGCATCATCAATCAACCCAGCTCTGTCACCACCAGAAAATTGCTGGACAAAAATAAATGGAGATTCATTAATTATGATTTTAATACACCTCCAACATTACAGAGATAAGGAAACCAGGGACCCATTACCTGATACAATAAAGGGTTCCTGCTGGTTTCAACGACTTTGTGCAAAAGTGCAGGGGGGGGGGGGGGGGGGGGGCAGGTCTTTGTTTGTTGACTGATGCCAAGACAAAATTTTTTCCCAAATATTGATGTTTTACACCATACTCAAGATTTTTTTTTTATTACTTTTATGGCAGCATTGCCATGGTTTAATGGAGATGGTTCTGGGTCTTTGTCAGAGAAACTCTCGGCCTTTGATGACAACATTTCCTCATCAGGTGGAAAATGCAAATAGAATTTTTTTTAGTTTTTTTTTAAATTCAAACTGGGCCAGATTTGAGCCAGCGGCCCAATCCATGGAACACCTGTATTGGATTAAGAGAGTGTCAATCTGCTGATCGAGCCACTGAGGCATCCCTGTCATTATGGGATGAGAGTGGGCACTGCTAATTCTTTTATTATTTTTCTGTACCTGATGGTTTGTCGTCATAACGTTTATTAACTCGTTCCACATATCTTCATCATAATTCACACGATAAAACCCATACATCTTGTAGTTTGCCTTCAGCCATTTTGTTTCAGCGGGAATTTGAAAGGTGGCTGCAGAAAGGAAGATATAGAAACACTGTAAAAGATGTTTTTGGTGTAAGAATTGCAAGGTTTTGAGACAAAAAAATCTGTTGTCTCGAAATTAAGGACCACTGATTGATTACTCTTTTGCGCCACAATATAGATAATTTCACTAATATGGCAGTATTTTAAGACTATTGGGGGGGGAACATCAGCCTCAGTGCCAGTTTAATTTTGGTGCCAGCAACAAACTTACCAGAGCTCATATTCATCCACACGATAGGAGCAGAACTTGGTGAAGGGTCAACAGAGGTCGCATAGGTCAATGGAACATACCATTTATATCTGAAAGGGCAGAAGGCAATAAAATTGAATTACAACACTTGTAGAAAGGGAAAGTATTGCTAATGAGGAAATATTCAACAAACATTAACAATTTAAGAAATTCAAGTAAAAAGATTCCAAAAAAGAAAAAACAATTAAATATTTGCAAAAATTTGCACTTTTTCCATAAATTCTGATTATTGAGAAATTTAGAGTTTTTGGAATGAAGAGAATCCATACAGTCTGTAGCCTGAATAATTTTAACATTTTGCCCTAACGGAAAAAATCAACAGTTTGCCACCCCACGGTTATTGATAAACTGATTAATTTTAACGTCGAACTCAAGATAATTTCACTTTATATATGGCAGCGTTGCCAGGTTACTCGGGGAGGAAATTAAAATGGGCTCTTTGTCCAGAGGAAACCACCAACCTTTGACAAGTACCTATCAAGTGAAAAATCCACTCCGAACTTTTTGAAATTTTATTTGGTGTGAGTGGGATTTGATCACGTGCCACATCCATGGAACGCCTGTCTCAGACTGAAGGGACTATCACTCTAACTGATTGAGCTATGGAGGCCGGAGTATCGTTCGACCCCCAAAAAGGTTCAAGAAAAGTACTAAATTTACCCATAGTCTGACGTAGTCGTTACGTTGCTCCCATAATACAGAAGAAACCTTTTTTGTGTAGCTTTAACAGTATTCCCCTCTCGTTTCAAACTGACCACTGGGTATCCCATCTGACCAGTCCAAGTGTCCATTACTCTCTTAACTTCCACTGACCTTCCTTCTGAAACCTGTATATTACATATTTATGACCACTAAAACACACAGGCACAGGGAAAATCTTCTTGTCTAAAATAACATTACAGACATTGATTGATTGATTGATTGTTAAGTGTTTTACGCCGCGCTCAAGATTATTTCACTTATATGGCGGCGTTGCCAGTTTTATTGTGAGAGGAAACCAGGCTCTATGACTGAAGGAAACCCACGACCTTCCGGTGGTAACTGGCAACCATCCTACATACATGTAAGTCGTTCAAGTGAAAACCCAGTCACAACATTTTTTTTTGGACTGAGTGGGATTCGAACCTGCGACCCTGAATATTACATACATGTATTGTATTTAAAACTTCAACTAATTTTTCATCAGAAAGCTAATAATTAGGTATTGCATTTGTTATCATAGAAAAGTAAAGTATATAAAAATTTAAAACTTCAATTGATTTTTTCTGAGAAAGCTAAAAAATCATGTCTTGAATTTGTCATCATAGGAACCTAAAATTAAATTTAAATTATTTAACTCTAAAGAGGTATCTTGCATATTAAATAGTGTAACGAAAATTTAAAAACATTAAGTGTATTTCAATACTGACATTATATTTCTTTTGTCCAATGTTTACTGAAAGGTGAACGAGGATGATACTATATATACAAAAATTATTCTGGAAGTCAAAGTACATTTGCATTTGAAGAAAAAGATGAAACTGGAACAAAGACAAGAAGAAAGTGAAAGTAACTCAGAAAGTGAAACTACACAACAACAATAAGAAAACAGCTTACCTCTGATAGGCAGTTCCACAAGTCTTCAGTAACTGTGTTCTCATAGCTGTACTTTTGCAAGTAGTTGTGTAAGCCGGATTTAAATTCATCCATGCCAATAAAATTCTGTAACATTCTCAATATAGACGAACCCTAAACGAAAAATAAGGATGTTGGTTAAACAATTGCAAATTGACCTTCTTTCAGGTATTGATTGATTGATGTTTTATGCCACAATCAAGATTATTCACTTTTATGGCAGCTTTTCCAGGTTAGGTGGGGACCATAACCAGAATCTTTGCCTGGAGGAAGCACATGACGTTCGGGGAGTACCTGGCAACTCTTCCATATAGAGCGATCTAGTGCAAAACCCACTAAAACTTTTTTCAATTTTTCTTTGGACAGAGAGGGATTTGAACCTGTGACACATGAATGAAAGGCCTGTTTCGGATTGAGGAACTACATGTATCCCTCTGCGAACTGAGCCTTCAAGGTAGCAGAAATCTAATTATCCTTTCCCATAAAGAATATTTGTTACAACCGACAGAAACCACCAAGGGTTGAAATCCTAAGAATGGAGAAGTTGATTTTCATAAAGAAATTAGAATGAGTCTAGGCTGCAATAACATCTTACCTTATCATAAGAAATGGTATCAAATATTTCATTAATTTGGTTTGGATTTTGGACAGGTACGTCTATGGGATGGGAATTACTGAGGGAGTCCAGGTTCATAGCTTTCAGAAGGTTCTTGGATACAAACTGGTCATACTACAGTGAAAAAAAAGATTAACATTTAGTAACTTTAAAATCAAAAGGAGTGCTAAATGAATATATACCAAAGAAAGGAAAAACAAATTAATTTTAAAAGACATTGAGGTTGCAGTATGAAAAAGCGACGACACTCAAACTATGACTAGATACGAATTAATAGAGCAGTTACAAAGAAATTCAACCCACACAAAGGCATTATTTCTCTTCTGGAAATATCACATTTAAGAAAAAGCAACAGCAGTTTGTGATAGCCTGATGAGTATTTGAACCAGTCCCGTTGTTTAGTATACACTGTAGAAACTAAAGAAAAGCCTTTATAATTTTTATAGGTCGCAGAGCTTTAAACAGCGCAGTGCATGCCGGCTTGAAGAAAGTAGCGCATGCCAGCTTAAAAAAAATTCTTAGGTTGCGGAGCTTTAAACAGCGCAGTGCATGCCAGCTAGAAGAGATTTCTTAAGTGGCAGAGCTTTAAACAGCACAGTGCACGCCAGCAGAGGTTTTAATAATGCAGTGCATATCAGCTTGAAGAAATGTCTTGAGTCGCAGAGTTTTAAACAGAGCAGTACATGCCACCTTGAAGAAATTTCTAACTTCATAAAAACTTGTGTTTTTCAGGAGAGAAATGTGTATTGCAGCTAACGAAACATGAAGGTTTGTAACTACAAGTCTGAGGCATTATTTTCTTAACACAACAAAAAGAACCAATACTATTTTTTTTTTTTAAACTACGAAAGATTAAAAATTCCACTTCATTACCAGTTTCCAGTCAGGATTGATTATGTCGGCCCCTATGAATTCCACAAAACTGGCAAATCCTTCATTCAGCCATAAATCATTCCACCATTTCATGGTGACCAAGTTACCGAACCACTGAAAAAAATCCGAAACAATTTATTATGTTGGGTTTAGCTTATTACAACACTTAGGATGGGGTATATAATTAGTAACTTGTCTCCGCGGTTATTTTAGACAAGAAGTTTTTCTCTGTGCCCGTGTGTTTTAGTGTTCATAAATAAAAACTATTATGAAAGGATTGATAAGTTGCTTAATTTGTGACTTCTTCATTGATTTTTTATTTGGTTGATAGATTTGGTAAAAAACCAAAAGCAGGTAGCCTTTAATTAACAATGACATTTCTCTTTTTGATGATATATGATCAACATGTGTGGATCAAATAAGAACCTAGACAGAAACTCATGACATTAGTCAAAGTCTGCGATGATCAATTGGGGTTGTAAGCATACTCAAGATTATTTGATCCATGTCTCCGCATTACTGACTAAATCTTGTTGGGGCTTAAAGGAGCATATGTAGAAAACAAACTCACTATTTTGTAGCAGTCGTTTAGTTGATTGATTGGTGTTTTACATCTCTCTCAAGATTATCTCAATTATATGGCGGCTTTGCTAGGTTTAGAGCGGGGAAGGTAACCAGGTTTTTTGCCTGGGGGAAATGTCACACCCAGCCACTTAGGAAATCTTCTATTGTTAACATTACGATATTAAATTACCTGGTGAGCGAGCTCATGAGCAACTACTATGGCAACCCATTGTTGATTTGAGACGGAGGTCTCCTTGGGGTCATAGAGGATGGAGGTCATTCTGTAGGTTATCAGGCCCCAGTTCTCCATGGCCCCGGCCGAGAAATCAGGAATCGCTATTAAATCTGAAACAGAATAAACCATGAAGATGAAAAATTTAAAATTTAACTAGAAAAATCATAAAAACAGAATAAACCATGGTGATGAAAAATGCCAAAATCAAACAAAGGAAATCAGAAAGAAGAATTTACTGAAATTTACAAGAATTTGAGATTGATTTAATGAATTATAATATAAATATAAAATTTTAAAAAGTCTAAGCACTTAGCTTGTTTTGGCAAAGAGTAAAATACATGTACATGTAGTTAATACTGCCATAAACTGAAGATTTTGTACTCAAAATTATAATTAGTTACGCGGAATATAAAATAAAACCATGGAGCCAAGCTTCTAATTGTGTTAATGAACCGCAAACTGTTCTGACCTTGTTTGGGTAGAGGGTATTTTATATGGAAGAACGCGTCATAATGATCAAGAATCTTAACGGCAGACTCCAAGGCAAAGGACGCTTGATCAACCACATGACTGGGTGCGAACACTCTAACCTGAAAATGATAAAAGAAAATTAAGGAAGTTCACAGTCCTTTTTTATTGGGGGAGGGATTTGAGGATTGATTGATTGATGTTTTACGCCGCACTCAAGATTATTTCACTTATATGGCTGTGTTGCCAGGTTTAGTGGGAGAGAAAACATTGACCCCCCGACCTTTGGCGAGTTCCCAGCAATTCTTTTATATACGACGATCAAGTAAAAAAAATCCAAGCCAAATTTTTGCAATTTTATTTGGTCTAAGTGGGATTTGAACCTGTGCTACATAGATGGAAGGCTTGTTTAGGACTGAGGGACTATCATAAAGCCACTCTCAGACATGAAAGACTATTGATAAAATTTTAATAAATACCTTGACGCCACTTTTTGTGTAAGCTGTAAGATTTGCAAAATCGCAGACGACAAACGCCACGAGATACGTGCTCATTTGAACACTGGTTTGAAACTGATCCACTACCAACTCGTCATTTTCCTGATAGGCGACTGTTTGAACCAGTGGCATGTTGAATAAGGAGATATGGTGACGATCTCGAACCATGTGCATCGTGAAATTGGCCTTAAAGTCTGGTTCGTCAAAACAAGGAAACGCCGCCCGAGCATCAGTGGGTTCAAAATGTGTCGTAGCGATTGTCCTAAGAAAGAGGCAAAAAAATAAAATACAAAATAATTCGATTAATTGAATTACTTTTGGCGTATCCACAGGTGACACAAGTTATTATGATTGATTGATTGATTGGTGTTTTACGCAGCGCTCAAGATTTCACTTCTATGGCGGCGTCGCCAGTTTTATTGAGGGAGGAAACCGGGCTCTATGCCCAGAGGAAACCCACGACCTTCCGTTGGTAACTGGCAACCATCCCACATAGATTGTTCGACTGAAAACCCAGTAAGAAAATTTTCCAATTTTAGTGGACTGAGTGGGATTCCAACCCGCGACCCATTGGTGGAAGGCTCTTCGGATTGAGAGTCCAACGCTCTACCTACTGAGCCACAGAGGCCCCACACATGCTATTACTTGTACATAACCAAGCATTCCAAAAGATTAGGCAAACCTACAGCAGAGTTTTGGATTTGTGACGTTGTCGTTACAAATATCATGATGACACATAGTTGGAGATCTCCAAACTTTGTGGCCAAAGTATATTGATGATAGGTGATGCCAATTGTGTGCTTAGTTAAAAACAAGAGAAAATCGTCCAACACTCCACCTACTGAGCCAAGTCAGTGCCTCAAAAAAATGTACATTGTAGCTAAACTTATTTTTTACGCCTTTTGAAGTGGTATTTAAGGAGGAGAAAAATGTTCAAAGGTACAGCTAGCCAGATACCCACTGAGGCTTGCCAGTGGTTTCCTCCAGGCACTGCAGGCAGAGAACTCATTTTCCTCCCCCTATAAACCTGGCAACACTGCCATATAAGAGAAATTTACAAGCAGTCGTGAGTGTGTTGTAAAACATCAATCAATTAATCAACTAAAATGCTAATCAATGGAAAAGAACTGATCAAATTTAAGGTGCGAAGACTTACATGTAACAGTCATGCAAACAATTCAGGGCTGTCATTAAAGGGAGAGTGATTGATCTCCTTCCCCTCCACACACCCCCAGAGGGGTCTGAGCAGACCTGTTTATCACTCCCCCTATCTCTCCCTACTGGTTTCAGGCGAGTGTTCATGTTTTTCACTCTCCCAAGATAAAACTATTTTTCAACCCTTTCATGTCCATTAAAATAGAATTACATGTAACTGTATGACAACTAGCTGATGAAAAACTAGGATAACATTTTTATTAAAGATCTTTTTAAATTTTTAAATTCTCCAGAATTTGCACAACAATTCTGACCAAAATAAAAATTTCTTTTCTGTAACTTCAGACGCTTTTTATTTATTTCATCTTGATTGTGTTCTCTCTCTGAGAAGAAGTGCACTCCCATTGAATTTTGGGAGACCATTTTTGGGGAGAGTGAAACCGGTCATCCGGACAGTTTTGGGACAGCATGTTGTAACTCTCCCTGAATATTCTTTATGACAGGCATGGACATAATTTTGCCAATTTACACTAGTTTTAAGTTAGAAAAAGAAAAACAATTAAAATGCACCAACCTTGATTCGTTAGTATTAGTTTTGTATGTACTTTTGTAAAACCCTGCAAGCTTGCTGATCAAAGGGGCCTTAAATTGCACAGTAAGTAAAACATAATCTCCTTTCTGGAGAGGTGAGTCCAGTTCCATATAATACTGCTGAGTGTGAACCGATTCTAACGCCTTGACAATACCGACTGACTTATCTCCCTTTGGTCCGTCGTGACGAATATTGTGGCTGGTTATATTCAGGTCCTTTTTATGAAACACGATGAAGTCAGTTGCCATAGCAACTCTTAATCGCATCTCAATCTTTCCTCGGAACCACGATTCCGTTAGATTTGGGTGCATGAAAATATGATATGATTCCGGAATTATGTTGATTGGTAGACGGATATTTTGCCAGGGAAACTTTTCTCCGTCGGTCGCCTGTTCCGGCGTCGTCTTCTCAACGGGGGATGGCGTTGACGACTCATTAGCAAAGTAACCTCCGACTGGACATGAAGGATGCAGTACCGGACGCGCAAATGCTGCAAAAAGCGCAACCGCTAAAATCACGATTCCCGTTCCTATCATAGCTGCAATCGCTTTGTTTCGACTGCAGATGATTTGACGGCACCTTTGGGTTCCAGAGGGTTCGTATACTGACTTCTTATGTGCCCTCGTGTCACCTGAAAAATGAAAAAAAAAACTCATGAAATGCTAATAATAATGCACAATTTTCTAATATGTTTTTGGGCACCTCGTTAAGAAAAACAAAATGAGACATAAACCATGATAATGCACAAATCTGTAATATATTTTTGGGCACCTCGTTAAGAAAAACAAATTGAGATATAAACCATAATAATACACAAATTGTTTTTGGATGCCTCGTTAAGAAAAGCAAACTGAGATATAAACCTTGGCTACAACATTATTAGCAATCACTGAAAACTCAACGTCAAAGATTTATTTACTGTTGGTGTGTTACAAAAGGCAACATTAGTCATTGGCTACTTTAATATGCGAACTTTCAAATCATTAATATGGTCAGAGCTGCTGAAATTCTATTTTCATAAATTCTTATCGTCACGATAGAATAAAGCTTTGGAGCCACTAAAAACAAATTAATTGACATTGAAATGAGGAAAATCCATACAGCCTGTGTGTTATAAGAGCCGAAATATTGTTCGAAATGTGAAGCTATTTTCATTCATTCTAACTCCAAGTTTGTTAAAAACACTACTTTAACGTATACATATACAGCCTTAAGACAAGTAGCATTAAAAACCTTATAAATTGCACGTCTTAAAAAAATAGCTGATAATTTCCACTTTCTGTTTTAACGGAAAATATCAACATTTTGGCAGATCATTCATGATAATTAAGAATGTCCACTTTTAGCGGAAATTTCCTCGAAGACAACATTTAAATGTATACCTGCATGCTGGCCTTGGCTAACTTCATCTATGGCTTATATTAACGAACGGTTTATAGAAATTAAAAAATATAAAAAAATTGACAAACATGTAGTTAAAAAGATAACAACACCTGGGTCATTTTATTGATTATATCCAATGAGATGAGTTTGTCATGTACGCAATTAAAGCATCTTTCTATCGCTATCCACATTGTCAGCCTCACTGTCCATTATCCGTACAGGCTGTTTCCATCTAACATGTTATCTCTAGAATGGAGTCTTTATCAAAAATACTTTTATTTATGAACACTAAAACGCACAAAGGGCAAAGGGAAAATCTTCTGGTCTAAAATAACCACAGAGACAAGTTTCTAATAGTGTTAAAAAGAGGTTTATCATTTAGACCGTTATCAAAAATGATTTGTTGTCAAATTATCTGTTTGGGAAAATTCTACTGACTAAAGGCAAAACTCATCAAGGGTTTTAGTTTATTACAACAACTTATGATCTTATGATTGGGTATAAAGGTCTAAATGATATCTCTTTTTAACACAAATAGAAACTTGTCGCCATGGTCATTTTAGACAAGAAGATTTTACCTGTGTCTGTGTGTTTTAGTCTTCATAAATATATATAAGCATTATCAGTCTCAATATGGTGTTTCCTTTTAACAGTTAATCTCTAGAATTTAACACACAAAGGCATATATATAACCCTCTTTTTAACAAGTAGAAATTTGTTGCCACGGTTGTTTTAGACGAAGATTTTACCTGTACCCGTGTGTTTTAGTGTTCATAAATATATATGAGCAATATCAGTCTCGATACGCTTGTTTCCATATAACAGTTTATCTCTAGAATTGAACACACATATTAAACCCTCTTTTTAACAATTAGAAATTTGTCGCCATGGTTATTTAGACAAGAATATTTTACCTGTGCCCGTGTGTTTTAGTGTTGCATTGTCAGTCTCGATATGGTGTTTCCATTCAACAGTTAATCTCTAGAATTTAACACACATATTAAACCCTCTTTTTAACAATTAGAAATTTGTCGCCATGGTTATTTTAGACAAGAAGATTTTACCTGTGCCCGTGTGTTTTAGTGTATAAGCATTGTCAGTCTCAATATGGTGTTTCCATTTCACAGTTAATCTCTAGAATTTAGAACGACCTATGTGGGATGGTTGCCAGTTACCAACGGAAGGGCATAGAGCTACAATAAAACTGGCAACGCCGCCATATAAGTGAAATAATCTTGAGCACCAAACAATCAATCTAGAATTTAACACACATATGTACATGTACATGTATAAACCTCTTTTTAACAATTAGAAATTTGTCCCCATGGTTATTTTAGACAAGAATATTTTACCTGTGCCCGTGTGTTTTAGTGTTGCATTGTCAGTCTCGATATGGTGTTTCCAGTTAACAGTTAATCTCTAGAATTTAACACACATATTTATTAGCATTGTCAGACTCAGTATAGTTATTTCCATTTATAACACGTATCTCTAGAATTGAACACAGATATTTTTTTTTTAAATAAAACCAAGCTGGCACAAGGACGTTAACAGAAATGATATACATGCATTGAACACATGTATGAATTCATGATAGTTTAAACGGCAAACATCTGCTGTTCCATAGATTCATCAAAACACATTTCAATAGAAAGTTCTCTATCAAACATGGTAGATTTGCGTTAGTAGCAACTGATTTTAATCTGACTCTGCAGCTGTCATGTATATGTTATTAGTGACGTTAATAGAAATCTGATAGCATTGTGTGTTTAGTTAAAAACAATTGTATATTTAATATACTTAAAAGTCAAATATTTTTTTCTTTCTCATGATTGGTTTATTCATTACTTTTTGTCACTCTAATTTAACTTTTAAGGTAATTTCATTTAAATATTTTAATGTATGCCGATCTACCATAAATATGTCATAAGACAATTTGATTGATTCATTGGTGTTTTAACCTAGGTCTTAATTGAATGCAGGGCCTCGGTGGCCCAGTCTGTTCGAGTGATAGTCCAGGGACTGATCCAGGGAAAATTTGGGCATACCATTTCGGTTCAAAATGTTTCAACAATAAGACAAAAACAACATCCCTGGCCCAAAATTCAACATTAAATGCTATTTTGACATTAAAATCTGTTGGTTTTAAGAATTTGGGCAGATTTCTTGCTTATGAGTTTGGGCGCCCATACCTGTATACAGGTATCAAAATGTCTCTGGATGATAGTCCCTCACTCCGACACACTTTCTATTGATGTGCCGCGGGATGGAATCCCACCTCAGACCAAAAAAAATTGAAAAATTTTTGAGTGGAATTTTCTCTCGATCTACCAATCAACGTGGTCTATTCTCCGTCGTATGGCAATTTACCTACCAATCGGCGACTTTCCCCAACCCATAGCTGTTTGGATACCTCCAGCGACTACTTTCCCTAATTCACCAAAAGTGAATTCCTTACCTGCATCCTTGTTTAATAATACATGTATGATATCCATTATGTCGTACGGTCCGACGACCAGCAAATATCATTACAATTACGGGTATCCGATCAGTTATTGTACACTTTTGCCGGTTTTTCAATGCTAAAATTTACATCAGTGTTTGCATTGACAAGAAATTTCACAGAAGTGAAGCTGGGCTCAGCCGACTTCTGTTATACTAGTTTAATTTCTCCCAAGACTCTGAAATACATTTTTAAGGACCGGACATTCACCCGCTCGTCTGCGTGTTTTTGTAGAGTGAAGGGATCAGTTATCGTACACACAACGTGAAAGCTGTTGTGACGTCATCTTTCGTGTTCGAAAATTCCCCGACACGCCCAAAGGCGACTATTCTTGCATCGCCTGACAAATGTAACTTCATAAAAAGTTCTATTAATATTTGGAGGTTGAAATTTTGCAAGAAGATGCCTCGATGAGTAAGCTGGCTGTCATCGACGGGAAAACCCGATCGCTTGGGTTAAAGACGCATAAGTGTTGGGTGTACGATAATTGGTTCTGTACGATAACTGATCGTATACGCGTACATTTTATCAATATCAGAATGGAGATAACGAGTCTGATTTAACTTGTTGAATTACTACATTCCCTAAGCTGCTTAAGAAAAATATTTACCACTGTCACACACATATATTTCCTACTTCACTTTAGTAAAGGTCTTACTCCGTTAGGGCCTATTTTAGTATTTATATAATTACCGACCAATAAATATCCAAACAAAAATAACGAGGTACCTGTAGACATTAAATGTTATTGAATTAATATATTTCCAAGCTAAAAAAAAAGTCGAAATCTTTAATACCAACCGGGCAAAAATGACACATCTTCGATATCATTGTCTTCCATGCTAATGCCTGCGTTAGTGTTACAACTCTCTGTCTCAAATGCCACAGTCGCACTCGCAGCTGGAGTGTGGAGTATAACAGACACTTTGACGATGTGAGTGGCCGACAAAAACAGAAAAAAATGAAGATCTGGACTCGATAACTCTTATTTCAGCGCAATGATCTTGTCAGAGCATCGCAACGATCCTAAGCAGCATAATATGAGAAAAAAATTGATCCCAATATTGATATTTTCCCGCAGGTGTCATCCATGTTGATTACAGGGTTGAAGTAAAAGATGCCGTCTGGCATAAATAAACCATGCGGACACGGACTCGGATTTTTGTTGATAAATCATGTCGAAAGCACTAGAAAAACTCTGAAGCAAGGTAACGAAATGCATGGAAACCGTTTCATTGAAATACATGATGGAAAAAATGTTGGAGCTGGTCACATAAATAAAACTTTAAAGGGCTAATAAATGAGAAATATATTATACCACTATAGGCCCTATATCATAGGCCTATGTGCTAAATTATACGTGTAACGGTGTATTGTACGGTAGGCCTAATCGTCATTTGAATACCCAACCTAATTCGGCCACCTTCAAATATATTGTTACGTTAAATGCATTTGACATGTTGAAGTGTACTCGTTCTATTTCTTTTCAATCTATATAGGCCCTACTGAAGTAGGGGTCTATCGGATTTCATTGGCCTGTAAGACTTTTTTTTATTATTATTTTATTTTTAATTCTTTTTCATCCAGGCCTTTTTTAAAGCAATATGTTCATGATGCTATAATTACATAACGTCAGTTTTGTAAGGCAGGGCCCTGGCATGCAAACTGTCAACAATGCATCGCATGCTCCGACGAGGTCAGGCTTTTTTGTTGGGGGCTCCTGGGGCCTGTTTCTAACACATTCACGCCCGCCGTAACTTAATTTGCGCCTGGTCATATCATAATGTTGGAGGTATATGCTGCTATGACAGTTATAGGCCTTGCATTGGAAGTATGTACGTCGGGCGTGAATGTTTTGAGAAACAGCCCCCAGGAGACCCCAACAAAGAAGGTAAAGGTATGGTGGCTGATTTGTGCCATTAGGCCTACGCGTTCTCGCGTTTTCGCTGCGAGAATTAGGAGGCGAAAAAGCGAGAACGCGAAATGGCATGATTCAGCCACCATATAGGCCTAAAGGAGTTTATAAAGTAATGCTCAATTCCCAGCGCCACCGTTCATTGGCGGTACAAGAAAGTTGTCTGGAAACCTCATCTTTTATATTTAAATATTGCTATAGGCAAAAGTACACTCTTAGAAAAAAAGGTTCTTGGCAGAACCCTAAAGGGTTCTTTGGACTGAAGCTGTGGGAGAACCCTTTAGGGTTCCAAGAAGAACCCTTTTAAAAGGGTTCTAGGAAGAACCCTGCACTGGAAGGGTTCTTGAAAGGTTCTTGGTAGAACCCTTTAGGGGGTTTTAGTTAGAACCCTTCCGGAAGGGTTCTACTTGGAACCCTTATGCCAATAAAGGGTTCTCCCACAGCTTCAGTCCGAAGAACCCTCAAAGGGTTCTTCCAAGAAGCCTTAAAAGGTTCTTCCAAGAACCTTTTTGTTAAAAATGTTCTGAGTTATATATGATAAAATAATGTTAAGTAAACATTACATGTAAATAATGCTTAAGTAGACTCAATAGAAGATGTTAGTCAAAGATGCTGTTTTCAGTTCTGTAAAGAGCAGCTGATCCACTACACAATTATTTACAATTTATTAAACATATTTGAGCCTATCTGAACATTAATACATGACAGAGACTGATAATTTTAACTATATAATCAGAACACTGGATAAAGACTTATGGCAATGGGCATCGGAAATCAGCCTACAGTACCAATATTAGAATTCCCAAGAACTAGAAGTGAACTCTTGACAGAAAAAAACACCAAAAACTATTCTTTACAAAATTTAAACCATTATATTATTTTCACACTTACATTTAAAAGTAATCCAACATAAAAGTATAACGTGTAACATATGTGACAAATAATATATAACTTTATAATATTGAAAGCATAAACAATCAATATTCATTGGTAAAGCATTTTAAATGTACTAAAATACAGAAAAAACAATGAATTTTGACCAAAGTAACCTCAGGTGTAAGAAACAGTGAAGTAATTTATATAGTCACAGTTTGTAGAACATGTACATCTGTACATGTAATAAAGTCTCTGACTCTGCACAGGACACTCAAGGAGATATTTAAAAATCCAGATCTTTCTTGGTTCGAAATTCAAATGAGGAAATGTTTCCAACATCTATTGTCTGTGTGAGGCCAGGTATTCATCCAGAATCAGAATTGCTTTTTACAAGTCTTAACCTTTCATATTTCATCCACACTAAAAGTTCTGAACGCATGAAGATTCAAAATGGATAGTTTCATTTAACAATTGTGTACACTTCATAATAGGAAGATAGCTGGCTGGATAACCCATGACCTGGTGTAACTGAAACATAAACCGAACTGAATTAGATGGAGACATTATCAAATATATATCTATTGTAAAAAACAGCTTATCCAATACATCATTGAGAAAAAAAAATCATCTAGCCATATATTTATGAATCACTAAAATACACAGGCAGACAGGGAGAGTCTTTTAGTCTAAAATAAACATGGAGACAAGTTTCTAATTGTGATAAAACGAATTTTTTTGATGCATGTCATTTAGACCATATACATGTACATCAAAATCTCAAAGAATATAATAAATAACACTTTACCATTTGTATAGTGTAGGGATTGTTAAGTATATTAGGTACTTCAGCAAAACAATGTTTCCGTCTGGTGGCAAATAATCAACACTAGTAAGACTTTTCTTCCCTGTGAGAAAAAAGATAATATTTCATCAATATAAGAAAAAATAATGTATTAACATTTGTTACAGGATTGTTATCTAAATATTTACATATTAAACTAGAAACATGGTGCATGTACAGACATCTAAAACTAAATTTATGAGGTGTGTGCATTGGTTTACTGGAATTTGCAATTATAACCAGGTAAAATCAAACATATGTCAATTTATTATTAATTTTCAAATTTGCTAAATGTTTGAACCGCGTGTCCACATGGCTAGCCCCATGAGGACATCAAACAGTGGATGAAAGGAAAATGACAATGTTTATAATAAATTACTTTTTATAAAAACAATCATGTGCTTGCATAGGCAGAGTAAGCCTGATTATTTGTCCATTGAACAGAAAAATAAATGCTTGCACATAGGTACATAATGACATTAATATTATTAATAAATAACCGACAATGCTTGCACATAGGTACATAATGACATTAATATTATTAATAAATAACCGACACTTAAAATCAATTTTTCACTAAATATTTCCCTGTTCTTAAATTGGTCAAGACTAGAATTTTTTTTTAACAAAAACTCATACATATACTTACTCAGTGAAAATTGAAGAATGTTGTTCCATACTTTAGGTAACTCAGACTCATTTGACTGTCATACAGTATAGTCCATACCTGGAATTAGAAAGGTTTATTATCAATATCGATAAGGATTTTACACTTAGCAACTGTATAATAATTTTGATATTTTTATCAGTCTTATCAGAAGTCTAGTCTAGTTATTAAAATATTACAATGAACGGGCAAAGTTTTGCAGCAGTGGATCACAGCTAAAACTGAGATTTTCATAAATAAAGTTTGCTTTTTTCAAGGTCTGAAAATCTTTAAATTATAATATTATTTTACATAAAAATTATTTATTTATGTTTATGATATTTTATATAGTCGACAGGCCTATTCTTTGGTAGCCGCACACCTGTGCCTCTATAAATTTTACATTGATTTTAAGTTGGGTAAATTCTTTGGATGGAATTAGTCAAAATGTTGGATATTAGCCTACCGTACTTGTTGAAAATATTTGGTTTTCATTGACAAAAACAAATGTCTAAACAATTAAATATAAATGTATCTGATATTGGTGAGAATGGGAATGTACCGTAAGTCAAAACATAGTTTGTATAGCTTGAAATATGGTTTTGTTTTGATCAGTTTTAACTTTTACGTTTTAACTTAAAGTAATTTTTAAATTAGACCGTTCACATGTGCAGCTACCAGTATCACCAGGGAACCAGTTTTCGAGGTTTTCAGGAAATTTAAAGATAATAAACATTGTATGTTGTATTAATAATAAACTTGAACGAGATTTTACCCAACTTTTGGTTAGCCCTATGTCTCTGAGTGAGCAAACCTTTGTTATAATACTGCCCGAGATCCATAGGTCTAAACTTAGTGCACAAACCTCAACTCGTCAAAGTACCGCCAAGTAAAAACTTTTAGGGAGCAGTCGTGGTAGGCCTAGTAGCCAACGAAAGATGACTGCTCCCTGCTGCTTTGACGGGCACGAACTCTTCTACCTAATCCCGTTCGAATTTTACTAATACTACGGCCGTAGACTACGGTGGCTGAAATGTGACATTTCAAATTTTTCTTAGTTTTAACCTGGGTGAAAAGTATTATCACCTGGGTGAAAACGTTATCACCTGGGTGAGAAGTATTATCACCTGGGTGAAAACATTATCACCCGGGTGAAAACATTATCACCTGGGTGAAAAGTGTTATCACCTGGGTGAAAACATTATCACCTGGGTGAGAAGTATTATCACCTGGGTGAAAAGTATTATCACCTGGGTGAAAACATTATCACCTGGGTGAAAACATTATCACCTGGGTGAAAACATTATCACCTGGGTGAAAACATTATCACCTGGGTGAGAAGTATTATCACCTGGGTGAAAAGTCACGTGGTATTCTTAGCTTCTTTTTGGTGATTACAAAGATGGAGGCAACACTTTTCAAAAAGGCACACGTTTTATGTGTCTCATTAAGCTAAATAGTAGGCTAATGCCTTGGCAACATAAAACGCATGCTCGTGCAACTGTCAAGACCTTTACCTCAGAACAAAACTTCCGCATCTTCACATTTCCGATACTTTAATTGAACAAATAAATCAGTTTAAATTTCTCGGCATCTTTTTCAACGATAAACTGAACTGGAAAACTCACATGTACAGTAGGGCCTACATCTCCCAACAAGTTTCCGCAATATTGGCCTAATCAAACACATATCTGTAGCAGTAAACAAGCATACACTCTTCGTTCTATATTACTTACTGATTTATACCGGTTATTAGAGATCACAACTACATGTATGTCTGTGCCCGTGTGTTTTAGTGTTCATAAATATAAAGGTCTAAATGATATACCTCTTTTTATTACAATTAGAAACCTGTCTCCATGGTTATTTTAGACAAGAAGATTTCCCCTGTACCCGTGTGTTTTAGTGATCTTAAATATATATTAATTTCTTTTAATTTATATTGTATACTTTTAGTTTTCAGGTTTTTTTTCTGGTTTTGCACTTTTATTAAAGTGGCATGAGCTGCCAAAATCTTGATATTTTGACGGTAAAACAGAAAGTTGAAATTATTGTTTATTTTCCTCAAGACGTGTAATTCAGAAGCTTTTTAGTGCTTCTGGTCTCGAAAATGTACGATAAAGTATTGTTTTGAACTAACTTTGGCTTAGAATGAATGAATGGTCGTCCCGGTTATTTCAATTTTGTTTACTTTTCGAACACGTTTTCGGTTTGTACAGGCCACATACTGTATGGATTTTCCTCATTCCAACGCCAATCATTTAGTTTTTCGATGGCCTTCAAAGCCTCTTACTGTCGTGACGATCAGAAATTATGAAAAAAGTGTGAATTTTGGCAGCTCATGCCACTTTAATGATTTAACCTCATTTTTCATTTACAGCCACTGTATATTGTTCTTCCAAATCAGTTCGATTTTATCATTACTTTTCTCTACTTTAATTGTACATTAATTTTAGCATACTTTACTGCCTTATTAGGTATTTCCTTCCCGGACTATTTAATCTTCTTTCACTAATACATCTCTTTTATGTTTAAATTTATCCAATTCCTTTTGTCTCAAGGCATATTTTCTTATTTTATCGGTGCCTTATATTCCCCATTCCACTTTCCCTTTTTATCTGGTTAGCCCTATTAGGTATATTAACAGCATGTATCGTTATAAAACCTGCTGATAAATGCTCGGCAATGGTTATCACATGTATGTCTAGACAGGATTATGATTGAGGAGGTAAAACGGCAGCTAAAATGTTAGAATTGCAAGGGAATTCTTCGTTTCCTTCAAGAAAAAGGCTATATTAAAAAAAGGCAGCATTGCACTTTGGAATCCGACCTTAATTTTAAAAACAGGGTACTCTATATTTCCAAAATACACAAACCCATTGAAAACAAGAAAAGTATCAGTAAAACTGATGGATGCTCCCCGATTCCCCATCGCAGATATACGCTTGGCAAATTTGACCAAATAATGAGAAAAGGGCAATAACTCTGCAAATATCCATTTTTGTGACAATTGTGGTAATTGTGACAATTCCCAACAGCAGGGGAAAGTCCTCTTTACTCCATTCTAACACGTAAATATGCCGTATTTGTTTGAGGTTTGCGATTGAGATTTATTGTCCTAACTGTTATTAATTCAAAAGAAAAGCAGAGAAATTGAGAAGATCGAACAGAAACAAGTAACGAAAGAAATGCTTTTGTGAAAACAAGTGAACCAAGTTTTCAAACAATCATCATACTGTTAACTGAGAACAAAACTATAGCCGTTTTGGCCACTGAAGTGGATGCTCATGTCTGCGTTGTGCGAAATTATTATTAGAACCCAACACAACTGGAATGTGTTATGTTCCGGACAGGGTAGGGGGAGACAAGCAATCTTGGTAAAATTTGACAAATTGGAGAAACCAAGGGCAATAACTCTAACAATTATTCTCGTCACGGAGAGAAAAGCGTAAGACTGCACAAGGTCTTGGTAATGACTATATACCAGCCAAGTTTCAAAACAATCCTGACAATATTAATTATGATATGGCCCGGACAAGCAGTCTGGGTAAAATTTGACAAATTGGAGAAACCAAGGGCAATAACTCTGAAATTATTCTCGTCACGGAGAAAAAAGCGTAACACTGCACACGGTCTTGGTAATGAGGATATACCAGCCAAGTTTCAAACCAACCCTGACAACATTACCAAAAATATGCCCCGGACAAGAAACCCTGACGAACGGACGGACGGACAAAGCGGCGACTATGTGCTCCCCCATAATTTACCCAAGCTTTCAACGCCCCCCCCCCCCCCCCCCCAGGGCGTATTATCTCGGATATTGGTAGTGAACGTTAAAGAATATCAGAGCTGATTGATTACTATCTAGACCTATAGCAAATTGGCAAGTGTAACTGCCGCCAATACCGATGTAATGAGGCTTCCAATTCCTGCAGATTTTGTACAGGAGACTCTAGGGCTTGAATATTTCTGCCCATCCTATCCCAAATGTACTCTAAAGGATTCAAATCCGCACAGTTAACCCTTCGACAGATCCGACGTCTCACTGGAGGGATGAGACGCAGGCTGGAAGCTAATGGAGGCTATGCGCGCTATTGACCTTCTGCTCTAGGGATGTGTTCTACACACTCAAAGTGACATTTTTACTTCAATATGTTCGCCCTGTGAAGCCAGATGGACTCTGAAGTTTCATACTTACATGCATCTTTTTATTTTGTTAAAATACACTTTTGATTTGGCTAACGATATCCTGAATAAATTGTATAGCTTATTGTCATTAATGGGGATTTATTATCGCCAGAATGTTGCCTTTTATGATCACAATCGTTTCTGCAACATCAGTTTGCCAACAATCTCCCTACACCAATGATTGTATCGGTCGGATCAGACTTTCCAGGAGGGGTGGGGGGGGGGGGGCTTAACTTTTTTTGTTGTGTATAGTAAGGGATGTACCCGTGTGTTTAGGTGTTAATAAAAAATATATAGTAAAGTCCACGTGCATAGACACTGTACAATTTCAACAGAAACATGCGCAGACAGAACTACCGATAGTGTCAAACTTCGCTGAAATGAATTCAAACCCGCGAACCATTAACGAAAAGCTTGTGTGTGACCGAGAAACTAACCCTCTGCTGAATGAACCACCGAGGCTCCAGAAGGCTTCTAACTTTCTCATTTTCACCCGACCACCCAATGTGGCACAGTTGCCAGATGCTTGCCGAAGGTCGGGGGTTTTGTCCATGCAATGAGCATGGTTTCATCCCAATCCCTACAAAACCTGGCAACGTCAGCATGTAACGGACATAATCTGGAGAGGAGCGAAAACATCAATCATTCAATCAATCCCCTTCAATGCCTGGAGCGAGTTATAACTCGAAAAGATGACTATATACACTGGAACATCGCCAAAGTTTTGGATTAAGATAGTTCTCTTTGATAGATGTTTGTAATATTGTATTGTATTTGTGTTTATTCACCAATATACATCAGTTATACACAGGAGATACATCGATATATAGTTGGCGGGAATAAAGCCATAAAGGCTTGTTAGGCCTAGGCCTATAACAAAATTAGAGATGGACGAGCTTGAGTTTTAAAAAATAATACATGTGATTCAAAATTCACACTTTTTAAAAATAATTTCTGATCGTCACGACAGTAAGAGACTTTGAAGGCCAACTGAATGATTGGCGTTGGTATGAGGAAAATCCATACAGTATGTGGCCTATACGAACCGTAATAGTGTTCGAAAAGTAAAGAAAATTTAAATAACCGAGACGACCATTCATTCATTCTAAGTTAGTTCAAAACAATACTTGATCGTACATTTTCGAGATTAGAAGCATTAAAAAGCTTCTGAATTATGCGTCTTGAGAAAAAAGCCGATAATTTCAACATTCTATTTTTACGTCAAAATATCAACATTTTGGCAGCTCATGCCACTTTAAACTGTAGGACATTTTAAATATGAAACACAGAGAACCGAGTAAAAATAATGGCCAAATATTTAAGAAGATAATCTTTCAATCTGGATTTAAATAATGAGTGAGAGTTTTTAAAAGAAGATTTTTAAAGACGGGGGGATGTTGTTCCGTTCCCGAGGGCTCATGTATCTTAACGAGAAGGTGCCACGGTAGAGGTTGTACTGGCAAACGGTTGGTTGAAGGTTTAAATGATGGGTTCTGGTTGGGTAATGGTGCAAAGTTGATGATAGGGTGAAATACTTTCTAAACGTGAATGGTAAAATAGTTATGAGCAATAACTAAAAGAGAGTACTTGTTAATCAGATCAAGGCGTAGCATTTAAAGTCGGTCGAGAATAGGTTGCGTATGGTCTAGTCTTTTAGATAATGATATTGTTCTAACGGCGAGTTTTTGCAAAAGAAATAAGGACTTAAGGTGTTACCCCAGAGAACATTGGCATGGCATGAGACAGATACGGGTAAAATCAGTGAGTAATATAGAACGAAGAGTACGTATGCTTGTTTACTGCTGCAGATGTGTGTTTGATTAGGCCAAAATTGCGGAAACTTGTTGGGAGATGTACTGTATGTGAGTTTTCCAGTTCAGTTTATCGTTGAAAAAGATGCCGAGAAATTTAAACTGATTTATTTGTTCAATTAAAGTATCGGAAATGTGAAGATGCGGAATTTTTGTTCTGAGGTAAAGGTCTTGACAGTTGCACGAGCATGCGTTTTATGTTGCCAAGGCATTACTATTCAGCGTAATGAGACACATAAAACGTGTGCCTTTTTTAAAAGTGTTCCCTCCATCTTTGTAACTACCAAAAAGAAGCTAAGGATACCACGTGACTTTTCACCCAGGTGATAATACTTCTCACCCAGGTGATAAGGTTTTCACCCAGGTGATAATGTTTTCACCCAGGTGATAATGTTTTCACCCAGGTGATAATGTTTTCACCCAGGTGATAATGTTTTCACCCAGGTGATAATGTTTTCACCCAGGTGATAATGGTTTCACCCAGGTGATAATGTTTTCACCCAGGTGATAATACTTTTCACTCAGGTGATAATGTTTTCACCCAGGTGATAATGTTTTCACCCAGGTGATAATACTTTTCACCCAGGTGATAATGTTTTCACCCAGGTGATAATACTTTTCACCCAGGTGATAATACTTTTCACCCAGGTGATAATGTTTTCACCCCGGTGATAATACTTTTCACCCAGGTGATAACGTTTTCACCCAGGTGATAAGGTTTTCACCCAGGTGATAAGGTTTTCACCCAGGTGAAAACTAAGAAAATTTTGAAATGTCACATTCCAGCCACCGTAGTAGACCCTTTGCACGCGGCGAAGTAAGATGAAATCATTTGTCTGGTTTATGATACTTGCAAATAAATACATCTACACGAACCACTAACTAAATCGATGCGGCAGTAGCGGATTCAAAATTTACATTTCGTCCGCAAATGCATCCTTTTTACTATTCTACATTGTTAGGTCTGGGTTATAAATTCCTTGATAACTGTTATTATGGTATCCGTTATAAAGTACTTGTAATTTGAAGTAAAAATAAACAATGTATACCTCTGATGATAACAGATTCGGTCTTCAGGACATGTCCCTCTTCAGCTTGTCTGCAAAGATGGCGTTGGTGGCTTTCAAAAAACAAACCCGGATGTAAAACTACCCGGATTTCAAGGGTTCTAGGCGGAACCCTTCTTTTCACCCGAGACGTATTTTCAGAAAAAGGGTTCCAGGCAGAACCTTTCCACTTTCCGAAGAACCCTTTTTTAAGAAAGGGTTCCAACAAGAACCCTGAAGGAAAATGTAGAACCCTTGAAGAACCCTTTTTTTTTAGAGTGTATGATACATCTTTACTTTCTTTATTATTATTTTGTGTCGTTCGCAACATGTTTGAAACAAAATCTGCTCTTGTACCCAAAGGACCCCTACCTTCCCCCTTTTTTCAAAATCATACATCTATCTGCCCTTAAAATAGTTGCCTAAAAAAATGTTAAAACGAATCATTGCACATAATGATAGATAGATTGGTGTTTAACACCGCATTCAAGATCATTTCACTTACATGGTGACACTTTATATAATAAACGCATTTGGGAACATATGCCTTTAGATTTTGTTAACCAGAAAAAAAAAACCATTGATTTGAATTTGTTGGGTAATCTTTTTTTTTTTTTTTAACTTTGGCATGCAGCTCAAATTGTTATCGGTCGGCTGTACGTTAACCCCGAAGTTTTAGACTGAAGCAGCTCATGGCATTTAAAGTGACATGAGCTGCCAAAATTCACACTTTTTTCATAATTTCGGATCGTCACGACAGTAAGATGTTTTGAAGACCATCGAACAACTAAATGATTGGCGTTGGAATGAGGTAAATCCATACGGTATGGGCCTGTACGAACCGGATATAGTGTTCGATAAGTAGGCCTAAACAAAATTTGAATAACCGGGACGACCATTCTTTCATTCTAAGCCAAAGTCAGTTCAAAACAATACTTTATCGTACATTCTCAAGACTAGAAGCACTAAAAAGCTTCTGAATTATACGTCTTGGAAAAAATAGCCGATAATTTCAACATTCTATTACAACGTCAAAATATCAACATTTTGGCAGCTCATGCCACTTTAAGTGACATGAGCTGCCAAAATTCACACTTTTTTTTCATAATTTCTGATCGTCACGACAGTAAGAGGCTTTGAAGGCCATAGAAAAACAAAATTATAGGCGTTGGAATGAAGAAAATCCATACAGTATATATGGGGTCTGTATAAACCGAAAACGTGTTCGAAAAGTAAACAAAATGTAAATAAACGCGACGACCATTCATTCATTCTAAGCCAAAGTTAGTCCAAAACAATACTTTATCGTACATTTTCGAGACCAGAAGCACTAAAAGGCTTCTGAATTGTAAGTCTTGAGAAAAATAGACAATAATTTCAACATTCTGTTTTAACGTCAAAATGTCAACATATTGGCAACTCATGCCCCTTTAAATAATTTCTGACATCCATTGGCAGTAGATCGCAAATACCAAGGTTTGCCTGTAGACAGTTAATATTGTTGAATTAACTGAGACAGGACCATTAAGAATAATAAAAAAATATAAATTTGTATTGTAGGTTATATAGCTTGTATCCTACTTTTACCACAGATGTGCAAACCAATTATAAAGTACATGTAGACAAGAAGATTTGCCCGTGTGTTTTAGTGTTAAAAAATAGGATTATATATAACCTACAACATTTAATATCAAAACATAAACTAATACTGACGTGCGAAAATGTTGCCAAAAAGTGGCACTTGTTTCTTAAATTCTGATTGTTATTTTTCAAAAAAATCTGTGAGGGTTTGGCGTTCGAAGAAAAAACAAAGTAAACGTCTTACTCCGTTATTTATAATTACTGACATTTATTGGTCGTCGACCTGGTACCGACCAATAAATACCCAAACATAAATAACGAGGTACCTGTAGACATTTAATGTTATTGAATTAATGGCGGCATTGCCAGTTTTATTGTGGGAGGAAACCGGGCTCTTTGCCCGCAGGAAATCCACGACCTTCAGATGGTAACTGGCAACCATCCCTCATAGGTCGTTTAAGTGGAAACCCAGTCAGAACATTTTCCAATGTTTGTTTTTGGACTGAGTGGGGTTCACATCGATGGAAGATTTGTGTGGGAATGAGGGACGATCACCCCAACCCACGAGGCCCCTCATCAATCATTGAGATATAGGCCTATGTCACGGTAGTTTGAAATAACCAGGACGAACGTCTATTCATTCCAAGCCGGTTAGTTAGCTAATTCAAAACACTATACTTTTGTGTACATTCTCTAGATTTGAAGAAAAATAGCTGATGATTTCAATATTCTGTGTTCACGGGAAAATATTATCATTTTGGCAGTTCATGCTACTTCAAACTCACCAGAGCTTCTGACCAAGGTATTATCGGCTTATCCTTCAGGGCTGAGTTGTTCAAAAGTGCATTAGGCCTACATTGTAATACTAGTCTAAACGATGTCGCGTAACAATGAAATTGAATTGTGACGTTGCAAAGTTATACCGGTATTAAGCCTAAAACACTTTTGAACAACCGGCCCCAGATCGTAACAATGACAAATATTAGCGCAGAACAAAAGTAAAACAGACGAAACTACAACACACAGCCAAACATTCAACCAGGTATGCCTGCGCACTAACTGAAAGAATCTCTGCCCCAAGACTGAGTTGACTCGCTATTCATCAGTTCATTACAGCTGACCAATGTGTACAAACGGTCCATGCAGTGTTTAGTTTGACATATTTTTTGCACATACTTCTGATTGCAGGCCAATGTGATGACACCTGCTATCCATGGCTAATTCCATTCTTTGCTCAATCCCACCTCGGTGGAAATGTTTTGCTGTTGTTCTTTGCTCAATTCCACCGCGGTGGAAATGTTTTGCTGTTGTCATAACTTTTTCTCCGCCCTGAGAACCATTTTCACCGCGGTGTAAACATTCCCACCGCGAGCCTTTCGCCACAATGGAAAGGTTTCCACCAACATTTTTCCACCAAGCGCGATGGAAACGTTTTCACTGCGATGAAAATGTTTCCACCTTGTAGAAAAGGTTCTCATCGACGATTTTTTTCTCCGAATCATTTTACTTAAAGTGACATGAGCTGCTAAAATTCACACTTATATCATAATTTCTGATCGTCACGACAGTAAAAGGCTTTGAAGGCCATCGAAAAACTAAATGATTGGCGTTGGAATGAAGAAAATCCATACAGTATGTGGCCTGTACGAACCAAAAATGTGTTCGAAAAGTAAACAAAATTTAAATAACCATTCATTCATTCATTTTATCCCAAAGTTAGTTCAAAACATTACTTTATCGTACATTTTCGAGACTAGAAGCACCTAAAACCTTCTGAATTATACGCCTTGAGAAAAATAGCCAATAATTTCAACATTCTGTTTTAACGTCAAAATATCAACATTTTGGCAGCTCATGTCGATATGATTTTTATGATACACGCTTGATTGTCTTCGAGATAAAGAATCGCTCGTTTCAAAACCAAGTCAGGCTGTAAGCATTCAACGCCCTGCCCTGGAGCCTCAGTTAGAAACTTCCACCCGGCAGAAACTGTAACTAAAGAAATCAGCGGCAAAGGAATTAAAAAATCTACCAAACTCGCCATTAAACGATCTATTGGGGGGAAGAAGTTTACCAGTGATCATCCCAACAACTATAAAATTGTGTAGATTTTTTAAATGTGTAATTTTCCTCTGACGCACGATGCCCTTTTAAGCTGCTTTCAATTAAAGTCCCACTTGCCACCGTAGCCTGTTGAACGTTTGTTTTAAAAAAATGCCGTTAGATCACTCACACGACTCAAAACATTAGGGCGGTTGTGTGCATGTTCAGGTTCGGGGTTGTTTACATTGCGGGTTCTTGATAGATCTAATTTTCAATTTCAAATTAAAAATACTAAATGATGCCAAAACTTTAATTTTTTGGTAAAAATAGAAAGTTCCTAACTTCTTCTGTCTGAGAAAAATACAGAAAACCGCCCACTGTTTTTTATGTGAAAAGTATTCTGGATTTTCGGGGCAAGTGTGCCTTTCATTTTGAACAACTGGTCCCAGGCTAGTAAAACCCCCTCTTTCAAAGCCAAACTATAGAGCGTGTATATATTCTCTGGAGAACTTGGTTCATTTTGTATCAGATTGGCAGTTCTTTGCCGTTGGCTGTTTATTGGCGTCGATAACATAGCTCTCTAAGTAATTTCCTCTAATTAAGTCTAGGTAATTTGTACGACGACCTTTTGATCGGTCTGAATCTAGGCAGATTATGAATCACAAATATAAGTCGGTAATGGTAGCTAATTTAATGACTTCGGTAAGTGTACAGAAAACAGCCCGAAGGTAAACAGTTTTATATATACAATATGTCACTGTAAATTTTCGTTACTTTATATACTATCTACTTCTAGTTTGAGAAATCTGTTCTCTTTTTGCGTTACATCTGAATAAAGGATGCACTGCCAAAATTCGGATTTTTGGTCACAAACTCGGATTTTTTGTTACAAAAACGGATTTTTTGTTACAAAAACGGATTTTTGTCACAACCTAGGATTTTTGTCACAACCTAGGATTTTTGTCACAACCTAGGATTTTTGTCACAACATCGGATCTTTGTCACAAACTCGTTTTTTTGTCACAAACTCGTATTTTTGTCACAAACTCGGTTTTTTGTCATAAACCCGGATTGTCAAGAGAAGTTCGATTAGCGTTTGAAGTTGTTAGATTAAAGGATTAACGTTGGAATAAAAAATTCTAAGGGCAGTCAGCCTGTGCTAACCAAAAAACGTGTGTTAATAACGAACAAAAATTCAAATAACCGGTATGTCGGCTTATGCGTTAACTTTGGGAGTTTTACTTCTTATAAAACTACATTAAAGTGGCATGAGCTGCCAAAATTCACACTTTTTTTCATAATTTCCGATAGTCGCGACAGTGAGAGGCTTTGAAGGCCATCGAAAAACTAAATGATTGGCGTTGGAATGAGGAAAATCCATACAGTAGGCCTATACGAACCGGAATAGTGTTCGAAAAGTAAACAAAATCTAAATAACCGGGACGACCATTCATTCATTCTAAGCCAAAGTTAGTTCAAAACAATACTTTATCGTACATTCTCGAGCCTTTAAGCACTAAAAAGCTTCTGAATAACACGTCTTGAGAAAATAGCCGATAATTTCAACATTCTGTTTCAACGTCAAAATATCAACATTTTGGCAACTCATGCCACTTTAACGTTCATCTTCAAGATTGGTATCAACGGAAAGCTCTTATATTGTAGTTTCAGATAAGAAAAACCAACAATTAGCTAATTATGTTTCAACAGAATTTTCAGCATCTTTGGCACCTCATGCAGGCCCATTACATTTGTAAAGGTGAGGATATATTTTAGCAATTAAAGGGACATCATCGAGTATACAATAATCCCTCGAGAATTTTTACCAGTGAAATCAATGGACCTGACTGGGTCAGACGACTCTGTCCGACACAGGCCTTTCATCGATGGGCCATGGGTTCGAATCACAGTCCAATTAAGAAAAACACGAAAACGTTATGAGTGTCTGTTTTACTTAAAGGGGCATGAGCTGCCAAAATCTTGATATTTTGACGTTGATACAGAATGTTTAAATTATCGGCTATTTTTCCTAAGACGTATAATTCAAAGACTTTTTAGTGCGCCTAGTCTCGGGAATGTACCTTAAAGTATTGTTTTGAGCTAACTTTTACTTAGAATGAATGAATGGTCGTCCCGGTTATTTAAATTTTGTTTACTTTTCGAACACGTTTTCGGTTCGTGCAGGCCACATACTGTATGGATTTCCCTCATTCCAACGCCAATCATTGAGTTTTCCGATGGCCTGTAAAGCCTCTTACTGTCGGGACGATCAGAAATTATGAAAAAAGTGTGAATTTCGGCAGCTCATGCCCCTTTAATGGCCCTATGTAGATGAGTTGTCATGTACTCCGCCGGGGGTCGGTTTCCCTCAGTCAACAAGTACGGTTTCCGCCCGCGCTAAACATCGCAACGCCGTTAACGTGCAGCGTAAAACGTCAAAAAATCAAGCAAGCAATCAATCTATAAAACGTTTAACATGTTTACATTGTACAAATTTCATCGCGTATAGGCTTATAAAGAGTGACCGCTTTTTGTTAAGCCCTTTGGCTGCGCACATATGCTTTCTGTACAGATCAATTTCCAAGCACCATGTGTATCCCTCACATGACGTCATTAAGCCGACCATAGATAGGACGTATAATGACGTCATTGTAGTAGGGCCTACGTATTGAGGGATCAGCATGTCCTTTAATGGAAAGCAATCTATAGCGGGTAGCGACATGGGCTTGTAAACATGGCGGTTTACATGGCGAGCAAGTCTTTTAGAGCCCGAATTTCTACAAAGAATGATGTATGTAGTTCTGGGGGCTGTTTCTAGACACCGACGTAACTTTGCACCTGGTCGTAGCGTCATGGCAACATATACCTTCAACATTACGTTACGACCCGGCGCAAAGTTACGACGGGCGTAAATGTGTTAAGAAACTACCCCCTGGACTCTATTTTAAAATGTATCCACATTGTGCAAAATGGCCACGAACAAAACACTTACCTACTTAGTAAATATGGGTAGTCGTTTTCCTTGCGTCCAAACATTATCCATGTAGTAATTATATCAGCCAAGTAAAATGTTTTAATCCAATAATACTGCGATTTTCAGAGCTCGTGCACACATTTATCCGCTCGGTAAAATGATTTAATGTTCACAGTTTAAAGTAAGCAGGATATAATTTTCTTTAATAGCTTCCTTCCAGCTGATGGCAGATTGAGATACGCATTTTAATTTACTCAGTCCATGTTGTGACCGACCAGAAAACAATTTATTTCCACAGTTTTAGTCCACCATATAACATATTAAGTTTTAATATGTTTTGCTGATTTAATCTGCACGACAACTATGTGATGCTCGCCGTCTGACAAAACAGAACACGATTTATTTCGCCCACCAGCTGACTGGTGATGTCCTTAATTTAGAATGGTCAAATATCAAATGACCGTAAGTTCCGACTCTTGGTCAGCAGATTAGGTCAGATCAATCCACACGGACCATGGCCATCAAGGATCGACTAACCGTAGTTGTATTTTCGGACCGGAGAGGAGGGGGAGGGGTGGCATCAAGGATCGACTAACCGTAGTTGTATTTTCGGACCGTATTCCAAAACTTTACACGAAACTGTCACATCTACTAATGTCTTGCAGTTTGTGAGACTTTAATTCCACACATAGATTTGCCCGACTTGTGAACTATTAGGCCTATAGTTTTATATTTTGCCGGTTTCTGTCGTCTGAACCTGACCGGTCAATTTCGTATTCAAAAACGTTACTTTAAACTATCACATCTACTTATCTATTGAAATTTGTGCCACTTAAATTCCACTCATAGATTGGCCCGACTTCAGACATTTCTCATCATATATATATAACCTTTCGTTGCAATATTTCTCAAACTAAGTTTCTTGTTAACTGAAGGCTGATATTCGCTGAACTGAATTGGTTTATCAAACCACAGAAAGTTAAATTCGCGTTCAAGTATAACAGGAATTGATTAAATGCAACCGTTTGTTCAACAGTTTTTACATTAACCATTTCAAGGTTAAATTTGTAATTATAGTCAAAAAATGACGCTTCCTTGTAGAAGAAACACACAGAGAAGTTCTAATAAAACCGCCAATACGTTAAAAGGTTTATACACAATCTGACTAAGTGATAACCGTTTCTTAGAAGACTCTAATAGTGTTGTCCTGAGAGAGAAGTAATTCGAAAGAGTCTTAGAAAGTTATCATGACCACGTGTAAATATAAACGCCAATATGACATACAGAATCAGCAAATTTTCCTTTTGCTCTGCACATCCAAATACGGAATTCTGGTACTGTTTGGATAATATCTGTATAGAAAACAAGTCACAAAGTTGACATACTCCCTTTAAAACATAAAATTGCAGTCACAGGTATAGCTCTTTCCAAATCGCCCTTTTTCTTCTGCGCCAATACTTTAGAAACTGGCTCCGGACCTTATGGTCGCCTTGTAGGTCTATATACCGGTACAAAAACTGACCATGGATCGTTTAGATGCATTAGCCTACTGTCCACCGTCCAGCTTTAAAATTGCACCAGGGCGCCAGGATAACTGAATCTCCAGTGATGTAATTTCCTAACTGCCGGTTCGTTGAAAATTATACCACGCTTTCAAAGCTAATTTACTTAAATAGAATCTGTTATGTAGACTTCAACTAGAAATTTGGACATCAGTCAGAACCAATCAAACCAGGCCTGGGTATCATAAGATGTCGCTGATTGGTTGAATAGTTGTACTCACAGCCAATCATAAGAAGCCGTGACCAGGTGGAATGCTGGGTGATTCCTCCATCGGTACAGCTGCAATGAGCAATTATCTATTGACATTTACTCAACCTACTCTCGGTACAACTATAAGCACATTTCTGACATTCACCTTGATAAATTATGGTTCGTTTGTCAAAATAGTACATAGACACGCTTAAAACATATGTATATATGGACCCTATCTGCACTTTGAAACCTCGTTTTTCTTGATCCTGCGTGTCATTCAGAATTTTAGAGTGTATTATATTTCATGTGGATTGATTGATTGATGTTTAAAACGACAAGAGCCGTCAAATTCAGGCTTGTTTTTGTTATAGTGGAATGAGCTGCCAAATTGGGACACGTTTTTCTTAAAGTGCAGTGAGCTGCCAAATTCGGACTTGTTTTTCTTAAAGTGAAGTGAGCTGCCCAATTTGGACTGTGGTGAGCTGCCAAATTTGGACTTGTTTTTCTTAACGTGGGGTGAGCTGCCCAATTTGGACTGTAAAGTGAGCTGCCAAATTTGGACTTGTTTTTCTTAAAGTGAAGTGAGCTGCCCAATTTGGACTGTGGTGAGCTGCCAAATTTGGACTTGTTTTTCTTAAAGTGAAGTGAGCTGCCAAATTCGGACTTGTTTTTCTTAAAGTGAAGTGAGCTGCCCAATTTGGACTGTAAAGTGAGCTGCCAAATTTGGACTTGTTTTTCTTAAAGTGAAGTGAGCTGCCCAATTTGGACTGTGGTGAGCTGCCAAATTTGGACTTGTTTTTCTTAAAGTGAAGTGAGCTGCCCAATTTGGACTGTGGTGAGCTGCCAAATTTGGACTTGTTTTTCTTAACGTGGGGTGAGCTGCCCAATTTGGACTGTAAAGTGAGCTGCCAAATTTGGACTTGTTTTTCTTAAAGTGAAGTGAGCTGCCCAATTTGGACTGTGGTGAGCTGCCAAATTTGGACTTGTTTTTCTTAAAGTGAAGTGAGCTGCCCAATTTGGACTGTGGTGAGCTGCCAAATTTGGACTTGTTTTTCTTAACGTGGGGTGAGCTGCCCAATTTGGACTGTAAAGTGAGCTGCCAAATTTGGACTTGTTTTTCTTAAAGTGAAGTGAGCTGCCCAATTTGGACTGTGGTCAGCTGCCAAATTTGGACTTGTTTTTCTTAAAGTGAAGTGAGCTGCCCAATTTGGACTGTGGTGAGCTGCCAAATTTGGACTTGTTTTTCTTAACGTGGGGTGAGCTGCCCAATTTGGACTGTAAAGTGAGCTGCCAAATTTGGACTTGTTTTTCTTAAAGTGAAGTGAGCTGCCCAATTTGGACTGTGGTGAGCTGCCAAATTTGGACTTGTTTTTCTTAAAGTGAAGTGAGCTGCCCAATTTGGACTGTGGTGAGCTGCCAAATTTGGACTTGTTTTTCTTAACGTGGGGTGAGCTGCCCAATTTGGACTGTAAAGTGAGCTGCCAAATTTGGACTTGTTTTTCTTAAAGTGAAGTGAGCTGCCCAATTTGGACTTGTTTTTCTTACAGTGCAATGAGCTGCCAGATTTGGACTTGTTTTTCTTAAAGTGCAGTGAGCTTCCAAATACGGGCTTTTTTATTTCTTATTTCAAGACAATCAGATGGTTTGCTGCAAGTTCATGAGAAAACGATTTGCGTTGAATGCGCAAAAGCTATAAAGTCTGTGGCCTTTGACAACCTAGTGTTCAAAAAGTAAACAGAATTTAAATAACCGGGGCGAACGTTCATTAATCATTCTAGGTCTGATTTAGTTCAATACATTATTTTAATTTATATTAATTGAAATGCTTTCACTTAGACAGAAATATGGTTTATTTTAGAATACATCGTCGGGCGCCAGCAATGATAAAATGTTCCCAAACGATATCTAGAATGTGGCTAGCAGCCCCAGTCATTCCAACAAAATGCATATACGAGTAGGAATGGCAAAGGGTATTTTCTATTCAAAAACGTTGGATTTAGTGGATAAAATTATAATAGAGAATGATGACTGGCTACTCCAAACAACCCTCTCCCCCCAACAAAATGTTCTATATTTATTAAAAGTAAAATAATCTTTGATGCTATGTGTAAAACATCACCCAATCCATTTCAGTAATGGCAACGCGGCCATGTAAGTTGAAAAATCTTGAGTGCGACATTAAACACCAGATAAACACCCGACAATCAATTTCGAGCTATACATTATCGATTTCGAGACAGAATGTATTGTTAGAGGCATTTAAGACGACGCAAGGTGTTTAAATCCACAGAAAAACTAGATGATTGACGTTGAAATTATATGAAAATCCATGCAGTTTGTCATCGGTATTTGGAATATTTTGTTCCTAAGAATTTGGTTCAATGCTCTGAAATCATTAGTAAAAACCTATAATTTCAAAAAAACAAATTCGACACAAAAATATATGCTTTGCTGCCAGCCCGTGCTACTTTAGACAACTAATAAAAGATCAGTATCCATTCCATAATAGATCGAAAATTCAAATCAGAGGAAATGGAAGAATTATATCTTGACTTCTATCAGATAACATTCGATGCGGTTTTTTATCTGATATTCTTATCTTTGCATTATTGCTTCTCGACAGCCTGCTGATGGCTTTTGTAAATTGAAGCCTACCTGACCTGTCAAACAATTATCGATTTACATTAAACTTTCCAATAACGCTGCCTTTCAATACATTTACTCTATCTGTGTATATATCTCACGAGTGAGGTGATAAATAATATTTGCACAACGATATAATAAAATCTGTATTTATTGAAAAATCCTTTCATTGCGATCTGACCTTGACCTTTGTAATGGTTTTAAAACTTGATTTTCAACTGATTGGTTAATTTCAGATAAGAGTCTCGCGCCTGGTGGCATATTTAAAATAACCATGCATTCCAAACAAAGGGTAACAAAACTTTTTTTCTCCCAGCCTCAATAAACCCATTGTTTATTGGCGTCTTAAAGGCACACTTGCCGCGAAAATCAGGAAAATTGTTTACATTAAAAAAGAAAGACCGTTTTCTGTATTTTTCCCAGACTATATAAGTTAGGAACTTTCTATTTTTACCAAAATTTAAAAGTTTGGACCTCACTTTGTATTTTTAATTTGAATTTGAAAATTTGAATTGTTAGGTACCCGGAACGTAAACAAACCGAACTGCTCGCACAAGCGGATGTTATGTTTCAGTCCAGTGAGTGAACTAACGGCACAGTGTAATTTTACGTAGGCCTATTTATCTGAGAAATACAGACTGACAATCGGTTAACAGCGACTGGAAAAGCCTGCTGATAATTGTTTGAGTGTAAACCACAGATACAAAGGCCTGAAAGGAGGGTAATCCAACACGAAAGTTGACCGACACTGATAGTTGTTGTTGTAATCAGGATTCGATTCTTCGTTTGTTTTTCACCCCATTTCTACATTCTAAAGCTAACTAGACATGTTTTATGTGTCCTATGTTTAAGTTTAGTGGTATTAGTCGTAGTAAGCTCATGTAAATTGGTTTTCTTAGCAAATTTAAACAGGCTACGGCGGCAAGTGTGCCTTTAAGGAGGGGTGGGGGTATAAAATGGCACATGGGAATTATTTTTTGCTTTGAAAAGTAAAGATCTGCAGTCATGCACGTCACTAACGGTTACCAAAGCCAATCGGTCTATTCGTACCCGGCGACCATTCTCCTGATCAGACACATAACTAAACATTTTTTTTAAATAGGGCCTAGGAATCTGCCGAGAGATTTCGCGATATCCGGTGACAGATGACGTTTTTTGATGACGTTGTCAATTCGATTGGCGTTTTTTTGTTCAGAACTGAGCATTAAATTCAAACGATAAAGGCTCCTCACATGAGTAATGACAACGCTGGTGACAGGAAATTTGTAGAATTGTCGCGTTACTCCCACTCCCTATTGGTTACCGACCACGCTCGCCGGCTGTCAATAAATCTAAAGATGTTAAAATCCAATGCCAGACGATATTTCTTAAACTGGGCACTTTGTCGAAAGAAGTCCGGCGCTTGAACCCCATACGAAGTGAAGATGTGTGCAAATCACGGACAAAATTAGGCTACCTTAAACTACCTTAACGTACATCTCCAAGATTGGTATGAACGGAAAGCTCTAATTTTGTGTTTTTTGCCAAAAATGACGTCATACACGACCTTCGATGTGTTCTAACTGATCAACAATGTGCGTTTATAGTTCATTGGTTCAAACAGCTTCGAAGACCCGCTGAAACAGCAGAGATCGTGTATTACGTCATCGCTGTCAGGGTACGTATACACAACGGAGGTGATGTTTGGCGTCATATTTCACTAATAATACGTCAAATTGAAGATCGGTAAATGTATAGCTGGGAATGTTCTGCGCCAGAAATTTAATTTCCTTCTTGTTCGCACTTACACAGTTCTGCAACACAATTAAAGCAAATTAGAAAACATTACCTCAAGTTGTTCACAAAACGCTTTTCTGTATTTGTTCCAGACAGAGGAAGTAAGGACTTCTCTATTGTTGCCCAAGTTCAAGGTTTTGGCATCATTTTGTATTTTTAACTTGAAATGAAAAGCGATTCTAATCTGCATATAATGGGATAATAAGAGGACGTCAAGTAATCGTTGAATTGTATAACACCTGGGGCACATAGAGACTGGGGGCTTCCAGAGAGATGTCGAGATATTTGGTGACAGGTGGCGTTTTGTCGCTTTTTGTTCAACAGCGTCAGAACTGAGCGTCACATTCGAACGATAAAGTATCCGCAGTTGGATCAGCACATCAACGTAATATGAAATATACAGGGTCTCCACGTGACTGGTTTGAACCAATCAATAGGAAGTATTCAGTGTGAGGTAGGATAAAGATGTTTACAGGCCTACAGCATGAACCGTTTGCGACGTTTTAACACAATTATGCACAGATGCCATCTTAACGTTCGCCAGGGGGCTGTCTTACTTGTAAGACAGGGCCTAAGGAACTGTTTCTCAACACATTTACGCCGACGTAACTTGGGGACTAATTGTAACATGATGTTGAAGGTATAAGTTGCCATGACAGTTGAGCTTTACGTAGGGCGTAAATGTCTAGATTGATTGATTGATTGTTTGGTGTTTTACGCCGCGCTCAGTAAATGTCTAGAAATAATAGCGTTATAATAGTGTGTTTCCACGGACCTGCGTTAACGCGTGCGTTGACAGATGCGATTGTTTAACGGATAGGATGAAGTGTTTCCACGGACTTGCGTTAACGCATGCGATCGACAGTGCGTTCTGTCATATGGTTACAGTCAAAAGTCAAGGTCATATCCTTGACAATTTTTTTCGGTTTGTGGAAAGAATGTGAATAGGTGAACATCTACAGCCTTTTCATACAAAATACATTTACAACACAAGTCAGTAAAATGAGTGAACAAACTCACTTGGTGTTTTCTGTGGATTTTGATCTGGCAGCAGAACGTCATCAGGGTCAAGAAACCCCTTCGATGACGTCATCAGTATCGAAATCCCTCGTCCGTTACCTCGTCTGATGCGTTAAATATGGGACAAGTTCCATTCTCCGTCCGTTAACTGACCCTGGAAACACTAGGCATATATATATATAGAGGATATTTGTTGTTTATCGGTAAATACCATTTATATTTCATCGAGTGGATTAAAAAATATGTATTTTCACGATTGGCGAAGCCAAGAGTGAAAATACAAGATTTTTTAATCCACGAGATGAAATATAAATGATATTTACCGATAAAACATCAAATATTCTATTTATTATATAATTATTAGTGAGATTTTCGTGTATTTTCTGCAACAAACTGAATGATTCGCGGTCGTCACTTGACCTAGAAAATGACCCATCACTCATAGGCCTGTACGGCGTAGGAAAAAATAGCGCGTTATTTGGGGGTTCAACACAACAAAAACATATAAATTTGCATCGAAAATGCTTATTTTCACGTTGCAATTCATACATGTAATTAATGAAACAAGTTACAGTTAGAACAAAATACTTATTTCGTGAGAACAACCTGCGTTTGCCTGCGCGGAAGGACACACAGTGCACGTGCGACAACAAACATCGAGGTTCGCTGTCATCGACGGTGAAGTTGAACATTTTCTATACTTCAGTTTCTAATTAAAACCTTTAAGTGGCGAAGTCTTGTTATTTTAAAATGAAGATTTACTAGATTAAGTGTGTTGAAATGTGCTAGGATAAATTAGATCTTTAATTTCTCGTTACCAGAATCAATCGAGTCGCTTCTTTCACACTGGAATTTTCGCCCAGAGCGAGCGTGACGATCAGGCGGCACTCAGACCACATCCCACTGTCTTCGGTTGCAATGATTTGCGTCGGTTCTCGATACATTTTCTATAGGCCCTATTCTTGAAAATAATCAATTTCAATGTTCCAGGTGTACCACATTGTTTTGCATGAGGCCCTATAAAGTGGGGTAGCCTTGCAACACGTTTTCATATAATGTAGCGAATCTTGCTCTCCTAGGCCTAAGACTAAGTAATACTGATACTGATAGGCCTAGTACCCAGGCGAGCACCACAGAAAGGCCAAAGCGAAAAAAATGTTCGGTTTGTGTAAAATTGTTTAACACCCAATTTATAATGCTAAGAAGTGTTCGATAATATATAAAAGGAGACTTAATTACAAATTTTAGCAATTTTCACAAATTAAAGATTCGATCATGAGAATTCCAATGAAAATAGTTCCGGCACTGGCAGTGATGATATAAATGTTATCAGTAAAAGTGGTGATATGACTTGTATCAGAGCTGTATAACTCAATATCTCACTACTAATTATATAATAAATATATATATACATCCGTCAAGGCACGCGTTAATGGCCCAGTCACAATGTCGGCGATCTGTCGGGGATTAGTTTTGGCCGAGGGTCGTCGTAGAAAATAAAGAATCATTGAACAATCTTATCAATAATCCTAATTAAAATGGAGCAGTCACATTGTCTGAGATTTTTTCAAGGATTTGATCGGAGATGATCGGAGACGATATCTGCGAGGGTCTTTTCTTTTAAAGGGGGGGGGGGGGGGGGGGGTTCTGACCTCGCCTATGTATTTCTGAATCGGAGGGCATCGTAGGTCATCGGAGTTTGTGTCTGGGATGGCCAATATGGGTGACAAATCTTGCGAGCAATCTTAAAGGGGCATGAGCTGCCGAAATTCCCACTTTTTTCATACTTTCTGATCGTCACGACAGTAAGAGGCTTTGAAGGCCATCGAAAAACTAAATGATTGGCGTTGGAATGAGGAAAATCCATACTGTAGGTGCCCTGTACGAACCGAAAACGTGTTCGAAAAGTAGCAAAATTTAAATAACCGGGACGACCATTCATTCATTCTAAGCCAAAGTTAGTTTAAAACAATACTTTATCGTACATTTTCGAGACTAGAAGCACTTAAAAGCTTCTGAATTATACGTTTTGAGAAAAATAGCCGATAATTCCAACATATTGTGTTTACGTCAAAATATCAACATTTTGGCAGCTCATGCCCCTTTAAAATTTTAAGTTCAAAGTTGGGGACCGCGAGGGCTGTGGCGATGCCTAAGAAATCTGCGACAAGCCGCAGGCGTCCGGAGAGCGCCTCCGAGGGTGCAAAATCGTGAGATCTGTCTCAAGATTTTGTTAAAATTTGCGGGGTTTTACCCATCGCCGACGCATCGCAACTGATTTGTGACTGGCCTATAACGTATGTCCGTGGAAACAGACCATTAGACGGACTCTCGGGGTCGTTTTTCAAAACATTCACGCCCCCAAGGTAACGTCATTTTGAAGGTAGATGAACCTTGAAAAAACCGATTGGCCTTCCATTGAATGATATCGGGGGTTAATGTTATGAAAAAGTCTTCAAAGCCTCTTGAAGCGTTAACTTGTGACATCTATATAGAAGATTTTCCCTGTGCCCGTGTGTTTTAGTGATCATAAATATATACAGGATATATACAGGAGCTGTTTAGTTTATTACAGCAACTTACATGGTATAAAGATCTAAATGATATACCTCTTTTAACACAATTAGAAACTCGTCTCCATGGTTATTTTAGACAAGGAGGTTTTCCTGTTGACCATGTGTTTTAGTGTTTATAAATATATATACAAGAGCTGAAAGATCTGTTTTACAGGGGCACTAGATGCGAAAATTCGCATTTTTGTTTGATAAATTCCGATTAACACGACAATAAGAGGGTTTGAATTTCATCGAAAAAAAAATAATTATCGACGTTGGATGGAGAGATGTATACAGTCCATAGCCGATACGAGTCGAAACAAAATTTTATTAACCGATATATTACGAATGGACGCGCCAATAAGCTAAAACAACCAGCTAATAACCGATATGAATGTTAAGTTATTTACCTAGGTGTAAGTTAGTTCAAAACACTACTTTAACGTACGTTCTCGAGACTTTTGTAGCATTAAACATCTTATTAATCGTCTTTCTTATAAGATAAAGTCGATAATTTTTTTATTTTTGTTTTCACGCAAACATTTTACCATTTTAGCAGTTCTTGTCGCTTTAAAATAGCAGAAATTTATTAAATCATATATACATATAAGCATTCTTCTAAGATAGTGTTTGCGTGTTATGTTGCACCCCTTGAACGTTCAACCAAGCGTGGACTATAAACAGCTGAGTTTCATAAGATATGATTTATCGTAGCTGTCGACGGTTGACATACAGGTCGTTAAAAGCGACACGAACGGTACAATTTTCCTCGCGGACACAGGTGCGTGCCGGACACTTCTTCAACACTCAGGCCGTTATTTGAGACGCGTGCAACGCCCACGACACCTTGGCAAGTGAAACTAAATCGCAGAGAGAGCGACTTATGCCTCTAGGGACAGACAAAACTTGGAAATTATGGCCGTGACAAAGTGAACATCGACTTTTTCAAGACAGAATTCATAATTTGTGTTTTCTTTCTTTGGCATTTAGCGACGATAACACCCCATTTATCAATTCTTAACTGTCTAGAATCACAGCTTGTTTTTCTTTACGTTAATTGAAGAGCCTGGTCAAGATTTTTTAGTCTTCCTGTAAAATTTAAGTGAAGGCCAGCCATTCTAAAACATAGTATGAAACTACATTTAACATTCTTCAAGTCGCCTTACGCTCGAGGTTTTTTAGTTCAGAGACACAGATTTATTGACAGGTTCATCGCGTTACCGAGGCAGTAAGGGCCTACATGGTTTGATGCAGTCGGAACAGTCTGATAACTTCGGGGATTTACGTGCGTGTCAAAGCCGACCGGTAGCGAGCGAAGATAGCCGAAGGATGTTCCGAGTGATGCGGTTGGAACAATCTCATTCTCGCGAGATCCCCTGCTACTACGTGAACGCGGGTCCGTCGCATTCACGTAGTAGCAGGGGATCTCGCGAGAATGAGATTGGCGGTTGGAACTCCCTTCGGCTATCTTCGCTCGCTACCGGTCGGATTTAACACGCACGTAAATCCCCGAAGTTTCAGAGTGGGTTTGATGGATCGATGTTTTTCGCCGCACACCAGATTATCTTACTTGTATTGAGACATACAGGTTTAGTGGGGGAGGAAACCGGACTACCTGCCTAAAGGAACCGTCCGACTTTGGGCGGATGGCTTGGAATTCTTCCACATATTCCACACTCATATTTCTTGTTTTTTTTTCTTCTCTGGGATTCGAAGGCCTGTGTCTACGGGATAAACGATTGCTTTGCCCGCTAAAACATCTAGCTTCCACTTTCCCACCAGAAAGTACATAAATATAAGCCAGGGACCGCGGAGCAGGGGCCCTGCCCCCCCCCCCCCCCCCCCCCCCCCCCTCCAAATTTTGGCCTACCAATTCTTTTTTTTTTTTTTGGCAAAATGTTTTTTTGCAGTTTTCTTACATACAAATATGGACTTGAAATAAAGTGGCCGAAATTCGATGAGTTATACGAAGTGTGGTAGGGATGAGGGCCTTCGAATCTCGTCAATCTTTTTTAAACTACCGGTATTGCATTTTTTACATGCATATATAAGATGATTTAAAAGATCAACGTCCTCGTAGTTTGGTATGTGAGATGAAAGTTGTCAATCAATTGACACAAAATACAACACGTTCCAAATGAAAGCGTTAATATTGTTTACAGAGCAAAAAATGGTTTTATATTAGTGTAGTCCGAAATATCTGCGATGATGATGTAAGACATTTTCTAACAGATAGGCCATCATCATCATGGCCTATCTGTCAGAAAATGTCTTATATCATCATCGCAGATATTTCGGACTAGCATGGTCACTTCCTGACCGGCAAGTTAGTAAAACAGGATGAGACATATGTGTGGGGAAGGGAGGGGAGTCCCATTGGCCGAGTGGATAAAGCAAACCATTACAGTTCTTCCTTACCATACGTGCATTGACTCGGCGGGTTCACGGCCAACAATTTCTCCCTACACAACATTTCCCCAAGCGAAATTTTCCCATAATGAAAATAATTCATTATTTAATGAATAACGTGGGCCATTTATTTCTTATATTCTTTTATTTTTCCAATATAAATTTGACCCGCTAACGTAGAAATAAATCGGAAATAAGCATCATTATTTGGTTGGAGTACTGGTTTGTAATCAGTCCAAAAAATCGGTATTATAGCATTTTTGCATTCAGGAAAATGTAATTAGAATAATAATATCAGAGCCAGTACTAAACATGTTTACCGCAAATTATGATCGAAAAATATAAGCGAATAAATATTTAATTTCCTGAATTTAGGTTTTATTTCGGAGATTTCTTGCTCAATGTACACATTCTTTACAAAGGATTCAACCGAAATTCTTAAAACAGAACAATTTATTCTATCATTTGACATTGGTTTCATTTTGAATTTTGCACACCACTGATGACACCTTACAATACTATATGCCGGGGAAAGTCTTTACACAGTGACCCAAACTTCAAGTTCCAAGTAATGAACTGATAGAAACTTATCTGTATGGGGATCCTGGACCTTGAAGTTGCCCCGCTGCAACTTCAACAACCTCTAGTTAGGGATCCCCTTCTTGGAGCAATAACTCACAGTTTGTGATATATCTCAGTTTTCCATTTCTCCATCAGCGCAAATTGAATAGCGATGGGGGTTATGGTGTAATTCGGAAGGGTTTTAACAGGGTGTCTACCATTTTTTAGCTATCAAGCGATGGGTTTTTAAGCTGAATAAGTAATGCCAATGCCTCTGAGCTTCCGGTGCCGAGGTGGTCCCCGGACCACCGCTTCTTGAACTGGGGTCAAGTACCGATATTAGACATTTCTTAACTGAATGTAGTTATAAAAACAAGGAAGCAAATCATCATTTTTATTTCCAGAAAATCCTCAGAACGCATCTCCGGCCGTCTAGCGCCTCAGAGCTTCCGGGGCCTAGGCGGCCCCTGGACCCTCGCCTGATGGGCTGTGATAGTTGGCCCCCCAAATCGCAATTATGCTCCGCGGTCCCTGTAAGCGGACTACTTAATCAGAAAAAGACGGCCGTTGACTAAATGACCAGTGGGCCTCTAATTCCTGCAAAACCAGGGTCTTGTTATTTTGGAAGAGCTGCCAGGCACTTGTCGAAGGTTGAGCTTTCAGACAAATTTTGCTACTTGTTTCCATTAATATTCACCCTATAAAGCTCGCCCACCATTGGAATCGGGATTTATAAAAATGTCACCAGAGAACGCTGCAATATGGCTTTGTTAGGTCTACTATAGCCGAGAAATCTGGGCTCTGACGAATTTTGTTCTCTCTCCGTGTTCGTCATAAGGCTACAAGACACATTAACAGCCATATAATACCAGTCGCCATAAGACCGATACTCCGGGCTAGGTCTACTATATTTTCCAAAGAAAGCCTCCCCTATAATAGTGGATCAGTGTGTCCCTTTCAAATCTGCTAAAACAGAAAAAATGATATTCCCAGCCCCGCCCCTTCCCACTTTTGTTCCCTATGGGTTTAGGATACTACTGTTTGAGAAGAAAACAAAAAAAAAATATTTTGATCCAAAATACGCCCGTCAGTTTTGAAAAAATGGTCATTCTGGAGTCAGAAACCCGGACTATCGGCTCCATTAATCTAGAGATGTGATCCAGGGGTAACTGCGCGGATTTGAATCCTTTAAAGCACATATGGGATAGGATGGGCAAAAACATTCAAGCCCTAGAGCCTCCTGTACAAAATCTGCAGGAATTGGAAGCCGCATTACATCGGTATTAGCGGCAGTTACCCCTTCAACAGATCCGTGAGCGTGGTGTTAAACAACAAACAATCAATCAATCAACAGATCCGACTTCTCACTGGAGGGTTGAGACGCAGGTTGGAAGCTAATGGAGGTTTTACGCGCTATTGACATTCTGCTCTAGGGATGTGTTCTTCACACATTTTTACTTCAATATGTTCGCCCTGTGAAGCCAGATCGACTCTGAAGTTTCATACTTACAAGCATCTTTTTATTAAAATGTTAAAATGCACTTTTGATTTGGCTAAAGATATCCTGAATACATTGTATAGCTTCTTGCCATTAATGGTGTTTTCTTTATGATCACAATCGTTTTTGCAACATCAGTTTGCCAACAATCTCCCTACACCAATGATTTTATCTGTCGGTGCACTTTCCAGGGGGGTGCTTAACTTTTTTCTTTGTGTATATATAGTCATAGGCCTACAAAGCTCGTGTAATGATGCACATAGGCCTACAACATGGACCAGTAACTTGCACATACGCCTACACAGACCAGTTGCAACCAGTGTCCGGTCTTACAAAGCTTGCGTAAACATGCATATAGGCCTACAAGATGGATCAGTTGCAACCAGTGTCCGGTCTTACAAAGCTTGCATAAACATGCATATAGGCCTACAAGATGGATCAGTTGCAACCAGTGTCCGGTCTTACAAAGCTTGCGTAAACATGCATATAGGCCTACAAGATGGATCAGTTGCAACCAGTGTCCGGTCTTACAAAGCTTGCGTAAACATGCATATAGGCCTACAAGATGGATCAGTTGCAACCAGTGTCCGGTCTTACAAAGCTTGCGTAAACATGCATATAGGCCTACAAGATGGATCAGTTGCAACCAGTGTCCGGTCTTACAAAGCTTGCGTAAACATGCATATAGGCCTACAAGATGGATCAGTTGCAACCAGTGTCCGGTCTTACAAAGCTTGCGTAAACATGCATATAGGCCTACAAGATGGATCAGTTGCAACCAGTGTCCGGTCTTACAAAGCTTGCGTAAACATGCATATAGGCCTACAAGATGGATCAGTTGCAACCAGTGTCCGGTCTTACAAAGCTTGCGTAAACATGCATATAGGCCTACAAGATGGATCAGTTGCAACCAGTGTCCGGTCTTACAAAGCTTGCGTAAACATGCATATAGGCCTACAAGATGGATCAGTTGCAACCAGTGTCCGGTCTTACAAAGCTTGCGTAAACATGCATATAGGCATACAAGATGGATCAGTTGCAACCAGTGTCCGGTCTTACAAAGCTTGCGTAAACATGCATATAGGCCTACAAGATGGATCAGTTGCAACCAGTGTCCGGTCTTACAAAGCTTGCGTAAACATGCATATAGGCCTACAAGATGGATCAGTTGCAACCAGTGTCCGGTCTTACAAAGCTTGCGTAAACATGCATATAGGCCTACAAGATGGATCAGTTGCAACCAGTGTCCGGTCTTACAAAGCTTGCGTAAACATGCATATAGGCCTACAAGATGGATCAGTTGCAACCAGTGTCCGGTCTTACAAAGCTTGCGTAAACATGCATATAGGCCTACAAGATGGATCAGTTGCAACCAGTGTCCGGTCTTACAAAGCTTGCGTAAACATGCATATAGGCCTACAAGATGGATCAGGTGCCAAGATGTAGTTCCTATATTTTTAACACAGTTTCACGTCTGTGGTAACTATTACCAACTTTGTAAGACAGGGTGCTGGACAAGTTTTTTTAACGATAGATGGAGGTGAATTTTGTAGTAGTTAGCATCCTGGCAAAGAATTCCCCACAGTTGACAACAATATACCGTTTGATGATAAATTTATTATCTTTAATGTTGGAGCATATTTACAACAATGGTGAATGACATGATGTTATTTATTAACATTTTTCAATTGGAAATAGGCAGGACAGTTAAGTCATCAAAAGTGTCCATAAAAACCTGAAGCCAAATCAGAAGAACATATGCTGCAAATTAGGTTAAAGGCTTGAGGCTGGTTGTTCAAAATAAAATTAGCTTATCGGTAAGTTAAATGACGTCAGGAAACAAAGAAATTCCTTTGTGATGAGACCGTATCTAATTTTCTGTTAAGCCGCTGGGATTAAAAAAAAAATGGTTTTATGGACAAATGGTTGACACGATGTTGAATATTGTTTTGATTTTCATAAGAGCATTAACGAAAATTGGAATTGGCATGAGCTCATAGATTGATTAATGCTTTACGCCACACTCAAGATTATTTCACTGATATGGCTGCGCTGCTTGGTTTTGTGGGGGAGGAAACTGGGCCCTCCGATTATACCCTTAACCTTCGGCAACTACATGTACCTGGAAAACATATGGCGATCGAGAAAAACATCTCCTCGGAAATGTTTATAATTTTATTTGGTCTGAGTGATTTGATTTGAACACCCCCCCCCCCCCCCCCCCCCCTGTTAAACTTTAGTTTTTTAAAACTTTCCAAGGTAACACATGTTTTTGATCTTCCATACTTCCAAGTTGGTATATGTTCATAGTAAGAGGCTACTTAGTTTTGAAAATACTAAATTTAAGACACCCAATTACATTGTAAACTTAGATTTTATCGGAGAAAGAAAAGTGTTGGAGAATGTTTCCAGTCTGATAAAGTTAAAATGCTGCTTCAAGGCTTCCATCATTTCAGCAAACCCTCTTCAGATTTAATGGCAAGTTAAAATGTTGCTTCAAGGCTTCCATAGTTTCAGCATGCCTATCAAGTTTTGAAGAAATGTTGGAAAATGTTTCCAGTCTGATAAAGTTAAAATGCTGCTTCAAGGCTTCCATCATTTCAGCAAGCCCTCTTCTGAGTAAATGGCAAGTTGAAATGTTGCTTCAAGGCTTCCATAGTTTCAGCATGCCTATCAAGTTTTGAAGAAATGTTGGAAAATGTTTCCAGTCTGATAAAGTTTAAACGCTGCTTCAAGGCTTCCATCATTTCAGCAAGCCCTCTTCTGAGTAAATGGCAAGTTGAAATGTTGCTTCAAGGCTTCCATAGTTTCAGCATTCCATCCTCTGAGTATGTGCCTATCAAGTTTTGATGAGGATGATGTGACATTCCAATAACATCCTTCTCGTGAACCTTATAACAGAGACGAGATGAACAATTGATTGATTGATGTTTTACGCCACATTCAAGATTCTTTAAAGTGGCATGAGCTGCCAAAATGTTGATATATTGACGACACAGAATCTTGAAATTATCGGCTATTTTTCTCAAGACGTATAATTCAGAAGCTTTTTAGTGCTTCTAGCCTTGAAAATGATAAAGTATTGTTTTGCTTTTGCTTTTTTTTTACTTTTGCTTAGAATGAATGAATGGTCGTCCCGGTTATTCAAATTTTGTTTACTTTTCGAACACGTTTCGATTCGTACAGGGCACATACTGTATGGAATTTTCTCATTCCAAAGCCAATCATTTAGTTTTTCGATGGCCTTCAAAGCCTCTTACTGTCGTGGCGATCAGAAATTATGAAAAAAGTGTGAATTTTGGCAGCTCACGCCACTTTAAATTATAAGGCAGCATTGCCAAGAATTTAAATGAGGCCAAAAACAAGGCTCTTTGAGAGGTTAAGTACAGGGGGAAACTGGGCTTTTTGCCTTGAGGAAAAACTCGATACATTCGGCGATCAAGAGAAAAATCTACTCTGAATTTCTGAGTGAGATTCGAACCCACACCACTTCGCTGGAAGGCCTGTGTAGAACTGAACCATAAATCATAAAGGAAAGCCGACCAATCAACTTACAGTTAGAGTTCTCTCCAGCTTCCCTGTGGAGGCGCTAAAGCAATACAGTACAAAATCCTCTCCTACGCAGTAAATCCACTCCCCTCGGGGCGACACAGTGGCACAAACAAAATCCCCGCCTTCTCGTTTACCACTTGAGAAACTTCTCACAATCTGAAAAAACAAATTCAACAACCTCGGTAATCCTTTACACTAATACCCAGACAAACTTACATATTGAATATCAGCTTTGGACGCCCCCTGGCGTTAATTCAAAGTTAGGTCTTGATTTAAAGAAACTGCTTCTCACTAAAAGTAGAGTACTGTTCGTAGCGCCCTCTGGTGTTCATTTTAAAGTAGCTTCTGGTTTGAAGTTAGGTCTTGATTTAACGAAACTGCTTCTGATTAAAAGATTTACGTTCGTTGATTTGAAGTTAGCTTTCGATTTAAAATGTTTCGTTCGTTGATAGTTCTAAGGCCGATTCAAGGCTGTGTTTACGTTCGTTGGTTTGAATTTTGCTTTTGATTTAAAATGTTTCGTTCGTTGATAGTTTGAAGACAGATTCAAGGTTGTGTTTTACATGTATGTTCGTTAGTTTGAATTTTGATTTAGATTTATTGAGTTTGCTTGCTTATTTGCACATTGATTGTTGATTCGAAGTTTGTATTTTTGAGATAGATGGCCATCCAAAGTCATCCAAAAGCTAAATGTCTAACAATGGAATGAGGGAAGTCGATACAGTATGTGATCTGTACCAACAATGTAAACAAAATTTAAAAAAACCCGGACTAACGTTCAATTAATCAAGCCTAGCAATTTTGTTTTAGCAGGAAAATATCAAATGGTTGGCAGTTCATGCCACTTTAAAATATAAGCAGCCCGGCCAGGGATTCATACACATCCAATTTACCTACCGATGTTCGGTTCGTAAAATTGAGTTTAAAACTGAATTTGGTTTTAAAAAAACTCAATATTTTCAGTTAAATATTCCCTTCTGAAAATCAAATTGTTAAAACTCAACTTGGGTGTGAAAAACTGAATAATGCTCCATTGATTTTGACTATTTATGAAGTAAAAATCTAAGTTCAAGAGAAAAGTTTTATGTCAAACCTTATTTCTTTTCTTGGAATGCATACTTTCAGGAAAAATTAAATAAAATGAAATTGGTTTGAAACATAGGTTTTAACTCAATTTGAACCCTAAAATGGTCGGTAAATTTTTTAAAAACTCAATTCATTCTGCTAAAAAACTCAATTCAACTCAGTTTCGGTTCGTAAATTTTGGACTTTTGGATAAGAACAGCATTTTAAAAAAAATCAGCCATACCTGTCCTTGCATGTTCATGATAACGACTGTATTAGATCGGTTACAGACGACAAATTGATCAGCAAATCGTGGCAATAAATGGAGGCTGTGAACAGTGATGTCAATGCCCACAGTGCCACCTAATGATTTAAACGTATTCTGAGTCTCTGTGGATTTCACGTTCCAAACTTTGATTGTACCATCAGAACTGGCACTGGAAATAAAAATTGTGATAAATTTTTTTATAAAACTTTAAAAGTTAACCGTGTGATTTATTAATACGTAAGGGAGTAAGAGTGAAAACCCACTATTTTTTTTTCCTCTCCCCAAAAACTCTAAATGACATAGCCTAATAAAGAAATTCCATTGTGGCGTTTCAAAAACCCTTATGAAACTTCACGACTGGTCATAATGTAATAATGGAGGTATACGTTGCCATGATATTTACACCTTAAATAAGACTTTTATGGGGCACAGCAACTTGTCCCGGAGGTCTCCAAAGTCTTGATTTCTATCACATATATTTCAGAGATTATTAGAAAAAATAGGGCTGACTTTTGTCAACATTGTTCGCTTACCTTAAAATATGGTGTCCATCCAAACTAAAAATGGCATCGTTTACGAATGATGTGTGGCCGCGGAATTCCTTTAATGTTTTTCCAGATTTTAAACCATGGATTCTGTTAAGAAAAATAATATAATGTTAAAGATTTATGTGTGTATTGGAAAGAAATTCTGTTAACCGAATGGTTGATTATTTTACGTCGCAATCAACACAATTTCACTTATATGGCTGTTTTGTCAGGTTTAGTGGGGAAGAAAACTGGACTCTTTGTCGGAGTAGGATTTGCACTGGTAACCAATCAATAAAAGGTTGAACTGAGAGACTGGTGAGCCAACAAGGACAAAAATGAAAATTTGTCAAAATGTCCCTCACCACTGATTGATAGATGCCCATAGTAAGGCATTGTTTGTTTCACTTAGATGTGGCGTTGCCAGGTTTAGTGAGGGAGTAAACCCCTAATGTTCGCAGAGTACCTGGCAACTCTTCCACCTACGGCGATCGAGAAAAAAATACACTCAGAAATCCTTGCCTTTAAAGTCAGTTGATTGCTATTTTATTTGAACACTTAAACACATGGGCACAGGGAAAATCTTCTTGTCTAAAATAACCTCGGAGACACGTTTCTTATTGTGTTAAAAAGAGGTATATCATTTAGACGTTTATACCCAATCATAAGTTGTTATAATTAACCACAACCCATGACATTTCATTAGGTTGACGACAGGCTATTTTATAACTGTAACCACTATACCTGATAGTTTGATCAAAAGAGGCACTTAGAAGCTGACTGTTGTCCTTAGAGAAATTAATACATGTTATTCCTTTAGAATGAGCTTTATCAAACCGTCTTAAACATTGACCAGTCAAGATTTTCCACACCTGAAAAGAGAAAAAAACACACTCTTTGATTTTGATTTACTGGCATTTGAAGGCGTTATTTGATCAGATTGATAAAGGTATAACAGTCCTGGGGCTCGTTTCTACTAAACTGGCATAAGTTACGCCTGTCGCAAACGTATGTTGAAATATAGGAACTTGTGGATGGTTGCAAGTCTGGAGGCGTAACTCCATGCTGTAAGTCTATACGTAACTCTGCGTCAGTTTACTAGATTGAGCCCCTGTAGTGTAAGTTTTCTACAAGAAAAATTGCAATATTTCAATACTGTACAGATGTTTATTAAACCCCTATTACAAGATGAAACTGTTCAACAATTCATGACGCGGACTTGAAATATTTTATCATGTAGACCACAACTGGTAACAGTTTTAAAGTGGCATGAGCTGCAAAAATGCTGATATTTTGACGTAGAAACAGAATGTTGAAATTATTGGCTATTTTTCACAAGAAGTATAATTCAGATGCTTTTTAGTGCTTCTAGTCTCGAGAATGTACGATAAAGTATTGTTTTGAACTAACTTTGGCTTAGAATGAATGAATGGTCGTCCCGGTTATTTAAATTTTGTTACTTTTTGAACACTATTCCGGTTTGTATAGACCACATACCCTATTGATTTTCCTCATTCCAACGCCAATCATTTAGTTTTTCGATGGCCTTCAAAGACTCTTACTGTTGTGGCGATCAGAAATTACGAAAAAAGTGGGGGGCGAAGTTAATGAACAAGGTATTACAAGTTAAAATAACCATCCATACTGGCTGTTATTCTTACTTTTATTTTGCCATCTTGTGAGCCTGTAGCCAACATTTCTGAATCTCTACTGAAACACATACACAACACAGCATCATCCATCATCATAAAGTTGTCCTGAAATTGATAAAAGGAACAAAGTTACTATGAAGTAGTTTTTCTTTTATAATTTGGGCTGCGCTTATTGTACTGACATACTTTTTTCACGACACCTTCCAAGTCCAAGTTCAATATCTACATAATATAATTGCTTGCTTGCAATTTTTGCTTTTTAGGGATTTTCGCAGAATAAGGTTTTTGTTTCAAACTGGATTACCAAAGGCAAACTGTACCTCATAATGGGTGGTGGGTTTGGATGATTGATTGATGATTTACGTCGCAATCAACATTTTTTTTAACTTTCATAGCCGCGTTGCCAGCTTTAGTGGAGAAGGAAGCTGGGCTCATTGCCTGGAGAAAAGCCTCGACCTTTGGCGAATGCCTGGCAACATACGACAACCGAGTGAAAAAATTTGGTCCAAGTGGGATACGAGACCCCGCCGCATCAGATAAAAAAATTCAAAGCACCATATCAATCTATAAATCTTGAGTGCACACATTAAACAGCAAACTAATCCATAAACCTAGATTGAAAACAAATTTCCAATATTTTAACCAAAATTAAAAATTATTTAGAAATAAACTTACATTCGCCTGAAATTTCAAATCCTTTCTGATTTTTCCTGTGGTAAAATTCCAGACCTCAATAAATCCATCGACGGACCCCGTCACAAGGTATTGACCATCTGGAGAAAATCGAGCACATTCAACGTGAGCCTTCTGACCAAACTGAAAATAAGAAGCAGAAGCAATTCATTTGATTTTCATTTTAAAATTTATATATCTACCAAGGTCAAGTGGCTATCCTCCAAGGTCAAGAGGCTATCCACCAAGGTCAAGTGGCTATCCACTAAGGTCAAGAGGCTATCCACCAAGGTCAAGTGGCTATCCTCCAAGGTCAAGAGGCTATCCACCAAGGTCAAGAGGCTATCCACCAAGGTCAAGTGGCTATCCACCAAGGTCAAGTGGCTATCCACCAAGGTCAAGAGGCTATCCACCAAGGTCAAGTGGCTATCCTCCAAGGTCAAGAGGCTATCCACCAAGGTCAAGAGGCTATCCACCAAGGTCAAGTGGCTATCCACCAAGGTCAAGTGGCTATCCACCAAGGTCAAGAGGCTATCCACCAAGGTCAAGTGGCTATCCTCCAAGGTCAAGAGGCTATCCACCAAGGTCAAGTGGCTATCCTCCAAGGTCAAGAGGCTATCCACCAAGGTCAAGAGGCTATCCACCGAGGTCAAGTGGCTATCCACCAAGGTCAAGTGGCTATCCACCAAGGTCAAGAGGCTATCCACCAAGGTCAAGTGGCTATCCTCCAAGGTCAAGAGGCTATCCACCAAGGTCAAGTGGCTATCCTCCAAGGTCAAGTGGCTATCGACCAAGGTCAAGAGGCTATCGACCAAGGTCAAGTGGCTATCGACCAAGGTCAAGTGGCTATGGTCAACATAACAAAAAGGTTAGCCATATACAATGATATGTGATACTTGTACGACATGCAGGCCAGATAATTCGGGTGTCGGTCAGAAACATTGAATCACTTTCGTTTCTTGAAATGCTGGAAACTAACCGGTACCGATGCTAGTTCCGTTATACATCATACCATATACTGGCTTTCTTGATGGGTAACAGATTTTTGTTTCCATACTTTTAGCAATTTGGCAGCATTAAAATGGAGCTTTCGCTTGTCCAGCAAGTATAGGACAGCTTTGATGAATACACCCTAAAAAACAATCAATTAACCAAGAGAAATAACATAGATTGATTGATTGGTTGATGTTTTACCCCGCACTCAATACTATTTCACATATATGGCGCGTTGCCAGGTTAAGTGGGGGCTCATTGCCCGGAGGAAACCCCCGACCTTCGGCGAGTACCTGGCAAATGTTCCACATACGGTGACAGAGTGAAAACCCAGTCAGAGATTTTTTCAATTTTTGTTTGGGCCGAGTGTGATTCGAACCCGCACCGCATCGATGGAAGGTCTGTGTGGGGCTGAGAGACGATCAATCTAACCCACTGGACCCACCGAGGCCCCTGAAATTATTAATCCCCAAAATAACTGTGACAAACACCAGACATGTTAGTTCCAACTCAACATCTATTTCTCTGAGTCAACATACACTATTTCAAGGGGATATAATATACAAGGGGAGGTAATAAGAATGAGGGAATAAAATGTTAAAACTACTTCAACAGAAATAACATAGAGTGCCATACCTTAATGGTTTTACTGAGCTGTGTGGGATATTTCTCGTCCTCTTGATCTCTTACTGCAGCTTTACCTCTGAACACATCAATACTGGTACCTGGAGGAAAATAAATTTAGATATATAGGGCTTGCAGGTGACCTACAAGATTTTTGCGATATCCAGTGACGGATGGCGCTTTTGTTGACGTTGCAATTCCATTTGATGTATTTTTCATTCAACTATACTAGTACCTAGAGGAAAAAAATAAATTTACAGGCCATAAAATTTCGGTGTCAGTCAGAAACATTGAATTGGGTCCGTATATAGAAATGCTGGGAACCAACCGATTCCAATGCTAGTTTGGTAATACATCATACCATATACTGGCTTTCATGATGGGTAACAAATGTTTGTTTCAAACAACAGTAACAGCAGTCTACAAGAACTGATCATTAACATGAAATCCTATGGCCTGATTTAGAAATACGACTTGCAAGTTACCTACAAGATTGAGATATCCGGTGACAGATGACACTATTCACGACGATTTTGTTGACATTAATTCCATTGACATACGTTTTGTTCCACAATGTCAGATATAGGCGTTGCATATAAAAACGAAAAACCGATGGAAACCCCCAACTATATAGAGATATTGAAATCATGTGAATCGTGTAATATATTTGCATGAACATAGCTAATCCTTCTTTGGTGTAGTGGACCTATTGCTGGGATGTTCGGTAAAATCTTATAATTTACCTCCCCGGATTCAACCCCAAAACTCCGGAACCAGGGCCTAGTTTCCCAAAGTGATCTTAGCTAAGTGTGATCTTAACTACCATGGCAACCAATGCTAAAGGTATACGTTGCCATTGGTAATTAAGATTGCCTTAAGCTAAGATCGCTTTGTGAAACTGGGCCTTGTACCTGGGGGCTGTTTCTAAACACATTCAAACATGACGTAACTTTCCACATGGTCTTGGCTATCACATACCTGGTGGTAAAAGTCCTTGATGTTGTTGCCATTTTAGTGCCTGTCCAAGGAGAACTAATAAACGTGACGGAGGCACCACATTAACTTCTCCGGCCAAATCTTGTGCAATCGCCGCTCGACGTTTTTCTTTGGTCTGGCCTTCTAAATATGCCTGTAAAATAAAGGACATCATAAGTAGACGAAACAGTTTGGAATGTATCACTGAGTTGTCATTTCTTTTTTCAAGAGAAAAAAGCCCCCAAAACTTCCATTGGTTTAATCATTCCTATATGTTCATTTGTTGATATTAGAACTATAAATTCGTCACATTGAAGAATGTTTCATTTATATGGCAAAGTTGACAGGTTTAGTGAGGGAAATGCTCTGCCAAAAAGAACCTCAGACCTTCAGAAGCTACCTGGTCATTCAATATTTTCGCTATTAGATGAAAATTTTAAAAAAAATTCTTCTTCTTTGAAACTCATGCTCAAGAAGTGAACAGTTTAACAAAATTTTGATACAACTAAATGTTATTGACAAGCTAATATTTATTTATCATGAAGGACAATGTCAAATCCATACAGCTTGGTTGATAGATTAATTGCTGTTTTATTATTTGATTCATATGGCGGCATTGCCAGATCTAGTCAGAGGAAACCAGGCTCTTTCCCACGGAAGAAGCCACTGGCAACTCTTCCACATACGGCGATCTGAGTTGCTAAAGTCCCTTTAAAAGTAAATCTTGCTCGTTTATCTTTGTCATTAATGTTTCCAATACAAACTACTAATAATACATGTAACGAACTTTATGACAAAATAATGAGAAAACAGTAGATTAATAATTACCTCCCTTGGGTCAAAATACGACCTAGCTAACATGTTTTCCAAGTGAACATATCTGTCTGGTTGGGTTTGTTTCATCATAATCATAGGGTCAGTCTGTCGGAGGAGAGATTTGGCCGCACCAAGTTCACGCAATTCAATCAGTTCCAATATAACCTGAAAACATTTAACGTCAAATATTAAAGATCAGCATTTACTCGATGGTTTGACCAATGCATTCAGATTATTTCACATACATATAGCCGTAATAATATTGTTTGTTAACTGTAGGTTATGAGATGGAGTTTATAACCGTTTTGTTTGTTGTTTGTTACATAGGTTTATGGGGTTCAATCTCAGTCTACCGACGTTCTTGCCATAGTTAAGATACATAACCATTGTTAATAATGTATTAAAAAAGTATTCCAGAAAATTCTACTGACCAAGGCTAATCTCATGTCAGTCGTCAACCTAATGAAATATCATAGGTTTAGTTTAATACAAAAATTTATGGGGTATAAATGTCTAAACGATCTTTTTAACACAATTAGAATTAAGTTTTTTTTTCTTTTTAAGCAGGCTGGGCAATGCTGGACAGGATTATGGGGTGTTGAATTTGAATTATTTTGACCAAATGGTGTCTGAAAGATGCTTACATATACTACATGTACCTCTGTGAATAAACCCTTGCATAGACAATCTGAATATTACATAATTTGCATATTATGCAGGAATGCTGTAAAGAATCACTTCTTCCGCATAAAGAACAGGTGAAATTTTAACAGATTTATATTTTTGACAAAGGTTTTAAACAACCAGTGAGAAATTTGAGACACAAGCGTACATGCTCTTTAAAGTGGCATGAGCTGCCAAGATTCACACTTTTGTCATAATTTCTGATCGTCACTACAGTAAGAGGCTTTGAAGGCCATCGGAAAACTAAATGATTGGCGTTGGAATGAGGAAAATCCATACAGTATGTAGTCTGTGCGAACCGAAAACGTGTTTGAAAACTAAGCAAAATTTAAATAACCTGGACGACCATTCATTCATTCTAAGCCAAATTTAGTTCAAAACAACACTTTATCGTACATTTTCGAGACAAGAAGCACTAAAAAGCTTCTGAATCATATGTCTTGGGGAAAATAGTCAATAATTTTAAAATTTTGTTTTAACATCAAAATATCAACATTTCGGCAGCTCATGCCACTTTAAGGTCTATAAACAACAGGTGAAATTTTAACAGAATGGTATTTATTGACAAATAAGGTTCATTGTAAGGTTTTAAACGATCTGTGTGTTATTTATGCCACAAGCGTACCTGCTCATAAAGGTCTATAAGTTTTTGATCGGGAAGTTTGAGTGATTGGATTGATTGTAACACAGTATCCCAATGTCCACTGTTGATATCCGTCACAAAACTGTCCACACTGTCTACTGTGTTCAAAGAGATTCCCGTCTCCTCCTGCAATAAAACAAACAAAATTCTGAGTCTAAGAAGTTTTGAATTGGAATGTACATTACCGATTCAGACCTTGAGTTTGGAATAATTTGGGGTACCAATTTATAGGCCACTTTAGCCTTGGTATTAACCCTGCCTACACTATTGGCCATCCTTAATTTGAGGCCAGTGGATTTCAAGCATTATTTATCCAGAATTTGAAAATCATTAAGTTATGCATAAAACAAATGACTTGCTTTTCCTACAACTATTTGTGTATAATTATTTCCCTTATATGGCAGTGTTGCTAGTTTTGAGGGGGGGAGGGATTAAACTAGCCCATTGCCCGATGGAAACCCCTGAGCTTCGGCAAGTACCTGGCAACTCTTCGACATGTGACGGGTTGAAAAATCCAGTTTTGTTATACATCATACCATATGCTGGCTTTCATGATGGGTAACACAGATTTTGGTTTCTGTAGTTTTAGAACAACAGACTACCGGAACCAATTGTTACCGTGAAATCCTGAGACTGTCAAATAAAAAACGTTAATCGAACCGAGTCCCAGGCCATATGGGTTGATTGTCAACAAGTGCCAAAAACTGCACAACGACTCAAATTTGTTTATGAAGCAAATCAAAAACTGATAAACTGATTTAAAGAATCGAGATTTTTTTTAATGGTTTACCTGTAACATGTTAAGGGTCCTCATAAGGTTGTTTTCCTTCAGATATTGCTCGATAAGACGCACAACACTAGGGGAAAAAACAAAAATAAATATAAATTTAACAGCAATTAACATTTTCAGCCTGTGACAAGGATGTCCTCTTTGTGGTAATTTTTTGGAACTGATACACACAGATAAGTGAAGCATGTATATATATATCAATTCATAGGGTTAGCCAAACACCCGTCAGAGTAGATGGACAATGAAGTTACATGTAGAAGCGATATTTTAGACGAGCCAAATTAATTTGGAAGACATCTATTTGACACTTTTCATAAAACAAAGTTAACAGTAACTTTCAGCAGAGGTGGCAAGCTGACTTTGAAGGAATTCATGAGTTAGCTTTTCGGAACAGGCTTTGTTCAGTGATAAATCCAACAAAGGGAAGAGACAGATTCTGTTCTCTGGTTGTCTGTAGTGTAGCTGTAGGACCTGGCGGCTGTTTCTCAATACATTTATGCCCGGCGTGACTTTGCGCCTGGACGTAACCAAGTGCCGACGGTATATCCTGCGATGACATTAGGCCTGTCTTTGGCCTTACGTTAGGCGTAAAAATTGAGAAACAACTCCCTGTAATTTACCCACTGATTGATGAAGAACCCATCAGTCAACAACTTTCGTCAACCCGTTTATCCAGATCATCAACTATGAATGTTTGTTTTTTTTCTTTCGACCCAAACTGAGGTACCCAGATATCCGAAGGGCCAGCTATCATTGAATATAGAAGTTACAATTCAAAATGGCCCAACTGATAAGTGATCATATCACATTGCGTAGTGTTGTTGTTGTTGACCAAACAATGTCGGCGACAATGAAATGATTTGCAGCAATGTCAGGCTTGCAACTACCCAGTATTTAATGCTGCTATTCAGACAAATGGTGCATCGCTGTTTGATTTATGAAAACGATTTCTAAAAAGAATTTTATGCATGAAAACAGGGAGAAGCAAAATTTCTTACTCGGAAGATTCGATTTCGACGGCCATGGTGTTGCTGGTTGTAATAAAATCCAAAACTGATCAAGGCGAAACGGTTATTTTTTTTTCAGAGTAATTTTATCCTAAAACGTGAATAAAGAATTTCTAAGCTTTGTAAAGATATTAAGAATTGTTTCAAACTTATGATTTTTTAATTGAATTGATAAATTGAAGCTAAGATTAGATTAGTCTGGTTTCCACTAAATTTTCTGGTTATACATTTTTATGTTTAAGGAAGTCATGTGATTTAATCTTTTTTGGACAAAATGGCAGTACCCTTAGCATTTTTGCCGGGTTGATTTGACTAGATGTTTTTCTCCATTTTCACTGCGCTCACTAGTAATTGGTAAATACAAAAAAACATTTAGAAAAATGGTGATCCAAAGATTTTGTATTGCAACTGAAACATTTTCGTGACTGTCAGCTGTGTGATTTCACTGGTTTGACTAGTATTAAGTAATAGTTGTTACAGTGGGTTTTTTTTTTTCTGTTATTGTTATTATGTTAACTTTTGTCAACCTACTGAGTTACTTAGTGTAAGTTCTGTAACTCACTAAAGTTACTAGTGTAACTTTTAGAGACATTTTTTCTTTAATTTTCTGAAGACATTGAAATCGTTTGGCATTATGTTATTCTTTTTGCTGGAAGAGAAGATCCACCTACGAGGTACACCTGAAAGTGAAACATTGAATTTATTGCATTTCCTAAAAAGGTTGGGGAAAGTCACCGATCGGTGTGTTGTTCATCGATTGGTGGGTAAACAGCTGAACGACAGAGACTAGACCCCATCGATCGGTGGGTAAAGTTTGGGCAAAAATGACAATTTCTGAAATTTGCCAGACCCACAAAGTTGTTAATATATGTACATGTATTAAAAAACGATTTCTTAAATGTTTCAATTTTTACTATACCAATAATTTTTCGTTTGACTTTTGACATTCAGATCTAACACGGAGAGACCCAAAAATGTAAAATAGAATCCTTAGATTGATAGCCAAATTCCATCATTTCCATGCATCTTCATGGTCATAATTTTGTACTTCAGTCTGTTTCATTTTGTTGAAGAAGTATTCTATTGTCTTAGTTTTAGGAAATGCCCGACACCAGAGTGAGTCTGGCCTACCGAGGATTTAAAGAAGTTCCAGCAGAGTTTATTCAGCGTCATTGCAACAGTGTAGAAGAGTTGGATTTAAGCTACAACTATATTTCATATCCTTTTTATAGAAAATAATTGTTAAAGTCTTTTTTTTTTCAGGGTTAAGGGTTTCTGTAAATAAAAATATTTTCATTGCCATTACTTATCAATGATCCATATTTCTGCATTGCACTTCGGGAAATTGAGGGCTCTCAGTCTTTTGGGGTCGTAAAGCTTGTCGCAATAAGACTGAAGATAATATATATTGAAAGTGAAGTTAAATCTTCTTTCACTCACTGCAAAACTTGCCAGATATCTTAGATATACATATGAATGAAATTAAAACTCTCAAGCAATGAATTGAGGATTATTGTTTTATCATTAGAATGAGAGTTGCACCAAGAAATATAAACTATATCCCAAGTTACATCAGGTGCTGTACTTAAAGTGTTTCCCAAAACGGTTATGGTTGATGCAACATGGCAACATAATCCTAGTTACATTAGGTGCTGTACTTAAAGTGTTTAATGGTCTGCTCCTCCGAATCAATCAGCCAATCAATACGGCGATCAGTTAATCCATTTGTCAATCACTCAATCAATCAGTTTATCAACCTGTCAATGAATCAATCAGTCAATCAAACTAAAAAATTATTGTATCTATATACATTTCTATTCAATGTTCACAAAGTTAAATACCCTGATTTTAGACCATAATACAATTCAGTCTCATGTAAAATGGCCTCTCACTCTACCCACACTTCATACACTCTGGGTGAACCATAATAACATTAAAAATCTGGGTAAGTTTTTTTAATATATTTTTGAACAATAGAAATGGCAGAATAGGAATCTTGACTTGATTGTCTGCCTTTAGCCTCTGTGGCTATGTCAATTATACCTCAGCACAAGCCATCCACTGAAGGTTTGAATCCAAAACTATATAAAGCATTTATGAATGGGGCTATCGCCCGATTGCCCTGGTGAGAGTGATTACCAGATACACAGGTGGGTCGCCTCTCCCACTAAATTTGCTGTATAAGTGAAACAATCATTAGACATAAATCAATCAATATAAAGAGGTTCTCATGTGAATGCAATGTTTCAATATAATAATCGTTTTGTTTCCTCTGGGTATAGTGTGGCCTCTGTGACTCAGTCGGTTAAAGTGATAGTCCCTCAGTCCCACACAGGCCTTCCATCGTTCTGGGGCGGGATTCGATCCCACTCAGAGTGACAGACCAAATAAAAATTGAAAAATTTCTGAGAGGATTTTTCAGGAAGTCTGGGCTTTTCTCAACCGAAGTGCCAAGTTTCCTCCCCCCACTAAACCTGGCAGTTACGGCATATTCATGAAATAATCAGCGTAAAACATCAATCAATATAATCTGTTGATTTTAAAATAAGTCATGTTTTTCTTAATTTTTTTCAAGCTGTATTTATTTCGAATCTGAGTAAGAGCTGTCCAAATTTGAAGATTCTGTCCATGATGAATAACGAAGCTGCCCCGAGTTATTTTAACGGAGGATCCATTCACCAATACATTGATTACAGGTAACCTTTTTATTGCCCTTTTAGGGGGCCTCGGAGGATCAGTCTGCAGAGCAATAAGCTCTCAGTTCGACATAGTTCTTCCATTAAAGGGTCATAATAGATTCAAAGCAATAGTCTCTCTGTTCAATCTAGTTCTAATCTTTCGTTAAATGGTCGTAGATTCGAATCCCACTTGGTTTAAAGAAAAAATTGGAAAACAAATTCAGAGTGGTTCTGCTTTAGCCATGCATGCTGACCCAGCAAGGAGGAACATTAAGTATGCCACATACATTAGCCTTTCTGATGTTTCACTTTGATGGCCTGTGGGACCTAATGTCAAAATTAAAATCTGTGTGAGTGAGAGGGGTCGGTAGGAGGTGATCTTTTGGTACTTTTGTCGCAATATATTTCCTTAGCTGTTGAATGTGACGTCAAGCCCTAATCAATCAATCGATCCACCAAATAAATCACTGATGTAATTTTTTCATATGCACACATGTATAAATTGATGAATTTCTATATATTTCCGTACTCTAGAAAACCAATTCATTTTGTTCCTTAAACCATTTTTACCATGGAATTTATTATCTCATGCCCTTTTAGAAGTTTGTTAAATGTCTAGAACGTATTACAATATTGGACGGATATATTCTGTTGTCTATTAAAGGAGAAAAAAACAAAAAAATGCTTTATGGTTCAGAAGAAGCGCGCTTATTTTTCCTTTCCAACAATAGCAAACACATATTTTTGCGAGTTTTCATGGGCCATGGTGAAGTTAATTTGAAAATATCCCATTTAAAACTGGGTTAATTTCACTCTCTTCAAATTATTCCCATCACAAGAAAATTGCTTTCAGTTTCTCGAAACTTGCATTGAATTACAAAGGAAACTTTGTAGAGAATGTGGCTTGCAAAAAAAAAACTGGTCTGCTTACCCTATTGGTGAGTTACGAAGGCCTTGAAGAGGATTTAAATTAGACTTAAATGAGAGATTTTAAAAGTGGACCAATTTGTTTTGCTTATTGTGATCTTTTATTAACTTCACTGTCAAGCGTAAGATAATCGCAAAAATATGTGTTTGGTACCGTTGGTGAGGAAACATTAGCACGCTTCTTCTGAACCATAAAGTGTTTTTTTTTTTTTTCTCTCCTCATTTAACATTTTTCATACTGTCATATGTACACCTTTTATGCAAATTGGATGAGTGATTTTGTTGTACTGATATGTTTCTAGGATTTTTTTATTCAAGAGGGTGTTACGATTTTAAGTTGGCATTTTTTTTGCCTTTGCTGAGAATTTTTAAAGTAACGTTTTTTTTTTCTTGGTTGAAAAATTGTTTGAATAAGTTTGCTGTGTGTTGTAGACAATATGCCATTGCACATCTGCCAAACCTAGAAGCCCTAGATGACAAAAGTTTAGAGCCTGGAGAAAGAGACGAGGCTGAACGGATTTACGGACGTCACGTTCCTACGGAAGTCCGAGAAAAACTGGTAAAGCAAATTTTATATATATATTTTTACAAACATGTGTCAACTGCTATTTTACTTTCAAATCAGGGGAGGGCCTCGGTGGTCCAGTGGGTTAGAGTGATCGTCCCTCAGTCCCATACAGACCTTCCATCAATGCGGCACAGGTTCGAATCCCGCCTAGATCAAATAATCAAATTGCAGAGCAATAGTCAATAAATGGGCTCAAAAATTAAATTTAAAAATGCTAAAAAGGGTATGTTTTCTGCAAATAGAAAATTGTTTGCCTGGCTGGGTAGAAAATACCCAATATAACACCTCAGGATATTCCCACTCAGAGATACTGTGACGTATGGGATTTTCTGTCTGTGTTTTTGTTTTGTGAAACTTACCTCTGACATGTTTGCTGACCCAGTAAGGAGGAACATTAAGTATGCTAAATACATTAAGCTAATGAATGATCTTTGGAGCTTAATGTTCTCTAGGCTGGTAGCTCTGTTTTGCTCTGTGCTAAACTAACATGCCCTGTTCCTCTATAATAGTAAGTTACCAATGAAAAGTCGTGGGTTTCCTCTGGGCATAGAGCCCGGTTTCCTCCCATAATAAAACTGGCAACGCCGCCATTTAAGTGAAATAATCTTGAGCGCGGCGTAAAACACCAAACAATCAATCAATGCATAATAGTTAGAGCAAATTATCATAAAATTTAACATTTAAAAATGATTCTGTTTGTTTTTGCCTTTTCAGAAGAACAAAAGAAGATTAAAACAGAGCAAAAGTGTTACCAGTGTGGATGCAAGCTGATGATGAGTTCTTCGTTCATTTCTTCAATCATTTAAACTAAAATACCTTCAATAATTATATGGTCAGAATTTTAACTAGTACAGTTTATTCCACTGAATTGAATTTAATTACTGCACCTAACAAATAGTCCAGTTTGGTTACACAATAAAACTAAAATTGAGCTGAAAAAAACTGGAATCTGTTTTGAGCAGCAGGTTGATTGTTTTGTTTTGTTTTTTACGCTGCACTCAAGATTATTTCACTTATATGGCGACGTTGCCAGGTTTGATTCCACACAGTTCTAAGAAAAAGTTCTTAGCCGGTTTTTCACTTGATCGCCCTATGCATCCCTGCTCGTTTTTTTTTTCAAATCACAAACAAGTCAAATAATCTTGAGTGAGGCATAAAACAGCAACCAATTTGTTCTATGTCTTGCATCCTTAATTTATCACGAATTCCCTCAAAATATTGTTTTATGTTTTGAATTAGATTGACTTTTTTATATTATGTTTTCTACAACATTCCTTCAATGTTTATAAGATTTTCTCTATTTTAAAAACGATAATATAATTGTTATTCTTTGATTAGAAACTTGCTTTATTGAACATGTGTGGTTGTCTAATTTTTAATTATTATTATTTAATACTTGTTGTATGAACAAGATACATCAAATGACTTAGTTATTGTTATCTAATAACATGATGCCAAAAGCCCCTTTTGATGGGTGCCCCCAAAGCTGCCCAGTAAGTGCAGAACAATGATTATATAAACACTAAAACACACGGGCACAGAGAAAATCTTCTTTTCTAAAATAACCATGGAGACAAGTTTCTAATTGTGTTGAAAAAGTGGTATATCATTTAGACCTTTATATCCCATCATAAGTTGTCAGTTAGTGGAGTTTGATCTTTCTCTAAACTAGTGCTTGATTTCAAATGTTGAAAAATGTGCTAAACTTGGATAGTTAATAAAAAAAATTACTTAAATTAAATAAAGAAAGTAATGTTTTAAGGATAGAAGAGTATTTTATGAAGTTTCATGAATGAAATGTTATAATTGTCTTTGTTTTAGAATATTTAATGATATAATAATACAATTTTGTTATAAATGTATGTTGTGAAATGCTGCTACTGTCACAAGTGTTTCATGTAAAAAAAAGTTTTATTTTTTGGTATGATGCTACATGTATTCATATTGGATGTATCATAAAAGTTGATGTTTTGTCAAAGTTTTCCTAATAATAAGAACATTAATAATATATTTTCCTTTCAATTTGTTTGATCGATTGATTGATTGAGGCCCTTGTACCACACTATATATTTAAAGTGTGGTATTAATTTAACTTTTTAAAGTTGAGTCTTTTGATTAACTTTTAGGGGTTAAATCAATTTATCAAATACAGTAGGCCTACCGTATGTTATTTGTAGAAAGCACGCTGTACAAATAGAAATGTACCTTAGCTAAAACAGTTAACAATTATGGGCTGCAACTCACAATTTAACTAAAAGAAATATATTGAAACAAATGGTTTTTTGTTGTGGTTTAAAATACATATAGCCGCAATGTGAGGTTGGAGAAGCAGACTTTAGCTGTTGGGGGTGCCTTTTAATTTTATATTATACATGTAAGCCCTACCGGTAATGATGTATAGTATACCGGTAATATTATTATTTATAAGAGATGTCTTGGCCAGTTGACGGCCATATTTGTGGGCAATTCTATAGAATAAGTGGAAGACATATGTATAATAAAAAATATTTTTAAAAAATCCAATATACAAAAAATACGTCATTTAAAGCAGTGGTTCTCAAACTTGTCAAGCTCATCGTTTTTATCGCCCCCCCCCCCCCCCCCCCACCGCCCCAAGGAGGTCTCATCGCCCCCTGGGGGGGGGGGGGGGCGATATCGCCCACTTTGAGAAACACTGATTTAAAGCTTTTGTTTGAAAACATAATCTGAGAATAAACAATCCAGATGAAGGGGCGACAACTCACATTTTAAACGTTATTTAATCGTGTTTTTATAATTTAAACGTCAAATTCAAGACGTTTTTCATAAGAACTCTTCTAACTATCGTTAAATTTGGCCGTATGTTACAAAAAAATTGCCAAAAACGGTAAGACAGAAACGATTTATATCAAAATTATGAAGAAAGAATTTAATTTTGTGGAGTTCTTTAATCGCCGGAGGCGCTTTTGGTACCCTGCTTAAAATGCGGAAATGGAGCTTACAGGGATGTTTTGTTTTACGTTTTAAAGGTAATTATAATGATTTTCTGAATTTGTTGATGGCACACGGGGATATAAATTTGACATAAACAGTTATTTCTCATCTGGCCAATTCAGTTTTTGCATTACTGTCTTCTGTATAGTGAAATGTATTGCTTGATCTAGTCGGCCTGAACAGACCAGCGAGCGTCCCACTCTGCAGCCACTGTCACTGTCAGATTTGACACTGACCGGTTAGGGAAAGCACATGTGGCTGAAAACCGCTATAATCATTAATTAGGAAATTTCTAATCTTTAAGATTAAACAACGGCTCTTTGAAGTTTATGTACTAATAGATATGCCTTCATTTGTTCACATAACATCATAGGATTAGGAGTTTCAAACCTGCACTGGCTGCAGTGTGTACATGGGCCGATGGGGGCTGTTTCGCAACGCATTTACTGTACACTGATTAAGCCTGCTGGGGATACCAGTTATCGTGGGTAGGAATAGCTCCGGTTAACGTTAATGTGAGGCCTGAAGGGCTGAATGCTACGGATGGTAGCCATGTGTGATGTTTAAACTATAGGTTGGGGAAAGGCGTTGATCGGTAGGTAAATCGCCGAACGACAGACAATAGACGGGGTAGGAAGCATCCGGCCGCAAGGCTCCTCCGGCCGCCAGGGAATAGGACACAACGGGAATGTGAGTTCTCTCCCTTAGGCAATAGAGGACAACGGATTTGTGGCGTTCACAGCGGGAATATGAACTGGCTAATGTCTTAATTACCTTACAAAGGTGTGTTAGTTTTTTTGTTGAAAATGAAATAAGATAAAAACTTTAAAAGTGAGATTAACAGATTTTTATTTTTATTTACAATAACAAATTAATATAACAATTTTGAAAACAATAAACGACGGAAAACAAGTAAAGTATAACAAAGAAACAACAGAAAACAATTTAAACGTTCTGTACTGGCTGCCGGCGGTGAGAAGCGACCGGGCTGCGCGCTCTTTTCTTGAGTACTCGTCCCAGTAACGATGTAGCTTGGAAGTAGCGGTGACGGAGCCGTGCCTCTGCATCCTCGATACTTCTTCTCTGTATACAAGCTCGGCCGTCATGGTCACAAGTCGGGCCTCCTTGTGAAGCAGCCCGCAGAGGAGATAGAATGGAAGGTTGGCTAAAAATAAAAAAGAAGCATAATATTGTTAAAATATTTTTATATGGACCAAAAACATTCACAGCGTATTTTAAATTATACAATTGATAATTAGCATTTAAGACAATATTTTTATGCTCTCAGTGATTTAGACGCTAGCGCCAGGCTTCTGTGTGTTGTAAATTACACAATTAGTCATAATCATTTAAGACAATATTTTTATTCTTACCCTTTTTCCCTCTGTGGTTCAGACGATAATGCCAACCTTCCACGTCGATACAGTTTCAATGTTCAAAAATTGCGTTTATTTTCCGACAGATTTGGGATGTGTAGAATTGTTGTAAATTAACCGTATCAGAAACAGTCATTCACAGCGGCAGGGAATAATTCACGCCTTTAGAATATTATCAACGCAAACTAAAACCAAACACGCCGTGAGTATTAGCAGTATTCCTAGCGGACATTTTAATCCCCAAATAAGAAAAGCTTAATCAAGAGATTTAATCTTTCACACCTTGATTGTTCTGAAAGAGACAACAGTGAAGCCATGCGTTAATCTCTTCTTTGTTAGAGTAAACCCCTCGCCAAAATGTTGAAAACTGTTAACATCAAATACACGCGTTTCTTATTTTTCATATTCAAATATAAACACAAAATATGTCAAAAGTTCTTGTTGTGAGAAAAAAGGAATGTTCATAACTTCTTCTTTCTGAGAAAAATAGCGGCCTTCAGATTTAGTTTTTGTGTGTTTTTTTTATTTTGTCATTGTAAACAGTCTTCGACATTTTGTCATGTTCAGCAATCATAAACACTTTTACAATCCACAACCTTTAGGTAAAAACAATGTTTACTTGTCAAAATATCAACAACAAATAACAAACAAACAGAACGGCTAAATTACAAAATAACTGTTGCGAAAGACACAGATGCACAGTTTTATAATCATCATTAAAAAGATTCTTTTAAAACCCCTATTTACGTTTTTTTAGGGATCAAATATTGTAAAAGTTGGCGTTCTAAAAGATCATCAAATACACCTTTTAAATTTCTCAATTGACCTGAGCACAGCTCGTGAAGTTATCACAGCGGGTTCGCCGCGCCAGATACATAGGACTGTGACCTACATAGGAACATTAGTACAGGCGGCCGCCGAAGCCTTGGGGCCGCCTGCGCCTGAGACCCCATCGATCGGTGGGTAAAGTTTGGACAATGATGAAAATTTCCTATCTGCCGTCTCTTGCGTTTTTACCGTCTTTTACGTTTTCACTGAACTATCGAGTTGTACGACAACAGTGCATGTTCCAGGTTTGCTGCAAATGGCTAGTTCTATATTTTAAGTCAACTCGCCGCATGCGCCGAATCGGTTGAAATTCTCAAACAATTTGCATGTTAAGCATGTGGTTTAAAACAATTAAGCATGTTATTTAAAATATACCGAAATATCTACTCGCATGTAATGATGTTTGACATACGCAGCACAAGCTTTGTACTTTTCAAAAATTCCCAAAGTGACCAACTCTAACATTGAGCTTCCTGTCACACTTCTGATTGACCTCAGTTGACCGTTGCTCATCAATGTTCGGTAGAGATCAATACGTTGTATTTCCATCTCCACTCTCGCAAGATTTCTGGGCCCTGTGTTAAATGAATGGGGAATTGTACAGAAAACTGTTGATAGGCTATAAGATCAAAACATTTCTTTCGATTTTACCTGAGATATTAAAAATGAAAATGTAAAGATATAAATAACTCAATAAAACCTATCGAAATTATCTGTAAATAGATCTGTTTCATTGTTTGTATTGCTTTGCATTATAACGAGAAGGAGGCTGTCCCACTCGTACCACCAAATGCACCTCCACTTTAAAGAGTTCTAGGGGGATTCAATAGAACGTATTGGCGTAAATTTTGCATCTACCCGTATTACTATTAATTGTGTAATACTAATTGTCATTTGTATCTACCCATAATAGTAATAGTAATATGCACTTTGTCCTGCAGCAACAACACAGTAGATTTCACGCTCTGACGTGTTTTTTTTCTATTAAAACATTTGTAAACAACACAAGCTATCGAGTGTCTTTATCAAGTGTAACTGAATTTAATGTTTCAAAACATTGGTATAAATGCTAAAGAAAAGAACATATTATATGTGTAATGTGGCCAATCAGTGAAACTGTTTATAAGAGTAACTGTTAATAATTAATATTCTAACCTTTGAATCTAGAAAACTGCGAAATCAACCAAGAATTACGTAAATACATGTTTGTTAGTTACAATACAATGCCATCAAAATAAAAAAGCTAAAATAAAAGACTATCCACATGTATTTTATAAATTTGTGCTTCTTTGACTTATTTGTATACCAAAATCCCTATTTAATGAAGGGTTAAGTTTTTTAATGAAAAAAGCTTTTTTAATTTTTATTTTCCTCCAATGTTGAATAAATAACAGCCTACCTGTTTCGCCAATATAATTTTCACCACATTCACATATAATCTTATAAATGCTATACTTTTTACAACAATGAGACTCATGTCTTTAACACCAGTTAATAAATTACCAAGATTTCTGTTAAATGAAAAAAAGCCAAATTCTCAGACAGAGGTTTTCTTTATTTACGATGCTTCCTAACTTCACTTTAACCCTATATATATTTATTTATGGACACTAAAACACACGGGCACAGGGAAAATCTTCTTGTCTAAAATAACCACGGAGACAAGTTTCTAATTGTGTTAAAAAGAGGTATATCATTTAGACCTTTATACCCCATCATAAATTGTTATAATAAAGTAAACCTATGATATTTCATTAGGTTGACGACTGACAGGAGCTTGGCCTTAGTCAGTAGAATTTTCTGGAACACTTTGTATTGCATTGACAATGCTTACGCATCTTAAGCTATAGTAAGAATATCGTCAGACTATATATTATGCCCCCCCCCCCCCATACCCTTTCCCAGAAAACCTAGGTAGAAGGCAGACAGGGGAGTTTAGCCCTGACCAGTATGTCTTTCAAACTCTTGTTCTTTTTATAAGCAATGACTGGCCTTTGGGTCAGAGGTCGAGCAAGTTTACTTTGAAGTAGTTTGTATTCTTCTACTATAATCTTGGCCATAGCGATGCTAGCTTTGTTATACTGAAACACAAATGGTATTATAGTTTTTTCACGACATCTTCCGGGGTCCAAGTTCAAACCCAAAGGATAAATAGTTTGTAATGTTTGAATCCAAAAACTTTCCCTTTCCAAACGTTTGTGCTTCGTATCTGCAGCGGAAGTGAGAAATGGGATTTTCTCAATAGGCATGATTTCAAAATGGTCCTTGACCGAATGACCTTGAGTATTGAAATGTTGTGCCACGGGTACATCATGTTTAAGTCTTATGCTAGATAAATGGTTGTCTGCTCTTTGTCGTAGAGAATTCTGAGTTTCTCCGACGTACTGTTTGCGACATTTTTTGCACGTGATTACATACACGATATTAGAGGAGTCACAATTAAGATTCTCTGCCATTTGATATTTGTTAACCCTATATATATTTATGAACACTAGGAGCTTAGCCTTGGTCAGTAGAATGTTCTGGAATCCTTTAATAATACATTGACAATGCTTATGCATCTTAACTATGGTAAGAACATCGGTAGAATGGGACCCCCCCCCCCCCCCCCCCCCCCCCCGCCACACAGAAAAACAACAAACAAAACAGTTATAAACTCTATCTCATAACCTACAATTAACAAACAATACGGTTATAATCTCCATCTCGCAACCTACAATTAACAAAATATGATAGTGTTATGGTTTCTAGTTTTGTTGTCCTATCTTCAGGAGAACCATGTTTCCACTTATCTTTCTTTGATTGATTAATAACATGTATTAATAAAACATTTATTTTTGCTTGCATTGACCGCTTCCCACAAACTGCGAAAAGTGAATGCGGCATTTGCAACAATCCATATTTACGTTTGAATAAATATTTAACTTTGCATTTGAGTTTTCAAATTAAAGATAGCTTTCTTTAGTGCAGTAGGCTTCCCTTGCGATGACTGTCTGTTGTTCATCCAGGCTACACTATAGACTTCTTTGAGTGGCATTTAGAAGTTGGTGGTATAACAAGTCAACGAGTTACTGATGGATAACAACTTCTTAAATAAATTCTAAATAAATAAATTAAGAAGTTGTTATCCATAAGTAACTCGTTGACTTGTTACACTACATACTTTGACACAGAATTCTTGATGTCTTCAAACATTGCCACTCAGCGAATTTACACCATGATCTATAACAACCATCTTTGAGTTTTACCTTGTTATTGTATGTACATTTAGCTAATTTAAAAACTGATTTTGTAGCCTACTTCTTGATAAAAATGACGAACAATGGGCTAATTCTGATTCAACGAAATTTTTGCTTTATTTGGCAACTCATATCACCTTAAATATTGCGGGTGTATAGGCGTGCTGAGAGGTTCCATTCGTGTATCCAAGGAGAAGGCAGCTTTAAATAATTCATAAGATTCTCATCGATATGAGCGTTCTGAAACCAAAAATTCTGTGTGATTGGAGTTAAATAAAAAAAAGAATGTGTAAAATTTGTAAGCCACACTAATATCGTTTGTATTCTGCGACTTAACAATAAAGATTTTGGCACCTCATACCACTTTAATAATTGATCAGCATGGTTACTTGCCACCATGTGGCGGGTCATTTGACTGTTATTCGCTGTAAGCATGTCAATGTCAGTCAATGGACGATAACAAGGTTTTTAGGTCTGTAAGAAATACCGAGAAAATGGTTCAAGCCATTACAAAGTATTCTTGGTGCGCTCTTGGACTTGTTGCTATAAGAAAAGGACCGGCAAGCGAAACTGGTTGAGTAAGATCAGCCGCATTTGCGGCTATTGTGTTGTACAATTTCACTCAATATGCTAAAAATTACTACACGAAAATAGGCGAGAATAAAGTGTTGTTTTATCCGTTAATTTAGTATATTTAAATATACCTTAAACTGGGGTAACTTTGAACGGCGGGGTATCTTTGAACAGCCAAAGATGAAAATCTAAATTTTCGCTATTTGGTAATAAATACTAAGAAAATTGGTAATAATTATGTTTTAGCCTTTTCAATGGTGATTATAACATAATTATTACCACTTTTCTAGTATTTGTTACAAAATAGATTTTCTTCTTTGACTGTTCAAAGATACCCCCACCGCTCAAAGTTACCCCAGTTTATGTACACTAATACACTGTATACTAATTAAATGCGCACTAGAAGGAAAATGGATGGGTCTGTAATATGGATTTGAATAGCCCGAATAATCAAGCTCTGCATGGTGCTGAGAATCTAAAACACTCCATGACGTACATGTATTTATGATCACTAAAACACACGGGCACAGGGAAAATCTTTTTGTATAAAATAACCATGTATACGAGTTTCTAATTGTGTCAAAAAGAGGTATATCATTTAGACCTTTAAACCCCATAAATTGTAACGAACCAAACCTATGATATTTCATTAGGTTGACGACTGACAGCAGCTTAGCCTTGGTCAGTAGAATTGTCTGGAAGCCTTTTGTAACACATTGGCAACGGGGTACATGCATGTGTGGTAATATAGAAATAAAGAAAAAACACACCGAGAAGATTTCTCGGCTAGGATTTGAATAGAGTTTGAGAAGGGATAGATTTTAGAGATGGGGGGGGGTGTGGGGGGGGGGGGGGGGGCTGTTTATGACATTTACCACCGTCGTAAGTCCAATGCAAGACCTAACGGTCATGGCAACATATACCTTCAGCATTACCTTACGTCAGGCGCAAACTTACTTCGGGCGTAAGTGTGTAGAGAAACACCCCTCCCCCCCCCCCCCCTTTCCCCTTTTTCATTCTTGAGATACTTAACAGTGTAGAGTGACAAAATGGGCGGTATAAAAATATAATATACCTTATGAAAATATAGCTATGCATTTTTATTTTTTTTAGGTAGACCTTGGCCAATATGACGATGAACCTACACAACACTAAAAGATGTTCGGATTTCGAATCTACATGTAAGCTTGAAAGGGAAGCCGGGGTTCACAGAATCATTAACATGTCTAGAACATCCACAAGAAGTTTTAAGGACTTAAGGTCATTTGAATAGTTTGAATATAATTGACGGAATTTATTCAACCACGATGGATCTAAACTCTTTATGGACAACTATTTGGCTGTTAATTTGTCTACTTGAATGTGCAACAGTTGCCCATAACCCTTCTGTCTCGTTTTACCTGGATTTATACCCAACTGGGGAATACTGGATACAGTTTCCACGGAAACGGGAAAGCGAATGTATCTACGAAGAAAACGAAGACGTTATGACGTGCATGAGTGACTACGATTACAAATATGTTACCAATGTCTGGATAACGAAACCAAGTGATGTGAAATATGTCAAAGTTAACTGTAGAATCCAAGACTTTTTCTTTGTGAATCGATACGTCTGTTTCTGCACCAACAGTGATCTATCCAATAGACATTCGGAACCCCGTTATCAGGTCTGCCAACTTCGAGACCTTAAAAGTGGAAATTTCAAAACGTTAGGCCAACTTCAGGTTCTAGACCTCTCAGGCAACTATATATCTGATGTGCACAAAGATAGCTTGATAGGTTTGCAGAGCCTTAATTATATTTCCCTCAGTGGGAACCCCTTCACCTTTCTCCCTGACGGAATTTTATGTGGCTTGACAAAGGTACGATTTGTTCATCTTTCTTCTACAGGGCTATCAGTTGTACCAAAGCTGTATGAAAACTGCGCCAATCAGTCAGAGCCCAGCTCTGTAGAATACTTGTTTATGAGTCGAGGACGGATAACAACCGTCCCGCGAGGTGTTTTTGCAAAAATGAATAACTTATTGTGGCTCGATCTTTCGACAAACTATCTAACAAATCTCACTGAGGGTGCGTTTGATGGTGCATCTGCTCTGCGAGTTTTAAGTCTCAGTCATAACCATTTGGATTACCCTCTTCCAGATCTATGTGCGGCCTTACCTCAACTAGAAGTTCTGGGTTTACAAAGCTGTGGGTTTATCGCTTGGGATCATAACCGATTCAGGACTTGTCAGACATTAGAAAAACTTGATCTGTCACACAACCAAATTGCTGAAGTTGAGGGTGATTTCTCGACAACTGCCCAACTAACTAAACTGAATCTCTCCAGGAACAAGCTCAACAAGGTTGAACCCGGATTCTCCTTAGCAAATCTTTCGAATCTCATCTCTGTCGACTTATCACAGAATCTTCTTGGGGAAATCTACAATAACTTTCTTTGGGGCTCTCACAATTTGACCCATTTGAATCTCAGCAGAAATGTCCTTTCGGAGAAAAATCTTGACCTGAACGGACTGCTGGAAACAAACTTCTTTGTCCAATCTCTGGACATTTCCCACAACAACATATCAGTCTTGCCATCAGCATTTTTTCCTAGCCTCTCAAACCTAGAATTTCTGGACATTTCTTATAATGAAATTTCTGAGATTCACCCTGATGCCTTTTCTAACATGCAAGGACCTAGGACGTTACTGCTGAGGAACAACCACATTCAAACCGTTTATAATAATACTCTTGCCAGACTTATTAATTTGGAAATTCTCGACTTATCTCAAAACGAAATCTCATCAATGGACATTGAATCTCTACCGGTATCTTTAGTGGAAGCTAACTTCAATCACAACCTGCTCTATGACCTGCCAACAGCATTCCGTGTTAAAAATTTCACGGATTTGACGAATTTGTATCTGAGTAAAAACCGTCTCAGTTCCTTGGACAGAAACTGTTTCTTAGGGTTCACTTCCCTTAGGCTGCTTGATCTAAGCTGGAACGAAATTTCTGCGTTCGATTCTGAAACTTTTCGACACTTGGACGCCCTAGAAGAATTGAAATTACAGGGGAATCAACTTATTTTACCAGTTAGTGGACAACGGTATTCATTTTACGGCGCAACAAATTTGTTAACATTGAATCTGGCTTTTAATCAAATCACTGACTTTGTTGGATTTTTCTACAGCGTTAAGTATCACTTGACTAAACTACAAACATTGAACATGACTGGAAATAACATGTTTGAAATAAGTCAAGCTCAGACCTCTGATCTACTGATGGAATTGCAGACTCTGATCCTAGACGATTGTAATTTGAGTTACGTCGACGCTCAAGCATTTTATGGTCTTCCAAAACTAACCAAGGTATTTTTGAGGAACAACAAACTAAGACATTTCCCGCCATTTTACGTGAATCGTTCGGTAGAATTTGATGTCACAGGGAATCCGGTCGAGTGTTCTTGTCACATGGTGTGGCTTTCCAAGAATTTCTGGCAGGAGTACGGCATTCAAATCATGGTAGCTTTGTATCACGTGAACACTTGTCGAAATCTTCTGACTGACTCCTTTATTCCGATACAGAATATTCATGAAAAGGACTATCTGTGTGAAACGCAGCTTTCGTGTCCAAACCAATGTGCTTGTTTCGCGCCTTTCGACAACGGTTTGCCCAGAGTCATTAAGTGTCAGGGTGGCTTGCATAAATTACCTCGACTCACGTCCGCGATCGCCACCAGACTATATCTGGATGGCAATGATTTTGAAAATGTAGGCGACAAAATTGTGCCATTTGAGCACAAAAGCACTTTCGATACTGTCGAATTCTATCTGAACGGAAGCCACATTCTTGGTTTGGCCTCTGACTTTTTCAAAAATCACCCTCTTCTGGAAAAGATTCATTTGGAAAACAATCAAATTTCCTCTTTACCAGAAACTCTATTCAGTAATATTGTACTATTAAAAGAGCTGTACTTGTCTCAGAACTTCATCTCGGTTCTTTATCCCGATACCTTCAAGTCGTTACAGGCTTTAAACATTTTGGACCTCCGTTCAAATAGGCTGCATTCCATTTCTTCACACGTTGCTGACGTTTTGTCAGATACTGTTCCTCTAAGACAGATCTATTTAAGTGGGAATCCATGGAAATGCTCTTGTTCGACATTATCTTTTCGAAATTGGTTGGCTGCTCACATTTCCGTAGTTCCAGATTGGAAAAGAGTCACGTGCGGTGGAACCAGTGTCGTCGAACATCTCCCGAAAACTTTCGAATGCAAGCGATACTTGCGCAGAGTGTACATCGATCACAGTTCTAAAGGCCTTATTATCGGACTGTTACTTTTGGCTGTATTCCTAGTTGTCACTGGGACATTTATATTCAAAATTCGCAAGACTCTTAAAGCGTTGATTTTCGCTAAGTTTCGTTGGGCTATTCGCAGATCTCCTTGGGATGTTGGTAAAAACTATGACGCTTATGTCATTTACAATATTTACAACCGGGATGGTGAGGCGGAAAATTGGGTGTCCCAAGTCCTTGTACCAAAATTGGAAAACAGAGATAAGCCTTACCGACTTTTCCTCCCAGAGCGTGACGTCATGCCAGGAGAAAGCATTGTGGACAGTTCCAGTCAGAACATAGCGGACTGTCGTCGCACAATCGTGTGCGTGTCAGAATCGTTCTTAACAAGCCAATGGTGTAACAGAACTTTCCAACTTGCTTATCAACACGCGCTTCAGAACAAGAAACATAAGCTCATCATCCTGTTCTACGGGCGGGTCAAATTGAGTGACCTCGACCCAGTTTTGAAAGTATTTGTGATGATGGGTGATTATCTAAAAGTCGACTCGAAATTCTTTTGGCCCAGACTCTATTTTGAACTCCCCAATCCGAGGTCCTCTCATGACCCACTTCATGAAAATGACGTAGGAGTAACGGAAACCGACGTCATCTTGCAAAATGCCGTGGCCTCCGATGGCTTTGGTTATCTCAATAACAGTCATGTCTAAATATTGTTTATTTCTATGAGACGGTGGGTTCTTTGGCTTAAATCACAATTTTACATTTTTTTTTTAGAAATGTATAAATATAGTAGGCCTTGTCACCGAAGTTGATGGGTTTCATGCAGGGTTAAACAAGAGCTGTTTCTCAAATGATATAGACCCTTTCGGCTTAAGGATTGACGCTTGACGTAAGTTGAATGAGCTAACGGATACGTCAACACGTATACCGAGGCTCAACATTACGTTTCAACTAGTCAGAAAATTACGTCGATAGTTATTAGTAAATGTTTTGAGAAACTGCATCCTCTTTCATGAAGGTTTCATGCAGTGGTCATAGCAACGTATCTCTACAGTATGGGTTGCCATGAGTTACGTAAAACTTTGCGAAGACAGGCTTTGGGCCATATAACAAAACCACCCAAAAATAACCCTAAAATAGGAACATATATGTCACAAATGTTATTTACCAGACTTGTTTTGATGCAATAATTCACTGTCAACTTTAGGACGGAAAGTGGAAGCCCTCTTCAGACAAATAAGAATAACCCTTCCATCAATTAAATCAAATGAATTCGACCCGAAACATTACAATCAACCAATCATCAAGTATAGTGGATTTTCCGTAAAACTGGGGCCGGTTGCACATAAATGTATTCAGCTTGTCCGACTTAGCTACGGTGGCGACACAAATAAACTTTCTTATGACGTCACATAGTTACGTTAGACTTACATTGTAAATACGTCAAGGGATTTATGGCGTCACCTAGTTAATACACTTTGTGCAACCAGCCCCGCCCATTTCATCTTATAATCCACATATCATTGTCTTCCACATTTTTGCTACAATGTTGTCGTGTGCCAAAATCAAAACTTCCATTTTCTTAGATTGACGGATATTATTTTCTGATCGTCTTGCGCAACTTTTAAGTTACTCTTTATCTCACGCAGTATATGCACACGTATTAATGACACTTCTTTGGATTGTGGGCGTGGCCTACTTTTGAATATTATAATTTTTGTGACATCTACCAATACCCATGTTCCAAATTGAAAAGTATAATTTCTCTACGTTATACCTTGTATATTGTTGTTGATTGATTTTAGGGTATATTTATTATTTTCATTTTAAATTGTATGTCTCATTTTACTCTGACATTCCATTTTAGCCTTTCACATATCAACTATATTATTTTAACAAATGCTTGTTTTCCATTTTTTTATTATTATTATTAGATATTTGATATTTTATATACTGCAGCAATTCCAATTTTTGTCCCTTTTTTTTAAAAAAGTTTTTTGATTTGTTATGTTTCTTTCTCGGCAATTTAAAACCAATTTTTTTACCAACACAACTTTGTCTGTATTTTTTTGTTTTTGCTGAATACATATCTAAAATTCAACGAAACAGTAATTTACTTCCAAATTTATGTGTTGCGTTATATGGTAGGATATTTTTTTTAATATAAATTAATAATTTAACGCTATCAAGTTGCACGAGGTACCTAAATGTTGATCTTTCTCCGGGAAAAACAAATTTTTTAGATTATCGGCTGTTTTTCTCAATGAGTTGTAATTAGTGCTCTTTTAATGTTGCCAATCTCCAGAATGTACGTTAACGTAGGCCTTTCAACTAACTTAGGACTAGATTAAATGAATGTTCGTTGTGGTTATTTAATTTTGTACAGTTTTCGGACACTATTTCGTTTCGTACAGGCTACAGAGTGTATGAATTTTATCATTCAAACCGGAATAATTTAGTTTTTTAATGAATTTCAAACGCCGTGATTGTTGTGATAATCAGAATTTGTGAACTTTTTTTGGCCCTATCTTCCATAGAGTTGTACAACTTTTTGGGTAAAATAGCGAACAACTTATGTTCTCTGTTGCAACAAAAATATCCGAAATGACTTTATATCTGTATGTATTAACGCCTCTTCCAGGAGTCTATAAAAAACTGTAAATATGTTATTTTAATGTTACTTCGAAGAATTTTCAATTGATATTAAAAAGGTTGTGACTGTTTTAGAATTAGAGTTACTAGGAACATGGAGTAACGTGACAAATCCTCAAATTTCCTGTCACCGGCGTTGTCATTACGCATGTGGGGAGCCTTTATTGTTCGAATGTGACGCTCATTTCTGACTTTCTAGAACAAAAAACGTCAATCGAAGTGACGTCGGCAAAAAACGCTGTCACTGTATTTCGCGAAATTTCTCGGGGAAACTCTTAGTCCCTATTCGGCGGGGGTTTCTTTGTTAATGTTCATGTGCCAGTGTGAGAAAGGAATATTGAATCTTGATTCTGACAATCATTGTGACTTATTTCGTCTACCTCTTTGTTCAAATGTTAGTGTCTTACGTATACTTAAACTGACAGCGTTGTGCTTTAATATGTAAATATTTGTTATTTCTCATACACTTGTTCTCGTGAGTTTCTTGAACGTGGTGTTAAACTTCAATCAACCAATCTTTTGAATATTGTATAGCAACACAGCCAGAAATATGGTGTTGGACCATCACCAAATTTTGGTAACAGTGGAAAGAGTTCAATTCATCACCATTAAGTGATAGACTGTGTCCGTATTCATGCCAAATTCCGCAAGACAGTTTACCTATCTGAACAATGTAAACCAAGGTTCATTTATTTTTAAGGAAAAATATTTACATTTTTATCCACGAGTTAACTGAAATCTTAACTTGTGTAAACTCAATATGTCTTTGATATATACATTCCATATATTTAAAGGTTCAATTTATTTAGCCACTTTGTTGTCTTTAAAATTTAAAAGTCGCTGACTAATCCCGGGCCACTATATTGTTTGCGAATAGTTGTAGAGAGCCTTCCTGCAAACCATCGGGGACTCGAGTCCAACTTGATCAAACCTAAGTTCCTTAAGTTCCGCTCACACAGTGCGATTTATCGTACCGACTTGTAGCATGCGATAAAAATGGATGTATTTGATTGGTTGACAAACCGTGTCAACCAATTAAAAGCATCCATTTTAATCGCATGCTACAAGTCTGTACGATAAATCGCACTGTGTGAGCGGACCTTTAGTTTAACATGTATCTTTTACGCCAGGGGCCGGTTGCACAAAGCTGTATTAGGCGTAAGTCAAGTCTAGATACAGCTCGTCACAAAGGAATTTTATTGTGATGTTGCCTAGACGTTGCCTCAAATTCCTGTGTGACGAGCCGTATTTAAGCCTGACTTAAGCTTAATACCGCTTTGTGCAACAGCGTAAACTTTTACGTAACTACCAAAGCAAAGTATTTTCGCAGTGTGGATTGTCATGGTATGCAGTTACGTAAAAAAATTACGCCACGCCGCTTTGTGAACCAGGCCCAGGGAAATAAAACAAGAGTGTAAAGTTGAAGAGCAAATCAATCAACCTATCACCCCAACGATCAAAATAGTCTAATCTAACTATGTATTACATAATATCTTAAAGATATTAAGAGATAACATTTTACAAATGTGTATGTTGTTAAAGTTATTATTGTCTTCCAATTTAGGATTATTCACTTTTTTGATTAAATATATTTCAAGAAGTGCACTTTATAACCTTGTTGATTCCTTATTGTATTTGATTTAGCCATAAGCGTCCACAGAATTTAACATTACAGGGGCTCGTTCTACTAAGCTGGCGTAAGTCGCGCCAGTTGCAAACGCGTGTTAAATGATAGGAACTTGCGCATGGTCGCAAGTCTGGCGGCGCAACTCTATGCTGTAAACCAATGCGTAACTTTGGGCCGGCTTAGAGCCCCTGGTCGTCTTGCCTTGTGACAAGACGTTTTGATTGACTGTGGGTTTGGTGACAGCGTTAATCTGTCAGCTCAACACGAGCCTTCCATCGATGGTTTCTCATCCTACTCCCTCCAAATAAAATTTAAAAAAAAATCTCAGTAGGATTTTCACTCGATAGCTACGTATGTGGAAGAGCTGTCAAGTACTCTTCGAAGGTCGGGGATTTTCTCTGGACAAAGAACCCAGTTAACTCTCCCTCTGAACAAGGCAACTCTGCCAATATAAGTGAAATAATCTACAGTACAGCGTAAAACATGTCAATCAATTATACTAAGAGAAAGGCTTGGGACGTTTTAGGAAGCCTTCGCAAAGTGCGACCAATCGCAGTTGCCATGGCGTATCTCTTCACTACGGTATCCAGTGGCAACTAAGCTTCGTTTGAGATGAGACTCCTTCTGAAACTATAGCCTAAAGTCACAAGACAATTAAAACATGGCGGCCATTTTTCTCGTCTGTCTTCACCCAGTAGGAATAGACCCAAAGCTTAATGACGTCACTCGAAAACATATTATGTGAAGGAGCGACAATGTTTGAAGTGACCGCTTTGTTAAAGTGGCATCAGCTGCCAAAATTCACACTTTTGTCATAATTTCTGACCGTCACGACAGTAAGAGGGGTTGAAGGCCATAGAAAAACTAAATGATTGGTGTTGTATTTGTCCTGCACGAACCGAAAACGTCTTCGAAAAGTAAACAAAATTTAAATAACCGGGACCACCATTCATTCATTCTAAGCCGAAGTTAGTTCAAAACAACACTTTATCGTACATTTTAGAGACTAGAAGCACTAAAAAGCTTCTGAATTATATGTCAGAAGAAAAAAAGCCAATAATTTTAGCATTCTGTGTTAACGTCAAAATATCAACATTTCGGCAGCTCGTGCCACTTTAAGCACCTGTATAGGTTTTCTGTGCAGATTAATCGCCATGCGCTGTTCTATCCCTCTTATGTCGTCATTAGGGAATCGGTCTATTCCGTACCTACTTAAATAGCCCTTTGCAGTAGCATTCGACAGGCCAGGGGTTCGTTTCACAAAGCTGTCGCATCACAGACGAAGCATAGTTGCCACTGGATACCATAGTGAAGAGATACAACGTCATGGCAACGGCGATCGATCGCACTGTGTGACTGCTTCGTGAAACGGCCCCTTGACCCACAATAAATTGAAACCACAGCTAGATTTAAATGAAAGGAAACGCAATCTTTCGGTTGCTTTTAATTTCTATTCAATACGTAATAATCAACATTCATTTTCAATCTGAAGAATTGCCCTATCAGCAATCTTTATCAATTAGTAAACGCATCAAAAGCAGAACCGAAGTTAAGTCGTAACAATTAATGGCTGATTTATATCTTAGGGGCTTCTTGTCCGTATTTCTGATGTGCGAATTCCGTGTAGTTTTTCTTCAATTTCTTATAGTCGCTGTAACTCATCTTCAACCCCAGAGGACCGGCAGCTTTACAAAATTTCCTGTATGCTGAAAATAAAAATAGGAATAAATGAATTGCGATGAGTTGGGCTTTTAGTCCGCGAGATTGAGTGCATGTGTAGCTTAAAGGATTTATGAACAGCTTTTGGAAATATTCTCTAATTTGCGTTAGGTGTGTTGTAGAACATGTACTTTAAAAGTCTGACCAAAAAGAAAATTAAATTTCGATCGCAGCACATACAAAATTCAAACTACGTTTACCGATCTACAATGCTTACGAAAGTTAATTATCTAAGAGACTTATGACGTCAAACACGACCTCCGTTGTGTACGTACCCTCAGAGCGATGACGTAATAAACGATTTCTGTTGTCTCAGTACGTCTTCGTGGCAGTTTGTACACCTCGAAGGTCGTGTATGACGTCATTTTTCCGAGCAGTTACGAAAAATACGGAAAATATGCATATTTCCTCCCCGTTCGTTTTTTGACTACCAGGGAACTAACGCGCAGGTTGTTTCGTTTCAACTGATAATTTTCAAATATATATTTAGTCAATAAACAAGCACAAACCAGCTTTAAATCTTGTTCATATCTCCTTTAAGACTGTTTCCTGTCCCTCGATAGACCATTTCGGCTTAGAATGACGTTTTTTTTGACGTTGTTCGAATTGCATGGCATTGGCGTCATTTCTCTGTTGCGAGCGCTGTGACACGCCTCTTTTACATTCTGTCATAGACGAAATGAACACGATCCCGACATCAGATTGATCCAATGCTAAATTTAGCGTCATTTTGTCATACAATAATGCTGCTGCGCAAGCGTCAATCTTTAAAGGATTTATGAACAGCTTTTGGAAATATTCTCTAATTTGCTTTAGGTGTGTTGTAAAACATGTACTTTAAAAGTCTGACCAAAAAGAAAATTAAATTTCGGTCGCAGCACATACAAAATTCAAGCTACGTTTACCGATCTACAATGCTTACGAAAGTTAATTATCTCAGAGACTTATGACGTCAAACACGACCTCCGTTGTGTACGTACCCTCAGAGCGATGACGTAATAAACGATTTCTGTTGTCTCAGTACGTCTTCGTGGCAGTTTGTACCAATGAACTATATGCGTGGAATGGACACGTCTCATTGGCTGGTTTGGATCTGGCTTTGTAAAATGTGCCGCCATTGACAGTTGATAAGCGCGTGCAGAACAAATCTGGATTCGAAACATATCAAGCACCACGTGACCTCCGTTCCACGCATATAGTTCATTGGTTTGTACACATCGAAGGTCGTGTATGACGTCATTTTTCCGAGCAGTTACGAAAAATACGGAAAATATGCATATTTCCTCCCCGTTCGTTTTTTGACTACCAGGGAACTAACGCGAAGGTTGTTTCGTTTCAACTGATAATTTTCAAATATATATTTAGTCAATAAACAAGCACAAACCAGCTTTAAATCTTGTTCATATCTCCTTTAAGCCGAAAGGGTCTATATATGTTGCAAGAAGGCTTCTAGAGCAACTAAGGGATAAGAGTCTGCTTGATTTCACAACAACCCTGACAACACAAAGGCCTTAGTCAAATAATATTGAGTGCGCCACAAAACACATTATATATGCATATTCACAGCTCTATCATACATACAAATTAATTCAAATATGGTGGTATTGAAAATTTTAATTGTAAAACCAGATTAAAGTTAGCTTACTTGGGTCTCTGCATCGTATGCGGTCTCCACACGATTGGCAGTTCGCGGCACAGCTATTGCACGCCGAACGTACCGCGGTCTTGCAAACGCAGCAGCACGTGAAAAATATACAGCTTGCGACACACAGAAATCCGACCGTTTTAATTCCTTGTTGATGCCAGTCGTCCAGAAATCTCTCAATATCCGTCTTTTCGTACTACAGAGGCCAACAAAAAATGAAAAGTTTCTTTAGTTTTTGGGAAAAAAACATATTACATTTTGGCGGGAATGGACTTAAATATATTAATTAAGATTTTTTTGAATATATCTTTTTTTTTTAAAAACGATCTTAACTTCCCAGTGATTGATTAAAAGTTCGATTCTAATTGTTGTTAATTTATGTCTGTTTTTATTATGTTTAAATATGATGCTTAAAAGAAAGAAAACTCAGGGAGTGATTGATTGATTGATTGATTGATTGATTGATTCATTAATGCACCCAAGATTATTTCACTTATATGGCGGCGTTGCCAGGTGGCGAATAGTATGTCTGATTTTGTATACAAAAAATATTCAGTATTTCGCTAAACTTAGCGTAAAAAACTAAACCCGGCTATAGAAAATGTAGTGTAAAATGGGCCAATTATGAATAGTAAAATTATTTGTAAAAACACTTTAAAATGGCGGCGCTTCCGGGAAAATAGCGAAACTTCCGGGAGATCAGGACCCTTACTGAAATACGATATGCAATGTCAGTTTGGTTTTACATATCTTTGTCGACTTAAAGCTCACACATTTTGATGATTTAAAAACAATTGTGAAGCTTGTTATGAAACGTTAAATGTAAAATTAACCAACTCACGTCGTCATAGCCTTCATATTCGTATTCCCAGTCATATTCGTCATCATACATAAATCTTTTCCGTCTCTTTTTGGGTCTTGCCTTTAAAAATATTCCGTCGTTTTTGTGCTCATTTCTCCTTGCCATGGCTAATTTAGAGGCCCTTTTGTTCCTTTCTCCCATATCAAATAGCATATAGGTTGTTGTTGGCTGGTAGTTATTTGTCCACGGTACCGAAGGTTTTGGTAAAGTTGTCTCCCATGTACGTTTTTCGCTGCTAGTTGTTTCCCCTTGTATCAAAACCGGAACTCTTCGCCTGTTATGGACCGCATCTTCAAATAGCGACCAATCAGAGGGTTTTCTTAGCTCAGATTTCGATGGTTTGCCGCTAGATTTTCTCACACTTTTCTTTGTGCCAGCAACAATCCCTGGTGCTTCTTTAAAAAGAGGTATTTTTCGATGATCTTTTCTTCGGATTCGACTTTGTTTCTTGAAATTTCTTATATTCTGGTTGAATTTGGTGATAGACTTTTTCTTTCCTTGGTTCAGATTTAGGTCAGGCAGCCCATGATTGACCTTTGGAGAGAATTCCACATCTGTAAGATGGCTGATTGGATCTGCAATTTAAGAAGGACAATTCAAATGACTTGCTTGTGTGATGGAGACTCATTTGTGGGAGTCTGTTCTGATAAAGCGTTCGTACCTATAGCTACTGAGTACTCATGTCCGGGATTCTCACACCTTCGGGATCGAGATTTGCCCAAGATGCTAGATCTTCTTGACCTCGGTATTCGCATTGTATATTAGAATAATATTTTGATTTTTGTTATAAAAAAGGCGTAAAATGGCAAAACATACTTTTTATGAATGCTGTAATTGTGAAAATCTAGAAGAAAAGAAATCTGGAGTTTTTAACAACATGGCGGAGTCAATGAGGATTACACAAGGAGTCAAAATCTCAACAAAGATTGGGCTTTTAGAAGTCCACAGTTTTGAAACAATCTTCGAAGCAGCTTTGCTGAAATTTTAAATAATATAAACTCATTCGTAGCGCTGTTTAAACATATTTACACCTGATCTCACTTATTTTTCGGTCATTGCTAGGTTTCCTTATTGAAACGGCTTCCGTTGGTAGCCTATAGATATCGGCGTAAATAGAAAATTTGTATTTGAGCACAAACCAGTTAGTAGCTTATTATCTTAGCAACGCGAAACATATGAAATACTACGAAATTTGACGTAAGCAGAATATATTATTGGCCCGACATTTTTCAAGGTTGTCGAACCACCCGGTACTTTATCAGCCTTATTTTTGTGGGAGTTTTTTTTCTCAAATAAACTTGTTGAATTTTTCATCAACCCACTATTTTACAAACGAATGGAACAGCATTTTCGGCATGATAGGCCTAAAGTTTTCCTTCAAGTGAATACCAACCATACCAACCGAAGATGCATGCGGGCAAAATTCAAATAGCCGGAAGTTTGGGTATCTTTTAGGGGTTTTAGTTGTTTACGAATTAAATCGAAGACTGGTATCAGAGAAAAGCTCTTGTTTTGTACTTTATGATAAAAATGCCGACAAATTATGTTTAAACGAAACAGCCCATGCCACTTTAAGTTTTAAGCGATGGGCAGTGGGCTGTTTCTCAACACAATGTTGAAGGTAACGTAATGTTGAAGGTATATGTTTCCCTGGCAGTTGCATTGGACTGAGTTGGTCGTAAACGTTTTGAGAAACGATCTATACACCTTTGTCAGATTATCTCGCTTCACTTCATCTAAGAAAACCGTATAATTGTAAAAGTTCCCATACTTACAGCTTGAAATCTGTGATAGTTGACACATTATATACATCCATAACAAAAGTTGATCCATATCTCGTCTCCATCGAGACGTTGTTTGACAAACCTATGACAACCGGCAGTATTGTGACGCCATTTACTTAAATAGTGACGTTATGACAGATTGGTTATTACGTCATAGTTCGGTAGCCAATGGAAACCAATCATCTTGTGACTTCAATCGACCACAAATACAAATACAAATACACCCTTTTGGCTTAAGAATTGACGTTTGCGCAGTAGCCTCGGTGTATGGCAAAATGATGCTGCATTGAGTTTTGAATCAATCTGACGTTGACATGGGGCTCATTTCGTCTTTGACGCAAAACGATAGAGGCATATCACGGCGCCTTCAACAGAGAAATGACGTTGCTGCCATCGATTCGAACAACGTCATGGAAAAGATTTTCAAGGTTGGAAAAATTTGTTATGAAAACCGACATTTTCGACTTAAAGTGGCACGAGTTGACAAAATTCGGACTTGTTATTAAATTCCGATTGTCGACAGAATTTGAGAGTGGAAGAAGCGTAAACAAGTGAAGGATTAACGATAACATGAAAAAATATTGGTACAGCGAGTAGCCGTACCAACCGAAGATGTGTGCTGGCAAAATTCCAATAGCCCAAAGTTTGAGCGCAGTTTAAGAGTTTTAGTCGTTTACGGAACTACCTTAACGCACAAATCCAAGACTGGTATGAGAGAAAAGCTTTTGTTTTGTACTTTTTGATAAAAATGACAACCACTTAGACTATGTTTCAACGAAACTGTCGCTATAATTGGCAGCCCATGCCACTTTGAGTTTAAACGATGGACATTGGGCTGGGCCTAGTGTGATCTTAACTACCATGGCAACCCATGTTGACGGTATACGTTGCCATTGGTAATTAAGATCATCTTAAGCTAAGATCGCTTTGTGAAACTGGGCCCAGCTTCTTAACACACTAACACCGTCGTAACTTTCCATCTGGCCGTAACGTAATGTTGAAGGCATATTTTTCCCTGACAGTTGCATTGGACTTGGTCGGTTGTAAACGTTTTGAGAAACAGCACCCTGCTCTATATAGGCCTACACAGCTTTGGCAGTTACTGTTACTTCATTTCATCCAAGAAAACCGTATTATTGCAAAATTCGCCATACTTACAACTTGAAATCTGTGATAGTTGACACATTATATACATCCATAACAAAAGTTGATCCATATCTCGTCTCCATCGAGACGTTGTTTGACAAACCAATGACAACCGGCACTATTGTGACGTCATTTACTGAAATAGGGAAGTTATGACATATTGGTTATTACGTCATAGTTCGGTAGCCAATAGACCCTTTCGGCGTGTTTATGACGTTGTTCGAATTGTGTGGCATTGACGTCATCTCTCTGTTGCGGTCGCTGTGACACGCCTCTTTTGCCTTACGTCATAGACGAAATGAACACGATTCTGACGTTCGATTGATCCAAAAACTCCTTTATTCCAATAAAACTATCAGTCCAATCTTGATCAAACTCAACATACATCATCACCCTATGGTCTAGTTGTGCATCGTACATTTTCATCTCATTTGCATTTTCAATATGGCCGCCAGGAAGCAATGTCGTTTTTTAACCGAATTTGAAAATGAAAATTATTCCAAGAAAACTACTAACCTGATCTTAACCAAACATGACACACATCATCCCCCTAAGTTCTAGCTGTGCACCGTACATTATGATCTCATTAGCATATTGAAGATGGCTACCAGGTGGCATTGTTGTTTTCAACCAAAATTTCAAGGGGAGCTTACTCTGTAATTCACAATTTGATTTTCCTCAACAATAGTTATCTCCTTGGAATAAGATTTTTTTATGTAGGCCCCAATTCCTATATCCAGTTATTGCTGTAACAATCTTTAATATGAATAGATGAACGCGGGCTCTTGTTAATTATCTTCGGGCTTTCCTCCTCCGGTAAACCTACAACGCAACCATGTGAGTGAAATAATCCTGAACGCGGCGTAAAACAGCAACTAATCAATCTGTCGGACCGAAAGTTAAAGGTGAAGAATTAAGCGGTGCCAACACAGTTGTAAAAAAAATCGACCAAAAACGAAAATGCAATTTTTGGCTCAAATTCTACAAAAAGCGTTCAAGAGTCATGTATCATATGAAATAGGAAGATAGTTTCGATTGATGACGGAAATATATGCATTTATTCAATCGCCTGTTATTTGGCGTATACATATAGGGACCTTTCAGGAAGATTATTTCGTTTCAACATGAAGTCTTGATAAATATATATAACGTCGATTAATACCTTTTAGAAATTACAATTAGATGTTCAGAAAGAACAAAGTATTTGTACTTACATACCAGACAATTCCCTACTGCTTGTAAAATATATAGGCTCTGTCGGCTCGAGTGACGGTCCCGCAGTCTGACGCCCCGGTTTCCTCCCACAATAAAACTGGCAGCGACGCCATATAAGTGAAATAATCTTGAGCGCGGCGTTAAACACCAAACAGACAAACAAACTCTCACCTTCTGGATGGAATCACACCCCGACTAAATACCCCATCACCGTATGTGGAAGAATTGCCAGGTACTCGCCGAAGGTCGGTGGTTTCCTCCGGGCAATGATCCCAGTTTCCTCCGCCACTTAAGCTGGTAACGCCACCATATAAGTGAAATAATCTTGTGCGGCGTAAAACATCAATCCATCAATCTTTTGGTCTAAGATGTAGGTGAGGCCGCATTTCACAACCTGTCCGTCCATTCACCCACTGTGAGATAACCAAAGTAAGTTTATTTTTAGACAAACATTTTTTCTGTTTTGCAGATCCTAAAGTTTTTATTTGTTTCATTTACAACAGATAGAAAAGTATATTAGCAGGATATAGTTTCAACGCAAACGATTTGCAATATAGTGTCTTTGTTATTCCATGCTTACAGCCTTGAGGGGTTCGGTATTTCGTATTTTCTCTAGTTCTTCCCTTGAATCCTCTTCCATTCGCTTGCTATCGGCTAGAGTCATGTCGTGCCACTCGTCAGTCGTACAAAACATTTTGCGATGCAAATTAACTTGGTATCTTCGAATAGTTTTGCTTATAATTCTCTCTACTTTCTCCTGAAGTCCAAACCATTCAAAATTTATGGTAAATCTCTTATAGCAGCACATGACTTGGTCAGCAGAGTCAATCCAGTCGGCAGTCAGAGGACCGTATCCCGCTTTGGCAGAGGTGTATTTCGTAGGGTCTTCTTGTTCAGTGTAGTCCTTCGGGTCAACGCGTACGTCGGCGATGTTAATCTTTTCAACAACCCTGTCTTTTAAGTCATCTTCGCTGTCGTTAAAAACGTTATCATTGAGGCCTCGGTCGTTAAGAACACATTGCGTCTCCGTCACAACGTAAAACTTATCTTTCATGTATGGATTGCTCCATATGGTGGTCGTGTGAGGGAATCCATTGTACGATTCTTCCGTACATTCCAAGGACCCTTTCGGAGCTAGCAATCTGATAAAGCGCGGCACCTGATCAGTTAAATGAAATACTTTGTGTGAATACTCAACGGGGCCAACAGGTTTTCTTGGAAAGGGTTTCTCGTCACCCGTCTTTAGTTCCCGAGGTTCGTTTTGAATTACAATCTCTACTCCGTTGCCTCCGCCGGTGATGGATTTATTAAACTGAACAGTGGCGAATCGATGAGCTCTTTCATACATGGACAGATCCATCGGCATAACGATTCTGTACTCATAGATCTTCATAGCGAAATTCCTAAAACAACAAACAGACAATCATTATATTAGTGAATTATTATATAACGGGCACTGGTGACCCGGAAAGAAATTCCTGTTCAGGATGAGAATCGAACTCACGACATAGGGTTACAGGGCAGTCGGAACACACTTCGGCTATCTTCGCTCGCTACCGGTCGGCTTTGAGACGCAAATCACCGTATTTTTGGGCTGAATACAAATGGCGTCGAAAGTATATATCGAAATACTTTACTACAGACGGAAAAATAAAATAAATATTGTAGTAAATTTATCAAAGTCTGAAATCGTCTAGAAAGATATTTTTATATTAATATTTAGCCCGGTAAAGCACATGCTGTGTAACGCAAAGAAGAGACACAGTTTCGGTACATTTCAGGAATCCTCAAATGCTTCAATTATAAGACTGAAATTTAACAAACCGAGTGTTACGGTCCCTCACATTAACACGGGGATTCGTTTGGAGGGCCCTCGAGAGGATGTGAAAATTGTACGTTTTACGGCTACCTTTTTGGTCGCCACATTCAAAATGACCAGGGTCCTGTCTTACGAAGCTGGCGTAAGTTACGTCGGACGTAAATCTGTGTTAAAACTATAGAGCCCTAGACGCAACCAGTCAATGTTGTAGGCCAATGCGCTTCTTTATACGCCACCTTTGTAAGACAGAGTCCTACAGTCTATCAGAGGGTATTTCACGCACGGAAATCCCCGAAGTTATCAGACTGGGTTACAGGCAATCGTATTCTCGCGAAATCTCCTTTAGACGTGGCTAAGATAGACCTCGTACGACTTTACCGGACATAGGGCAGGGATTTTCGCGTGCGATCTAGGTTAACATTTTTAAAAGCTATCAGATAAATATAAAAATCCTGACATCACGCTGTACGTGAATATATATTTTGAATTTAAGAAAACGCTAAAACTAGTAACGAAAACGTAAAGTCAATTTCACGAAATAGTCCCATTTTGTTGATAACGGGCAAAATGGCGACGTTCCCTGTCGATCCGATTCACTTTGAACTGGCCATTGTGATAGGTTCCACGGGCGTTTCCAATAGCTGCTAGGGTTTAAATGTGCGATGTAACTAACAATAGCTCTAGCTAAGTGTAAGAGAATAATAGAAAAGAAAGTAGATGCGAGCAAATGCCAGGTAAAATTCCACGGTGTTGTTGTATTGTTGAACACTTAAAAGTGTTCAATTGACCTCCTATGTCATGATCATGACATGATCAATTGACCTCCTATGTGAACTCTCCAACCCCATTCCTATGGATATTTCCGATAAAAAATGTCGTTCAATGGTCTTAGAGGTTAAATCTGGCCTTTAGGACTAGGGTAACTTCTAATTTTAGATTGGGTTATGTACATGGTCATCAGTGTCGGTTATATAACAATTCAGTAATTTCCCTCATGACGATTGCAGCTTACAATCAACTAGAATGAGGTAAAAGAATGAAATATATTAATATTCGTATATCTTGTGTGTTCAAATAAAGACATATTTAAGGCTTTAAAAGTTCACATGGATGTAAATTATGACATGGCACAGTGATTTACCGTATGAAAGACACAGACTGTCCGATACATGTCAAAGTGAACCGGACACGGGCAAAGGCAGCCAAGGTTTGTTCCGAAAGGGCATTAGGCGTACGGAAATCCCCGAAGATAACCGAGTGAGTTGAGGTGTGGAGAGTTCGATTTTGACATGCTGCTGATTCGGCTCGGGAGGTTCCTTTTTAGCTGATAGATCGACTAATATAAGTTATATTAATAATTGACTATGGCAAAATACGGACAAATGGTCACACTCATACTAGGCTTAGCTGGGCCAATACTAACAAACTAGGCTAATACGAACAAACAAGATCAATACGGACTGGGCCAATACGAGATCGAACATGGCGACCCCACCGCCATTTTTCTTGAAATGATCAACAGAAAAAAAGAAAATAGCCAATGTACAGTTAAAGAAAAACAAATATTCCGTCTATGTCATTAGATAAATTAAAAAAATTGCATTAATAATAATTTGTAAAAATAAAGAAATATGTTCCTATGTTTTATGTACAGAAGGGGGACAGCTCTTGGTACACTATATCTTGTTTTGTTTTAAAGAAAATAATAGTCAACTTTCCTTGCGAATGTGTTTATAAAAACATTATTATTTTTAAATGATATTAATATTTTATGAAAAATAACATTGATAGCTAATTAATACAATTTTCATTAATCAGGATATTCCCTATTGGCATTGTCACAGGTCTTCGGACAGCCGTATTAGCCTTCGGCCTCGGGACCTGTAACAATGCCAATAGGGATAATTCTGATTAATAACATTACAGTATAGCCAACCTATCGGGGCAATATATTAAAGTGTGTGAACTCTCTAGAAATACATACAGATTAACTTCGATAACAGCTATCAAAGTAATAAGCCCCTTTCGGGTTTGGCGGAAGTCCCACGAGATCACACGAGACCCGTGTTTAGGGGTATAACTTTCACCGATCGGCAGTCCGATTAACATTAGTGCTTATGGAGATCGGTTGTAACCCTGTTGTTATTTCTGTGATTCCCAGCTTACAATCTATACTTTTTATAGAAGTCTTTTTTATGAGACATATCAAGATATATACAAAGCCATTAGATACTTCTTTTTGGCGGACAAAAAAATAATATTATTTCTAACACAAAAATAACACGTCGTAGTTGTGTTTTCACCGTTGGTTTTTGACAACTTCGAAGCGTATCCACGCGATATAAATTATTTTTATTGACAGTCAACTGACAAAAACGAAACTGATAGCTTCTGGTGTGTTTCACAAAAAAAATTGGATTAAAGAAATGATTTATAAATAAAGAATCAAAGACAAAACCACACGATAACCGTCGATCACCATCTACGCTAATGTTAAATGAACCGCTGGTCAGTGAGTGAGTGAGTGAGTGAGTGATTGGGGTTTTACGTCCTGCTCAACAGTATTTCGGTTATATGAAGACGTTGTCTCCTTGTGACAGGGCGGATTTCCACCGCTCTTTTAGGTGCTGTCTCACCGAGACGACTTGCCGAAGACAACCAGCAAGCCCCCTCACCCAGTCACAGTATACTGACACCGGGCCAACCAGTCGCTGCTCTAACTCCTATTGCTGAGCGCCAAGCGAAGCAGTAACAGCTACCACTGTTAAAGTCTTTGGTCTGACTCGACCCGGGCTTGAACCCGGATCTCCCAGGCCTGAAGCGGACGCTCTACCGACTGAGCTATCGGGGCTGGTCTGGTCAGTGAGAGTTATACCCCTAAACTCATTTCTCGCGTGATCTCGCGGGGTTTTACCCAAACTCGAAAGAGGCTTATTACCGCCACAGTCGGAACTCCCTTCGGCTATCTTCGCTCGCTACCGCAATCTCATTCTCGCGAGATCCCCTGCTACTACGTGAACGCGACGGACCTCTCAGGCCGTTACAAGCCATTTGCCTTAGTCTGCTAAGGGGAATCCCCTTTTGCCAGTGCTGCGGACGAATACTCTCACTACAATCACATGACGTAGACATACAAAATTGCATGTTGTACGCTGGCCTGTTCACAATCGCGGAGGGTAGAAATATAGTCCCTGTATTTCCTCAACGTTAATTCAAAACTTAAAGGGGCATGAGCTGCCAAAATGTTGATATTTTGACGTAAACACAGAATGTTGAAATTATCGGCTATTTTTCTCAAGACGTATAATTCAGAAGCTTTTTAATGCGTCTAGTCCCGAAAATGTACGATAAAGTATTGTTTTGAACTAACTTTGGCTTAGAATGAATGAATGGTCGTCCCGGTTATTTAAATTTTGCTACTTTTCGAACACGTTTTCGGTTCGTACAGGGCACATACTGTATGGATTTTCTTCATTCCAACGCCAATCATTTAGTTTTTCGATGGCCTTCAAAGCCTGTTACTGTCGTGACGATCAGAAATTATGAAAAAAGTGTGAATTTCGGCAGCTCATGCCCCTTTAAGGGCGTGTACCAAAAACGAAATACAAGCCAATATGTAGAATCAGGTAAAGATCACGTACAAATCAATTTTGGAAGTAAGTTTGATTACCCAAATTTTGGGTAAAATGGCTTGGAACGGCCTGAGAGGTCCGTCGCAATCACGTAGTAGCAGGGGATCTCGCGAGAATGAGATTGGCCTCGGACAGTCTGCGCTCTTTAAACGGCAAATCACCGTATTTTTGGGCTGAATAAAAATGGCGTCGAAAGTAAATATCAAAATGTTTCACTGCAGACGAAAAAAGAAAATAAAAATAATCATAAATTTATTAAATTCTAATATCATTTAGAAAGATATTTATTTATATATTTTATTTAGCCCGGAAAACCACGTGTTGTAGACAGGCGCAGTTTCGGTACATATCAGCAATCCTCCAATGCTTCCATTATATAACTGATCGAGGCTGAAAATTAACAAACCGAGTGTTTCGGTCCATTACATTATCACGGGGACACTTTTGTGGGGTCCTCAAGAAGATTTGGAAATTGTTCGCTTCGCGGCTTCCTATTTGGTCGCCATATTCAAAATGACCTGCAGTCTATCAGAGGGTATTTCACGCACGTAAATCCCCGAAGTTTCAGAGTGGCCTCGGGCAGTCTGCGCTTTTTATACGGCAAATCACCGTATTTTTGGGCTGAATAAAAATGGCGTCGAAAGTAAATATCAAAATGTTTTACTACCGACGAAAACAGAAAATAAAAATAATTATAAATTTTTTAAATGCTAATATCATTTAGAAAGATATGTGTTAAAGGCACACTTGCCGCGAAAATCAGGAATATTGTTTACATTAAAAAAGAAAGACCGTATTCTGTATTTTTCCCAGACAATATAAGTTAGGAACTTTCTATTTTTACCAAAATTTAAAAGTTTGGACGTCACTTTGTATTTTTAATTTGAATTTGAAAATTTGAATTGTTACGTACCCGGAACGTAAACAAACCGATCTGCCCCCTATTGGCGATTTTATGTTTCAGTCGAGTGAGTGAACTAACGGCACAGTGTAATTTTACGTAGGCCTATTTATCTGAGAAATACAGACGGACGATCGGTTAACATCGACTGGAAAAGCCTGTTTATGTGTAAACCACAGATACAAAGGCCTGAAAGGAGGGTAATCCAACACGAAAGTTGACCGACACTGATCGTTGTTGTTGTAATCAGGCTTCGATTCTTCGTTTGTTTTTCATCCCATTTTTACAGTCTAAATCTAACTAGACATGTTTTATGTGTCCTATGTTTAAGTTTAGTGGTATTAGTCGTAGTAAGCTCATGTAAATTGGTTTTCTTAGCAAATTTAAACAGGCTACGGCGGCAAGTGTGCCTTTAATATATTTTATTTAGCCCGGTAAACCACATGTTGTAGACAGACGCAGTTTCGGTACATATCAGGAATCTTCAAAATACTTCAATTATATAACTGATCGAGGCTGAAGTTAACAAAGCGAGTGTTTCAGCCCCTTACATTGTCACGGGGACACTTTTGTGGGGCCCTCAAGGGGATTTGGGATTTGTGCGCTTCACGGCTACCTATTTGGTCGCCATATTCAAAATGACCTGCAGTCTATCAGAGGGTATTTCACGCACGTAAATCCCCGAAGTTTCAGAGTGATTACCGCCAGTGACCCTCAAGCTAATTAAGACAGACAGAAGAATGTCCTTTCAGTGACTTATCTGTGTCGCCATTTTCTCCACTTTAAGATCACGTGATGTTGCAGCTATTTTTAGATCAATAATAACGTATTTTAATGCTCTCTACCAATGTATGATGGTAGAGTTTAGGTCCAAAAAACATGGTGACAAACTTGAAGTGGAAAAATTGGTTCGGAATATATAGGTCAGTCATGCAGTCATTACTTAGCAAAGCTATTGGCTAAATTGTATCACATGACTACTCTATAAAGCACCTACTTTTTTCACCAATGATTGGATAAAACTAATGAAAAAAATGGTGGAGACATTGTGAATGACCTATGTGGCGTATTCTCTATTGTAACGACACATTCACATTTTAACTATTTGCTTACGAGGAGATAAAACATACATTTGACAGTTGTTTAAGATTGATTGATTGATTGTTTGGTGTTTTACGCCGCGCTCAAGATTATTTCACTTATATGGCGGCGTTGCCAGTTTTATTGTGGGAGGAAACCGGGCTCTGTGCCCGGAGGAAACCCACGACCTTCCGCTGGTAACTGGCAACCATCCCACATAGGTCGTTCGAGTGAAAACCCAGTCAGAAAATTTTCCAATTTTTGGACTGAGTGGGAATCGAACCCGCGACCCATTGGTGGAACAGTTGTTTACGACTTAATCAACTCTACTCTTTCCATCTTAACTATTGTAACGTGAAAATTTTCAACTGACAGCAGAAAAATTGTTAAATCAGCCCCTATTTGAACTGGTTCCAAACTCCTGATAAAATTATTGAATACAGAATCAATAGCCATTTGTTTAACATTGAAATAAAAACGCCATGAGCCAGCTAAGGTAGACGAGCACCATAAAACAATGTTGTTGTTAAACCAATGTCAAGAAATTGCTCTGACAAATTACATAGTCCGGATTTCTGACTTTAAAATAACTTGTTTTTATACTGACGGCAGTGTTATTTTTCAAAATACGGCAGTACATGTAAGTATAAAAAAGTCATTTTTCCGTTAGAAACCAGGACGAGCGTTGACATATCCAGCGATCTTACCTGAGTTCAAACGAACTGTGATGATATTGTAAAGCAGTGCTATGTAGTGTAATGCTGTAATGCTGGTAATAACTGGTCAGTACAGTGCGTTGACGCTCTCCAAACTGGTTTTCTAACTCGTACCATGGGATACGGTTTTCACTACTATAATGGCTTATACAGACTTTGGCAATCTACAGCGGTGGTCACTGATGCGAACATTGCTCTCATAAAGGCAAAATAAAAATAGAAAACTATAGTTTTGAGTAAACGATCTGTTGCATATAAACAGTATGACAGTGTGCAATGGACCAACCACTCTTTTCGCTTTTGTACGTTTATTTCTAAGGAAGTCTATATCAAATATGGTCTCAATGAACATCATAAAATCATCGCAGCAGTTCTTTAGACACGCACACCCACACACGCATACACACACCAAAAGGCCTACTGTTTTCAACTATCCATGTATCAATCTTACCGGCATGGCGAGGCGTTCCCATTGAAAAATGGGTCTACTGTTTTCAAGTATACGTGTATCGATCTGAATCAATCATTGAAAAGAACGTGAACATTCCGACTGTAGTCACATTGCCAATGTGTGTGTGCGTGCGCGCGTGTGCGTTTGTGCATGTGTGTGCGTACGCATGCGCGTGTGTGTGCCTGCGTGCGGGCGGGTGTGTGTCTAAACAAAACTTCTGACTTTATGATGTTCATTTAGACCATATTTGATATCGACTTCCTTAGGAATAAACGTAGAAAAGCGAAAATAGTGGTTGGTCCATTGCACACTGTCACATTTTTTATGTGCAACAGACCGTTTTTTCAATAGCTGGCAGGCCTATAGTTTGCTATTTTAATATGTTTTGTTTTGCCTTTATGAGAGCAATGGTCGCATCAGTGACCACCGTTGTACATTGTCCACTCCAATCAATTCCTATCAAAGCGTGAAAATAAATTATTTATAAGCTAGTGTGTTAGTGAACACCGTATCCCTTAGTGTGATTTAAACAAACCAGTTTGTAGAGCGTCAACGCCCTGGTCAGTTACTACCACCTCTTTCAATACAGAACACTGCCATTGCTTGACATTGATTTAACAGCAATATTGTTTTATAGATGGTTGACTGACGAGAGCCCGTTTGTTACGATGAATATCACTCGAGTCTATTAATTTTCAGAGGCGAGTGACTTTGGAAATTAATAGATGAGAGTGATATTCATTGTAACAAACGGACTCGAGTTGGTTAATCTTTTTCTCACAATATACAAAAATACTGCATTTTATTCTGAAATGCAGCTCTATATCACAGCCATTCTAATGAAGTCAAACCGCTTCACCGCGTTGACATGGAGACTGTATTTATACGCTACACAAGAAAGCAATCGAGATCTCGTGCCATTCTACGAGATCTTCAACTCGAGACATGGCTCGAGAGCCGTCGCACTCCATTTTGCGCATAGTTAACTGCAAGAAATCTACTGAAAATTTTTAATCTATATACTATTTATTTATCTGTTCTATTCTGTTCGCAAACATGTAACCCTATTATAATATGCTGCATTGCAGGTTCTTAGGGCAGAAATACTTGGTAAAAATCAAAAATATATTCGGCACTACATTAGCTTTTAAATACATTCTAAAACAAGATGGCAGCGCCCATGGATGTCAAGGCAAAATATGATATGGACTTCAAGGTATTTCAAGGTATATTATATGTATTAGGAGAATAGCAATCAATATAACAAAACAGGTTGTCGGCGGCTTAAACGTTACCTACCAGAATTATATCGAATATCTCTCTACACAACCGAGTCAACTATCAGTGTCACGTGTCGTTGTTTACAATTTTAAGGCCGTGGACAGCAGTGGTCTCCCTTTGTGTTAAAACATGTCACTCAATCGTTTTAGAGTTGATATCTCAACGAATGGCAGTAGGATCAATCTCTATTTTAGATTGCACAAGAAAGGTCTCTAAAATCAAACAGTTTTGTTGCTCACGAATTCTTAAGAATAAAGAGATAACATATTTATCCTACAAAAGAATGGCACTTCTTAGAATAAAACAAAAATAAACATATCAATAGTTCAATGTCTGCAATCCAACGACGAAGTCAGGTTTTGCTGTGACCTCTAGTAGCTCTACACCGACAGAATTACGATAACTAGGCCAATTCATGTGCTTTGAGAAATCTGCGAGACGCCAGTTTGGGTAGATTGATTGATTGAAAGTTTTAATTATCCCGTGTTAAATTATTGATACAGAGAGTGTAAATACTGTTAGGAGTAAATACGGCTATGGTATATTCATATTCAATCATAATTTGTTAGAAAAACGGAAGTAAGCAGACGAGGTAGTTTGTTTATGTCAAGAAGTATGTCATGTAATTCAAATGCTTTCCTTATATGGAAGTAGCTATGACGTGTTCGTGGGAAAATCATACTATTTTGCATAAATGTAGTCCACTGTGTGTAAACCATAACATGATTGGCTACCGACTCGCATAGTTGTGAGTTATACTGCCAATCACTTGTAATCTAACAATGATGTCTTCAAGTTATTACATAAAAGGAAAACGAACGTATTATCCCTACGCTGAGAATTCAAGCTTGTGTTTTGATTAGTTGAACTTGGAAAATCATGTTTGTTAACCAATCAGCAGTAAGTTGGGCCACAATTTCACTAGTTGATTATGACAAAAATAACACACTGCCTGAGAGTGAAATTATGGGGGGTGTAGTGTGAGAAATGGAGTTAGCTTACCTTAGCTGGCTCATGGCGTTTTTATTTCAATGTTAAACAAATGGCTATTGATTCTGTATTAAATAATTTTATAGGAAGTTATCTTCAAAATTCAAAAGAAATCTTGGAACCAGGCCAAATAGGGGCTAATTTAAAGGGGCATGAGCTGCCAAAATTCACAGTTTTTTCATAAATTCTGATCGTCACGACAGTAAGAGGCTTTGAAGGCTATCGAAAAACTAAATGATTGGCGTTGGAATGAGAAAAATCCATACAGTATGTGGCCTGTATGAACCGAAAACGTGTTCAAAAGTAAACAAAATTTAAATAACCGGGACGACCATTCATTCATTCTAAGCCAAAGTTAGTTTAAAACAGTACTTTATCGTACATTTTCGAGACTTGAAACATTAAAAAGCTTCTGAATTCTACCTCTTGAGAAAAATAGCCAATAATTTCAGCATTCTGTTTTAACGTCAAAATATCAACATTTTAGCAGCTCATGCCACTTCAAAAGAAATCTTGGAACCAGGCCAAATAGGGGCTAATTTAACCATTTTTGTGCTAATAGTTGAGTTTTTACCTAATATATTGCCCCGATAAGTTGGCTATACTATAAGTTATATTAGTCGAGCTATCAGCTGCAGAGGAACCTCCCGTCAAGTCATCGGCATGTCAAAATCGACGTCTCCACACCAGTCGGGACTCCCCTCGGCTATCTTCGCTCGCTACCGGTCGGCTTTGACACGCCTCGGACAGTCTGCGCTTTTAATACGGTAAATCACCGAATTTTTGGGCTAAATAAATATGGCGTCGAAAGTAAATATCAAAATGTTTTACTACAGACGATAACAGAAAATAAAAATAATTATAAATTTATAAAATTCTAATTTCGTTTAGAAAGATATTTGTTTATATATTTTATTTAGCCCGGAAAACCACACGTTGTAGACAGACGCAGTTTCGGTACATATCAGGAATCCTCTAGTGCTTCAATTATATAACTTATCGAGGCTTAAAGTTAACAAACCGAGTGTTTTGGTCCCTTACATTATCACGGGACACTTTTGTGGGGTCCTCAAAGGGATATGGAAATTGTACGCTTCACGGCTACCTATTTGGTCCCCACATTCAAAATGACCTGCAGTCTATCAGAGGGTATTTCACGCACGTAAATCCCCGAAGTTTCAGAGTGAATCGAACTCTCCACACCTCAACTCCCTCGGATATCTTCGGGGATTTCCGTACGCTTAATACCCATTCCAAGCAAAGCCTGGCTGTCTTGACCCGTGTCCGGTCCACTTTGACATGCATCGACAGTCTGTGTCTTTCATACGGTAAATCACCGTGTGATGTCATAATTTACATCCATGTGAACTTTTAAAGCCTTGCATACGTCTTAATTTGAACTGGTGCAAGATATACGAATATTAATATATGTCTTTCTTTTACCTCATTCTAGCTGATTGTAAGCTGCAATCATCATGAGGGAAATCACTGAATTATTATATAACCGACACGGATGACCCGGTAACCCGATGTCGTGAGTTCGATTCTCACCCTGAACATGAATTTTCTCCGGATCACCAGTGAAGTTTATATAATAATTCACTAATATAATGATTGTCTGTTTGTTGTTTTAGGATTTCCGCTATGAAGATCTATGAGTACAGAATCGTTATGCCGATGGATCTGTCCATGTATGAAAGAGCTCATCGATTCGCCACTGTTCAGTTTAATAAATCCATCACCGGCGGAGGCAACGGAGTCCAGATTCTAACTCAGAACGAACCGCAGGAGCTAAAGCCCACGGGTGACGAGAAACCCTTTCCAAGAAAACCTGTTGGTCTCGTAGAGTATTCAAACAATCTATTCCATTTAACTGATCAGGTGCCGCGCCTTATCAGACTGCTAGCTCCGAACAGGATAGAGTAGAGAGTCTTATTAGCCAAAATATTAGAAGATACCAAGTAAGTCTGCATCGCAAAATGTTTTGTACAACTGACGAATGGCACGACATGACTCTAGCCGATATCAAGCGAATGGAAGAAAATTCAAAGGCAGAACTAGAGAGAATGCTAAAAGCCGAACCCCTCAAGCCTGTGAACATGGAATAACAAACACACTATATTGCAAATCGTGTACGTTAAAAATATATCCTGCAAATATACTTTTCTATCTGTTGTAAATCAAACAAATAAAAAACTGTTTACAATCTGTGAAATGGAAAAAATGTTTGTCTAAAAATAAACTTATTTTGGGTATTTCACTGTGACGCCTTCAGGTTTTGTTCTTGGCATGCGGCTCCGCCTATGATCTAGTATGGGCGGCCATCCATGTCAAAAATACAAACTTCGAATCAACAATCAAAGTGCAAATTAACAAGCAAACGCAAACAATCTAAATCAAAATTCAAACCAACGAACGTTAACACAACCTTGAATCTGTCTTCAAACTATCAACGAACGAAACATTTTAAATCAAAAGCCAACTTCAAATCAACGAACAGAAAACTTTTATTCAGAAGCTGTTTGGTTAAAGTGGCATGAGCTGCCGAAATTCACACTTCTGTCATAATTTCTGATCGTCACGACAGTTAGAGGCTTTGAAAGCCATCGAAAAACTAAATAATTGGCGTTGGAATGAGGAAAATCCATACAGTATGTGGCCTATACGAACGGAAAACATGTTCGAAAAGTAAGCAAAATTTAAATAACCGGGACGACCATTCATTCATTCTAAGACAAAGTTAGTTCAAAACAATACTTTAGCATACATTTTTTTAGACTAGAAGCATCTGAATTATACATCTTGTAAAAAATAGCCAATAATTTCAACGTTCTGTTTTTAAGTCAAAATATCAACATAGGGCAGCCCATGCCCATGCCCCTTTAAATCAAGACCTAACTTCAAACCAGAAGCTACTTTCAAATTAACACCAGGCTACGAACGGTGCTCTACTTCTAATCAGAAGCAGGTTCATTAAAGTGAACACTTTAGGTAAAATACAATATACTTCACCTTAAAGACAATATCTACCTGGTCCCAAACATGGTTTATTTATTTTTTTTATGACTTTTCTACAAGAAGCTTTGGTTAATTATTCTCAGATGTCTGGTGACTGGATGTCACTGAACCATGTGCACACCTTACAACTTGCAATATGATTGGTTTATTTGACTTAAATACACCAATAGCAGGTTAGCATACCAGGTGTGCACATGTTTCAGTAACATCCAGTCACCAGACATCTGAGAATAATTAACCATAGCTTCTTGTAGAAAAGTCATAAAAAATAAATAAATCATGTTTTGGGACCAGGTAGATATTGTCTTTAAGATGAAGTATATTGTATTTTACCTAAAGTGTTCTCTTTAAATCAAAAGCTAACTTCGAATTAACTCCAGGGGAAGATGATTTAAAAAGACAACTTTCCTGTGCACCGATAACCGATGACCATCGACACTGAACGAATGATTCAGCATTTGGTTTAAATAAATTTATTTTAAACAAGAGCGCTATAAGCCGAAGATTTTGTCAGTTGTTACCCGTTATCTATCTTAAAGTTATCATTGTTAGCGTATCACACCATGCTGTAGATTTATAATTTAAGGGCTGCTCCGTGGTTCAGTAGGTAGAGCCTTGGACGCTCAATCAGAACAGCCTTCCGCCAATGGGTCGCGAGGTCGAATCCCACTCAGTCCCAACAAAAAAAATGGAAAATTTTCTGACTGGGTACGTCCCGAATGAAGATCGTCAAATATATCCTGACTGACTACAAAGTGGGAGAGGAAACAGCCGTAAACATTCATGTAAAGATGGCACTCAAAAGGGGGGTAGTCAGCGGAACGTTGAAACAAGTTAAGGGAACGGGTCATTCAAACTGGGTTTGAGAAAGAATGCTTTCTAGCCAAGAAAGCATCAGCCAAAGAAAAGAAGCCAGCAGCAAAGAAAACTACAACTAAGAATCCTGCCGCCAAGAAACCAGCCTCTAAGAAAAACACGAAACCTAAAACACCAACGAAGAAAACGGTCAAGAAACCAGAAACCAAGATGTCGACCCCGACGAAAAAGGCTGCAGTTAAGAAACCGGCCAAGAAACCAGCTGCTTAGCAAACTACCAAGAAAGCAACAAAGAAAATGGCTAAGAAGTAAACGTTTCTTCTACTCTCCCAGCTCTTCATTTCAAATACCCTTTTCAAGGCCAACCAAATCTATCAAAAATGTTTCTTTTATATTGCACACACAAAAAGTATTGCTTTTATTTAGATAGGATAACCATACTGGTTTTTAAAACATATGATTGTTGATGGTTTAATAGTAACAGAAATATCGAAACTTAAACATGTGACTTAATGGCATTTGTCAAAATGTTTATTTTCCAATATTGCCTAAACCTAAGCGTTGCAATCCAAGTAGGAATGTAGCAACAAATTACGCAAGTAACAACGTTAGACGCAAATTTTAATCAATATTGTACACATTTTATTACACCATCATATTGTATGATTCAACATAACCAGACGTTGTAAGTCCTATAGCCACATCCTAAAGTTTTTCCTATATCCTTTTAAGTAATAGTTATCTTTTAACCAGCGTCCAGCATTCTTAATTGTGTTACTTATGCCTCATAGGGAAAAATCGGTTTTTGTGCTTGTGTCACCCGTTAAGTAACATGTGAGCGTCCCTAACTGAAGCGGCTGTTTGAAGGGGTGGCTCTCCCTTTTGTATATCAGAAAACCTGTTCCCATTTCCCCCTCTTGTTACGGAGTACAAATAAGATATTCTACAAATTCATTTGAATTTTCTCTTACTAAATTTTTTTAACATTTAGTTTTGTAAACGGTTCCCAGTGAAGCATTATTTGAAACCAACCCGGTCGGGTATCAAGTAAATTTATTATAAAGCTCGTTTTATGGAAAGGTATACATTGTAGATGACATACACAAGATTTCTGCGTTAAATGTTTACTACAGGATGTTTACTATATATAGACTTTGGTTATTTTGATTGATGGATTGGTTGATGTTTCATTTCGCACTCAAGATTTTTTCACTTGTATCGCGGTGTAGCCAGGTATCTTTGTCTTGCAACTTTTCCACATACGGGGATCGAGTGTAAAATCCACTGAGAAATTGTTTCATTTTTGGTTTGAGTGGGATTTGAACATGCAAAACATGGGGAAGGCGACGGACTAAGGGACTATCACTCTAACCGACTGAGCCACTAAGACCCCCCCCCCCCCCCGCCTTTGGTTAAACGGAGCTTCTTATCCGCAAATTGCCCTTCCAGAGATTGGTGCGTGAAATCGCCCAGGATTACAAGACGGACCTTCGATTCCAGAGCTCTGCCGTGATGGCCCTTCAAGAGGCCAGTGAATCTTACTTGGTGGGTCTGTTCGAGGACACCAACTTGTGTGCCATCCACGCCAAGAGAGTCACCATTATGCCCAAAGATATCCAACTGGCCAGACGTATCCGAGGAGAACGTGCTTAAACGGGGTTTAGATAAAGAGGCGTCTTGCGATAAACCCTTGCAACACGCCGTAGATACAAACATGTGTTAGACCTATCCGAACCCTTACTATGGGCTTAAGTCTAAATAAACAAGGGTCTTAAGACAGATCTTTGTGGCATGCCATAATTATAATGTTGTTCCAGATTGACTCAACATTTTTTTTTAAGCTTGGATAAATAACTTGTGCTGGATAAGTCCGAAACCTTACTATAAAACGTATTTTAATCTAAATAAACAAGTGTCTTAAGACATATCCTTGTGGCACCCCATAAAGATAATGTTTTTCTAGAGTGAAAAATCTCAGGTAGACTAATGTGGCACGCCATAATTATAATGTGCTAGATTGAACTAAAAAGCTTATTAATTTTCCATAAATTATTAAACAAGGGCTTTAAACTAGATCTGGAAAAAACAAGGGTCATAAGACAGATCATTGTGACACACCATAATTATATTGTTGTGCTAGACTGAGTTGAAGAACTAATATGAAGATTCAGAAGTTAGATTGATTGATGTTTTGCGCCGAACTCAAGATTATTTTACTAATATGGTGGCGTTGTCAGGTTTAATTTGGGAAGAAACTGGGCTCATTGTCCTCTGGTAACTCTTCCACATACAGCGTGGCAGCTCATGTCACTGAAAAATATAAATTGTCCACAACAATTTCTTTTCTATTTACTTTATTTCCGACCGTTAATTGCTTTTTCATCAATATTTTAATTTCATATTATACTAAAAATATTTTAAAAATGATAGACCAGATTTAAATCCTATTGATTTTATCTATGTCGTAGAAAAATATTTGAAGTATTGCTGCCCCCACCCCTCAAGTCTCCCCTTATGGAGTTCCCGCGCAATAGTCTCATAACGGATATTTACTACTCTAAGCATTTAAATTTTGTGTATGTTTTTTACTGTGGTGATCATTAGACAACTTTCTCGATTTGTATCGTGGCTTTTTTTAGAAACCTCCAGAAAGGGGCAAAGTGTTGGAAAGAAGTGACGATTACTACTTTGTTACACCTAAATTTACGCATTCAGAGTGTAATATTTCCTAAATTTGTCCGTATAAGTGCATGAAAAGAAGACAGTATTATATCATAATATCTTGCTACCATTTGGTTCAATTTTCAGTTAAATCCAAGGTAAATTGTGTAAGTTATAGATGTTTTATTAAAGGTTTTACACACAATCTTCTTGCTATTTACTGTACTCCATGCTTGGCTGGTCATATGCTTTCGCCGACGTCCGCGCGTTTCCTCTATATTCCAGCATTTCGATCCGAGTTCTCATTCCAGATTCGAGACACACTTAGATCAATCGTATCCAAGCAAAGTTACCAAAGACTCTACAATGGCAGATTCTACAGCAGCTCCCAAGACGAAGGTGGTCAAGAAACCAGCGGAACATCCCAAATACATCGACATGATTGTAGCAGCGATCAAAAGTCTCAGCGAGAGAACAGGGTCGTCCCGAATGAAGATCGTCCAATATATCCTGACTAACTACAAAGTTGGAGAGGACACGACCGTAAACACCCATGTAAAGATGGCCCTCAAAAGGGGTGTAGTCAGCGGAGTGTTGAAACAAGTTAAGGGAACGGGAGCCTCTGGGTCATTCAAACTGGGAGAAGCGGCCACGAAAGCACCGGCCAAGGAAAAGAAGCCAGCTGCAAAGAAAGCGACACCCAAGAAACCTGCAGCCAAGAAACCAACCGCTAAGAAAATCAAAAAACCTAAAACACCAACTAAGAAAGTGGCCAAGAAGCCAGCCACCAAGAAGTCTACTCCTAAGGAAAAGCCAGCAGCGAAGAAACCGGCTACAAAGAAACCGGTCAAGAAACCAGCTGCTAAGAAAACTCCTAAGAAAGCAGTAAAGAAGTAAAGGTTCAACTGATCTCTGAGTTCTTCATACCAAAGGCCCTTTTCAGGGCCAACCAAATCTACCGAGAATATTTCTTTGATATTGCACACATAAAATGTATTGATTTTATCTAGATATGGAAAACATCTTAGATATAAAAAATATCAGATTGTTGGTGGCTTAAGAGTAAACCAAAAGTGCATCAATTGTCGATTCTCTAAGTTATGACTTTTATGAAATGAATGGCTTTCGTTTGCGTAAGTTTCGATACTTTTAAATTGGCAACGATTTCCAAGAGTTTATATCTCGGTGAAATAATATAAGTTACCTGTCGTTTGATAGTCTCATTAAATCTAATATATGAGAGAACTTTAATTTTTTCCGTTCTACAAAATGTACGTTCAACTACTATTCGTGAAGATTTGGCCAGCTCATAGTGATTAACTTAATCGGAATATTTCTTAGAACCTGTCTAGAAAGTCAAAATGCAGAGAGAAGAACAAAATAAGCTAAAGGTATCATGCAGTATTCAAATGCAACGTGTTTCCTCGTCTTAGGTTTAAACCGAAGCGTCACAATTTAAGCAGAAAGGGAGATTAGTAAGCCTACCACTAATAACTTTAACACTTTACATGAGTTATCTAACTCAAACATAAGACCAAATATTATTCGACACCTTATACATAAGGTGAAGAATTACTTGATACGATGTAAGAACTACATGGAAACGTCGTCACCGAATAAACCAAGAAGTTGTTATCCATAAGTAATTCTTTGCCTTATTGTAACCTTTCAACTTCTAAACTCCATTGAAAGACATTATATTCCGCCATCATATATTATGATTCAACATAAGCAGACTACTTATCACTACTCCATGGCAAACGTATATTGGTATTGTAGGCCATAGAGTTTGGATATTCCCAACTAAACCAGACGTTGCAATTATTCCTATATGCTTCCAAGTAAAAATATCATTTGAACAAGTTATCGTTTAACCAGGGATCTAATTGTCCAAGTTGCGTTTTTATGTTCCATCTGTGAAAACCCGTTCCTTTGCACGTGTCACTCGTTATGTAACAGTTGAGCGTCCCTCAGTGGACCGGCTGTATGGAAGTCTCGCTGTCAGATGTATTGTCGTATAGCTTTCCCATATGATTACTCTACGTACCTGTGGCTTTATGTATTGTCTGGCATGGGGGGGGGGGGGTAGTCCAGGTTTCTGACTCCAAAATAACTGTTTATTATACTTACAGCCGTATTTGTGAATCATTGCAATCAAAAAGCCTGGTTAGACTTTTATTTTAGACTTTATTTGATGAAGTTAAAAAAAATTGAATTAAAGAACTTTTACACAGACCGATTACTGTATACATAATGATTTTGTGTATAGCTAGAAATTTGGCTGGCTGGGGGGTGGGGGGGGGGGGCGTCTCCGTTTTGTGTATTGGACAACCAGTTCTCATGTTCCCTTTTAACAACGTTTTATGTCTTTTCAGAGAGTAGAAATAAAACAGATATATTGATAACGTCGAGTCGCTGTAAATAACCCGCTGTAGTATAGAAATAAATATATTTTATGCTAGCACATAACATATTTCTGCTTTAAATGTACATGTTGTTCTGCATATTTACAAAATAACAATGTTTAGCAAAAATTAGCAATATCGTATCAAACACCTATTTGTTTTTGTAGGTTTTCGCCGAGTAACCCGACATTGTAATTTCGCCCGACAGTAATGATAATATACACCCAAGATTGTGGTAGAAAAGTTTATAAGAAAATTACCAACAGCTCTTTGTGTAAACAGGTATATTTATCTTAAAAGACGTATATATTGTATTTTAGCTCAGGTTCACTAAGGCGCCTCTTTGTCAAGATTGTTTTTTGTAAGTTTTATTTAATGCAAAGCGATAATGTTAAAATTATAAAATAATTTAAAAAAACCCACATAAAACCACGACAATAATAATATTGGCATGAATTGTCAATTAAAAGATCAATATTTTTCTTTCATACAAAGTCCAAGACGCATGAGCTATTCTTCCAAGTAGGTACTGGTTAATTTCAGAAGCATCAAACAAATAAGGACGATGTTTTGAAATTGCGCGAATACGCATTTCCACAGGATTCTAGGTTATGACAGCCTTACCCCGCCGCCAAAACCAGCCAATTGAAACTCAGACTGTATGACCAATGAAAATGTAGAACATGTTGTCCAATGGCTGTATCAGCGCCAAAAAATTCAACCAATCAATGTGTGTTCACCGAACCGTGACGATTCTTTAAAATAGGCTGTAATGTTTTTAATGGCATTCACTTGTAGTCTACTTCAAGGCAGCAGACAGATAATCTACAATGGCTCGTACTAAGCAGACCGCTCGCAAATCTACAGGAGGAAAAGCTCCTCGTAAACAGTTGGCAACCAAGGCAGCAAGAAAGAGCGCCCCAGCCACTGGGGGTGTGAAGAAACCTCACCGATACAGGCCTGGAACAGTTGCTCTTCGTGAAATCCGTCGTTACCAGAAATCCACAGAGCTTCTCATCCGCAAATTGCCCTTCCAGAGATTAGTCCGTGAAATCGCCCAGGATTTCAAGACAGACCTTCGATTCCAGAGCTCTGCCGTGATGGCTCTTCAAGAGGCCAGTGAATCTTACTTGGTGGGTCTGTTCGAGGACACCAACTTGTGTGCCATCCACGCCAAGAGAGTCACCATTATGCCCAAAGATATCCAACTGGCCAGACGTATCCGAGGAGAACGTGCTTAAACGGGGTTGTCATTCACCCATTCCAACGGCCCTTTTCAGGGCCAACCAAGTCCTTCGAAAAAGTTATTTTGTTTGCACTAACATATTAAACTCGGTATCAAAAATTAATTATAGCGTTGCACCCTAAGCTAACATAAACCTTTACATACGTCTTTGTGGCACGCCGTAATTATAAAGCTGTGTGCTAACTAGTTGATACGGGAACCCTAGTATGAATATATCAAAGCAGACCAAGCAATCGTTATTACAACGATGTGCTAGATTTAAACGTAACACTGATATGCAGTTTACATCAGTATACAAAACATAAAACGGGTCTAAACAAAAATCCTTAATTGTGGATTCACTGAGCAATGAGCGTGGCAAGCGACCGATTGAGCTGTGTGCTGGCTATATTTTATGGGGACCCTAGTATGAACGTATCTAAACAGGTCTAGAAATATTCAGCTAGTGGCTCATTGACTGCACACTTATCCGTGAAAACAAATACACATCCCACTTATTCTACAGGGTTGTGTCCGTTCTAATATGTATTTTACATACGTTTAGATAATGAACAGTCTTGCGGCAGACCCTTGCCACACGCCGAAGATATATCCTTGTGCTAGATCTATCAAAACCCCTACTATGAGCTTAAGTCTAAATAAACAAGGGTCTTGAGACAGATCTTTGTGGCACGCCATAATTATAATGTTGTTCCAGACTGATTCAGCGTTTTGTTTTAAAGCTGAGATAAATTTGAAAAAAAAAAACAAAGGTCTTAGTATAGATTCTACCCCTCCTGCATATGTGTGCCGTGTGCAAATATACATGTTAAGTAGAGATGATTTTTCAAACAACATCGAGTCTGCAGTGCAACATCGGCTGGTAGGTTTACCTCCCCCGGAAGAAGTGATATTTTGCTTGTTATCATACAAAATGAAGGATTTAACCTGATAATGTTGTGAGTGTGGTTATATTCTGTCCTTTTATATTGAAAACTGGGCTGTCATGAACGTATACAGTCATCAAAGGGTTGATTTCACAACACAGCGTCGTCAGCAACCCAGCCTGTCAAAGCGGTAGCCATGGTGACATTATGTCATTCTGCTTCAAAATATCTGGGTCAACCGTTGCACGTGACCAAAGCTTATCGTTGATTGGTTAAAAGTTCTCACTCTGTCCCGAGGGAGGGAAAAGAAACGGCAATCAACAACAGGTCACTTTTTCCTCATTTTTCTCAATTATCGGGGTAGAATCGACTTTAATACCTTCGTCTTGGTGTTTATTGCATAACCCGATACCGCTGAACGTTGGTTCGCACCTCATCAAACCCCTCGAATGCTGCGCATTCTCGTGGTTTGACTCGGTACGAACCAACGTTCAGCGGTATCGGGTTACGCAATAAACACCGCTACGGCGGTATTAAACCCTTAATCATTGTGGCAAGCCTTAGTTATAACCTTTTGCTGGATTGGTCCGAAACCCTACTATCAAGTCTAGATAAACAAGTGTCTTAAGACAGCTCCTTGTGGCACCCCGTCATGATAATGTTTTCCAAGATTGACTCAAAATTTTGATATAAAACCTTTGACAAAAAAAATTTAAAAAATATAATAGACCATTGTGACACGCCATAAATATAATGTTGTGGTAGATTGAGTCCAAAAGCTTATATTAAATTTTCATAAGTTAGTTAACAGGGGCCTTAATATAGATCGGGAAAAGAACAAGGGCCATAAGAAAGATCATTGTGGAACGCCCTAATTCTAATATTGGGCTAGACTGAGTTGAAGAGCTAAAATGAAGTTTTCACAAGTTAGATTGATTTATAGACTTATGTTTTACGCCGCACTCACGATTATTTTACTTATATGGCGGCGTTGTCAGGTTTAACGTAGGAGGAAACCAGGCTCATTGCCCGGAGGAAACCCCCGATCTTCGGCGAGTACCTGGCAACTCTTCCACATACAGCGATGGAGTGACAAATCCACTCAGAAATTTTTCAATAGATATTTGGTCTGAGCTGGATTCAAACCCTTACTGAGGGACGATCCCTCTGACCGACTGAGCCACCGAGGCCCCAACATAAGTTAGAAAATACAGGCTTACAATAGATCCTTGTGGCACGCCATATATATAACTTTGCTCCAGATTGAATCGAAACCCAAATATGCAGTTTACCTAAGCAAGAGTCTTTTGATAGATCATTGTTGCACGCCATAATTATAACGTTGTGCTAAACTGAAAAAAACTGATATCAAATAACGTAGTAACTGTAAAGAAACTCCGTAAATATTCATGGTATATTCTCAATATTTCAACTTTACTTAAGTCATCATTATTTCCCCCCTTTTAAAGAATGTTTTTGTTGTCAAAACAACAACGGAGTTCGAAGTTAATCGAAAAAAGTATGTTTAAAAGTAATGTGGAAAAAAACATTAACATGGCATCGATTTTTCAAAAAACGATTTTTTTCTATTGGCTTTAATTCCGACCGTTCTGTGTTTTTTCATCAATATTTTAATTTAATATTTTAAAAATGATAAACCAGATTTAAATCCTACTTATCTTATCTATGTCGTAGAAAAATATTTGAAGTATAGCTGCCCCTACCCCTCAAGTCTCCCCTTCTGGAGTTCCCGCGCAGTGGTCTCTTTACTGCAGCTCACCCCTTTTCAACATGCGTGATATAAGGAATATTTACTGCTATAAGCAGTTAAATTTTTTGTATCTTTTCTGACTGTGGTGATCATTAGACAACTTTATCGATTTGTATCTTGACTTCTTTTAGAAACCTCTAGAAAGGGGCAAAATGTTGGAAAGAAGTGACGATTAATACTTTGTTACACCTAAATTTACGCATTCAGAGTGTAGTATTTCCTAATCTGTCCGTATAAGTGCATGAAAAGAAAACAGTATTGTATCGTAATATCTAGCTTACATTTGGTCCAATTTTCAGTTAAATCCAAGTTAAATTGTGTAAGTTATAGATGTTTTATTAAAGGTTTTACACACAATCTTCTTGCTATTTACCGTACTCCATGCTTGGCTGGTGAGATGCTTTCGCCGACGTCCGCGCGCTTCTTCTTTATTCCAGCTTTAGCTCTGAGTTCTCATTCCAGATTCCAGACACACTTAGATCAATTGTATCCCAGCAACGTTACCAAAGTCTCTACAATGGCAGATTCTACAGCAGCTCCCAAGAAGAATGTAGTCAAGAAACCAGCGGAACATCCCAAATACATCGACATGATTGTAGCAGCGATCAAAAGTCTCAGCGAGAAAACAGGGTCGTCCCGAATGAAGATCGTCAAATATATCCTGACTAACTACAAAGTTGGAGAGGACACAACCGTAAACACCCATGTTAAGTTGGCCCTCAAAAGAGGTGTAGTCAGCGGAGTGTTGAAACAAGTTAAGGGAACGGGAGCCTCTGGATCATTCAAAGTGGGAGAAGCGGCCAAGAAAGCACCGGCCAAAGAAAAGAAGCCAGCGGCAAAGAAAACGACACCCAAGAAACCTGCAGCCAAGAAACCAACCGCTAAGAAAGTCAAGAAACCTAAAACACCAACTAAGAAAGCGGCTAAGAAGCCAGCCACCAAAAAGTCGACTCCTAAGAAAAAGCCTGCAGCTAAAAAACTGGCTACAAAGAAACCGGTCAAGAAACCAGCTGCCAAGAAAACTCCCAAGAAAGCAGTAAAGAAGTAAAAGGTTTCAACTGATCTCTGAATTCTTCATTCCAAAGGCCCTTTTCAGGGCCAACCAAACCTACCGAGAATATTTCTTTGATATTGCACACATAAAACGTATTGATTTTATCTAGATATGAAAAACATCTTAGGTTTAAAAAATATCAGATTGTTGGTGGCTTAACAGTAAACCATTTCCAAGTGTTTATATCTCAATGAAATAATATATTTTCAGGGCCAACCAAGTCCTTCGAAAAAGTTATTTTGTTTGCACTAACATATTAAACTCGGTATCAAAAATTAATTATAGCGTTGCGCCCTAAGCTAACCTAAACCTTTACATACGTATTTGTGGCACGCCGTAATTATAAAGCTGTGTGCTAACTAGTTGATACGGGAACCCTAGTATGAATATATCAAAGCAGACCAAGCAATCGTTATTACAACGATGTGCTAGATTTAAACGTAACACTGATATGCAGTTTACATAAGTATACAAAAAATAAAAAGGGTCTAAACAAAAATCCTTAATTGTGGATGCAATGAGCGTGGCAAGCGACCGATTGAAATTTATGTGGCACGCCATAATAAAGCTGTGTGCTGGCTAGATTTCTCGGGGACCCTAGTATGAACGTATCTAAACACGTCTAGAAATATTCAGCTAGTGACTCATTGACTCCTCACTTATCTGTGAAAACAAATACACAGCACACTCATTCTACAGGGTTGTGTCCGTTCTAATATGTAGTTTACATACGTTTAGATAATGAACAGTCTTGCGGCAGATCTTTGCCACACGTCGAAGATATATCCTTGTGCTAGATGTATCAAAACCCCTACTATGAGCTTAAATCTAAATAAACAAGGTATTAAGACAGATTTTTGTGGCACGCCATAATTATAATGTTGTTCCAGACTGATTCAGCAGTTTGTTATAAAGCTGACATAAATTTGAAAAAAAACAAGGGTCTTAATATAGATCATTGTGGCAAGCCTTAGTTATAACCTTCTGCTGGATTGGCCCGAAACCCTACTATCAAGTTTACTTAAGTCTAGATAAACAAGTGTCTTAAGACAGCTCCTTGTGGCACCCCATAATAATAATGTTTTCCTAGATTGACTCAAAATTTTAATATAAAACCTTTGACAAAGAAAATTGAAAAAATATAATAGACCATTGTGACACGCCATAAATATAATGTTGTGATAGATTGAGTCCAAAAGCTTATATTAAATTTTCATAAGTTAGTAAACAAGGGCCTTAATATAGATCTGGAAAAAAACAAGGGCCATAAGAAAGATCATTGTGGAACGCCCTAATTCTAATATTGGGCTAGACTGAGTTGAAGAGCTAAAATGAAGTTTTCACAAGTTAGATTGATTTATAGACTTATGTTTTACGCCGCACTCACGATTATTTTACTTATATGGCGGCGTTGTCAGGTTTAACGTAGGAGGAAACCAGGCTCATTGCCCGGAGGAAACCCCCGATCTTCGGCGAGTACCTGGCAACTCTTCCACATACAGCGATGGAGTGACAAATCCACTCAGAAATTTTTCAATAGATATTTGGTCTGAGCTGGATTCAAACCCTTACTGAGGGACGATCCCTCTGACCGACTGAGCCACCGAGGCCCCAACATAAGTTAGAAAATACAGGCTTACAATAGATCCTTGTGGCACGCCATATATATAACTTTGCTCCAGATTGAGTCGAAACCCAAATATGCAGTTTACCTAAGCAAGGGTCTTTTGATAGATCATTGTTGCACGCCATAATTATAACGTTGTGCTAAACTGAAACACTGATATCAAATAACGTAGTAACTGTAAAGAAACTCCGTAAATATTCATGGTATATTCTCAATATTTCAACTTTACTTAAGTCATCATTATTTCCCCCCTTTTAAAGAATGTTTTTGTTGTCAAAACACCAACGGAGTTCGAAGTTAATCGAAAAAAAGTATGTTTAAAAGTAATGTGGAAAAAAACATTAACATGGCATCGATTTTTCAAAAAACGATTTTTTTCTATTGACTTCAATTCCGACCGTTCTGTGTTTTTTCATCAATATTTTAATTTAATATTTTAAAAATGATAAACCAGATTTAAATCCTACTTATCTTATCTATGTCGTAGAAAAATATTTGAAGTATAGCTGCCCCCACCCCTCAAGTCTCCCCTTCTGGAGTTCCCGCGCAGTGGTCTCTTTACTGCAGCTCACCCCTTTTCAACATGCGTGATATAAGGAATATTTACTGCTATAAGCAGTTAAATTTTTTGTATCTTTTCTGACTGTGGTGATCATTAGACAACTTTATCGATTTGTATCTTGACTTTTTTTAGAAACCTCTAGAAAGGGGCAAATTGTTGGAAAGAAGTGACGATTAATACTTTGTTACACCTAAATTTACGCATTCAGAGTGTAGTATTTCCTAAACTTGTCCGTATAAGTGCATGAAAAGAAAACAGTATTGTATCGTAATATCTAGCTTAGATTTGGTCCAATTTTCAGTTAAATCCAAGTTAAATTGTGTAAGTTATAGATGTTTTATTAAAGGTTTTACACACAATCTTCTTGCTATTTACCGTACTCCATGCTTGGCTGGTGAGATGCTTTCGCCGACGTCCGCGCGCTTCTTCTTTATTCCAGCTTTAGCTCTGAGTTCTCATTCCAGATTCCAGACACACTTAGATCAATTGTATCCCAGCAACGTTACCAAAGTCTCTACAATGGCAGATTCTACAGCAGCTCCCAAGAAGAATGTAGCCAAGAAACCAGCGGAACATCCCAAATACATCGACATGATTGTAGCAGCGATCAAAAGTCTCAGCAAGAGAACAGGGTCGTCCCGAATGAAGATCGTCAAATATATCCTGACTAACTACAAAGTTGGAGAGGACACAACCGTAAACACCCATGTAAAGTTGGCCCTCAAAAGAGGTGTAGTCAGCGGAGTGTTGAAACAAGTTAAGGGAACGGGAGCCTCTGGATCATTCAAAGTGGGAGAAGCGGCCAAGAAAGCACCGACCAAAGAAAAGAAGCCAGCGGCAAAGAAAACGACACCCAAGAAACCTGCAGCCAAGAAACCAACCGCTAAGAAAGTCAAGAAACCTAAAACACCAACTAAGAAAGCGGCTAAGAAGCCAGCCACCAAAAAGTCGACTCCTAAGAAAAAGTCTGCAGCTAAAAAACCGGCTACAAAGAAACCGGTCAAGAAACCAGCTGCTAAGAAAACTCCCAAGAAAGCAGTAAAGAAGTAAAAGGTTTCAACTGATCTCTGAATTCTTCATTCCAAAGGCCCTTTTCAGGGCCAACCAAACCTACCGAGAATATTTCTTTGATATTGCACACATAAAACGTATTGATTTTATCTAGATATGAAAAACATCTTAGGTTTAAAAAATATCAGATTGTTGGTGGCTTAACAGTAAACCATTTCCAAGTGTTTATATCTCAATGAAATAATATAAGTTACCTGTCGTTTGATAGTCTCACTAAATCTAATATATGAGAGAGCTTTAGATACGTTTCCATAAGTTCTACAAAATGCACGTCCAACTACTATTCGTGAAGATTAGACCAGCTCATGGTGATTAAATTAAACGGAATATTTCATAAAACCTGTCTAGAAAGTCAAAATTCAGAGAGAAGAACAAAAATAAGCTAAAGGTATCATGCAATTTTCAAATGCAACGTGTTTCCTCGTTTTAGGTTTAAACCGAAGCGTCACAATTTAAGCAGAAAGGCAGATTGGTAAGCCTACCACTGATAACTTTAACACTTTACATGAGTTATCTAATTCAAACATAAGACCAAATATTATTCGACACCTTATACATAAGGTGAAGAATTACTTGATACGATGTAAGAACTACATGGAAACGTCGTCATCGAATAAACCAAGAAGTTGTTATCCATAAGTAATTCTTCGCCTTATAGTAACCTTTCAACTTCTAAACTCCATTGAAAGACATTATATCCCGCCATCATATATTATGATTCAACATAAGCAGACGTAGCTATCAATACTCCATGGCAAAAGTATATTGGTATTGTAGGCCCTCGGGTTTGGATATTCCCAACTAAACCAGACGTTGCAATTATTTCTATATGCTTCCAAGTAAAAATATCATTTGAACAAGTTATCGTTTAACCAGGGAACTTATTGTCTAAGTTGCGTTTTTATGTTCCATCTGTACCCTTACAACGAGCGACCTAACCATGTGGAGCCCCACCGACTACCTCCGGTACACCCACACAGGAGTTCCCACCCTTCCCTAACTGCGGACCCACAGGCGCATGTAGTTATAGATACAATGCCAGCCGAGGACAGTGACCTGGATTATTATTAGCGGGGCGAGGGTGGCCCAAATACTGAAACCCGATTTAAAATATGTGCTAAATGTCTGTGGATTAAAAAGTAAACTTTTATCTCCTGATCTTGAAATACTTATAAGTAAGTATGATATGTTTTTCATGTCAGAAACAAAATTAAAACCTGATGATATTGTAAATTTTGATAAATTTGTCCTTTGGTCGAAACCATCCAATCGAAAAGAAAAGACAGCTGTTCTTGCTGTGGGAATACGGGATAAATATTGTAAATTCTTTCGTGAAATTGTAACTGATAATTCTTATGTTATGTGGATCCACGGTTCCGAACAACTGTTTGGAGAAGACACATTGTTTGGTTGTGTCTATATTCCCCCTGTGTCCTCTGTATATGTTGATCCAAATTGTTTTGATGATATCAAAAATGATCTCATGCAAATCTCTGGGAAGTATAACAGAATATGTTTAATGGGTGATTTCAACGCACGGACTAAAACGTTCTCAGATTTTGTATATACCGATGAACTTCTCTTTGATCTCGGTGAATTCGATGATGAAATCCAAGCCTTTTTATTAGGCCCTCAAATTCTAAGTAGTAAAGGTATTCCACTTCAAAGGAAGTCTGAAGATATTGGTAGAGTAAATAGCTGGGGGTATAAGTTACTAGATTTTTGTAAAAATGTAAATATGTTTATAGTTAATGGTAGAATCGGTGCGGACGCACATTTTGGTAGAAATACGTCGAAAGGCGTGAGTTTAATAGATTACGCTATTGTTAGCCCAGCTTTTTTTTAATGTATTACCGATTTTAATGTTTTAGATTTTTGCCACCTTGTGTCAGATATACATTGTCCGATTTCCCTATGTATTAATATATATGTTAAGACTGAATATGTCGCCCCTCAAGTGAGAACTAAAGAATCACAACCACGCAGGTGGAAACCTGAAAACCAGAAGTTATTTTTACAAAATGTTGACAATACCACATTAGCTAGCATATTTGGGGAGTTATGTTGTCTTGAACAAAATACATCTTTATCAGTTGATGATAGAAAAAAGAGTATTAATGATATTGTAAATAAAATATCTGAAAATTTTATTGATAGTGCTGGTAAAACATTTGGTTTGAGAAGTAATGCGCAACCAGATGAAATGAATGGCTTTCGTTTGCGTAAGTTTCGATACTTTTAAATTGGCAACGATTTCCAAGAGTTTATATCTCGGTGAAATAATATAAGTTACCTGTCGTTTGATAGTCTCATTAAATCTAATATATGAGAGAACTTTAATTTTTTCCGTTCTACAAAATGTACGTTCAACTACTATTCGTGAAGATTTGGCCAGCTCATAGTGATTAACTTAATCGGAATATTTCTTAGAACCTGTCTAGAAAGTCAAAATCCAGATAGAAGAAAAAAATAAGCTAAAGGTATCATGCAGTATTCAAATGCAACGTGTTTCCTCGTCTTAGGTTTAAACCGAAGCGTCACAATTTAAGCAGAAAGGGAGATTAGTAAGCCTACCACTAATAACTTTAACACTTTACATGAGTTATCTAACTCAAACATAAGACCAAATATTATTTGACACCTTATACATAAGGTGAAGAATTACTTGATACGATGTAAGAACTACATGGAAACGTCGTCACCGAATAAACCAAGAAGTTGTTATCCATAAGTAATTCTTCGCCTTATTGTAACCTTTCAACTTCTAAACTCCATTGAAGGACATTATATTCCGCCATCATATATTATGATTCAACATAAGCAGACGTAGCTATCACTACTCCATGGCAAAAGTATATTGGTATTGTAGGCCATAAAGTTTGGATATTCCCAACTAAACCAGACGTTGCAATTATTCCTATATGCTTCCAAGTAAAAATATCATTTGAACACGTTATCGTTTAACCAGGGATCTAATTGTCTAAGTTGCGTTTTTATGTTCCATCTGTGAAAACCCGTTCCTTTGCACGTGTCACTCGTTATGTAACAGTTGAGCGTCCCTCACTGGACCGACTGTATGGAAGTCTCGCTGTCAGATGTATTGTCGTATACCTTTCCGATATGATTACTCTACGTACCTGTGGCTTTATGCATTGTCTGGCATTGGGGGGGGGGGGGGGGGGTGATTAGTCCAGGTTTCTGATTCCAAAATAACTGTTTATTATACTTACAGCCGTATTTGTGAATCGTTGCAATCAAAAAGCATGGGTAGACTTTTATTTTAGACTTTATTTGATGAAGTTAAAAAAATTGAATTAAAGAACTTTTACACAGACCGATTACTGTACACATAATGATTTTGTGTATAGCTTGAAATTTGGCTGGCTGGGGGGGGGGGGGGGTCTCCGTTTTGTGAATTGGACAACAAGTTCTCATGTTCCCTTTTAACAACGTTTTATGTCTTTTCAGAGAGTAGAAATAGAACAGGTATATTGATAACGTCGAGTCGCTGTAAATAACCCGCTGTAGTATAGAAATAAATATATTTTATGCTAGAACATATTTCTGCTTTAAATGTACATGTTGTTCTGTATATTTACAAAATAACAATGTTTAGCAAAAATTAGTAATATCGTATCAAACACCTATATGTTTTTGTAGGTTTTCGCCGAGTAACCCGACATTGTAATTTCGCCCAACAGTAATGATAAGACCAATATTTTTCATTCATACAAAATCCAAGACGCATGGGCTATTCTTCCAAGTGGGTACTGGTTAATTTTTAGAAGCAACAAACACATAAGGACGATGTTTTGAAATTGCGCGAATACGCATTTCCACAGGATTCTAGGTTCTGACGGCCTTACCCCGCCGCCAAAACCCTCCAATTGAAACTCAGACTGTATGACCAATGAAAATGTAGAACATGTTGTCCAATGGCTGTTTCGGCGCCAAAAAATCCAACCAATCGATGTGTGTTCACCGAACCGTGACGATTCTTTAAAATGGGCTGTATTGTTTTTACAGGCATTTACTTGCAATCTTCTTCAAGGCAGCAGACAGATAATCTACAATGGCTCGTACCAAGCAGACCGCTCGCAAATCTACAGGAGGAAAAGCTCCTCGTAAACAGTTGGCAACCAAGGCAGCAAGAAAGAGCGCTCCAGCCACCGGGGGTGTGAAGAAACCTCACCGATACAGGCCTGGAACAGTTGCTCTTCGTGAAATCCGTCGTTACCAGAAATCCACAGAGCTTCTCATCCGCAAATTGCCTTTCCAGAGATTAGTCCGTGAAATCGCCCAGGATTTCAAGACGGACCTTCGATTCCAGAGCTCTGCCGTGATGGCTCTTCAAGAGGCCAGCGAATCTTACTTGGTGGGGCTGTTCGAGGACACCAACTTGTGTGCCATCCACGCCAAGAGAGTCACCATTATGCCCAAAGATATCCAACTGGCCAGACGTATCCGAGGAGAACGTGCTTAAACGGGGTTGTCATTCACCCATTTCAACGGCCCTTTTCAGGGCCAACCAAGTCCTTCGAAAAAGTTATTTTGTTTGCACTAACATATTAAACTCGGTATCAAAAATTAATTATAGCGTTGCGCCCTAAGCTAACCTAAACCTTTACATACGTCTTTGTGGCACGCCGTAATTATAAAGCTGTGTGCTAACTAGTTGATACGGGAACCCTAGTATGAATATATCAAAGCAGACCAAGCAATCGTTATTACAACGATGTGCTAGATTTAAACGTAACACTGATATGCATTTTACATAAGTATACAAAAAATAAAAAGGGTCTAAACAAAAATCCTTAATTGTGGATGCAATGAGCGTGGCAAGCGACCGATTGAAATTTATGTGGCACGCCATAATAAAGCTGTGTGCTGGCTAGATTTTACGGGGACCCTAGTATGAACGTATCTAAACAGGTCTAGAAATATTCAGCTAGTGAATCCTTGACTTTACACTTATCTGTAAAAACAAATACACAGCACACTCATTCTACAGGGTTGTGTCCGTTCTAATATGCAGTTTACATACGTTTAGATAATAAACAGTCTTGCGGCAGACCTTTGCCACACGCCGAAGATATATCCTTGTGCTAGATCTATCAAAACCCCTACTATGAGCTTAAATCTAAATAAACAAGGGTCCTAAGACAGATCTTTGTGGCACGCCATAATTATAATGTTGTTCCAGACTGATTCAGCATTTTGTTATAAAGCTGACATAAATTTGAAAAAAAAACAAGGGTCTTAATATAGATCATTGTGGCAAGCCTTAGTTATAACCTTCTGTTTGATTGGCCCGAAACCCTACTATCAAGTTTACTTAAGTCTAGATAAACAAGTGTCTTAAGACAGCTCCTTGTGGCACCCCATAATGATAATGTTTTCCTAGATTGACTCAAAATTTTAATATAAAACCTTTGACAAAGAAAATTGAAAAAATATAATAGACCATTGTGACACGCCATAAATATAATGTTGTGATAGATTGAGTCCAAAAGCTTATATTAAATTTTCATAAGTTAGTAAACAAGGGCCTTAATATAGATCTGGAAAAAAACAAGGGCCATAAGAAAGATCATTGTGGAACGCCCTAATTCTAATATTGGGCTAGACTGAGTTGAAGAGCTAAAATGAAGTTTTCACAAGTTAGATTGACTGATAGACTTATGTTTTACGCCGCACTCACGATTATTTTACTTATATGGCGGCGTTGTCAGGTTTAACGTAGGAGGAAACCAGGCTCATTGCCCGGAGGAAACGCCCGATCTTCGGCGAGTACCTGGCAACTCTTCCACATACAGCGATGGAGTGACAAATCCACTCAGAAATTTTTCAATAGATATTTGGTCTGCGCTGGATTCAAACCCTTACTGAGGGACGATCCCTCTGACCGACTGAGCCACCGAGGCCCCAACATAAGTTAGAAAATACAGGCTTACAATAGATCCTTGTGGCACGCCATATATATAACTTTGCTTCAGATCGAGTCGAAACCCTAATATGCAGTTTACCTAAGCAAGGGTCTTTTGATAAATCATTGTTGCACGCCATAATTATAACGTTGTGCTAAACCGAAAAACGGATATCAAATAACGTAGTAACTGTAAAGAAACTCCGTAAATATTCAAATTGTAATCTCAATATTTCAACTTTACTTAAGTCATCATTATTTCCCCTTTTTAAAGAATGTTTTTGTTGTCAAAACAACAACGGAGTTCGAAGTTAATCGAAAAAAGTATGTTTAAAAGTAATGTGGAAAAAAACATTAACATGGCAGCTCATGTCACTGAAAAAAAATCAATTTAAAAAAAAACGAATTTTTTTCTATTGACTTCAATTCCGATCGTTCTGTGTTTTTTCATCAATATTTTAATTTAATATTTTAAAAATGATCAACCAGATTTAAATCCTACTTATTTTATCTATGTCGTAGAAAAATATTTGAAGTATAGCTGCCCCTACCCCTCAAGTCTCCCCTTCTGGAGTTCCCGCGCAGTGGTCTCTTTACTGCAGCTCACCCCTTTTCAACATGCGTGATATAAGGACTATTTACTGCTATAAGCAGTTAAATTTTTTGTATCATTTTTGACTGTGGTGATCATTAGACAACTTTATCGATTTGTATCTTGACTTTTTTTAGAAACCTCTAGAAAGGGGCAAAATGTTGGAAAGAAGTGACGATTAATACTTTGTTACACCTAAATTTACGCATTCAGAGTGTAGTATTTCCTAAACTTGTCCGTATAAGTGCATGAAAAGAAAACAGTATTGTATCGTAATATCTAGCTTACATTTGGTCCAATTTTCAGTTAAATCCAAGTTAAATTGTGTAAGTTATAGATGTTTTATTAAAGGTTTTACACACAATCTTCTTGCTATTTACCGTACTCCATGCTTGGCTGGTCAGATGCTTTCGCCGACGTCCGCGCGCTTCCTCTTTATTCCAGCTTTAGCTCTGAGTTCTCATTCCAGATTCCAGACACACTTAGATCAATTGTATCCCAGCAACGTTACCAAAGTCTCTACAATGGCAGATTCTACAGCAGCTCCCAAGACGAAGGTGGTCAAGAAACCAGCGGAACATCCCAAATACATCGACATGATTGTAGCAGCGATCAAAAGTCTCAGCGAGAGAACAGGGTCGTCCCGAATGAAGATCGTCAAATATATCCTGACTAACTACAAAGTTGGAGAGGACACAACCGTAAACACCCATGTTAAGTTGGCCCTCAAAAGAGGTGTAGTCAGCGGAGTGTTGAAACAAGTTAAGGGAACGGGAGCCTCTGGATCATTCAAAGTGGGAGAAGCGGCCAAGAAAGCACCGGCCAAAGAAAAGAAGCCAGCGGCAAAGAAAACGACACCCAAGAAACCTGCAGCCAAGAAACCAACCGCTAAGAAAGTCAAGAAACCTAAAACACCAACTAAGAAAGCGGCTAAGAAGCCAGCCACCAAAAAGTCGACTCCTAAGAAAAAGCCTGCAGCTAAAAAACCGGCTACAAAGAAACCGGTCAAGAAACCAGCTGCTAAGAAAACTCCCAAGAAAGCAGTAAAGAAGTAAAAGGTTTCAACTGATCTCTGAATTCTTCATTCCAAAGGCCCTTTTCAGGGCCAACCAAACCTACCGAGAATATTTCTTTGATATTGCACACATAAAACGTATTGATTTTATCTAGATATGAAAAACATCTTAGGTTTAAAAAATATCAGATTGTTGGTGGCTTAACAGTAAACCATTTCCAAGTGTTTATATCTCAATGAAATAATATAAGTTACCTGTCGTTTGATAGTCTCACTAAATCTAATATATGAGAGAGCTTTAGATACGTTTCCATAAGTTCTACAAAATGCACGTCCAACTACTATTCGCGAAGATTAGACCAGCTCATGGTGATTAAATTAAACGGAATATTTCATAAAACCTGTCTAGAAAGTCAAAATTCAGAGAGAAGAACAAAAATAAGCTAAAGGTATCATGCAATTTTCAAATGCAACGTGTTTCCTCGTTTTAGGTTTAAACCGAAGCGTCACAATTTAAGCAGAAAGGCAGATTGGTAAGCCTACCACTGATAACTTTAACACTTTACATGAGTTATCTAATTCAAACATAAGACCAAATATTATTCGACACCTTATACATAAGGTGAAGAATTACTTGATACGATGTAAGAACTACATGGAAACGTCGTCATCGAATAAACCAAGAAGTTGTTATCCATAAGTAATTCTTCGCCTTATAGTAACCTTTCAACTTCTAAACTCCATTGAAAGACATTATATCCCGCCATCATATATTATGATTCAACATAAGCAGACGTAGCTATCAATACTCCATGGCAAAAGTATATTGGTAGTGTAGGCCCTCGAGTTTGGATATTCCCAACTAAACCAGACGTTGCAATTATTTCTATATGCTTCCAAGTAAAAATATCATTTGAACAAGTTATCGTTTAACCAGGGAACTTATTGTCTAAGTTGCGTTTTTATGTTCCATCTGTACCCTTACAACGAGCGACCTAACCATGTGGAGCCCCACCGACTACCTCCGGTACACCCACACAGGAGTTCCCACCCTTCCCTAACTGCGGACCCACAGGCGCATGTAGTTATAGATACAATGCCAGCCGAGGACAGTGACCTGGATTATTATTAGCGGGGCGAGGGTGGCCCAAATACTGAAACCCGATTTAAAATATGTGCTAAATGTCTGTGGATTAAAAAGTAAACTTTTATCTCCTGATCTTGAAATACTTATAAGTAAGTATGATATGTTTTTCATGTCAGAAACAAAATTAAAACCTGATGATATTGTAAATTGTGATAAATTTGTCCTTTGGTCGAAACCATCCAATGGAAAAGAAAAGACATCTGTTCTTGCTGTGGGAATACGGGATAAATATTGTAAATTCTTTCGTGAAATTGTAACTGATAATCCTTATGTTATGTGGATCCACGGTTCCGAACAACTGTTTGGAGAAGACACATTGTTTGGTTGTGTCTATATTCCCCCTGTGTCCTCTGTATATGTTGATCCAAATTGTTTTGATGATATCAAAAATGATCTCATGCAAATCTCTGGGAAGTATAACAGAATATGTTTAATGGGTGATTTCAACGCACGGACTAAAACGTTCTCAGATTTTGTATATACCGATGAACTTCTCTTTGATCTCGGTGAATTCGATGATGAAATCCAAGCCTTTTTATTAGGCCCTCAAATTCTAAGTAGTAAAGGTATTCCACTTCAAAGGAAGTCTGAAGATATTGGTAGAGTAAATAGCTGGGGGTATAAGTTACTAGATTTTTGTAAAAATGTAAATATGTTTATAGTTAATGGTAGAATCGGTGCGGACGCACATTTTGGTAGAAATACGTCGAAAGGCGTGAGTTTAATAGATTACGCTATTGTTAGCCCAGCTTTTTTTTCATGTATTACCGATTTTAATGTTTTAGATTTTTGCCACCTTGTGTCAGATATACATTGTCCGATTTCCCTATGTATTAATATATATGTTAAGACTGAATATGTCGCCCCTCAAGTGAGAACTAAAGAATCACAACCACGCAGGTGGAAACCTGAAAACCAGAAGTTATTTTTACAAAATGTTGACAATACCACATTAGCTAGCATATTTGGGGAGTTATGTTGTCTTGAACAAAATACATCTTTATCAGTTGATGATAGAAAAAAGAGTATTAATGATATTGTAAATAAAATATCTGAAAATTTTATTGATAGTGCTGGTAAAACATTTGGTTTGAGAAGTAATGCGCAACCAGATGAAATGAATGGCTTTCGTTTGCGTAAGTTTCGATACTTTTAAATTGGCAACGATTTCCAAGAGTTTATATCTCGGTGAAATAATATAAGTTACCTGTCGTTTGATAGTCTCATTAAATCTAATATATGAGAGAACTTTAATTTGTTCCGTTCTACAAAATGTACGTTCAACTACTATTCGTGAAGATTTGGCCAGCTCATAGTGATTAACTTAATCGGAATATTTCTTAGAACCTGTCTAGAAAGTCAAAATCCAGATAGAAGAAAAAAATAAGCTAAAGGTATCATGCAGTATTCAAATGCAACGTGTTGCCTCGTCTTAGGTTTAAACCGAAGCGTCACAATTTAAGCAGAAAGGGAGATTAGTAAGCCTGCCACTAATAACTTTAACACTTTACATGAGTTATCTAACTCAAACATAAGACCAAATATTATTTGACACCTTATACATAAGGTGAAGAATTACTTGATACGATGTAAGAACTACATGGAAACGTCGTCACCGAATAAACCAAGAAGTTGTTATCCATAAGTAATTCTTCGCCTTATTGTAACCTTTCAACTTCTAAACTCCATTGAAGGACATTATATTCCGCCATCATATATTATGATTCAACATAAGCAGACGTAGCTATCACTACTCCATGGCAAAAGTATATTGGTATTGTAGGCCATAAAGTTTGGATATTCCCAACTAAACCAGACGTTGCAATTATTCCTATATGCTTCCAAGTAAAAATATCATTTGAACAAGTTATCGTTTAACCAGGGATCTAATTGTCTAAGTTGCGTTTTTATGTTCCATCTGTGAAAACCCGTTCCTTTGCACGTGTCACTCGTTATGTAACAGTTGAGCGTCCCTCACTGGACCGACTGTATGGAAGTCTCGCTGTTAGATGTATTGTCGTATACCTTTCCGATATGATTACTCTACGTACCTGTCGCTTTATGCATTGTCTGGCATTGGGGGGGGGGGGATTAGTCCAGGTTTCTGATTCCAAAATAACTGTTTATTATACTTACAGCCGTATTTGTGAATCGTTGCAATCAAAAAGCATGGGTAGACTTTTATTTTAGACTTTATTTGATGAAGTTAAAAAAATTGAATTAAAGAACTTTTACACAGACCGATTAACGACACATAATGATTTTGTGTATAGCTTGAAATTTGGCTGGCTGGGGGGGGGGGGGGGTCTCCGTTTTGTGTATTGGACAACAAGTTCTCATGTTCCCTTTTAACAACGTTTTATGTCTTTTCAGAGAGTAGAAATAGAACAGGTATATTGATAACGTCGAGTCGCTGTAAATAACCCGCTGTAGTATAGAAATAAATATATTTTATGCTAGAACATATTTCTGTTTTAAATGTACATGTTGTTCTGTATATTTACAAAATAACAATGTTTAGCAAAAATTAGTAATATCGTATCAAACACCTATATGTTTTTGTAGGTTTTCGCCGAGTAACCCGACATTGTAATTTCGCCCGACAGTAATGATAAGACCAATATTTTTCATTCATACAAAATCCAAGACGCATGGGCTATTCTTCCAAGTGGGTACTGGTTAATTTTTAGAAGCAACAAACACATAAGGACGATGTTTTGAAATTGCGCGAATACGCATTTCCACAGGATTCTAGGTTCTGACGGCCTTACCCCGCCGCCAAAACCCTCCAATTGAAACTCAGACTGTATGACCAATGAAAATGTAGAACATGTTGTCCAATGGCTGTTTCGGCGCCAAAAAATCCAACCAATCGATGTGTGTTCACCGAACCGTGACGATTCTTTAAAATGGGCTGTATTGTTTTTACAGGCATTCACTTGCAATCTTCTTCAAGGCAGCAGACAGATAATCTACAATGGCTCGTACCAAGCAGACCGCTCGCAAATCTACAGGAGGAAAAGCTCCTCGTAAACAGTTGGCAACCAAGGCAGCAAGAAAGAGCGCTCCAGCCACCGGGGGTGTGAAGAAACCTCACCGATACAGGCCTGGAACAGTTGCTCTTCGTGAAATCCGTCGTTACCAGAAATCCACAGAGCTTCTCATCCGCAAATTGCCTTTCCAGAGATTAGTCCGTGAAATCGCCCAGGATTTCAAGACGGACCTTCGATTCCAGAGCTCTGCCGTGATGGCTCTTCAAGAGGCCAGTGAATCTTACTTGGTGGGGCTGTTCGAGGACACCAACTTGTGTGCCATCCACGCCAAGAGAGTCACCATTATGCCCAAAGATATCCAACTGGCCAGACGTATCCGAGGAGAACGTGCTTAAACGGGGTTGTCATTCACCCATTTCAACGGCCCTTTTCAGGGCCAACCAAGTCCTTCGAAAAAGTTATTTTGTTTGCACTAACATATTAAACTCGGTATCAAAAATTAATTATAGCGTTGCGCCCTAAGCTAACCTAAACCTTTACATACGTCTTTGTGGCACGCCGTAATTATAAAGCTGTGTGCTAACTAGTTGATACGGGAACCCTAGTATGAATATATCAAAGCAGACCAAGCAATCGTTATTACAACGATGTGCTAGATTTAAACGTAACACTGATATGCAGTTTACATAAGTATACAAAAAATAAAAAGGGTCTAAACAAAAATCCTTAATTGTGGATGCAATGAGCGTGGCAAGCGACCGATTGAAATTTATGTGGCACGCCATAATAAAGCTGTGTGCTGGCTAGATTTTACGGGGACCCTAGTATGAACGTATCTAGACACGTCTAGAAATATTCAGCTAGTGACTCATTGACTCCTCACTTATCTGTGAAAACAAATACACAGCACACTCATTCTACAGGGTTGTGTCCGTTCTAATATGTAGTTTACATACGTTTAGATAATGAACAGTCTTGCGGCAGACCTTTGCCACACGTCGAAGATATATCCTTGTGCTAGATGTATCAAAACCCCTACTATGAGCTTAAATCTAAATAAACAAGGTATTAAGACAGATCTTTGTGGCACGCCATAATTATAATGTTGTTCCAGACTGATTCAGCATTTTGTTATAAAGCTGACATAAATTTGAAAAAAAACAAGGGTCTTAATATAGATCATTGTGGCAAGCCTTAGTTATAACCTTCTGCTGGATTGGCCCGAAACCCTACTATCAAGTTTACTTAAGTCTAGATAAACAAGTGTCTTAACACAGCTCCTTGTGGCACCCCATAATAATAATGTTTTCCAAGATTGACTCAAAATTTTAATATAAAACCTTTGACAAAGAAAATTGAAAAAATATAATAGACCATTGTGACACGCCATAAATATAATGTTGTGATAGATTGAGTCCAAAAGCTTACATTAAATTTTCATAAGTTAGTAAACAAGGGCCTTAATATAGATAAGGAAAAAAACAAGGGCCATAAGAAAGATCATTGTGGAACGCCCTAATTCTAATATTGGGCTAGACTGAGTTGAAGAGCTAAAATGAAGTTTTCACAAGTTAGATTGATTTATAGACTTATGTTTTACGCCGCACTCACGATTATTTTACTTATATGGCGGCGTTGTCAGGTTTAACGTAGGAGGAAACCAGGCTCATTGCCCGGAGGAAACCCCCGATCTTCGGCGAGTACCTGGCAACTCTTCCACATACAGCGATGGAGTGACAAATCCACTCAGAAATTTTTCAATAGATATTTGGTCTGAGCTGGATTCAAACCCTTACTGAGGGACGATCCCTCTGACCGACTGAGCCACCGAGGCCCCAACATAAGTTAGAAAATACAGGCTTACAATAGATCCTTGTGGCACGCCATATATATAACTTTGCTCCAGATTGAGTCGAAACCCAAATATGCAGTTTACCTAAGCAAGGGTCTTTTGATAGACCATTGTTGCACGCCATAATTATAACGTTGTGCTAAACTGAAAAACTGATATCAAATAACGTAGTAACTGTTAAGAAACTCCGTAAATATTCAAATTGTAATCTCAATATTTCATTTTTTTTCTATTGACTTCAATTCCGATCGTTCTGTGTTTTTTTATCAATATTTTAATTTAATATTTTAAAAATGATCAACCAGATTTAAATCCTACTTATTTTATCTATGTCGTAGAAAAATATTTGAAGTATAGCTGCCCCCACCCCTCAAGTCTCCCCTTCTGGAGTTCCCGCGCAGTGGTCTCTTTACTGCAGCTCACCCCTTTTCAACATGCGTGATATAAGGACTATTTACTGCTATAAGCAGTTAAATTTTTTGTATCTTTTTTGACTGTGGTGATCATTAGACAACTTTATCGATTTGTATCTTGACTTTTTTTAGAAACCTCTAGAAAGGGGCAAAATGTTGGAAAGAAGTGACGATTAATACTTTGTTACACCTAAATTTACGCATTCAGAGTGTAGTATTTCCTAAACTTGTCCGTATAAGTGCATGAAAAGAAAACAGTATTGTATCGTAATATCTAGCTTACATTTGGTCCAATTTTCAGTTAAATCCAAGTTAAATTGTGTAAGTTATAGATGTTTTATTAAAGGTTTTACACACAATCTTCTTGCTATTTACCGTACTCCATGCTTGGCTGGTCAGATGCTTTCGCCGACGTCCGCGCGCTTCCTCTTTATTCCAGCTTTAGCTCTGAGTTCTCATTCCAGATTCCAGACACACTTAGATCAATTGTATCCCAGCAACGTTACCAAAGTCTCTACAATGGCAGATTCTACAGCAGCTCCCAAGAAGAATGTAGTCAAGAAACCAGCGGAACATCCCAAATACATCGACATGATTGTAGCAGCGATCAAAAGTCTCAGTGAGAGATCAGGTTCGTCCCGAATGAAGATCGTCAAATATATCCTGACTAACTACAAAGTTGGAGAGGACACAACCGTAAACACCCATGTAAAGTTGGCCCTCAAAAGAGGTGTAGTCAGCGGAGTGTTGAAACAAGTTAAGGGAACGGGAGCCTCTGGATCATTCAAAGTGGGAGAAGCGGCCAAGAAAGCACCGGCCAAAGAAAAGAAGCCAGCGGCAAAGAAAACGACACCCAAGAAACCTGCAGCCAAGAAACCAACCGCTAAGAAAGTCAAGAAACCTAAAACACCAACTAAGAAAGCGGCTAAGAAGCCAGCCACCAAAAAGTCGACTCCTAAGAAAAAGCCTGCAGCTAAAAAACCGGCTACAAAGAAACCAGTCAAGAAACCAGCTGCTAAGAAAACTCCCAAGAAAGCAGTAAAGAAGTAAAAGGTTTCAACTTATCTCTGAATTCTTCATTCCAAAGGCCCTTTTCAGGGCCAACCAAACCTACCGACAATATTTTTTTGATATTGCACACATAAAACGTATTGATTTTATCTAGATATGAAAAACATCTTAGGTTTAAAAAATATCAGATTGTTGGTGGCTTAACAGTAAACCATTTCCAAGTGTTTATATCTCAATGAAATAATATAAGTTACCTGTCGTTTGATAGTCTCATTAAATCTAATATATGAGAGAGCTTTAAATATTTCCGTTCTACAAAATGCACGTCCAACTACTATTCGTGAAGATTAGACCAGCTGATGGTGATTAAATTAAACGGAATATTTCATAAAACCTGTCTAGAAAGTCAAAATTCAGAGAGAAGAACAAAAATAAGCTAAAGGTATCATGCAATTTTCAAATGCAACGTGTTTCCTCGTTTTAGGTTTAAACCGAAGCGTCACAATTTAAGCAGAAAGGCAGATTAGTAAGCCTACCACTGATAACTTTAACACTTTACATGAGTTATCTAATTCAAACATAAGACCAAATATTATTCGACACCTTATACATAAGGTGAAGAATTACTTGATACGATGTAAGAACTACATGGAAACGTCGTCATCGAATAAACCAAGAAGTTGTTATCCATAAGTAATTCTTCGCCTTATAGTAACCTTTCAACTTCTAAACTCCATTGAAAGACATTATATCCCGCCATCATATATTATGATTCAACATAAGCAGACTACTTATCACTACTCCATGGCAAACGTATATTGGTATTGTAGGCCATAGAGTTTGGATATTCCCAACTAAACCAGACGTTGCAATTATTTCTATATGATTCCAAGTAATAATATCATTTGAACAAGTTATCGTTTAACCAGGGAACTTATTGTCTAAGTTGCGTTTTTATGTTCCATCTGTGAAAACCCGTTCCTTTGCACGTGTCACTCGTTATGTAACAGTTGAGCGACCCTCAGTGAACCGGCTGTATGGAAGTCTCGCTGTCAGATGTATTGTCGTATAGCTTTCCGATATGATTACTCTACGTACCTGTGGCTTTTTGTATTATCTGGCATGGGGGGGGGGGGGGGTAGTCCAGGTTTCTGACTCCAAAATAACTGTTTATTATACTTACAGCCGTATTTGTGAATCATTGCAATCAAAAAGCCTGGTTAGACTTTTATTTTAGACTTTATTTGATGAAGTTAAAAAAAAATTGAATTAAAGAACTTTTACACAGACCGATTACTGTATACATAATGATTTTGTGTATAGCTAGAAATTTGGCTGGCTGGGGGGTGGGGGGGGGGGCGTCTCCGTTTTGTGTATTGGACAACTAGTTCTCATGTTCCCTTTTAACAACGTTTTATGTCTTTTCAGAGAGTAGAAATAAAGCAGATATATTGATAACGTCGAGTCGCTGTAAATAACCCGCTGTAGTATAGAAATAAATATATTTTATGCTAGCACATAACATATTTCTGCTTTAAATGTACATGTTGTTCTGCATATTTACAAAATAACAATGTTTAGCAAAAATTAGCAATATCGTATCAAACACCTATTTGTTTTTGTAGGTTTTCGCCGAGTAACCCGACATTGTAATTTCGCCCGACAGTAATGATAATATACACCCAAGATTGTGGTAGAAAAGTTTATAAGAAAATTACCAACAGCTCTTTGTGTAAACAGGTATATTTATCTTAAAAGACGTATATATTGTATTTTAGCTCAGGTTCACTAAGGCGCCTCTTTGTCAAGATTGTTTTTTGTAAGTTTTATTTAATGCAAAGCGATAATGTTAAAATTATAAAATAATTTAAAAAAACCCACATAAAACCACGACAATAATAATATTGGCATGAATTGTCAATTAAAAGATCAATATTTTTCTTTCATACAAAGTCCAAGACGCATGAGCTATTCTTCCAAGTAGGTACTGGTTAATTTCAGAAGCATCAAACAAATAAGGACGATGTTTTGAAATTGCGCGAATACGCATTTCCACAGGATTCTAGGTTCTGACAGCCTTACCCCGCCGCCAAAACCAGCCAATTGAAACTCAGACTGTATGACCAATGAAAATGTAGAACATGTTGTCCAATGGCTGTATCAGCGCCAAAAAATTCAACCAATCAATGTGTGTTCACCGAACCGTGACGATTCTTTAAAATAGGCTGTAATGTTTTTAATGGCATTCACTTGTAGTCTACTTCAAGGCAGCAGACAGATAATCTACAATGGCTCGTACTAAGCAGACCGCTCGCAAATCTACAGGAGGAAAAGCTCCTCGTAAACAGTTGGCAACCAAGGCAGCAAGAAAGAGCGCCCCAGCCACTGGGGGTGTGAAGAAACCTCACCGATACAGGCCTGGAACAGTTGCTCTTCGTGAAATCCGTCGTTACCAGAAATCCACAGAGCTTCTCATCCGCAAATTGCCCTTCCAGAGATTAGTCCGTGAAATCGCCCAGGATTTCAAGACAGACCTTCGATTCCAGAGCTCTGCCGTGATGGCTCTTCAAGAGGCCAGTGAATCTTACTTGGTGGGTCTGTTCGAGGACACCAACTTGTGTGCCATCCACGCCAAGAGAGTCACCATTATGCCCAAAGATATCCAACTGGCCAGACGTATCCGAGGAGAACGTGCTTAAACGGGGTTGTCATTCACTCATTCCAACGGCCCTTTTCAGGGCCAACCAAGTCCTTCGAAAAAGTTATTTTGTTTGCACTAACATATTAAACTCGGTATCAAAAATTAATTATAGCGTTGTGCCCTAAGCCAACCTAAACCTTTACATACGTATTTGTGGCACGCCGTAATTATAAAGCTGTGTGCTAACTAGTTGATACGGGAACCCTAGTATGAATATATCAAAGCAGACCAAGCAATCGTTATTACAACGCTGTGCTAGATTTAAACGTAACACTGATATGCAGTTTACATAAGTATACAAAAAAAATAAAAAGGGTCCAAACAAAAATCCTTAATTGTGGATGCAATAAGCGTGGCAAACGACCGATTGAAATTTATGTGGCACGCCATAATAAAGCTGTGTGCTGGCTAGATTTTACGGGGACCCTAGTATGAACGTATCTAAACAGGTCTAGAAATATTCAGCTAGTGACTCATTGACTCCACACTTATCTGTGAAAACAAATACACAGCACACTCATTCTACAGGGTTGTGTCCGTTCTAATATTTAGTTTACATACGTTTAGATAATGAACAGTCTTACGGCAGACCTTTGCCACACGTCGAAGATAGATCCTTGTGCTAGATCTATCAAAACCCGTACTATTAGCTTAAATCTAAATAAACAAGGTCTTAAGACAGAGCTTTGTGGCACGCCATAATTATAATGTTGTTCCAGACTGATTCAGCATTTTGTTATAAAGCTGACATAAATTTGAAAAAAAACAAGGGTCTTAATATAGATCATTGTGGCAAGCCTTAGTTATAACCTTCTGCTGGATTGGCCCGAAACCCTACTATCAAGTTTACTTAAGTCTAGATAAACAAGTGTCTTAACACAGCTCCTTGTGGCACCCCATAATGATAATGTTTTCCTAGATTAACTCAAAATTTTAATATAAAACCGTTGACAAAGAAAATTGAAAAAATATAATAGACCATTGTGACACGCCATAAATATAATGTTGTGATAGATTGAGTCCAAAAGCTTATATTAAATTTTCATAAGTTAGAAAACAAGGGCCTTAATATAGATCTGGAAAAAAAGCAAGGGCCAAAAGAAAGATCATTGTGGAACGCCCTAATTCTAATATTGGGCTAGACTGAGTTGAAGAGCTAAAATGAAGTTTTCACAAGTTAGATTGATTTATAGACTTATGTTTTACGCCGCACTCACGATTATTTTACTTATATGGCGGCGTTGTCAGGTTTAACGTAGGAGGAAACCAGGCTCATTGCCCGGAGGAAACCCCCGATCTTCGGCGAGTACCTGGCAACTCTTCCACATACAGCGATGGAGTGACAAATCCACTCAGAAATTTTTCAATAGATATTTGGTCTGAGCTGGATTCAAACCCTTACTGAGGGACGATCCCTCTGACCGACTGAGCCACCGAGGCCCCAACATAAGTTAGAAAATACAGGCTTACAATAGATCCTTGTGGCACGCCATATATATAACTTTGCTCCAGATTGAGTCGAAACCCAAATATGCAGTTTACCTAAGCAAGGGTCTTTTGATAGATCATTGTTGCACGCCATAATTATAACGTTGTGCTAAACTGAAAAACTGATATCAAATAACGTAGTAACTGTTAAGAAACTCCGTAAATATTCAAATTGTAATCTCAATATTTCATTTTTTTTCTATTGACTTCAATTCCGATCGTTCTGTGTTTTTTTATCAATATTTTAATTTAATATTTTAAAAATGATCAACCAGATTTAAATCCTACTTATTTTATCTATGTCGTAGAAAAATATTTGAAGTATAGCTGCCCCCACCCCTCAAGTCTCCCCTTCTGGAGTTCCCGCGCAGTGGTCTCTTTACTGCAGCTCACCCCTTTTCAACATGCGTGATATAAGGACTATTTACTGCTATAAGCAGTTAAATTTTTTGTATCTTTTTTGACTGTGGTGATCATTAGACAACTTTATCGATTTGTATCTTGACTTTTTTTAGAAACCTCTAGAAAGGGGCAAAATGTTGGAAAGAAGTGACGATTAATACTTTGTTACACCTAAATTTACGCATTCAGAGTGTAGTATTTCCTAAACTTGTCCGTATAAGTGCATGAAAAGAAAACAGTATTGTATCGTAATATCTAGCTTACATTTGGTCCAATTTTCAGTTAAATCCAAGTTAAATTGTGTAAGTTATAGATGTTTTATTAAAGGTTTTACACACAATCTTCTTGCTATTTACCGTACTCCATGCTTGGCTGGTCAGATGCTTTCGCCGACGTCCGCGCGCTTCCTCTTTATTCCAGCTTTAGCTCTGAGTTCTCATTCCAGATTCCAGACACACTTAGATCAATTGTATCCCAGCAACGTTACCAAAGTCTCTACAATGGCAGATTCTACAGCAGCTCCCAAGAAGAATGTAGTCAAGAAACCAGCGGAACATCCCAAATACATCGACATGATTGTAGCAGCGATCAAAAGTCTCAGTGAGAGATCAGGTTCGTCCCGAATGAAGATCGTCAAATATATCCTGACTAACTACAAAGTTGGAGAGGACACAACCGTAAACACCCATGTAAAGTTGGCCCTCAAAAGAGGTGTAGTCAGCGGAGTGTTGAAACAAGTTAAGGGAACGGGAGCCTCTGGATCATTCAAAGTGGGAGAAGCGGCCAAGAAAGCACCGGCCAAAGAAAAGAAGCCAGCGGCAAAGAAAACGACACCCAAGAAACCTGCAGCCAAGAAACCAACCGCTAAGAAAGTCAAGAAACCTAAAACACCAACTAAGAAAGCGGCTAAGAAGCCAGCCACCAAAAAGTCGACTCCTAAGAAAAAGCCTGCAGCTAAAAAACCGGCTACAAAGAAACCAGTCAAGAAACCAGCTGCTAAGAAAACTCCCAAGAAAGCAGTAAAGAAGTAAAAGGTTTCAACTTATCTCTGAATTCTTCATTCCAAAGGCCCTTTTCAGGGCCAACCAAACCTACCGAGAATATTTTTTTGATATTGCACACATAAAACGTATTGATTTTATCTAGATATGAAAAACATCTTAGGTTTAAAAAATATCAGATTGTTGGTGGCTTAACAGTAAACCATTTCCAAGTGTTTATATCTCAATGAAATAATATAAGTTACCTGTCGTTTGATAGTCTCATTAAATCTAATATATGAGAGAGCTTTAAATATTTCCGTTCTACAAAATGCACGTCCAACTACTATTCGTGAAGATTAGACCAGCTGATGGTGATTAAATTAAACGGAATATTTCATAAAACCTGTCTAGAAAGTCAAAATTCAGAGAGAAGAACAAAAATAAGCTAAAGGTATCATGCAATTTTCAAATGCAACGTGTTTCCTCGTTTTAGGTTTAAACCGAAGCGTCACAATTTAAGCAGAAAGGCAGATTAGTAAGCCTACCACTGATAACTTTAACACTTTACATGAGTTATCTAATTCAAACATAAGACCAAATATTATTCGACACCTTATACATAAGGTGAAGAATTACTTGATACGATGTAAGAACTACATGGAAACGTCGTCATCGAATAAACCAAGAAGTTGTTATCCATAAGTAATTCTTCGCCTTATAGTAACCTTTCAACTTCTAAACTCCATTGAAAGACATTATATCCCGCCATCATATATTATGATTTAACATAAGCAGACGTAGCTATCAATACTCCATGGCAAAAGTATATTGGTATTGTAGGCCCTCGAGTTTGGATATTCCCAACTAAACCAGACGTTGCAATTATTTCTATATGCTTCCAAGTAATACTATCATTTGAACAAGTTATCGTTTAACCAGGGAACTTATTGTCTAAGTTGCGTTTTTATGTTCCATCTGTGAAAACCCGTTCCTTTGCACGTGTCACTCGTTATGTAACAGTTGAGCGTCCCTCAGTGGACCGGCTGTATGGAAGTCTCGCTGTCAGATGTATTGTCGTATAGCTTTCCGATATGATTACTCTACGTACCTGTAGCTTTATGTATTGTCTGGCATGGGGGGGGGGGGGATAGTCCAGGTTTCTGACTCCAAAATAACTGTTTATTATACTTACAGCCGTATTTGTGAATCATTGCAGTCAAAAAGCCTGGTTAGACTTTATTTTAGACTTTATTTGATGAAGTTAAAAAAAATTGAATTAAAGAACTTTTACACAGACCGATTACTGTATACATAATGATTTTGTGTATAGCTTGAAATTTGGTTGGTGGGGGGGGGGGGGGGGGGAGGCGTCTCCGTTTTGTGTATTGGACAACCAGTTCTCATGTTCCCTTTTAACAACGTTTTATGTCTTTTCAGAGAGTAGAAATAAAACAGGTATATTGATAACGTCGAGTCGCTGTAAATAACCCGCTGTAGTATAGAAATAAATATATTTTATGCTAGAACATATTTCTGCTTTAAATGTACATGTTGTTCTGTATATTTACAAAATAACAATGTTTAGCAAAAATTAGTAATATCGTATCAAACACCTATATGTTTTTGTAGGTTTTCGCCGAGTAACCCGACATTGTAATTTCGCCCGACAGTAATGATAAGATCAATATTTTTCTTTCATACAAAGTCCAAGACGCATGGGCTTTTCTTCCAAGTGGGTACTGGTTAATTTTTAGAAGCAACAAACAGATAAGAACGATGTTTTGAAATTGCGCGAATACGCATTTCCACAGGATTCTAGGTTCTGACGGCCTTACTCCGCCGCCAAAACCCTCCAATTGAAACTCAGACTGTATGACCAATGAAAATGTAGAACATGTTGTCCAATGGCTGTTTCGTCGCCAAAAAATCCAACCAATCGATGTGTGTTCACCGAACCGTGACGATTCTTTAAAATGGGCTGTATTGTTTTTACAGGCATTCACTTGCAATCTTCTTCAAGGCAGCAGACAGATAATCTACAATGGCTCGTACCAAGCAGACCGCTCGCAAATCTACAGGAGGAAAAGCTCCTCGTAAACAGTTGGCAACCAAGGCAGCAAGAAAGAGCGCTCCAGCCACCGGGGGTGTGAAGAAACCTCACCGATACAGGCCTGGAACAGTTGCTCTTCGTGAAATCCGTCGTTACCAGAAATCCACAGAGCTTCTCATCCGCAAATTGCCTTTCCAGAGATTAGTCCGTGAAATCGCCCAGGATTTCAAGACGGACCTTCGATTCCAGAGCTCTGCCGTGATGGCTCTTCAAGAGGCCAGTGAATCTTACTTGGTGGGTCTGTTCGAGGACACCAACTTGTGTGCCATCCACGCCAAGAGAGTCACCATTATGCCCAAAGATATCCAACTGGCCAGACGTATCCGAGGAGAACGTGCTTAAACGGGGTAATATTGGGCTAGACTGAGTTGAAGAGCTAAAATGAAGTTTTCACAAGTTAGATTGATTTATAGACTTATGTTTTACGCCGCACTCACGATTATTTTACTTATATGGCGGCGTTGTCAGGTTTAACGTAGGAGGAAACCAGGCTCATTGCCCGGAGGAAACCCCCGATCTTCGGCGAGTACCTGGCAACTCTTCCACATACAGCGATGGAGTGACAAATCCACTCAGAAATTTTTCAATAGATATTTGGTCTGAGCTGGATTCAAACCCTTACTGAGGGACGATCCCTCTGACCGACTGAGCCACCGAGGCCCCAACATAAGTTAGAAAATACAGGCTTACAATAGATCCTTGTGGCACGCCATATATATAACTTTGCTCCAGATTGAGTCGAAACCCAAATATGCAGTTTACCTAAGCAAGGGTCTTTTGATAGATCATTGTTGCACGCCATAATTATAACGTTGTGCTAAACTGAAAAACTGATATCAAATAACGTAGTAACTGTTAAGAAACTCCGTAAATATTCAAATTGTAATCTCAATATTTCATTTTTTTTCTATTGACTTCAATTCCGATCGTTCTGTGTTTTTTTATCAATATTTTAATTTAATATTTTAAAAATGATCAACCAGATTTAAATCCTACTTATTTTATCTATGTCGTAGAAAAATATTTGAAGTATAGCTGCCCCCACCCCTCAAGTCTCCCCTTCTGGAGTTCCCGCGCAGTGGTCTCTTTACTGCAGCTCACCCCTTTTCAACATGCGTGATATAAGGACTATTTACTGCTATAAGCAGTTAAATTTTTTGTATCTTTTTTGACTGTGGTGATCATTAGACAACTTTATCGATTTGTATCTTGACTTTTTTTAGAAACCTCTAGAAAGGGGCAAAATGTTGGAAAGAAGTGACGATTAATACTTTGTTACACCTAAATTTACGCATTCAGAGTGTAGTATTTCCTAAACTTGTCCGTATAAGTGCATGAAAAGAAAACAGTATTGTATCGTAATATCTAGCTTACATTTGGTCCAATTTTCAGTTAAATCCAAGTTAAATTGTGTAAGTTATAGATGTTTTATTAAAGGTTTTACACACAATCTTCTTGCTATTTACCGTACTCCATGCTTGGCTGGTCAGATGCTTTCGCCGACGTCCGCGCGCTTCCTCTTTATTCCAGCTTTAGCTCTGAGTTCTCATTCCAGATTCCAGACACACTTAGATCAATTGTATCCCAGCAACGTTACCAAAGTCTCTACAATGGCAGATTCTACAGCAGCTCCCAAGAAGAATGTAGTCAAGAAACCAGCGGAACATCCCAAATACATCGACATGATTGTAGCAGCGATCAAAAGTCTCAGTGAGAGATCAGGTTCGTCCCGAATGAAGATCGTCAAATATATCCTGACTAACTACAAAGTTGGAGAGGACACAACCGTAAACACCCATGTAAAGTTGGCCCTCAAAAGAGGTGTAGTCAGCGGAGTGTTGAAACAAGTTAAGGGAACGGGAGCCTCTGGATCATTCAAAGTGGGAGAAGCGGCCAAGAAAGCACCGGCCAAAGAAAAGAAGCCAGCGGCAAAGAAAACGACACCCAAGAAACCTGCAGCCAAGAAACCAACCGCTAAGAAAGTCAAGAAACCTAAAACACCAACTAAGAAAGCGGCTAAGAAGCCAGCCACCAAAAAGTCGACTCCTAAGAAAAAGCCTGCAGCTAAAAAACCGGCTACAAAGAAACCAGTCAAGAAACCAGCTGCTAAGAAAACTCCCAAGAAAGCAGTAAAGAAGTAAAAGGTTTCAACTTATCTCTGAATTCTTCATTCCAAAGGCCCTTTTCAGGGCCAACCAAACCTACCGACAATATTTTTTTGATATTGCACACATAAAACGTATTGATTTTATCTAGATATGAAAAACATCTTAGGTTTAAAAAATATCAGATTGTTGGTGGCTTAACAGTAAACCATTTCCAAGTGTTTATATCTCAATGAAATAATATAAGTTACCTGTCGTTTGATAGTCTCATTAAATCTAATATATGAGAGAGCTTTAAATATTTCCGTTCTACAAAATGCACGTCCAACTACTATTCGTGAAGATTAGACCAGCTGATGGTGATTAAATTAAACGGAATATTTCATAAAACCTGTCTAGAAAGTCAAAATTCAGAGAGAAGAACAAAAATAAGCTAAAGGTATCATGCAATTTTCAAATGCAACGTGTTTCCTCGTTTTAGGTTTAAACCGAAGCGTCACAATTTAAGCAGAAAGGCAGATTAGTAAGCCTACCACTGATAACTTTAACACTTTACATGAGTTATCTAATTCAAACATAAGACCAAATATTATTCGACACCTTATACATAAGGTGAAGAATTACTTGATACGATGTAAGAACTACATGGAAACGTCGTCATCGAATAAACCAAGAAGTTGTTATCCATAAGTAATTCTTCGCCTTATAGTAACCTTTCAACTTCTAAACTCCATTGAAAGACATTATATCCCGCCATCATATATTATGATTCAACATAAGCAGACTACTTATCACTACTCCATGGCAAACGTATATTGGTATTGTAGGCCATAGAGTTTGGATATTCCCAACTAAACCAGACGTTGCAATTATTTCTATATGATTCCAAGTAATAATATCATTTGAACAAGTTATCGTTTAACCAGGGAACTTATTGTCTAAGTTGCGTTTTTATGTTCCATCTGTGAAAACCCGTTCCTTTGCACGTGTCACTCGTTATGTAACAGTTGAGCGACCCTCAGTGAACCGGCTGTATGGAAGTCTCGCTGTCAGATGTATTGTCGTATAGCTTTCCGATATGATTACTCTACGTACCTGTGGCTTTTTGTATTATCTGGCATGGGGGGGGGGGTAGTCCAGGTTTCTGACTCCAAAATAACTGTTTATTATACTTACAGCCGTATTTGTGAATCATTGCAATCAAAAAGCCTGGTTAGACTTTTATTTTAGACTTTATTTGATGAAGTTAAAAAAAATTGAATTAAAGAACTTTTACACAGACCGATTACTGTATACATAATGATTTTGTGTATAGCTAGAAATTTGGCTGACTGGGGGGTGGGGGGGGGGGGGGGCGTCTCCGTTTTGTGTATTGGACAACCAGTTCTCATGTTCCCTTTTAACAACGTTTTATGTCTTTTCAGAGAGTAGAAATAAAGCAGATATATTGATAACGTCGAGTCGCTGTAAATAACCCGCTGTAGTATAGAAATAAATATATTTTATGCTAGCACATAACATATTTCTGCTTTAAATGTACATGTTGTTCTGCATATTTACAAAATAACAATGTTTAGCAAAAATTAGCAATATCGTATCAAACACCTATTTGTTTTTGTAGGTTTTCGCCGAGTAACCCGACATTGTAATTTCGCCCGACAGTAATGATAATATACACCCAAGATTGTGGTAGAAAAGTTTATAAGAAAATTACCAACAGCTCTTTGTGTAAACAGGTATATTTATCTTAAAAGACGTATATATTGTATTTTAGCTCAGGTTCACTAAGGCGCCTCTTTGTCAAGATTGTTTTTTGTAAGTTTTATTTAATGCAAAGCGATAATGTTAAAATTATAAAATAATTTAAAAAAACCCACATAAAACCACGACAATAATAATATTGGCATGAATTGTCAATTAAAAGATCAATATTTTTCTTTCATACAAAGTCCAAGACGCATGAGCTATTCTTCCAAGTAGGTACTGGTTAATTTCAGAAGCATCAAACAAATAAGGACGATGTTTTGAAATTGCGCGAATACGCATTTCCACAGGATTCTAGGTTCTGACAGCCTTACCCCGCCGCCAAAACCAGCCAATTGAAACTCAGACTGTATGACCAATGAAAATGTAGAACATGTTGTCCAATGGCTGTATCAGCGCCAAAAAATTCAACCAATCAATGTGTGTTCACCGAACCGTGACGATTCTTTAAAATAGGCTGTAATGTTTTTAATGGCATTCACTTGTAGTCTACTTCAAGGCAGCAGACAGATAATCTACAATGGCTCGTACTAAGCAGACCGCTCGCAAATCTACAGGAGGAAAAGCTCCTCGTAAACAGTTGGCAACCAAGGCAGCAAGAAAGAGCGCCCCAGCCACTGGGGGTGTGAAGAAACCTCACCGATACAGGCCTGGAACAGTTGCTCTTCGTGAAATCCGTCGTTACCAGAAATCCACAGAGCTTCTCATCCGCAAATTGCCCTTCCAGAGATTAGTCCGTGAAATCGCCCAGGATTTCAAGACAGACCTTCGATTCCAGAGCTCTGCCGTGATGGCTCTTCAAGAGGCCAGTGAATCTTACTTGGTGGGTCTGTTCGAGGACACCAACTTGTGTGCCATCCACGCCAAGAGAGTCACCATTATGCCCAAAGATATCCAACTGGCCAGACGTATCCGAGGAGAACGTGCTTAAACGGGGTTGTCATTCACTCATTCCAACGGCCCTTTTCAGGGCCAACCAAGTCCTTCGAAAAAGTTATTTTGTTTGCACTAACATATTAAACTCGGTATCAAAAATTAATTATAGCGTTGTGCCCTAAGCCAACCTAAACCTTTACATACGTATTTGTGGCACGCCGTAATTATAAAGCTGTGTGCTAACTAGTTGATACGGGAACCCTAGTATGAATATATCAAAGCAGACCAAGCAATCGTTATTACAACGCTGTGCTAGATTTAAACGTAACACTGATATGCAGTTTACATAAGTATACAAAAAAAATAAAAAGGGTCCAAACAAAAATCCTTAATTGTGGATGCAATGAGCGTGGCAAACGACCGATTGAAATTTATGTGGCACGCCATAATAAAGCTGTGTGCTGGCTAGATTTTACGGGGACCCTAGTATGAACGTATCTAAACAGGTCTAGAAATATTCAGCTAGTGACTCATTGACTCCACACTTATCTGTGAAAACAAATACACAGCACACTCATTCTACAGGGTTGTGTCCGTTCTAATATGTAGTTTACATACGTTTAGATAATGAACAGTCTTACGGCAGACCTTTGCCACACGTCGAAGATAGATCCTTGTGCTAGATCTATCAAAACCCGTACTATTAGCTTAAATCTAAATAAACAAGGTCTTAAGACAGAGCTTTGTGGCACGCCATAATTATAATGTTGTTCCAGACTGATTCAGCATTTTGTTATAAAGCTGACATAAATTTGAAAAAAAAACAAGGGTCTTAATATAGATCATTGTGGCAAGCCTTAGTTATAACCTTCTGCTGGATTGGCCCGAAACCCTACTATCAAGTTTACTTAAGTCTAGATAAACAAGTGTCTTAACACAGCTCCTTGTGGCACCCCATAATGATAATGTTTTCCTAGATTGACTCAAAATTTTAATATAAAACCTTTGACAAAGAAAATTGAAAAAATATAATAGACCATTGTGACACGCCATAAATATAATGTTGTGATAGATTGAGTCCAAAAGCTTATATTAAATTTTCATAAGTTAGTAAACAAGGGCCTTAATATAGATCTGGAAAAAAAGCAAGGGCCAAAAGAAAGATCATTGTGGAACGCCCTAATTCTAATATTGGGCTAGACTGAGTTGAAGAGCTAAAATGAAGTTTTCACAAGTTAGATTGATTTATAGACTTATGTTTTACGCCGCACTCACGATTATTTTACTTATATGGCGGCGTTGTCAGGTTTAACGTAGGAGGAAACCAGGCTCATTGCCCGGAGGAAACCCCCGATCTTCGGCGAGTACCTGGCAACTCTTCCACATACAGCGATGGAGTGACAAATCCACTCAGAAATTTTTCAATAGATATTTGGTCTGAGCTGGATTCAAACCCTTACTGAGGGACGATCCCTCTGACCGACTGAGCCACCGAGGCCCCAACATAAGTTAGAAAATACAGGCTTACAATAGATCCTTGTGGCACGCCATATATATAACTTTGCTCCAGATTGAGTCGAAACCCAAATATGCAGTTTACCTAAGCAAGGGTCTTTTGATAGATCATTGTTGCACGCCATAATTATAACGTTGTGCTAAACTGAAAAACTGATATCAAATAACGTAGTAACTGTTAAGAAACTCCGTAAATATTCAAATTGTAATCTCAATATTTCATTTTTTTTCTATTGACTTCAATTCCGATCGTTCTGTGTTTTTTTATCAATATTTTAATTTAATATTTTAAAAATGATCAACCAGATTTAAATCCTACTTATTTTATCTATGTCGTAGAAAATATTTGAAGTATAGCTGCCCCCACCCCTCAAGTCTCCCCTTCTGGAGTTCCCGCGCAGTGGTCTCTTTACTGCAGCTCACCCCTTTTCAACATGCGTGATATAAGGACTATTTACTGCTATAAGCAGTTAAATTTTTTGTATCTTTTTTGACTGTGGTGATCATTAGACAACTTTATCGATTTGTATCTTGACTTTTTTTAGAAACCTCTAGAAAGGGGCAAAATGTTGGAAAGAAGTGACGATTAATACTTTGTTACACCTAAATTTACGCATTCAGAGTGTAGTATTTCCTAAACTTGTCCGTATAAGTGCATGAAAAGAAAACAGTATTGTATCGTAATATCTAGCTTACATTTGGTCCAATTTTCAGTTAAATCCAAGTTAAATTGTGTAAGTTATAGATGTTTTATTAAAGGTTTTACACACAATCTTCTTGCTATTTACCGTACTCCATGCTTGGCTGGTGAGATGCTTTCGCCGACGTCCGCGCGCTTCCTCTTTATTCCAGCTTTAGCTCTGAGTTCTCATTCCAGATTCCAGACACACTTAGATCAATTGTATCCCAGCAACGTTACCAAAGTCTCTACAATGGCAGATTCTACAGCAGCTCCATAGAAGAATGTAGTCAAGAAACCAGCGGAACATCCCAAATACATCGACATGATTGTAGCAGCGATCAAAAGTCTCAGTGAGAGATCAGGTTCGTCCCGAATGAAGATCGTCAAATATATCCTGACTAACTACAAAGTTGGAGAGGACACAACCGTAAACACCCATGTAAAGTTGGCCCTCAAAAGAGGTGTAGTCAGCGGAGTGTTGAAACAAGTTAAGGGAACGGGAGCCTCTGGATCATTCAAAGTGGGAGAAGCGGCCAAGAAAGCACCGGCCAAAGAAAAGAAGCCAGCGGCAAAGAAAACGACACCCAAGAAACCTGCAGCCAAGAAACCAACCGCTAAGAAAGTCAAGAAACCTAAAACACCAACTAAGAAAGCGGCTAAGAAGCCAGCCACCAAAAAGTCGACTCCTAAGAAAAAGCCTGCAGCTAAAAAACCGGCTACAAAGAAACCAGTCAAGAAACCAGCTGCTAAGAAAACTCCCAAGAAAGCAGTAAAGAAGTAAAAGGTTTCAACTTATCTCTGAATTCTTCATTCCAAAGGCCCTTTTCAGGGCCAACCAAACCTACCGACAATATTTTTTTGATATTGCACACATAAAACGTATTGATTTTATCTAGATATGAAAAACATCTTAGGTTTAAAAAATATCAGATTGTTGGTGGCTTAACAGTAAACCATTTCCAAGTGTTTATATCTCAATGAAATAATATAAGTTACCTGTCGTTTGATAGTCTCATTAAATCTAATATATGAGAGAGCTTTAAATATTTCCGTTCTACAAAATGCACGTCCAACTACTATTCGTGAAGATTAGACCAGCTCATGGTGATTAAATTAAACGGAATATTTCATAAAACCTGTCTAGAAAGTCAAAATTCAGAGAGAAGAACAAAAATAAGCTAAAGGTATCATGCAATTTTCAAATGCAACGTGTTTCCTCGTTTTAGGTTTAAACCGAAGCGTCACAATTTAAGCAGAAAGGCAGATTAGTAAGCCTACCACTGATAACTTTAACACTTTACATGAGTTATCTAATTCAAACATAAGACCAAATATTATTCGACACCTTATACATAAGGTGAAGAATTACTTGATACGATGTAAGAACTACATGGAAACGTCGTCATCTAATAAACCAAGAAGTTGTTATCCATAAGTAATTCTTCGCCTTATAGTAACCTTTCAACTTCTAAACTCCATTGAAAGACATTATATCCCGCCATCATATATTATGATTCAACATAAGCAGACTACTTATCACTACTCCATGGCAAACGTATATTGGTATTGTAGGCCATAGAGTTTGGATATTCCCAACTAAACCAGACGTTGCAATTATTTCTATATGATTCCAAGTAATAATATCATTTGAACAAGTTATCGTTTAACCAGGGAACTTATTGTCTAAGTTGCGTTTTTATGTTCCATCTGTGAAAACCCGTTCCTTTGCACGTGTCACTCGTTATGTAACAGTTGAGCGACCCTCAGTGAACCGGCTGTATGGAAGTCTCGCTGTCAGATGTATTGTCGTATAGCTTTCCGATATGATTACTCTACGTACCTGTGGCTTTATGTATTGTCTGGCATGGGGGGGGGGGGGGGGGGGTAGTCCAGGTTTCTGACTCCAAAATAACTGTTTATTATACTTACAGCCGTATTTGTGAATCATTGCAATCAAAAAGCCTGGTTAGACTTTTATTTTAGACTTTATTTGATGAAGTTAAAAAAATTGAATTAAAGAACTTTTACACAGACCGATTACTGTATACATAATGATTTTGTGTATAGCTAGAAATTTGGCTGGCTGGGGGGTGGGGGGGGGGGCGTCTCCGTTTTGTGTATTGGACAACCAGTTCTCATGTTCCCTTTTAACAACGTTTTATGTCTTTTCAGAGAGTAGAAATAAAGCAGATATATTGATAACGTCGAGTCGCTGTAAATAACCCGCTGTAGTATAGAAATAAATATATTTTATGCTAGCACATAACTTATTTCTGCTTTAAATGTACATGTTGTTCTGCATATTTACAAAATAACAATGTTTAGCAAAAATTAGCAATATCGTATCAAACACCTATTTGTTTTTGTAGGTTTTCGCCGAGTAACCCGACATTGTAATTTCGCCCGACAGTAATGTTAATATACACCCAAGATTGTGGTAGAAAAGTTTATAAGAAAATTACCAACAGCTCTTTGTGTAAACAGGTATATTTATCTTAAAAGACGTATATATTGTATTTTAGCTCAGGTTCACTAAGGCGCCTCTTTGTCAAGATTGTTTTTTGTAAGTTTTATTTAATGCAAAGCGATAATGTTAAAATTATAAAATAATTTAAAAAAACCCACATAAAACCACGACAATAATAATATTGGCATGAATTGTCAATTAAAAGATCAATATTTTTCTTTCATACAAAGTCCAAGACGCATGAGCTATTCTTCCAAGTAGGTACTGGTTAATTTCAGAAGCATCAAACAAATAAGGACGATGTTTTGAAATTGCGCGAATACGCATTTCCACAGGATTCTAGGTTCTGACAGCCTTACCCCGCCGCCATAACCAGCCAATTGAAACTCAAACTGTATGACCAATGAAAATGTAGAACATGTTGTCCAATGGCTGTATCAGCGCCAAAAAATTCAACCAATCAATGTGTGTTCACCGAACCGTGACGATTCTTTAAAATAGGCTGTAATGTTTTTAATGGCATTCACTTGTAGTCTACTTCAAGGCAGCAGACAGATAATCTACAATGGCTCGTACTAAGCAGACCGCTCGCAAATCTACAGGAGGAAAAGCTCCTCGTAAACAGTTGGCAACCAAGGCAGCAAGAAAGAGCGCCCCAGCCACTGGGGGTGTGAAGAAACCTCACCGATACAGGCCTGGAACAGTTGCTCTTCGTGAAATCCGTCGTTACCAGAAATCCACAGAGCTTCTCATCCGCAAATTGCCCTTCCAGAGATTAGTCCGTGAAATCGCCCAGGATTTCAAGACAGACCTTCGATTCCAGAGCTCTGCCGTGATGGCTCTTCAAGAGGCCAGTGAATCTTACTTGGTGGGTCTGTTCGAGGACACCAACTTGTGTGCCATCCACGCCAAGAGAGTCACCATTATGCCCAAAGATATCCAACTGGCCAGACGTATCCGAGGAGAACGTGCTTAAACGGGGTTGTCATTCACCCATTCCAACGGCCCTTTTCAGGGCCAACCAAGTCCTTCGAAAAAGTTATTTTGTTTGCACTAACATATTAAACTCGGTATCAAAAATTAATTATAGCGTTGCACCCTAAGGTAACATAAACCTTTACATACGTCTTTGTGGCACGCCGTAATTATAAAGCTGTGTGCTAACTAGTTGATACGGGAACCCTAGTATGAATATATCAAAGCAGACCAAGCAATCGTTATTACAACGATGTGCTAGATTTAAACGTAACACTGATATGCAGTTTACATCAGTATACAAAACATAAAACGGGTCTAAACAAAAATCCTTAATTGTGGATTCACTGAGCAATGAGCGTGGCAAGCGACCGATTGAGCTGTGTGCTGGCTATATTTTATGGGGACCCTAGTATGAACGTATCTAAACAGGTCTAGAAATATTCAGCTAGTGGCTCATTGACTGCACACTTATCCGTGAAAACAAATACACATCCCACTTATTCTACAGGGTTGTGTCCGTTCTAATATGTATTTTACATACGTTTAGATAATGAACAGTCTTGCGGCAGACCCTTGCCACACGCCGAAGATATATCCTTGTGCTAGATCTATCAAAACCCCTACTATGAGCTTAAGTCTAAATAAACAAGGGTCTTAAGACAGATCTTTGTGGCACGCCATAATTATAATGTTGTTCCAGACTGATTCAGCGTTTTGTTTTAAAGCTGAGATAAATTTGAAAAAAAAAAACAAAGGTCTTAGTATAGATTCTACCCCTCCTGCATATGTGTGCCGTGTGCAAATATACATGTTAAGTAGAGATGATTTTTCAAACAACATCGAGTCTGCAGTGCAACATCGGCTGGTAGGTTTACCTCCCCCGGAAGAAGTGATATTTTGCTTGTTATCATACAAAATGAAGGATTTAACCTGATAATGTTGTGAGTGTGGTTATATTCTGTCCTTTTATATTGAAAACTGGGCTGTCATGAACGTATACAGTCATCAAAGGGTTGATTTCACAACACAGCGTCGTCAGCAACCCAGCCTGTCAAAGCGGTAGCCATGGTGACATTATGTCATTCTGCTTCAAAATATCAACCGTTGCACGTGACCAAAGCTTATCGTTGATTGGTTAAAAGTTCTCACTCTGTCCCGAGGGAGGGAAAAGAAACGGCAATCAACAACAGGTCACTTTTTCCTCATTTTTCTCAATTATCGGGGTAGAATCGACTTTAATACCTTCGTCTTGGTGTTTATTGCATAACCCGATACCGCTGAACGTTGGTTCGCACCTCATCAAACCCCTCGAATGCTGCGCATTCTCGTGGTTTGACTCGGTACGAACCAACGTTCAGCGGTATCGGGTTACGCAACAAACACCGCTACGGCGGTATTAAACCCTTATTCTACCCCTCCTGCATGTGCGTGCCGTGTGCAAATATACATGTTAAGTAGAGATGACTTTTCAAACGACATCGAGTCTGTAGTGCATCACCGTTGCACGTGACCAAAGCTTATCGTTGATTGGTTAAAAGTTCCCAATCTGTCCGTCACTTTTTCCTCATTTTTCTCAATTATCGGGGTAGAATCGACTTTAATACCTTCGTCTTGGTGTTTATTGCGTAACCCGATACCGCTGGACGTTGGTTCGCACCTCGTCAAACCTCTCGAATGCTGCGCATTCTCGTGGTTTGACTCGGTACGAACCAACGTTCAGCGGTATCGGGTTACGCAACAAACACCGCTACGGCGGTATTAAACCCTTAAATCATTGTGGCAAGCCTTAGTTATAACCTTTTGCTGGATTGGTCCGAAACCCTACTATCAAGTCTAGATAAACAAGTGTCTTAAGACAGCTCCTTGTGGCACCCCGTCATGATAATGTTTTCCTAGATTGACTCAAAATTTTGATATAAAACCTTTGACAAAAAAAATTTAAAAAATATAATAGACCATTGTGACACGCCATAAATATAATGTTGTGGTAGATTGAGTCCAAAAGCTTATATTAAATTTTTAAAAAATTGGGCCATAAGAAAGATCATTGTGGAACGCCCTAATTCTAATATTGGGCTAGACTGAGTTAAAGAGCTAAAATGAAGTTTCCACAAGTTAGATTGATTTATAGACTTATGTTTTACGCCGCACTCACGATTATTTTACTTATATGGCGGCGTTGTCAGGTTTAACGTGGGAGGAAACCAGGCTCATTGCCCGGAAGAAACCCCCGATCTTCGGCGAGTACCTGGCAACTCTTCCACATACAGCGATGGAGTGACAAATCCACTCAGAAATTTTTCAATAAATATTTGGTCTGAGTTGGATTCGAACCTTGACTGAGGGACGATCACTCTGGCTGACTGAGCCAACGAGCCCCCCTCATAAGTTAGAAAACACAGGCTTAAAATAGATCCTTGTGACACGTCGTATATATAACTTTGCTCCAGATCGAGTCGAAACCCAAATATGCAGTTTACCTAAACAAGGTTCTTTAGATAGATCATTGTAATACGCCATAAGTATAACGTTGTGCTAAACTGAAAAACTGATATCAAATAACGTAGTAACTGTAAAGAAACTCCTTAAACATTTATGGTGTAATCTCAATATTTCGACTTTACTTAAGTCATCATTATTTCCCCTTTTTAAAGAATCTTTTTGTTGTCAAAACAACAACGGAGTTCGAAGTTAATCGAAAAAAGTGTGGAAAAACATTAACATGGCACTGAAAAAAATCAATTTTTCAACAAAAACGAATTTTTTTCTATTGACTTCAATTCCGATCGTTCTGTGTTTTTCCATCAATATTTTAATTTAATATTTCCAAAATGATAAACCAGATTTGAATCCTACTTATTTTATCTATGTAGTACAAAATTTTTGGAAGTATTGCTGCCTCCACCCCTCAAGTCTCCCCTTCTGGAGTTCCCGCGCAGTGGTCTCTTTACTGCAGCTCACCCCTTTTCAACATGCGTGATATAAGGAATATTTACTGCTATAAGCAGTTAAATTTTTTGTATCTTTTTTGACTGTGGTGATCATTAGACAACTTTATCGATTTGTATCTTGACTTTTTTTAGAAACCTCTAGAAAGGGGCAAAATGTTGGAAAGAAGTGACGATTAATACTTTGTTACACCTAAATTTACGCATTCAGAGTGTAGTATTTCCTAAACTTGTCCGTATAAGTGCATGAAAAGAAAACAGTATTGTATCGTAATATCTAGCTTACATTTGGTCCAATTTTCAGTTAAATCCAAGTTAAATTGTATAAGTTATAGATGTTTTATTAAAGGTTTTACACACAATCTTCTTGCTATTTACCGTACTCCATGCTTTAGCTCTGAGTTCTCATTCCAGATTCCAGACACACTTAGATCAATTGTATCCCAGCAACGTTACCAAAGTCTCTACAATGGCAGATTCTACAGCAGCTCCCAAGAAGAATGTAGTCAAGAAACCAGCGGAACATCCCAAATACATCGACATGATTGTAGCAGCGATCAAAAGTCTCAGTGAGAGATCAGGTTCGTCCCGAATGAAGATCGTCAAATATATCCTGACTAACTACAAAGTTGGAGAGGACACAACCGTAAACACCCATGTAAAGTTGGCCCTCAAAAGAGGTGTAGTCAGCGGAGTGTTGAAACAAGTTAAGGGAACGGGAGCCTCTGGATCATTCAAAGTGGGAGAAGCGGCCAAGAAAGCACCGGCCAAAGAAAAGAAGCCAGCGGCAAAGAAAACGACACCCAAGAAACCTGCAGCCAAGAAACCAACCGCTAAGAAAGTCAAGAAACCTAAAACACCAACTAAGAAAGCGGCTAAGAAGCCAGCCACCAAAAAGTCGACTCCTAAGAAAAAGCCTGCAGCTAAAAAACTGGCTACAAAGAAACCGGTCAAGAAACCAGCTGCCAAGAAAACTCCCAAGAAAGCAGTAAAGAAGTAAAAGGTTTCAACTGATCTCTGAATTCTTCATTCCAAAGGCCCTTTTCAGGGCCAACCAAACCTACCGAGAATATTTCTTTGATATTGCACACATAAAACGTATTGATTTTATCTAGATATGAAAAACATCTTAGGTTTAAAAAATATCAGATTGTTGGTGGCTTAACAGTAAACCATTTCCAAGTGTTTATATCTCAATGAAATAATATAAGTTACCTGTCGTTTGATAGTCTCATTAAAACTAATATATGAAAGAGCTTAAAATATTTCCGTTCTACAAAATGCACGTCCAACTACTATTCGTGAAGATTAGACCAGCTCATGGTGATTAAATTAAACGGAATATTTCATAAAACCTGTCCTGAAAGTCAAAATTCAGAGAGAAGAACAAAAATAAGCTAAAGGTTTCATGCAATTTTCAAATGCAACGTGTTTCCTCGTTTTAGGTTTAAACCGAAGCGTCACAATTTAAACAGAAAGGCAGATTAGTAAGCCTACCAATGATAACTTTATTACTTTACATGAGTTATCTAATTCAAACATAAGACCAAATATTATTCGACACCTTATACATAAGGTAAATAAATTACTTGATACGATGTAAGAACTACATGGAAACGTCGTCATCGAATAAACCAAGAAGTTGTTATCCATAAGTAATTCTTCGCCTTATAGTAACCTTTCAACTTCTAAACTCCATTGAAAGACATTATATCCCGCCATCATATATTATGATTCAACATAAGCAGACGTAGCTATCAATACTCCATGGCAAAAGTATATTGGTATTGTAGGCCCTCGAGTTTGGATATTCCAAACTAAACCAGACGTTGCAATTATTTCTATATGCTTCCAAGTAAAAATATCATTTGAACAAGTTATCGTTTAACCAGGGAACTTATTGTTTATTCGGTGACGACGTTTCCATGTAGTTCTTACATCGTATCAAGTAATTCTTCACCTTATGTATAAGGTGTCGAATAATATTTGGTCTTATGTTTGAGTTAGATAACTCATGTAAAGTGTTAAAGTTATTAGTTCACTAATTTAGGTGGGTATCCATTCTGTTTGGTGAAGACAGTTTTGAGGTGGGTGATTTCTTTGTTTAATTCGGTGCTACAGATGTCTTGTGCTCTTTTTGTCAGTGTGGCTATAGTTCCTGTCTTGATATGTGGTGGATGGTTTGAATTGTAGTGTATGTATTGGTCAGAGTGTGTAGGTTTGCGGTAAACTGTGGTCTGTGTTCCTTCTGTGGTTTGTTGAATGAGTACATCAAGAAATGGGAGTTTATCATTCTGCCGTTCTTCTTCCATGGTAAATTTGATGCGGGGATGCTGTGTATTTAAATGGTCCAGAAGTGTTTTGGCAGAGGTATTGTTGTTAAGTGCGACAAAAGTGTCATCAACTTTTCTGATCCAGGAGATGGGTTGAATGGGTGATGATGCCAAAGCTGTATTTTCCAGTTCTGTGATATAAATTTCTGATAGAATAGGTGATAATGGTGATCCCATAGGTAAGCCGTGTATCTGCTCATATGTTTTGTCTCCCCAAGTGAAATATGTAGAGGAAATGCCCATGTGAAGAAGTCTTAAAATACTGTCAGCTGTAAGTGTGGAGATGTTTGGAGAGGATTCTAACTTTGATTTCACTACGTCCATAGTCCACGATGTCATAACTCACAAAATAACAGGGTTGATAAATTTCTAGTAGTCTGCTGCGAAAGTGTTTGGAGTCTTCAATGTAGGATTTAGCTGTGTTGGACCATTTGGACAGGACTTTGGTTATGAATTTTGCTGTGTTGTAAAATACTGTGCCTTGGGAACAAACTAGTATTCTAGCCTTGACAGGGTTCTTGTGTATCTTTATGAGGGCTCGGGCGTATGGTGGTCGTGGGTGTTGTACGATTAGGTGTTTTTGGTGTTCTTGGTTAATTTCTCCATTTGTCTTCAGTTCGTTGAGTGTGGATCTGTGTTGTCTGTCATACTTGTTGGTTGGATCTTTCTTGAGTATTCTGTATGTGGTTGTGTCATCGAGTAAGTCAGATACTAGTTCATCAAAGTGGGTTTTGTCAAGAACAGCTGTCGCTTTACCTTTGTCTGCTGGCGCAATGACTATTGTTTTATCTTGCTTGAGTTCTTTGATGGCTTTCCATTCTCCTTTGGTTAGGTTGGATGGTTGTGGTTTGCTGTTCTTTATGAGCGATATGATTTGGTGTCTAAAAAGTCTATGTTGCCTCCTGGTGCCAGTTGCTGTAGTCCGTTCTCAACATCAGTGATGAAGTCATCCGTGGGTATGGTGGGGGTGGTTGGAATATCACGAGTGACACGTGTAAACTGAACTGAACTTTATTACACCTCAGACCGTAATTACAGTATATGAGGGCATACATAAATTACAATTGAACAGGCTGACAAATTTTCTAGGAATTGTCACAAATTGGATTGAAAAATGATCTAACAAAGGATGATGTTTTCAGAGATCTTTACGAATAGAGATAGACTTATTTATATAATACCAGTGTCAAAATTCTTAATAATCAACAGGATAAATTTAGCAAATTTTAGCAGTTTGGGTTTGTAATAAGCCCCTTTCGGGTTTGGCGGAAGTCCCACGAGATCACGCGAGACCCGTGTTTAGGGGTATAACTTTCACCGATCGGCTATCAGATTAACATTAGTGCTTATGGAGATCGGCTGTAACCCTATTGTTTTGTCTGTGATTCTCAGCTCACAATCTATATTTTTACAAAAGTCTTTTTCTGAGACATATCAAGATACATACAAAGCCATTTGGCATTTCTCTTTGACGGACAGAAAAATAATATTATTTCTAACAGAAAAACAACAAGTCGTAGTTGTGTTTTCACTCTTAGTTTTTGACAACTCCGAAGCGTACCCAGGCGATATAAATATTTTTATTGACAGTCAACTGACAAAAACGCAACTGATAGCTTCTGGTGTGCTTCACAAAAAAATTGGAATGAAGAAATGATTTAGAAATAAAGAATCACAGACAAAACCACACATTAACCGACGGTCACCATTGACGCTAATGTTAAATGAACGGTTAGTCAGTGAAAGTTATACCCCTAAACTCATTTCTCGCGCGATCTCGCGGGGTTTTAGCCAAACTCGAAAGAGGCTTATTACAAGCTAGCAAATCTTGCAGTTTATGGCCATTTGTGTACGTATAATAATACTTAGGAATATGAAGAGTTCTTTGCTGTTGGAAAAAAGGACACTCTAGAGCATAATGGTATTCATTTCCAATGGCTTGTTTATCACAGAGTTGACAAATTCTTTCCGTTTTCGGAATAGAGTTCCAGCGGCCGACTTCAATAGGTAGTCTATGATTTGTCGTTCTAAATTTAGACATGGCAATTTTAAAAGCTTTTGGTAAAACAAACAGGTAGTTTTCACAATTTAGTTCAAATTTGAAGTTTTTGTAAAAGCTTCCTTTCGAGGAGTTGGAAATTAATTCAAGCCAGGATTGTTGGAAGTGATCGTTAAGTCGCTGACGAATGTTCTTTTTAAGACTGGGCAGTTTAACTGTAGGTGGGTGTACCCAGGTAGTAAACATACCAGTCGTTTGAAATATTTCTTCCACAAATGTAATCCATTTATGTTGGTAGATGTTATTTTCACAATCAGACAATAATAGCTTATACATAATGGAGGATAACTTAGAGTTAGAAGCATCAATTACCAAATTGTTCCAGAAGGATATCATTCTTGTCTTCACTAGTATAGACAGAGGTTGTCTTCCAATTTCACCATACAAGATAAAATGTGGTGTACTTTTCTGAAGACAAAGAAGTTCTCGAAGAAAATCAAGATGAACTTTTTCAATTAATGTTAAATCTTCAAATCCCCATATCTCACAACCATAGAGAAGAATTGGGACAATGAGAGTGTCAAATAATTGTAACTGTAAATCTATTGGTAAGTCATATTTTCTAATTTTCTTTTTTAAACTAAACAATGCAACTCTAGCACTATCTGCTAATTTCTTTCTGGTACTCAAAAAGCTTCGTGTTTGACTAAATAATAAACCAAGGTATTTATAACTCTTTACAACTTTAATTTCTTCTGTGTCGATATAAAATCGAAACGGAGGGGGCCTACGGGCCCCAAAAATCACAATTTTTGTTTTCTGGGAATTTATCTGTAGCTTCCAAATTTCACAATATCGATAAAAACTATTAAGATTAAATTGCAATTCTCGTTCGCTCTTTGCTACAATAATGGTATCATCGGCATAAAGCAATATAATAATTTCTAATAAGGGCAACAGAATGTCATTAAAATTGTCTGTTTTAACACCTGTACAGCCGCTTGAAAACAGATATCGCTCCAAGTCATTCGTAAATAAGGCAAACATAATGGGTGACAAATTTTCCCCTTGCCTCAAGCCTATGTTACAAATGAAAAAATCTGATTTGTGTCCACCTTTGGTTACACAAGACTTAATATTTTTATACATATTATAAACAACATGTAAAATTTCCCCATTAATACCATAGGAAAGTAATTTTCTCCAAAGACCGTTTCTCCATACATTATCGAAAGCTTTCTGGAAATCGACAAATGCACAAAATAATTTTCTTTTTCTAGATTTTAAGAGCTCTGTTAAAGCATGGAGGACAAAAATGTTATCATAAGTTGAGTAACCCTTTCGGAATCCAGTTTGGTTTTCGTTAAGAATCCCGACACTGTCTACATACTCATTGAGCCGTGTATTCAAAATAGATGTAAACAGCTTACCAAGGCAGCTTAACAGCGTGATTGGGCGATAATTATTTGGATCTTTTTTATCGCCGTTGCCTTTGTAAATAGGTTTGATTATTCCTACAAGCCAGTCTTTGGGAATAACTCCACTATTTAGAATTATATTAAAAAGTAGTTTATATTTATGAGCACTAAAACACACGGACACAGGGAAAATCTTCTTGTCTAAAATAACCACGGAGACAAGTTTCTAATTGTGTTAAAAAGAGGTATATCATTTAGACCTTTATACCCCATCATAAATTGTTGTAATAAAGTAAACCCATGATATTTCATTAGGTTGACGACTGACAGGAGCTTGGCCTTACTCAGTAGAATTTTCTGGAACACTTTGTATTGCATTGACAATGCTTATGCATCTAAAGCTAAAGTAAGAATATCGTCAGACTATATATTATGGGGTCATGGGAAAAGACAGTAAAAATTCCCCACCCCCACCCCCCCTCATACCCCTTTCCCAGAAAACCTAGGTAGAAGGCAGGCTGGGAAGTTTAGCCCTAACCAGTATGTCTTTCAAACTCTTGTTCTTTTTATAAGCAATGACTGGCCTTTGGGTCAGAGGTCGAGCAAGTTTACTTTGAAGTAGTTTGTATTCTTCTACTATAATCTTGGCCATAGCAATGCTAGCTTTGTTATACTGAAACACAAATGGTATTATAGTTTTTTCACGACATCTTCCGGGGTCCAAGTTCAAACCCAAAGGATAAATAGTTTGTAATGTTTGAATCCAAAAACTTTCCCTTTCCAAACGTTTGTGCTTGGTATCTGCAGCGGAAGTGAGAAAAGGGATTTTCTCAATAGGCATGATTTCAAAATGGTCCTTGACCGAATGACCTTGAGTATTGAAATGTTGTGCCACGGGTACATCATGTTTAAGTCTTATACTAGATAAATGGTTGGCTGCTCTTTGTCGTAGAGAATTCTGAGTTTCTCCGACGTACTGTTTGCGACATTTTTTGCACGTGATTACATACACGATATTAGAAGAGTCACAATTAAGATTCTCTGCCATTTGATATTTGTCGCGAGTTTGTTCTCCGAAAAAGGTACTGCGATCGGGTACGTATATATCGAGTTTGCATCGCGTCTTAAGGCATTTCATTGATGTACCTGAGAGAAATGTTGGACGGTAATGGTACACTTGTGAAGGGGAGGTAAGCGTATCGGGGGATGAAGGGGGAAACATGATTTGTCTTACTGTGTTTGATCCTTCGGAGTAATCTAATAGAATACTTCCTAGGGAGGAGAGCTTTGAAAATAACAGAACAAGCCTGGTTAAAAAAATCTAGTGAACTACAGTTTCTATAGAATCTAAAAATCTGAGATTGAATGACTCCCTTGAAAGTGTGAGGAGGATGGTATGACCCAGCATGTAGCAGCTGATGCGTGTCAGTAGGTTTGAAGAATACTTTGTAATCTAGATACCCAGTAGTATGATATGTATGACCCTTGTAAATAGTTACATCCAAAAAATCCACAGAAGTATGATCAATAGTAGGCTGTAATTTAATGCTTGAGTCGTGAGAATTAAGAGTATCAATGAAAATATGAAGGTCTTCCAACGTGTGTTGCCAAATGATAAAAATGTCATCCAGATACCGAAGGTAAATAAAAGGTTGTTTGTGACATTTGTGAAGAATAGCACTCTCCCACTCAGCCATAAAAATAGAGGCAAAGTTAGGACTAAAACGTTTCCCCATAGCACACCCTGTAATTTGCTGAAAGATCTCCCCATTGAATTCAAAATCGTTTCCTTTTAAACTAAGTTCCAGCAATTCTAAAATGTCTTTATCCGGACGACGGTGGTCAGGATATCTTTGGAATGCTGATTTTATGGATTTAAGACCCAAATCTATGTCAATGTTTGTATACATAGACTCCACATCCAGAGTAACTAAAATCACATCTTGTGGGATGGATTTCTCAGATAATTTGGCCAATAAATCATCCGTATTTTTTATAAAGCTAGGATGCCGATTCGCTATAGGTTTTAGATAGTAATCAATTAGCTCTGATATTCTATAACTTTCACTGCCACAATCTGAGATAATAGGACGCCCAGTGGGCATTGTAGGCTTCGGCCATTTTTCAATGGGTTTGTGAATTTTCGGAAGAATGTAGAAGACCCTGTTTTTAGAGTTATGATCAGATTCCAAATAGCGATACTGTTTTTCATTAAGTAAGCCTTTATCTTGAAGAGAAACAAGAATTTTATTAAACTTCCTAACATTTTCAGGCCAAATTTCCTTATCAAGTTTTTTTGTAATGAAGAGGGTTGCTTAGCTGCCGTTCTATCTCTTCAATATAATCCTGTTTTGACATAATAACTGTTGCCGAACCTTTATCAGCAGGTTTAATAACTATGTTTGGATTTCTCCTTAGCTTACTTAAGGCAAGACATTCTGAATGAGTAAGGTTATGTTGGTTTTTCTGATTAGTTAAAACATCAAACTTCCTAGATACAGAGTCACGACTAATGTTTATCTCTGGGTCATACATGTGAGAAGGGGGTGTATAGCCGCTTTTAGATGTAAACGGCTTGCGTAGCCCACTAGAATCTCGGTAGATATCAGCCAGACTAAGATTTCTGGAGAACTCCATAACATGCACTAATTTACTAATAGAAAAGTCCCTATCAAATAATGGTTTTGGGCAAGGCACAAATGAGAGTCCTCTATTGAGTAGAGATATATCATCAACAGTGAGTTCCTCGTTACTAAGATTAATAATATTACTTCCTAAGCCGAAAGTAGGGTGGCACATGCCCTGTCCCAAATTTAGTTTAAATCTAGTGTCTGAAGCCAGTGGGTATACAAGCAATTTGCTGTATCTTCGGTCCAGTGAATTTTGTCCGTGGATACTCTAAATTTTGAATTGGGAATTTTTGGTATGACCATAACTCTCTTCATCTTGGAAGCAGAAGAGTTATATAGGTTCAGGTTCGAAACTTCACTGGCCGGTAATTTTGTGGATGACTGGATCTCTACAAAGTAGATGAGCGAATTGGAAAAAGTCTTCCTAACCGCTGTCATCATGTTGCGCATTTGATTTAACGAAGCGTTTGGCTCAGTAGTTGTCTTGTTATTGATACCAATGTTCAAGATAACTTTCTCAGGTTTGGGACCTTGATACTTTTGAATTAGCGTCCGAAATGAATTGAAATTGGCACCAGGAAAACATTCTACCTGCATATCAGGGTGTGGGTCAAGGTTAATTCTAGATAGATTAGAATCCCCAAGTAAAAGAACTTTCTTAGTTACATTAGGAAGGTGCCAATTAGAGGAGGTGTGCCGAAATTTCCAAAATTTAGAATTAGCTAAATTATTCCGAGGGTTGCGCTGACCCCTCGGAGGGGATCTCACTGCATCTGAATATCTCATAGGAGAATGGACTGACAAAACTGGGGATGGGGGAGGAGGAGAGGGACTAGATGTACTAGGTCTAGGAGAAGTGACCCTAGTAGAAACTGGGGAGGACGGAGGCCGAAAGGGGACAGAGGCACTACTAGGTCTAGGGGAGGGGGGCTGAGGGGATGAAAAAGAGGGGACAGAGGTACTAGGTCTAAGGGTGGGAGCACCAGTAGGGAAAGGCGAAGGGGAACCAGAAGGTAAAGTTACAGACCTAGGAGTCTGTGATTGCAGAGTAGGAGGTGAGATAACGGATGTCGACGGACTGACAGGCGGATGGGGTTGGGGAGACGATGGTGGACTAAACTGAGTAGTAGCAGCAGAAGTGACTTTAGTGATGGAAAGAAAAGAATAAAAATTTTGAATGGTCGAAAGTTGTAATTTACCTATATAATTCTGTTTGCCCCATTTTAAAGCATTATTGAAAGCACTGTCAAAGTTTAGACTATTGGATGACCTGGCAGAAGTCACCTGTGCTTTTAATCTATTTAAACGTGCCGCATAATGTGAAATCATCTCTTGTATGATCTTATGGGCCCAATTTTTGTGCACATGGTCAAACGCAATATCAACTTCCCGATTGCGTTGAGCCGGTTTAAGAAAAGAATTTAGCTCTTTAATTTTATTATTTAAGGAATTTGGGAGGGTTTGGTCACGTAAATGTCCCTCAAGGATGCCAATGTGGTGAAGACATTGTAAAATTTTGAAAAGGGCTTTCACCAGAGCCGAGAATTCTGAATATTGGGGACTTTTAGATTTTGAATTTCCAAGCCGATTGCTAACTGAAAATTGCCTGCTTCTGTTACCATAGATTGGTAAACATACATCCTTGGTAGAAATAATGAATTCATTTGAAATGTCAATTCCAGTGGTTTTATTGTTCTTTAAAAGCTGTATTTGGTTTAGAATTTCCGCGTCCGTTATTTCATTGTTCAAAATTTCATTTCCATTATCTGCACTTATATCTACATCTTCGTCATTATTAATTTCTCGAGCATTCACTTTTCGAAAAATTTCTTAAACTCAGCCAGATCAAAATCATCAGCTTTCGCTGAGCTGTCTCTATTTATTAATTTCCAATAGGATTTAGGATCTTTTTTATTTAAATACCTTAGTTTTTCCTGGAACTGTTCTTTTTCTCTATTTATATACTTATTAAGTGTTTTCTTATAAACTTTACTTTTACTAACCATATCATTTTTGTCTGAGTTCAGTCTGCTAGTGTGATACATTTTACGAGCTTTTTGATAATTGCGCCTTGTTGTTTGACATTCAGATCCAAAGAACCTTTTTGATGTTTTGGCTCTAGCATTTTTATTTTTTGTGAACTGTGGCATTGAGTTTTTTAAATTGTTTTGTAAAATAGAAGAACATTTTTCGCAAGTGGAGTCAAGGAGATTTTGAGATATATTTTTCTGTTCTTTGGCAATACTCAATTCGTTGTATGTTTCACCCAGGGCATTTTTATTTAGGTTCTGTAAAAAAACAGTTTCATATTTATTGTTCCATTGTGGGCATTTTTGTTGTGTTTCAGTGCTGTCATTTATTTCCGATGTAGAGTCCTTCAAGCGTTTTGTACATATATTTACCTTGTATTGTAACGAATACGTAATCGGGCAATGAACATCCGATAACAGTGGTTCGAAATTTAGAACGTCAAAGTAACTCATATAACGGAACCCTTCAGCACTAGAGATGACGTAATCTATAACAGACACTTGTTTACAAGTTGGTTTACCGATATGCTTATCACCACCTAGTCTACCATTAGCTATAAATAATTGATTTCTCTTGCATATTTCTAGGACCTTATAACCAGTATTGTTGGTTCCACTATCTTTAGAAGTCCTTTTGATTGGAATATTAAGATTACCGAGTAATGTTGAAGATGTCAGGGACGTTTGCATATCTACATCCAAATCAATCTCGTCTAAAATAAATAGGTCAACATCAATATAATCATTTAAATTAGAAGTTCGTGCATTAAAATCTCCAATCAGGTACACAATGTTGGAATTTTCACATATATTATTGATTTCATTTGTGAAATGTTCAAATAGCTCATCTGATGAATACCGTGAACCTTCCGGGGGAATGTATATACCTCCAACGATTACATCTTCATTAGTACTACAGTATTCTTTTGAAAGTTTAACGAGGACGGAATATTCATTTGTTGTAGTAATCTCTACTGTGTGCTTGACTAAATGTTTTTTTACAAAAATGGCTATTCCAACAGATCGGATCGCCTTAGTTCTTTTTCTGTGTTTTACGAAAGGTTCACCATATCCAGGAATGCCTATATTATCTAAAATATCTAGTTTTGTTTCAGAACAAATAAGAACATCATAACAACTTATATAGTCTAGAAATTCGGGTATGACTAATTTGCTTTTCAAGCCACATACATTTAAACTTAAGAAGCTTAGGTTGTATGAAATGTCATTTCCGTTATTAGAATGTAAACAAACATTGTCACTCAGATTGACTTCATTATTAGAAAATAAACAAACATTGTCACTCAGGGGAGATAAACGTGTATCCAGGTGAGTGTTTATATTCCTAATGTCAATCCCCTGACACCCCTAACTATCAGTATAGCGTACCTGTGTGTCCTTACGTTGATATCCAGTTGGTTGAATTACATCCTTCGGTTCTATTCTTTTATTGTTTATGAAAAGTTTATCCCTTATGAGTTTTGCTGTCAATCCGTCACGCTTGGCTTGTCTGTAGACCGGTAGCAACACACGGCGTTTCGCCACAATCTCAGGTTGCAACTGCTCTGCGATAGAGTATGGTTTATCCTTGAGCTGATATGACGATCTCCTTATTTCCTCATGGTCTTTGAAGCTACTGAATTTAGCGACGATCGGCCTGGGCTTGGACATTCCACTCTTAGGGGCTCCCAACCGGTGTACCCTCTCAAAAGAAATCACTTTGTTTACATGAAGGTGCTCTCTAATAAAATTATATAACAAATCTTCTGAAGTAATTTGTTCCGGTTGATCTGTTGCATTGCCTTGGTCGGTTCGGATGTTTGGTTGACTTTCATTTTCAGGTATTCCCATAAACAATAGATTGTCACGCATAGAACGACACTTTAAATCAACGATCTGTTCATTAAGGGATTCATTTTGTGATGTTACCTCTTTGGTAACCTCATTTTGAATACTTGTTTCTAATTCTTTTCGATGATTTTTCATATCACTATATATTTCATTCTGCTGGGCTAGTATGTGGTCATATTTATCCGACAAGAAATTCAGACTGGAATCCATTTGGGTGATTTTTTCTTCGGTGCTCTTCATTTTTACAACTATTTTTGAGACACTGACGGATAAGGAATCAATTTTCTGACCCATAATAGTAATGTCTTTAAGTGAGGCTTCAATGTTTGACAATTTCACAAATATTTCATTTAAATTAGGAGTTGGTTGCACCCCTCCGATGAACCCTCCCGGTACATGTGGTTGAATATGACTCCCATACCATACGCCTTGTTGGCCTTGAGGTGGTGATTGGAATACCTGTGGCGATGGGGCAAAATGCTGTGTAGAAGAGGGGTAGTAAAAATAGGTGTTTACATTGTCAGTTGTTGTTGTTTCTTGTTGATCTGGGCTTTTTCCACCACCCCTTTTCTCCTTTTTCCGTTTCTTCTTCTTTTAGGCTTCTACCGGTTGGCTCATTGATTGTGTGGGTAATTACACATTTCGTAGATGATACTATTTGTAGATTCAGTTGAAAACATCACACAAGTTGGAATAGAGAGAGACGTAAAAATTTCTGTGACTTTTTACCTGTCAGCCTTGTCCGCCATTTTTTAATCTCCAAAGGAACGGGTTTTCACAGTTGGAACATAAAAACGCAACTTAGACAATTAGATCCCTGGTTAAACGATAACTTGTTCAAATGATATTTTTACTTGGAAGCATATAGGAATAATTGCAACGTCTGGTTTAGTTGGGAATATCCAAACTCTATGGCCTACAATACCAATATACTTTTGCCATGGAGTAGTGATAGCTACGTCTGCTTATGTTGAATCATAATATATGATGGCGGGATATAATGTCTTTCAATGGAGTTTAGAAGTTGAAATGTTACAATAAGGCAAAGAATTACTTATGGATAACAACTTCTTGGTTTATTCGGTGACGACGTTTCCATGTAGTTCTTACATCGTATCAAGTAATTCTTCACCTTATGTATAAGGTGTCGAATAATATTTGGTCTTATGTTTGAGTTAGATAACTCATGTAAAGTGTTAAAGTTATCAGTGATAGGCTTACTAATCTCCCTTTCTTCTTAAATTGTGACACTTCGGTTTAGACCTAAAACGGGGAAACACGTTGCATTTGAATACTGCATGATACCTTTAGCTTATTTTTGTTCTTCTCTCTGAATCTTGACTTTCTAGACAGGTTTTATGAAATATTCCGTTTAATTTAATCAACATGAGCTGGTCTAATATTCACGAATATTAGTTGAACGTACATTTTGTAGAACGGAAATATGTAAAGCTCTCTCATATATTAGATTTAATCAGACTATCAAATGACAGGTAACTTATATTATTTCATTGAGATATAAACACTTCGAAATGGTTTACTGTTAAGCCACCAACAATCTGATATTTTTTAAACCTAAGATGTTTTTCATATCTAGATAAAATCAATACGTTTTATGTGTGCAATATCAAAGAAATATTCTCGGTAGGTTTGGTTGGCCCTGAAAAGGGCCATTGGAATGAAGAATTCAGAGATCAGTTGAAACCTTTTACTTCTTTCTTGGGAGTTTTCTTAGCAGCTGGTTTCTTGGCCGGTTTCTTTGTAGCCGGTTTTTTAGCTGCAGGCTTTTTCTTAGGAGTCGACTTTTTGGTGGCTGGCTTCTTAGCCGCTTTCTTAGTTGGTGTTTTAGGTTTCTTGACTTTGTTAGCGGTTGGTTTCTTGGCTGCAGGTTTCTTGGGTGTCATTTTCTTTGCCGCTGGCCTCTTTTCTTTGGCCGGTGCTTTCTTGGCCGCTTCTCCCAGTTTGAATGATCCAGAGGCTCCCGTTCCCTTAACTTGTTTCAACACTCCGCTGACTACACCTCTTTTGAGGGCCATCTTTACATGGGTGTTTACGGTTGTGTCCTCTCCAACTTTGTAGTTAGTCAGGATATATTTGACGATCTTCATTCGGGACGAACCTGATCTCTCACTGAGACTTTTGATCGCTGCTACAATCATGTCGATGTATTTGGGATGTTCCGCTGGTTTCTTGACTACATTCTTCTTGGGAGCTGCTGTAGAATCTGCCATTGTAGAGACTTTGGTAACGTTGCTGGGATACAATTGATCTAAGTGTGTCTGGAATCTGGAATGAGAACTCAGAGCTAAAGCTGGAATAAAGAGGAAGCGCGCGGACGTCGGCGAAAGCATCTCACCAGCCAAGCATGGAGTACGGTAAATAGCAAGAAGATTGTAAAACCTTTAATAAAACATCTATAACTTACACAATTCAACTTGGATTTAACTGAAAATTGGACCAAATGTAAGCTAGATATTACGATACAATACTGTTTTCTTTTCATGCACTTATACGGACAAGTTTAGGAAATACTACACTCTGAATGCGTAAATTTAGGTGTAACAAAGTATTAATCGTCACTTCTTTCCAACATTTTGCCCCTTTCTAGAGGTTTCTAAAAAAAGTCAAGATACAAATCGATAAAGTTGTCTAATGATCACCACAGTCAAAAATGATACAAAAAATTTAACTGCTTATAGCAGTAAATAGTCCTTATATCACGCATGTTGAAAAGGGGTGAGCTGCAGTAAAGAGACCACTGCGCGGGAACTCCAGAAGGGGAGACTTGAGGGGTAGGGGCAGCTATACTTCAAATATTTTTCTACGACATAGATAAAATAAGTAGGATTTAAATCTGGTTGATCATTTTTAAAATATTAAATTAAAATATTGATGAAAAAACACAGAACGATCGGAATTGAAGTCAATAGAAAAAGATTCGTTTTTTTTTTAAATAGATTTTTTTTCAGTGACAGGAGCTGCCATGTTAATGTTTTTTTCCACATTACTTTTAAACATACTTTTTTCGATTAACTTCGAACTCCGTTGTTGCTTTGACAACAAAAACATTCTTTAAAAAGGGGAAATAACGATGACTTAAGTAAAGTTGAAATATTGAGATTACAATTTGAATATTTACGGAGTTTCTTTACAGTTACTACGCAGTTTTTCAGTTTAGCACAACGTTATAATTATGGCGTGCAACAATGATCTATCAAAAGACCCTTGCTTAGGTAAACTGCATATTTGGGTTTAGACTCAATCTGGAGCAAAGTTATATATATGGCGTGCCACAAGGATCTATTGTAAGCCTGTGTTTTCTAACTTATGTTGGGGCCTCGGTGGCTCAGTTGGTCAGAGGGATCGTCCCTCAGTAAGGGTTTGAATCTAGCTCAGACCAAATATCTATTGAAAAATTTCTGAGTGGATTTGTCACTCCATCGCTGTATGTGGAAGAGTTGCCAGGTACTCGCCGAAGATCGGGGGTTTCCTCTGGGCAATGAGCCTGGTTTCCTACTACGTTAAACCTGACAACGCCGCCATATAAGTAAAATAATCGTGAGTGCGGCGTAAAACATAAGTCTATAAATCAATCTAACTTGTGAAAACTTCATTTTAGCTCTTCAACTCAGTCTAGCCCAATATTAGAATTAGGGCGTTCCACAATGATCTTTCTTATGGCCCTTGTTCTTTTCCAGATCTATATTCAGGCCCTTGTTTACTAACTTATGAAAATTGAATATAAGCTTTTGGACTCAATCTACCACAGCATTATATTTATGGCGTGTCACTATGGTCTATTATATTTTTTCAATTTTTTTTTGTCAAAGGTTTTATATTAAAATTTTGAGTCAATCTAGGAAAACATTATCATTATGGGGTGCCACAAGGAGCTGTCTTAAGACACTTGTTTATCTAGATTTAAGTAAACTTGGTAGTAGGGTGTCGGGCCAATCCAGCAGAAGGTTATAACTTAGGCTTGCCACAGTGATCTATATTAAGACCCTTGTTTTTTTTCAAATTTATCTCACCTTTATAACAAAACGCTGAATCAGTCTGGAACAACATTATAATTATGGCGCGCCACAAAGATCTGTCTTAGGACCCTTGTTAATTTAGACTTAAGCTCATAGTAGGGGTTTTGATAGATCTAGCACAAGGATATATCTTCGGCGTGTGGCAAGGGTCTGGCGCAAGACTGTCTATTATCTAAACGTATGTAAACTACATATTAGAACGGACACAACCCTGTAGAATGAGTGTGCTGTGTATTTGTTTTCACATATAAGTGTGGAGTCAATGAGCTACTAGCTGAATATTTCTAGACCTGTTTAGATACGTTCATACTAGGGTCCCCGTAAAATCTAGCCAGTACACAGCATTATTATGGCGTGCCACATAAATTTCAATCGGTCGCTTGCCACGCTCATTGCTCAGTGAATCCACAATTAAGGATTTTTGTTTAGACCCTTTTTATTTTTTGTTGTTTATGTAAACTACATATCAGTGTTACGTTAAAATCTAGCACATCGTTGTAATAACGATTGCTTGGTCTGCTTTGATATATTCATACTAGGGTTCCCGTATCAACTAGTTAGCACACAGCTTTATAATTACGGCGTGCCACAAAGACGTATGTAAAGGTTTATGTTAGCTTAGGGTGCAACGCTATAATTAATTTTTGATACCGAGTTTAATATGTTAGTGCAAACAAAATAACTTTTTCGAAGGACTTGGTTGGCCCTGAAAAGGGCCGTTGGAATGGGTGAATGACAACCCCGTTTAAGCACGTTCTCCTCGGATACGTCTGGCCAGTTGGATATCTTTGGGCATAATGGTGACTCTCTTGGCGTGGATGGCACACAAGTTGGTGTCCTCGAACAGACCCACCAAGTAAGATTCACTGGCCTCTTGAAGAGCCATCACGGCAGAGCTCTGGAATCGAAGATCCGTCTTGAAATCCTGGGCGATTTCACGGACTAATCTCTGGAAGGGCAATTTGCGGATGAGAAGCTCTGTGGATTTCTGGTAACGACGGATTTCACGAAGAGCAACTGTTCCAGGCCTGTATCTGTGAGGTTTCTTCACACCCCCGGTGGCTGGGGCGCTCTTTCTTGCTGCCTTGGTTGCCAACTGTTTACGAGGAGCTTTTCCTCCTGTAGATTTGCGAGCGGTCTGCTTGGTACGAGCCATTGTAGATTATCTGTCTGCTGCCTTGAAGAAGATTGCACGTGAATGCCTATAAAAAGAATACAGTCCATTTTAAAGAATCGTCACGGTTCGGTGAACACACATTGATTGGTTGAATTTTTTGGCGCCGAAACAGCCATTGGACAACATGTTCTACATTTTCATTGGTCATACAGTCTGAGTTTCAATTGGATGGTTTTGGCGGCGGGGTAAGGCCGTCAGAACCTAGAATCCTGTGGAAATGCGTATTCGCGCAATTTCAAAACATCGTCCTTATTTGTTTGTTGCTTCTGAAATTAACCAGTACCTACTTGGAAGAATAGCCCATGCGTCTTGGACTTTGTATGAAAGAAAAATATTGATCTTTTAATTGACAATTCATGCCAATATTATTATTGTCGTGGTTTCATGTGGGCTTTTTTTTAAATTATTTTATCATTTTAACATTATCGCTTTGCGTTAAATAAAACTTACAAAAAACAATCTTGACAAAGTGGCACCTTAGTGAACACTTTAGCTGAAATACAATATATACGTCTTTTAAGATAAATATACCTGTTTACACAAAGAGCTGTTGGTAATTTTCTTATAAACTTTTCTACCACGATCTTGGGTGTATATTATCATTACTGTCGGGCGAAATTACAATGTCGGGTTACTCGGCGAAAACCTACAAAAACATATAGGTGTTTGATACGATATTGCTAATTTTTGCTAAACATTGTTATTTTGTAAATGTGCAGAACAACATGTACATTTAAAGCAGAAATATGTTATGTGCTAGCATGAAATATATTTATTTCTATACTACAGCGGGTTATTTACAGTTACTCGACGTTATCAATATACCTGTTTTATTTCTACTCTCTGAAAAGACATAAAACGTTGTTAAAAGGGAACATGAGAACTGGTTGTCCAATACACAAAACGGAGACCCCCCCCCCCCCCCAGCCAGCCAAATTTCAAGCTATACACAAAATCATTATGTGTACAGTAATCGGTCTGTGTAAAAGTTCTTTAATTCAATTTTTTTAAGTTCATCAAATAAAGTCTAAAATAAAAGTCTAACCAGGCTTTTTGATTGCAATGATTCACAAATACGGCTGTAAGTATAATAAACAGTTATTTTGGAGTCAGAAACCTGGACTACCCCCCCCCCATACCAGACAATACATAAAGCCACAGGTACGTAGAGTAATCATATCTGAAAGCTATACGACAATACATCTGACAGCGAGACTTCCATACAGCCGGTCCACTGAGGGACGCTCAACTGTTACATAACGAGTGACACGTGCAAAGGAACGGGTTTTCACAGATGGAACATAAAAACGCAACTTAGACAATAAGTTCCCTGGTTAAATGATATTTTGTTCAAATTATATTTTTACTTGGAAGCATATAGAAATAATTGCAACGTCTGGTTTAGTTGGGAATATCCAAACTCTATGGCTTACAATACCAATATACGTTTGTCATGTAGTAGTGATAGCTACGTCTGCTTATGTTGAATCATAATATATGATGGCGGGATATAATGTCTTTCAATGGAGTTTAGAAGTTGAAAGGTTACTATAAGGCGAAGAATTACTTATGGATAACAACTTCTTGGTTTATTCGATGACGACGTTTCCATGTAGTTCTTACATCGTATCAAGTAATTCTTCACCTTATGTATAAGGTGTCGAATAATATTTGGTCTTATGTTTGAATTAGATAACTCATGTAAAGTGTTAAAGTTATCAGTGGTAGACTTACTAATCTGCCTTTCTGCTTAAATTGTGACGCTTCGGTGTAAACCTAAAACGAGGAAACACGTTGCATTTGAAAATTGCATGATACCTTTAGCTTATTTTTGTTCTTCTCTCTGAATTTTGACTTTCTAGACAGGTTTTATGAAATATTCCGTTTAATTTAATCACCATGAGCTGGTCTAATCTTCACGAATAGTAGTTGGACGTGCATTTTGTAGAACGGAAATATTTTAAGCTCTCTCATATATTAGTTTTAATGAGACTTTCAAACGACAGGTAACTTATATTATTTCATTGAGATATAAACACTTGGAAATGGTTTACTGTTAAGCCACCAACAATCTGATATTTTTTAAACCTAAGATGTTTTTCATATCTAGATAAAATCAATACGTTTTATGTGTGCAATATCAAAGAAATATTCTCGGTAGGTTTGGTTGGCCCTGAAAAGGGCCTTTGGAATGAAGAATTCAGAGATCAGTTGAAACCTTTTACTTCTTTACTGCTTTCTTGGGAGTTTTCTTAGCAGCTGGTTTCTTGACCGGTTTCTTTGTAGCCGGTTTTTTAGATGCAGGCTTTTTCTTAGGAGTCGACTTTTTGGTGGCTGGCTTCTTAGCCGCTTTCTTAGTTGGTGTTTTAGGTTTCTTGACTTTCTTAGCGGTTGGTTTCTTGGCTGCAGGTTTCTTGGGTGTCGTTTTCTTTGCCGCTGGCTTCTTTTCTTTGGCCGGTGCTTTCTTGGCCGCTTCTCCCACTTTGAATGATCCAGAGGCTCCCGTTCCCTTAACTTGTTTCAACACTCCGCTGACTACACCTCTTTTGAGGGCCATCTTTACATGGGTGTTTACGGTTGTGTCCTCTCCAACTTTGTAGTTAGTCAGGATATATTTGACGATCTTCATTCGGGACGAACCTGATCTCTCACTGAGACTTTTGATCGCTGCTACAATCATGTCGATGTATTTGGGATGTTCCGCTGCTTTCTTGACTACATTCTTCTTGGGAGCTGCTGTAGAATCTGCCATTGTAGAGACTTTGGTAACGTTGCTGGGATACAATTGATCTAAGTGTGTCTGGAATCTGGAATGAGAACTCAGAGCTAAAGCTGGAATAAAGAGGAAGCGCGCGGACGTCGGCGAAAGCATATCACCAGCCAAGCATGGAGTACGGTAAATAGCAAGAAGATTGTGTGTAAAACCTTTAATAAAACATCTATAACTTACACAATTTAACTTGGATTTAACTGAAAATTGGACCAAATGTAAGCTAGATATTACGATACAATACTGTTTTCTTTTCATGCACTTATACGGACAAGTTTAGGAAATACTACACTCTGAATGCGTAAATTTAGGTGTAACAAAGTATTAATCGTCACTTCTTTCCAACATTTTGCCCCTTTCTAGAGGTTTCTAAAAAAAGTCAAGATACAAATCGATAAAGTTGTCTAATGATCACCACAGTCAAAAAAGATACAAAAAATTTAACTGCTTATAGCAGTAAATAGTCCTTATATCACGCATGTTGAAAAGGGGTGAGCTGCAGTAAAGAGACCACTGCGCGGGAACTCCAGAAGGGGAGACTTGAGGGGTAGGGGCAGCTATACTTCAAATATTTTTCTACGACATAGATAGAATAAGTAGGATTTAAATCTGGTTGATCATTTTTAAAATATTAAATTAAAATATTGATGAAAAAACACAGAACGATCGGAATTGAAGTCAATAGAAAAAAATTCGTTTTTTTTTAAATAGATTTTTTTTCAGTGACAGAAGCTGCCATGTTAATGTTTTTTTCCACATTACTTTAAACATACTTTTTTCGATTAATTTCGAACTCCGTTGTTGTTTTGACAACAAAAACATTCTTTAAAAAGGGGAAATAACGATGACTTAAGTAAAGTTGAAATATTGAGATTACAATTTGAATATTTACGGAGTTTCTTTACAGTTACTACGTTATTTGATATCAGTTTTTCAGTTTAGCACAACGTTATAATTATGGCGTGCAACAATGATCTATCAAAAGACCCTTGCTTAGGTAAACTGCATATTTGGGTTTAGACTCAATCTGGAGCAAAGTTATATATATGGCGTGCCACAAGGATCTATTGTAAGCCTGTGTTTTCTAACTTATGTTGGGGCCTCGGTGGCTCAGTTGGTCAGAGGGATCGTCCCTCAGTAAGGGTTTGAATCTAGCTCAGACCAAATATCTATTGAAAAATTTCTGAGTGGATTTGTCACTCCATCGCTGTATGTGGAAGAGTTGCCAGGTACTCGCCGAAGATCGGGGGTTTCCTCTGGGCAATGAGCCTGGTTTCCTACTACGTTAAACCTGACAACGCCGCCATATAAGTAAAATAATCGTGAGTGCGGCGTAAAACATAAGTCTATAAATCAATCTAACTTGTGAAAACTTCATTTTAGCTCTTCAACTCAGTCTAGCCCAATATTAGAATTAGGGCGTTTCACAATGATCTTTCTTATGGCCCTTGTTCTTTTCCAGATCTATATTCAGGCCCTTGTTTACTAACTTATGAAAATTGAATATAAGCTTTTGGACTCAATCTACCACAGCATTATATTTATGGCGTGTCACTATGGTCTATTATTTTTTTTCAATTTTTTTTTGTCAAAGGTTTTATATTAAAATTTTGAGTCAATCTAGGAAAACATTATCATTATGGGGTGCCACAAGGAGCTGTCTTAAGACACTTGTTTATCTAGATTTAAGTAAACTTGGTAGTAGGGTGTCGGGCCAATCCAGCAGAAGGTTATAACTAAGGCTTGCCACAGTGATCTATATTAAGACCCTTGTTTTTTTTCAAATTTATCTCACCTTTATAACAAAACGCTGAATCAGTCTGGAACAACATTATAATTATGGCGCGCCACAAAGATCTGTCTTAGGACCCTTGTTAATTTAGACTTAAGCTCATAGTAGGGGTTTTGATAGATCTAGCACAAGGATATATCTTCGGCGTGTGGCAAGGGTCTGGCGCAAGACTGTCTATTATCTAAACGTATGTAAACTACATATTAGAACGGACACAACCCTGTAGAATGAGTGTGCTGTGTATTTGTTTTCACATATAAGTGTGGAGTCAATGAGCTACTAGCTGAATATTTCTAGACCTGTTTAGATACGTTCATACTAGGGTCCCCGTAAAATCTAGCCAGTACACAGCATTATTATGGCGTGCCACATAAATTTCAATCGGTCGCTTGCCACGCTCATTGCTCAGTGAATCCACAATTAAGGATTTTTGTTTAGACCCTTTTTATTTTTTGTTGTTTATGTAAACTACATATCAGTGTTACGTTAAAATCTAGCACATCGTTGTAATAACGATTGCTTGGTCTGCTTTGATATATTCATACTAGGGTTCCCGTATCAACTAGTTAGCACACAGCTTTATAATTACGGCGTGCCACAAAGACGTATGTAAAGGTTTATGTTAGCTTAGGGTGCAACGCTATAATTAATTTTTGATACCGAGTTTAATATGTTAGTGCAAACAAAATAACTTTTTCGAAGGACTTGGTTGGCCCTGAAAAGGGCCGTTGGAATGGGTGAATGACAACCCCGTTTAAGCACGTTCTCCTCGGATACGTCTGGCCAGTTGGATATCTTTGGGCATAATGGTGACTCTCTTGGCGTGGATGGCACACAAGTTGGTGTCCTCGAACAGACCCACCAAGTAAGATTCACTGGCCTCTTGAAGAGCCATCACGGCAGAGCTCTGGAATCGAAGATCCGTCTTGAAATCCTGGGCGATTTCACGGACTAATCTCTGGAAGGGCAATTTGCGGATGAGAAGCTCTGTGGATTTCTGGTAACGACGGATTTCACGAAGAGCAACTGTTCCAGGCCTGTATCTGTGAGGTTTCTTCACACCCCCGGTGGCTGGGGCGCTCTTTCTTGCTGCCTTGGTTGCCAACTGTTTACGAGGAGCTTTTCCTCCTGTAGATTTGCGAGCGGTCTGCTTGGTACGAGCCATTGTAGATTATCTGTCTGCTGCCTTGAAGAAGATTGCACGTGAATGCCTATAAAAAGAATACAGTCCATTTTAAAGAATCGTCACGGTTCGGTGAACACACATTGATTGGTTGAATTTTTTGGCGCCGAAACAGCCATTGGACAACATGTTCTACATTTTCATTGGTCATACAGTCTGAGTTTCAATTGGATGGTTTTGGCGGCGGGGTAAGGCCGTCAGAACCTAGAATCCTGTGGAAATGCGTATTCGCGCAATTTCAAAACATCGTCCTTATTTGTTTGTTGCTTCTGAAATTAACCAGTACCTACTTGGAAGAATAGCCCATGCGTCTTGGACTTTGTATGAAAGAAAAATATTGATCTTTTAATTGACAATTCATGCCAATATTATTATTGTCGTGGTTTCATGTGGGCTTTTTTTTAAATTATTTTATCATTTTAACATTATCGCTTTGCGTTAAATAAAACTTACAAAAAACAATCTTGACAAAGTGGCACCTTAGTGAACACTTTAGCTGAAATACAATATATACGTCTTTTAAGATAAATATACCTGTTTACACAAAGAGCTGTTGGTAATTTTCTTATAAACTTTTCTACCACGATCTTGGGTGTATATTATCATTACTGTCGGGCGAAATTACAATGTCGGGTTACTCGGCGAAAACCTACAAAAACATATAGGTGTTTGATACGATATTGCTAATTTTTGCTAAACATTGTTATTTTGTAAATGTGCAGAACAACATGTACATTTAAAGCAGAAATATGTTATGTGGTAGCATGAAATATATTTATTTCTATACTACAGCGGGTTATTTACAGTTACTCGACGTTATCAATATACCTGTTTTATTTCTACTCTCTGAAAAGACATAAAACGTTGTTAAAAGGGAACATGAGAACTGGTTGTCCAATACACAAAACGGAGACCCCCCCCCCCCCCCCCCCCCCAGCCAGCCAAATTTCAAGCTATACACAAAATCATTATGTGTACAGTAATCGGTCTGTGTAAAAGTTCTTTAATTCAATTTTTTTAAGTTCATCAAATAAAGTCTAAAATAAAAGTCTAACCAGGCTTTTTGATTGCAATGATTCACAAATACGGCTGTAAGTATAATAAACAGTTATTTTGGAGTCAGAAACCTGGACTACCCCCCCCCCCCCATACCAGACAATACATAAAGCCACAGGTACGTAGAGTAATCATATCTGAAAGCTATACGACAATACATCTGACAGCGAGACTTCCATACAGCCGGTCCACTGAGGGACGCTCAACTGTTACATAACGAGTGACACGTGCAAAGGAACGGGTTTTCACAGATGGAACATAAAAACGCAACTTAGACAATAAGTTCCCTGGTTAAATGATATTTTGTTCAAATTATATTTTTACTTGGAAGCATATAGAAATAATTGCAACGTCTGGTTTAGTTGGGAATATCCAAACTCTATGGCTTACAATACCAATATACGTTTGTCATGTAGTAGTGATAGCTACGTCTGCTTATGTTGAATCATAATATATGATGGCGGGATATAATGTCTTTCAATGGAGTTTAGAAGTTGAAAGGTTACTATAAGGCGAAGAATTACTTATGGATAACAACTTCTTGGTTTATTCGATGACGACGTTTCCATGTAGTTCTTACATCGTATCAAGTAATTCTTCACCTTATGTATAAGGTGTCGAATAATATTTGGTCTTATGTTTGAATTAGATAACTCATGTAAAGTGTTAAAGTTATCAGTGGTAGACTTACTAATCTGCCTTTCTGCTTAAATTGTGACGCTTCGGTGTAAACCTAAAACGAGGAAACACGTTGCATTTGAAAATTGCATGATACCTTTAGCTTATTTTTGTTCTTCTCTCTGAATTTTGACTTTCTAGACAGGTTTTATGAAATATTCCGTTTAATTTAATCACCATGAGCTGGTCTAATCTTCACGAATAGTAGTTGGACGTGCATTTTGTAGAACGGAAATATTTTAAGCTCTCTCATATATTAGTTTTAATGAGACTATCAAACGACAGGTAACTTATATTATTTCATTGAGATATAAACACTTGGAAATGGTTTACTGTTAAGCCACCAACAATCTGATATTTTTTAAACCTAAGATGTTTTTCATATCTAGATAAAATCAATACGTTTTATGTGTGCAATATCAAAGAAATATTCTCGGTAGGTTTGGTTGGCCCTGAAAAGGGCCTTTGGAATGAAGAATTCAGAGATCAGTTGAAACCTTTTACTTCTTTACTGCTTTCTTGGGAGTTTTCTTAGCAGCTGGTTTCTTGACCGGTTTCTTTGTAGCCGGTTTTTTAGCTGCAGGCTTTTTCTTAGGAGTCGACTTTTTGGTGGCTGGCTTCTTAGCCGCTTTCTTAGTTGGTGTTTTAGGTTTCTTGACTTTCTTAGCGGTTGGTTTCTTGGCTGCAGGTTTCTTGGGTGTCGTTTTCTTTGCCGCTGGCTTCTTTTCTTTGGCCGGTGCTTTCTTGGCCGCTTCTCCCACTTTGAATGATCCAGAGGCTCCCGTTCCCTTAACTTGTTTCAACACTCCGCTGACTACACCTCTTTTGAGGGCCATCTTTACATGGGTGTTTACGGTTGTGTCCTCTCCAACTTTGTAGTTAGTCAGGATATATTTGACGATCTTCATTCGGGACGAACCTGATCTCTCACTGAGACTTTTGATCGCTGCTACAATCATGTCGATGTATTTGGGATGTTCCGCTGGTTTCTTGACTACATTCTTCTTGGGAGCTGCTGTAGAATCTGCCATTGTAGAGACTTTGGTAACGTTGCTGGGATACAATTGATCTAAGTGTGTCTGGAATCTGGAATGAGAACTCAGAGCTAAAGCTGGAATAAAGAGGAAGCGCGCGGACGTCGGCGAAAGCATCTGACCAGCCAAGCATGGAGTACGGTAAATAGCAAGAAGATTGTGTGTAAAACCTTTAATAAAACATCTATAACTTACACAATTTAACTTGGATTTAACTGAAAATTGGACCAAATGTAAGCTAGATATTACGATACAATACTGTTTTCTTTTCATGCACTTATACGGACAAGTTTAGGAAATACTACACTCTGAATGCGTAAAGTTAGGTGTAACAAAGTATTAATCGTCACTTCTTTCCAACATTTTGCCCCTTTCTAGAGGTTTCTAAAAAAAGTCAAGATACAAATGGATAAAGTTGTCTAATGATCACCACAGTCAAAAAAGATACAAAAAATTTAACTGCTTATAGCAGTAAATAGTCCTTATATCACGCATGTTGAAAAGGGAAAATGCTGCAGTAAAGAGACCACTGCGCGGGAACTCCAGAAGGGGAGACTTGAGGGGTAGGGGCAGCTATACTTCAAATATTTTTCTACGACATAGATAGAATAAGTAGGATTTAAATCTGGTTGATCATTTTTAAAATATTAAATTAAAATATTGATGAAAAAACACAGAACGATCGGAATTGAAGTCAATAGAAAAAAATTCGTTTTTTTTTTAAATAGATTTTTTTTCAGTGACATGAGCTGCCATGTTAATGTTTTTTTCCACATTACTTTTAAACATACTTTTTTCGATTAACTTCGAACTCCGTTGTTGTTTTGACAACAAAAACATTCTTTAAAAAGGGGAAATAACGATGACTTAAGTAAAGTTGAAATATTGAGATTACAATTTGAATATTTACGGAGTTTCTTTACAGTTACTACGTTATTTGATATCAGTTTTTCAGTTTAGCACAACGTTATAATTATGGCGTGCAACAATGATCTATCAAAAGACCCTTGCTTAGGTAAACTGCATATTTGGGTTTCGACTCAATCTGGAGCAAAGTTGTATATATGGCGTGCCACAAGGATCTATTGTAAGCCTGTATTTTCTAACTTATGTTGGGGCCTCGGTGGCTGAACTGAACTGAACTTTATTTCACTCAGGTCACATTGTGACATATGAGGTTACATACAAAAATACATGTTGTATAAAGATGGCGGTACAGTTACAAAGCTTGACAATAATGAATTGATTGTTTGGTGCTTTACAGCGCACTCCAGATTGTTCCATTTGTATAGCGGCCTTGCCAGTTTTATCATGGGAGGAAACCGAGCTCTATGCCCGGAGGAGACCCATGATCAGAATCAATTACATTCTTTGAGTGACATATTGATAGGTCAAAGTAGGTCACTCAGGAGTGAAATGAGATAGAATTTGACCAAGAAATTTACAAAGTTTAACTAATTGTGGTTTGTAAGACCTCTGCATGATGTCAGCAAACTTAAATAAGTTAGTATTATGCAAATAATAGCAGTCAATAAACAGATGTCTATTCTTGAAAAAAGGACATTGTAGAAGATAATGATATTCATCAGCAATGGCGCTCATTGGGCAGAGATGACATAGTCTTTCAGACCTCTGAATATTTTTCCAACGACCAGTCTCAATGGGCAGGTGGTGGTTAGTGGTTCTAAACCTAATTAAAGTACTTCTGAACTTTGGGGGTAAAGACAACAGATAACTTTGAAGTGAGATAGTTTCCTTAAATAATGAGTACAGATAACCCTTCGGGGAAGACTGGACGTTTGAGAGCCATTGTTGGTAAAACTGATCTCTTAATCTTCTTTCAATATTCTTTTTCAGTAAACTTATGCCTGAAATGTCTTCACCTTGTGTTAACCAAATATGATTAAACCCTGTTTCAAACAAAATATTTTTGACACAATTAATCCATTTATGTTGAAAAGTACCGCTAGTTGTGTCTTTTAATAATACATCATAAAGACGGTAGCTTAGTTTGTTAACGCTTAGTTTGTTAACAGATCTACCTTCAACAATTCTAAACCAGAAGCCAATAATTCGTGTTTTAATTATGAGGTCAAGTGAGAATCTACCCAGTTCCCCATATAGCATATATCTTGGTGTTCCTTTTTTGACACCGAGTATCTGTCTTAAGAAAGTACAATGGAAATTTTCAAGGAGACCGGTATTTTCAAATCCCCAAATCTCGGAGCCATATAATAATATAGGCACAACCATTCGGTCAAACAACTGTAAATGTAAATCAATTGGAATATTATAATTTCGAACTTTAGAATTCAAGAGAAATAGAGCTCTCCTTGCGCTATCAATGACAGACTTTTTAGCAGATAGAAAACTTCTGGTTTTGGAAAATTTGACTCCCAAATATTTATAACTATCCTCTATGTTTAGATCAGTTTCACCAAATCTAAATGCTAAATCTTTTTTGCTTTTAGAACCAAATATCACAACTTTAGTTTTTTCAACATTTACTTTTAGTCTCCATAATTTGCAATAGTTTTCAAATGAGTCAAGGTTTCTCTGAAGCTCAGGTGCAGATTCAGCAAAAAGAACTGTATCGTCTGCATACAACAGCACTGATAGGATCAGGGTTTCTGTGAGGGTATCATTAATATTTTTAAGATTGATCCAAGCGCAGTTACTATCAATTAAGTTTTTTTCTAAGTCGTTCACAAACAGCGCAAAGAGAAGAGGAGATAGATTCTCGCCTTGTCGAATTCCGTTACAACAATGGAAGAAATCCGACAGCTGTCCATTTTGGACAACACATGACCTAATATGAGAATAAATACTTAAGATTACGTTATATATATGGCGTGCCACAAGGATCTATTGTAAGCCTGTGTTTTCTAACTTATGTTGGGGCCTCGGTGGCTCAGTTGGTCAGAGGGATCGTCCCTCAGTAAGGGTTTGAATCTAGCTCAGACCAAATATCTATTGAAAAATTTCTGAGTGGATTTGTCACTCCATCGCTGTATGTGGAAGAGTTGCCAGGTACTCGCCGAAGATCGGGGGTTTCCTCTGGGCAATGAGCCTGGTTTCCTACTACGTTAAACCTGACAACGCCGCCATATAAGTAAAATAATCGTGAGTGCGGCGTAAAACATAAGTCTATAAATCAATCTAACTTGTGAAAACTTCATTTTAGCTCTTCAACTCAGTCTAGCCCAATATTAGAATTAGGGCGTTCCACAATGATCTTTCTTATGGCCCTTGTTCTTTTCCAGATCTATATTCAGGCCCTTGTTTACTAACTTATGAAAATTGAATATAAGCTTTTGGACTCAATCTACCACAGCATTATATTTATGGCGTGTCACTATGGTCTATTATATTTTTTCAATTTTTTTTTGTCAAAGGTTTTATATTAAAATTTTGAGTCAATCTAGGAAAACATTATCATTATGGGGTGCCACAAGGAGCTGTCTTAAGACACTTGTTTATCTAGATTTAAGTAAACTTGGTAGTAGGGTGTCGGGCCAATCCAGCAGAAGGTTATAACTAAGGCTTGCCACAGTGATCTATATTAAGACCCTTGTTTTTTTTCAAATTTATCTCACCTTTATAACAAAACGCTGAATCAGTCTGGAACAACATTATAATTATGGCGCGCCACAAAGATCTGTCTTAGGACCCTTGTTAATTTAGACTTAAGCTCATAGTAGGGGTTTTGATAGATCAAGCACAAGGATATATCTTCGGCGTGTGGCAAGGGTCTGGCGCAAGACTGTCTATTATCTAAACGTATGTAAACTACATATTAGAACGGACACAACCCTGTAGAATGAGTGTGCTGTGTATTTGTTTTCACATATAAGTGTGGAGTCAATGAGCTACTAGCTGAATATTTCTAGACCTGTTTAGATACGTTCATACTAGGGTCCCCGTAAAATCTAGCCAGTACACAGCATTATTATGGCGTGCCACATAAATTTCAATCGGTCGCTTGCCACGCTCATTGCTCAGTGAATCCACAATTAAGGATTTTTGTTTAGACCCTTTTTATTTTTTGTTGTTTATGTAAACTACATATCAGTGTTACGTTAAAATCTAGCACATCGTTGTAATAACGATTGCTTGGTCTGCTTTGATATATTCATACTAGGGTTCCCGTATCAACTAGTTAGCACACAGCTTTATAATTACGGCGTGCCACAAAGACGTATGTAAAGGTTTATGTTAGCTTAGGGTGCAACGCTATAATTAATTTTTGATACCGAGTTTAATATGTTAGTGCAAACAAAATAACTTTTTCGAAGGACTTGGTTGGCCCTGAAAAGGGCCGTTGGAATGGGTGAATGACAACCCCGTTTAAGCACGTTCTCCTCGGATACGTCTGGCCAGTTGGATATCTTTGGGCATAATGGTGACTCTCTTGGCGTGGATGGCACACAAGTTGGTGTCCTCGAACAGACCCACCAAGTAAGATTCACTGGCCTCTTGAAGAGCCATCACGGCAGAGCTCTGGAATCGAAGATCCGTCTTGAAATCCTGGGCGATTTCACGAACTAATCTCTGGAAGGGCAATTTGCGGATGAGAAGCTCTGTGGATTTCTGGTAACGACGGATTTCACGAAGAGCAACTGTTCCAGGCCTGTATCTGTGAGGTTTCTTCACACCCCCGGTGGCTGGGGCGCTCTTTCTTGCTGCCTTGGTTGCCAACTGTTTACGAGGAGCTTTTCCTCCTGTAGATTTGCGAGCGGTCTGCTTGGTACGAGCCATTGTAGATTATCTGTCTGCTGCCTTGAAGAAGATTGCACGTGAATGCCTATAAAAAGAATACAGTCCATTTTAAAGAATCGTCACGGTTCGGTGAACACACATTGATTGGTTGAATTTTTTGGCGCCGAAACAGTCATTGGACAACATGTTCTACATTTTCATTGGTCATACAGTCTGAGTTTCAATTGGATGGTTTTGGCGGCGGGGTAAGGCCGTCAGAACCTAGAATCCTGTGGAAATGCGTATTCGCGCAATTTCAAAACATCGTCCTTATTTGTTTGTTGCTTCTGAAATTAACCAGTACCTACTTGGAAGAATAGCCCATGCGTCTTGGACTTTGTATGAAAGAAAAATATTGATCTTTTAATTGACAATTCATGCCAATATTATTATTGTCGTGGTTTCATGTGGGCTTTTTTTTAAATTATTTTATCATTTTAACATTATCGCTTTGCGTTAAATAAAACTTACAAAAAACAATCTTGACAAAGTGGCACCTTAGTGAACACTTTAGCTGAAATACAATATATACGTCTTTTAAGATAAATATACCTGTTTACACAAAGAGCTGTTGGTAATTTTCTTATAAACTTTTCTACCACGATCTTGGGTGTATATTATCATTACTGTCGGGCGAAATTACAATGTCGGGTTACTCGGCGAAAACCTACAAAAACATATAGGTGTTTGATACGATATTGCTAATTTTTGCTAAACATTGTTATTTTGTAAATGTGCAGAACAACATGTACATTTAAAGCAGAAATATGTTATGTGCTAGCATGAAATATATTTATTTCTATACTACAGCGGGTTATTTACAGTTACTCGACGTTATCAATATACCTGTTTTATTTCTACTCTCTGAAAAGACATAAAACGTTGTTAAAAGGGAACATGAGAACTGGTTGTCCAATACACAAAACGGAGACCCCCCCCCCCCCCAGCCAGCCAAATTTCAAGCTATACACAAAATCATTAAGTGTACAGTAATCGGTCTGTGTAAAAGTTCTTTAATTAAATTTTTTTAAGTTCATCAAATAAAGTCTAAAATAAAAGTCTAACCAGGCTTTTTGATTGCAATGATTCACAAATACGGCTGTAAGTATAATAAACAGTTATTTTGGAGTCAGAAACCTGGACTACCCCCCCCCCCCCCCCCATACCAGACAATACATAAAGCCACAGGTACGTAGAGTAATCATATCTGAAAGCTATACGACAATACATCTGACAGCGAGACTTCCATACAGCCGGTCTACTGAGGGACGCTCAACTGTTACATAACGAGTGACACGTGCAAAGGAACGGGTTTTCACAGATGGAACATAAAAACGCAACTTAGACAATAAGTTCCCTGGTTAAATGATATTTTGTTCAAATTATATTTTTACTTGGAAGCATATAGAAATAATTGCAACGTCTGGTTTAGTTGGGAATATCCTAACTCTATGGCCTACAATACCAATATACGTTTGTCATGTAGTAGTGATAGCTACGTCTGCTTATGTTGAATCATAATATATGATGGCGGGATATAATGTCTTTCAATGGAGTTTAGAAGTTGAAAGGTTACTATAAGGCGAAGAATTACTTATGGATAACAACTTCTTGGTTTATTCGATGACGACGTTTCCATGTAGTTCTTACATCGTATCAAGTAATTCTTCACCTTATGTATAAGGTGTCGAATAATATTTGTCTTATGTTTGAATTAGATAACTCATGTAAAGTGTTAAAGTTATCAGTGGTAGACTTACTAATCTGCCTTTCTGCTTAAATTGTGACGCTTCGGTGTAAACCTAAAACGAGGAAACACGTTGCATTTGAAAATTGCATGATACCTTTAGCTTATTTTTGTTCTTCTCTCTGAATTTTGACTTTCTAGACAGGTTTTATGAAATATTCCGTTTAATTTAATCACCATGAGCTGGTCTAATCTTCACGAATAGTAGTTGGACGTGCATTTTGTAGAACGGAAATATTTTAAGCTCTCTCATATATTAGTTTTAATGAGACTATCAAACGACAGGTAACTTATATTATTTCATTGAGATATAAACACTTGGAAATGGTTTACTGTTAAGCCACCAACAATCTGATATTTTTTAAACCTAAGATGTTTTTCATATCTAGATAAAATCAATACGTTTTATGTGTGCAATATCAAAGAAATATTCTCGGTAGGTTTGGTTGGCCCTGAAAAGGGCCTTTGGAATGAAGAATTCAGAGATCAGTTGAAACCTTTTACTTCTTTACTGCTTTCTTGGGAGTTTTCTTAGCAGCTGGTTTCTTGACCGGTTTCTTTGTAGCCGGTTTTTTAGCTGCAGGCTTTTTCTTAGGAGTCGACTTTTTGGTGGCTGGCTTCTTAGCCGCTTTCTTAGTTGGTGTTTTAGGTTTCTTGACTTTCTTAGCGGTTGGTTTCTTGGCTGCAGGTTTCTTGGGTGTCGTTTTCTTTGCCGCTGGCTTCTTTTCTTTGGCCGGTGCTTTCTTGGCCGCTTCTCCCACTTTGAATGATCCAGAGGCTCCCGTTCCCTTAACTTGTTTCAACACTCCGCTGACTACACCTCTTTTGAGGGCCATCTTTACATGGGTGTTTACGGTTGTGTCCTCTCCAACTTTGTAGTTAGTCAGGATATATTTGACGATCTTCATTCGGGACGAACCTGATCTCTCACTGAGACTTTTGATCGCTGCTACAATCATGTCGATGTATTTGGGATGTTCCGCTGGTTTCTTGACTACATTCTTCTTGGGAGCTGCTGTAGAATCTGCCATTGTAGAGACTTTGGTAACGTTGCTGGGATACAATTGATCTAAGTGTGTCTGGAATCTGGAATGAGAACTCAGAGCTAAAGCTGGAATAAAGAGGAAGCGCGCGGACGTCGGCGAAAGCATCTGACCAGCCAAGCATGGAGTACGGTAAATAGCAAGAAGATTGTGTGTAAAACCTTTAATAAAACATCTATAACTTACACAATTTAACTTGGATTTAACTGAAAATTGGACCAAATGTAAGCTAGATATTACGATACAATACTGTTTTCTTTTCATGCACTTATACGGACAAGTTTAGGAAATACTACACTCTGAATGCGTAAAGTTAGGTGTAACAAAGTATTAATCGTCACTTCTTTCCAACATTTTGCCCCTTTCTAGAGGTTTCTAAAAAAAGTCAAGATACAAATGGATAAAGTTGTCTAATGATCACCACAGTCAAAAAAGATACAAAAAATTTAACTGCTTATAGCAGTAAATAGTCCTTATATCACGCATGTTGAAAAGGGAAAATGCTGCAGTAAAGAGACCACTGCGCGGGAACTCCAGAAGGGGAGACTTGAGGGGTAGGGGCAGCTATACTTCAAATATTTTTCTACGACATAGATAAAATAAGTAGGATTTAAATCTGGTTGATCATTTTTAAAATATTAAATTAAAATATTGATGAAAAAACACAGAACGATCGGAATTGAAGTCAATAGAAAAAAATTCGTTTTTTTTTTAAATAGATTTTTTTTCAGTGACATGAGCTGCCATGTTAATGTTTTTTTCCACATTACTTTTAAACATACTTTTTTCGATTAACTTCGAACTCCGTTGTTGTTTTGACAACAAAAACATTCTTTAAAAAGGGGAAATAACGATGACTTAAGTAAAGTTGAAATATTGAGATTACAATTTGAATATTTACGGAGTTTCTTTACAGTTACTACGTTATTTGATATCAGTTTTTCAGTTTAGCACAACGTTATAATTATGGCGTGCAACAATGATCTATCAAAAGACCCTTGCTTAGGTAAACTGCATATTTGGGTTTCGACTCAATCTGGAGCAAAGTTGTATATATGGCGTGCCACAAGGATCTATTGTAAGCCTGTATTTTCTAACTTATGTTGGGGCCTCGGTGGCTGAACTGAACTGAACTTTATTTCACTCAGGTCACATTGTGACATATGAGGTTACATACAAAAATACATGTTGTATAAAGATGGCGGTACAGTTACAAAGCTTGACAATAATGAATTGATTGTTTGGTGCTTTACAGCGCACTCCAGATTGTTCCACTTGTATAGCGGCCTTGCCAGTTTTATCATGGGAGGAAACCGAGCTCTATGCCCGGAGGAGACCCATGATCAGAATCAATTACATTCTTTGAGTGACATATTGATAGGTCAAAGTAGGTCACTCAGGAGTGAAATGAGATAGAATTTGACCAAGAAATTTACAAAGTTTAACTAATTGTGGTTTGTAAGACCTCTGCATGATGTCAGCAAACTTAAATAAGTTAGTATTATGCAAATAATAGCAGTCAATAAACAGATGTCTATTCTTGAAAAAAGGACATTGTAGAAGATAATGATATTCATCAGCAATGGCGCTCATTGGGCAGAGATGACATAGTCTTTCAGACCTCTGAATATTTTTCCAACGACCAGTTTCAATGGGCAGGTGGTGGTTAGTGGTTCTAAACCTAATTAAAGTACTTCTGAACTTTGGGGGTAAAGACAACAGATAACTTTGAAGTGAGATAGTTTCCTTAAATAATGAGTACAGATAACCCTTCGGGGAAGACTGGACGTTTGAGAGCCATTGTTGGTAAAACTGATCTCTTAATCTTCTTTCAATATTCTTTTTCAGTAAACTTATGCCTGAAATGTCTTCACCTTGTGTTAACCAAATATGATTAAACCCTGTTTCAAACAAAATATTTTTGACACAATTAATCCATTTATGTTGAAAAGTACCGCTAGTTGTGTCTTTTAATAATACATCATAAAGACGGTAGCTTAGTTTGTTAACGCTTAGTTTGTTAACAGATCTACCTTCAACAATTCTAAACCAGAAGCCAATAATTCGTGTTTTAATTATGAGGTCAAGTGAGAATCTACCCAGTTCCCCATATAGCATATATCTTGGTGTTCCTTTTTTGACACCGAGTATCTGTCTTAAGAAAGTACAATGGAAATTTTCAAGGAGACCGGTATTTTCAAATCCCCAAATCTCGGAGCCATATAATAATATAGGCACAACCATTCGGTCAAACAACTGTAAATGTAAATCAATTGGAATATTATAATTTCGAACTTTAGAATTCAAGAGAAATAGAGCTCTCCTTGCGCTATCAATGACAGACTTTTTAGCAGATAGAAAACTTCTGGTTTTGGAAAATTTGACTCCCAAATATTTATAACTATCCTCTATGTTTAGATCAGTTTCACCAAATCTAAATGCTAAATCTTTTTTGCTTTTAGAACCAAATATCACAACTTTAGTTTTTTCAACATTTACTTTTAGTCTCCATAATTTGCAATAGTTTTCAAATGAGTCAAGGTTTCTCTGAAGCTCAGGTGCAGATTCAGCAAAAAGAACTGTATCGTCTGCATACAACAGCACTGATAGGATCAGGGTTTCTGTGAGGGTATCATTAATATTTTTAAGATTGATCCCAGCGCAGTTACTATCAATTAAGTTTTTTTCTAAGTCGTTCACAAACAGCGCAAAGAGAAGAGGAGATAGATTCTCGCCTTGTCGAATTCCGTTACAACAATGGAAGAAATCCGACAGCTGTCCATTTTGGACAACACATGACCTAATATGAGAATAAATACTTAAGATTACGTTAAATATCTTTCCTGTAATGCCATAAGAGTACAACTTAGACCACAAGCCATTTCGCCAAAGATTGTCGAAGGCTTTGCTGAAGTCAATGAATACACAAAATAATTTTTTATGGCGACATTTCAGTAATTCAATAAGGCTATGTAATATAAAAACATTATCTAGTGTTGAGAACCCCTTTCTTAACCCTGACTGGTTACCGAGTAGGATATTTTTTTCTTCAACAAATTCATTTAATCTATTATTTAGAACAGCTGTGAACAATTTGCCCAGACATGAAAGTAGTGTAATTGGGCGGTAACCATTAGGGTCTAAGGGGTCACCTTTTCCTTTATATACAGCATTAATTTTGCCTAAGAGCCATTCTGATGGCAGGTGTCCTGTATCTAAAATAGCATTAAACAGACGTTCATAGATGTGTATCAGAAGGTGCTCTGTGCTTTTGATAAACTCATTTAGAATACCATCAATTCCTGGGGATTTACCAGGTTTCAGGTTTTTAATAGCATAAGATATTTCGTCGGCAGTTATTTTACGATTTAAAGCACTATTGTCATCTGGATGGTCTGGCACATTAAAGGAAACATTGTCAGATTTTTCGGCAGAATTTAGCTCTTGAAAGAAATCAAACAAGGATTCAAGGCTTATAGTTGTTTTTGATTCTTTACTGTTTAATTTGTTTATATACTTCCAGAATTGTTTAGGTTCGTGTTTGTTTAGATTTCTAAGTTTGTTATGAACAGAGACTTTGTGCTTTTGAAAATATTTACTTGTTGTTCGTTTGTAAATCTTACTTTTTTTAATCATATCAAGTTTGTTGCCTTCATTACGTTGTATGTTTTTTCTAGCAATTTTACAATCGTTTCCAAACCATGGTTTAGATAATTTGGAATTTTGTTTTGCTTTCCTTAATGGAAAAGTCTGATTGAAACTATCCAAAAACACGTTATTTAACTCACTTACAGCAGATTGTATTCTATCTTTATCTTCATTAGTTTGAAAATTTGTATCACCCAAGGACATATAAACACTGTCTATTTTTTTTTTACAAATATTATCCAAAAATTGCTCCTTTCGATTATTTGACCACTTGCGAAAATCAGCATGTGTTTTGGATTGTACATGTTTTTCAATATTGCTTGGCGTTTTAATGCGAAAATCTATACAACTATGAGTATCTGAAAATAAGGTTCAAAATCATGAATTTTAAAATGATTAATATTGTTCAACGCTAAAGGAGTACCCACTACATAGTCTATCACTGTACTATATTTGGTAGTGCATTTGCTAGCCGAGAAATCTTGGCTCTGCCGAATTTTTTTTTCCGTGTTCGTCATAGCCAAGATCACTTCCATAGTAAAAAAGGGATATAAGTTAAGGAGACCCGCCGAAAAAATCGGCGGCGCAAATTTCACAACAAATAAGCAAAGAATAAAATATTTACCACTGCATTCCGATAGTATAGACCACGAAGAAGGAGTTTGTCAAACTTACGCCGCTGTAAAGTGGTAAACTTTCCCTTATGCAGTCAATATTTGTTTCGAAGTCCACTGGCTTTCAACCTGACGTAACGGCCATAGTGAAACATTTAAACGACCAGTTAAACTGTGCGGGGCGTCGTAGAAATACTTCAATCATATATCTTTAGTCACTTTACAGCGGCCTAAGTTTGACAAACTCCTTCTTCGTGGTCTATGCTATCGGAATGCAGTGGTAAATATTTTATTCTTTGCTTATTTGTTGTGAAATTTGCGCCGCCGATATTTTCGGCGGGTCTCCTTAACTTATATCCCTTTTTTACTATGGAAGTGATCTTGGCTATGACGAACACGGAAAAAAAAAATTCGGCAGAGCCAAGATTTCTCGGCTAGTGCATTTGCCTATGTGTCGATCTTCACCTATTCTACCATTAGCAATAAACAAGTTATCACTCTTTAATAGTTCTAATAGACGAGTTCCATTTGAGTTCAATTTTCCCTTGTCTTGACTTTCTCTCATCAATGGTAGATTATAAGAGGACAGTATTGCTGAAGGAGTTAACAAACTTTTACTGTTTTCGTCCAAACTAAGATTGTCAAAAATGTCATAATTATTTTCAGAATAATCCAAAGAATCAGAGATACGAGAGTTAAAATCTCCAATTAGAAAAACGTGATCAAATTTGCAACATAATTGAGTTAAGCCACGAGAAAAATCATCAAAATCATCACTGTTTAAATAATTTGATCCCACAGGAGGAATGTACACAGCACCAAGCACACTTGCAGTTGAAGAGTTACTTCCCTTTATTTTCAGCCACACTGCATAGTTAGTATATGGCAGCAGGTCACAGTTTCATTTTCCTTCATTTCCCATTTGCGGTAATGTTAATGTCTGCTCTCACAGCACCTTCCCTAACTTTCGTTGAACCAAATCCTTCAGTGGGGACCTTGAACAGTCCTTTGGCAGTATTTTAAGCACAATTTTTTCATAGGTTGAAGGTAGAAATTTTGAGATACGAGTAGAATCAGCTGATAGGGGTCTCTTTGCACATATTCCGCCGCATGTAAATAGACCAAAGCACCCCCCAACTACCAGATCTCCACCACCTGAACTGGTCCCATTCCACTTCTAAAATCATTTCCAGACAGTAACTCAACCCCTGTCCTTTCATAAAAAATACAAAAATGCCCAGAAAAAAATGCAGGGGGCCAGGAAAAAATAATAAAAAAAACACACAAAAATATCTGGAACTTCTGGAATTTCCGGAAGTGACAAACTGTGACCTGTATCCTAACAGAGGCACAAATTTCCTTCAATCTACTTCTAAATCTAACACATTGAGCTTAAAGGTATTTGGAATGATCTCTCAAGAGGAAAACTAAATGCAATGAAAACTAAGCCTTCTGTAGCCCTCCCATTTACACTACCCCCCATTAGAACATAGCAAGGACAATGACCGGTGAGCTAAAAAAAGCTTAAAATTGTCATATCTCAGCTCTGGGAAAACATATTTGAACTCTGTAAACTAGTGTGACTTCTACTAAGAGTGTTCTACCATAAAATACTCACTTTATGAGGACACATATCTTTCTGTGGCTTCCTCAACTAAAATATACTGTGCATTTGTTACATTTTAAGATTTGTTGGATTACAAAATGGATAAATTCTACTCAAAGTCAGTCATACTGTGGCCAAATTTAAACAGCTTGAAAAAACAAGTGTTATTCTTGTATCCCAGGTTGATTTTAGGCTCAAAATTGTACTGGCAAGCTTAAAACCAGAGGAAGAAGTCCCCTGCCACACGGCTTATTGTTGGGATCCCCCAACACAAAACTCTGTTCAAAACTGCCCACAAGTACCCTGGAACATAAACTTAATAATAAGCCTAGCCCAGAGAACAAAACTGCACCCCAAAAAGTCAAACAAGGGTCTAAAAGGATATTTCTGGGAAAATATGATTAGATTTAAGAAAAAATATGCAAAAAAAGGGGGGTGGGGTAAATGTTAGGTTGGTTTATTTTTTAAAACAATTGATTTCATTCTTGCAAGTGAAAATTGTGTAAGACACATGCAGGTACTGAATACAACCAGGAAAGCCCAGGTCATTATATTCTGGGCGGTTTTATGCCAACTTTGAGTGCCATTAGGCATGCTATTTGAGGCGAATTTCTAATGTAATGAAGCTGTGAAGCCATGCCAATGGTAAAATTACCTCTGGAAAATGTAGAAAGACTATCATTTCCATTCCTTTGATGTGTGAATCAGGAAAATATTCTCACAGGTGGATAAACAATTCCATTCATCTTATACAGGACCTGAAATTACCTGAAAGAGTACACAAAATATTCAGTTTGACATAAAACAACACTGAAAAAGTTTTTTTTTTTACAAGAAAAGGCATTTGGTAAGACTAAAAAGGAGATTATTATGTTTCTCACATGTTGACCATCAAATCAATGTAAGAACTATAGGTTTTTGTCAGAAAGCCAAATAAAATTTAATATGTACACAAAATCAAGTAATGCCCAAATTCTTTTCAATTTTTGGGGGGTAGGGTAGTGTTCTGTGTGTTTTGGCAAGGGTAATGAGAAAAGCAACCAGATTGTGTGGCATATCATTGCAGAAATAGGTGAACTACCATATTGAAAAGTATCATTTACTTACAGGAGAAATTCAACTCATAATCATGTACATTACTTTGCCCCCCAAAACTATCAAGAAATCAATTTTGTGCAAATATTTTGCTAGAAAAGACATGAAAGATACATTTTCAGCACATCTAGACAGTACTATAGGTCTTATAATGTGTTTCTGACAAGTTTTAAGTCACAAACACAGTGTTGTTGCTGTACAGTGATCTATTTCACAAAATATGTCTTCAACCCATACAGGCAGCAGGTCACAGTTTCATTTTCCTTCATTTCCCATTTGCGGTAATGTTAATGTCTGCTCTCACAGCACCTTCCCTAACTTTCGTTGAACCAAATCCTTCGGTGGGGGCCTTGAACAGTCCTTTGGCAGTATTTTAAGCACAATTTTTTCATAGGTTGAAGGTAGAAATTTTGAGATACGAGTAGAATCAGCTGATAGGGGTCTCTTTGCACATATTCCGCCGCATGTAAATAGACCAAAGCACCCCCCCCCCCAACTACCAGATCTCCACCACCTGAACTGGTCCCATTCCACTTCTAAAATCATTTCCAGACAGTAACTCAACCCCTGTCCTTTCATAAATTAAAAACTACAAAAATGCCGAGAAAAAAATGCAGGGGGCCAGGAAAAAATAATAAAAAAAACACACAAAAATATCTGGAACTTCTTTCGTCCCTAGGAATTTCCGGAAGTGACAAACTGTGACCTGTATCCATATAGCTATATCTCCTCAACACTAACTTGAAGAGAGTCCCTAACAAACACAGCGATTCCCCCCGATTTCACACCTTTCACAGGTTTCCTAACTTTACAAACCTGTGTTAAGAAACCAGGTATTTTTATTTCATCTAAGTCATCCAATTTTGCGATAAGATCAATAAACTCTGGGTCAGAGGGATCGTCCCTCAGTAAGGGTTTGAATCCAGCTCAGACCAAATATATATTGAAAAAATTCTGAGTGGATTTGTCACTCCATCGCTGTATGTGGAAGAGTTACCAGGTACTCGCCGAAGATCGGGGGTTTCCTCCGGGCAATGAGCCTGGTTTCCTCCTACGTTAAACCTGACAACGCCGCCATATAAGTAAAATAATCGTGAGTGCGGCGTAAAACATAAGTCTATAAATCAATCTAACTTGTGAAAACTTCATTTTAGCTCTTCAACTCAGTCTAGCCCAATATTAGAATTAGGGCGTTCCACAATGATCTTTCTTATGGCCCTTGTTCTTTTCCAGATCTATATTAAGGCCCTTGTTTACTAACTTATGAAAATTTAATATAAGCTTTATGGCGTGTCACTATGGTCTATTATATTTTTTCAATTTTTTTTGTCAAAGGTTTTATATTAAAATTTTGAGTCAATCTAGGAAAACATTATCATTATGGGGTGCCACAAGGAGCTGTCTTAAGACACTTGTTTATCTAGATTTAAGTAAACTTGGTAGTAGGGTGTCGGGCCAATCCAGCAGAAGGTTATAACTAAGGCTTGCCACAGTGATCTATATTAAGACCCTTGTTTTTTTTTCAAATTTATCTCACCTTTATAACAAAACGCTGAATCAGTCTGGAACAACATTATAATTATGGCGCGCCACAAAGATCTGTCTTAAGACCCTTGTTTATTTAGACTTAAGCTCATAGTAGGGGTTTTGATAGATCTAGCACAAGGATATATCTTCGGCGTGTGGCAAGGGTCTGGCGCAAGACTGTCTATTATCTAAACGTATGTAAACTACATATTAGAACGGACACAACCCTGTAGAATGAGTGTGCTGTGTATTTGTTTTCACATATAAGTGTGGAGTCAATGAGCTACTAGCTGAATATTTCTAGACCTGTTTAGATACGTTCATACTAGGGTCCCCGTAAAATCTAGCCAGTACACAGCATTATTATGGCGTGCCACATAAATTTCAATCGGTCGCTTGCCACGCTCATTGCTCAGTGAATCCACAATTAAGGATTTTTGTTTAGACCCTTTTTATTTTTTGTTGTTTATGTAAACTACATATCAGTGTTACGTTAAAATCTAGCACATCGTTGTAATAACGATTGCTTGGTCTGCTTTGATATATTCATACTAGGGTTCCCGTATCAACTAGTTAGCACACAGCTTTATAATTACGGCGTGCCACAAAGACGTATGTAAAGGTTTATGTTAGCTTAGGGTGCAACGCTATAATTAATTTTTGATACCGAGTTTAATATGTTAGTGCAAACAAAATAACTTTTTCGAAGGACTTGGTTGGCCCTGAAAAGGGCCGTTGGAATGGGTGAATGACAACCCCGTTTAAGCACGTTCTCCTCGGATACGTCTGGCCAGTTGGATATCTTTGGGCATAATGGTGACTCTCTTGGCGTGGATGGCACACAAGTTGGTGTCCTCGAACAGACCCACCAAATAAGATTCACTGGCCTCTTGAAGAGCCATCACGGCAGAGCTCTGGAATCGAAGATCCGTCTTGAAATCCTGGGCGATTTCACGGACTAATCTCTGGAAGGGCAATTTGCGGATGAGAAGCTCTGTGGATTTCTGGTAACGACGGATTTCACGAAGAGCAACTGTTCCAGGCCTGTATCTGTGAGGTTTCTTCACACCCCCGGTGGCTGGGGCGCTCTTTCTTGCTGCCTTGGTTGCCAACTGTTTACGAGGAGCTTTTCCTCCTGTAGATTTGCGAGCGGTCTGCTTGGTACGAGCCATTGTAGATTATCTGTCTGCTGCCTTGAAGAAGATTGCACGTGAATGCCTGTAAAAAGAATACAGTCCATTTTAAAGAATCGTCACGGTTCGGTGAACACACATTGATTGGTTGAATTTTTTGGCGCCGAAACAGCCATTGGACAACATGTTCTACATTTTCATTGGTCATACAGTCTGAGTTTCAATTGGATGGTTTTGGCGGCGGGGTAAGGCCGTCAGAACCTAGAATCCTGTGGAAATGCGTATTCGCGCAATTTCAAAACATCGTCCTTATTTGTTTGTTGCTTCTGAAATTAACCAGTACCTACTTGGAAGAATAGCCCATGCGTCTTGGACTTTGTATGAAAGAAAAATATTGATCTTTTAATTGACAATTCATGCCAATATTATTATTGTCGTGGTTTCATGTGGGATTTTTTAAAATTATTTTATCATTTTAACATTATCGCTTTGCGTTAAATAAAACTTACAAAAAACAATCTTGACAAAGTGGCACCTTAGTGAACACTTTAGCTGAAATACAATATATACGTCTTTTAAGATAAATATACCTGTTTACACAAAGAGCTGTTGGTAATTTTCTTATAAACTTTTCTACCACGATAAGCTAGATATTACGATACAATACTGTTTTCTTTTCATGCACTTATACGGACAAGTTTAGGAAATACTACACTCTGAATGCGTAAAGTTAGGTGTAACAAAGTATTAATCGTCACTTCTTTCCAACATTTTGCCCCTTTCTAGAGGTTTCTAAAAAAAGTCAAGATACAAATGGATAAAGTTGTCTAATGATCACCACAGTCAAAAAAGATACAAAAAATTTAACTGCTTATAGCAGTAAATAGTCCTTATATCACGCATGTTGAAAAGGGAAAATGCTGCAGTAAAGAGACCACTGCGCGGGAACTCCAGAAGGGGAGACTTGAGGGGTAGGGGCAGCTATACTTCAAATATTTTTCTACGACATAGATAAAATAAGTAGGATTTAAATCTGGTTGATCATTTTTAAAATATTAAATTAAAATATTGATGAAAAAACACAGAACGATCGGAATTGAAGTCAATAGAAAAAAATTCGTTTTTTTTTTAAATAGATTTTTTTTCAGTGACATGAGCTGCCATGTTAATGTTTTTTTCCACATTACTTTTAAACATACTTTTTTCGATTAACTTCGAACTCCGTTGTTGTTTTGACAACAAAAACATTCTTTAAAAAGGGGAAATAACGATGACTTAAGTAAAGTTGAAATATTGAGATTACAATTTGAATATTTACGGAGTTTCTTTACAGTTACTACGTTATTTGATATCAGTTTTTCAGTTTAGCACAACGTTATAATTATGGCGTGCAACAATGATCTATCAAAAGACCCTTGCTTAGGTAAACTGCATATTTGGGTTTCGACTCAATCTGGAGCAAAGTTGTATATATGGCGTGCCACAAGGATCTATTGTAAGCCTGTATTTTCTAACTTATGTTGGGGCCTCGGTGGCTGAACTGAACTGAACTTTATTTCACTCAGGTCACATTGTGACATATGAGGTTACATACAAAAATACATGTTGTATAAAGATGGCGGTACAGTTACAAAGCTTGACAATAATGAATTGATTGTTTGGTGCTTTACAGCGCACTCCAGATTGTTCCACTTGTATAGCGGCCTTGCCAGTTTTATCATGGGAGGAAACCGAGCTCTATGCCCGGAGGAGACCCATGATCAGAATCAATTACATTCTTTGAGTGACATATTGATAGGTCAAAGTAGGTCACTCAGGAGTGAAATGAGATAGAATTTGACCAAGAAATTTACAAAGTTTAACTAATTGTGGTTTGTAAGACCTCTGCATGATGTCAGCAAACTTAAATAAGTTAGTATTATGCAAATAATAGCAGTCAATAAACAGATGTCTATTCTTGAAAAAAGGACATTGTAGAAGATAATGATATTCATCAGCAATGGCGCTCATTGGGCAGAGATGACATAGTCTTTCAGACCTCTGAATATTTTTCCAACGACCAGTTTCAATGGGCAGGTGGTGGTTAGTGGTTCTAAACCTAATTAAAGTACTTCTGAACTTTGGGGGTAAAGACAACAGATAACTTTGAAGTGAGATAGTTTCCTTAAATAATGAGTACAGATAACCCTTCGGGGAAGACTGGACGTTTGAGAGCCATTGTTGGTAAAACTGATCTCTTAATCTTCTTTCAATATTCTTTTTCAGTAAACTTATGCCTGAAATGTCTTCACCTTGTGTTAACCAAATATGATTAAACCCTGTTTCAAACAAAATATTTTTGACACAATTAATCCATTTATGTTGAAAAGTACCGCTAGTTGTGTCTTTTAATAATACATCATAAAGACGGTAGCTTAGTTTGTTAACGCTTAGTTTGTTAACAGATCTACCTTCAACAATTCTAAACCAGAAGCCAATAATTCGTGTTTTAATTATGAGGTCAAGTGAGAATCTACCCAGTTCCCCATATAGCATATATCTTGGTGTTCCTTTTTTGACACCGAGTATCTGTCTTAAGAAAGTACAATGGAAATTTTCAAGGAGACCGGTATTTTCAAATCCCCAAATCTCGGAGCCATATAATAATATAGGCACAACCATTCGGTCAAACAACTGTAAATGTAAATCAATTGGAATATTATAATTTCGAACTTTAGAATTCAAGAGAAATAGAGCTCTCCTTGCGCTATCAATGACAGACTTTTTAGCAGATAGAAAACTTCTGGTTTTGGAAAATTTGACTCCCAAATATTTATAACTATCCTCTATGTTTAGATCAGTTTCACCAAATCTAAATGCTAAATCTTTTTTGCTTTTAGAACCAAATATCACAACTTTAGTTTTTTCAACATTTACTTTTAGTCTCCATAATTTGCAATAGTTTTCAAATGAGTCAAGGTTTCTCTGAAGCTCAGGTGCAGATTCAGCAAAAAGAACTGTATCGTCTGCATACAACAGCACTGATAGGATCAGGGTTTCTGTGAGGGTATCATTAATATTTTTAAGATTGATCCCAGCGCAGTTACTATCAATTAAGTTTTTTTCTAAGTCGTTCACAAACAGCGCAAAGAGAAGAGGAGATAGATTCTCGCCTTGTCGAATTCCGTTACAACAATGGAAGAAATCCGACAGCTGTCCATTTTGGACAACACATGACCTAATATGAGAATAAATACTTAAGATTACGTTAAATATCTTTCCTGTAATGCCATAAGAGTACAACTTAGACCACAAGCCATTTCGCCAAAGATTGTCGAAGGCTTTGCTGAAGTCAATGAATACACAAAATAATTTTTTATGGCGACATTTCAGTAATTCAATAAGGCTATGTAATATAAAAACATTATCTAGTGTTGAGAACCCCTTTCTTAACCCTGACTGGTTACCGAGTAGGATATTTTTTTCTTCAACAAATTCATTTAATCTATTATTTAGAACAGCTGTGAACAATTTGCCCAGACATGAAAGTAGTGTAATTGGGCGGTAACCATTAGGGTCTAAGGGGTCACCTTTTCCTTTATATACAGCATTAATTTTGCCTAAGAGCCATTCTGATGGCAGGTGCCCTGTATCTAAAATAGCATTAAACAGACGTTCATAGATGTGTATCAGAAGGTGCTCTGTGCTTTTGATAAACTCATTTAGAATACCATCAATTCCTGGGGATTTACCAGGTTTCAGGTTTTTAATAGCATAAGATATTTCGTCGGCAGTTATTTTACGATTTAAAGCACTATTGTCATCTGGATGGTCTGGCACATTAAAGGAAACATTGTCAGATTTTTCGGCAGAATTTAGCTCTTGAAAGAAATCAAACAAGGATTCAAGGCTTATAGTTGTTTTTGATTCTTTACTGTTTAATTTGTTTATATACTTCCAGAATTGTTTAGGTTCGTGTTTGTTTAGATTTCTAAGTTTGTTATGAACAGAGACTTTGTGCTTTTGAAAATATTTACTTGTTGTTCGTTTGTAAATCTTACTTTTTTTAATCATATCAAGTTTGTTGCCTTCATTACGTTGTATGTTTTTTCTAGCAATTTTACAATCGTTTCCAAACCATGGTTTAGATAATTTGGAATTTTGTTTTGCTTTCCTTAATGGAAAAGTCTGATTGAAACTATCCAAAAACACGTTATTTAACTCACTTACAGCAGATTGTATTCTATCTTTATCTTCATTAGTTTGAAAATTTGTATCACCCAAGGACATATAAACACTGTCTATTTTTTTTTTACAAATATTATCCAAAAATTGCTCCTTTCGATTATTTGACCACTTGCGAAAATCAGCATGTGTTTTGGATTGTACATGTTTTTCAATATTGCTTGGCGTTTTAATGCGAAAATCTATACAACTATGAGTATCTGAAAATAAGGTTCAAAATCATGAATTTTAAAATGATTAATATTGTTCAACGCTAAAGGAGTACCCACTACATAGTCTATCACTGTACTATATTTGGTAGTGCATTTGCTAGCCGAGAAATCTTGGCTCTGCCGAATTTTTTTTTCCGTGTTCGTCATAGCCAAGATCACTTCCATAGTAAAAAAGGGATATAAGTTAAGGAGACCCGCCGAAAAAATCGGCGGCGCAAATTTCACAACAAATAAGCAAAGAATAAAATATTTACCACTGCATTCCGATAGTATAGACCACGAAGAAGGAGTTTGTCAAACTTACGCCGCTGTAAAGTGGTAAACTTTCCCTTATGCAGTCAATATTTGTTTCGAAGTCCACTGGCTTTCAACCTGACGTAACGGCCATAGTGAAACATTTAAACGACCAGTTAAACTGTGCGGGGCGTCGTAGAAATACTTCAATCATATATCTTTAGTCACTTTACAGCGGCCTAAGTTTGACAAACTCCTTCTTCGTGGTCTATGCTATCGGAATGCAGTGGTAAATATTTTATTCTTTGCTTATTTGTTGTGAAATTTGCGCCGCCGATATTTTCGGCGGGTCTCCTTAACTTATATCCCTTTTTTACTATGGAAGTGATCTTGGCTATGACGAACACGGAAAAAAAAAATTCGGCAGAGCCAAGATTTCTCGGCTAGTGCATTTGCCTATGTGTCGATCTTCACCTATTCTACCATTAGCAATAAACAAGTTATCACTCTTTAATAGTTCTAATAGACGAGTTCCATTTGAGTTCAATTTTCCCTTGTCTTGACTTTCTCTCATCAATGGTAGATTATAAGAGGACAGTATTGCTGAAGGAGTTAACAAACTTTTACTGTTTTCGTCCAAACTAAGATTGTCAAAAATGTCATAATTATTTTCAGAATAATCCAAAGAATCAGAGATACGAGAGTTAAAATCTCCAATTAGAAAAACGTGATCAAATTTGCAACATAATTGAGTTAAGCCACGAGAAAAATCATCAAAATCATCACTGTTTAAATAATTTGATCCCACAGGAGGAATGTACACAGCACCAAGCACACTTGCAGTTGAAGAGTTACTTCCCTTTATTTTCAGCCACACTGCATAGTTAGTATATGGCAGCAGGTCACAGTTTCATTTTCCTTCATTTCCCATTTGCGGTAATGTTAATGTCTGCTCTCACAGCACCTTCCCTAACTTTCGTTGAACCAAATCCTTCAGTGGGGGCCTTGAACAGTCCTTTGGCAGTATTTTAAGCACAATTTTTTCATAGGTTGAAGGTAGAAATTTTGAGATACGAGTAGAATCAGCTGATAGGGGTCTCTTTGCACATATTCCGCCGCATGTAAATAGACCAAAGCACCCCCCAACTACCAGATCTCCACCACCTGAACTGGTCCCATTCCACTTCTAAAATCATTTCCAGACAGTAACTCAACCCCTGTCCTTTCATAAAAAATACAAAAATGCCCAGAAAAAAATGCAGGGGGCCAGGAAAAAATAATAAAAAAAACACACAAAAATATCTGGAACTTCTGGAATTTCCGGAAGTGACAAACTGTGACCTGTATCCTAACAGAGGCACAAATTTCCTTCAATCTACTTCTAAATCTAACACATTGAGCTTAAAGGTATTTGGAATGATCTCTCAAGAGGAAAACTAAATGCAATGAAAACTAAGCCTTCTGTAGCCCTCCCATTTACACCACCCCCCATTAGAACATAGCAAGGACAATGACCGGTGAGCTAAAAAAGCTTAAAATTGTCATATCTCAGCTCTGGGAAAACATATTTGAACTCTGTAAACTAGTGTGACTTCTACTAAGAGTGTTCTACCATAAAATACTCACTTTATGAGGACACATATCTTTCTGTGGCTTCCTCAACTAAAATATACTGTGCATTTGTTACATTTTAAGATTTGTTGGATTACAAAATGGATAAATTCTACTCAAAGTCAGTCATACTGTGGCCAAATTTAAACAGCTTGAAAAAACAAGTGTTATTCTTGTATCCCAGGTTGATTTTAGGCTCAAAATTGTACTGGCAAGCTTAAAACCAGAGGAAGAAGTCCCCTGCCACACGGCTTATTGTTGGGATCCCCCAACACAAAACTCTGTTCAAAACTGCCCACAAGTACCCTGGAACATAAACTTAATTATTAGCCTAGCCCAGAGAACAAAACTGCACCCCAAAAAGTCAAACAAGGGTCTAAAAGGATATTTCTGGGAAAATATGATTAGATTTAAGAAAAAATATGCAAAAAAAGGGGGGTGGGGTAAATGTTAGGTTGGTTTATTTTTTAAAACAATTGATTTCATTCTTGCAAGTGAAAATTGTGTAAGACACATGCAGGTACTGAATACAACCAGGAAAGCCCAGGTCATTATATTCTGGGCGGTTTTATGCCAACTTTGAGTGCCATTAGGCATGCTATTTGAGGCGAATTTCTTATGTAATGAAGCTGTGAAGCCATGCCAATGGTAAAATTACCTCTGGAAAATGTAGAAAGACTATCATTTCCATTCCTTTGATGTGTGAATCAGGAAAATATTCTCACAGGTGGATAAACAATTCCATTCATCTTATACAGGACCTGAAATTACCTGAAAGAGTACACAAAATATTCAGTTTGACATAAAACAACACTGAAAAAGTTTTTTTTTTACAAGAAAAGGCATTTGGTAAGACTAAAAAGGAGATTATTATGTTTCTCACATGTTGACCATCAAATCAATGTAAGAACTATAGGTTTTTGTCAGAAAGCCAAATAAAATTTAATATGTACACAAAATCAAGTAATGCCCAAATTCTTTTCAATTTTTGGGGGGTAGGGTAGTGTTCTGTGTGTTTTGGCAAGGGTAATGAGAAAAGCAACCAGATTGTGTGGCATATCATTGCAGAAATAGGTGAACTACCATATTGAAAAGTATCATTTACTTACAGGAGAAATTCAACTCATAATCATGTACATTACTTTGCCCCCCAAAACTATCAAGAAATCAATTTTGTGCAAATATTTTGCTAGAAAAGACATGAAAGATACATTTTCAGCACATCTAGACAGTACTATAGGTCTTATAATGTGTTTCTGACAAGTTTTAAGTCACAAACACAGTGTTGTTGTTGTACAGTGATCTATTTCACAAAATATGTCTTCAACCCATACAGGCAGCAGGTCACAGTTTCATTTTCCTTCATTTCCCATTTGCGGTAATGTTAATGTCTGCTCTCACAGCACCTTCCCTAACTTTCGTTGAACCAAATCCTTCGGTGGGGGCCTTGAACAGTCCTTTGGCAGTATTTTAAGCACAATTTTTTCATAGGTTGAAGGTAGAAATTTTGAGATACGAGTAGAATCAGCTGATAGGGGTCTCTTTGCACATATTCCGCCGCATGTAAATAGACCAAAGCACCCCCCCCAACTACCAGATCTCCACCACCTGAACTGGTCCCATTCCACTTCTAAAATCATTTCCAGACAGTAACTCAACCCCTGTCCTTTCATAAATTAAAAACTACAAAAATGCCGAGAAAAAAATGCAGGGGGCCAGGAAAAAATAATAAAAAAAACACACAAAAATATCTGGAACTTCTTTCGTCCCTAGGAATTTCCGGAAGTGACAAACTGTGACCTGTATCCATATAGCTATATCTCCTCAACACTAACTTGAAGAGAGTCCCTAACAAACACAGCGATTCCCCCCGATTTCACACCTTTCACAGGTTTCCCAACTTTACAAACCTGTGTTAAGAAACCAGGTATTTTTATTTCATCTAAGTCATCCAATTTTGCGATAAGATCAATAAACTCTGGGTCAGAGGGATCGTCCCTCAGTAAGGGTTTGAATCCAGCTCAGACCAAATATATATTGAAAAAATTCTGAGTGGATTTGTCACTCCATCGCTGTATGTGGAAGAGTTGCCAGGTACTCGCCGAAGATCGGGGGTTTCCTCCGGGCAATGAGCCTGGTTTCCTCCTACGTTAAACCTGACAACGCCGCCATATAAGTAAAATAATCGTGAGTGCGGCGTAAAACATAAGTCTATAAATCAATCTAACTTGTGAAAACTTCATTTTAGCTCTTCAACTCAGTCTAGCCCAATATTAGAATTAGGGCGTTCCACAATGATCTTTCTTATGGCCCTTGTTCTTTTCCAGATCTATATTAAGGCCCTTGTTTACTAACTTATGAAAATTGAATATAAGCTTTATGGCGTGTCACTATGGTCTATTATATTTTTTCAATTTTTTTTGTCAAAGGTTTTATATTAAAATTTTGAGTCAATCTAGGAAAACATTATCATTATGGGGTGCCACAAGGAGCTGTCTTAAGACACTTGTTTATCTAGATTTAAGTAAACTTGGTAGTAGGGTGTCGGGCCAATCCAGCAGAAGGTTATAACTAAGGCTTGCCACAGTGATCTATATTAAGACCCTTGTTTTTTTTTCAAATTTATCTCACCTTTATAACAAAACGCTGAATCAGTCTGGAACAACATTATAATTATGGCGCGCCACAAAGATCTGTCTTAAGACCCTTGTTTATTTAGACTTAAGCTCATAGTAGGGGTTTTGATAGATCTAGCACAAGGATATATCTTAAGCAAGGGTCTGGAGCAAGACTGTCTATTATCTAAACGTATGTAAACTACACATTAGAACGGACACAACCCTGTAGAATGAGTGTGCTGTGTATTTGTTTTCACATATAAGTGTGGAGTCAATGAGCTACTAGCTGAATATTTCTAGACCTGTTTAGATACGTTCATACTAGGGTCCCCGTAAAATCTAGCCAGTACACAGCATTATTATGGCGTGCCACATAAATTTCAATCGGTCGCTTGCCACGCTCATTGCTCAGTGAATCCACAATTAAGGATTTTTGTTTAGACCCTTTTTATTTTTTGTATACTTATGTAAACTACATATCAGTGTTACGTTAAAATCTAGCACATCGTTGTAATAACGATTGCTTGGTCTGCTTTGATATATTCATACTAGGGTTCCCGTATCAACTAGTTAGCACACAGCTTTATAATTACGGCGTGCCACAAAGACGTATGTAAAGGTTTATGTTAGCTTAGGGTGCAACGCTATAATTAATTTTTGATACCGAGTTTAATATGTTAGTGCAAACAAAATAAATTTTTCGAAGGACTTGGTTGGCCCTGAAAAGGGCCGTTGAAATGGGTGAATGACAACCCCGTTTAAGCACGTTCTCCTCGGATGCGTCTGGCCAGTTGGATATCTTTGGGCATAATGGTGACTCTCTTGGCGTGGATGGCACACAAGTTGGTGTCCTCGAACAGACCCACCAAGTAAGATTCACTGGCCTCTTGAAGAGCCATCACGGCAGAGCTCTGGAATCGAAGATCCGTCTTGAAATCCTGGGCGATTTCACGGACTAATCTCTGGAAGGGCAATTTGCGGATGAGAAGCTCTGTGGATTTCTGGTAACGACGGATTTCACGAAGAGCAACTGTTCCAGGCCTGTATCTGTGAGGTTTCTTCACACCCCCGGTGGCTGGGGCGCTCTTTCTTGCTGCCTTGGTTGCCAACTGTTTACGAGGAGCTTTTCCTCCTGTAGATTTGCGAGCGGTCTGCTTGGTACGAGCCATTGTAGATTATCTGTCTGCTGCCTTGAAGAAGATTGCACGTGAATGCCTGTAAAAAGAATACAGTCCATTTTAAAGAATCGTCACGGTTCGGTGAACACACATTGATTGGTTGAATTTTTTGGCGCCGAAACAGCCATTGGACAACATGTTCTACATTTTCATTGGTCATACAGTCTGAGTTTCAATTGGATGGTTTTGGCGGCGGGGTAAGGCCGTCAGAACCTAGAATCCTGTGGAAATGCGTATTCGCGCAATTTCAAAACATCGTCCTTATTTGTTTGTTGCTTCTGAAATTAACCAGTACCTACTTGGAAGAATAGCCCATGCGTCTTGGACTTTGTATGAAAGAAAAATATTGATCTTTTAATTGACAATTCATGCCAATATTATTATTGTCGTGGTTTCATGTGGGCTTTTTTAAAATTATTTTATCATTTTAACATTATCGCATTGCGTTAAATAAAACTTACAAAAAACAATCTTGACAAAGTGGCACCTTAGTGAACACTTTAGCTGAAATACAATATATACGTCTTTTAAGATAAATATACCTGTTTACACAAAGAGCTGTTGGTAATTTTCTTATAAACTTTTCTACCACGATCTTGGGTGTATATTATCATTACTGTCGGGCGAAATTACAATGTCGGGTTACTCTGCGAAAACCTACAAAAACATATAGGTGTTTGATACGATATTGCTAATTTTTGCTAAACATTGTTATTTTGTAAATATGCAGAACAACATGTACATTTAAAGCAGAAATATGTTATGTGCTAGCATAAAATATATTTATTTCTACACTACAGCGGGTTATTTACAGTTACTCGACGTTATCAATATACCTGTTTTATTTCTACTCTCTGAAAAGACATAAAACGTTGTTAAAAGGGAACATGAGAACTGGTTGTCCAATACACAAAACGGAGACCCCCCCCAGCCAGCCAAATTTCAAGCTATACACAAAATCATTATGTGTACAGTAATCGGTCTGTGTAAAAGTTCTTTAATTCAATTTTTTTAACTTCATCAAATAAAGTCTAAAATAAAAGTCTAACCAGGCTTTTTGATTGCAATGATTCACAAATACGGCTGTAAGTATAATAAACAGTTATTTTGGAGTCAGAAATCTGGACTACCCCCCCCCCCCCCACCCCCCTCCCCGATGCCAGACAATACATAAAGCCACAGGTACGTAGAGTAATCATATCTGAAAGCTATACGACAATACATCTGACAGCGAGACTTCCATACAGCCGGTCCACTGAGGGACGCTCAACTGTTACATAACGAGTGACACGTGCAAAGGAACGGGTTTTCACAGATGGAACATAAAAACGCAACTTAGACAATAAGTTCCCTGGTTAAATGATAACTTGTTCAAATGATATTTTTACTTGGAAGCATATAGAAATAATTGCAACGTCTGGTTTAGTTGGGAATATCCAAACTCTATGGCCTACAATACCAATATACTTTTGCCATGGAGTAGTGATAAGTAGTCTGCTTATGTTGAATCATAATATATGATGGCGGGATATAATGTCTTTCAATGGAGTTTAGAAGTTGAAAGGTTACTATAAGGCGAAGAATTACTTATCGATAACAACTTCTTGGTTTATTCGATGACGACATTTCCATGTAGTTCTTACATCGTATCAAGTAATTCTTCACCTTATGTATAAGGTGTCGAATAATATTTGGTCTTATGTTTGAATTAGATAACTCATGTAAAGTGTTAAAGTTATCAGTGGTAGACTTACTAATCTGCCTTTCTGCTTAAATTGTGACGCTTCGGTTTAAAGCTAAAACGAGGAAACACGTTGCATTTGAAAATTGCATGATACCTTTAGCTTATTTTTGTTCTTCTCTCTGAATTTTGACTTTCTAGACAGGTTTTATGAAATATTCCGTTTAATTTAATCACCATGAGCTGGTCTAATCTTCACGAATAGTAGTTGGACGTGCATTTTGTAGAACGGACATATTTTAAGCTCTCTCATATATTAGTTTTAATGAGACTATCAAACGACAGGTAACTTATAATGTTTCATTGAGATATAAACACTTGGAAATGGTTTACTGTTAAGCCACCAACAATCTGATATTTTTTAAACCTAAAATGTTTTTCATATCTAGATAAAATCAATACGTTTTATGTGTACAATATCAAAGAAATATTCTCGGTAGGTTTGGTTGGCCCTGAAAAGGGCCTTTGGAATGAAGAATTCAGAGATCAGTTGAAACCTTTTACTTCTTTACTGCTTTCTTGGGAGTTTTCTTAGCAGCTGGTTTCTTGACCGGTTTCTTTGTAGCCGGTTTTTTAGCTGCAGGCTTTTTCTTAGGAGTCGACTTTTTGGTGGCTGGCTTCTTAGCCGCTTTCTTAGTTGGTGTTTTAGGTTTCTTGACTTTCTTAGCGGTTGGTTTCTTGGCTGCAGGTTTCTTGGGTGTCGTTTTCTTTGCCGCTGGCTTCTTTTCTTTGGCCGGTGCTTTCTTGGCCGCTTCTCCCACTTTGAATGATCCAGAGGCTCCCGTTCCCTTAACTTGTTTCAACACTCCGCTGACTACACCTCTTTTGAGGGCCATCTTTACATGGGTGTTTACGGTTGTGTCCTCTCCAACTTTGTAGTTAGTCAGGATATATTTGACGATCTTCATTCGGGACGAACCTGATCTCTCACTGAGACTTTTGATCGCTGCTACAATCATGTCGATGTATTTGGGATGTTCCGCTGGTTTCTTGACTACATTCTTCTTGGGAGCTGCTGTAGAATCTGCCATTGTAGAGACTTTGGTAACGTTGCTGGGATACAATTGATCTAAGTGTGTCTGGAATCTGGAATGAGAACTCAGAGCTAAAGCTGGAATAAAGAGGAAGCGCGCGGACGTCGGCGAAAGCATCTGACCAGCCAAGCATGGAGTACGGTAAATAGCAAGAAGATTGTGTGTAAAACCTTTAATAAAACATCTATAACTTACACAATTCAACTTGGATTTAACTGAAAATTGGACCAAATGTAAGCTAGATATTACGATACAATACTGTTTTCTTTTCATGCACTTATACGGACAAGTTTAGGAAATACTACACTCTGAATGCGTAAAGTTAGGTGTAACAAAGTATTAATCGTCACTTCTTTCCAACATTTTGCCCCTTTCTAGAGGTTTCTAAAAAAAGTCAAGATACAAATCGATAAAGTTGTCTAATGATCACCACAGTCAAAAATGATACAAAAAATTTAACTGCTTATAGCAGTAAATAGTCCTTATATCACGCATGTTGAAAAGGGGTGAGCTGCAGTAAAGAGACCATTGCGCGGGAACTCCAGAAGGGGAGACTTGAGGGGTAGGGGCAGCTATACTTCAAATATTTTTCTACGACATAGACAGAATAAGTAGGATTTAAATCTGGTTGATCATTTTTAACATATTAAATTAAAAAATTGATGAAAAAACACAGAACGATCGGAATTGAAGTCAATAGAAAAAAATTCGTTTTTTTTTCAGTGACATGAGCTGCCATGTTAATGTTTTTTTCCACATTACTTTTAAACATACTTTTTTCGATTAACTTAAGTAAAGTTGAAATATTGAGATTACAATTTGAATATTTACGGAGTTTCTTTACAGTTACTACGTTATTTGATATCAGTTTTTCAGTTTAGCACAACGTTATAATTATGGCGTGCAACAATGATCTATCAAAAGACCCTTGCTTAGGTAAACTGCATATTTGGGTTTCGACTCAATCTGGAGCAAAGTTATATTATGGCGTGCCACAAGGATCTATTGTAAGCCTGTATTTTCTAACTTATGTTGGGGCCTCGGTGGCTCAGTCGGTCAGAGGGATCGTCCCTCAGTAAGGGTTTGAATCCAGCTCAGACCAAATATCTATTGAAAAATTTCTGAGTGGATTTGTCACTCCATCGCTGTATGTGGAAGAGTTGCCAGGTACTCGCCGAAGATCGGGGGTTTCCTCCGGGCAATGAGCCTGGTTTCCTCCTACGTTAAACCTGACAACGCCGCCATATAAGTAAAATAATCGTGAGTGCGGCGTAAAACATAAGTCTATAAATCAATCTAACTTGTGAAAACTTCATTTTAGCTCTTCAACTCAGTCTAGCCCAATATTAGAATTAGGGCGTTCCACAATGATCTTTCTTATGGCCCTTGTTCTTTTCCAGATCTATAGATCTTTATTTTTTGTTGTTTATGTAAACTACATATCAGTGTTACGTTAAAATCTAGCACATCGTTGTAATAACGATTGCTTGGTCTGCTTTGATATATTCATACTAGGGTTCCCGTATCAACTAGTTAGCACACAGCTTTATAATTACGGCGTGCCACAAAGACGTATGTAAAGGTTTATGTTAGCTTAGGGTGCAACGCTATAATTAATTTTTGATACCGAGTTTAATATGTTAGTGCAAACAAAATAAATTTTTCGAAGGACTTGGTTGGCCCTGAAAAGGGCCGTTGGAATGGGTGAATGACAACCCCGTTTAAGCACGTTCTCCTCGGATACGTCTGGCCAGTTGGATATCTTTGGGCATAATGGTGACTCTCTTGGCGTGGATGGCACACAAGTTGGTGTCCTCGAACAGACCCACCAAGTAAGATTCACTGGCCTCTTGAAGAGCCATCACGGCAGAGCTCTGGAATCGAAGATCCGTCTTGAAATCCTGGGCGATTTCACGGACTAATCTCTGGAAGGGCAGTTTGCGGATGAGAAGCTCTGTGGATTTCTGGTAACGACGGATTTCACGAAGAGCAACTGTTCCAGGCCTGTATCTGTGAGGTTTCTTCACACCCCCGGTGGCTGGGGCGCTCTTTCTTGCTGCCTTGGTTGCCAACTGTTTACGAGGAGCTTTTCCTCCTGTAGATTTGCGAGCGGTCTGCTTGGTACGAGCCATTGTAGATTATCTGTCTGCTGTCTTGAAGAAGATTGCACGTGAATGCCTATAAAAAGAATACAGTCCATTTTAAAGAATCGTCACGGTTCGGTGAACACACATTGATTGGTTGAATTTTTTGGCGCCGAAACAGCCATTGGACAACATGTTCTACATTTTCATTGGTCATACAGTCTGAGTTTCAATTGGATGGTTTTGGCGGCGGGGTAAGGCCGTCAGAACCTAGAATCCTGTGGAAATGCGTATTCGCGCAATTTCAAAACATCGTCCTTATTTGTTTGTTGCTTCTGAAATTAACCAGTTCCTACTTGGAAGAATAGCCCATGCGTCTTGGACTTTGTATGAAAGAAAAATATTGATCTTTTAATTGACAATTCATGCCAATATTATTATTGTCGTGGTTTCATGTGGGCTTTTTTAAAATTATTTTATCATTTTAACATTATCGCTTTGCGTTAAATAAAACTTACAAAAAACAATCTTGACAAAGTGGCACCTTAGTGAACACTTTAGCTGAAATACAATATATACGTCTTTTAAGATAAATATACCTGTTTACACAAAGAGCTGTTGGTAATTTTCTTATAAACTTTTCTACCACGATCTTGGGTGTATATTATCATTACTGTCGGGCGAAATTACAATGTCGGGTTACTCGGCGAAAACCTACAAAAACATATAGGTGTTTGATACGATATTGCTAATTTTTGCTAAACATTGTTATTTTGTAAATATGCAGAACAACATGTACATTTAAAGCAGAAATATGTTATGTGCTAGCATAAAATATATTTATTTCTATACTACAGCGGGTTATTTACAGTTACTCGACGTTATCAATATACCTGTTTTATTTCTACTCTCTGAAAAGACATAAAACGTTGTTAAAAGGGAACATGAGAACTGGTTGTCCAATACACAAAACGGAGACCCCCCCCCCCAGCCAGCCAAATTTCAAGCTATACACAAAATCATTATGTGTACAGTAATCGGTCTGTGTAAAAGTTCTTTAATTCAATTTTTTTAACTTCATCAAATAAAGTCTAAAATAAAAGTCTAACCAGGCTTTTTGATTGCAATGATTCACAAATACGGCTGTAAGTATAATAAACAGTTATTTTGGAGTCAGACAATACATAAAGCTACTGGTAGGTAGAGTAATCATATCGGAAAGCTATACGACAATGCATCTGACAGCGAGACTTCCATACAGCCGATCCAATGAGGGACGCTCAACTGTTACATAACGAGTGACACGTGCAAAGGAACGGGTTTTCACAGTTGGAACATAAAAACGCAACTTAGACAATTAGATCCCTGGTTAAACGATAACTTGTTCAAATGATATTTTTACTTGGAAGCATATAGGAATAATTGCAACGTCTGGTTTAGTTGGGAATATCCAAAATCTATGGCCTACAATACCAATATACTTTTGCCATGGAGTAGTGATAAGTAGTCTGCTTATGTTGAATCATAATATATGATGGCGGAATATAATGTCTTTCAATGGAGTTTAGAAGTTGAAAGGTTACAATAAGGCAAAGAATTACTTATGGATAACAACTTATTGGTTTATTCGGTGACGACGTTTCCATGTAGTTCTTACATCGTATCAAGTAATTCTTCACCTTATGTATAAGGTGTCGAATAATATTTGGTTTTATGTTTGAGTTAGATAACTCATGTAAAGTGTTAAAGTTATCAGTGGTAGGCTTACTAATCTCCCTTTCTGCTTAAATTGTGACGCTTCGGTTTAAACCTAAAACGAGGAAACACGTTGCATTTGAATACTGCATGATACCGTTAGCTTATTTTTGTTCTTCTCTCTGAATCTTGACTTTCTAGACAGGTTTTATGAAATATTCCGTTTAATTTAATCACCATGAGCTGGTCTAATCTTCGCGAATAGTAGTTGGACGTGCATTTTGTAGAACGGAAATATGTAAAGCTCTCTCATATATTAGATTTAATGAGACTATCAAACGACAGGTAACTTATATTATTTCATTGAGATATAAACGCTTCGAAATGGTTTACTGTTAAGCCACCAACAATCTGATATTTTTTAAACCTAAGATGTTTTTCATATCTAGATAAAATCAATACGTTTTATGTGTGCAATATCAAAGAAATATTCTCGGTAGGTTTGGTTGGCCCTGAAAAGGGCCTTTGGAATGAAGAATTCAGAGATCAGTTGAAACCTTTTACTTCTTTACTGCTTTCTTGGGAGTTTTCTTAGCAGCTGGTTTCTTGACCGGTTTCTTTGTAGCCGGTTTTTTAGCTGCAGGCTTTTTCTTAGGAGTCGACTTTTTGGTGGCTGGCTTCTTAGCCGCTTTCTTTGTTGGTGTTTTAGGTTTCTTGACTTTCTTAGCGGTTGGTTTCTTGGCTGCAGGTTTCTTGGGTGTCGTTTTCTTTGCCGCTGGCTTCTTTTCTTTGGCCGGTGCTTTCTTGGCCGCTTCTCCCACTTTGAATGATCCAGAGGCTCCCGTTCCCTTAACTTGTTTCAACACTCCGCTGACTACACCTCTTTTGAGAGCCAACTTTACATGGGTGTTTACGGTTGTGTCCTCTCCAACTTTGTAGTTTGTCAGGATATATTTGACGATCTTCATTCGGGACGAACCTGTTCTCTCACTGAGACTTTTGATCGCTGCTACAATCATGTCGATGTATTTGGGATGTTCCGCTGGTTTCTTGACTACATTCTTCTTGGGAGCTGCTGTAGAATCTGCCATTGTAGAGACTTTGGTAACGTTGCTTGGATACGATTGATCTAAGTGTGTCTCGAATCTGGAATGAGAACTCAGAGATAAAGCTGGAATAAAGAGGAAGCGCGCGGACGTCGGCGAAAACATCTGACCAGCCAAGCATGGAGTACGGTAAATAGCAAGAAGATTGTGTGTAAAACCTTTAATAAAACATCTATTACTAACACAATTTAACTTGGATTTAATTGAAAATTGGACCAAATGTAAGCTAGATATTACGACATAATACTGTCTTCTTTTCATGCACTTATACGGACAAGTTTAGGAAATATTACACTCTTAATGCGTAAATTTAGGTGTAACAAAGTATTAATCGTCACTTCTTTCCAACATTGTGCCCCTTTCTAGAGGTTTCTAAAAAAAGTCAAGATACAAATCGATAAAGTTGTCTAATGATCACCACAGTCAAAAAGGATACAAAAAATTTAACTGCTTATAGCAGTAAATATTCCTTATATCACGCATGTTGAAAAGGGGTGAGCTACAGTAAAGAGACCACTGCGCGGGAACTCCAGAAGGGGAGACTTGAGGGGTGGGGGCAGCTATACTTCAAATATTTTTCTACGACATAGATAAAATAAGTACGATTTAAATCTGGTTTATCATTTTTAAAATATTAAATTAAAATATTGACGAAAAAATACAGAACGATCGGAATTGAAGTCAATAGAAAAAATTCGTTTTTTGAAAAATCGATGCCATGTTAATGTTTTTTTCCACATTACTTTTAAACATACTTTTTTCGATTAACTTCGAACTCCGTTGTTGTTTTGACAACAAAAACATTCTTTAAAAGGGGGTAAATAATGATGACTTCAGCAAAGTTGAAATATTGAGATTACACCATGAATATTTACGGAGTTTCTTTACAGTTACTACGTTATTTGATATCAGTTTTTCAGTTTAGCACAACGTTATAATTATGGCGTGCAACAATGATCTATCAAAAGACCCTTGCTTAGGTAAACTGCATATTTGGGTTTCGACTCAATCTGGAGCAAAGTTATATATATGGCGTGCCACAAGGATCTATTGTAAGCCTGTGTTTTCTAACTTATGTTGGGGCCTCGGTGGCCCAGTCGGTCAGAGGGATCGTCCCTCAGTAAGGGTTTGAATCCAGCTCAGACCAAATATCTATTGAAAAATTTCTGAGTGGATTTGTCACTCCATCGCTGTATGTGGAAGAGTTGCCAGGTACTCGCCGAAGATCGGGGGTTTCCTCCGGGCAATGAGCCTGGTTTCCTTCCACGTTAAACCTGACAACGCCGCCATATAAGTAAAATAATCGTGAGTGCGGCGTAAAACATAAGTCTATAAATCAATCTGACTTGTGAAAACTTCATTTTAACTCTTCAACTCAGTCTAGCCCAATATTAGAATTAGGGCGTTCTACAATGATCTTTCTTAAGGCCCTTGTTCTTTTCCAGATCTATATTAAGGCCCTTGTTTACTAACTTATGAAATTTGAATATAAGCTTTTGGACTCAATCTACCACAGCATTATATTTATGGCGTGTCACTATGGTCTATTATATTTTTTCAATTTTTTTTTGTCAAAGGTTTTATATTAAAATTTTGAGTCAATCTAGGAAAACATTATCATCATGGGGTGCCACAAGCAGCTGTCTTAAGACACTTGTTTATCTAGATTTAAGTAAACTTGATAGTAGGGTTTCGGGTCAATCCAGCAGAAGGTTATAACTAAGGCTTGCCACAATGATCTATATTAAGACCCTTGTTTTTTTTTTCAAATTTATCTCACCTTTATAACAAAACGCTGAATCAGTCTGGAACAACATTATAATTATGGCGTGCCACAAAGATCTGTCTTAGGACCCTTGTTTATTTAGACTTAAGCTCATAGTAGGGGTTTTGATAGATCTAGCACAAGGATATATCTTCGGCGTGTGGCAAGGGTCTGCCGCAAGACTGTTTATTATCTAAACGTATGTAAACTACATATTAGAACGGACACAACCCTATAGAATGAGTGTGCTGTGTATTTTGTTTTCACATATAAGTGTGGAGACAATGAGCTACTAGCTGAATATTTCTAGACCTGTTTAGATACGTTCATACTAGGGTCCCCGTAAAATCTAGCCAGCACACAGCTTTATTATGGCGTGCCCCATAAATTTCAATCGGTCGCTTGCCACGCTCATTGCTCAGTGAATCCACAATTAAGGATTTTTGTTTAGACCCTTTTTATTTTTTGTATACTTATGTAAACTGCATATCAGTGTTACGTTAAAATCTAGCACATCGTTGTAATAACGATTGCTTGGTCTGCTTTGATATATTCATACTAGGGTTCCCGTATCAACTAGTTAGCACACAGCTTTATAATTACGGCGTGCCACAAAGACGTATGTAAAGGTTTATGTTAGCTTAGGGTGCAACGCTATAATCAATTTTTGATACCGAGTTTAATATGTTAGTGCAAACAAAATAACTTTTTCCAAGGACTTGTTTGGCCCTGAAAAGGGCCGTTGGAATGGGTGAATGACAACCCCGTTTAAGCACGTTCTCCTCGGATACGTCTGGCCAGTTGGATATCTTTGGGCATAATGGTGACTCTCTTGGCGTGGATGGCACACAAGTTGGTGTCCTCGAACAGACCCACCAAGTAAGATTCACTGGCCTCTTGAAGAGCCATCACGGCAGAGCTCTGGAATCGAAGATCCGTCTTGAAATCCTGGGCGATTTCACGGACCAATCTCTGGAAGGGCAATTTGCGGATGAGAAGCTCTGTGGATTTCTGGTAACGACGGATTTCACGAAGAGCAACTGTTCCAGGCCTGTATCTGTGAGGTTTCTTCACACCCCCGGTGGCTGGGGCGCTCTTTATTGCTGCCTTGGTTGCCAACTGTTTACGAGGAGCTTTTCCTCCTGTAGATTTGCGAGCGGTCTGCTTCGTACGAGCCATTGTAGATTATTTGTCTGCTGCTTCAAAGAATATTGCAAGTGAATGCCTGTAAGAAAGTACAACCCGTTTTAAAGAATCGTCACGGTCCGGTGAACACACTTTGATTTGCTGAATCTTTTGGCGCCGAAACAGCCATTGGACAACATGTTCTACAATTCCATTGGTCGAACAACCTGAGTTTCCATTGGATGTTTTTGGCGGCGGGGTAAGGCCGTAAGAACTTAGAATCCTGTGGAAATGTATATCCACAAAATTCCAAAAACCTCCTAATTTGTTGGCTCTGTCTGCAAGTAAATCAGCACCTAATTCAATTTCAACTTTCTTTGAAAACCATTCCACGCGACGTTGACATTGCATAATCGAAAAAAAATGGATCTCTTAAATCCAAAAACGTTTCTCCTAAAAACTGTGATTAAGGGGCACTCTAGTGAACACAGTAGCTAAAATAGAATATAAATGTCTGTAAAATAATATTTACCTATTTACCCAAAAAAGTGTTGGACATTTTTGTTGTAATTTCTTGAATTGTGAATTCATGAATTAATTTATGTTTTACTGTCTGGTGAAAATAAAACATCCGGGTACACAGAGTGGATTATGGATTATTTTTGTTGAATTTTGTTATTTTGTAATTTAGTTGTGTCAAGTTTAACCAAAGTCTCTATATTTGGGAGGGGGGGGGGCAAAATGTATTGGGTTCAATCTCAGTCTACCGATGTTCTTGCCATAGTTAAGATGCGTAGCCATTGCCAATGTATTACAAAATGATTCCAGAAAATTGTACTGACCACGGCTAAGCTCTTGTCAGTCGTTAACCTAATTAAATATCATGGGTTTTGTTTATTACAACAAGTTATGGCTTAGAAAGGTTTAATGCATGAGCTGCCAAAATTCACACGTTTTTCATAATTTCTGATCGTCACGATAGTAAGAGGCTTTGAAGACCTTGGAAAAACTAAATGATTGGCGTTGGATTGAGGATAATTCATACAGTCTGTGGACGGTACAAACCGAAAACGTGTTCGAAAAGTAAACAACATTTGAATGGTCGTCCCGGTTATTTAAATGTTGTTTACTTTACAAAACTATTCCACTTTTTTTTAAAATCAGAATTTTTAAGCAAGGCAAAAACAATTACAATCGTCGAAGATGCTATTTCTACTCCAGACAATTTTTCAAAATGAGAACTTGTCCGCTATAGACACGGAGACCCCCCCCCCCCCCCCCCCCGCCCCGCCGCACACACACACACACTTCCCCTGTAGGTTCTACCTGGGATGAATATGAAAGGGATATGAAACGCCTTTGTTTTTGCAGTCAGTCGACTGGCAGTTGTTTGACTCTCTATTGTTCTCGTCCGGCGCCCCGTGACGGCATTCCGATCCGCTCCGAGAATAGCCGAAAGCCGTGTTGTGTATTCCGATTCATTCCGAACCATACCGATGTCGTTGATATATGGGCTGCGCATGCCCGTTTGTAAGCTAGGAACAGAAAACAATCGCCATTTTGAATATTCTGACAGTGTTGCTAGCTTATAAATAGGCATGCGCAGCCCATATATCAACGACACCGGTATGGTTCGGAATGAATCGGAATACACAACACGGCTTTCGGCTATTCTCTAAGCCGATCAGAATGCCGTCACGGGGAGTCTGAGAAGAACAATAGAGAGTCAAACAACTGCCAGTCGACTGACTGCAAAAACAAAGGCGTTTCATATCCCTTTCATATTCATCCCAGGTTCTACACAAAGACACAGGGTAGAGTAATCCCATCCCAGAGCTTACATGATGTCAACACTTACACCATCTCACAGCAGGACCTTCATACAGGCAGTCTATTAAGGCACGCCCAAATGTTACACGGCGAGTGACACGTGCAAATGAACCGGTTTTCCTGTATGAAACACAACTAAGGATGTTAGATCCCTGGTCAAAGTGGCATAAGCTGCCAAAAGTTTGAAATTTTCCGTTAAAACAGATTTTCAAAATTAATTGCTATGTTTCCCAAACAGTGCAACTAAAAAGCTTTTCGTTAATATCAGCCTGGGAAATGCACGTTAGGTAATTGTTTAGAAATATCAAACACACAAAAATAAACTTATGTATCGCGGCTGAGTTTGGCATTCAAAAACTAAGGGGCATGACGATCTCCATATATAGATCACCGGTAAACTCCAAGGGTCTGCGATGCAAGTCCAGTCATTCAACGAAAACAGGGATAAAGAATCAGTAGGAAATACTGGTGAAATGGTCCAGGACATTAGAAAGAAGTCTCGGTGTGCTCTTGGGCGCAGACAAGGGACTAGCAGGGGCAACTTTAAGGGAAAGATCCACCCCATCGCCTGGCACCGAAGCGTTTTAATTTAAAAAGCAAAACAGATTATTAGGCCTACCACTGATAACTTTGACATACATGAGTAATTAATCTACAACATAGGACACTATTCTTGTGGATTTGGAATTACACTTTTATTTAAGATGGCAGAAATTTTTCTACATACTTTGGGTGACGCCCGAAATGGTGTAATCGCAAAAATACGCGGACCATTTGGCTTCGTTGTTGGCCTAAACTAGGAGAGCCGCTGCATTTTAATATAGTATTGCATTATACGATTAGCTTATTTGGAGCTTTTCCTTGAATTTTGAGTTTCCAGACAGTTTTAAATAATATTACATTAAATTAACATCAAAAAGTAGCGAAATGCCCACGACGTACATTTGGACGTACATTTTCGTGACTGGAAATATTTAAAGCTCTCTCATAAATTAGACTTCTTGAGAATATAGAACGACAGTTAACTGATATTATTTTAAATTGATAAAAACATTTGGCAATTATTGTCAATTTCAAAGTATCAAAATTAAAGCAAGCCAAAGCCATTCAGTTAATGAACTTCATAACGTACAGAATCGACAATTGATGTATCTTTGGTTTACTGTTAAACCATCAACAATCTGATGTTTTCAGGGGTGTGAGAGCCGGCCCGAAAAAAGAGGAAAATTTGTTTGCCAAGAATACCCCCAAAGGGTTTGCTTAAGAGTTAAATCAAATCACTTTGAACTCCTTCTACATTGAATTTGAGAAAAAAAAAAATTTTTTTTTAAATTACTGGACCTAAAGTAAATTGTAAGTAAAAATGGTGAGCTTTAACTTGTCCCTAATAGATGGCGAACTGAATTCTTCGAGTTCTGAAACTTTCCATTTGTTTCATTTACCGTCTGTTCCGCAACGGCCGAAACGTGCGTCACCAGTGAAGACATATTTTTGGGATTGTATCGGCGAGGATCCAATTATCGTCACTAGTCATCACTGCGGAAAAATAGCAGAGGCCGTGTATTCCAGACTAAATTTAATATTATGGCAGTATGTTAAAAAAACAACGCTTAATTGTGGTCTTTGGATTGCTTTTGATATCTAGTAGACAAAACGACACGTTCATTTCAAACACGCATTAAAGCACGAGTTGATCTTGGAATTTTATGTTTGGATGCGCTCTTGGTTCACATCCGAGTTTATAAAATTAGGCAAATCACTGGAAAAACAACCTAGGCCTACGCGGACCAATGTAGTAATACTAATAGGCCTATTAAAAGTATAATAAATAAGCTGCCACACAGCGGCGTTACAGCTAAGCCTTCGCGATTTTCCACGGAAGTCTCACACCCCTGTGTTTTTAAAACCTAGTATGTTTATCATATCTAGATAAAAGCAGTAACATGTACTTGTCAATTGTGCAATATCAAAGAAATATTTTCAGTAGGTTTGGTTGGCCCTGAAAAGGGCCTTTGGAATGAAGAAATCAGAGATTAGTTGAAACTTTTACTTCTTTGTTGCTTTCTTGGGAGTTTTCTTAGCAGCTGGTTTCTTGACCGGTTTCTTTGTAGCCGGTTTCTTCGCTGCTGGCTTTTTCTTAGGAGTAGACTTCTTGGTGGCTGGCTTCTTGGCCACTTTCTTAGTTGGTGTTTTAGGTTTTTTGATTTTCTTAGCGGTTGGTTTCTTGGCTGCAGGTTTCTTGGGTGTCGCTTTCTTTGCAGCTGGCTTCTTTTCCTTGACCGGTGCTTTCGTGGCCGCTTCTCCCAGTTTGAATGACCCAGAGGCTCCCGTTCCCTTAACTTGTTTCAACACTCCGCTGACTACACCCCTTTTGAGGGCCATCTTTACATGGGTGTTTACGGTCGTGTCCTCTCCAACTTTGTAGTTAGTCAGGATATATTTGACGATCTTCATTCGGGACGAACCTGTTTTCTCGCTGAGACTTTTGATCGCTGCTACAATCATGTCGATGTATTTGGGATGTTCCGCTGGTTTCTTGAATACCTTCGTCTTGGGAGCTGCTGTAGAATCTGCCATTGTAGAGTCTTTGGTAACTTTGCTTGGATACGATTGATCTTAGTGTGTCTCGAATCTGGAATGAGAACTCGGAGCGAAATGGTGGAATAAAGAGGAAACGCGCGGACGTCGGCGAAAGCGTATGACCAGCCAAGCATGGAGTACAGTAAATAGCAAGAAGATTGTGTGTAAAACCTTTAATAAAACATCTATAACTCACACAATTTAATATGGATTTAACTGAAAATTGAACCAAATGTAAGCTAGATATTACGACACAATACTGTTTTCTTTTCATGCACTTATACGGACAAGTTAAGGAAATATTACACTCTGAATGCGTAAATTTAGGTGTAACAAAATATTAATCGTCACTTCTTTCCAACATTTTGCCCCTTTCTGGAGGTTTCTAAAAAAAATTCAAGATACAAATCGAGAAAGTTGTCTAATGGTCACCACAGTAAAAAAGATACAAAAAATTTAAATGCTTAAAGTAGTAAATATCCGTTATATCACACACGTTGAAAAGGGGTGGGCTGCAGGTACGAGACCACTGCGCGGGAACTCCATAAGGGGAGACTTGAGAGGTGGGGGCAGCAATACTTCAAATATTTTTCTACGACATAGATAAAATCAATAGGATTTAAATCTGGTCTATCATTGTTAATAAATTTTTAGCAAAATATTAAATTAAGCAATTAACGGCCGGAAATAAAGTAAATAGAAAAAAAATTGTTGTGGAAAATTTATTTTTTTCAGTGGCATGAGCTGCCATGTTGATGTTTTTTTTTTCATTTTACTTTTAATCATTCAATGTTTTGAATAATTTCGAACTCAGGTTTGTTTTGTTTTGTGGACAATCAAAACTTTCATTAGAAAGGGGAAATAATGACGACTTAAGTTAAATCGAAATATTTAGATTACACCATGACTATTTACCAAGATTCCTTACTACGTTACTTCATATTAGTTTTTCAATTTAGCACAACGTTATATTCTCAACACGCTTGTTTATGTAAAGTCTTCGACTCGATCTGGATAAAAGTTATATCTGGCGGGCTACAAGGATCATTTAACTTTTCCATAATTCCCTCAGTCCGACGCAGGTCTCCCATGGTGAGGCGCGGGTTCGAATCCAACTCGGACCAAATATTGATTGAAAAATTCTGAGTGGATTTTCCACCCCATTCTTGTATGTGGAAGAGTTACCAGGGGACAATGAGCCCAGTTTCCTGCCAGAATATAGCTGGCAACGCCACCATATAAATGAAATAATCTTGAGTACGGCGTAAAACATAAACCAATCAACCAATGTAACTTCTTAAAACTTAATATTAGTTCTTCAACTCAGTCCAGCACAACAATATAATTATGGCGTTCCACAATGATCTGTCTTATGACCCTTGTTTTTTCCAGATCTAATTTAAGGCCCTTGTTAACGAACTTATGGAACTTTAAATAAAACCTAGCATATTATTATTATAGCGTGCCACATTAGTCTACATCGTAACCTGAGATTTTTCACTCTAGAAAAACATTATCAATTTGGGGTGCCACAAGGATATGTCTTAAGACACTTGTTTATTTAGACTTAAATACGCTTTATAGTAACGTTTCGGACTTATCCAGCACAAGTTATTTATCCAAGCTTAAAAAAACATGTTGAGTCAATCTGGAACAACATTATAATTATGGCGTGCCACAAAGATCTGTCTTAATGCCCTTGTTTATTTAGACTTAACCCATAGTATGGGTTCTGATAGACGTAGCACAAGGTTATATCTGCACAAGTCAATACAGATTAAAGCTATATCTTCAGCGTGTGACAAGGCTTTATCGCAAGACACCTCTATATATAAAACGTATGTAAACTGCATATTAGAACGGTCACAACCCTAGAGAATGAGTGTACTGTGTATTTGTATTCACAGATAATAAAGTTTCTCTACAGTTTATTTTAACGTAGTGAGGAGTCATTGAACCACTATCTGAAGATTGCTTGATCTGTTTTGATACATTCATACTAGCCCCGGGTATCATCTAGTTGGCACACAGCTTTAAAATTTCGGCGTGTCACAAAGACGTTAGTAAAGGTTTATGTTAGCTTTGGGGGGGGGGGCGAGAGGGGCATTGCTATAACTAATTCTTGATGCTAAGTTTAATATTTTGGTGCAAACAAAATAACTTTTTCGAAGGACTTGGTTGGCCCTGAAAAGGGCCGTTGGAATGGGTTAATGACAACCACGTTTAAGCACGTTCTCCTCGGATACGTCTGGCCAGTTGGATATCTTTGGGCATAATGGTGACTCTCTTGGCGTGGATGGCACACAAGTTGGTGTCCTCGAACAGACCCACCAAGTAAGATTCACTGGCCTCTTGAAGAGCCATCACGGCAGAGCTCTGGAATCGAAGGTCCGTCTTGAAATCCTGGGCGATTTCACGGACTAATCTCTGGAAGGGCAATTTGCGGATGAGAAGCTCCGTGGATTTCTGGTAACGACGAATTTCACGTAGTGCGACTGTTCCAGGCCTGTATCGGTGAGGTTTCTTCACACCTCCGGTGGCTGGGGCGCTCTTTCTTGCTGCCTTGGTTGCCAACTGTTTACGAGGAGCTTTTCCTCCTGTAGATTTGCGAGCGGTCTGCTTCGTACGAGCCATTGTAGATTATGTGTCTGCTGCTTCAAAGAATATTGCAAGTGAATGCCTGTAAGAAAGTACAACCCATTTTAAAGAATCGTCACGGTTCGGTGAACACACTTTGATTGGCTGAATCTTTTGGCGCCGAAACTGCCATTGGACAACATGTTCTACAATTCCATTAGTCGAACAACCTGAGTTTCCATTGGACGTTTTTGGCGGCGGGGTAAGGCCGTAAGAACTTAGAATCCTGTGGAAATGTATATCCACAAAATTCCAGAAACCTCCTAATTTGTTGGCTCTGTCTGCAAGTAAATCAGCACCTAATTCAATTTCAACTTTCTTTGAAAACCATTCCACGCGTCGTTGACATTGCATAATCGAAAAAAATGGATCTCTTAAATCCAAAAACGTTTCTCCTAAAAACTGTGATTAAGTGGCACTCTAGTGAACACAGTAGCTAAAATAGAATATATTTGTATGAGCACTAAAACACACGGGCACAGGGAAAATCTTCTTGTCTAAAATAATATAAATGTCTTTAAAATAATATTTACCCAAAAAGTGTTGGACATTTTTGTTGTAATTTCTTGAATTGTGAATTCATGAATTAATGTATGTTTTACTGTCTGGTGAAAATAAAACATCCGGGTACACAGAGTGGATTATGGATTATTTTTGTTGAATTTTGTTATTTTGTAATTTATTTGTGTCAAGTTTAACCAAAGTCTCTATATTTGGGGGGGGGGGGGGCAAAATGTATTGGGTTCAATCTCAGTCTACCGATGTTTTTGCCATAGTTAAGATGCGTAACCATTGTCAATGTATTACAAAATGATTCCAGAAAATTGTACTGACCACGGCTAGGCTCCTGTCAGTCGTTAACCTAATTAAATATCATGGGTTTTGTTTATTACAACAAGTTATGGCTTATGATAAAAAATTAAAGACATCACCACGTCCTCAGTTGTGTTTTAACAACACGAGCTTTAGGCACCTGTGCCGGTGCCTTCGTCAAGTGTAACTGAATTTAATGTTTCAAAATATTGACATATATACAAAAGAAAAGAACAATAATGAATAATTAATAAATAATAATAATAATTAATAAATAATAATAATAATTAATAAATTAATAAATAATTAATAATAATTAATAATAAACATGTTCCTTATTTAGAAATAGTTACTGCCGCGGAAAATTCTGTTTCCTATATTACAGATGATATTAAAGCAACAGAACTAAGGATTAAAGTTAAAGACGCCTTAGAGAAGCATAAACCCAGGGTAAAAGAAGGTATAAGTTACACCAATGAGGAATGGAAAGCGATTAAAAAACTTAAGTCAGATGAATCTATTGTTATTCTGCCAGCGGACAAGGGTAATGCTACAGTCATTATGAATACACAAGAATATGAAGACAAAATTCATAATCTACTTTTGGGTCAAGTTGAAAAAAGATCCAACGTTATCTATAAACAGGAAAGTTATCGCCATGTTAAACAGACTTAATAAAGAGAAGACCTTTTCGAACAAACTCAGGAAGGAACTTGGAGAACAGCATCCATTATGCCCAAAACTATATGGACGTCCAAAAATTCATAAGGAAAACGTCCCCCTCCGACCCATTGTTTCGTTTATTGGTTCACCGACCTATAACATCGCAAAATATTTAGCTCAAGTTTTAAGACCCCTAGCAGGATCCTCTTTCTCTTATGTAAAAGACTCGACAAACTTTGTTAATAAAATAAAAACCCTAGATGTAGAGCAAGAAGACATTTTTGTCAGTTTTGATGTGAAATCACTCTTCACAAAAGTTCCAATACAGGAAGCTATTCAACTTATAGAGGACAAAATTTACAATCATCCCGAACTAATTGTAAGTACAGTAAAGCCCAGCGACTTAAAAGAGATGTTAAAGTTATGTTTAAACGCTAACTATTTCCAATGGAAAGAGAACTTCTATGAAATGCAAGATGGTACTCCTATGGGTTCTCCCCTCTCCCCGATTGTGGCCAACATTTATCTCGAACAATTTGAAACAGAAGCATAAACCTAAGTTGTGGCTCAGATACGTAGATGATACCTTTGTTATTTGGAATCAAAAAAAGCACGAATTGAACTTATTTCTGCAACATCTTAATTCGCTACACCCCTCAATCCAGTTCACCTTGGAGATAGAAGACAACAACAAGTTACCGTTTTTGGATGTTTTAGTTGAAAAGGTTGGTGAAACAAAGTCAAACATCAGGACTTCAGTGTATCGAAAACCAACCCACTTAGATTTATATATTCACAGTTCATCAGGCCATTCAAGGGACACTAAACTCGGTACGTTACGATGTTTAGTAAAACGAGCGATAAATGTGTGTGATGAACAATGTCTAAAAGCAGAACTGGATCACTTAACCAAAGTATGCATCGACCATGGATATAAAAAGACTACAGTTAGTAAAGTTATTAATCAATCAATGAAAGATAAATGCAAACACAGCTCTTCAGACAACAGGACAGAAAAATCAGGAACCATAATTCTACCATATTTACCGGGTTTAAGTGAAAAGTTGAGACGTATTTTAAGAAAAGAAAACCTCCGAGTTATTTTTTCTAATAACAGAAATCTTGGTAATTTATTGACTGATGTTAAAGACAAAGAGCCCCATTGCTGTAAAAAGTATAGTGTTTATAATGTAACATGTGAATGTGGTGAAAACTATATTGGTGAAACAGGTAGACCGTTAGTCCTTAGAATAAATGAACATAAGAAGGCTGTTCAAACTGGTGACATTAACAAATCTGCGATAGCAGAACACAAGTTTAAATGTACTAAACGTATTAAATGGGAAGAGGTAAAAACTTTATCTGAAGATAAACACTGGAGGAAAAGAAAAATTAAAGAAGCTTTTTTCATTAAAAAACATAACCCTTCATTAAATAGAGATTGTGGTATACAGATAAGTAAAATATGGAATAAATTTGTAAAATACATGTAACAATTTTTATGTAAAAACTTATTATCTATATTGATTTTTTATTTAGCTTGTTTATTATGATGCATTGGATTGTAACGTTAACTTATTATGTCATTTTGTATTATAGCGTTAGCTTATAACGTCATTTTGTATTATAACGTTAAAAATTTACGTCATTCTTGATGATGTCATTTTGTAGTTTCCGACGTCAGAATATTGCTAACATAGTAACTAACATTTTTTAGTAACTGCTGCAAACAATTCACTGATTGGCCACTTAGCACATTTGTTCTTTTCTTTTGTATATATGTCAATATTTTGAAACATTAAATTCAGTTACGTTAACTTAGTTACACTTGACGAAGGCACCGGCACAGGTGCCTAAAGCTCGTGTTGTTAAAACACAACTGAGGACGTGGTGATGTCTTTAATTTTTTATCATTAGTATGGAACCCACGTTTAAAGAGAGTTTCAAACATTTCTTAAGTTATGGCTTATAAAGGTATAAAGTGGTATGAGCTGCCAAAATTCACACTTTTTTCATAATTTCTGATCGTCTCGATAGTAAGAGGCTTTGAAGACCTTGGAAAAACTAAATGATTGGCGTTGGATTGAGGATAATTCATACAGTATGTGGACGGTACAAACCGAAAACGTGTTCGAAAAGTAAACAACATTTGAATGGTTATTTAAATGTTGTTTACTTTACAAAACTATTCCACTTCTTTTCTAAATCAGAAATTTTAAGCAAGGTAAAACAATTACAATCGTGGAAGATGCTATTTCTACTCTAGACAATTTTTCAAAATGAGAACTTGTCCGCTATAGACACGGATACCCCCCCCCCCCCGCCCCGCCGCACACACACACTTCCCCTGTAGGTTCTACACAAAGACACAGGGTAGAGTAATCCCATCCCAGAGCTTAATGTCAACACTTACACCATCTCACAACAACACCTTCATACAGACAGTCTATTAAGGCACGCCCAAATGTTACACGGCGAGTGACACGTGCAAATGAACCGGTTTTCCTGTACGAAACACAACTAATGATGTTAGATCCCTGGTTAAATTGGATGAGCTGCCAAAATTTTGTTAGTTTTCCGTTAAAAATAAAATAGAATTCCAAAATCAATGGCTATTTTTCCCAAACAGTGCAAATAAAAAGCTTTTCGCTAATATCAGCCTGGGAAATGCACGTTAGGTAATTGTTTAGAAATATCAAACACACAAAAATAAACTCATGTATCGCGGCTGAGTTAGGCATTCAGACCAGAGGGGGTGCCGATCTCCATATATAGATCACCGGTAAACCCCAAGGGTCTGCGATGCAAGTCCAATCATTCAACGAAAACAGGGATAAAGAATCAGTAAGAAATACTGGTGAAATGGTCCAGGACATTAGAAAGAGGTCTCGGTGTGGTCTTGGGCGCAGACAAGGGACTAGCAGGGGGAAACTGCTAGGGAAAGATCTACCACATCGCCTGGTACCGAAGCGTTTTAATTTAAAAAGCAAAAAAGATTATTAGGCCTACCACTGATAACTTTGACATACATAAGTAATTTAGCTACAACATAAGACACTATTCTTGTGTATTTGGAATAACACTTTCATTGAAAATGGCAGAAACGCCCGATATGGTGTAATCGCAAAAATACGCGGACCATTTGGCTACGTTGTTGGCCTAAACTAAGAGAGCCGCTGCATTTTAATATAGTATTGCATTATACGAATAGCTTATTTGGAGCTTTTCCTTGAATTTTGAGTTTCTAGACAGTTTTAAATAATATTCCATTCAATTATCATCAAAAAGTAGCGAAATTCCCACGAATAGTATTTTGGACGTGCATTTTCGTGACTGGAAATATTTAAAGCTCTCTCATAAATTAGACTTCTTTAGAATATAGAACGACAGTTAACTGATATTATTTTAAATTGATATAAACATTTGGTAATTGTCGTCAAGTTCAAAATATTAAAATTAAAGCAAGTCATAGCCATTCAGTTAATGGATTTTATAACTTACAGAATCGACAACTGATGTATCTTTGGTTTACTGCTAAACAATCAATAATCTGATTGTTTTTAAAACCTAGCATGTTTATCATATCTAGAGAAAAACAATACACGGACTTTTCAATTGTGCAATATCAAAGAAATTTTTTCAGTAGATTTGGTTGGCCCTGAAAAGGGCCTTTGGAATGAAGAATTCAGAGATTAGTTGAAACTTTTACTTCTTTGTTGCTTTCTTGGGAGTTTTCTTAGCAGCTGGTTTCTTGACCGGTTTCTTTGTAGCCGGTTTCTTCGCTGCTGGCTTTTTCTGAGGAGTAGACTTCTTGGTGGCTGGCTTCTTGGCCACTTTCTTTGTTGGTGTTTTAGGTTTTTTGATTTTCTTAGCGGCTGGTTTCTTGGCTGCAGGTTTCTTGGGTGTCGCTTTCTTTGCAGCTGGCTTCTTTTCCTTGGCCGGTGCTTTCGTGGCCGCTTCTCCCAGTTTGAATGATCCAGAGGCTCCCGTTCCCTTAACTTGTTTCAACACTCCGCTGACTACACCCCTTTTGAGGGCCATCTTTACATGGGTGTTTACGGTCGTGTCCTCTCCAACTTTGTAGTTAGTCAGGATATATTTGACGATCTTCATTCGGGACGAACCTGTTTTCTCGCTGAGACTTTTGATCGCTGCTACAATCATGTCGATGTATTTGGGATGTTCCGCTGGTTTCTTGACCACTTTCGTCTTGGGAGCTGCTGTAGAATCTGCCATTGTAGAGTCTTTGGTAACTTTGCTTGGATACGATTGATCTAAGTGTGTCTCGAATCTGGAATGAGAACTCTGAGCGAAATGCTGGAATAAAGAGGAAACGCGCGGACGTCGGCGAAAGCATATGACCAGCCAAGCATGGAGTACAGTAAATAGCAAGAAGATTGTGTGTAAAACCTTGAATAAAACATCTATAACTTACACAATTTAATATGGATTTAACTGAAAATTGAACCAAATGTAAGCTAGATATTACGACATAATACTGTTTTCTTTTCATGCACTTATACGGACAAGTTAAGGAAATATTACACTCTGAATGCGTAAATTTAGGTGTAACAAAATATTAATCGTCACTTCTTTCCAACATTTTGCCCCTTTCTGGAGGTTTCTAAAAAAAAGTCAAGATACAAATCGAGAAAGTTGTCTAATGATCACCACAGTAAAAAAGATACAAAAGATTTAAATGCTTAAAGTAGTAGATATCCGTTATATCACACACGTTGAAAAGGGGTGGGCTGCAGTAAAGAGACCACTGCGCGGGAACTCCAGAAGGGGAGACTTGAGGGGTGGGGGCAGCAATACTTCAAATATTTTTCTACGACATAGATAAAATCAATAGAATTTAAATCTCGTCTATCATTTTAAAAATATTTTTAGTAAAATATTAAATTAAACTATTGATGAAAAAACAATTAACGGTCGGAAATAATGTAAATAGAAAAAAAAATTGTTGTGGAAAATTTATTTTTTTCAGTGGCATGAGCTGCCATGTTGATGTTTTTTTCCATTTTACTTTTAATCATTCAATGTTTCGATTAATTTTGAACTCGGGTTTGTTTTGTTTTTTAGACAATCAAAACTTTCATTAGAAAGGGGAAATAATGACGACTTAAGTAAAATCGAAATATTGAGATTACACCATGAATATTTACCAAGATTCCTTACTACGTTACTTCATATTAGTTTTTCAGTTTAGCACAACGTTATAATCTTGACACTCTTGTTTATGTAAAGTCTTCGACTAGATCTGGATAAAAGTTATATATGGCGGGCTACAAGAATCATTTAACTTTTCCATAATTCCCTCAGTCCGACACAGGTCTCCCATGGTGAGGCGCGGGTTCGAATCCAACTGGAACCAAATATTGATTGAAAAATTCTGAGTGGATTTTTCACCCCATTCTTGTATGTGGAAGAGTTACCAGGGGACAATGAGCCCAGTTTCCTCCCAAATTAAACCTGACAACGCCACCATATAAAGGAAATAATCTTGAGTACGGCGTAAAACATAAACCAATCTAACTTGTGAAAACTTTGTATTAGTTCCTCAACTCAGTCTAGCACAACAATATAATTATGGTGTGTCACAATGATCTGTCTTCTGACCCTTGCTTTTTTGCCAGATCTAATTTAAGGCCCTTGTTAACCAACTTATGGATAATTATTATAAACTTTTGAATAAAATCTAGCATATTATTATTATAGCGTGCCACATTAGTCTACCTGAGATTTTTCACTCCAGAAAAACATTATCTTTATGGGGTGCTACAAGGATATGTCTTAAGACACTTGTTTATTTAGACTTAAATACGCTTTATAGTAAGTTTTCGGACTTATCCAGCACAAGTTATTCATCCAAGCATCAAACAAAATGTTGAGTCAATCTGGAACAACATTATGCCCCAAAGATCTGTCTCAAGGCTATTGTTTATTTAGACTTAATATCGATTCATAGTAGTAGTACTGACAGATCTAGGGGTTCTGATAGACGTAGCAAAGGTTATATCTTCAGTGTGTGGCAAGGGTTTATCGCAAGTCGCCTCTTTATCTAAAACGTATGTAAACTGCATGATATTAGAACGGACACAACCCTAGAGAATGAGTGTGCTGTGTATTTGTATTCACAGATAATAAAATTTCTCTACAGTTTATTTTAACGTAGTGAGGAGTCATTGAACCACTATCTGAAGATTGCTTGATCTGTTTTGATACATTCATACTAGCCCCGGGTATCATCTAGTTGGCACACAGCTTTATAATTTCAGCGTGTCACAAAGACGTATGTAAAGGTTTATGTTAGCTTGGGGAGGGTGGTGGGGCATCGCTATAAGTAATTCTTGATGCTAAGTTTAATATATTAGTGCAAACAAAATCACTTTTTCGAAGGACTTGGTTGGCCCTGAAAAGGGCCGTTGGAATGGGTGAATGACAACCCAGTTTAAGCACGTTCTCCTCGGATACGTCTGGCCAGTTGGATATCTTTGGGCATAATAGTGACTCTCTTGGCGTGGATGGCACACAAGTTGGTGTCCTCGAACAGACCCACCAAGTAAGATTCACTGGCCTCTTGAAGGGCCATCACGGCAGAGCTCTGGAATCGAAGGTCCGTCTTGAAATCCTGGGCGATTTCACGGACTAATCTCTGGAAGGGCAATTTGCGGATGAGAAGCTCCGTCGATTTCTGGTAACGACGAATTTCACGAAGGGCGACTGTTCCAGGCCTGTATCGGTGAGGTTTCTTCACACCCCCGGTGGCTGGAGCGCTCTTTCTTGCTGCCTTGGTTGCCAACTGTTTACGAGGAGCTTTTCCTCCTGTAGATTTGCGAGCGGTCTGCTTCGTACGAGCCATTGTAGATTATTATCTGCTGCTTCAAAGAATATTGCAAGTGAATGCCTGAAAGAAAGTACAACCCATTTTAAAGAATCGTCACGGTTCGGTGAACACACTTTGATTGGCTGAATCTTTTGGCGCCGAAACGACCATTGGACAACATGTTCTACACTTCCATTGGTCAAACAACCTGAGTTTCAATTGGATGGTTTTGGCGGCGGAGTAAGACCGCAAGAACTTAGAATCCTGTGGAAATGTATATCCACAAAATTCCCAAAACCTCTTAATTTGTTTGTTCTGTCTGCAAGTAAATCAGCACCTAATTTAATTTTAACTTTCTTTGAAACCAATCTCACGCGTCGTTGACATTGCATAATCGAAAAAAACAAAATGGATCTCTTAAATCCAAAAACGTTCCTCGGAAAAACCTTTATTAAGGGGCACTCTAGTGAACACAGTAGCTAAAATAGAATATAGATGTCTTTAAAATAATATTTACCAAAAAGTGTTGGACATTTTATGTTGGAATTTCTTGAATTGTGAATTCATGAATTAGTGTATGTTTACTGTCTGGTGAAAATAAAACATCCGGGTACACAGAGTGGATTATGGATTTTTTTTGTTGAATTTTGTTATTTTGTAATTTAGTTGTGTCACGTTTAACCAAATTCTATATATTGGGGGGGGGGGGGGCAAAATGTATGGGGTTCAATCTCAGTCTACCGATGTTCTTGCCATAGTTAAGATGCGTAACCATAGTCAATGTATTCCAAAATGATTCCAGAAAATGGTACTGACCACGGCTAAGCTCTTGTCAGTCGTCAACCTAATTAAATATCATGGGTTTTGTTTATTACAACAAGTTATGCCTTATAAAGGTTTAAAGTGAGCTGCCAAAATTCACACTTTTTTCATAATTTCTGATCGTCACGACAGTAAGAGGCTTTGAAGGCCTTGGAAAAACTAAATGCTTGGCGTTGGATTGAGGATAATTCATACAGTATGTGGCCGGTACAAACCGAAAACTTGTTCGAAAAGTAAACAAAATTTAAATAACCGGGACGACCATTCATTCTAAGAGAGAGTTAGTTCAAAACAATACTTTATCCTACATTTTCGAGACTAGAAGAACTGAAAAGCTCCTGAATTATACAGATTGAGAAAATTAGCCAATAATTTCAACATTCTGTTTTAGCGTCAAAATATCAACATTTTGGCAGCTCATGCCACTTTAAATAACATACCTCTTTTTAACACATTTAAAAACATTGTTTTTTTTTTAGACAAGAAGATTTTCCCTGTGCCCGTGTGTTTTAGTGTTCATAAATATATAGTAAACGTACTGTAAAAAATTAAACATTATAAGGACCAATCTTTTGTTTGTCAGCATGAATTACATTTATTTTCAAGTATGCCATTTATGTTTCATCGAAAATTCACTTGACAAAACTATTCCACTTTTTTTTTTAAATCAGAAATTTTAAGCAAGGTAAAAACAATTACAATCGTTGAAGATGCTATTTCTACTCTAGACAATTTTTCAAAATGAGAACTTGTTGTCCGATATACACACGGAGACCCCCCCCCCCCCCCTTCCCCCTCCCCGCCGCACACACACTTCCCCTGTAGGCTCTACACAAAGACACGCAGTAGAGTAATCCCATCCCAGAGCTTAATGTCAACACTTACACCATCTCACAACAGGACCTTCATACAGACAGTCTATTAAGGCACGCCCAAATTTTACACGGCGAGTGACACGTGCAAATGAACCGGTTTTCCTGTACGAAACACAACTAATGATGTTAGATGCCTGGTTAAAGTGGCACAAGCCGCCAAAATTTTGATAGTTTTCCGTTAAAACAGAATTTCAAAATCAATGGCTATGTTCCCCAAACAGTACAAATAAAAAGCTTTTCGTTAATATCAGCCTCGGAAGTGCACGTTAGGTAATTGTTTAGAAATATCAAACACACAAAAATTAACTCATGGATCACGGCTGAGTTAAATGTAGGTATTCAAAAACTAAGGGGCATGACGACCTCCATATATAGATCACCGGTAAACTCCAAGGGTCTGTGACTACAACAACAGCGTCGCCTTAAACAAGTCCAGTCATTCGACGTAAACAGGTTTTAATAATCAGTCAGAAATACTGGTAAAATGGTCCAGGACATTAGAAAGAAGTCTCTGTGTGCTCTCGGGCGCAGACAAGGGACTAGCAGGGGAAACTGCTAGGGAAAGACCACATCACCTGGTACCGAAGCGTTTTAATTTAAAAAGCAAAAAGGATTATTAGGCCTACCACTGATAACTTTGACATACATTAATCTACAACATAAGACACTATTCTTGTGGATTTGGGATTAAACTTTCATTAAAAATGGCAGAAATTTTTCTACATACTTTGGGTGACGCCCGAAATGGTGTAATCGCAAAAATACGCGGACCATTTGGCTTCGTTGTTGGCCTAAACTAGGAGAGCCGCTGCATTTTAATATAGTATTGCATTATACGATTAGCTTATTTGGAGCTTTTCCTTGAATTTTGAGTTTCCAGACAGTTTTAAATAATATTACATTAAATTAACATCAAAAAGTAGCGAAATTCCCACGAATGGTGGTTGGACGTACATTTTCGTGACTGGAAATATTTAAAGCTCTCTCATAAATTAGACTTCTTGAGAATATAGAACGACAGTTAACTGATATTATTTTAAATTGATATAAACATTTGGCAATTATTGTCAATTTCGAAGAATCAAAATTAAAGCAAGCCAAAGCCATTCAGTTAATGAACTTTATAACTTACAGAATCAACAATTGATGTATCTTTGGTTTACCGTTAACCAATTAATAATCTGATGTTTTCAGGGGTGTGAGAGCCGGCCCGAAAAAAGAGGAAAATTTGTTTGCCAAGAATACACCCAAAGGGTTTGGTTAAGAGTTAAATCAAATCACGATCACTTTGAACTCCTTCTACATTGAATTTGAGAAAAAAAATATTAAAAATCAAAAATTCTATTTTTTTTTTTAAATTACTGGACCTAAAGTGATTGATTGTAAGTAAAAATGGTGAGCTTTAACTTGTCCCTAATAGATGGCGAACTGAATTCTTCGAGTTCTGAAACTTTCCATTTGTTTCATTTACCGTCTGTTCCGCAACGGCCGAAACGTGCGTCACCAGTGAAGATATATTATTGGGATTGTATCGGCGAGGATCCAATTATCGTCACTAGTCATCACTGCGGAAAAATAGCAGAGGCCGTGTATTCCAGACTAAATTTAATATTATGGCAGTATGTTTGAAAAACAACGCTTAATTGTGGTCTTTGGATTGCTTTTGATATCTAGTAGACAAAACGACACGTTCATTTCAAACACGCATTAAAGCACGAGTTGGTCTTGGAATTTTATGTTTGGATGCGCTCTTGGTTCACATCCGCGTTTATAAAATTAGACAAATCACTGGAAAAACAACCTACGCGAACCAATGTAGTAATACTAATAGGCCTATTAAAAGTATTATAAATAAGCTGCCACACAGCGGCGTTACAGCTAAGCATTCGAACAAACATTCACCAGTCCTCCAGGCGGAACTCTACGGGAGATTATTATATAGGCATACGTAGGCCTACACCTCCAATCACTATCAGTTAAATACTAATACTACATGTACATAAATAAATTGACACTTCACCCTTGAACAAAAACGCGGAATTCAGAAAAATGACGCGGACAGCCATTTAAAATACGCGATTTTCCACGGAAGTCTCACACCCCTGTGTTTTTAAAACCTAGCATGTTTATCATATCTAGATAAAAGCAGTAACATGTACTTTTCAATTGTGCAATATCAAAGTATCAAAATTAAAGCAAGTCATAGCCATTCAGTTGATGAACTTCATAACGTACAGAATCGACAATTGATGTATCTTTGGTTTACCGTTAACCAATCAACAATATAGTGTCTTTAAAACCAGATATGTTTATCTCTTATATCTAGATAAAAGCAATAATTTTGTGTGTGCAATTTCAAAGAAATATATTCGGTAGGTTTGGTTGGCCCTGAAAAGGGCCTTTGGAATGACGAAATCAGAGATTCGTTGAAACTTTTACTTCTTTGCTACTTTCTTTGTTGCTTTCTTAGGAGTTGTCTTAGCAGCTGGTTTCTTGACCGGTTTCTTTGTAGCCGGTTTCTTCGCTGCGGGCTTTTTCTTAGGAGTCGACTTCTTGGTGGCTGGCTTCTTTGTCGCTTTCTTAGTTGGTGATTTAGGTTTCTTGATTTTCTTGGCGGTTGGTTTCTTGGCTGCAGGTTTCTTTGCCGCTGGCTTCTTTTCCTTGGCCGGTGCTTTCTTGGCCGCTTCTCCCAGTTTGAATGACCCAGAGGCTCCCGTTCCCTTAACTTGTTTCAACGTTCCGCTGACTACACCCCTTTTGAGGGCCATCTTCACATGGGTGTTGACGGCTGTTTCCTCTCCCACTTTGTAGTTAGTCAGGATATATTTGACGATCTTCATTCGGGACGACCCTGTTCTCTCGCTGAGACTTTTGATCGCTGCTACAATCATGTCGATGTATTTGGGATGTTCCGCTGGTTTCTTGACCACCTTCGTCTTGGGAGCTGCTGTAGAATCTGCCATTGTAGAGTCTTTGGTAACTTTGCTTGGATACGATTGATCTAAGGTGTGTCTCGATCTGGAATGAAGAACTCGGAGCGAAAAGCTGGGATAAAGAGCTAGTGCGCGGACGTCGGCGAAAGCATATGACCAGTCAAGCGTGGAGTACATTAAGAAGCACGAAGGTTGTGTGTAAAATCTTTAATAAAACCTCTGTAGCTTATACAATTAACATAAGACGTAATCAAAAACTTAACAAAATGTGCATAAGATGTACAACATGCTGTCGTTTTATGTTCATGGACTTTCAATGATTACTATAAGAAATATTTTACTTTGAATCTTTAAACTTAGCTGCAAATTTTTTCAACAGCCTTTGTTTTGCGAGATTTTATCCTTTCCGTTAATTTTTTTTTGTAAAAGTAAAGCTGTAAGTCAATAGAGCTGTCTTTTTTTTTATAAAAATCACATCAAAAATTGTTATGAAATTTCAAAATCTTATGTCAGTAAATTCGCATTATATTACCTATGGTAGGAATGGTGGACGGCATTTGAGCGGGGGTAGAAATGGAGACGCAAGCACGATATGCCAGTTGGTAGGACAGGGGTGGGGCGGGGTTTGGGGAGTTTTTTTTTTTTTAATTTTTATCGAAAAACTACCTTTGGTCAGCGTTAAATATTTTAAAAGATGAATATGCTATATAGAATGTGGGTTGTTTTTTTGTGCGACAAGATAATAGACAGGGTATTGTTTTCTTCCTTTGTTTGGCTTTTAATATTAATGCTAGTTATAGTGACTTGGTGATTGTCTATGTTAAGTTTTAGTGACTTGGTGATTGTCTGTGTTAAGTTTTAGTGACTTGATGATTGTCTATATTAAGTTTTAGCGACTTGGTGATTGTCTATGTTAAGTTTTAGTGACTTGGTGATTGTCTATGTTAAGTTTTAGTGACTTGGTGATACTCTAAGTCTCTCTGAGATTGTGTGTAAGACCGAAATATATCGTTATAAATATACATGTCCATAAAATGTGTTTTATCGTAAATTATCTTGACAAAAAAGTCACATTTTTCATATCGGAAATTTTCACTAAAATGAAATATAGTGATTTTTATCTAAAATACATGTATTTTCTTGAATGAACTATTGGCGAGAGCTATTCGGTTTGTTAACAAGCTGTGTTTGAACCGACGTGTGAAAGGATCGTATGTCAAAACTTAGCGACAACAAGCGCACCCTTTCAGAACGAGACCGTCAAACAGTGGGACGTCCGAATCAGTCTGATACCTTTGGGGATTTATGTGCGTGTCAACGCCGACCGCGAGCGAAGATAGCGGAAGGGAGTTCGGACTGACGCCCAAATGTTACATATCGAGTAGCTGAGAAATTTGGGCTCTGCCGAATTTTTTTTTCCGTATTCGTCACACTTTAAAGTGCCATGAGCTGCAAAAATTCACACTTTTTTCATAATTTCTGATCGTCACGACAGTAAGAGGCTTTGAAGGCCATCGAAAAACTAAATGATTACCGTTGGAATGAGGAAAATCCATACAGTATGTGGCCTGTACGAACCGAAAACGTGTTCGATAAGTAAACAAAATTTAAATAGCCAAAGTTACATCAAAACAATACTGTATCGTACATTTTCGAGACTAGAAGCACTTAAAAGCTTCTGAATTATACGTCTTGAGAAAAATAGCCAATAATCTCGACATTCTGTTTTAACGTCAAAATATCAACATTTTGGCAGCTCATGCCACTTTAAATGATAACTAGTTATAATCCTACTATTATTTGGAAGCATATTGACTGATTGTTTGGTGTTTTACGCCGCGCTCAAGATTATTTTACTTATATGGCGGCGTTGCTGGTTTTATTGTAGGAAAAATGTTAAAAATAAGAAAAAACACCCCGTCTATGTTTGTGTACGGCGAACTCGGTAGGACTCCTTTATATATTGATGTTTATGTAAATATGGTTATGTTTTGGTGCCGAATTCTTAAAAACGACACCGAAAAAATATCATACCAGTCTTATTACTATTTATCCAAAATGGACCCAGTATGTTCCCCATGGATAAAGAAGGTTAAAGACATTTTAAACCAATGTGGCCTCACTTATATATGGGAGGATCAAACAATGTCAGTTCATCCTAAGTGGCTAAAATTAACTGTAAGACAAAAATTAACAGACCAAGCTTACCAGAGCTTATCCTATGAGGCTCTAACTTCATCTAAATGTAGTTTTTATCTAAGCATAAAAGATAATTTTTTCCTAGAGGAATACCTGATCAAGTTGCGACCTTTTCTAAGCCACGCCTTATTACGACTACGTACATCCAACCATAGGTTACCGGTTGAAACTGGCCGGTGGAACGCTACCCCCAGGGAACAACGTTACTGTACACTTTGTAATACAAACTTGATCGGGGATGAATATCACATGCTGTTTATATGTCATAGATTAAATGAGTTAAGAGAAAAATATATACCTAAATATTACCGAAACTATCCAAACATATTAAAAATGTATAACTTATTCAACAATCCTTCTGTATATACTGTCAAAAAGCTAGCCCTATTTGTTTTCAAAGCTCTTAAATTGTATGATACTTCACTATGATACTACCTGCCATGTTATGCATATATATTTGTAATATTTTTTTTTACCCCGATACCAGATTTACTGGTCTGGGAGAAATAAAGAATTGAAATTGAAGGAAACCGGGCTCTATGCCCGGAGGCAACCCACGACCTTCCAGTGGTAACTGGCAACCATCCCACATAGGTCGTTCAAGTGTAAACCCAGTCAGAAAATTTTTATATTTTTTTTTTTGGACTGAGTGGGAGTCGAACCCGTGACCGATTGGTGGAAGGCTGTTGGAAGATTGGCGGAAGACTTGCATTACATATAAAGCTTCCTCATAAATTTCAACTTTGAGAACAATGGCCGACAATATTCGTATTTCGGAAAATAAGCATTTTGGCAGGTATTGCCATTAAGTATATTAAAGTCGCATGTATAAGTTTCAATATTTCGAAACCTGGACAAGCATCCACCTGTAAAGAGCAACCAACTGCCTTAGCGGCCACCCCACGACGCCCCCGAACAAAATCCCGTTCTTAAGACACTGTACAGAGCAGCCAGCAAGACTGCAGTTTGGGCTCTGTGATTTTTATATAAAATTTTGTGAATCTTTCTTTTTCCATCCTGCAAATGTACTGTTTTCTTTCTCAAAGTTTTGTCTTGTTACATTTGCGTATATAAAAAAAAACGTTGGCTCAAAAATTGGGGTAATTATGTATTTATGCTGTAAAAAATGTGAGTCATGAACAACTACCTTGTATGAAATAATAAAAAAACATAACTTTCATTTTAATTTCATATCATTAGTTTCCCTTGACAATAAAAAATTATTGAAATTCAGGATGTTAAAAGTTGATTTGATTGGGGCTTAACGTCGCACACAACAGCTAAGATTACATGGCGACAAAAGTACCGCGGACCAAAAGATCACTCCTAAGATAGATCTACGTGGCACGCCTTAAATATAACCCTGGGAAGGGTGATCTTTTGGTCGGTTTGTACTTTTGTCGCCATATAACCTTAGCTGTTGTGTGCGACGTTAAACTTCTAAATTTCGACATAAGGCTCCACAGACCATCTAAGAGGTCAGGAAGGCTAATGTATTTGGCACACTTAATGTTCCTCCTTGCTTAGTCAGCAAAGCACAGACACAATGGTCTCAGAGACTTATGACGTCAAACACGACCTCCGCTGTGTACGTACCCTCGCTGTCGCAGCGATGACGTAATAAACGATTTCTGCTGTCTCAGTACGTCTTCGTTGCAGTTTGTACACATCGAAGGTCGTGTATGCCATTTTTCCGAGAAGTCACGAAAAATACGGAAAATATGCGTATTTCCTCCCCGTTCTGTTTTAGACTAGCAGGAAACTAACGCGAAGTTTGTTTCACTTCAACTGATGTTTTTCAAATATACATTTAGTCCATAAACAAATACAAACCAGCTTTAAATCCTGTTCACAAATCATTTAATGCTTTTCCTTGCTTAGACAGCAAATCCCTTACACAATGTTCCAGTCCGAGGGCCAAAAAAGTTTAAAATGATGGTTAAAATACAATCGGGCTATAATAATGTTATCATAAAATAATGGTGCCGTAATGTTCGATTAACATTCCGACATTTTAGTAAGTTTCGAGATAATATAGCCAGATAAGCTGTAATCAGCATCGTTTCCATCCACACTGAATAACTATTTCTCAGTTGGTATACAGTCCAACATAAACCTCCATTGGAAGTCGATTCTACTGGACCCAAAGAAAAAAAAATTAAAAAAATTAGGATCAAGTTTATACCTCGATCGCCATATGTGGGATAGTACTCACCTTATGACAGGGACTTCCCCTCCCCCCCCCCTTCCCCCGCAAAAAAAAGCAAAAAAAACCCTTCCCTTGTAGAGTTTCCACGATATGGTCTCAACTGCGGCCCATCTTGCGTAATATAATGCATGTTTATGGATATAACCAGTTGAATTGTTACATTTATTTTTGCTGTGGTTATCAGTAATAAACAGCTCTTTAGGGTTGTGATCTTGGTTGTTTTAGAAAACTAGTAGAAAGGGTCAAAATGTTGGAAAGACGGGGCGGTCAACAAATATTACAGCTAAATTTAAGCACTCGGAGTAAAATATTTCCTAAACTTGTCCGTATAAGTGTGTGAAAAGAAGACAGTATTATGTCGCAATGTCTTGCTTAAGTTTGGTTCAATTTTCAGTTAAATGCGAGTTATATTGTGTAAGTTACAGAGGTTATATTAAAGGTTTTACACACAATCTTCGTGCTGTTTAATAATTGATTGGTGATCTGCTTTCTCCGACGTCCGCGCGCTTGCTTTTTATCCCAGTTTCTCCGTTGGAGTTCTTCATTCCAGATCGAGACACACTTGGATCAAACGTACCCAAGCAGATTTATCAAAATCACTACCACAATGGCAGATTCTACAGCAGCTCCCAAGACGAAGGTGGTCAAGAAACCAGAGGAACATCCCAAATACATCGACATGGTTGTAGCAGCGATCAAAAGTCTCGGCGAGAAAACAGGTTCGTCCCGAATGAAGATAGTCAAATATATCCTGACTAACTACAAAGTGGGAGAGGAAACAGCCGTCAACACCCATGTGAAGATGGCCCTCAAAAGGGGTGTAGTCAGGGGAATGTTGAAACAAGTTAAGGGAACGGGAACGCCTGCGTCCCGTTCCGTTACCTTGTTTCCGTGAAATCGCCCAGGATTTCATGACGGCCATCCGATTCCAGAGCTCTGCCGTGATGCCTCTTCAAGAGGCCAGGGAATCTTACTTGGTGGTAAAAAAACCACTTGTGTGTCGTAAGTCGGTAGCGGATTATTGGTGACCTAATCATAGACACTTTGGCCCACCTTATCGAATGGGCCATGTCATATAATAGAAGACATTGTGATGATTTTAAATTTTTTCTTATTTTAATTACCAATTTTTTTATCTTATTTTTTTTAGGTCATTCAACAAATTACGTGGTTGCTGTTTATCTACCACCAGAGAGGCCACAAGATTGCTGGATTGCCAAGGGTGCTGCTTTACTGTGCAAGCTCAGCCATTAATATGGTCTCCATAGAAACATCCAATCAGCTTAAGTGTAACAGAATTATTGCCCAATCATACACATTCTTATTAAAATGGTGAAAATTTGTCAACCAATCGAATTGTTTTTCTTAAATAAATGTTGGGCTGATTTTTAACCAATCAACTGGCTTTTAATATTTGGAGGGAAGAGCCCATTTCACCTATGTGTACATATTAACTAGAATTTAAATTTTTTTATGGCCTGTTAAAAATTGTATTCCTATTATTAAGTGCTTCTATTTTATATTATATTTCTGTCCATTCAAATACTGTGATATTTTTCCAATATAATTATATTTATAGAAAATCGCATTTTGATGAAATGATTTATAAAACATAAGTATTTCTAAACATATGACTTTGATGGCTTTATTTTACTATTTGAGTTATCAAATCCAAATAAATCACAACTTACTTTATCCTTTGTGTTTGGTTTTTTGCTTTGCAATTTGTAAATTATAATCTTTTGTTTAAAATTTAAAAAATAATTCCCCAGTATTAGTTTTGCGACAAATATATATATATATATATATATATATATATATTTGTTAATCAAATTTACTGTCATTTCTTCAAAAGTCTCCTTTAAGACGGCCATAAAACAAACAACACAAATCAGCACTTGAAGATTAAAGTGGCATGAGCTGCCAAAATGTTGATATTTTGACGTACTGTATGGATTTTCCTCATTCCAAAGCCAATCATTTAGTTCTTCAATGGCTTTCAAAGCCTCTTACTGTTGTGACGATCAGAAATTAAAGGCCCACTTGCCGCCATAGCCTGTTTAAATTTGCTAAGAAAACCAATTTACATGAGCTTATTACGATTAATACAACTAAACTTAAACATAGGGCACATAAAACATGTCTAATTAGCTTTAGAATGTAGAAATGGGGTGAAAAACAAACGAAGAATCGAAGCCTGATTACAACAACAACGATCAGTGTCGGTCAACTTTCGTGTTCGATTACCCTCATTTCAGGCCTTTTTATCTGTGGTTTACACTCAAACAATAATCAGCAGGCTTTTCCAGTCGCTGTTAACCGATCGTCAGTCTGTATTTCTCAGATAAATAGGCCTACGTAAAATTACACTGTGCCGTTAGTTCACTCACTCGACTGAAACATAAAATCGCCAATAGGGGGCAGTGTGGTTTGTTTACGTTACGGGCACCTAACAATTCAAATTCAAATTAAAAATACAAAGTGACGTCCAAACTTTTAAATTTTGGTATAAATAGAAAGTTCCTAACTTATATTGTCTGGGAAAAATACAGAAAACGGACTTTCTTTTTTAATGTAAACAATATTCCTGATTTTCGCGGCAAGTGTGCCTTTAAGAAAAAGGTGTGAATTTTGGCAGCTCATGCCACTTTAACAATGAATGGTTACAGCAGATATCCATGTGTGGATATCATAACCACTGGTTGATTTACGTAAACTCGATTGCTATTCCTGATGCACAGTGCCAACATCTCTATCTCTCTTTTGAAAACCAAGATTGCACCTTAGCAATCTTTATAAATAGCCCCAGGTGCCACACACAACAGCAGCTCCGCGGGGCAGACATATGTTGTCAATTTAATTTTTATTTGATCTGAGTGTGATTCGAACCCGCGCCGCATCGATGTAAGGTCTGTCTGGGACTGAGTGACCTCGGACTCAAGATCAAATTGCTCTGAGCTTAACGTATCCAACTCGACGAGGGGTCTGCTTGGTATTTTACAGCAGACAATTACTCTGGCGTTTGGTCCCTCGAGGGGGTGGGGGTCCTTCTAGGGGGTCTGGTGGGCCTTTTGCAGAAGATATTTTGTCGGACGTTTGGTACCTAATAATCAGCACCGTGTCTTCCTTCATTTTAACTTAGTTTTAATTGGTACCTCCAATACATAGGCTAGTCTCATTTTGGGGGTCCTTCTAGGGTATCTGCCCGGCCTTTGCAAAAGATAATTCGTCTGGCATTATGGAATCATCACTCCACACGATGCACATAATAATTCTAATTTGGTTTTAGATGGTACCTGTAATGTTTGACCTGGCCCATTTTCGATCAATTCGACCTTAACGCACCCCATCCTTCGGAACGGTGTGGCGTCTGGCGGGCATTTTGCAGCAGACAATTCGTCTGTCATTTGGCACCTAAAAATCAGCACAGTGTCTTCCTTCATTTTAACTTAGTTTTGCTTGGTACCTCTAATACATAGGCAAGCCTCATTTTGGGGGTCCTTCTAGGGGGTCTGGCGGGCCTTTCACTCCACACGATGCACATAATAATTCTAATTTGGTTTTAGATGGTACCTGTAATGTTTGACCTGGCCCATTTTCGATCAATTCGACCTTAACGCACCCCATCCTTCGGAACGGTGTGGCGTCTGGCGGGCATTTTGCAGCAGACAATTCGTCTGTCATTTGGCACCTAAAAATCAGCACAGTGTCTTCCGTCATTTTAACTTAGTTTTAATTGGTCGTCCTCGGAACGGTGTGGCGTCTGGCAGGCATTTAGCAGCAGACAATTCGTCTGTCATTTGGCACCTAAAAATCAGCACAGTGTCTTCCTTCATTTTAACTTAGTTTTGCTTGGTACCTCTAATACATAGGCAAGCCTCATTTTGGGGGTCCTTCTAGGGGGTCTGGCGGGCCTTTTACAAAGGATAATTCGTCTGGCATTATCGAACCATCATTCCACACGATACACATAATAATTCTAATTTAGTTTCAGCTGGTACCTGTAATGTTTGACCTAGCCCATTTTGGAGCCCCTTATTTGGAGCCCCACGGGCCACATCCAGCAGCGGCTCCCCGGCAGACGTCCATATCTGATAAAGTCAGATCACGTGACAAATGATCTCCGACTCAAACCTTGGTACCTAGTTCACTTACCCAAATCGCTCTGGGCTGCTGAGCTAATGTTTAGATAAACCGCATATTACAGTTTTGGACAGTTCTAGTACAGCCTATTGCGTTCAGTGACTGAGTGACTCTAGAACAAATGAGATCAAAGTGGGGATCCTAAATTAATTTAGGTGCAAATCCAATAACTTTTTCGAAGGACTTGGTTGGCCCTGAAAAGGGCCGTTGGAATGGGTGAATGACAACCCCGTTTAAGCACGTTCTCCTCGGATACGTCTGGCCAGTTGGATATCTTTGGCATAATGGTGACTCTCTTGGCGTGGATGGCACACAAGTTGGTGTCCTCGAACATACCCACCAAGTAAGATTCACTGGCCTCTTGAAGAGCCATCACGGCAGAGCTCTGGAATCGGAGATCGGTCTTGAAATCCTGGGCGATTTCACGGAAATAAGGTAACGGAACGGGACCCAGAGCTTCCCGTTCCCTTGACTTGTTTCAACATTCCGCTGACTACACCCTTTGAGGGCCAACTTTACATGGGTGTTGACGGCTGTTTCCTCTCCCACTTTGTAGTTATCTTCATTCGGGATGAACCAATTTCCTCGCTGAGACTTCTGATGGCTGCTACAATCATCTCGATGTATTTGGGATGTTTTGCTGGTTTCTTGACCACCTTCATCTTGGGTAATACGGTAGAATCTGCCATTGTGGTAGTGATTTCGATAAATCTGCTTGGGTACGTTTGATCTACTCTGACGGAAAAGCTGGGATAAAGAGCAAGCGCGCGGACGTCGGCAGATCACCAACCAAGCATGGAATACAGTAAACACCACGAAGATTGTGTGTAAAACCTTTAAAACAACCTCTGTAACTTACACAATTAAACTCGCATTTAAATGAAAATTGAACCAAACATATGCAAGATATTACGACATAATACTGTTATTTTTACATGAAGTTTCACGGACCAATCATCACCATAAATGCGCAAACTAAGTACCTGACCACTCTCCCACATATGGCGAGTGAAAAATCGGATCATACAGGCCACAGACTGTATGGATTTTTCTCATTATAACGTCCATCATTTAGTTTTTTGACGACCTTCAAACCCTCTTATTGTTAAAAGAATCAGAATGTATGAAAAATGAACGAATTTTGGCAGCTCATGTTCCTTTAAGTGAGTGAATGAGTGATTTGGGTTTTACGTCCTGCTCAACAGTATTTCAGTTATATGAAGACGTGGTCTCCTTGTCGCAGGGCGGATTTCCAGTGCTCTTTTAGGTGCTGCTTCACCGAGACGACTTGCCGACATGTTCCTTTAAAGGTCCTAAACAAAGATCGTTAAAATGTGTACTATTCGACTGTTGTTTTTATATAGATGAGGTTTCCAGATGGCCATTGGAAACTTTCCTAGCTTCCAATGACCGCTGAATAGTGAGTTTTAATTGGGGAATCGTTTGTCTGCTTTATTTAGTAGGCTAACTGAAAATGGACCTTAGCTAGGTGAGCAATAGAAGACCGTTGTGGGTGGGCGTGTGGTGCATTTTCGGCTGTTTGTTAAGTGACTGTCAGACGGAAAACAAAGCAATGGGGAATTCCCTAAATAACTCTTTTAAACGTATATTTTTGGCGGAAAGTTGACTTACAGTCTTTCATCCGAGATTGGTCACTTCCTTTTTTTCTACTAATCAAAAGGTCAACGGAGAATCACAACAAACGTCTCTTTAAAATGACTTGTTTGTACAAAATACATTTGGCAACGTTGTCACATGGGTATTCGAAATGATGTTTCAGTGTGGATGGAAACGAAGTGGATAACAACTTATCTGGCTATATTTTCTCGAAACTGACTAAAAGCCATGATGTTAATTATTATTATACGATAACATTATCATAGTTAGATTGTATTTTCGCTATCGTTTTTAACTTTTTTGGCACTCGGACTGGAGCATTGTGTCTGTGCTTTAGCCATGTTAGCCGACTTAAGCTGCGTTTCCACTTGTGCGGATACGGGTGCGGATACGGACGCGGCAAAAATCACTTTATAGTTAGAGAAGAGGTTGTGTTTCCATTTGTACGGTTGCGGATACGGCTGCGGATACGGTCGCCGGTGCGGTAAATTCCGACCGGACCATGTAGCGATCGGCACGGTGCCGCATGCGGAACCGTATGCGGAACGGACAAGTGGAAACACTCTGTGCGGCTATCCGTACGACAATCCCTCATATTATACCTTACATTTTCATGGATATTGTTTTGCACAAGAACTTTTACATGTATCTCTCAGAGTTTCTCCGTTTGACGTTAACAAAAGTAAAATATACAAATTTGTCAACGTTGGATGGCAAAGATTAGGCCCACCGCACATCTGAACATGAAAGTATTTTTTTTTTCTTTTGTCTTTTAATCCTGAACTCACCAATGGTCCTTGATTTTCTCGTCTTAGTTTTTCTAATAATGCACGGAACTCGGTAGTTACCAAACCCTCATCTAGATCAATAACCCGATTTTCTGGACGAAATAAGATCAGATGCCGTACGGACAACCGCACATATGGAAACACACACGCCGCATAGGCTACCGCGCGGCTTTCCGTACCCGCACCGCGTCCGTATCCGCATCCGCACAAGTGGAAACGTAGCTTAAGCAAGGAGGAACATCCGGTATACGAAATAGCCCTCTTGACCCTAATTCAATAATATTAAATGCCTAGAGGTACCTCGTAATTTATGTTTGGATATCTATTGGTCGGCAGCTGGTCGACGACCAATAAATGTCGGAATTATAAATAACGGAGTAAGACCTTTACTAAAGTGAAGTACCTTGACCCTTGATAGGACTTGCACAAGTCTATTTTAAAACGACAGGCAGATTGGCGCGTGCATGGCCTGAGCTAGTTGGAGATCTCCAAACTATCCGGTCAAAGTATATGATGATTGGTCACCCATCATCATATACTTTGACCACAGAGTTTGGAGATCTCCAACTAGGCCTTTCAACAAGTTACGTGGTCGCTGTTTATCTACCACCAGAGATGCCACAAGATTGCTGGATTGCCAAGGGTGCTGCTTTACTGTGCAAGCTCAGCCATTAATATGGTTTCCATAGAAACATCCAATCAGCTTAAGCGTAACAGAATTATTGCCCAATCATACACATTCTTATTAAAATGGTGAAAATTTGTCAATTAATCGAATTGTTTTTCTTAAATAAATGTTGGGCTGATTTTTAACCAATCAAGTGGCTTTTAATATTTGGAGGGAAGAGCCCATTTCAGCTATGTGTAAATATTAAATAGACTTTTTTCAATTTTTCATGACCTGTTAAAAACTGTATTACTATTATTAAGTGCTTCTATTTTATATTATATTTCTGTCCATTCAAATACTGTGATATTTTTCCAATATAATTATATTTATAGAAAATCGCATTTTGATGAAATGATTTATAAAACATAAGTATTTCTAAACATATGACTTTGATGGCTTTATTTTACTATTTGAGCTATCAAATCCAAATAAATCACAACTTACTTTATCCTTTGTGTTTGGTTTTTTGCTTTGCAATTTGTAAATTATAGTCTTTTGTTTAAAACTTAAAAAATAATTTTCCAGTATTAGTTTTGCGACAAATTTTGACTAATAGAACGTTGAAATTATTGGCTATTTTTCTCAAGACATATAATTCAGAGGCCTTTTAATGCTTCTAGTCTCGAAAATGTATTTTTTTTAACTAACTTTGGCTGAGAATGAATGATCGTTCCGGTTATTTAAATTTTGTATACTTTTCGAACACGTTTTCGGTTCGTACAGGCCACATACTGTATGGATTTTCCTCATTCCAAAGCCAATCATTTAGTTCTTCAATGGCTGTCATAGCCCCTTACTGTCGTGACGATCAGAAATTAAGAAAAAAGTGTGAATTTTGGCAGCTCATGCCACTTTAACAATGAATGGGATACAGTAGATATTCATGTATGGATATCATAACCACTGGTTGATTTACGTAAACTCGATTGCTATTCCTGATGCACAGTGACAACATCTCTATCTCTCTTTTGAAAACCAAGATTGCACCTTAGCAATCTTTATAAATAGCCCCGGGGGGGGGGGGGGCGTATTTCATAAACAGGTTTAGAAGGCTAAACTGACCTAGCCGACTAGAATAGCACTGCTTTAACATTACTGCTTAGTGGACTACCTGACCGTAGTCGGCCACATGTGGTTTATGAAATACCCCCCAGGTGCCACACACAACACCAGCTCCGCGGGGCAGACATATGTTGTCAATTTATTTTTTATTTGATCTGAGTGTGATTCGAATCCGCGCCGCATCGATGGAAGGTCTGTCTGGAACTGAGTGACCTCAGTCTCAAGACCAAATTGCTCTGAGCTTAACGTATCCAACTCGACGAGGGGTCTGCTTGTTATTTTACAGCAGACAATTACTCTGGCGTTTGGTCCCTAATGATGAGTACAGTGTCTTCGAGGGGGTGGGGGTCCTTCTAGGGGGTCTGGTGGGCCTTTTGCAGAAGATATTTTGTCGGACGTTTGGTACCTAATAATCAGCACAGTGTCTTCCTTCATTTTAACTTAGTTTTAATTGGTACCTCCAATACATAGGCTAGCCTCATTTTGGGGGTCCTTCTAGGGGATCTGCCCGGCCTTTGCAAAAGATAATTCGTCTGGCATTATGGAATCATCACTCCACACGATGCACATACTAATTCTAATTTGGTTTTAGATGGTACCTGTAATGTTTGACCTGGCCCATTTTCGATCAATTCGACCTTAACGCACCCCATCCCTCGGAACGGTGTGGCGTCTGGCGGGCATTTTGCAGCAGACAATTCGTCTGTCATTTGGCACCTAAAAATCAGCACAGTCTCTTCCGTCATTTTAACTTAGTTTTAATTGGTCATCCTCGGAACGGTGTGGCGTCTGGCAGGCATTTTGCAACAGACAATTCGTCTGTCATTTGGCACCTAAAAATCAGCACAGTGTCTTCCTTCATTTTAACTTAGTTTTGCTTGGTACCTCTAATACATAGGCTAGCCTCATTTTGGGGGTCCTTCTAGGGGGTCTGGCGGGCCTTTTACAAAGGATAATTCGTCTGGCATTATCGAACCATTATGACACGATACACATAATAATTCTAATTTAGTTTCAGCTGGTACCTGTAATGTTTGACCTAGCCCATTTTGGAGCCCCTTATTTAGAGCCCCACGGGCCACATCCAGCAGCGGCTCCCCGGCAGACGTCCATATCTGATAAAGTCAGATCACGTGACAAATGATCTCCGACTCAAACCTTGGTACCTAGTTTACTTAACCAAATCGCTCTGGGCTGCTGAGCTAATATTTAGATAAACCGCATATTACAGTTTTGGACAGTTCTAGTACATCCTATTGCGTCCAGTGACTATGTGACTCTAGAACAATTTAGATCAAATTAGGGATCCTAAATTAATTTAGGTGCAAATCAAATAACTTTTTCGAAGAACTTGGTTGGCCCTGAAAAGGGCCGTTGGAATGGGTGAATGAGAACCCCGTTTAAGCACGTTCTCCTCGGATACGTCTGGCCAGTTGGCCAGTTGGATGTCTTTGGGCATAATGGTGTCTCTCTTGGCGTGGATGGCACACAAGTTGGTGTTAAAAGAATTAGAATGTATGAAAAATGAACGAATTTTGGCAGCTCATGTTCCTTTAAGTGAGTGAGTGCGTGATTTGGGTTTTACGTCCTGCTCAACAGTATTTCAGTTATATGAAGACGTGGTCTCCTTGTCGCAGGGCGGATTTCCACCGCTCTTTTAGTTGCTGCTTCACCGAGACGACTTGCCGACATGTTCCTTTAAAGGTCCTAAACAAAGATCGTTACAATGTGTACTATTCGATTGATGTTTTTATATAGATGAGGTTTCCAGATGGCCATTGGTAACTTTCCTAGCTTCCAATGACCGCTGAATAGTGAGTTTTAATTGGGGAATCCTTTGTCTGCTTTGTTTAGTAACGGAAAATGGACCTTAGGTGCGTAATAGAAAACCGTTGTTGGTGGGCGTGTAGTGCATTTTCGGCTGTTTGTTTAGTGACTATCAGACAGAAAACAAAGCAACGGGGAATTCCCTAAATAACTCTTTAAACGTATATTTTAGGCGGAAAGTTGACACAGTCTTTTATCCGAGATTGGTCACTTCCTTTTTTCCCCTACTTATCACAAGGTCAACGGAGAATCACAACAAACGTCTCTTTTAAAGGACTTGTTTGTACAAAATACATTTGGCAACGTTGTCACATGGGTGTTCGAACTAGTTGGATGGAACTGAAGTTGATAACACGTTATCTGGCTATATTTTCTCGAAACTGACTAAAAGCCAGGATGTTAATTATTATTCTTCTTGATCCACTAACTAGCTTGGCAAGATGCAAAAGCATAGATACTCCGAATAAAGTAAGACGAGGCATTGCTGACGTTCTCAATATTTCGACAAAATTGTGTTTGTCATCTTCAGGAGAAATGATTAGAATACAGTAGATACAGTTTATATACACAATTTCCAGAGAAGACAGACATTAGACCAAGGGTATATTATGCAATGATAAATGTATTAAGAAAACATAACTGTGTTCCTATCAGTGACTAAAGCGTGGATTAAAATATGGATTAAGATGAGATGTTAGGTGTCCATAGGTTTGACACCTCCCACAGTTAACTTATATCAATTGATAGAATCTGGGATGAATATTCCTCCCAGATAGAATACACGTGTAATGCGACGTTGTGGTATTTATATAATAATTGAATTTAATTTATCTAAAAAGTTTTTTAAACTGGGATTGTTTCTTCTTCTTTTAATTATTATTATATGATAACATTATTATAGTTAGATTGTATTTTCGCCATCATTTTCAACTTTTTTTGGCCCTCTTGCTGGAGCATTGTGTCTGTGCCTTAGCCATGTTAGCCGACTAAGCGAGGAGGAACATTAGGTAGGCCTATGCCAAATAGCCTGACCGTTGATAGGACTTCTACAAGTCTATTTTAAAACGACAGGCAGATTGGTGCATGCATGGCGTGAGCGTGTGTGTACTTGTCAGTAATCAGGTGTCACTGCTTTGTCATTCTAATGTTGTGGCTGAGCGGTGTGGCCACTGGCTGTCATATCTTGCTGTTATTGACGTGTTAATGCCGGGCACCACTAACACGTTTTGACGTTAGCTTATCTGGCAGCTCGCTGTTCATGATATGTGTCATTCCGACGGAGACTGTGGCGGCAGCATGTCACACTGTCTGCAAGCTTGACAAATCTTAAGACTCCCACCTCACCCCCCTTTTTCTAGGGGCTTTTTTATTTTGGTGTCGGGGGTAGGAATATGTTACATTACCTAACATAATCTTTCAGCACTTTCTCGCAACTGTCTTTATATGTACATGTAACATCAAATTATCATGTGGCTTAATATTGCATCATGTCTTCAGCGCCAATTTTTTATAATTGGCGTACCGGTATACGTCTGCTTTTATATGCTTGCTTTATGCGGTGCATACCCCTGTTTTAGTATTGTTATTATAGCGTAGTATTTATGGATAAAATTCTCTATACAATAAATTTTATCTTCGCCAATCTGAGTGTTGTTTTATATTCTGTGGAGCCTAATGTCCAGATTTAGATGTGGGTGGAAAGGGTGATCTTTTGGTCGGTTGGTACTTTTGTCACTATATAACCTTAGCTGTTGAGTGGTACGCTAAGCCCTAAGCAATCAATCAACCTTTTTTTAAATCTCGAGATTCCTTAAATTTGTATCCTCAAAGAAATTTAACAAAAGCTTTAGAATAAAACCTAGGAAATTTACAGTATAAAAAAAAAAAATGATTCAAGAAAATTCAGATGAAAAATCACAAAACTGCAAATTAAATATGAAATTGCATTGTACAACACATTCAATGCAAACTTCACTATGGAACTAAGTCACCAAGTTTTCTCATCTGAAAAGGTCAGATGTAAGATGTTGAAATATTTCAGCTTTAAATCCAACAGTTTGTAATCAAACTGACATCTGTTGCGTTTATTTGTGAAATTTATTACCCAATATTTGGCCTGCGAAAAGGGTGTATCCAAAGAACTTTGTCTATTTAAGACTTATGTAAACTACACATTAGAAGTTTGACTCTAGTGTTGTATATATTTATGAACACCCAAACACACGGGTGTTGAAAATCTTCTTGTCTAAAATAGCCTTGGAGACAAGTTTCTAGATTGTTATATTTTATGCGTGCCACGCAGATCTATCTTTGGAGTGATCTTTTGGTCGGTTGGTACTTTTGTCGCCATATAACCTTAGCTGTTTTGTGTGACATTAAACCTCAAGCAACTTTTTTTAAATCCGGAATTTCATTAAATTCTCATTGACAAAGAAAACTAGTAATAGGAAATTAAAATGATAGTTATATTTTTATTTTATTTCATACACGGTAGTTGTTCATGACTCACATTTTTTACAGCATAAATACATAATCAACCGAATTTTAAGCCAACATTTTTGTTTGTTTGATATACGCAAATGTAACAAGACAAAACTTTGGGAAAGAAAAGAGTAAATTTGCAGGATAGAAAAAGAAAGATTCACACAAATTTAGATAAAAATTCACTGAGCTCAAACTGCGAACTAAATAGGAATTAGCATTGTCAAACCCATACAATGGAAACTTCCCTATGAAACTAAGTCAGTTAGTTTTAATTTAGGGTCTACTCAGAACAAAAATACATGTGTTTACAAACAATTTGAATTGATAATACTGGTTAGCCTCCTTTCATATAATATTGGAAGTTTCAAGGATTTCAAACAAGAAAAACGAAGGCAATCTTAAAGGAGGCAATAAAGCAAAAGACAGAAAATTTGATTAACAAAAAATATATATTTGTCGCAAAACTAATACTGGGGAATTATTTGTTAAATTTTAAACAAAAGGCTATAATTTACAAATTGCAAAGCAAAAAACCAAACACAAAGGATAAAGTAAATTGTGATTTATTTGGATTTGATAGCTCAAATAGTAAAATAAATCCATTAAAGTCATATGTTTACAAATCATTTAATCAAAATGGATTTTTCTATAAATATAATTATATTGGAAAAAAATATCACAGTATTTGAATGGACGGAAATATAATATAAAATAGAAGCACTTAATAATAAATATACAATTTATAACAGATCATAAAAAATTGAAATTCTATTTAATATGTACACATAGGTGAAATGGGCTCTTCCCTCCAAATATTAAAAGCCAGTTGATGGGTTAAAAATCAGCCCAACATTTATTTAAGAAAAACAATTTGATTGGTTGGCAAATTTTCACCATTTTTGTAAGAATGTGTATGATTGGGCAATAATTCAGTTACACTTAATCTGATTGGCTGTTTCCATGGAAACCATATTAATGGCTGAGCTGGCACAGTAAAGCAGCACCCTTGGCAATCCAGTAATCTTGTGGCATCTCTGATGGGAGATAAACAGCAACCACATAATTTGTTGAATGACCTAAAAAAAAATAAGATAAAAAATTTGGTAATTAAAAAAAAATGAAAAGCATCAGAAATGTTGCATATTTATGCTAACAAATAACCCATTTCCCAGTAATATTCCAATGATACAAGTATTTATTATGGATTGATTTTTTTGATTGATTGGGGTTAACGTCGCACTCAACAGCTAAGGTTATATAGTGACAAAAGTACCAAAAGATCCTCCCCCCTCCTCCCTCCGCCCCCTCTCACCCACCCAGATCTAAATTTTGACATTAGTCTCCCAAGACCACGGAACATCAGGAAGGCTAATGTATGTGGCATACTTAATGTTCCTCATTGCTGGGTCAGCATACATGGCTAAAGCAGAGCCACAATGCTCCAGCCCAAGGGCATTTATTATGGAAGAGTACATACTGAGGGTCTACAAGGCAACATCCATGTATTATTAATTTGTTTTCACAAAGTCATACAACAAGGAGTCTTGAAGGCCATCAAAACCAAATTCTATGTGTCCAAGGCCTGTTTCACAAAGCGGCGTAGTGTAAGTTTTTACGTAACTGTCCTAACAACCCATACTGTAGAGATACGTTGTTATGAAAGTTACGCAAAAACTTACACTACCCCGTTTAGTGAAACAGGCTCCAGGAACGTGTATGGAAATAGCTTTTAATTCTTATGACATTCCATTGTTATTTATTCTTCAATTTGGCACCAGGAACGATATGATGGATTTTTGCTTTATGCTGCACTCAAGATTATTTCACTGACATGGCAGAGTTTCCAGGTTTAGAACACACGTCTCATGGATGGAAGACTCGTGTTGGACTGAGAGAGTATTGCTCTGCCGGGACCGAGCAAAATTTACAATGTAACTTGATCGCGTATTTCAATCAATAAGCTAAAAGAAGAAAATTCCCAGAAGAACAGGTAGATGCCTTGTTAATAAAAGAGTCCCAGTAACGAGTTGCATGAAAAAATGTCTTGATTCCTTCTTAAATAAAACCGTCCCACCCGGAAACAGCTAGAGTAGTATGTTTTTCAATGTTTGTCTGAAGAATATAAACAAAACTGATGACTGGAAGCTTCAGAACTTTTTCAAATAAAATAGGGTAAAAAGTAAAACAAACATTCTATTTTCCATGCCTGTAGTTTCCAGGTTTAGATTGATTGATTGATTGTTTGGTGTTTTACGCCGCGCTCAAGATTATTTCACTTATATGGCGGCGTTGCCAGTTTTATTGTGGGAGGAAACCAGGCTCTGTGCCCGGAGGAAACCCACGACCTTCCGCTGGTAACTGGCAACCATCCCACATAGGTCGTTCGAGTGAAAACTCAGTCAGAAAATTTTCCAATTTTTCCAACGCTCTACCTCCTGAGCCACGGAGGCCCCATTCCAGGTTTAGAACATATGCCTCATGGATGGAAGGCCTGTGCTGTACTGAGAGACTATCGCTCTAACGAAAATTCAATTAACCACGTCTAATCTTACCTGTAGTGGATAGGGTACCGGCTCGGGCGGCCGTTTTGTAAAGAGGAGCCACGTAGTCTTTAGAACTCGGCGTGAAATCCATCTTGGGTTCCATTTTCAACATGGGAAGGGGAGAGTTCATTTCACCATACAGGGCGTCTCCGATAATCATCCGTTCTAAATCCCACCTACAGCCATCCATGAACATGCCATGGACCAGAATACCGTCAGCGGGGGTGGGAACCTGCGGGGGAAAAGGAGGCAAATTTAGTTATTGAGATGGATATGATTATGAAACGTTTTCATAAATTGATCGTTTGATTGATATTTTATAAATTCAGCATTATTTCATTTATATGGCTGCTTTGCCCGACTTCATAAATTGATCGATAGACTTATCTGGCTGCTTTGCCAGGTTTAGTGGGGCAGGAAACTGGGCCTTGAAGAAAGCCCCGACATTCAATTGATTGATTGATGTTTTACAACACACTCAGGACTATTTCACTTTCTTAAGGTTTAGTGGGGGCAGAAACTGTGATCTTTACCCAGAAGAATCCCCCGCCATTCAGTTGATTGATTCATTCATTAATGTTTTACGACACACACTTATATGGCAGATTTACTAGGTTAAGTGAGGGTGAAAACCGAGCTCTTTGCCCGTAAAAAAACCCTCGACCTTCGGTGAGTACCAAAAAGTTAAAGAATTAAGACTTACTGCTTTATCCATTTCAAGCTCTTCTCCAAACTTGAGTTCGGCCATGGCTTTGGTGACCTCCTTCTGATCGCGGAAATGAGGCAAGGGACAGAACTCAAAGCTCAGGTGGTCAATCGCCAAGTTGTACTTCCTGGCGTGGTTTTGCAACGTACCGGTCAAGAAACCTGTAAGAGATCGTTTTGTGTTTTTAAAATTGTGTTCATCTACAAATAACCTCATCAGGCTTCCAGTAAATTAAGCTCATGCAGAAACCAACCATACATCTTATACAAACATATCTATGATGGACCCAGGAAGATGTCGTGAAAAAACTATAATACCATTTGTCTTTCAGTATAACAAAGCTAGCATCGCTATGGCCAAGATTATAGTAGAAGAATACAAACTACTTCAAAGTAAACTTGCTCGACCTCTGACCCAAAGGCCAGTCATTGCTTATAAAAAGAACAAGAGTTTGAAAAACATACTGGTCAGGGCTAAACTCCCCTGTATGCCTTCTACCTAGGTTTTTCTGGGAAAGGGGTGGGGGGGCAAATTTTCACTGTCTTTTCCCATGACCCTATAATATATAGTCTGACGATATTCTTATCATAGCTTAAGATACGTAAGCATTGTCAATGTAATACAAAGTGTTCCAGAAAATTCTACTGACTAAGGCCAAGCTTCTGTCCGTCAAATCTTTCAATGGCATTTAGAAGATGAAAGGTTAATAATAAGGTGAAGAATTACTTATGGATAACAACTTCTTGGTTTATTGGGTGACATTGGGTGACTCCTGTCAGTCGTCAACTTAATGTAATATCATAGGTTTACTTTATTACAACAATTTATGATGGGGTATAAAGATCTAAATGATATACCTCTTTTTAACACAATTAGAAACTTGTCTCCATGGTTATTTTAGACAAGAAGATTTTCCCTTTGCCCGTGTGTTTTAGTGATCATAAATATGATATATTTTTCATTTCTTAATTTTGGTTCCTATCAACTTGATTTCGGACATGACGTAAACATTTCTGATAGTTTGCCATGTTGCCATATTCTTTCTAATGGCTAGTCTGTGAATAGACAGATTACCTAATAAAATTCGTATCGAGAAGAATCAAAATGGCCGACGTTAAATGTGGGTTGTCCGGTTAAGAAAGGGAGGAAATCCCAAACTTCAGCAGGTACATGGCAACTCTTCTACATAGGGATTGATTGATTGATGTTTTACGCCGCACTCAAGATTATTTCTCCAGGCTCTTTTTGTCCTCGGCGATTACATGGCTTTGTTACATGGCAGATATGCCGGTTTAGAAAAAACTATTTCCGCAGGTTAATGGAATTTAAACCAACCTTGAGGGAAGAAGAACCCGGACATCCAGAATGACTTCGGTGGGCCGTGGACGATCCAGTTATCGATAAACGCACACCGTAGGACCAAATCCTGCACCCAACTTCCTAAGGGCTTCAGGGAGGGGTACGCAGCGTTAGCCCAGAGACCGGGAACTTGGTTATTAAGGAAGGCGTGGTAAACCAATTCTAGCTCGTCACTCATCACGACAAATCCCTTGATGGCTTTTTGTAACTGGGTTAACGAGTTCTGAAAAGGAAAAAAAATGATTGATTGATTGATTGTTTTACGCCTCACTCAAGATTATTGCATTTATATTGCGTCTTTGCCAGGTTTACTAGGGGAGGAAACCTGGCTCTTTGCCCACAGGAAACCCACAACCTTCGGCGAGTACCGGGCAACTCTCCCACATACAGGGATAAAGAAACCACTCTGAATTTTTTCTTCTGTTTTTGTTTTTGTTTTTATATTTTGGAAATGAATTATACAATACAATAAGTTTAATTGCCATCAGAGTAAATGTTCAAAGATCAAGGGGAGATAATTCCCAAGGCACATGTTAATTCAACAATTCGTAAATAAGCCTCTCAGGGTTTCTATTCCCGCCAGGATATTCTCAGATGTATTTTTTTTTGTTCTCTCTTCTTTGCCTAATATTTGTGAAACACTACATGAATCTTGATGAAATAAATCAAATCAAATCAAATATATAATATAACTCTATATTTAGATAAATGTTATATTTAGATTAAATGAGATTAAGTTTACCTTTATGACTTTAAGGAGTCTGTTGAACCTGTCCACCTCCTGAGTGAGTACTGTAGTCAGTGAGTTCAAACGACCTTTCTCATCAGGCTGTCAAAGAAATCAACAAGACTCATGACATAGTTAAGTTGCGTAACCATTGTCAATGTGTTACAAAATGAATCCAGAAATTCTAATGACCAAAGCTAAGCTCTTGTCAGTCAACCAACCTAATGAAATATCATAGGTTTGGTTTGTTACAACAATTTATGGGGTGTAAAGGTCTAAATGATATACCTCTTTTTAACACAATAAGAAACTTGTCTCCATGGTTATTTTAGACAAGAAGATTTTCCCTGTGCCCGTGTGTTTTAGTGATCATAAATATATATAGACATAAACATTGTAGGACAGCGATTGCCAAATACACCACAGCTTATTCCAGGAAAAGTTAGAATTCTTCAAGTCTTAGGGCTCTTAATGACAAGTGCATTGGTGCCAAATACACCACAGCTTATTCCAGGAAAAGTTAGAATTCTTCAAGTCTTAGGACTCTTAATGACAAGTGCATTGGTGCCAAATACACCACAGATTATTCCAGGAAAAGTTAGAATTCTTCAAGTCTTAGGACTCTTAATGACAAGTGCATTGGTGCCAAATACACCACAGCTTATTCCAGGAAAAGTTAGAATTCTTCAAGTCCAAGGGCTCTTAATGACAAGTGCATTGGTGCCAAATACACCACAGCTTATTCCAGGAAAAGTTAGAATTCTTCAAGTCTTAGGACTCTTAATGACAAGTGCATTGGTGCCAAATACACCACAGATTATTCCAGGAAAAGTAAGAATTCTTCAAGTCTTAGGGCTCTTAATGACAAGTGCATTGGTGCCAAATACACCACAGCTTATTCCAGGAAAAGTTAGAATTCTTCAAGTCTTAGGACTCTTAATGACAAGTGCATTGGTGCCAAATACACCACAGATTATTCCAGGAAAAGTAAGAATTCTTCAAGTCTTAGGGCTCTTAATGACAAGTGCATTGGTGCCAAATACACCACAGCTTATTCCAGGAAATGTAAGAATTCTTCAAGTCTTAAGGCTCTTAATGACAAGTGTATTGGTGCCAAATACACCACAGATTATTCCAGGAAAAGTTAGAATTCTTCAAGTCTAAGGGCTCTTAATGACAAGTGCATTGGTGCCAAATACACCACAGATTATTCCAGGAAAAGTAAGAATTCTTCAAGTCTTAGGGCTCTTAATGACAAGTGCATTGGTGCCAAATACACCACAGCTTATTCCAGGAAATGTAAGAATTCTTCAAGTCTTAGGGCTCTTAATGGCAAGTGCATTGGTGCCAAATACACCACAGCTTATTCCAGGAAATGTAAGAATTCTTCAAGTCTTAAGGCTCTTAATGACAAGTGCATTGGTGCCAAATACACCACAGATTATTCCAGGAAAAGTTAGAATTCTTCAAGTCTTAGGGCTCTTAATGACAAGTGCATTGGTGCCAGATACACCACAGATTATTCCAGGAAAAGTTAGAATTCTTCAAGTCCAAGGGCTCTTAATGACAAGTGCATTGGTGCCAAATACACCACAGCTTATTCCAGAAAAAGTTAGAATTCTTCAAGTCTTAGGGCTCTTAATGACAAGTGCATTGGTGCCAAATACACCACAGCTTATTCCAGGAAAAGTAAGAATTCTTCAAGTCTTAGGGCTCTTAATGACAAGTGCATTGGTGCCAAATACACCACAGATTATTCCAGGAAAAGTTAGAATTCTTCAAGTCTTAGGGCTCTTAATGACAAGTGCATTGGTGCCAAATACACCACAGCTTATTCCAGGAAAAGTAAGAATTCTTCAAGTCTTAGGGCTCTTAATGACAAGTGCATTGGTGCCAAATACACCACAGCTTATTCAAGGAAAGTAAGAATTCTTCAAGTCTTAGGGCTCTTAATGACAAGTGCATTGGTGCCAAATACACCACAGATTATTCCAGGAAAAGTTAGAATTCTTCAAGTCTTAGGGCTCTTAATGACAAGTGCATTGGTGCCAAATACATCACAGCTTATTCCAGGAAAAGTAAGAATTCTTCAAGTCTTAGGGCTCTTAATGACAAGTGCATTGGTGCCAAATACACCACAGCTTATTCAAGAAAAAGTAAGAACTCTTCAAGTCTTAGGGCTTTTAATGACAAGTGCATTGGTGCCAAATACACCACAGCTTATTCCAGGAAAAGTTAGAATTCTTCAAGTCTTAGGGCTCTTAATGACAAGTGCATTGGTGCCAAATACAGCACAGCTTATTCAAGGAAAGTTAGAATTCTTCAAGTCTTAGGGCTCTTAATGACAAGTGCATTGGTGCCAAATACACCACAGCTTATTCCAGGAAAAGTAAGAATTCTTCAAGTCTTAGGGCTCTTAATGACAAGTGCATTGGTGCCAAATACACCACAGCTTATTCCAGGAAATGTAAGAATTCTTCAAGTCTTGGGGCTCTTAATGACAAGTGCATTGGTGCCAAATACACCACAGCTTATTCCAGGAAAAGTTAGAATTCTTCAAGTCTTAGGGCTCTTAATGACAAGTGCATTGGTGCCAAATACACCACAGCTTATTCCAGGAAATGTAAGAATTCTCCAAGTCTTAGGGCTCTTAATGACAAGTGCATTGGTGCCAAATACACCACAGCTTATTCCAGGAAATGTAAGAATTCTCCAAGTCTTAGGGCTCTTAATGACAAGTGCATTGGTGCCAAATACACCACAGCTTATTCCAGGAAAAGTTAGAATTCTTCAAGTCTTAGGGCTCTTAATGACAAGTGCATTGGTGCCAAATACACCACATCTTATTCCAGGAAAAGTTAGAATTCTTCAAGTCTTAGGGCTCTTAATGACAAGTGCATTGGTGCCAAATTCACCACAGATTATTCCAGGAAAAGTTAGAATTCTTCAAGTCTTAGGGCTCTTAATGACAAGTGCATTGGTGCCAAATACACCACAGCTTATTCCAGGAAAAGTAAGAATTCTTCAAGTCTTAGGACTCTTAATGACAAGTGTATTGGTGCCAAATACACCACAGATTATTCCAGGAAAAGTTAGAATTCTTCAAGTCTAAGGGCTCTTAATGACAAGTGCATTGGTGCCAAATACACCACAGATTATTCCAGGAAAAGTTAGAATTCTTCAAGTCTTGGGGCTCTTAATGACAAGTGCATTGGTGCCAAATACACCACAGCTTATTCCAGGAAAAGTGTGAATTCTTCAAGTCTTAGGGCTCTTAATGACAAGTGCATTGGTGCCAAATACACCACAGCTTATTCCAGGAAAAGTAAGAATTCTTCAAGTCTTGGGGCTCTTAATGACAAGTGCATTGGTGCCAAATACACCACAGATTATTCCAGGAAAAGTAAGAATTCTTCAAGTCTTAGGACTCATAATGACAAGTGCATTGGTGCCAAATACACCACAGATTATTCCAGGAAAAGTTAGAATTCTTCAAGTCTTAGGGCTCTTAATGACAAGTGCATTGGTGCCAAATACACCACAGATTATTCCAGGAAAAGTTAGAATTCTTCAAGTCTTAGGGCTCTTAATGACAAGTGCATTGGTGCCAAATACACCACAGATTATTCCAGGAAAAGTTAGAATTCTTCAAGTCTTGGGGCTCTTAATGACAAGTGCATTGGTGCCAAATACACCACAGCTTATTCCAGGAAAAGTGTGAATTCTTCAAGTCTTAGGGCTCTTAATGACAAGTGCATTGGTGCCAAATACACCACAGCTTATTCCAGGAAAAGTAAGAATTCTTCAAGTCTTGGGGCTCTTAATGACAAGTGCATTGGTGCCAAATACACCACAGATTATTCCAGGAAAAGTTAGAATTCTTCAAGTCTTGGGGCTCTTAATGACAAGTGCATTGGTGCCAAATACACCACAGCTTATTCCAGGAAAAGTGTGAATTCTTCAAGTCTTAGGGCTCTTAATGACAAGTGCATTGGTGCCAAATACACCACAGCTTATTCCAGGAAAAGTAAGAATTCTTCAAGTCTTGGGGCTCTTAATGACAAGTGCATTGGTGCCAAATACACCACAGATTATTCCAGGAAAAGTAAGAATTCTTCAAGTCTTAGGACTCATAATGACAAGTGCATTGGTGCCAAATACACCACAGCTTATTCAAGGAATAAATACACAGATGTGCCCAGTTTCTGGGGCCTTGGTGCCTTTGTATCTTTTTTTTTCAAGTTAATTAATTTCAGCAAGGCTAAATTTTACTGAAATGACCTAAAAATGTATGCCCAACATTTTATGAAATTTGATGTCTTTAACCTTAGTGCCCACCCTTTTTGACCTTGGTACTGAATTGGTCATGGAAAAGGTGCCCAACATTTTATGGAATTGGACACCTCGGGTCAGTTGTTAAAAGAAAATGAGCTGAACAGCAACGCAAATGATGTGCCGTAAAAAAACAATTCCTTGTCATGTAACCTGCATCTAGACTGACGTGCTATTTGTGATTGGATGTTGTTGACCTCAGGGCCCACCCTTTTTGACCTTGGTCTTGAATTGGTCATGGAAAAGGTGCCCAACATTTTATGGAATTGGACACCTTTGGCCGGTTGTTCAAAGATAATGAGCTGAACAGCAACGTAAATGATGTGCCGTAAAAAAACAATTCCTTGTCATGTAGCCTGCATCTAGCCTGCAGCGCTATTTGTCATTGAATGGAATTGGATGTCGTTGACCTCAGGGCCCACCCTTTTTGACCTTGCTACTGAATTGGTCATGGAAAAGGTGCCCCACATTTTTGGGGAATGGGACGCCTTGGGCCCGTTGTTAAAAGAAAATGAGCTTAACAATAGGTTAAAAGACGTGGTACAATAAAGAAACCTGTTTGCGCAGTGACATCATCTAACCTGTCGTTAAGCTAATTCTCTTCTGAATAACCAGCCCCTGGGGCTCGTTTCACAAAGCAGTTGCATCGCAAACGAAGCCTAGTTGCCACTGGATACCATAGTGAAGAAATCCGACCTCATGGCAACTGCGATTGATTGCAGTGTGTGACAGCTCTGTGAAACACCACCCCAGGACTGACAAACCCTGTGGAATTAGACGGAATTCTTACCTTAAACATTTCCTGATTAGCTTGGTCCAGGTCGAGTTTTTCTACGATCTTCTGCAGAATACTTTCAGCGAGATCGTAAACGATATCGTCGTTTGATCTTCCCGAGCTACTGCCAGATATCCGAGGCTGCATGTCTAAGATCGTGAACACCAAGCTGTTGGTCTCTTGAGTCTGAGATGAAGGAGATATCAATGATTAATTAACATTTGATTGATTGATTGATTGGGGCTTACTGTTGCACTTAACTGTTAACGTTGCACTCAACTCAACACTCAGTACTTGATTAAGGCTTTAAATGGTATGGGTTTTTTTTTGGTCCCTTAAATATTAATTGATTGATGTTTAACTTTTATGGCGGGGTTGTCAGGTTTAGTGAAGGAGAAAACCGGGCTCTTAGCCCGCAGAAGACTCTTGACCTACGACTCTTCCACATCAAGAGAAAAATCCACTCAGAAATTTTTTATTTTTATTTGGAGTGGGATTAGAACTTGCGCCGCATCGATGTAAGGCCTCTGTTGGACTGAGCCACCGAGGCCCCTTACATTCACCACAATGTGAGAGGGAACAAAATGGGGCTGGAGAGCTGATTTTAATTGAACGTTCCTCAGTTTGAATTTGAATTTCTGTAAAAATCCATGTGATCCAACTTTTCTACTAAGAGCTGACGTAAGGTCGAAATATCTCCCCTTACCTGGAAAGCAATGTTGGCGTTATCGTGCATCCCAAATATCTCTGGTTCATCAATCTGCGGCAAACCTTCAATATATTCCCTGTACTCGTCCAACGTGTCTCGTACCGGGGCGTAGTAGATCGCTGGAATAAAATATACACTTATCAGAAATGTTTGAAACTCTCTTTAAACGTGGGTTCCATACTAATGATAAAAAAATTAAGACATCACCACGTTGTGTTGTTCAAAACGATTTACTACGTGGTGATGTCTTAACTTTTTATCATAATACACTTATCATTTAGGATTTAGATCAGAATATATTTTTTTATTATCCCTCGGAGAAGTTTCTCTGTAATCTAAGCCTAAAGGCTCGATCGTTATTCCCTGTACTTGCCAACGTGTCTCGTACCGGGGCGTAGTAGATCGCTGAAATAAAATATACCCTTATCATTCAAGATTTAGCTTGTGGTATTTTATTTTTTTTATCTCTCAGAGATTGATTGGTGTTTTACGCCGCGCTCAAGATTATTTCACTTATATGGCGTTGCCAGTTTTAGTGTGGGAGGAAACCGGGCTCTGTGCCCAGAGAAAACCCACAACCTTCCGTTGGTAACTGGCAACCATCCCACATGGGTCGTTTGAGTGAAAACCCGGTCAGAAAATTTTCCAATTTTTTTGGACTGAGTGGGATTCGAACCCGCGACCCATTGGTGGAAGGCTGTTCGGATTGAGCGTCCAACGCTCTACCTACTGAGTATCCCTCAGAGAAGTTTCTCTGTAATCAAAGTCTAACGGCTCGATCGTAATCACCTACCATGCTGACCATGTAAATACTTCGTATCCCCCCCCCCCCCCTCCACGAACAATGATAACTATTAATATGATATGGGTGGCGTTTTCATTCAGGCCAAAAATGGCTCTGACTAAGCCATCTTTTAACGTAAAATCTTTTTGAAATCAAATTTAAACTGCAAACAATCATTCAATCAAACCACCAATTGTGCTATGCAGCATCTTAATGATTGATTGGTGTCTAACGTGTCGCAAATCAAGATTATTTCACTGAAGTTGTGTTTTTCCTCCTGACCAAAACTGACTCTGACAATGTCATCTTTAACCGTAAAATATTTTTGCAATCAAATTAAAACTGCAAACAAAATCGTTCACTCGATTGATTGGTTACTTTATGTCTAACGTCGCAATCAAGATGGCGTTAAGTGGGTGAGGAAACCTGGTGCTTGCCCAGAGGAAACCATTGACTTTCTTGAATTTTCCGCTTACAAGAAGGTGAATATTTGTAACGTTGCAATCAAGATTATTTCATTTAAATGGCGCCATTGCCAGATTCAGTGGGCGAGGAAACTGGAGGCTTTGCACTCAATCAATTCTTAAATTTTCGAATAAAGTCCACTTACAAGAAGGTGAATACTTGTACTCTGCCTCCAGAGTTTTAGGACAGAAGAAAGCTTTGAGAATTGTTCGTAGACATCTCTGATCTTGTGCGTCAGTCACACGACCGCCATATGTAATCTGAAAAAAAGAAATCCCACAGCATAAATAACATGTAATTAAGCTTGTAGCTTTTGAAATAAAAATACGTTTTAAAATGGTTTATGGTTAAAAATCAAGTGACTAATAAACTTTGTATTCTTATTGTCAGAAATGATTTGGCTTAATAAATTAATAAACTTTGCATTTCTTGGAGAGAAAAAAAAGTAAATAATACATCATGGCTTAATCCACCATCAATGTTTCCCTTCCTAGACCTTTCTTCTTCAATGAGCCCCAAAAAAATATTTTTATTCTGATGCTTCAACTTTAACCTTTGATATATTTTATCTTCAAACTTTCAACTTTAATCATTCATGACCTATCCAATAAAACTTTGTGGTATTAAGGCTTCAACTTTAACCGTTGATATATTTTATCTTCAAACTTTCAACTTTAATCATTCATGACCTATCCAATAAAACTTTGTGGTATTAAGGCTTCAACTTTAACCTTTGACATATTTTATCTTCAAACTTTCACCTTTGACCTTTCATGACCCACTTACCTCTCCAGTGATATATATGAGAGCATCCCACGGAATTTCTCCGTCAGAACAGAACATTTGTAGATTCATAAGAGCACATTCTCTATCGCTGTCCGTAAACTCATACTGTAAACAACAAATTAGTTAAAAAATTATGATTTTTTTGTTATAATTGCAAAATTATTATTGTTAGTCCAGACAAATGAACAACGCATTAGAGTGAGTGATTTGGGTTTTACGTCCTGCTTGACAGTATTTCAGTCATATGAAGACGTCTCCTTGTGGCAGGGCAGATTTCCACAAATTGCAATCAACAAAGCAAGATCGAAAAGTTGCTAAAAAATTCTTGAAAATGATTTGCGAATCCAAATGAAAGTGAGGCAGTGAAACTTTCATCCTGAAATATTAGTATGTTGAATATTATTATCGTACTTGTAAATACTAAAATAAAAATAACATCACAGCAAACCAATCAGAACAGGGGAATCCAATTTAACAAGAATAACCCAAATAGAAAAATTGTTTAATGACATCATTGACTCCTGGTGGAATGTGTTATCGGTCTAGAAAAAATGTTTGGCATGACGAAAGATATTTCACACGCAAAACCATGTCTGCAGTTATGAATCTTGAGCTTCCCCCCCCCCCCCCCCCCTCCTCGCAGTTTTATAAGATAAAACAAATGATATTTTATGGAAATTATTTGGCAGCTTTGCCAGGTTTAGTGGAGAAGGAAACCATGCTCTTTGTCTAAAGGATACCTCAGAACTTTTATATAGGGCAATCAAGTAAAAACCAGCTTGCAAATTTTCCAATTTCTCTTTGGACATTGGTATTCAAACGTGTGACCCATTGATGGAAGGTCTGTATCAAACTATGAGCCTATCCCTGTACCCATTGAGCCACTAGTCCCCTACCCTCTCTGTAGGAAAAAAAAATTGTGTCCTATAATTCTACTACAATCACCCTGATGTTCAACTCCAGCCTATCCCTGTACCTATTGAGCCACTGGTCCCATACCCTCTCCCCCTGAAGGAAAAAAAAAATTGTGTCTCATAATTCAACTACAATCTTACCCCGATGTCCCACCCCAGCCTATCCCTGTACCACTTGCCCCCTACCCTCTCCCCCTGTAGGAAAAAAGTGTGCCTTATAATTCAACTACAATCTTACCCCGATGTTCCAGCCGAGAGGTCCGAACTTCTTCCTTTCCTGGATGATGGCATGGAAGAAACAAATTCCAAAGACCATTTTCCGCCAGTTCAGTCCCAAAACTGTAACAAAGAAACACACGTTAACAAACCCATGTTTAAAGGAAAGGGAAAAGTAAAAAAAATAATAATACAATACAGGTACGGTAAATTTCGTTTCCAATGGTACCAAAACCATATTTCTACGATTTGTTTTTGTCAAGCTGAGGTTACACATTACATTGATTGATTGGTTGATTGAGGTTTTAAGCCGCGCTCAAGATTGTTTCACTTACATGGTGGCACATTACATTATGAAACTCAACTGGTAGTGCTTTTGAAATACAATTTTTGGGGGATTTTCTAAATGGCAGAAAATATTTCATAATTTTGTAATTATTCTTTTCAAATTGCTTATATTAGTATAACAGCTTTTTTGGTTTAAATGGCAAAAATTATTCCAGTGGTTGTATTTTGGGATACCAGGTTGTTGGGGAAAAAAAATGACCGAAATTACCTCTACTGATTTCAAGTGATGCTCAAATTGGAAATTAAAATGATGGGATGGGGTTGTGGATCCAACACTTAATACAAAACAGTTGGATCTTTTTTTGACCAATCAGGTTTGAGTATGGGAAACAGAAAATATATTCACAGTTAAAAAATTTTTGGACTAGAAGAAAATGTACATATATATCCAGCAAAAATGATTTGTTATAGTCATTCTTATTCTGAACATGCAGAGAAGGTTATAAATTTTTAATAGAGCTCCAAACTTACTATTTTCTTCAAAGAATTGTGGAGTAATCTCCCCAAAGGCACGTCTGGTGTTTGCTCGTAGACCCTTGGGGGGTTCATTGGTGACCTTGACACTGTTTTGTAAGACGGTAACGGGGAAGGCTTTTGCCGGCATGGAGCTCAAGAAGAGGCGGAACTCGTCGTGTATTTCACCCGGCGTTTCTTGTATAGTTTTGATCAGAGTTTCCATTGACAACATCCAAGACGCCGCCAAGTGGCAGTTCTGTTAATAACAAAGGGAGGTAAATCATTAGTAAAAAATTCTCATTGTGACAACAGAGTAAAATTGATCAAACATGTATGCATTATAAACCAAAAAAAAATGGCATTGCTATTTTTCAAAATCTCTTTTAACAAAAAATTTCTGCGAGACTGTTTAACTGAACAGTGAAATGTCCAGAAAATTCCACAAATTTCTTATCACTGTGCTTTTTGTTCAAAGATGATGTTTGCGTCCTGGGGCTCATTTCATAAAGCAGTTGCATCGCAAACGGAGCCTAGTTGCCATTGGATACCATAGTGAAGAGATACAATGGCATGGCAACTGCGACGGCTTCTTGAAAAGCCTCCTGAGTGGACCGAAATATGTCAAATAAAATTATGTAATTAATATGTTCGTAGTATCATCACACGTACATGCTACTGGGTATCACAAAAATCACTACAGAGTTTGATGACAATTAACATATATTTATGATCACTAAAACACACGGGCACAGGGAAAATCTTCTGGTCTAAAATAACCATGGAGACAAGTTTCTATTTGTGTTAAAAAGAGGTATGACCAAAGAGAGTAGATTGACAAGAGTGGTCACTTCGTCCAATCAGCATTGCCGGCATGTTCTTCTGGCCACCTAGCGGAAGGGTGTTCCGACTGTACACGATTCGACTGTCGGGCGCCCCTTACAGAAAGAAGGTTCCTAATAATCGAATCGTGTCAGTTCAAATTCAACATGGCGCGGACGAAGTGACCACTCTTGTCAATCTACTCTCTTTGGTATGACAATTAACATAGATGAAGAACAAAGAAAAAAAATTTGAGAAATTAATAATCAAGCCAAGGGTTAATGCCACTGACCTGTAAGAAAACCCAGTCTCCTGTTTTAATTGCTCCGTTAATCAGCTTCTCCGCTACTGGTCCTTGACCCTGACCCAAAGATATAGCCTGCAGTCTGAAAAGGTCAAGAGGTGAAAGTTGAAAGTTGAAGGACAATCAAGTGTTGAATACAAGGATATTTCATTTAACTGTGAAATTAGGATTGATTGATTGTTAGGTGTTTAACGCCACACTCAAGATTATTTCACTTATATGGCAGCGTTGCCAGTTTTATTGTGGGAGGAAACCCAGGGCTCTATGCCCGGAGGAAGCCCACAACCTTCTGGTGATAACTGGCAACCATCCCACCTAGGAAACTAGGATTGAAGATCAGTATGTTTTAACAATAATTTGATTATTATTACTCAAGATTATTTCCCAAGTTCCTATAAAGTTATGCCAAGTTAAAGTGGCATGAGCTGCCAAAATGTTGATATTTTGACGTAAAAACAGAATGTTAAAATTATCGGCTATTTTTCTCAAGACTTATAATTCAGAAGCTTTTTAGTGCTTCTAGTCTTCGAAATGTACGATAAAGTATTGTTTTGAACTAACTTTGACTTAGAATGAATAAATGGTCGTCCCTATAATTTCAACATTCTGTTTTAACGTTGTCAAAATATCAATATTTTGGCAGCTCATGCCATTTTAAGTCAAGCCAATTTGAACGGGTATTTATATTCATCATATGTGATGAAGTCAGTGTTTCGAAAGCAAGCTGCAATCATCATCAAGGAAATTACTGAATTAGTAAATAATATTCTATGAACAAAAGCGAATAAATATTACAAATCCCGAAAAAATTCTAACAATCACTCACTTTTCTGAGAAACCATTCTCTTTGGAAAACCTTAGCAGGGCACCCATGGGGTCTGAGCCCTGACTGAGCACAAATACAAGGGGGGTAACTTTTGTCATATCGTTGTATAAAGTATTGAGGCCTACTGGAGGCGATTCTACGAAGGCTTGACCTAAATTCTCTCGCACAAAGTCAGTAACGGCAAATGTTGTCTGCAAACAAAAAATAAAAAAAACACGTGGAGTTAAAATAAATGTTTTTATTTTACTTCGTATCTTTCCTTATCTATCTTTCCAGTTTTATCTGATTGATTGATTGATTGTTTTACACCGCACTCAAGGAAACCAGGCTCATTGCCCTGAGAAAACCCCCAACCTTCGGCGAGTATCTGGCAACTCTTCCATATACAGCGACCAAGTGAAAAATTCACTAAGAAATTTTTCAATTTTTTAAAATTTGGTCTAAGTGGGATTTAAACCTGCACTGCATCGATGGAAGGTCTGTGTGGGACTGAGGGACGATCACTCTAACCCACAGGACCACCAAGACCCCTATCTGACATAGAAGCCATATAGGTGAAATAATCTTGACAGCATCATAAAACATCAACTAATTAGTCCAAGTTTCATTGAGGAAGAAACAAAGATGGTGACCGTTTGATTGTACTCGACAATGATTCAGTGATTGATTGATTGATTAATGTTTTACTCTGTACTCAAGATTATTTCATTTGTAGGGTTGCTAGGTTTAGTGGCACAAGATGTGTGTTTAATTTTTGTAATTATCAGCATTCGTCTAGAAAAACAAAAGTTCAAGGTGAAATATATATCTTACCTTTTCTTCTTTGAATGCTTTTATAAACATGAGCTTTTGGAAGCTGGTCAACCTTTTATCCCAGTGACCTTTGACCTTCCCATCATCCTTCTCTTCCTCCCCTGGTGTGGGTTCTGGTGGCAAAGGGCCATAACTCTCATCTTCTTTAGGGTTAGCATCCACCTTATCAAAAGAGAAGAATTAAAAGTAAGAACATGTATCTTATCCTTCAAGAATATTTTACAAAAAATTACCTTGTAATATTTTGAGATGTTTTCATTTGTCCAGTTATTTTTTTCAATTTTATTTTGGAGCGCCAGTAAGGTAGTATTCACTTTGTGACTAGTACAGGATAAATCACACAAAATGAAGTATAGAAAAAGACAACCAAAAAAATTTGATTGAAAAAAATTAACACAGAACAAACACTACTCCTCGCCATGCCACCAAAACTATAAGTAAATATGGGAAACCGATTGATTGATTGTTTGCTGTTTTACGCCGCGCTCAAGATTATTTCGCTTATATGGGGGCGTTGCCAGTTTTATTCTGGGAGGAAACCTGGCTCTATGCCCTGAGGAAACCCACGACCTTGCGTTGGTTACTGGCAACCATCCTACATAGGTATGGGGAAACAGAAAACACATGATTAAATTCAAACTTACCGAGACTGTACCGAGTGTTACAGAGACAGGGGTGGCGGTTAAGTCCGCAGCGATTCCTTTAAACACTGGGATTGTGTCCTCAAGGTCACAGGCTACATTCCATGTCGGGATCTTCAGCCATTTTGCATCTGGTTTCTTCGGCCGTTGCTGTGAAATTGGGAGGGGAGACAAATCTTACATTACAACATTTTGTGGAATTTTTGCTTTTTGTTTTTACCGGAAGCATTCGATTTACAAAGTAAGTGTCGAACAAGTTTCCTGTTTATAAAATACATTCTTTCTTTGAACACTTTCAGGATGCCATTTTAAATTTTTCCTGAAGCCAAAACAATACCTTAATATACTTTTTCAAAACGGGATATCAAAAAGGTGGTTTCCTTGTAGTTTGTGCTATTCTTATTTTACTTTACAAAAAAAATATATATTTTTTAACAAATATCAATTTAAACTACATTTAGCATTTTAAACTTTATTCAAACTTGTTGAAAACACGGCTGACCTTGTCCATTGCCCCCGCAGCTCCCCGGAGGAAGAAGTTCCATTCTGCCGGGCCAATCTCGTCCCTAGTCTTCATGATTTCCCCGCACAACATGAAGGAAAATACCAGCTTGTCCTTCTCAAATAAACCTCTGGAAAATTGTTAAAAAATACAGAAATTTAAATTGATTGACGTTTTACCTCACACACAAGATTCTCACATTTTACTTATGTGGGGGCATTGCCGGTTAAGTGGGGTAGGAAACCGGGTTCATTGCCCGGAGGTAACCCTTGACCTTTGGCAAGTGGCCACAATTCCAGAGAGAATGAATGCTTAAGAGAAAATTTGAAAAACTTGTTTGAAAAAAACATGATACCGATAAAAAGTCTAATCATTTGCTTTATCTGACTTTAACAATTTGTGAACAGTTCTTCAGCTTCCAGTACAGTCCCTGAGTGTTAAAAGAAAAAGGGATTGAAAATATATATGTTTATTCAACAAGATTTTGCTCGGGTTTTTTAACGTTGTGCTAGTCTTTTCAACCAGTCATGAAGGATGAAGGGGCCTCTGTGACTCAGTCAACAGAGTGATAGTCTGACACTGACCTTCTTCTATCGATACGGGCGGGATTAAATCCCACTCAGACCATATAAGATCCTGAGTGCGGTGCCTTCTTGATGAAGACGCCCTGACTCAAAGAAAGTTAGGTCCCAAAAGCGGTAAATGATTTTTAATAAGTCCATACCTAACTAGACCTAGGTTTAGGCTCGATTTCAGATGTCAAGGAGAGCACCTATAACCCCCATGCTCGTTTCACAAAGCAGTCGCATCACAAACGAAACGTAGATGGCAATGGACACCATATTGAAGAGATACGAAGCTATGGCATCTGGGACACAAGCATGCAACGTTGCACTTAACACTAACAGACCCTTTCGGCTTAGAATAACGTTTTTATGACGTAATTGTTTGAATTGTATGACATTAACGTCATTTCTCTGTTGCAGTCCCTGTGACATGCCTCTTTCGCATTGCGTCATAGACGTAATGAACACGATTCCTACGTCAGATTAATCCAAAAACTAAATTTAGCGTCATTTTGCCATACAACTAGGCTTCTACGCAAGCGTCAATTGTTAAGCCGAAAGAGTCTATTGAGAAAGACATTGACACATATGTTGAGAGCTCGTGTTGTAGGCATCATGGTGACATCATGGTGATGCCTTAATTAGTTCTCAATAGGTAATTAAGCTTACCTGGCCACATTTTGGTAGACAGACATAGTTGTTTCATCCAGACATATCTGAAGTCTTTTCTCCAGCTCATCAGCCTTTTCACTGTTCTCTATGGTGTTGTTGAACAACTGTAAAGTGAAAGTGAAAGTGAAAATTAGGACATAGGGATAAAGGGACGAACACAAAGAAAAATTGCAGATAGCAAAATTGAAAAAATAAAAGGAATAACCACATACATCATACATACAATATTAAAACAGGTCAAAATACTAACTAAAAATTACAAGGAATTGAAAACCTTAAAATTAGCCCCCCCCCCCCCCCTCCCTCCCAAAAAATTAAAAAAAAATGAAACAGATAATAAGAAAGTTTAAATAATTTTGGAAAAAATATATTCTAGAGAGATTGCAAACAATGAGAACTGAAAAACGAAAAACATTGTCATGATTTGGGGGATATGAATTCTGACCTGTTTAAAGTATTTCAGTGAGAACTGGTACATGGGATCAACAGTACCCATATCCGCCACCACAAAGTACATGACTGAGCCCCTGGTGGCCACGGGGCGGTATTTCTCTCTCGCCTGTGAAATCTTCTCCTCGGTTTTCTCCGCTTCAGCTAAACGCTCTTTAATGACACCTGAGGTTACCTGGCGAAAACAGAAAAAAAATATTGTAAAAAAAAAGTTCATATGACAAGGCTGTCAAAAATCTGACTACCGTATTTCTTCTAAATATTCACTAATGGCCGAAATTTTCCATTGCGTCGGACAAAAATGGAGACGAGGAGTTGTGTTTAAGGATAACCATTTTCACACACTGCTCGGCGGTTCATATTGCCTTAAATTCCCTCTAATGGGCAAATTTGTCTGGCCTTATTTAGCATATTTCTTTTCTAATGATCGAATCCTTATGATGAAAAAAGTGGCTAAATCTTTAGAAGAAATACGGTACTGATTTAAACGCTCCTTAATCACACCTGAGGTTACCTGTCGCAAAAAGAAGAAAAGATAAATATTGTAAAAAAAAACCAAAACAACAATAGTTCATATGGCATGAACATTGTAAAAAAAAAAATTAGTTAATGTAGCGTGAGTTGCAAAAAATAAAACTTCTGATTTAGTTTGATTGATTGAAGCTTAACGCCACATTCAAGATTCTTTAACTTACATGGCGGCCAGGTTAAGTGGGGGTGAAAATTAAGCTCTTTGGATTTATAAGAGAATGCGACCCTCGAAAACTAACATATTAACGTAAGAAATTTTCGAAACTCTCTTTAAACATGGGTTCCATACTAATGAGAAATGATTAAGGCATCCCCACGAAATAAGTTGTTTGTGAACAACACAACTTACTTCATTGTGACGCCTTAATCATTTCTCATTAGTAAGATATTAACGTTGAACCTGTAGCCTGTACGTCAAGTGACCAAAGCCTTCGCGAAAAACTCAGACAGTAGAATTACACATTTTTTTTTTAAATGGTGGGTGTTTGAAACCGCTACCCACTGGTGGTGGGGTACTTGCATAGAGTCCGAAATACCCCGAAAAGTTTGTTACTAAAATTTCCAATAATATTTCTGACAAATATGTTTGATAAATACCCGCATCAAATTTTTATATGTTAAATATTATATTAAAAATTTTGCCAAGAAATTAAGAGAATAGAATTATCTTACCTTGGACTCGTTAAGCGTATTAATTAGCTCCTCGTTATCCAAAATGTTACCCTCTGATTCAAACAGAAGTTTCAGAATTCTGTCTTCAATCGCCTTCAGTTGGTTTTTATCAGAGTTGATTCGTATGATCAACTGGTTTCGCTGCTCTTCAAGGTCGGGTCGTTCCAAGGTCACAACATCACTGTAAAACACACACAGCAGAATAAACATTACCTAACATCGTGTGAAAATAAACATACATGTATGCGTACAGGTACACACATGTGTGCAGGTGTGTGTCTACATGCATGCATGCACATATTATTTCATTAAAAAAATAAACAAACATGTATACATACGCGTGCGTCTATATGCATGCATGTACATATTATTTCATTTTAAATTGCATTAATTCATTTAGATACCCGGTACTCTAAGATTTACACTCGGTCGGTTATTTTGAACTGCCTTGATTGCATTCTGTTGTTCTGCATAGCAACGATAATAACATATATTTATTTACATAGACAAGAAGTATTTCTGTTTTTACACTGAAAGATGGCGCCTTAACTTGGTTATAATTAAAATCCTCTACCTAAAATTACACAAAGCACTAAAACAAATTTTTAACACCATGGAAACGACAAATTTCTCTCTGAAATAACACAAAGCCCTAAACCAAATTTTTAACATCATGGAAATGACAAATTTCTCTCTGAAATTACACAAAGCACTAAAAAAAAGCTTTAACATCATGGAAACGACAAATTTCTCTCTGAAATTACACAAAGCCCTACACCAAATTTTTAACATCATGGAAACGACAAATTTCTCTCTGAAATTACACAAAGCACTGAAAAACACTTTTGAAATCAAGGAATTGACAATCATTTTGTTCGATTTAAAACAATTTCAGAAAATTATTTTCCGCTTACCTTAATAGTTGATCTTCCAGTCCGGATTTGGTCACAGTGAAGTTTATAATTGTAACCTTGATACAAATCTCCGGCAGATAATGAGGATTGGACATTTTGGTCGTCATGTAGAAACGGAAATTCTTATCGTAATCGATATCGCTGTCTCCAAGACGGATGAGTAAGCGACCACCCTGTAAAGACGAACATGTGAATAATTCATGAGAGTATATGTGCAAGTGACGAATTTAAAATTATTTGATTGAAGTATACCCATTGATTGCATGAGTGATTGATTGATCGATCGATAGTTACAGAAAATTTGAATAATTCATGAGAAAATACATCCAGGTGAAGAATTAAAAATTATTTGATTGATGTATACCCATTGATTCCACGATTAATTGATTGATTGATCGATGGGTATAGAGAATTTTTTGTATTTCTTTGGACAAGGTGGGATTCGCTGTCTGCCCCATCGTTGAAAGGTTTGTGCCCTCATGACGGACTAATGCTCTACCGACTTAAGGCCCGTTCTGACTGTGCGAACCCGTCAGAATATGTGAATAATCAAATAATTAAATTGTATCTCTTCACTATAACATCTATAGGGCCTGGGGGTCTCCTGAGAGATTTTGTGATATCCAGTGACAGATGACGTTTTATGACGACGTTGTCAGCTTGATTGAAATTTTTTGTTCTACAATGTCAGAACTAAGTGACACATTCGAGCAATCAAGGCTCCCCACATGCACAATGGCAGCGCTGGTGACAGGAAATTTGTGGAATTCTCACGATACTCCCCCTCCCTATTGGTTGAGATGGTGCACAGGCACATGGAGTGCTCTCCCTTATCCACCCTCTGTTATAGGTCCATATTTATAGTATAACAGAGGGTGGATAAGGGAGAGCACTCCGTGTGCCTGTGGTCAGACACGCAAAGCAGTCAGAATAAGTGTTTCCTGCCTTGTCCATATTTATAGTATAACAGAGGGTGGATAAGGGAGAGCACTCCGTGTGCCTGTGGATGGTGACATTGCCAGAACTTACCTGAACAAACGTCTGTTTCAGCAGGATTGGTTCCAAGGCGGGATCCAAAGTTTCTCCAAGTTCCTCCAGCAAAACGGGCATTCCGATACGGATACAGTTCTCCAAGGTCCGTAAAAATGACGGGTCTGTTAATTTAATGACCTTTAACCCGTTCTTCCCTTCTCTATTTCTGACCCACCTATTGGCCTACGTTTGGGGAAATAAAATTACCGTTAATGACATTTAAAGTTTGTAATGTAGCAAAACATTTCATAAAAAAAAAATTAAAAACTTTGAAAGAAATAATTTTTTGAAAAGTGATAAATATCTTTGATGTCGAGATAAAAAAGATTCTCATAAATGTTTCGTGGGATGGTTGTCAGTGGGACGGGAGGTCGTGGGTTTCCTCCAGGCATAAAGCCCAGTTTCCTCCTACAATAAAACTGGCAACGCCGCCATATAAGTGAAATGATCTTGAGCGCGGCGTAAAACACCAAACAATCAATAATAATTGTTTCCAAAGCTTGATTGATTGTCTTATGTTTTACACAGCGACCAAGATTATTTCAATAATATGGCAACTTTGCCCGAAAATAAAGTAAAATATATACATTGTACCTGGTCTTGAGGATCAATCATTAGAGGCCAGCGCCGCCCTCTGGTGACAAGAACTGCATTTTCCGTGGAGACTTGATCACGGGGCAGACCATCAGTATTCCATTGTCGAATTTCAAACGGGTCAGCTAGGACGTTGACGAGCGTCATTCCGTTTGTGACAGGAATTTCTAACTCTTCACAGCGTCTCACCCAATTCTCCACAAGCTCGTTACGATAAACGCTTGAAAAAGCGCCGAAATACGCCACACACGCAGCTGAGACGAACACGTCGCCAACAACATTACCAATCTGTACATTGAAATTCTACAACAGAGTGAATCACCCCGAGAAATTAATTAATTTATAATACATCATTTTAAAACTTGTAAAAAATACGGACATAAAAAAATCACAAATAGTTTTTGGAATTAAATTTAACATCTCAAAATTTAACAAAATGTTTATTTTAAATTTTTTTTAAAAAAATCAACTAAATACAGAGCAAGTCCGATTAGCATAATTTAAATTAGTGAATAATGAATGGGTTTTTTTTTAATTCAATCAAAAAAAATAAAGTTTGAAATATTTTTTGGACAATCACCTCAACTGTTTCACTCCATCGGACTTGTTCATCTCCGAGAGCTGTCGTTAATTTCGATGCTCTCTTTAGACGAGCTGCCGTCGTAGAAATATTACGTTCGAGTTTCTGTTTTTCTGAGACGCTGTTGTCGTAGGTTTTCTGTAACTCGGCGATTTCTGCTTCCACAGCTTTCAGTTTGTCTTGTTTCTCTTTCAAAGCTCCCATGACGAGGTCAAGTTCTGCTTGAGCAGAGGCCAGTCTGAAATTTAAAAAAAAATAATTCATTATTAATCTTATAACTGCAATGAAAATCCATCTCAAGCTTCTTTCCACAGATTTGTATAATGGAACTAAACTTTATCAAAAATTAATGATTTTTTTTTCCTTAAAATTCTACTGGCAAAAACTAAAAGTTGCAAAACTTATGGAACAGTTAGATGAATTTATGATTGATTGATGTATTACACAACAAATAAGATTATTTCACTTATATGGTGGCGTTGCCAGGCTGGTTAGGCGAGAGGGTGAGGGGATGAGGCTTTGACTTCTGGGGTATCATTGAGCTCCTTGCCTGGAGAAAAGCCACACCTTAGGCGAGTACCTGGCAACCCTTCCACATGGGGCGATTGAGAGAGAGAGATCTGACTTAGAGACTGTACAAACTGAGTAAACAAGTTGTAAATTTTTAAAAATAAAATCTCTTTCAGTTTTATTGGCCCTTAAGAACTTTGATTTTAGATTTTTATGATTTCCATTTTGCTGTACCTTTGTTTTTTGGGTTCCACAGTTCTGAACACATGAGCATAAACATCCATAGCTCGCACCCACATACACATTGATTTACAAGCCTGATAAGATCAAAACAGACAGAAAATTCATTTTATAGATAAGAAATGATTTACATATCAGTTTTCTAATGAATAAAAAAACAAAACAATTATTTTGGATAAATTGTTAAAAAAAAAAAACAATCTAAGAAAAAAATATATTCTCATGGAAATCCACCTTTGACATTCAGCCTGTATATAGACTGGATAGCACATTTAGATGTCAACAAAATTATCAGACAATGTCGTGGTGACATCATATTCACCAGAGTTGGGACTTCTAGCCCCACAACATGGCGGCCGTTTCCCGTGATTGTTTCGTACCGGCTCGTGATTGGGTGCCCTATCCAGTCTATATACAGATCAGTGCCTTCGACCCATTGTATTTGTTTTTGTATCCAGTGATTGTTGAAGCCACATAGAAATTATACTGATTTGTGTTTTACGCCGGTCCAAAGATTATTTCACTTATATGGCGGTGGAGACCGAATTCCTGATCCAAAGTAAACCAGACTTGTGTCAGGTACATATGTTAATTCCTACTTTATATTACGGTAAGATCTCCGCTAATTCAAGTACTCTAAAAAATTCAAGGGCCAGAAAAACATTAACAAAAGTACACTTAAAATTCAACTTTTTTCGTTGAGAGTCTTACCTCCTGGAGTGAGCGATCAGATAATCCTATTGAACGATCGCTGTTGTTTTTTTTATAGACCAAATGTGGCAAATAGCAATGTAATAATTCGTTATTTTCACATCACTGGTCCTTGAATTAGAGGAGATCTTACCGTACCTACTAAGGGACACCACCCATATTTTTATGTAACAGGAAACTGTCTTGCCTTGTGGGTAAGAGTCTAATCAAGGCGGAGTAAACAGTGTGTGTATAGTTCAATGTGATGTGTTGTGAATTCCTTTAATAGTTGTAACAACATATAACTGGCAACAATTCCCTATACAGCAATGTCGTGAAAACTCATTCTGAATTTTTCAGTTTTTTTCTTTAGACTGAGAGGAATTTAAATAAGTGACCCAATCGCCACCAAGATCTCTCAAAAATTAAAAAAAAGTATCAAAACAAAGCAAGAACTCCTGACCTTCGAGACTTTTTCAATTATATCGGGAACAAACTTGGGGTTGTCGACGTATTTCTTGAGCTTTTTCAGCGTAGACTCGGGGATGTTATCCTTATCGTAATCGTAAAGGCGCTTCAAAAAGTTATTGTCTCCTAAAACTTGTTTAGCGGCCAGCCAGTCCGTTCTGGAAATCAAACGACGTAAATAAAATGATTAGGGACTACATGTAGTCACACCAGAAATAGGCTTGAAAATAATAATGATGATACAGCCAGTCCGTTCTGGAAATAAAACGCCGTAAATAAATTGATTAGGGACTACATGTAGTCACACCAGAAATAGGCTTGAAAATAATAATGATGATACAGCCAGTCCGTTCTGGAAATAAAACGCCGTAAATAAATTGATTAGGGACTACATGTAGTCACACCAGAAATAGGCTTGAAAATAATAATGATGATACAGCCAGTCCGTTCTGGAAATAAAACGCCGTAAATAAATTGATTAGGGACTACATGTAGTCACACCAGAAATAGGCTTGAAAATAATAATGATGATACAGCCAGTCCGTTCTGGAAATAAAACGCCGTAAATAAATTGATTAGGGACTACATGTAGTCACACCAGAAATAGGCTTGAAAATAATAATGATGATACAGCCAGTCCGTTCTGGAAATAAAACGCCGTAAATAAATTGATTAGGGACTACATGTAGTCACACCAGAAATAGGCTTGAAAATAATAATGATGATACAGCCAGTCCGTTCTGGAAATAAAACGACGTAAATAAATTGATTAGGGACTACATGTAGTCACACCAGAAATAGGCTTGAAAATAATAATGATGATACAGCCAGTCCGTTCTGGAAATAAAACGACGTAAATAAATTGATTAGGGACTACATGTAGTCACACCAGAAATAGGCTTGAAAATAATAATGATGATACAGCCAGTCCGTTCTGGAAATAAAACGACGTAAATAAATTGAGTGCCGGCTAGCTACATGTATAGTCACACCAGAAATAGGCTTGAAAATAATAATGATGATACAGCCAGTCCGTTCTGGAAATCAAACGACGTAAGTAAATTGATTGGCGGCTAGCTACATATATAGTCACATCAGAAATAGGCTTGAAAAATAATAATAAATAATAACATAATAATGATGATACAGCCAGTCCGTTCTGGAAATCAAACGACGTAAGTAAATTGATTGGCGGCTAGCTACATATATAGTCACATCAGAAATAGGCTTGAAAAATAATAATAAATAATAACATAATAATGATGATACAGCCAGTCCGTTCTGGAAATCAAACGACGTAAGTAAATTGAGTGCCGGCTAGCTACATGTATAGTCACACCAGAAATAGGCTTGAAAATAATAATGATGATACAGCCAGTCCGTTCTGGAAATCAAACGACGTAAGTAAATTGATTGGCGGCTAGCTACATATATAGTCACATCAGAAATAGGCTTGAAAAATAATAATAAATAATAACATAATAATGATGATACAGCCAGTCCGTTCTGGAAATCAAACGACGTAAGTAAATTGATTGGCGGCTAGCTACATATATAGTCACATCAGAAATAGGCTTGAAAAATAATAATAAATAATAACATAATAATGATGATACAGCCAGTCCGTTCTGGAAATAAAACGACGTAAATAAATTGATTAGGGACTACATGTAGTCACACCAGAAATAGGCTTGAAAATAATAATGATGATACAGCCAGTCCGTTCTGGAAATAAAACGCCGTAAATAAATTGATTAGGGACTACATGTAGTCACACCAGAAATAGGCTTGAAAATAATAATGATGATACAGCCAGTCCGTTCTGGAAATAAAACGACGTAAATAAATTGAGTGCCGGCTAGCTACATGTATAGTCACACCAGAAATAGGCTTGAAAATAATAATGATGATACAGCCAGTCCGTTCTGGAAATCAAACGACGTAAGTAAATTGATTGGCGGCTAGCTACATATATAGTCACATCAGAAATAGGCTTGAAAAATAATAATAAATAATAACATAATAATGATGATACAGCCAGTCCGTTCTGGAAATCAAACGACGTAAGTAAATTGATTGGCGGCTAGCTACATATATAGTCACATCAGAAATAGGCTTGAAAAATAATAATAAATAATAACATAATAATGATGATACAGCCAGTCCGTTCTGGAAATCAAACGACGTAAGTAAATTGAGTGCCGGCTAGCTACATGTATAGTCACACCAGAAATAGGCTTGAAAATAATAATGATGATACAGCCAGTCCGTTCTGGAAATAAAACTACGTAAATAAATTGATTAGGGACTACATGTAGTCACACCAGAAATAGGCTTGAAAAATAATAATAAATAATAAAATAATAATGATGATAAAAAAGTTGCTTTTCAATTTTAGAAAATTCCGTATCCTTGAATGATTGATTGGGATTGAAAACTACATACAACAGTTACCTCCCTTTGTTTTCGCAATAAAGAAAAAATATTTGTAGATTTCTTACTTAGCTCCGAGGAGGACACAGACAGCCTCCATGACGGTCTGAACAAGCTCCGGGGGTTTACTGAATACTCGAATCTCAGAAATATCATTCTTATCGAGAGAATCCAAAGCCTGGTGAGGGAAAAACGAGAAAAATTATAACAAACGTTGACCTATTTAAGCAATAGACCCATTCAGCTTAGAATGGCGCTGTTTGATTCGTATAGCATTGTCATCATTTTTCTGTTGCAGGCGTTGTCACCAGCCTCTATCGCATTGCGACATAGACAAAATGAGCACAATTTCAACGCAGATTGATCCAAAAACTCAATAAAGCGTAATTTTGCAATCCACCGAGGGTACTATACAAGCTTCAATCCTTAAGCCGATAGGGTCTATTGAACTCTTACATTCAAAGTTTCAGAAAGTAATCCCTTCAACCAATTATTATTATTCATCCTTCTATAAGGGTTTTTTAAACAACTTTTCTTGCATTAAAAATTTGTTGATTTATGATTAAATAAGCTAAAGACTATTTCATTTATATTGATGCGATGCAAGGATTACCAAGGTAGAAAAACAGGTCTTTTCCCAGCAGGAAACCTTTGGCAGGTATCTGGCATCTCTTCCATATGCGTCAATTAGGTGAAATATTTAAAAATAAATTTTTCTTTCAGCTGAGTGGGATTTGAACCCACAATCCATCAATTGATTGATTGATTGATTAATTGTTTGGTGTTTTATGCCAAGCTCAAAATTATTTCACTTATATGGCGGGGTTGCCAGTTTTATTGTGGGAGGAAACCGGGCTCTTTGCCCGAAGGAAACCCACGATCTTCCGTTGGTAACTGGCAACCATCCCACATAGGTCGTTCGAGTGAAAACCCAGTCAGAAAATTTTCCAATGTGTTTTTGGACTGAGTGGGTGGAGGGTGGAAGGTTGTTCGGATTGAGCCTCTAGCAGCCACAGGAGGCCCCCCAATCTATCGAAGGAGAGCTTGTGAAACATTTTCTTTGCTGACTTAGCCATAAAAGCCCCCAGCAATAAAAAAAAATGGAATAAACTTCTAAATTGTTGGGTTTTTACCTTGAGAGCTCCCTCTAAAGCAGGGAGGGCCTCGTCAAGATCACGCTGGGCGTCATCAGCTATAGCTTGAGTCTCTTCGGCCTTGACCTTCGCTACAGCTTCATCCTCAAGGACAACTTTACGAACCTGGATATAAAAATGAAAATCCAATATAGTATTGGCACAAAATAAAAAAATGTTTTTCCAGGAAAGAATGATCGTTAAGTCAAGAGAACTATGTCTGTACAAATCTCTACCCTGAATAGAGGTCGAAATTTAAAAAAAAAATGGTAGAAACATTTCCTCAGACTGCTTGATGCCTAAACTGATAAAATAAATTTAATTAATTAGTGTCTTTTAGAAAGTGGGTATAACAGTCCTCCTGAGGAGGCTGGTTGGCTGAATGGATAAGGCAGCCGGCATTTAGTGCTGGCGATAGGTGCCATACTCTGGGACCTGGGTTTGATTCCCGTTTCGGGAGTCATCCAAAAATCGGTAGAAGAATTTCTACCATATTTTCAAGAAAGTGTAATCCCAAAATAACGAGAATACTAATAAAAGAAAGTCACATTCTAAAATATGCGAACCAAAACAAAAATTATAATTTTTTTTTCAATTCCGTTGACTGACCTGATCGGCCTTTTCCTGATCGACCACCAACTGTTCCATCAATTTGTTCGTGTCCTCGGACTTTTGCTTGAGGATGGGTTCAAGGCCGACCAGCTCGATCTTCATGTTGTCCACAAGGTCGTTGGTCTCCAGCAGTTTGATCAGTCCGTTTTTCACACGGTCACGGGCACTCTTCAAGGCTCTGAAATAGTCAAGAGAAAACGATTACGGTAAATTACCATGTATCTACGGTAAGAATTCCGCTAATTCAAGGACGAGCAATGTGAAGATAACAAATTATTAGACAGCTTTCTGCCATGTTTGGTCTAAAACAACAACAATAGCGATTGCTCGATAGGATTATCGGACGCTCCATGCAGGAGGTAAGACACCCAACGAAAAGTCTCAAACTTTGAGAGTGTTTTTCGTAATGTTTTGAGTACTTGAATTAGCGGAATTCTTACCGTATATATATATATTTATTTAATACTATAAACCAAATATTTCGGAAATTGATATGAGTTGACTAAATGTTGATATCTTTCCATTAAAACAAAATTTTGAAATTACCCGCTAATTTTCTCAAGAAGTGGACTTCAAATGAGGAGCTTTTTAGTCATACTAGTTTCGAGATTCTCCTAATAACAACATTTATGACTTATGGTAGTTTCTTAGTTATTACAGTGTCTGTGTGTGGGTGCGTCGGGAAGTGGGGAGGGCAGTTCCAAAATGGAACACTTACTTGATCTTTTCACTAAGTATACTAAGGTAAAGGTCAATTCGTTCTAATTAACTGGTTGATGGGTGGAGGGGGGAGGTAATATTGTGTCTTTAATAGAGCGGTCATTGGGTCGGAGTGGAGGTGTCATTCCCAAAATGGAAGCTCTTACTTAGTCTTCTCGCTAAGCATACAGTAAGATCTCCGCTAATTCAAGGACCAGTGATGTGAAAATAACGAATTATTACATTGCTATTTGCCACATTTGGTCTATAAAAACAACAACAGCGATCGTTCAATAGGATTATCTGATCGCTCACTCCAGGAGGTAAGACTCTCAACGAAAAAAGTTGAATTTTAAGTGTACTTTTGTTAATGTTTTTCTGGCCCTTGAATTTTTTAGAGTATTTGAATTAGCGGAGATCTTACCGTACTTAGATGGGGATTAAATAACTGGTTGAGAAGAAAGGGGGGAGTTGGAGTGAGGGGTGAATCCCAAAATGAACTACTTACTTGGTCTTCTCGCTAAGCATACTTAGATGGGGATTAAATAACTTTTTGACCGGGGAGGGGGGGGGGGGGGGTAATATTGGGGAAGAGGGTCGTTATTATTGTGTCATTGGGTGGGGTGTCAATCCAAAATGGAGCACTTACTTGGTCTTCTCGCTAAGCATACTAAGGTAAAGAGGTAATATTACGTCTTTAATAGAGGGGTCATAGGGTGGGGTTGGAGGGGGTGGGGCGTAATCCCAAAATGGAGCACTTACTTGGTCTTCTCGCTAAGCATACTAAGGTAAAGAGGTAATATTATGTCTTTAATAGAGGGGTCATAGGGTGGGGTTGGAGGGGGTGGGGCGTAATCCCAAAATGGAACACTTACTTGGTCTTCTCGCTAAGCATACTAAGATACAGGTTAATCAGTTCTAGATAACTGGTAGGCGTGGTGTAATATCGTCTTTTCAACTCGGAGTAAAACTTCTCCGCCATCGTACTGACGCTGGTGTGAATCTCTACACACATTTCAGAAATCTTCAGCTGTAATCAAGCAAAGGAAAAAAATTAAAGGCAGTTCAAGAATAAAAAGTGCAATAAACGCAAATCACATTTATTTTTTCAAGTCAAGAAGATTTTCCCTGTGCCCTTGCAACACTTCCAGATAGAGCAATTCAGAGATTTGAATCCCGTCATTGATTCATTAAGGTGAAGAATTACTTTTGGATAACAACTTCTTGGTTTATTGGGTGACAATGTAGTTCTTGCATCGTTATCGTCAATGAAACAAGTACATCTCGTCCCAGATTGCTTCAATGTTTAACTGGTGATTAGGACACACAAATGATTTTTATTTGCCAGGATTAAAGAGGGAGGAAATCATGCACATGTGCCCAAATGGAAAATTAGGAGCTGACAGGCCCTATAGCTTTAAATTATCTCTATTAGAGCTCAGGGGGGCTGTTTCTAAACATATTTGCGACCGACCTACGTCCAATCCAAGGCTTAACCGTCATGGCAACATATACCTTCAACATTATGTTACGACCAGGCGCAAAGTTACCTCGGCGTTGAGAAACGGTCCCCTGATTCACATTCAACCCTTAGTTGAAATAACAATATTAATTTCTCCGCCAGAACCCCATTGTCAGACCATGTAAAAGTTTGATAGAGTCTCACAAATCCAATCTGGCCGCTTTGTTACAAATGTATGTCTTTACATCACAAAGCTGTTGCATTGAAACATTTTGTACGAGGAAGGGCCAATATCTTATTGATGGAGACAACAGTTTTCAAAAATTCTTGAACTTTAAACCATTATTTTGATGCCTAGTTATCTGTGAGGGTAAAACGAAAAACAAAATAAAAAAAAGATACTAGAGAGGGAGGAAATCCTTTGCATGTGTCCGGACAGAAAATTAGGAACTGACAGGCCCTATACATCATCTTTATTAGAGCTCTGATTCAAAATCAACCCTTAGCTGAACTAACAATATTAACTTCTCTGCCAGAATCACATTCTCAGACCATGCAAAAGTTTGGGTAAAACGAACAACAACAAAAAAGATACAAACCTTGAGTTCATCTTGTCCTAGATCCACCGATTCAAAGAATGATTTAGAAACCCCTAACAGAGCCTCACGGGGCCATTCTGTGAACCAATCAATGGTACAACAATTGACGATTGACGGAAACATACGACAACGGGAACGGAAAGCACTTCCTACAGGACTCATACACAGTACAATGTGAAGGTTGTTCCTAAAATAGGGGAAAAAAATATACGAAATTAAAATTAACGTTTTGGAATTTTTTTTTTTTTTGGTTGGAATATTTTCTGTTTTTTGTGAAAGCACTTCCTACGGGACTCATACACAGTACAATGTGAAGGTTGTTTCTAAAATAGGAAAATAAAATATATGAAATTAAAATAAATGTTTTGGAATTTTCTTTTTTTGGGGGGGGGGGGGGGGGGGGGGCTTGGATTTTTAATGTTTTTTTTTGTGAAAGCACTTTCTATTGGACTCATACACAGTACAATGTGAAGGTTGTTCCTACATATCCAAAATAGGAAAATAAAAATATACGAAATTAAATGTTTTGGCATTTTTTATGGCTTGATTTTTTTCTGTTTTACTCAAGTTTGTATAGCAGTAAGAAAACTCCACAAATATGCATGTGGAGGTCAATAGTTGACTGACCATGTACGTTTATGGAGTTTTCTTACTACTGCTTTACTATGTTAACTTGTTCAGTGGATATAATTAAGAAATAATGGATTGATTCTCATCCCTGTGTATATGCTGTGATAAGTGTGTCCATTGTTTTTTAACAAGGGCCGGAGGCCAGAGTTCAAAAAGTGTGGACACTTCCTTTTCAGACCTTCAGAACTTCTTAGAAACTTTCATAACAGACAAAAAAGCGAACATTCATATCATAGGATTTCTCTCGTAACTTTCATGATATCATCGTTTTCTCTGTGACTCAAATCATAAGGGTTCTCACAATGAACTATATGCGTAGAATGGAGGTCTCATGCATCGAATGTCGCCATTACTAGGAGATGGTTCAATATTGATCCAGATCTGTTATGCACGCGTGCTTCAACTATCAATGGTGGCACATTTTACAAAGTCATAACCAAACCAGCCAATGAGACGTGTCCATGCCACGCATATAGGCCATTGGGTTCTCTCACCCACCTGACTCTGTTGATGCAGAAATCAAAGATGGCGTCCCTGTTGCCTTCTGGGATACCTGCCTCCTTGGCCCCAGGACGACAAGCGATGACCAGACGTTCGTATTCGTCTGGTTCGAACAAGTTGGGGACTTCACCGGAGTTCAGGATGTTGTTGATGTCCTCTAAGAACTCCTCAACAACAATCTACGAAAAATAATTGATTAATTTGTTAAGTTTACTTAGAGCAGTGGATTAAAGATTTATTAATAGAGGTTAAACAACGTACATAGTCGATTAAAACAATCACTGACGCCTTTTAAACACATTTTTCTGTAGAATAATTGAGCATATTCAAGGTTTACATGTAGCACCTTGAGTATGCTCAATTATTTGATATTTTATTGTTTCACTAAGAGAAAGCACTATTGCATTGCGACAACCCTAAGTTTTCAGATCAGCTAAAAAGTTTTTAGAGGCCAATACAATCGACACGACAAAAAACGACACCGTCACAAAAAAATGTTAATTCTCCACTAATTGAGTTAATCAATTCCTCATATCTTTATATCAGTGAAAAGAAATACTGTATGCATCGTTTCTCAATTGTTTGATATTTTTCGCCTCATTAATTAAGAACACACTGTAGGTATAAACCCTTAGCTAAATCCTCAGGAATGAAGTTTTACAGGCCAATAGAATTAAGAAATAATGGATTGATTCTCTGCGTATACGTTGTGATAACTGCAAGAAAAAAGGAAGTGTCCATTGTTTATGGACGAGGGCCGGAGGCCACTAATTGACAAAAGGATCGAGTAAATCAATTTATCTTACCTGTGTATCGGTGAAAAGGAATACTGTATGCTGGTTCTGCGCTCCGGCCAGATCGTACAATTTCTTCAAATCTTCGTGGAAGGAGGAGTAGTCGTAACCACGGCACAACTCAATCTGGAAACACTTGTAGCCACACATGTGCGAAGCAAGTCTAAAAAAAAAAAACATTCTCTGAATTACTTTCTTCATTGGAATTTAGCAGTTGGATTTCTAATAAATACAACTGGATGATTTGATTCAATTTGATTGTTTAATTAACTTCTAGTTATAAACAAAGTAAAATCACTCTTATTATGACATTTAGTAGAATTTTTATAAGAAAATGTAAACAATACTGCGGGATGAGTTCCTATAAACAGACATGATTCTGGAAGCCCGAAAGAAAACCTGACTTTTGTTTGCGACCCGCCCACCTCTGTTTGGACTATACTAAGATTTGTTATCAAGTTAGAAAAAAAAAGAAACAAAATGGCCTCAAATATGAATATAATTTATGTGTAACTTTTTCATAATTTATTTTGACATGAAAGAAGAGTTTCTTTAAAAAAAAAGACCAATTTAAAGATCTTGGATTTCTGACAGAAAAAACCCTGTAGTAAAAAAAAAAAATATTTTGGGTCGTAAAAAACCGAAAAAAACCCTGAAAAGAATCATGCATGCTTTAAACTACATGTAAATATGCATACCTTGTAAGAGACTGTTTACCACAGCCCCCTACACCAACCAGAAGGGCGTTTCCTCTTTCCTGGCGAATCATACGGGCGATTCTTGACGCGTGCTCGATGGCGTCCATGAAAAACACCAGTTTCATTTCTTTCTGAGACGTCATGTTGTAATCATCAAGATACTGTAAAAATTGGGGAAATAAATTATTTTAATAAACATACATTTTACGATGCTAATGCAGCGTTAACAGGTTTGACGGAGAAGGGAAACCTCATACCTTGAGGAAACCATGCCCTCCGCGTGTACCTGGTAACCCTTTTACTTAGGGTGGTCGAGTGAGAACCGATCCAGAAATTGTGTAAATTTTTTCTTGGACTGGAAATCTTCATAAGAGACTATCTCTATATCCAACGAGCTACAGTGGCCCCCAGTGATATTAAGAAGTCAAAAATAGTTTTATCTCTCGATTACATTGTTTTTGTTTTTTACAACCGATTGAATATACAGTAGCTGGCTATAAGACAGGAATACATCTAGAGATACATTGGCGTAAAGTGGTAAAAGAGTCTTACATCTTGCAGAATGTTTTTCAGTTTATTCAAGTCGGTCAACTCTTCATAAATTCGGTCAATTTTCTCTGCTCCAATCTTCATGAAGTCACCAAATATGATTGGGTGGGTAATGAAGGATTCAGGTTCAACATTCTGTAAATAAACAAGATTGATTGATTGATTGGTTGATTGATTGGTTGATTGATCGGCTGGAAGGTTGTTAGGATGTGTAATGAAGGATTTGGGTTCAATATTATTTAAAACAAGATTGATTGATTGATTGAAATGTTGGTTGATTGATTGATTGATTGATTGATTGATTGGCTGGAAGTTGTTAAGATGTCTAATAAATGATTCTGGTTTAACATTATGTTTAAGAAGACTGAATAAGTAAATGACTGATTGCTTGGTTGATTTATTAATGTTTAAAGCGAGGCTCAATTTTAGATTATTTCCAGATTATTTCACCACAATGCATGAAGCATGCATCTGACCTTCATCCAATATCCAGAAACCATTCAACAAAGGGCAATTAAGTGAAAAATCCACAAAGAACTTTTTTCCAATCTCCATTTAGACTGTGTGGGAATCAAACTCGCAAACTATTGATGGAAGGCTAATGTTGGCATGAAAGAACACCTCATGCCTTTTTTTTACAGCAGCAGTAATGTAAGGGGCATAACTCTTGAAAAAAACGAGAGTGAAAATTTTGTTCATTAACTTTTCCTCACCTCTCCAAAATGTTTGCTGGCCATTTCAGACATGATTTGATGGAAGAAGAACTTGTCCTCACTGTTGATGAGACGGTCGTGAAAAACTCGCTGAGTTTCGTGACAAAAGAGACGGAAGATTTGTTTGTTGTCTCTGATGACCCCGGGGTCAGCCTGAAGAACTCCTGCAAGGGAGATAAATTGGTTGGTTAGTCGATTAGTATTAAACATCAAACCCAAAAGTTGACAAATTTGGCCTTCATAACTTTGAAACTATCTTGGTATTGACTAAGCTGAGTTTCATTCACTTTTTTGTAACTAGTTTGCTACAAAAAGTATTTTTCATTTTTGTCAGATTTTTTACGCAGCTATCTAAAAATTTGGGTCAATAAGGTTTTGACGACAAGGACACTTTGTGCTTTAGTGTCACAGCCAAAAAAGTCTATTCATTGGCTCTTGGCAACCTGATTTCCATTTCTGTTGGAGAGTAATTCATACCCCACAAGCACTGCACGTCTTCTAATGGCTGAATCCTTATGAGGAATAAAGTGGCTGAATCTTTAGAAGAAATACGTTTTTTTTTAAGGTTCTGCAGATTGGGCTAAATTCTCCTTCTTCTGTAAGGGTGAAATTCCAGCCACACCAGGCTGAAAATATCTAACTTGTTATATACTTTACCCACTGCGTACCCTAGGTCCGTTCTCACTGTGCGATTTGTTGAACTGACTTGTAGGATGCAATTTGTCAACCAATCGAATGCATCCATTTTTATCGCATCCTACAAGTCGGTTCAACAAATCTCACAGTGAGAACGAGCTTTTACATGACAAAATTTTCACCAAACTTTGTGTGCACACTGAGGAAACCGCTTAGCTATCTACCACAGATGCCTGCGACTCACCTTGCACACATTTGGAGAGATCCCTAAGATTGAAGACGTAGTGAGATTTGGCGGGTGTCGGGAGTAAATCAGTACTCATTCTGCCGTAAATCTCCACGGCAGCTGCGACAATGGGTTCCGCTGTTTGACGTACAGACGTAGGAAAGTCCATCAGGAATCCGGACAATATCGCCTGAAATTAAACAACGATCTTTGTCATTTACCGAGAAATTTGAAATTCTATTCAATTAATTTTAAAGGGGCATGAGCTGCCGAAATTCCCACTTTTTTCATACTTTCTGATCGTCACGACAGTAAGAGGCTTTGAAGGCCATCGAAAAACTAAATGATTGGCGTTGGAATGAGAAAAATCCATACTGTAGGTGCCCTGTACGAACCGAAAACGTGTTCGAAAAGTAGCAAAATTTAAATAACCGGGACGACCATTCATTCATTCTAAGCCAAAGTTAGTTTAAAACAATACTTTATCGTACATTTTCGAGACTAGAAGCACTAAAAAGCTTCTGAATTATACGTTTTGAGAAAAATAGCCGATAATTTCAACATTCTGTGTTTACGTCAAAATATCAACATTTTGGCAGCTCATGCCCCTTTAAAGGATAGCAGGGGTTCAATGTTCTACAGCGGAATAAAAAAATGTTAAAAAGTCCATCAGAAATCCGGATAATATCGCCTGAAATTAAACAACGATCTTTGTCATTGACCGCAAAGTTTTATTTTAATTTTAATTAATTTTAATTCACTACCGAGAAGTTTAAAAATTCATTTATTTAATTTTAAAGAACAGTGGGGGTTCAATGTTCTACATACAGAGTCTTGAAGAGCTACTCTTTTGAATCGAAATTAAAAATGCTACCAGAAGTTGGGTTTAACTGTGCACTGTTAACATGCACTGTCTTTAAACAGGATATATTTCCACTTAATTTCAAGACACACTACTTTAACATTTCAAACATCTTATTTATTAAGAGTTCAATCTGTCTATACAGGATAATGTCATTTAAATGTTCCTAGGCTATATTTGAAATTATTTTTGGCCCATATAGTAAAGGTAAGATTAAGGTGGGGAGATTAAAGTAAGAAAATCCTGATTGATTGATTGATTGATTGATTGATTGATTAAGGTGTTACTTCGCACAAGATTATTCCATTATATGGCAATATTACTAGATTAAGTGGTGACGGAAACCGGGGTCTTAGCCCGCAGGAAATCTGTGGCTTTCAGAAGGTATCATGCAACCATTACACATAGAGTGATCAAGAAAAAACAAACTAATCTTTTTTGTCTTTTGACAGAGTGGGGTTCAAACCCATAGCCAATCGAGGAAAGGCCGAAAAGCATGAAAGACTACCACTCTACTAACCCACCCGCCAAGCAGCCTCCCTTCCCCTCCCACCCCACCAACAAAATTGTAAACACACTAATCTTTTTTCTTGTGACCGAGTGGGATTCAAACCCATGGCCCATCGGGTGAAAGGCCGAAAAGCATGAAAGCATGAAAGACTATCACTCTACTAACCATTGCACCAAGCAGCCTCCCTTTCCCTCCCACCCACCAACAAATTGTAAACACACTAATCTTTTTTGTCTTTTGACTGAGTGGGATTCAAACCCAAAGACCATCGGGGAAAGGCCATATCAGCATGAATGACTATCACTCTACTAACCAGCCCAACAAGCAGCCTTCTCTTCTACCTCCTTCCATATTCCCCCCCCCCCCCCCCCCCACCCCGAAAAAAAACAACAAAAAAACGGTGACTCACCATAAACATAGTTTTCAGACTGTGTTCAGCAGGTGGGGGTAGACACAGCATCCCAAAGTGACGGAAGAATCTGGGAGTGACAGGATTTCGGCCACCACCAGGAGGCGCACAAGCGGCACATAAAGTCACATCCTGCAATAAATAAAAATAACAAAGCATTGACAAGATGTAAAATTGATTGATTGATTGATTGGTGTTTTACGCCGCGCTCAAGATTATTTCACTTATATGGCGGCGTTGCCAGTTTAAGTGTGGGAGGAAACCGGGCTCTATGCCCGGAGGAAACCCACGACCTTCCGTTGGTAACTGGCAACAAGATGTAAAAGGATTTTAAATTACAGAATCAATTTTTTAGAGATCAATATTTGAATCAATTTTTAATGATATTATTGATTGAATATTTCATAATATTCCCATTTTTTAATGGTATTGGGTGGGCAGGAATTTGAGAGAAAAAAATGGTTTCACTGATTAGGGGGTCAGGGGGCTAAGAGCTAGGGCTGGGCCTCTGGTGTTGAGTAGCTTTAGTTACAACATTCGGTTCTTCTGATTAAAGTGGCTTAAAGTTGATATTTTGACATTAAAACGGAATGTTGAAATTATTGGCTATTTTTCTCAAGACGTATAATTCAGAAGTTTTTTAGTGCTTCTAGTCTCGAAAATGTATGATACAGTATTGTTTTGAACCAACGTTGTCTTAAAATGAATCAATGGTCGTCTCGGTTATTTAATTTTTTTTTCCTTTCGAACACGTTTTCGGGTCACATACTGTATGTATTTTCCTCATTTCAACGCCAATCATTTAGTTTTTCGATGGCCTTCAAAGCCTCTTACTGTTGTGACGATCAGAATTTATGAAAAAAGTGTGAATTTTTGCAGCTCATGCCACTTTAAAGGGGCATGAGCTGCCAAAATGTTGCTATTTTGACGTTGATACAGAATGTTTAAATTATCGGCTATTTTTCCTAAGACTTTTTAGTGCGCCTAGTCTCGGGAATGTACGTTAAAGTATTGTTTTGAGCTAACTTTTGCTTAGAATGAATGAATGGTCGTCCCGGTTATTTAAATTTTGTTTACTTTTCGAACACATTTTCGGTTCGTACAGGCCACATACTGTATGGATTTTCCTCATTCCAACGCCAATCATTGAGTTTTTCGATGGCCTGTAAAGCCTCTTACTGTCGTGACGATCAGAAATTATGAAAAAAAGTGTGAATTTCGGCAGCTCATGCCACTTTAAGATAGGAATTTTTTTACCAACAGCTACTCAACCCTAGGACCTTGTACTGTAATGCCCCCTTGGGGCAATAAAAGAATTTTTCTTTTTTTTTTTTGCAAATGATTAGCTTACTTAATTCAAACTCTTACTTGTCAAACTTAATGGAAGGGCTTTTAAACTCCCATTGTTTTTGTTTAGAGTACAAACACAAACCTGTATTTCTTTCCAGAAAAGTTTTTCCCGATCGTAAAGTCCGCCAAAGTCCTGCAGCTGTCTAAGGAGCTCGATGGGTGGCTGTGAGCCGTACGTGTCGAGTTTAGGCATGTTCAAATCGTCAATAAAAATGATCACTCGTTTTCCAATCGGAGCTCCTGTTAATTTTAAAATGAGCGAAGGATATCATAAGTAATAACAAATATTTAAAAAATAATAATAATAATATACAATGTATTATATATTTTGGATTTGCATAGTAATGATATTTTAAGTAAGTACCAATAACAAATATTAAAATTTAAAAAATGTTATACAATGTATACAGGGTTTTCCCTGGCTTCCAAAATGTTGGGGTTCATTGGACCCCCATCACATAAAAAGTAGGGTCCCATATACATTAGATGGGGTCCAATTAGTGCTTAAATACTCATTACTGTATAATATTTGGCTATTTATTTGCATCCCATGGGAACCTTCTAATTGCAATTTTGGGGTCCAAGTGAGAAAATGAGCGTCAGAGATGCAGGTTTTAAGCATCCGGTAAATCCCTGGTACATGTATAATAATACAATGTTTTGGTTCTGCATATATTGCTATCAATTTAGACTTTTGTTTTCACGTGCCTGAATGCCAAATGATATTATAAACGCCAAAAAAAAAAGATGAAAATTTATAAAATGTATTATATTGTTTGATTTTGCATATTTTTCTATGAATTTGGCTAACATACTGGAATGCCCAAATATATATTATAAATTCATAAAAAAAAAATAAAAGGATAAAAATGGGGTCTAAAAAAATAGATTTATTTTAAAACCAAACACATAGTCATCAAAAAACTGAATAACTATTAAAAGCTTTAAAAAAGTGATTTTTTTCTTATCGAAACTATATCTAGGTTTTATTTCTAATAAGATCTAATAGTAGCATATACAAATAGCATCTATAAGAATTTCAATATCTGTTATCATAGAATATGAAATTTCTATCAAAGCGTAGATTTTTTCAATAGATTCTGATTGCCTACATGTAATTGATTGACAGTACAATCAGTTCCTTTAAAAATTTGGTCAGCAATTTCTAGCTACTTGAGAAAAGTTGACAGACAGGACACACCCATAAACTTGAAATTTAGCATATTAAGTCATTTAGCCAATGAAATTTAGATCACTAGTTTCTGATTGGCTGCATAGAAGATTGACAGATAGGACAAACCAACTACTTCAAATATAGCATGTAAGTCATTAGGCCAATAACATTTACATGTAGGTCATTTTTTTTTTTAATTTGGTCAGTAGTTTCTGATTGGCTGCACAGAAGATTGACAGATAGGACAAACCAACTACTTCAAATATAGCATTTAAGTCGTTAGGCCAATAACATTTACATGTAGGTCTTTTTTTTATTTATTAATTTGGTCAGTAGTTTCTGATTGGCTGCACAGAAGATTGACAGAAAGGACACACCCACTACTTGCTCATGTGACAGAATTCAGCCAATGAGAGAGTGTAAAGATAAGCAAATACTATAAAGCTATCTACAATAGTATCACAAGAAAAAGCACTGGTAATTGCTGTTCTAACTTTTTCTGCTGAAGTACCTACCCAATGTAATCTGATTTTTTAATATTGTACCATCTAAAATTGAATAAATGTTGGGGAAATGTTTATGAGAGTAATGTGAATTTCAAAGTTCTTGAGATTAATAAGAATATATTCTTACTATAGTTGGAACTCAACGCTCACTTGGCCTACTTTTAAAGTAATCTTGAAGGACTAACTACCATATAAGTGAAATTATCTTTAGTTGTAGGCAAAAGATCAATCAATCAATTTAAGAACTTTTTCTTTCTCCATTATTTTGAAGTTTTTGAATGTTTTAAAATGATATTTGCAAAAAAATAAATTTTAAAAATTAAATTGAACGCTGTGAAAAATTCCACAACTTACCCAAGGCTGTTTTCCTACGTTTCTCGAGTTTTGACTCAATCATTTCTTGAGTTCTCTGACTGCTGGTTTGAGCGGAGAAGTTAATGAATACAGGAACGTAATCCGCTCGTTCGGATATAGAATTAAGCAAGCCACGAGCAACTACAGACTTTGAAATAAGTAAAATAAAACGAACAAAATTACAATTTTAACAGAAAACAAAAGTATGGTTTTAACAGAAACAAAATTATACATCAGACAGTTTTAGTTTTTATAGAAAAAATTGACATTTTTTTTTTTTCAGTTGAAACATGAAAAGCAAAAAAAAAAAATACAACAGAATCTTTTTTTGTTTTACATAAAAAGGATGTTGTAAAAAAATGTCAGCACAGGTTCAACACAAAACTCCTCAAAATCTATGGGTAAGTTGAAATTTAAATTTAAACTAAATATGACCCGAAAATATATATAAAGTAATTGACTGCTTCACTCAGAATTAACACATTTCAAATATATGGCAAATTACCGCCGAGCCTGATGACGTCACATAGATTTACGCAAAGATTTCTGGGTAAAATGTACCTCAGTTCGTCATTTTGTTTCTGGATACTTAGCAAGATGTCACTCTTTTTGAAAACATTAATGACATAACCTGTGTTTATCCACACATTTTTATCTGGTAACTTTACGCCTTTTACGTCTTCTTCTCGATAAAGTATTATTTCTTCGGCTATATTTTAAAATTATGTTAATATCCCTCAATCCCCCTTAATGCTTTGCGTGTAAATTCCAAGTGACGTCATCAAGCAATCAGTCAATTGAATGTAAAAAAATGTAAAATAAATATACTTACTTTTCCCACACCAGTCCCACCAGTGTACAGCACGGAATGTCTGACAGCGAGAAGTTTTTCCAACAGGTATCCGAATCTGACGGTGTCCGTTGTCGGTACGAGCATTTCAAAGAACGGCACTTCAGGGTTGTACTTGAACTGTGGGACTATTTTCTCCCAGGAATCCATGCGTCGTGTTTCATAGTCGACATAATAACCCCAAAGGTCACCACCAGAGGGCAGCTGGAAAAGTATATACAGCAATCGTAAGCTTTCTAAAACATTTTCTGTGCAATATATCATCAACCATAGCAACATCAAGAGCTTCGTTTTAGACAAACATTTTTTTCAGTTGCATGTTAGATCTGTTGATTTAATAATAACAATGTCAAATAAAAAAGTAAGTACATGTGCATGCACTTGTTTTGATTGATTGGTGTTTGCAATGAACTATATGCGTGGAATGGTTAAGTAACATTGGTTAAATTGGATCTGACATGCTAAAATCGCCGTCATTTCTTTGGAATGTTGTCTCTCATAATGCAAATAACGTTTTTCTACAAATTTATGACATCACAAATGAACTGTTAAAATTGACGTCAAAAGAGTAATTTGTCAACGTGTTATGACGTTAACATAGTAGCCGTTGTGTCTGGGCTAGCCACGTCGTTCTCGTTCTCTTTCGCTTCCTCTGTAATGTCAGATCAGTAGTGCTATCTCATAATAATGGCGGCTCTTGCTACAACTCAAACATATAAGTCTATTCCACGCCCATACATTCACTTAATGGTGACGCCGCATCATTAAAACCAAAATGAGCCACCTAGGCCCCCAATACCTATGCTTAAAACAACTCACCTTCGCATCACCATTATCTTCAAACTGTCCTCGGACAAACGTATCGAAGGCGTCCCAGTTACTGTCAATGATATTCCCACCTACGGACCAGAGGTAGCAGAACACGAACGTCATGCAGATGAGCGGGTTCAGTTTTTGGGGGTCCATGTTCAAATCGAGTCCTCCGCGACCAAATACCAGAGATTCAAATAGTTTACACAGCATTGTGACTTTACTGATGTCAACCTGAAGAGGAAAGAAAGACGAATTAATCAAGTTGAGGTTTAGGTGACTATAATGATATCATACAACAAGCCCCGATGTTTAAATCAAGTCCTCTGCGACCGATTGATTGATTGATTGTTTGGTGTTTTACGCCGCGCTCAAGAGTATTTCACTTATATGGCGGCGTTGCCAGTTTTATTGTGGGAGGAAACCGGGCTCTGTGCCCGGAGGAAACCCACGACCTTCCGTTGGTAACTGGCAACCATCCCACATAGGTCGTTCGAGTGAAAACCCAGTCAGAAAATTTTCAATTTTTTTGGACTGAGTGGGATTCGAACCCGCGACCCATTGGTGGAAAGCTGTTCGGATTGAGCGTCCAACGCTCTACCTACTGAGCTACGGAGGCCCCCCCCCTCTGCGACCGAAGACCAGAGATTCGAACAGTTTACACAGATGTCAACCTTAGGGGGAAAAAACATATTTAAAGAGTTAAGTTTTAAGTGACTTTTATGATATCGTAAGCATTCTCGTTATTTTTTGGGATTACACTTTCTTGAAAATGGCAGAAATTCTTCTACCAACTTTGGATGAAACCCGAAACGGGAATCGAACCCGGGTCCCAGAGTATGGCACCTATCGCCAGCACTAAATGACGGCTGTCTTATCCATTCAGCCAACTGGCCTCCTCTATAGAAAGGAGAAGAATTTCTGCCATTTTCAGAAAGTGTAATCCCAAAAAATAACGAGAATACTGTTATACTCATTTTCTAGAAGACACTAACTAATTAAACAGATATTGTAAGTCCCTATAAAAGATACACAATTTGTCCTCATATACCTGGTTAATGGCTTGAGTACACTTCTTCTGAATAAATTTCAGACCCTCTTCAACGTAACGACCGAATAATTCCTGAATGTAGTGGATCATCTCAGGAGAGAGTTTCTTGTCCCAGGACGACAGCCACGTCTTCACGTACGGCATCCATTTTAACTCATCCGGGTCGATGTAGACCATACCACATCTAAAAGGGACAAGAGAGATCTGTTGAATGGTTTGAATTAATTTATTGATTAATTGATTGATTTATTAATTGGTTGATCAAATGATTGATTTCTTGATCGGTTAATTGGTTTATTTATTTATTTATTGATTGATTGATTGATTAATCAATTGATTGATTGGTTGGTTGATCAATTGATTAGTTGACATGGTCATTTTGTGTTAAATCTCAGTTTATCGATATTCTTGCCATAGCTGAAGATGCTTAAGCATTGTAAATGTATGACATGGTGTTCCCGGAGATTCTACTGACTAAGGTCAAGCTCATGTCTGTCGTCAACCTAATGCAATATCATGGGGTATTACAAGTTATTACGACAACTTATGATGGGGTATAAAGGTCTAAATGATATATCTCTTTTTAACACAATTAGAAACTTGTCTCCGTGGTTATTTTAGACAAGAACAATTTTCCTATGCGCGTGTGTTTTAGTGTTCATAAACATATAAATATTGACAAAAGTTTTGAGAGAAAATACAGTTAGCTAACAAATGAAATCAGGATTGAGTTTCAATAAGGTGAAGAGTTACTTATGGATAACAACTTCTTGGTTTATTGGGTGACGACGTTTCGATGTAGTTCTTACATCGTTATCAAAGTCAATGACTTAGTTTAGTTGTATTAGTCGTAGTAAGCTCATGTAAATTGGTTTTCTTAGCAAATTTGAACAGGCTACGGCGGCAAGTGGGCCTTTAAAGGAGCAGTCGAAATAGACGAATCACATTTCATTGACTTTGATAACGATGTAAGAACTACATCGAAACGTCGTCACCCAATAAACCAAGAAGTTGTTATCCATAAGTAATTCTTCACCTTATTGTAACCTTCCAACTTCTAAATGCCATTTAAAGATAGGATTGAGTTTAATCGTAATTCTAATCAATGGTCAGATCATAGTGTTGAGTCAAAGTTTCACAGCTATGATTTGAATCCAGCAATCGCTGGTGCCGTTTTACTCACCGACTAACGGTAGCTGGAGAGGCCACGGCCAAATCCTGAACCTCAAACAACATGTGGATAAACGGAGTAAATTTGATTCGCTCAGAGTTTGCCAGACATAACATCTTGTTGTCGTCCAGTACCGTGTTCATGTTTTCGATCCACAAGGCGTCCACGGGGCCGTCACATATTATCCACTGGTGATCTTCGGTAGTGTCCTAAAATTTAGAATAAAATTTTTTAACCAGTGTCTAGATAGATTTCAATGTTTTGACCTCAGTTTTAGATTTTGTTTTAGAGCAGGGTTAAACTTAACTGTCAGTACACACCTGATAGTGATAGATTAAGAATGTGATTTTGCAAATTACCAATGAGATTTTGTGATATCCAGTGACAGAGGATGCTATTAAGTCTAAAGAACGTTTTGGTGACATTGCAATTTCATTTGACAAATTTTGAAGCACATCGACATGTAAATGTAATGTTTTAACAAAAAAAAAACGCTCAGCCAAATGCGCAATGACAGTACCGATGACAGAAATTTTTTAGAATTTGTGATATTTATATAGTGGCATTGGCAGGTTTAGTAAAAAACGAAACCAAACCATTGTCTGGAGGAAATCTCTGACCTGGAGAGTACCAGGCAAGTGAGATTCGAGCCTGTGACGCATCGATGAAGTTATGCCATGCCCTTGTGTCCAACTGAGAGACTATCACTCTGCCATGTGACCTACCGAGGCCCGAGGCTTCACTTATACATCGTGAAATATAAACCTTTGATTGTATTGCAGATGGGACATCACACGCTATCTACTTTGTACTGTGACATTTTAAGGACTTAAACACAATTTTACAAAACTTAAATGACTTACGGAGACACAATGACGAGCCGTCAATCCCATAAGGCCATCCTTCCATTCCAAGGTCAGTTTGTTGACCTCTCCATACAGCTCTCCCATCGTGATAGATTTCGGGTTCATCGTATACGTGTGTACTGGTTGGTAGAACGGTTCATCAAACTCCCCACAGGCATCGAGATTGACGAGGGTCTGTTCCAAAATCTGAAATGTCACATAAATGAACAGGACTTTAATTTAATTGTGTGATTGATCATCAATGCTTTCCATTGCTGTTAGATTGTCGAGAAGACATACTCATTAAGGATTTATGTATAACTTTGGGCAATATCGCCTATTTTGCATTAAATTTGTTTAAGAAAAGGAATGTTACGAGCGAGGTTGGATACAAAGCGAAAAATCCACTCAAGAATTTTCCAATTTTTATCTGGTCTGAGATGAAGACCTGTGTCTGACTGAGGGACTATCCCTCTAACTGACAGAGCAGGCCATAGGATTTCAAGGTAGCGATGGGATCTGAAGAATTGGAAGAATAATTCTCATATTCCTCCAAGATATACCTACCTGTACAAACACTTGCCTTTTGACCCTAGGAGAAAGAACAATCTGCATTTTACACAATAAAATCAAAAAATCTTGCCCTAACATCCTGTATAGTAATCTAGGCTAATGCCCTGTACTGGCTATCCGTTTGTACATACCGCGCATGCGCGAACCTTCCCTTCCGGTCTACCTCTTTCAACGCTTGCAGGCGTAATAGTGAGGGGAGGATGGGCTGGGTTTAACTGTTTGTACAGGTAGGTATATCTTGGAGGAATATGAGAATTATTCTTCCAATTCTTCAGATTCCCATAGATAGTACCTACAAACTGTACAAACACTTGCCTCGCATGCCACAGTCCGGAGGAGGGACTAATACGCCGTACAGAGCATTAACCAAGTTTTTTTGATTCCCGCGTAAAGAATGGTAACCTCGGTATTACTCACCTCGAACTCTCCTGGATCCGTCCTCAGGTGTCCAGTGGGCCAGGATGAATTAGATCTTTCCCTGAACGCTGTGTGGGCCGCTACCAACGGACCGAGTGAATACAACCCACCGCGTACTAAAGTCATGTCGCGGAGACAATAGTCCGCGAAAGTCCTCGGTGACTTCCAAGACAGATAGATTGATAGGTTGTTTGGTGTTTTACGCTGCGATCAAGATTATTTCACTTATATTGCGGCGTCGCCAGTTTAATTGTGGGAGGAAAACAGGCTGTGTGCCTGGAGGAAAATCACGACCCTCCGCTGGAAACTGGCAACCATCCCACAAAGGTCGTTCGAGTGAAAACCCGGTCTGAGTGGGATTCGAACCCGTGACCCATTGGCGGAAGGCTGTTTGGATTGAGCGTCTAACGCTATACATACTGAGTCACGGACCCCAGCCTTCCAAGAAATAAGCCCTCATAATCCGAGGACATCCTGTAGGGACATCATCGTTTATCAAGGGGCTTGGTAAACGAAGATTGCACAGGAAATATATTCTCTATTAGAGAAATGTGTTTTATTTTACTGATTTATTTATTTCTTGGAAATAAACTTCACTCGGAAAGGAATAAGCAACATTCCTGTGTCGGCTACGAAGACCGGTGGTCTTCGAAGACCGACGGAAGACATATGGTCTTCGCAAAGGTCCGCGCTCAAATCTGCAGACTTTCTGCGTCTTGACAAGCAAAGTCAGCACCCAGGCTCAAGTGGCCGTACATACTAGGAATAACGACTGTTCGTGTATTTCTTACTACGGTAATATACACAAGTACTGTCGGCTTGCGTTCACATCCCGTCGACCCGTAATGGCGAAAGGGTGTAACAGTCGACTATCCAACAGGCCTATCAGCGGAGTCGTTGCTGATTAGCCAATCACAGCTCCTTTCTTTCCCCGGCATGGGAAATCATGAAGATGGCGGAAAGAGGACAATTCCAGCAATTGACGGGAGAAAAACATCTCTAGTATGGTTTATGTTCGAACCTAAGATCTGTAGTCAGAACAGGTACGGTACTTTTTCCTTTTGCTCATTTTGGAAAAAAAGGAATTTACTTGAAAACCAGTTGGCAAGAAGTCCGTCTAAGATTAGAAGATAATGACATTCTAATGAACTAGGAGCTCGGTCTTGTACTTAGATTGATGATTGGTCTTCGCGCCGCACTGAAGTTATTTAACCTATAAGGTGGCGTAGCCAGATTGTGGGGGAAGGACCTGGGCCCGGAGGAAACCCACGACCTTCGGCATGGCAACTCCTCCGCATACGGCAACCGCCATAATGTAAAAGTTGTCATTTTGCAACGGTAACTGTGAGAGGAAACTGTCAGGGTAATAATTTAAAGTGGCCTGTACGAACCGAAAACGTGTTCGAAAGTAAGCAAAATTTAAATAACCGGGACGACCATTCATTCATTCTAAGCCGAAGTTGGTTCAAACAATACTTTATCGTACATTTTCGAGCCCAGAAGCATTAAAAAGATTCTGAATTATACGCCTTGAGAGAAATAGCATAATTTCAACATTCTGTTGTGACGTCAAAATATCAACATTTTGGCAGCTCATACCCCTTTAATAGTAAGCTGTCATGACGCAATGCCACAAGAAAATAACAAACAGCGCACCATTTTAAACTACGAACGGGCTGTTATTAATTTACAACCGCACAGTAGTGATATCATTTATTGGTCAGCCTTGAAATCTGCGAGCAGGCCGGGTGAGCAGTCCAACCTGACGATTGATTGATCGAAGAATTACGCTGCACGCAAAAGCTATTCCGTTTATACGGTGGCGTAGCCAGGTTTAGTGGGGGAGGAAGACCGGGCTTACCGTCCGGAGTAAACCCCGAACTCCGGCAAGTACCTTGGGATTCTTCCACATACCCATCTTGACGAAGGCTGTGCCAACGCACGTGTGCCCGACGAGTGCAACCTCGCCCTGCACTAGTGTCAAGTCTCATATGTAGTATACTGTGAAGGTCGTAGGGGACCCCCCAAGACCAAACCTCCTAAAGCCTGATCCCATAAATTATGGATGAGGGATCACAATACTGCCAAGAGCCTGAATCCAAGAAGATTAGTCCTCGCCAAGGTTGCTCGTTGACGAGGGAAAATTTTTGCATGAAAACAGGCTCAGGGGTTCCTAGATATTACCAGTCGTCATGATCGGCTAATAGTCTTCTGTTTACGTACCTCCCCCCCCCCCTCATGTCCTATGACACAACTTGCAGGTCGTCCTGCGGGTCTAAGGGGGGGGAAATCTGATTAATGTATTAATCGCTGATTTTTTGCCGCAATCCATGTTATTTCACTAACCGGGCAACTTGTCAGGTTTAGTGGGGGAGGGAATCCCCGATCCTCAGGGGAAAGGGTTGCATGGTTAATGCTTTACGCTACATTTCGGCTTATTCCACTTATACTGCAGTTTTGCAAGGATAAGTTGGGGAGGAAAACCGGGCTCATCGTCTGGAGGAAGCCCCCAACCTTCAGTGAGAAACTGGTAACACCTTTCCATACGGCGACTGAGTGACGAGTCCTCTCAGAAATGTATTTGTTCTGAGTAAAATTCGAACCCGCGCCGCATGATTTGTGTAAGTAGGCCCCGGGCTGACATTTAAAAAAAAAATCAAAGGCAACCAGGCGGGGTCCAGGGCCTAGCTTATCGGATGGGGAGACTCCCACGCTTGGGCGATTTCCCGCTGTCGACCGGTCACCCCAGTGGCCCGCTCTAAATTGAGCAGCAGCTGGTAGATATAGTCCAGGAGTTCAGAGAAAGTCAAATATTGATCGTCCGTCTCCTGTTGGTTTGACAGTTGGGATGATAACCGCCGGCGGTTCGACTCGCACCTGGGCGTACATCCATGGCCGAAACATGGTAGGTTTAGGCCTCTTGGAACACCTCTTGGCGTTTTGACAAACCCAGAACCTGGGTTAGGGCTGTTAGCCTTTCCCCCCACTCTAGTTGTCAGGCCGATCGACTCATGAACCCGTGGGTAGTGTCGTAATCGAAGGCGCCGTAACTTGAGGCTCCCCTGTGGACTGACAAATCCAGAGCTTGGGATGACGCCAGTATTACAATCAGCCCACTTTAGTTGTCAGGTGGCCGACTCGTGTACCTGGACGTACAGTCAGGGTCGAGGCCGCCGTATGCTAAGCCCCCAGGTGGATCGACAATACCAGAGCTGGGGTGACGCCCGTAGGCCCACAAAGCCACTCCGGTTGTCAGGCGGATCGACTCGTGTGCATGGGCGTACAGTCGTGGTCGAGGCCGTTGTATGTTGAGGCTTCCCGTCGGCTCGACAGATCCAGAGTTGGGGTGAGGCCCGTACGGTAACCAACCCACTCCGGATGTCAGGCGGGTCGAGTCGTGGGCCTGGGCGTACAACCCTAGTCGAGGCTGTCGAATGTTTAAGCATCCTGGTGGCTCAACAGATCCAGACTTGGGGTAACGCCCGCAGGACTCGCCCACTCTAGTTGCTAGGCGGATCGACTTGTGTACATGGGCGTACATTCGTGGTCGAGGCCGCTGTATGTTTAAGCCTCCTGGCGGTTCGACAGATCGAGAAGTTGGGATGACGCCGAAGGCTCAAACCACTTCCGATGTCCGGCAGCTCGACTCGTGTACCTGGGCGTACAGACGTGGTCGAACCGCCTTGTTCAGTAGTTGAGAAACCCTGAACATCCGTATTTTCTGCCGAATCCGTCGGAGACTCCTCTCCAGTGGGCTCCGGTTCGGGATACTGGACGTTCGGCTGGAGGTAGTTCCCTGACCAAGTTTTAGTCTGGTAGTCGCCCTCTAAGAACTGGTCCGCCCATCTCCTGGTCTCAGGGAGCGCCTCCTGGCGGTTCGACTGATCCAGGGACAAGGTTGCCGGTCGTTGCCTGATCAACCCGCCCTGGACGTCAGGCAACTCGACTCGTGTGCTTGGGTGCACAGTCGTGGTCGCAGAAGCCTGTTTAGATCGTGAAGATCTGGGCCCCTCGATTGCCGCGCCTGAGTTGTTTATTTACTCGAGCTTGGCAATTGAGAATTTAACGCCCTCTAACGTTTGTTCCATGGCACACAAACGTTCTGCGTCTGACCTCTGCGTGGGTTCCGGCTGGCGGGTGTTCCGACACGCAGACTTCGTATGGGAAGGTGTAACTGACGTTCGGTCGCTGGCTTGAGACAAACTGTCGAAGATAAGCAAAATGAACAGAACATATGTTGAGAGCTAATCCCAACAAAGCATCAACGACAGCCAACTCAGAAGAGATAATCAACAAGAGAACACAGAAAAAAAAATTTTTTTTTTTTTTTTTTTACTAACTCGTTATTAATTACTCATTCCTGTTATATTATATATCGTTTTTTTCTTTTTATTACAATAAATAATAGTTATTGATTTAGGACTTGCCTGGACCGTTTAACCTCGTCCGCTGAGTCTGGGGAGATCGCGTGATCGCCCCCCCCCTCTTCGAGGACCTCCTCGGTTTCGAAGAATTGCCCTCCTTACTGGACCAGGAAGAACTTCGGGACCTGCTACTCTTCCTCTGAGGCTTCGCTGCTGATGATATTCTTGGCAGGTATTCGTGGGGTAAGTGCCTCCACAGGCACTAGACACCATTTTCCATCACAAATTTTTAATCTAAAAATAACGAAAAAGATTTAAAATTTAGTAATGGAACGTAATTTATTTAAACAGGGACGCACCCCGCTTTAAAAAATCGCCTATGAAAATATGTAATAGTGTTTGTATGGGAGGGTGGTGAGCCACAACAACCCGACCGCGTGGTGACGAATTTTGGACCCACGACAGCATATATATGGGTTGAGATGGGTTGAGTCCGAAAACTCTCCAAAAACAAAAAAATACAGGACATTTTTTGGTCAGAAACCCTCTAGTAATCTAGGGGAGGGTATCTAACCGCTAGGGACAGTAAAATTTCCTACCAAAAACGATTCAGAGAGAAGGATTAGTAAGAAAAGTATACTTAGTATAATTTGCAGTGTTGATCTCTTCTCTGCAGAGTTGAAAGAGGTAGACCGGAAGGGAAGGTTCGCGCATGCGCGGTATGTACAAACGGATAGCCAGTACAGGGCATTAGCCTAGATTACTATACAGGATGTTAGGGCAAGATTTTTTGATTTTATTGTGTAAAATGCAGATTGTTCTTTCTCCTAGGGTCAAAAGGCAAGTGTTTGTACAGTTTGTAGGTACTATCTATGGGAATCTGTTGTTTTAAAACTACGGAAACGAAATGAACCATGAATGACAGTATTTAGAATGATTTAGAACCAAACTAGCATTGGTACAGCATTTCAATATATGGAACTGAACAATGTTTGCGACGGATGCTGAAATTATAAGGCCTGCTGAGCCACTGAAACCCCTACATCCACAGAAATCTGGTCTTGCTAACTACATGCCCAATGATGACAGAGGGAACAAAATTTTAAATTACGATACATGTACCTTCGTAGAAAGCTGGTCTCATGAACAAAACGCACAGGAGACTCAAATTATTGTCTAGAAAAGTAAAATTTATAGCTGGTGACTGCCATAGCAGAATCTGTATAAAGAAGATTGATTTACATGGGAATTAACTATAACTCTGCTAAGCCCCAAAAAGCATCAATTTTATATCACTTACCCTGAGAACTGTTGTTTTTCCGCCTCCTGTAGGTCCGACCAACATGACGCCGTGACGGACCAGCATGGTTTCGTATAATTGGATAACTTTCTTGGTTTGGTTCTCCACCGACTGTAATCCCTTGTTTTCGGCCACAGTGATGATCTCCGCTTGAAGGCGGCCGTAATCATGTTCAGGAATTTCCACGCCAGGAAACAAATCCTGAAGAATGGCCTGAAAAGGGAGATAACTTGATTTAAAGGTAAATGCAGAAAAATATAAACAAATTTTGAATTATAAAATATTTCAAAGTTTTCATTATAGTTACAATTTTTACCACGAACTAGTTTTGCTTAGTTTAGAGCAGTTGCCAGATTCTCGCCAAAGGTCAGGGGTTTCCTCCTCTACTAAACCTGGTTATATAAGTGAAATGATCTTGAGTGTGGCGTAAAACATCAATCAATCAATTAATTTGTTCAGTAATGGTCGCCATGATTTTATAAATTGTTAATTTGTTGTTTTTTTTACCACACACTAAATGGCGTGCGTCATCTGCATTCTGATTGGGCACAAAATTGAACCTCAACGAAATGTCGGGTTGATTGATGTTTTACGCCAAACCCAAAAACATTTCACTTATATGGCAGTGAGGTCTGGTTTGGTTTGTGAGAAAACTATGTTCTTGGGTTCCCTCTGCCTTTGCCAGGTATCTGGGAACACTACCAGTCTATCACATAGGGCGGGCGGGGGTCAGCACTGTCCAGACTTGGCCACAAAGACCACCCCTTTAGCGTTCTGAGAGAAGCAACAAAAAAAAGCAGAGCAGAAACCAGGAAAGGACTGATAAGAAAAGAAAAATAATCTTACTTGGAAAAGAACTGCATCTTGGGACAGAAACTTTGGCAGGTTACTGTCGCGGAGAGCTCGGATTAAAACCACATCCTCGTTCTTGTCCGGATTCTGTCTCTTTAACGATCCCGCCATAACGAGCACGGATTTCACCGCTCTCATTCCGAAATCGTAATGATCTTGTTGCGAGAGTTGTTCGCTGCACAGTTTGTACATCTGAGTCATCTTCTGTGCCAAGTTCTTGGAGGATTCGAAACCCTCAGAGTATAAAATAACCTCAGCAATCAAACCTGGAATAATATTAATAATTATAATTAATTATATTAGTTTCGGGAAACAAGGATGAAAAATTCAAACCAGATAAGAAATAATAATTATTACGATCTCTTTTCCTCAGCAATCAGACCTAGAATATTAAATTAAATTATAATAATTGTAAAAATTCACGTTATTTTGGGGAAAAACGATAAAAATTCCCATCAAATTCAAAAATCTCTTTTCCTAGAAATTAAGGCTCTCCTTCTTTTCCAATTATCTTAACAAAACGCAAATGTGGGAAGTGACGTCGCTAAATTACGTAATTTGCAAGTAATTAATCATGAAGATGGGAAGATGGGACAACAACCTTGAAGCTGCATTGGAGATCAAGCCATCAATCAACCACCTGTCAAGGTATGGAATATTGACTAAATTACGTCATTTGCAACTAATTGGCAAATCATCTATTAATCACTTGTAGGAAGATGGGACAACAACTTTGAAGCAGCACGAGACATCAATCAATCAATCAATCAATCAATCAATCAATCAATCAACGACCTGTCAAGGTATGGAATATTGACTTTGAAACTTACGATAATCGGGCACCATCATAGCGAATGGTCTGAAGAGAGCTTTCAGGTTATCGGGGAGTTCTGTTCTACCAGCGTACCCAGGGTTCATTGTGATGAAGGCGGCACATGTTGATACCAGTTTGATTTCTCGACCCTCAAACATAAACCTTGACACCTGAAGAGATAAAATGTTTATATCCTCAAATTGTTTAAACATGCATTTAAAATGGTAGAATGCAAGGCCACATTGGCAATGTTGAAGGCCACATGTCAAAGAGGCAAAAATCCGAGAAGATTTGATTTCAAGGCTCCTTAATATAAAGCTTGACAGTCAAAGTTTTCTAAATGTTTACATCCTCAAAGAATTAAACAATAAGATGCTAGAATGCAATACTAATTGATTTAGGAAGGCCGCATATTTCAAAGTGGTGCAAGATCAGGAAGATTCGATTTCGAGGCCCTCCAAAATAAACCTTGACATCTGCGAAAGTAGAAATGTTTCTATCCTCAAAAATGTAACAATAAGAATGTTTGAATACAAGAGTAATTGATTTATTCAGGTGGCATGTACCAAAACGAAACAAATTGTAAATATAAAAATTTTCGTTAAAATGAATTAAATTCCAAAAAAGTTGATTAAGTCACAATACAAATAAAAGAGCACATTGTTTTTAGAAATATAGATATTAGGCTACAAGAAAATGAAGATGACATGTAAATGGTTACCTTGGAAGCCTTAGCATTCCTGATAGTGATAAGCTGCTGTGCGATGACCGACAACACCTCAATGTCAATACGATTAAACTCGTCAAAACAACACCAAGCACCTGATTGAGCCAAGCCAGAGAAAAACCGTCCCATCATCTGAAAACGAGAATTTACATTTTTTGTTATCTTTACGCACATATATTTGATGTTGAGAAAAGGGTTTGTGCTGGCAAGGTTGGCTAACAGGCTTAAATAACTCAATTAACAAGTGTGTCGTCAACACGTCGCTCTAGTGAAATCTCTTTATTCTCAGTAAATCACTGTAGTCAGTTGTGTAAAGACGCAAAAAATGGCCGCTAAATCCACACGCAAAGAAGTTGTCACTAATGATGGATTTATGTTTTACGCTGGAGCAAACTGGATTCAATGCCCAGAGAAAACCCCCATACTTTGCCCAAAACCTGACAATTCTTCCACATGCTTGAAAAACACACTCAGATATGTTTAAAACATCAATCCATCAATCAAAATCAATTAAAAATCACTGAAGACCCATGTCAGTGTCTGAGAAACGTAAGATCGCTATAATTAACAGCTATCATTTTTTACCCAGTTTTAAAAAAGCCTATAATTCGCCCAACAGTGTGAAATTTGCAAAAAAATAATGAATGAAAAAGAAAATCGTCTAATGTTGCTATACCTTGTAATCCAAGCCATCCGAGCAGTTGAAGACAACACACTGTTTAGCCAAAGCTTTAGCTAAATCCTTGGTGGTTTCAGTCTTGCCAGTTCCAGCGGGGCCTGCCGGGGCCCCTCCAAGATCCAACTGTAAGGCTCCCATCAAACATAGGTAGCACTTGTCCTGTTCAAAAGGAAACAGTCATTGAAAATACCTTCTAGAAATTTTGCTTGATTTTAATATAAAAGGTGCACTTTTTAAGCGATGTCAAGTCCAAGTCTAATTAAATCTTCAATTGTTAATGATGTCAATTGAATAGAAATGCAAATGCATTTGAAGATTGCCTGACAATAAATTCTTTTGAATAAATCAAAATGGCTACTCATTACATTAGAGTATTAAACTGCAAAATGACATTTACCATATTGGTTAATAGAATGATGCCTATGCACTAAATTACTATAGCATAATATCCATTAATACTGATTTGAATAAACAAAATGGCCGCTCATTACATAAGATACAAAACTCAACATCCATATTATACTTACAGTAAGTGGAGTTATGACTAGTATCATTGAAGCTCTGAGGTATTCGTAGCCATAGATATAGAGAGTATAGCATAATATCCACTGATACTGAATTTTAGTTAACCAAAATGGCCGCTCATTACATAAGATATAAAATTCAACTTCCATATTACACTTACAGTAAGTGGAGTTATGACCAGTCTCATTGAAGCTCCAAGGTACTCGTAGCCATAGATATAGAGAATATAGTATAATATCCACTGATGATGATTTTTAGTTAACCAAAATGGCCGCTCATTACATAAGACACAAAACTCAACCTCCATATTATACTTACAGTAAGTGGAGTTATGACCAGTCTCATTGAAGCTCCAAGGTATTCGTAGCCATAGATATAGAGGGAGTTGGACATCCTCACTACACAGTTATCCAAGTCCGTATCCCAGTAATATCTCAGCTGTTTCTGCCATTCAAAACTCGCTACACTGTCAACCTGGGAAATGAGGATTCAGAAAATATATATATATATATCATGGGTTTACAATTACAGCAACCTATTTGAGTATAAATGACATATATGAATTATATATTGAAATGATTTATTAGCTTCGTGTGTATAAGAGAATCTAACAAGCGAACCGTTGCCAGCAGGGTCGGGTAGCTCAGTTGGTAGAGACATGAGTTTGATTCTCGCCCTGGCCCGGAATTTACTTGAGCAGTAATTTCCCTGTATGCAACTTGCTTTCAAAACACAGACTTCATCACGCAGGAAAATTTAAATATACATATTCTGTCTATATAAGAGAATCTAACAAGCAAACCGTTGCCAGTAAGGGCCGGGTAGCTCAGTTTGTAGAGCGGTGGGACGGTAGCCCCAAGTTCGATTCTCACCCTCGCCCAGAATTGTTTCTGGGTCAATCAGTGTCGGTTAATTTACTAATTCAACCGGTACCTATGCTGGTTCGTTGTACACCATACCCTACACTGTATACTGGCTTCCATGGTGGGTAACAGATTTTTGTTTCTGTAACAATAACAGGCTGCCGGGGCCGATCTGCCGACCGACCCATCAAGACCTCTTCATGTAAATGATACTGAGTTTCTTTCCAAAAGATTGACACCCACCTTATTTCTGACCATTTCCGTCACCATATCTCTAGCGTGGACATCAATCGTGATCAGGGCACAGAGAACACTCCGGGCAAGTTTGGGCAGCTCTCCGCGTACAATGGCGGCCAAAGCGTTCAAGTCCTACACAGAAAACAAAAGTAAACAACATCAACTTTTATTTACGATTTTATTTAGATTGATTGATGTTTTATGTTGCACTTTAGATTTTTCCTTATCAGGTTTTGCTGGGAAGGAAAATGGTCTCTTTGGCTGAGGCAGGTAGACTAAATTTGGAAAATCTCTTTAGAATAGGTAAATAAACCCATGTTTAAAGTGGCATGAGCTGCCAAAATTCACACTTTTTTCATAATTTCTGATCGTCACGACAGTAAGAGGCTTTGAAGGCCATAGAAAAACTAAACGATTGGCGTTGGAATTAGGGAAATCCATACAATATGTGGCCTGTACGAACCGAAAACGTGTTCGAAAAGTAAACAAAATTTAAATAACCGGGACGACCATTCATTCATTCTAGGCCAAAGTTAGTTCAAAACCATACTTTATAGTACATTTTCGAGACTAGAAGCACTAAAGTGCTTCTGAATTATACGTCTTGAGAAAAATAGCCAACAGTTTCAACATTCTGTTGTAACGTCAAAATATCAACATTTTGGCAGCTCATGCCCCTTTCAAGGAGTTTCTGGCTACTTCATTTTCTAGGCATCTTTTACATGTATGTCTTTAGCTCCAGAGTTCAGGATTAAAGACAGGTACAGTATATGTTCGTGTCACGCTGGTCATGCGAAAAAAAATTTATAAAAGTCTGAAACCGACTGAAGAGGATGTTGAAATTGCTGGCTTGTCAAGTCTAATTCTTCTGCCATGACGTCACAAAGTTGTTATGATCAAACTATTTGAATTTTTAATTTACACTGGATATTAAACTTACAGCATAGCTCTTTGACTCAAAGTCTTTCATTCCATCCAGACGGTCAAAGTCCGACTCCAAAATATCCTGTATGTCTCTACACCACATCAACTGAGAGACGGCCAACACGATCTGAAGTGGAAAAAAGAAATTATTTGTTAATTGAATACTGTATTTATAGAATTAGTCTGGAAAGCTGTACTGATTTATCTAAAAATTGAAGCTGTATTTAAAAAAAAAGAAAATATGATAGTAAAAAATTTAAAATATTCTGAAATGTGTCACAGAGTGTGCTCTGAAATCAAATAAAAAAATGTAATTTGTTTTGTTATTTATGTGTTCAATTCAATAAATTCAATAAATTTACATGTTTAGAACTTTTCTTAGTCCTTTTTTTAAAAGTTTAACCCTTATTGTATGTTTGTTGTTAAATGTGCTGGGCTACAATCTAAACTGTAAATATTTTGGAGAGTTTTCCCTCTTTTTCTATACATTTTTTAATATTTGTTGTTGTTGTTGTGTACTATACCTGATGGGCGTGGCCCATGATCCACTCTTCTCTTGGCTTTCTCTCGTAATCCGCAATGGATGATTTGAGAAGTTTGCGGAGATTTGTAAACATGGCCTCCTCCACTTTACCCAGCCAATCTTCTACATTCCCTCTGGCCTTCAAACCCTAAAAAAAATAAGACGAATTCAACGATTGGTTTAACAGGGTAACAGGAGTTAACATTGGTGTAACAGGGTGTTACTCTTAGTAATCAATTTTAATGTGTAGGAAGAAATGAATAAGACGAATTAAACGATTGGTTGAAATTAACATAGTTTGGGAGTATCAAGGGTTTACTCTTAGTAATCAATTTTAATTTGTACCCAGAAAGAAAGAAATAAATAAGACGAATTAAACGATTGGTTGAAATTAACATAGTTTGGGAGTAACAGGGTGTTACTCTTAGTAATCAATTTTAATGTGTAGGAAGAAATGAATAAGACGAATTAAACGATTGGTTGAAATTAACATAGTTTGGGAGTATCAAGGGTTTACTCTTAGTAATCAATTTTAATTTGTACCCAGAAAGAAAGAAATAAATAAGACGAATTAAACGATTGGTTGAAATTAACATAGTTTGGGAGTAACAAGGGTTTACTCTTAGTAATCAATTTTAATGTGTACCCAGAAAGAAAGAAATAAATAAGACGAATTAAACGATTGGTTGAAATTAACATAGTTTGGGAGTAACAAGGGTTTACTCTTAGTAATCAATTTTAATTTGTACCCAGAAAGAAAGAAATAAATAAGACGAATTAAACGATTGGTTGAAATTAACATAGTTTGGGAGTAACAAGGGGTTACTCTTAGTAATCAATTTTAATGTGTACCCAGAAAGAAAGAAATAAATAAGACGAATTAAACGATTGGTTGAAATTAACATAGTTTGGGAGTAACAAGGGGTTACTCTTAGTAATCAATTTTAATTTGTACCCAGAAAGGATGTGTCCCTATAAAGAAAATATCAGCCTGATTGCTCCTTAATACAATGCTGAGGCTGATATTTTCGATGGGAGGGGCCTGTGTCAGACTGAGGGACTATCACTCTAACCGACTGAGCCACCGAGATCCCTGGGAACAAAGGATCCCCTGTCAGAAACACATGAAGAGCTAACACAATCTTATAATGTTAGCTTCGTTTCCATGGCTATGATATCGTAAGTATTCTCGTTATTTTTTGGGATTACACTTTCTTGAAAATGGCAGAAATTCTTCTACCTATTTTAGGTGATACCCGAAACGGGAATCAAACCCGGGTCCCAGAGTATGGCACCTATCGCCAGCACTAAATGCCGTCTGCCTTATCTATTCTAGACAACTGGCCTCCTCAAAATTTGAACGACAAATAAATATAAAACAAATTTATAATTTCACATTTCCAACTTGAATACTTATTTTACCCTGGTTGACATTATTCTGCATGACCAAGTTTGTTAATAAACAAGAACAAAACATTTTTTAAAAAATAAATAATAAATAAAAGTTTGACTTACTCTACCCAAGCTGACTTTCTCATTTTCAGGAGAAATCATGGCCAGAATATCATTGGTGTATTGAACCTCCTGTTTCTCACCATCTAAAAAAAATTATTTTATTTAAAAATTAAATTTTAAAGCAAATACGATAATAATTCAATAACTCGTCTTTTTTAAGTGACAGAAGCTTCCAAAATTCATATCTTTTAAAAAATCTGATGGTACATTTAAAAACTAAAGGACTGACGTTAATCTAAAAAAAAATTCTAAAGCTGGTACGGTTACCATTATGAGACAAAGATGTTTGCTAATAGCAGACAAAATTCAAATACCTGGAATTTTATGGGTTTTTTTTTTTGTTTGCTTATAAAAACTAATTGAATGTACATCTATAAGAATGGCATAAGCAAAAAGGTTCTATTTTTCACCTGTCATAAAAATGACGAACAATTAGCTAATTCTGTTCGAAGTTAATTTTTTTCTGTATTTGTCAGCCTATGTCACTTTCAATCGTCAAAAAAAGTTATAATCCTTAACTACATGTATAAGGGCAAAATTCAAACAAACATGATCAGTTGTTTGTGGGACATTTTAGAAGTCGATGAAAACATAATGGGGAAACAAACTTCCATCCGACATTGAAACGTTGCTGTTTTCAAATAAACACGAGTTTGTTAACCATAAAATTTGTCTCATCAAAACATGCTGAGGCCAAGAGCTGCATTTGGTTCAACCAAAACACTTTGGCCAATGAAGGAAAAGGCAAGCCACAAAATGAAATGAATGCTTTCAGTACCTGGGGCATCGGGAGTTGCAGATCCTTCCGCAGATTGTGATGAAGCTTGGACACCAAATTCCAGTTTAGCAATGGCATCAAAGCACTTCCTTAGATGAGGCTGCACGGCCAAGGGGTTGCGAGTTTGAGCCAAAATCTCGAGAAGTTCGTCATTTGACAAGAAATAAAATCTGAAAAGAAACGAAATTTTATAAAGGGCTGTTCGCACCATGTGATTAGTTGCATGCAATTTGAAAAGGAGATTCCTCATTTGTAGAACGTGACTGTTATACTACAAATTACAGTCGATTCATCTCGTTCGGTATGCTGTTTCTGAAGTGGTGACTGTGCCAGCCATGGCTCTTTTGCAGGTATTTTTGCAATTATTTGTGCAATGGTATTAACAATTTGAGAAATTAAGCTATGTAAACGAAGAACTACCCACTGGGCAGTGTTTGTTGTTGAAGGGCAGATAACAAAATCGTTTTTTTGATTGGATAAAACGATTCGAAATTGCGTCCTATTCCATTCAACTCGCCTGGAGTTTGTCACATGCTACCAAATTGCATTCAATTGGGGTGTTCTCACTGTTCAAATGGGTTGCATTCTACAAGTCGCATTCTACAAATTGCATAGTGAGAACGGCCCTAGCTCATTGAATGGGGCAAAATTGAGTTTGGAAAGAAACCTATGTTGAAACATTGTTTTTTAATGTCTTAATAAAAAATATTGTGATTTGAGATTTTTACCTTGGGAAGATGACCCTCTTTGACTCTAAGTATGCCTCCAGACATTTCTGTATCTGGTCCAACAGGGCATTGTTGTTCTGGAATGTCTCCAATAAACCTGAAAAATAAAATAAAAAGTTTGTGACTAGCCTTATTGTATCCTTGAATCAGAGTGTGCATTTATAATAATTTTTTTTTCTTTTCAGAATATAACTCAAGGACTAATACAGCATACTGTATACACAGATGTAATATTCTGATTTTAGCTTTATTTTTTACCTTGTATCTTCCAATGAAATCATCCTTTTCAAATATTTTTTTTCTGCTATGGATGAATATGCATTTCAAAGAATGTGTTATTTCAATTTCGTTATTATGGAAAGCAAACTCTTTTCACAGAGGCCTACGGTTTGATGGATATTTAATTTTTGCTGAACACCTTTGTGTTCCCCTGACAATCCCAATTCTTGACAAAATTCAAAACTGGGCCACCTCATGACACTTCAGATACAATAAAATATCACTATTAAACTCCTAATTAATTTTTACCTGGTTGTGTCCCAGCACGGATGGCCTGAGGGACTTTGTTCACTTTTCTCATGATGTCCTTGTAAGATTTGTCCACTTGAAGAAACATCTTGGCCTCTGCGGGGAGCTGACGCTGAATATCGGGGGCGGAGAAAATACTCTCTAAATACAGCCATGCTCTTTGACAGTTCAACCATTCATCCTAAAAGAAAATAAATAAACATTATTATTCCATGCCATATCCAAGAACAGATTTAAAGGATTTATTATTTCAATTAAAAATTGAAATTATTTATCAATTCAACAATTGAAATTATTTATCAATTCAAGAATTGAAATTATTTATCATTTCAAGAATTGAAATTATTTATCATTTCAAAAATTGAAATTATTTATCAATTCAACAATTGAAATTATTTATCATTTCAAGAATTAAAATTATTTATCATTTCAAGAATTGAAATTATTTATCATTTCAAGAATTGAAATTATTTATCATTTCAAGAATTGAAATTATTTATCATTTCAAGAATTGAAATTATTTATCATATCAAAAATTGAAATTATTTATCAATTCAACAATTGAAATAATTTATCCTTGGACTTTATTGAAGATTGATGTTTTACTTCGCATTCAAGATTATTTCACTTATATGGCGGCGTTGCCAGGTTTAGTGGGGGAGTAAACCGGACTCATTGCCAGGAGGAAACCTCTGACCTTCGGAGAGTATCTAGCAACTCATCCACATATAGCGGTCGACTGAAAAACACTCAAATTTTGTCTTAAGTTTCATTTGGTCTGAGCTGAATTTAAATCCAGCGCCACAAAGATGGAAGGCTTGTGTTAGACTGAGGGACTATTATTACTCTGCTGTCTGAGCCCCCCAGGTGCCTCCTTGGGGGCAAAGCCGTCTCAATAAAAGCAGCGAGACGTGTTAATCTCTACAGAAGTTTGTGACATATATTTAGAAAAACATGAATGAACGAGATGAAAATCGACTCACCAAAGTTTTTCCAAAGAGGTCCAGCTGCTTGGCCCAGTCTTCTACCCTTGGTTTAATCGGCCCCACATGGCGTGAGCTGGCAATAGTGGCAACGTTAATGTTACTGTCATCTAGAAGCTGCTGAATATCATCTGTTCCGCCCAGAATAAAAACGTCCTTTGAGTCTTTGTGGGGGAGGACCATAAACTCCATGCTCTTCCAGGAATCTTCAACCTGCGGGTAGATTAATTTCATATTTAATGCCGAAATCTTCAAGCTAAAAACGGCTGGGTATTTTAAAAGTATATATCAAAAGAAAACACAGACAACTCTGTCAAGTCTATCCCAGACTGGAGGATTTAGTTGAGCTACACTTTGTGGAGCAGGACCATAACAACTTAGAGGTAGATTGATTGACTGATTGATGTTTTATGCCATACTGAAGATTATTTAACTTATATGGTGACATTTCTGAAGGTTATAAAAAGCTAGGTATTTATAAACAATATATAACAAAACAAAATATAGACTGGAGGATTTGACTGAGCTACAAGGCACACCATATTTGCAGCTAGGGGAGACAACTTGAACCTTTTCAGGGGGGGGGGGGCTGTCTCAATAAAAGGGAGATAATTTGCAGACTTGGGGGAGACTAGACCTTTATCAGAATACTATCTAAATAAAATGGAAATAGTTTGGGAACAAAGGGGAGACGAATTTACCTTTTCATGATACCCTCTGAATAAAAGGGTAGAGACTTTGTGGACAATCTTTCTTGAGAATTACACAAAAAGGAGGTAATTTGCAGACTAAGGGGAGAAAACTTAATTTTATCAGTATAATCTCTATATAGAAGGGAGGTAATTCAAAGACAAGTGGAGACAACTTTACCTTTTTCAGGATACTCTCTAAGCTAGCCTCAGAGCTGGCTTGACCAGATATTTCCTGTATATTTTCTGAGTATCTGAAGGCATGGATTTCCATCAGTTTGCCCAGAGTGATGGGATCTTCTGGGGTAAAGTCATACTCCAACACTTGTTCTATGGATTCCCAGTGACGGGATTTTAAAGTCGGGTTTCGCAGGTCAGTTATCGTAGGCAGCTGAGAAAAAAGAAATATCAATAATGCATACGTCACATTTATGAATAACACTGAGCCTAAACAAAACTAAACCAAACATTGCAAGATGTAAGACATTTTTTATTACCTGCTCGCCCTATGTGGGGAGGTTGTTTAAAGGTTGATTGATTGATTGATGTTTTACGCTGCGCTCAAGATTATTTCACTTATATGGCGGCGTTGCCAGTTTTAGTGTGGGAGGAAACCGGGCTCTGTGCCCGGAGGAAACCCACGACCTTCCGTTGGTAATTGGTTGCCAAAGGAGGAAATGCCCAACCTTCGACAATGCCCAAGTAATAAGGAACTCTCCCTCATTTGGCTTAGATTGATTGATTGATTGATTGATGATTTATGCCATACTCAAAATTATTTCAAATATTATTATTCCGTTTAGAAAATTGAACAGATACCTACCTTGTCCTTGAGACCCTCGACCTTCTCCTTCAGTTTGGGGACAACTTGATTGGGAGGAAGTCCTTTCTCTAACTGGAAGACTGACTTCCCGTACCGAGTTGTCGTGTTGCTCATCACTTCAGGGTCGAGACTTTCAAATGGAGCCTGAAGGGAAATAAATAAAGAAATTGAAAATGAAATTACAATAAAAAAATGTCATATTTAAGGGCAAGGAAATTCATTCCCTAAATTTTTGCAATTTGATTTCTTTTTCCACATTGTCAAAGATTAACAGATAGGATAGATATATGTATATTTTTTCTACATATACAAAGCAGACTAAAGACTGAATGGTTTATTTAATTTATTTGAAATGAAATTTGAAAATCAATCGAGGTCATTGAACTATACTCTATGAGACACATATGTAATGAATAAAATAAAAAAATAAGGAAATGTTTAAATTTTTTCCAAATAAGAAGGTAAAAATATTTAAAAAATTTCCAAATAAGAAGGAAATATTAAATTTTTTTCCAAATAAGAAGGAAATATTAAATTTTTTCCAAATAAGAAGGAAATATTAAATTTTTTCCAAATAAGAAGGAAATATTCAATTTTTTTCCAAATAAGAAGGAAATATTAATTTTTTTCCAAATAAGAAGGAAATATTCAATTTTTTTCCAAATAAGAAGGAAATATTAAATTTTTTCCAAATAAGAAGGAAATATTCAATTTTTTTCCAAATAAGAAGGAAATATTCAAATTTTTACGAATAAGAAAGAAATATTAAAATTTTTTTCCATAACATATAAATATACATGTTAAGCACCCCATACCCACACACACAAAGCAAAAGCATTAAATGGGTAACAATAAAACGAGTATAACGTACCTCCGTCCACTCAGCCACCAGATTGTCCCACTCATCAATCGCGTTCCATAATAACTCCTTCAGTTTTAACTCAGCGTGAGCCTCCTCTAAAGCTTCAAACTTCGTCACTTCCACCTGGCAATAATGATAAGTAAAAATTATGAGTATAAAGGATAAATAGCAAGTTTAAGTCAATGCCTCTTATTTGTTTATCAATTTGTTTAAAAACTTGCACCGTATAGACTTAAGAACGTAGCCAAAAGCAAAATGAGATTTCAGGCACGAAACCTACACAATTCAAGGCATTCTTTTTCTCTCTACAGCCTAGGTACGGAAATTAATTAGCTTTAGCGTCGTGACATCACAGTCACGACATTAAGCCAGGGCCTCTTCATGGTTGGTTGAAATTACGCCATACTCTGTGGCCCGGGTTTGATTCCGGTTTCTTAAAGTTTATATTATGCTGTTATTGGCAACAACCTGAAATACATTGAATGTGGGATAAATAATACAAAACTCAAACAAGCATACATAAAGGTCCGTTCTCACTGTGTGATTTGTCATATCGACTTGTAGGATGCGATTAAAATGGATGCATTTGATTGGTTGATAAATCATTTTGACCAATAAAAAGCATCCATTTTAATCGCATCCTACAAGTCCAAACGACAAATCGCTTAAGATCCATAAATTATGAAAATAACAGTTCAAATTTACCTTAAAGTTTTTCTGGTAGCTCTTGTAGGTAAAGGCTCTCTTTTGTAACTCATCCATCTGAGTTAGCAGCTTCTTCAGAATCTGTTTTACTTTCTCTTTATCAGCACTGGCATCCAAGATAAGTGGGTTCTAGAGGGAAATCATAAATGTGTATTAATATTTCCAAAAATATCTTACAAAAATGAGAGATCCTAAAAATCAGGGGGTTCTAGATGGAGATCATAAATGTGTATTTATTATTTTCCCAAAAATTGAACAATCCTAAACAAATTTGGGGGGTACGAGAGGACAAGATTAAAATCTGTTTTACTTTCTCTTTATCCACACTGGCATCCAAAATCAGTGGGTTCCAGAAGAAGATCATACATGTGTATTTGTTATTTTCCAAAAATCAAAAAATTCTAAAAATCAGTGGGTTCCAGGAGGAGATCAAAAATATGTATTATTATTTTCCCAAAATCGAGAAATCTTAAAAACATTATTGGGTTCTGGGAGGAGAAGATCAGAATCTGTTTTACTTTCTCTTTATCAGTGCTGGCATCCAAGATAAGTGGGTTCCAGATAAAGATCATACATGTGTATTATTATTTCCAAAAATATGTTACGAAAATGAAAGAGATCCTAAAAATCCATGGGTTCCAGGAGGAGATAATAAATGTGTATAAATTATTTTTTAAAATATAAAAAAAAATGAAGAAATCCTAAAAAAATCAGTTAATGTTCATTAATAATTCTAAATTTCCCAAAATATATAAATTTAATAAATCCTAAAAATCAGTGGGTTTTAGTTAAAATATTAATATTTTCAAAAATATTTTTAAAAAAATTAAGAAATCCTAAAAAAAAGTCCGTGGGTATATCACACATGTGTATATAGGAGTGGAATGAGCTGCCAAATATATGGAAAATTTTGTTGAAACCGAATTAGATAATTGTTAGCCAATTTTATTTTGTAAGCAAAAGTAGAAAATAACAGCTTTCCATTGATACCAATCTTGTAGATGTATGTTAATGTAATGCATAGAAAGACTTCCCAATTGGATTGATTGTTTGGGGTTTTACGCCGCGCTCAAGATTATTTCACTTACATAGCCAGTTTTATTGTGGGAGGAAACCAGGCTCTATGCCCGGAGAAAACCCACGACCCTCTGGTGGTAACTGGCAACCATCCCCCATAGGGTGAAAACCCAGTCAGAAAACTTCCCAATTTTTTGGAGACTGAGTGGGATTCAAACCGGAGACCCATTGGTGGAAGGCTGTTCGGATTGAGCGTTCAACGCTCTACCTACTGAGCCACGGAGGCCCCTTCCCCATTGGAAGCTACGGCTTTATGTCAAGCCTGGACCACACTGAGTGATTTCTTTAGAAGTGTGAAAAAATTTAACATCGCTGTTAACATTATTTCAGTCTTATTGTAGCGATCGTTAAAAAAGTTATAGTTACCTGTGCCTCTTGTTTGACCTCTTTGACCTCCTTTGCCAGCTCGGCGATATCCTTATCCAGGTGGGTGCAGAACTTGTCGATGTTCGCATCACGTTCTGTCAGCGACTTGTCAATCGCATTTCGCACATTGGTGATAGAGGGCCCGAGGGTCTGTGAAAATAACAATTTCCAAATCAATATATGGTGTTGAGCATATACATGTATGTAAGCATTCTAAATTTTAAACTCCAAAATTTAATTACAAACATGTTACCTAAATTTCCTTTAAAAGGGTACAATTATAATAGTACTTAGTTGCTTTCTGAAATTATCTCGCTTATATGGGTGTGATGTTAGATTAGGTGGGGAGGAAACCAGGCTCTTTGCCTTGGGGAAACCTCGGACTTTCCAGGAGTACTTGGCAAACTGTTTTACTAAAAAAATTTAGCTTTGGCTTGAGTAGAATTTAAACCCGCAACTTAGCGATGGAAGTCCTGTGACGGACAGAGGGACTATGGGTCTGTCGACTGAGCCACTAAGGCTCCCAAAATCCTTTCAAGAAAGACATAGTGATAGAAACTGTTACATGAAGTTTATCTTACTTGGTAGACAGCAAAGTCTTCAGGTGGAGTTGGGACAGTGTACTGGTCTATTAACTCATACATTTCCTTCACAATCATGGCCTCTCTTTCCAGTGGGTCAATCTGAAAGAAAATAAACAATCAATTGAAACAAAACTTGAAACTTGCAAAACATATTCCCTTTTGGCAAATTTACGGACAAACACGCTGCCCTGAAATACCCATACTGTCCACGGATGCATCATTTTGTGCATACACAAATAAATATAGTACAAAAGAAGTGTTATCCCGAAAAACGAAAACTTCATACTGACTCAGTATGAGTACGAGTCAGTATGAATTTTCCATTTTTCGGAATAACACTACCGTATTTCTTCTAAAGATTCAGCCACTTTTTTCCTCGTAAGGATCCAACCATTAGAAAAGAAATGTACTAAATGTGGCCAGAAAAATTTGCCGATTAGAAGGAATATAAGGGAATACCACCTACTGTGCAGTCTGTAAAAATAGTTATCCTTATAAACAACTCCACGTCTCTGTTTTAGTCTGACTCAATGGAAAATTTAGGCCATTAGAATGGCTGAATCTTTAGAAGAAATACGGTACTTGTTTACTACGTTAAACTAATCAGCAGAACTACTGGATTTTCAAATAAATATGGCGCCCCCAAAAAAGTGTACTGGCGACATACATCCATTTGGTACATTAACGTGCAAATATGATATTGGAAAAAAAAAAATTCAGCTGCTTCTGTCAGCCACAACTAAAGAGTTACCTACCCTGAGTTGAATCTCATCCAAGAAAGTAAGATTCTGAACGAACTCAATTGTTGTTGTTGCAGTGAATTCCAGTTTGAACTGGGCGTCCTGTAATTCGGCAATCAGCCTGTCGACTTCCTTCCTCGCTAACACCGGTAGCAAGTCATTGATGACCTAACAAACAAAAAAATTAACGGCAAATGTAAAATTGAAAATGACAAAACTAAATAAAAATTGCGCCCCAAAAAAAAACAAACAAGTAAATGTGATGGGTAGAAAATGGTAAACAGAAAATTGATAGATATGAGTAAAAGTGGATGTTTTTCACGATGTTGTTCAAGTTGTATGGTATTGATGTCATTTCTCTGTTGCAGCCGCGGTGACATGCATCTATTACATTGCATCATAGACAAAATGAACCCAATTTCAACGTCAGATAGATCTAAATCAAATAATTCCATATCAGTCAGATTTTTCTCTAGGACCCTTCCCACTCTCTATTCCCGATTTAAATGCAAAAATAATGATATTATTATGGAATTAATTGCAACAAACGACATAAAGAAACACAGACTTACATCGAGGCATCTGATTGGTGAAGGAATCAGAAGATTTTTCATTTTAGATGAATCAACAAGGAGCATTCCGATTGGTCGCTTCTCAATAATGCTGCGCGCCATGTTGTGCTGGGTGTTGTAACGTTCAAGCGCCTCACCAAAGAACGCAACATCTGAAAAAGTCGAGGGTTTGGAAAAATAAATAAATGTAAACCCATCTAAAATAAAACAGGGATTTCTCAAGAGTCCTACGTTTTGGGTCTGCTCCAACGGTACAAAATATGATAATAATAAGTTTTGTTGATTGATTGGTTATGCAGAATAAACAAATATGAGTTGGTGATTGGTTAATTCAAATGAGCAGTTTATTTGATTGGACAATTCAGTAGGGAAAGAAACCCAGTACCCAGAGGAAACCCTGTGAAAGGTACCTGGCAACCATCCTACCTGGGGCAATTAGGTGAAAGCCCCACCTAAGGGTAGCGTTGGGGTGAAACTCCATCAATATCAATCAAGATCCTTCAAGATGTCGTATAGTATAATTTGTGCTGTAATTTCTGATGATGAGAGTAGTTGCTCTCGAAAGCTCATATCAAACATCACCATGTACAAAGTAGTACAAGTTGTCCTATGTGTTTTGGTTTTAGTAAAACCGCTCCATAGGTTGATTGTTTGGTGTTTTACGCCGCGCTCAAGATTGTTTCACTTACATGGCGTCGTTGCCAGTTTTATGTGGAAGAAAACCGGGCTCTATGCCCGGAGGAAACCCAGGACCTTCCGTTGGTAGCTGGCAACCATCTTGTATAGGTCGTTCGGATTGAGCGTCCAACGCTCTACCTACTGAGCAACAGAGGCCCCCCACTCCATAAAAGAATCTAGTATAAGTTATATGAGGGTTCATTTCAACATTTCGCTGCAAATAAATATCCATGCTTTATTTTTTTTGTACCAGTGTGAAAAGAAAAACAAATTTAGTTTACCGTGTTCCTGTGATTTGACAGCCTCAAGATCCAGTCCTTCATTAACCTTGAAGAATTCCCTAAAGGGTTCAAACGTGTCGGCGTACTGGTTAGAGGCATTGAAGGCTGCGGAGACGGCCTCCTGTTTGAAAGAAAAACATAAATGTTTGCTATAGTGATATGGTCAATCATGTGGTTTGTTTACACAGATTTCAATGTATTTTCGCCAAAATAATATAGACCAGGGTTGATAATTTATCAGAGGCCAGTACCCAATATACAGGGATCTTGTCGATCAAGGGCTTTGATTACACAGGTTTCAATATATATAACTTCCTCAAAAAGTTCTGCAAAAGCAATCTAAACCAGTGGCCAGTTTCACAAATCAGTCGCATCGCAAACGAAGCCTAGTTGCCAATGGATACCATACTGAATAGATACAACGTCAAGGCAACTGTGATTGATCGCCCTTTGCGACCGCTTCTTGAACCGGTCACCAGGGTTGATAATTTAAGGGGGACCAGTGCCCAATATACAAGGGCCTCCTCAAACAAGGGGTTTATTTTCACAGGTTTCCATATATCTTTCTCAAAAAGAAATCTTGACCAGCGCTCAGATGTTCAAAAGAAAATTAGCTGAACGGCAGGTTAGATAATGTGAGGTAACAAAGTAATTCATAGGGATGTGATGTCATCTAACCCGCCCCAGGCATGGAGTGTCAGGGAGGCCATAATGTCATATGTGGCAATGACAGTATCATAAAAAATTAACGTCACTAAAAATCATGAAATTCTCGAGGAAATAAGAATGGATTAAGCCTTACCCGGAGGCTGTGTATAATGGTCTGTAGATGACGGTCATCTTCAAACATCGTAGTTAAACTGGGACCCTCACCACACGTCTTCTCCTCAAACTTGTTGTTTATTATCGGCCTGAAAAACAAAATTCATTAAACTGATTGATCGCTTTTTTACAGGACATTCAAAACTATCTCACTTATATGGTGGCGCTGTTAGGTTTAGTTGATTAGGAAACCTGGACATTTGCCAGAGGAAAGCCCTAACGGTCGACAAATACTCGCTAACTCTCTCTTCCACATAGTGTGATCGGGTGAAAACCCCACTATTTTGAGACCTGTATTCCACAAACTTTTTTCTAACCATAAGTTTAAGTATTTTTCAGCCAGTAGCCAGAAATTTGAATTAAAGTTTATAAATTCTAAAAGACAACGTAAACTTCTCAAGGCAGCCACAAAAATTTAGTTGTTCATAGCCAATAGAGCTGTCTCCATCATACCTACACCTCCGCAGAGTGCCTGGCAACTCTTCCACATAGGGTCATCAGGTGAAAACCCCACACATAAGAAAAGGAATGACCCAACAAAAGCTTGAGGAAACACCAAACCGAAAGAACATCTAATATTTTCTAACACAAAATGCACGCCCACTCCCGGCCCCTCCCACAAACACACACACTTCCTTTACTGAAACACGGAAGAGAATTACTGACCTTGTGAAAGCGTCAAAGTATGTGTCAGGTACTAGATTCATCACACTCAGTACACAGTCCTGAAATTTCTTGATGACTTCAGACAGACCTTCCTGGAAATCATCCAGGTCTGGCTGGAAGAGAAGTTGGTTTGGCTCCAGGATAAACTCCGTGATGAACAAGGGAGGTAACTGTTTGGCACCTTCCTCATCTTCTTCCCCATCTCCGTCCTAACGAAGAAAACAAATGAAACATTTAAGAAAGCAAAATAAAATGTAAATCCAAAATACAAGATTCTATGTGGATTGATTGATTGATTGTTTGGTGTTTTACGCCGTGCTCAAGATTATTTCACTTATATGGTGGCGTTGCCAGTTTTATTGTGGGAGGAAACCGGGCTCTATGCCCGGAGGAAACCCACAACTTTCCGGTGGTAACTGGCAACCATCCCACATAGGTCGTTCGAGTGAAAACCCAGTCAGAAAATTTTCCAATTTTTGGACTGAGTGGGATTCGAACCTATGTGGATTGAAGGAGATCAAAGTTACAAAAAAAAAAAAAAAAATAGCAGCTGTCTTCTAAGGTTTTTTGATTGATTGGTTCGGGCTTAATGTCCAATCAACAGTGACGGTCATAAGGGGCCGGTTGTTTAAAGGTGTATTAGGCTTAATACCAGTATAACTTTGGGAGGTCACAATGACCATTTCTTTGTTACGGGACGTCATTTAGACTTGTATTAAGCCTGATACACTTTTGAACAACTCAGCCAAGGTGACAAAAGTACAAACCGCCCAAAATATCAAAACCAACCCCATCTAAATTTTGACATTAGGCTCTACATACCATAGAGTCTCAGGTGGGCTCATGTATTTGCCAAATTACCATACTTAATTTTCCTCCTTGCTAGGTCAACAATCATGACTTTAGTAAAGCCACAATGCCACCAGCTCGAGTATGTGTTTTCTAGGCACTCAAACACCATATCTCAATCTTAACAGTAGGATCCACAGACCATAGAATGTCAAGAAGGCAAATAGATTTGTAAAACTTAAATTTCCCCTCTTTCTAGATCAGCAACCATGACTAAAGCAAAGCAAAAATGCTGCAGCTCAAGGGTGTGCGTCTTCTAGGAACTGAACTGAACTGAAATCCCCAACATTGAAATCTTTTTAATGTGTGCTAGAAACGCATTGCGGTTGAATCCTGATCTTGTACTATATGCTAACAAAGGTTCCCCCCCCCCCCTCCGTAAAAATACATTCCAACGGTCGTTTCTATGGCAACATAGTTCACCTTTTCTGATTGGTTGTCCTTTTTCTCAGCCTCTTCCCCTTGGATCTGTGCCAAAGTGGGCGTGTTCTGAAGCTGTTCAGTGAGGTAGTTCAACAAAGTGGAGACAGAGTTAACTGCCAGCACATGCATGGTGTTTACAATCAAATAGTCAGCTAAGCGAATGAAACTGAAAGTGAAAGTGAATGGAGTGATACAACAACAACATAAGCTAAAACTTGACGTGAAAGTGACAAATGAAATAACTTTTTTGAGGTGAAATGATGAGAGATTGTGAGCTTTTAAATTATGAACAAATTGAAAATTCATGTAGCCTAAACCTAAATTATGTATTTTATTTAAAGTGTTCTGTTTCAAAAAGAATTGTTTACTCAATGACGAAGTTTAGTTACTAGTCTAGCTAAAGAGTTTACATTGATCCAAAAGTATGGTTTAACCAATAAAATCTTTATTGAAAAAATGTCTGTGGTGATTTTCAGTTAAATGGTGTGCAGAAAAAAAGTTTGTTAACAATCGGTAATTACCACGTGAGTCGTTTGCAATGTGATCGTTTATTGGCTTGTTCTGTGTACGTCATTTTGTCAGGGGCTTCCCCATAGATATCCAAATCATAGTTACTCTGCATCAGATAGCTTGAAGCTGTACCGGGGGCGCCCCCACCTTCACCTGGATAAGGGAGATAAAACAAATCTTTCAATTGCATTTAGAAGTTGAACGGTTGCAATAAGGTCAAGAGTTACTTATGCCTTTCTTGCCTTTCTTGCAAAAATGGAATAAAAATTAAAAAAAAATAATTACTTATGGCTGTCACTTGATAAACCAAGAAGCTGTTATCCATAAGTAATTCTTCACCTCAGTGGAGATAATTTAGTTATTTATAAACAAAGGGAGGTAATTCAGTCATAAGGGCATTTAGAAGTTGAAAGGTTACAATAAGGTGAAGAATTACTTATGGATAACAACTTCTTTCGACTTGAATAACGATGTAAGAACTACATTGAAACGTTGTCACCCAATAAACCAAGAAGTTGTTATCCATAAGTAATTCTTCACCTTACAGTCATAAGGGGCCTGTTTATGCTAAATGCAAGACGTAACTGTCATGGCAATGAAAACCTTCAACATTACATTAGGACCAGGCTCAAAGTTACCTCAGGAGTAAATGTTTTGAGAAATAGACCCCTGAAATATTGGTTTATTATGTACCATTAATTGATTGAATTATTGATTGTTAATTATTGGCCTATTGTTAATTAGCTTAACGACAGGTTAAATGACGTAGAGTAACAATGGAATTTCTTCGTTACCCCATGTCATTTAACCTGCTGTTAAAGTGGCATGAGCTGCCAAAATTCACACTTTTTTTCCTAATTTCTAATCGTCACGATCAGCTTTAAAGGCCATCAAAAAACTAAATGATTGACATTGGAATGAGGAAAATCCATACAGTATGTGACCTGAACGAACCGAAAACGTGTTCGAAAGGTAAACAAAATTTAAATAACCGGGACGACCATCCATTCATTCTAAGCCAAAGTTGGTTTAAAACAATACTTTACATTTTCGAGACTAGATGATTTAGAAATATTGCTCTGATTAAAAAGCTTCTGAATTATACGTCTTGAGAAAAATAGCCAATAATTTAAACATTCTGTTTCAACGTCAAAATATCAACATTTTGGCAGCTCATGCTACTTTAGGCTAATTTTGTTTTGAACAACCGGCCCCAGGGCTTAACGTTGCACTCAACAGTTACGGTCATTTGGGGACAAAAGATTAACCCTCCTATCTATATTTTGACTTAAGGTTCCACAGATCGTCAAAAACGCTAATGTATTCAGAACAGTAAATAGTTTGAATTTCACTTTACCGTATAAGCCTGGACTGTCCTCTCCGTCGTAGAAATAATCATCCGGCGTGAATCCAGCCTCCAAGAGCGCTGTTCTACACGCGCTGCGTACAACTTCCTTAACTAGGTCACGGAATTCCATCAGATGGCTGGCAACCTAATAATGAGTTATGATATTTTGAGTGATAAATGAGCGATTGATCAACGCTATATTAGCTAAAAAAAAACAACAACAACAGCGGCTTAAAACAAAAGGTTACTTGTGCATTCCAAAAAAAAGGTATTAATTTCTTCACTGATTGAGCAGTCTTTAACTTGAACACAATGCTGTTTAAAGACTAGCTGCAATTTCGTACAGCAACAAGTGGCACAGCTAAACATTTGATTGATTGATTGACTATTTCACTTATATGGCGCCGTTGCCACAACATTCGGCGAGTACCTGGTACTCTTCACATACAGTGATCAAGTTAAAAAAAAACCCAGAACCAAACGTTTGAAAAAGTCATAGAAAGCCACCATTGCCAATTTGTGATGTTACAAATATTTTCTTTACAGAGTTGTTTTCAAACTTTTGGCCTAGACATGATTGTGGAATTGACAGAGAATATTCATTACAATAAAGTGATCAACCCTACCTCATTAAGTTGTGTGAACTGCACATCCCTGAACTCTGTGAGGGAATATGTATGTCCCTTATCTACCTTACACAGACCCATATCACTGATCCTGTGACACATCTCACGCACGTTTAGTAAAGCAGGCCGCAGAGACTGAAACAAAAATAGAATATCAAAGTTTTGAAATATTTTTTTTACATATGTTTGTATTTTTTATTTTTATTTTTTTTTAGTTTCATCCATTATTTATTGTAATATTTGGTTGTAAATCTGTTTTTAAATTAACAATATTTTGAAAAATCATGATATCCAGCTAAGGCGAGTCACACAAAACTGTGTTAAGTTTTGCAATACCATAATTATATTTCTTTACCGTGTAGCATATTACAGTGTGAATCCTAATACACCTTTAAGCCTCAGCCCCTGAATATCGTACTGATAGATTTGAGGCAATAAGCTTGTCAGAAATTGAAAAGTAAGAACAAATTGTAAGTTTTATTTTTGAAATAGCTTGTTAAGGTCTAACAAAAAAAAGAACAAACATATAGTATAGAAACAAAAAGCGCTACAAAGAGTTCTAATGTTACAATCAGAGCAATATTTCTCTATAGTATGGGTATGTAAAATCAATATAGATTTCAATATAATCATGAAATAAAGGACTATTTTGGGACGAAAAAACCAATGAACTATATGCGTGGAATGGAGGGCACGTGGTATTTGATTTCCATCGTATGCCGCCATTACTAGGAGATGGTGCAACTTCGATCCAGATCTGTTATGCACGCGCGCTTCAACTATTAATAGAGACACATTTTACATAGTCAGATCCAGACCAGCCAATAAGTCGTGTCCACGCATATAGTTCATTGGAAAAAACCTAATGATAAAAAAATTAAGACATCACCAGGTAGTAAGTTGTTTTGAACAACGTGGTGATTTCTTAATTTTTTAGCATTAGTATGGAACCCACGTTTAAAGAGAGTTTCAAACATTTCTTACAACAAACCTATGGAAAAAAACTGTTTACTTACTGGATTAACAATAAATAGGTTTTCATTGAGTCCTTTTTTACAACTCTGTATCTTTGTGGTTCTGACATTTTTCCTCCAAACACTGAAAGCTTTCCATTTTCTGAACAGTGCAAAGGTGGGAATCTGAAAACATTAAAAAAAAATGTAAAAGTTATCCCCCTTGATTTAGAGTTACTCCCCTTGTGTGACAAGTAAGGTGTTTTATTCTGATTACTAAATAGATTGTTTGATTGTTTGGTGTTTTGCGCCGCGCTCAAGATTACTAAATAGAAGTGCAGGGTGAGTTTGCACAACGCGCTGGTATTTTATAAACTATACATTGAGCCACCAAATAATGATAAAAATATATATTTGGTACAATTGGAGAAGTAAAGCTTTTTTGTTTTTTGTCGGCCATAAGGCTTGTTCCAGATTCAGGGTGGTGTGAGACTTGTTCTGAGGTAGAGAACTCTTACCTCTAAATAATGATACTAAAGCCCAGTTCTAGCAGTGTGATTTGTCGTACTGATTTGTATTATGCGATTTAAATGGATGCATTCGATTTGTCAACAAACTGCATTCACCAATAACAAGCACCAATTTAAGCGCATGCGACAAATCGCACTGTGTGAAAGGGTCTTAAAGATTTAAATAATTAAGAATTGTTGACAAATGCTACCCGGTAAACATCAAATGATGAGAGTCGGAGATGAATTCAAATAGAGATTTGGGAGGATTTGTCCAAGGTAGATAACTCTTACCTTAGTCAGTTTTCTAAAATAATGAAACATTGTCTCAGTATCAGCTTCAAATGCTTATGACCCTTCAACATTGTAACAAAACTGAGCCGTGTACAACCTGGTCACGTGGGCAAGTACTTCTGCGGCAATGTAAAATCGTGATAACTGCAAATAGCTCTTACCTTGGTCAGTTTTCTGAAATAATGATACTCCTGATCCCAGCGATCAAGAGTTGTGTATTCCGTCTCATCGTCATTCCTCATCCGAGTCACTCCCTTCCGACTGATAGTACAGTAGTCCGAAGGGTAAATATTTGTGTGACTTACAACTCTGTAAATAGAAAAGAACAGATGTTACAATCGAAAATTTATTCTGACGAGAAAACATGTAAGTCGACTTAACGTCAAAATATACATTTAAAGAGTTATTTAGGAAATTTCCTGTTGATTTGTTTTCTGTCTGACAGTCAGAAAAGGAACAAATGAAAATGCACCACATGCAACGGTCTTGTGCTGCGCACCTAACTAAGGCCTATTCTCAAATCAGTAAACATAGCAGACAAAGGATCCCCCATTGTGGGAGCTAGATGAGTTACCAATGGCCATCTGGAAACCTCATCGATATAAAAACAAATCAAATAACACACATTTTAACGATCTTTGTTCTGCATGTGTCTCTTTAATATATATTTATGAGCACTAAAACACACGGGCACATTTTTTTAATATAAATGAAAATGAGATTTGATTCTCACCCTGGCCCGGAATTTTTTCCGGGTCTATCAGTATTCGTTAATTTACTACTTAAAAATGAGACAAATCGTGGGTTAAACTTTTGACGGTGTTTCAGTTTACCAATATGTAGATTAACACAGGTTCTTCGTTACAAGCTATAGCTTCCCTTACTTGAGTTTGAAGTAATGATAATCCACTGCAGACTTTGACACACTCGGACTCAGATAGAGGAACCCAACTTTAGGGTAGGTCATAATTATGGATATAATCTGCTCAACGTCACTCAACCCTTCGTAAGAGTCTAATTCTGAAACGAGAACGAGAACTAATTTGAGAAAATGCAGCTAAAATATATGTGTTATGAAGAAAGTTAATTAAAGAAAAACAAGAAATTATTGGAGAAAAATGCAGCTAACATATATGTGTTATGAAGAAAGTTAATTAAAGAAAAACAAGAAATTATTGGAGAAAAATGCAGCTAACATATATGTGTTATGAACGAAGTTAATTACAGCTGAATATTGTTATTGTAAATCAGATTTATTTTTCCAATTTTTTTTACATCATTACTTTTCACACGAAACCCATACAATAGTGTTGACAAGCTGAAATTAAATACATATTTTCTTGAATTTTTATTTAATTTTGTTCAGCTGATTGGCAGATTGCCAATGATGATTGATTGACTGATACTTTACGCTGCACTCAAAATTATTTCACTTATATGGCTGCGTTACCAGGTTTAGTGGGGGAGAAAGCCGGCCTCTTTGTCCTGGCAACTCTTCCACATACGGCGACAAATCAAAAATCCACTCAGAAGTTTTTTAATCTTTATTTCTTCTGAGGGGGGATTTGAACCTTTGTGCATCGATGGAAGGCCTGTGTCGGACTGAGGGACTGCCACTAACTGACTTAACCTCCCAGGCACATATACTGTAATGAAATAGCAGTGTTTTCTGTGGGCTTGAGAAAATTTTCCCATCAGCCCCAGAAATCAGAAATTTTATCCCATTTGAGCCAATATTATTTATCACCCATAATGAAAACGATGCTCAGATGTGTGAAGCAAAGAATAGTGCACTATGGGATTAAGAATGAATAAATAAACGCCACATTTGTGCTTCATAATAATGTTTTTAAACAACTCTATGAATGAATGAAGCTATTTTTACACTGAATGTAAATACCTTTTGGTCGTCTTGAAACCGAGACTGAGGCCTGAGATGTGTGTGATTTCCCCCGCGGAGATTCTGGCTTGGCTTCCTTCGGAGGGGATGGTAGACGTGATAATAGACTGTCCTATAAACAAATAGATATTAAAATTTTAAAATGGTTATGTATAAACTTAGAAAATAAAATATAAAAAAATATTTTGAAAATCCACCAACGACAAGTGGCCAGGTTAAACATTCGAAAAGGTAAGACAAATCCAGGGGGTTTTGTGATTTCATGATGTTTCACTTTTAAATACGAAAGAATACGTTTCGTTTCGCTTAAACCTTTTGTTTCGCTTAAACCTTTTTAACCCTTTCCCTAGCAGAAGGGTGAATTCGGCCTACATTTTGATTGTCAAGTTTAGAGAACTTAAAGAATAAGTTATGTATGTTTTTTGACAGAAATCTGATTTTCTTTTGACCGTGTTCGTACACTATATGTGCTTACAAAATTTTCGGGATTGTTGTCTTAACCTTTAAAGTTGGCCATGTTCAAACTAAATATATTTTAAAGATTTTCATGTAAAATTAATATCTTGACAACCTCAAAATACAAATTAGTCATATTCATAACAGTTTTTTTTTTTCAAGTCACTTTATTATATATTCTTAAAAATAAAATAAAAAACTATCCCTCTAACAGCAGAGCCACCAAAGCCTCCTTTTAGTTTTACAGCAAAAATTAATTATACGTGTACAACCACATAGAGCAATTGGCTTTTGTCAATTTCCTGTAAATACTTCCAGCTGGACATTAGCCAAATATAGCTGTCTGAAATAAATAACTTTTGGCATGCCTACAATTGTTGTGTAATAGATACCTTTTGATATCATACTGTTAAATCTTTGCTATGGACTCGAACCATTGTAAAAGCTAAAGGAGTGACTGTACACTAGATTAAAACACAACTTATATATTGAATGACATGGCCGGGACTGCGTATTAAAACACAACACAACTTATATATTAAATGACATGGCAAGGCAATGCGTAGCATAACACAAGCTCCAAGATAAAGGAGTTACTAACAAGGGAGATAATAGAGTCAATACACTACACATACATTGTATCCATGGCCCTAAAACTAAGAATTGCATGTACATGTAGGCCACCATTAGTGCATGGGCTGCCAGAACTCAATGTTAAACATTCAGTTTTCAGGGCATATAATTTCGGTGTCAGTCAGAAACTTTGAATCGGTTCCGTATATTGAAATGCTGGGAACCAATCGATACCAATGCTAGTTTTGTTATACAGTATTACCATATACTGGCTTTCATGATGGGTAACAGTTTTACGTTTCCGTAGTTTTAGAAAATCAGTAACAGGCTACGTAACCGATCGTTACTGTGAAATCCTATGGTTTGAGTTTTCAAAACTCATTTCAAGGACAAACAAAATTCATGTAAAAAATTGCAAAATTTAGTGGCTTATGTCACTTTAAGAATAAACATTGTGTCACAGATCATGAGATACTTTTTTGCATTCAATTGATGAGACGATAAGATTTAATAGCTGGCAGCTCCGGTATCCTGTTATTGCGATTGTTTTCAGGCTATATAATTTCGGTATCAGCTCCCCGTATTGAAAAGCTGGGAACCAACAGGTACCGATTGTAGTTTTGTTAAACATCATAGCATATAACTGTACTGGCTTTCATGATGGGTAACAGTCTACTGTCATTGTTCAATGTTGTTTATACTGGTAAAGTTGAATTAAAAAATCTCTCAAAAATCAGCAAAAAATAGTATGAATAAACTGCACAGTTCTATCAAAAGCTATTAGGCTGATCTATTTAATGAATGTACATGTTTGGCTTGATTTTCTAATTCTTCTAATGATTCAGCCACTTTTTTCCTCATAAGGATTCCATCATTAGAAAAGATATATGCTAAATGAGGCCAGACAAATATGCCCATTAGAGGGAATTTAAGGCAAAATGACGCGCCGTGCAGTGTGTGAAAACGGTTATCCTTAAACACAACTTCATGTCCCCTTTTTTGTCTGACTAAATGGAAAATTTAGGCCATTAGAATGGCTGAATATTTAGAAGAAATACGGTAGTCAAGTCTCACCTGTTTAACTTTAAGATCTTCAGGTAAATCCGGTAACGGTGATACTGAGTCAGGACGCTCCAGAGGATCAACAGACCACGCCCTTTTAGGCTTTTTCACCAAGGGTTCGTCTTCAGGCTTAAACGGCCATCGTCCGTCTGCCTGCATTTTCTCCTTATTTTTCTGGTGGATATATTCTGGTCGATTTCGTGCTTGGTACTTGTGTAGTCCAGGCTGTGGAATTAAGAAAAAATTGTTTAGTTCATGTAATAAGTAATTACATTAGTATTTATTTTTTAACAAAAATCAGAAAAACTGTTTCAAACTCTTTCAACAAGGCCTAATACTGATAAAGACATTGCCATAGGTGTAGCCAGCTTGCGGTGTTCTATGAAACTTACTTTGTGGTGATGCCTTAATTACATGCACATGTATATTGCAGTAGAGAAATGTGATTTGTGCAGTCACAGCGAAAAAAATCAAGATTATCTCAGAATAATAATTTTCCAAATGTCAGGGTCTTTATGCACCCATTTTTAGGGGCACCTCTTGGCCTCACAGTGTGCCCTTTAGGGAGAGCAAGTCTTGTAAGAATTCTATGATAAGTTTTCGTGATACTTTCGTGATACTGCAATTACGTTTGCCATATTTTACACCATAACGTCATAAGTAAACGTGATGTTGGAAATTTGTGGAATTCCTACTCGACCTGCGCTCCATATTAGGATATTCGGTACAAACTAGGGGAAATTTAACACTTGAAGGGAATAGATGGGCATTGAGGCTCAGACAAAATTTTGAGACCTTTAAGCTAACATTAGTTTTAGAGTCATGCAGAAATTTTAAAATGGTAAATAAACATTTCAATATATTGAATATACTTACCAATGGTTCCAGTTTCGGCACATTGCTTGTGTTCGCTTTCTTGAGCTGTGCTTTAGTAAGGCGGTTAAATTTTAATGCATGAGGATTGGGGGGTGCTTGCTGAGGGGCGTATGAATAGAGTCGTGATTTCAGTTGCTCAGAATCCATTTTTGAAAAGCTTGCACTCAACGCTCCAGGATTCTGAGCGTTGTCGTGGTAATTTATTTTCCCAGCATCCATAGATTTACTATGAGGGGACTTCCCAGGGCCCCGTGGGTCGTTTATGGGCATGGGGAAGTTATAGCGTTCTCGTGGATCTTCAATAGACGACATCTCTGCTATAAGATGGCCTGAATAAAGAAAAAATAAATAAAATAATCATTATTCCTGTACCAATTTTTTTAATAATTTTTTTGGCATTAGTACAATGATTTACTTTATTCTAATCTAAATGAATGGGTCCTATATCAAAACTGAGACAGATAAGAATAGGAGTGTTAGTTGTTACATCAACACGACAACAGAAATAAATGTACAGTTAATAAAAAAAAAATCCATTAGTATAGGGCATGGGACTGGGAGTTTTTCTAGAGATTTTGTGATATCCAGTGATAGATGACGTTGTTTCATGACTTTGTCAATATCACTTTCAGTTTCAGTTCGATTTCATTATTTTTATCTCTTATTAATAAAAAAAAATGAGAGACATTCCATACTTGTTTCAATTTAATTATTGATTATTCAGTGTTAGGTGTAACTTAACCTAAGCGTAGACCTGTAATTCGAAAATAAGTTTATCTAAGAAACATAATCACGATGACATAAACTATAAATTCCACGCAAGAAAGGTCGTTCACGGTTCACGAAGAGTCAAGTCAGAAGCAGAAATTGAACTTGGTCAAACTTTTTTGGTTTCCCCTTCGTGACAATGAGAAACGGTATACCTATTAAGCCTTGCGTGCAGATAAGTACTTACAACATCCAGAATCCCACCACGATATGGGAAACTATTAACACCTGAAGGCTAGGAAAACACTAAAATATTCATTCTTGTGTTTTGGTTCACAGCTACTCCGCCATGTTGGTTTACTTCGCATAGCAACGACTTCGGCAATGTCCGGCTAACTCCGTAATTTTGAATTTAATTTTTTCGGACAAAGAATGTTATTTTCGACCATAACTTAACTGATATTTCATTTTAGTGTATAATGTTGTTTATTTGACTTAAAAATGAACAGTTTTAGTATATCTCGTAGTTTCTCACTCTCCGAGAGTATCAAGTTGATGTTGGCTTCGTTCCGGTTACTTGTCAAGGTTGTAAAAAAGCTCAGATAGAAGGTTTAGCTGTGCGGCCGGTAAGTTAGAAAATTACGTCCTCTGCTTGTTTGATTGTCCACTTTACGACACCATTCTGATTCTGTAATTGTCTTACTGTTCGTACTTTAGTTGAAACGGGGCTGTGTACTTCCGAAAATTTATTCTTCCTCCTCCGGCCCCTCAGATTCCGAGATCGGCTTCACCTGTTCACGAAAACGTATCCAGGTTGGGGAAATGTGCCGAACGGGAGTCCACTCCTGAACAGGAGTAACACTCCGGAACGAGCTATAGACCGCACTCTAGATCGGGAGTTCAGTGGGTGAAAAAAACAATACACGCCGCCGTTCTCCTCAACCCCTACCGTAATGCACGCTTTGCAGAGCAACAACAACGCAGTAGACTTCAAGCTTTGCCTCCGTGTGTTTTTTTCTTTAAAATTATTTATAGTCACATGCGCTGACCACTTCAAAGAAATTCACGCAAACTACAAAAAGTGAATTCGCCATTTTCAACAAGCGATAGCAGCGTCTAAATAAATGTTTACCTTAGCCATTGATGTTTCAAATTGAAGATTGGTGTCTGTAGTGCTGCATGCTTCCCACGTGGTGACAGTCTGTCGTTCACCCAAGCCACTGACTCGGACGCGCAAATTTCAGGTCTTTAAATATTGCCAGTCGGCGCGATTATACGGTGGTCATTAGTGACCATCGATGCATTTTTATTCTGCACACATCGTTTTTAATTCATTTTAAAACTGTTTGATAATGAAAATCTTTTTTATTTACTTCATGCACTAAAACAGTTTATTTGTTAATTGTGTATTTAATTTGAATCGTAAATTTTAGATGGCAGCACATTTACAAGACTTTTTGCATCTCTTCATGTTGTTTGTCATAAGGCGTGTTTTCCGTAAACTGAGTGAATGTGTCAGATGACGTCATAATTTATTCATATCCGAGAGGTCAAAGGTCAACTGTAGCAAAATCCGTCAGTTCAAAGGTCATATGTGAGCTGAATGCCCTTTGAACTGACGGATTTTACTACAGTTGACCTTTGACCTCTCGGATATGAATAAATTATGACGTCATCTGACACATTCACTCAGTTTACGGAAAACACGCCTTATGACAAACAACATGAAGAGATGCAAAAAGTCTTGTAAATGTGCTGCCATCTAAAATTTACGATTCAAATTAAATACACAATTAACAAATAAACTGTTTTAGTGCATGAAGTAAATAAAAAAGATTTTCATTATCAAACAGTTTTAAAATGAATTAAAAACGATGTGTGCAGAATAAAAATGCATCGATGGTCACTAATGACCACCGTATAATCGCGCCGACTGGCAATATTTAAAGACCTGAAATTTGCGCGTCCGAGTCAGTGGCTTGGGTGAACGACAGACTGTCACCACGTGGGAAGCATGCAGCACTACAGACACCAATCTTCAATTTGAAACATCAATGGCTAAGGTAAACATTTATTTAGACGCTGCTATCGCTTGTTGAAAATGGCGAATTCACTTTTTGTAGTTTGCGTGAATTTCTTTGAAGTGGTCAGCGCATGTGACTATAAATAATTTTAAAGAAAAAAACACACGGAGGCAAAGCTTGAAGTCTACTGCGTTGTTGTTGCTCTGCAAAGCGTGCATTACGGTAGGGGTTGAGGAGAACGGCGGCGTGTTTTTTTTTTTTCACCCACCGAACTCCCGATCTAGAGTGCGGTCTATAGCTCGTTCCGGAGTGTTACTCCTGTTCAGGAGTGGACTCCCGTTCGGCACATTTCCCCAACCTGGTATCGGAATTCAGCAATGACATAAAAACTTAGTTAATATGACTCACTTTTATGGATTTATAAGGTTACCGGACAGGTCGTCGAACTACCAACTCATCAAAGCTTTTCTGTCAAGTCGTCAAATACATCTGTCAACTCGTCAAAGTCTTTGTTTTAAGATACAAGATTCCATAACTAAAACCAGAAGTCTATGAACCGAGAAGTGTGAAATGTCGCATTACCCCATGTTCAGGGCACTGGTGCTTTCAGCCTGCTTATACAGTTACTACACTATGTGACGTTTATGCGCGGTAGATTTTGAAATTGTCAACGGTTGCGCAATTCCAAATCAGAAAATAAATTCATTCTCCACTTACTGTATCTATCGACAATTCCAGTAACCGCAGTGCGGAGAATGCATTGGTTCTTATTCTCGATTTTGGTGTGACGTCACGGTCCCGAAAACGAGGCTGTTAATCCAAAAGTTGATTTTTTCCACCCCTTTAGTTTAATGAGACTGTGGAAGATCTTCAAACATGTATATTCCAAAATACGACCGTCAGTATAAAAAATAGTAATTTTGGAGTCAGAGACCCGGACTAGTCGGAACCCAGGAAAAGTGTTTTATAGTCTTAGCAAATTGAACGTAGGCCTGTCCTATTTTCTCCCGTTTGCATTTTGAACAGCCGTATATAATTCAGCCTTACTTAGTTAGAGCTCATCTCCGCTAGAACTCATAATCATATCTGGATTACTGGAAAGCGACCATGCAGCTAAAACTTAGTAAAAGTCAACAACATAATAGTTTCCCGCTCCGTGTATATTTTTAACACATCTGTGTTAATAAAAAAAGAAACAGAATCACACTTACAATACGGTAATATGTAGACCTAATTTATTATCCCGTTCCGTTAACTTTTTTACACTACAGTCGAATACATGTGTGATAGCAGGACAGACAGCAAACATAGCGAGTCAGTTTTGCATCTGATTATACCCTCGCAATTCAGATTTTTACCGCGGCAAAAAAAAAAAAAAAATTTCTTATTTGTGTATCCCACGGGTCACATGTATTGCAGTACCTTATGAACTACTTGTATAACGTATAGCAGCTTTTGTCAAAGATTCAAGTTCGTTTCTACAAGTTCATATTCTACAAAGTACAAGACACACGGAATGGGCCGCTGAAGATCGGTAGTCAGTTGTCCATCTACACCATATGGAAATTGGATGAAACGGCCTCTTCTTTTTGAGCGTGGTATAAAAAATCGGCAAATCTGTATATTCCCTATGATATTTTTCATGAAATGACCAGAGGAACAAAAGGAAACATTACCACAGCAATCGCCGGACTTCAGTTATGTTAATAAAAGCGGTAATTTCAGACGGCAGAAGATTCATGAACGAGAGCCTCGTTTTCAAGTACACAGCGTTGTCACGTAAGTCGCGGACTTCGTCGAAAACATCTCTTAAGTGGCGGTAAAACGATCACGGGCAGCGATCACCGGTTCTTGCTGGGCAGTTTTTTCAAAACAAAAAAAATTAGAGTGACTTCGGCTGCGGTATTTTTGATTGCTGCCGAAAAGCAGTTTTACGACAGCAATCTCTGCTCCATTGCCGAGTGCCGTGTTGAATTGCGAGGGTTGAAATTTAATCAACAAGGCGTGCTGGGATAGGCCTACTGCAATTTCTCGTGTCGGCCGATAAGCCCTTTCTCAGGACGAGAAAACTAAGTACTCCCATATCGTTCCGGTAAAAACGACCGCTGACAACCACGGTTCAATTCAATAGCCTGTAAACAAAATCACCATCCTTTGTTGAGCGTTACGTTAGTGCTGTTGATGTTTTATTGGGCTACCATGCAAGGGCATACGTGGTGCTTGCCAGGGCATGCGTGGCGCACTATACGTCTACATGTAGCTAGGGGTCTGCAAGTTGTTTTCAACCACCATCCTGTGGTTGTTAGGGCTTTGGAGACCATGTGACCTTCATATGTAGTACAGTGCCCGGATGTCCGAAATCGAGAATAAAAGCTTTAGCGAACACGCGACTCTGATATCTCCATTTCGACTCAAATCGTTCCAAACAAGACTTCTTGTCTCATTTTCAACTATATGAAGTTCTTAGGAAACTTTAACTTTTGCTCCATCAAGAACTGTTGTCATATCGAAAACGTTCGCCAGGTTTTTTCTTATGCATCCCATAATAGTTCATAGGAGGAAGTGAAGAAAAGTCACAGTTTCTGACTAACCGAGAGGGGGCGCTGTTTATGGTGACCTTAGGGTCAAAAGGTGCCAATGCCCTGAATATGATGTAATGGGACGCTTCACACTTCCACATTCATAGACTTCTGCTAAAACACATTGTCAAAAATTAGTTAAAGGTACATGTAGACACTCACATTTCTGATTGATTTACATATTTTCTATCTCGCACAGTTTATAAAGCGAAGTGAACCGACAGACGTTGACGGGTCAGTCATCGACAACAAAAAGATAGCGTCATGTTGAATTACTAACTCCTCAAAGTCGCAAAATAAACGCGTCAAATCTTACATAGGGCCTATATATATTGAAATACAGATAGTGTATACAAAGTAAACAAAACATATTTAAACTTGATAGAAAAATTCTATGGACATAGTATATTCTGTAGGCCTAAATAACCCACATTCCGATGGTTTATAGAAGTTTTAAACGGAAATATGCAGTGCTATAATTCTTAATTTTTAATCCTGACGGCAAATTAAGGAGAGAAGCCAAAAAGTTTGGCTACGAGTTAGACCCAACTTGTGATGAAACAAGGTCTAACAACGGTTAATAGACCCCACCGATCGATAGGTACAGTTTGGACAAAAAATTACAATTTCCTCTCAATCTGCTGTTATCTGCTATTTCGCCAAACTATCAAGTTGTAAGAAAACAGTACATGTTCCAAGCTTGCTGTGAATGGCTAGTTCTGCCTTGCAAGTCAACTCGCTGTGTGCGCTGAATCTGGTAAAATTTGTTCCTTAAAGGTCTCAAACAAATTGCACCATTTTAAGCATGTGTTATAAAATAAACCGAAATATTTACTCACATGTTTGACCTATTTGCTTGTAATTTTTTCAAAATGACCACGAGGCGTAAATCCATATCCTAATGAGGCTGAAATTGTTGGAAAAACTGGAATCGACCTCTACCAAACGTGGAAGAGCAAAGGTCGACTGAGGTCAATCAGAAGAGTGACAGGAAGCTCAATGTTAGAATTGGTCGCTTCCAGTTCAACCTCATTAGAACATGGATATAAATTTACGCCTTGGGGTCCTTTTTGAAAAATACAGATAGGTCAAACATGTGAGTAGATATTTTGGTTTGCTTTAAAACACATTTACATGTAGATGATAAACACAGTATGCCAGAGTAGCGTACTATGTGGGATGGTTGCCAGTTACCACCAGAAGGTAGTGGGTTTCCTCCGGGCATAGAGCCTGGTTTCCTCCCACAACAAAACTATCAACACCGCCATATAAGCGAAATAATCTGGAGCGTGGCGTAATACACCAAGCAATCAATCAATCAGAGTAGCGTACCATGACAGCAGTGAACGATAATTCTAACCAAATTTGACGTAACATCGCTAAACAACAAAGAAATGTGTTTCTGTCTATACATGTGTAGTATGTATTAAAGTGGTATTAACTGCCAAAATTTGTACTTTTGTAATTTGTACTACAATGTAGTATTCATTTATGCGAAGGTCAGTAAAAGGATTTAAAAAACTAAATGATTGGGAAAATCCATGCAGTCTGAGCATGTACGAACTGAAACAGTGTTGAAAAGTTAACAAAATGTATTTAACCGAGGCCAAAACTCAGCTCTTACATGTAGCTTTTGGTCAAAGGTTTTGTTATTATATTTTAAAAGTATTTCGGAATTTTAATCCAAGAAAATTTAAATAACATTCTTTATGAATTGATTATGTGCTTTTATTAAGTCTTTTTTTGATCTTAATTAATGTTACAAACAAACTCTTTGTTTTGTCTCAATTTAACCTCAGGCAGTTTTAGATGAAAGAAGTGCTTTATGTTCTATTTTGTGCAATTATTGTCAAACATGAATTGTTTAAATTTATTCAAAGTTATTTGAAATTTAAAAATGCCACTCCCCTCATTCATGCCTTAACCAAGACAAGTTTGTCAATAAACACAGGCCATAGGATTTCACGGAAACAATCGATTCCGGTAGCCTGTTGTTTACAGAAACGAAAATCTGTTATCCATCATGAAAGCCAGCATATGGTGTATATAAGCCAGAACCGGGTAGGTTCCCAGCATTTCAATATATGGAACCGATTCAATGTTTCTGACGGACATCGAAATTATATTGCATGTAAACATAAAGTGTGTGTGTACGGAGTTGGGGGGGGGGGGGGGTCGTTGTTTAGTCACTACAGTCAGCAGAACGGTAGTCACTCATTCCGACGCAGGCCTTCTATCGATGGGCTGCAAGTTCAATTCTCACTTTCACTATATCACATGTATGTGGATTTTCCTTAATATTCCAATGTCAATAATTAAGCTTTTTGATGAACTTCAATTTTCTTGTCTATAGTGTATAAATGTAGTCTTGCTAGTCTCACTACTTTAGGGAATTTCTACCATACTTAATTGTCCAGAAAGTGTGTTTTCCATGATAAACAAGTGTGATTTGAATTTGGAAACCTATTGTGTTGATTCATTCTGGGCTATATATATTTTTTAACACTATAACACTGCCATTCTGGGGCACAGGGAAAATCTTCTTGTCTAAAATAACCACGGAGACAAGTTTCTTATTGTGTTAAAAAGGGGCATATCATTTAGATGTTTGTGCCGTAAAACCCAATCATAAGTTGTTATAATAAACCACAACCCATGATATTTCATTAGGCAGGAGTTTGACCTTAGTCAAGCTATATGTTTCTTAAAACTCAGGCTATACGTATATTGTGAGGTTAAATGTGCAAATTGATATTTGGTGCCTTGGTGGCCCAGAGGGTTAGAGCGATAAATCCCTCAGACCAACAAAGGCCTCACATTGTTGGGTTGCAATTTCAAATCTCTCTCCGTGAAATAAAAATTGAAAATTTTCTGAGTGGATTTTTGTACTTGATCGCCGTAAATGTATGTCATTTTATCGTTTTATTGATTGATGAAAGGAGTGTGGATTTTAACAGCTCACCATTTTAAAGGATATTTCTACCATACTTAATTGCCCAGAAAGCATGTTTTCCAGAATAAACAAGTTTGTGTTTTGTTTTTTCCCTTCATTCAGTTCATTGTCATGTTCTATGAATTGTCCATTATACAATGTACATAGCATACTAAACAACATCACTTAAACTTTCCTAAGGAGTCTTCTTTCTCTTCAACTTTTTTTTCCAATTAGTGTCTTAAATTAGGTCCAGTCCACAATAGCCGAGTCTAGCTGTTTCCCAACAATAGGGTATTCTTAATGAATAATAGAGACAAACAAAAAGTTGTCCTTGTTAACTATTGATAGATACTGTACACTTCAGATAGTTTATTTATGTAAGAAATGTTTGAAACTCTCTATGTTGAAAGACATTATAGTTAGTTACATGTACACTTGACAAAGACACCGTGTCGAAAGCTTGTGTTGTTAAAAACAACTAACTACATGTACGTGGTGATGTCTTAATTTTAATTTTTTATAATTAGTTTAATTATGGTTTATTAGAACTTTGGGAGCAGTTACATGTATTGTACACACCAAGATTGACTTGTAACTTCATATATTTGCTGTGAGACACAGCTCATTTTATATGCCTGCTCTTAAAGTGGGTGTATATTGGTATACCGTTGTCCGTCTGTCCACCGCGGCTTTGTGTCCGCTCCATAACTTTATACCTACTGTATTGCCTGCATTTGAAGTTTTACCATCTTATATATGGAGCTTATGGTTAGACAATGTGTCATGACCAAAATTAAATTTGGGTCTCGATATTTGTGGCGACCAAAACAGTCACCAGTCTTCTGGCACTGAGTAACTCAGTAATTATTTTTTAAAAAATTCAGTTATAACTAGCTTATGAGCAGACAACCTGTCTCGTACCAAAAGTAAATTGGGGTCTTGCTACTGTATTTGTGGCGACCAAAACAGTCACATAGCCTTTTGGCTGTCACTCTGGAATTATTCCTTTTATTTTAATTTTTTTTCAGTTATAACTATCTCACGAAATATTGAATATATGAAGATAGTGTGCTACAATGAATTTACCCTTGCGGGCGTATTATGAGTTTCTTAAACTCTTGTTGAGTCTTCAGATCAAATTGAATTTTCTCGAATGTGATACCATCAAGTGTGACTTAAAACATCAATAAATCAATTATTGAGATTAATGGTAGAAATAAAGACAGATAGGATATTAAATTATTAAGTCAATTCAACGTGTTAGGTTATCCTAGATTTACTGTTCTACTCATGTACAAATGAAGATTATTGGAGTTCACCCTTTGAATGTTGATGGGAGGAAAACATTATAAAGAAAATAAATCGTAACCGCAAAAGAAAAATCTTTTATTTTATTTTGGGCCTCTTATTTTGATTTTACAATACCCGCCTTCGTGAGCCCCACCAATCATCTCCCTAACTCAACAGTTCAATGTAAGAATGCAACAAACAAACAACACACCAAAATGTTGACTTGTATTTGCACTTTGTTTAATACATTTCATCAGCCTTGTAAGAGCGTTTGATCATTGATGAAGCCTAAGTTTTAATATTGCTATTATGGCACCTCTCAAGATTCATGATTTTTTACCAATCATTTCTGAAATTGTACAGCTGAACATTTATACATGTACAACAACAAACCAATGTTGACTCGTATTTGCATCTTGGTGTGCCAGTTTACATTATAACAGCCTCGTTTGAGAAATTTGATGAAACCTAACTTTTAATTGTACAATGTTGACACCCTCCTTCATGAGCCTCATCAATCATTTTGAAATTGTGCAGCTGAACATTTATACAACAACAAACCAATGTTGACTGGTATTTTCACCTTGGTGTTATCAGTTTACATTGTAAGAGCCCAGTTGGAGAAATTTGATAGAACCTATTAAACTTCTAATTGTACAATTCCGACACCCCCACCTTCATGAACCTCATCAATCATTCTGAAATTGTACAGCTGAACATTTATACAACAACAAACTAATGTTTGCACCCTGGTGTTGCTAGTTTACATTATAACAACCCAGTGTTAGTGTTTGAAGCTCCAATCCAATACTTCAGGTTATTTTAAGTCTATATATTTGCTCATTTTATTGTGCAGGTTTGACAGTGAGAGAGTGTGTACCTCTAGTTAGTGTGCCTTGTAACCTGGCGAATTTTCTGGCTGTCTTTTTATTGCTCAGTATTGAACAGTCACTGTGGACTTTTAACAGGATTACCCTCGGATAGATCTAAATCAGGTAAGATAATCATATTTCTCAAAACTTAAACACTTTTTTTCTTTCCCGCTTATCATTTATTTTGATGATCAAGTTTCAGGTTAACTATGAATTGTAAGATATATTTTCTGTCTTTGAGGAAATAGTACTAATGCTTTCCAAATAAGGAAGAGGAGGGCCTCGGTGGTTCAGTGGCTAAGAGTGATCGTCCCACACAGACCTTACATTGATGCAGCGCGGGTTTGAATCACACTCAGACCAAATAAAAATTGAAAAATATTCTGAGTGGATTTTTCACTCATGATGTTCGTTTCCTTAGTTTAAGAACAACAGTAACAACAGACTACCGGAATCGCTCGTTATCGGGAAATCCTATGGCCTGCTGATGATGCCTGCGTAGATCTGCCGAAATATAGATTATCGCTCAACTATGGCTTCAGCTTTCAGGGTTTTTGTTTCTACACTATTGTGCTGTTTTAAACTGAATACCACAAGACTCTTAGTATACGGTAAGAATTCCGCTAATTCAAGGACGAGCAATGTGAAGATAACAAATTATTAGACTGCTTTCTGCCATGTTTGGTCTAAAACAACAACAATAGTGATTGCTCGATAGGATTATCGGTCGCTCCATGCAGGAGGTACATGTAAGACACCCAACGAAAAGTCTCAAACTTTTAGAGTGCTTTTCGTAATGTTTTGAGTACTTGAATTAGCGGAATTCTTACCGTACTTATAAATTATTAAACGCCCGGGCACATCGATAATCTTCTTGTCAAAAATAGCCATGGAGACAAGTTTCTAATTGGGTTAAAAGGGGTATATTATTTTGACCTTTATACCCAGCCATAGCTTGTTGTAATAGACCAAACAATGATGAGGGTTGAGTTTGGCCTTAGTATATTTATGGTATGTTATAGGCTGCTTTGTTTTCCGAGCCCATACTGGTCCCATGAATTAACATGGCAATGTATTTACACAAGTTTTACAAGCTCTGGCTGTTGATGCTATTTATTCTGTTAATTTATACAAACACACCCAAACTTCCTCATTATAAAAAAATGTAATTGTCACACATGGATGTAATGGAAAGACCTCACAAAAAGTGTATGTAAATGTGTGAGTCATTCAGTCTAAACCAAAAGTCAGGGTTTCCTCTTGGTGTTTTAGTGATCATAAATATATATCAGGTGTCAACTATGAAGTCACGCCACGAAGCTAACTACTTTTCGTGTATGAATGAAGACTGTACATTCCTTTGATCAATCTAATGAAATATCATAGGTTTTAGTTTGTTATATTACAACAACTTATGATTTGGTATAAAGGTCTAAATGGTATTCCTCCTTTTAACAAAATTAGAAACTTGTCTCCATGGTTATTTAGGACAAGAAGATTTGCTGTGTCTGTGTGTTTTAGTGGAACTTCATAAATCTATCAAAGTCAAACTCTGTCTTCAGCCTGAGAAATTATCATGGGTTTTGGTTTGTTACAAAAACATATATGATTGGGTTAACAGGTCCAAATAATCGCCCCTTCGCACTTCTACGCAATAAGAAACAGAATAAAAAAATTTCCCTGTGTCTGTGTGTTTTAGTGTTCATAAATCTATCAAAGCCAAACTCCTGTTTGTCTGAAACCTTATGAATTATCATCGGTTTTGGTTTATTACAAATGCCAGAACCAAATGGCATACCAAACCCCCCTTCTTTCTCCCCCCAACTTTTAGCACAGTTAGAAACTTGTCAGTCTCCATGGTTATTTTAGACAAGAAGATTTTCACTGTGTCCGTGTGTTTTTTTGTGTTCATAAATATATGATAATATATCTTGAAGCCCTGTTTTGATACTGATAACAACTCTTATATACTTATATATTATATATAAAGACGTTTTCATCAATGATAAACTCTATAATTAGCAAATGTATATATGCATTGTAAATAACTTATCTTCCACCCAGTAGTATTACTTGTATGTATTTATTTAAAGGCAGAAGCTGTTATTTTTCATCCTTTCCCCAGTACACTTTGTTCAGTTGATAATTGCTATCATTATGTATTTTATAAAGTCTACACTGAAATAGGCTGAAAAGTTTTCACATTTTGTCTAATTAGAAAACAGTTTGATAGACCATATAAAGTTTTCACATTTTGTCTAGTTATAAACAGTTTGATAGACCATATAAAGTTTTCACATTTTGTCTAGTTATAAATAGTTTGATAGACCATATAAAGTTTTCACATTTTGTCTAATTCTAAACAGTTTGATAGACCATTCAAAGTTTTCACATTTTGTTTAATTATAAACAGTTTGATAGACCATATAAAGTTTTCACATTTTGTCTAATTATAAACAGTTTGATAGACCATATAAAGTTTTTACATTTTGTCTAATTATAAACAGTTTGATAGACCATTTAAAGTTTTCACATTTTGTCTAATTATAAACAGTTTGATAGACCATATAAAGTTTTCACATTTTGTTTAATTATAAACAGTTTGACAGACCATATAAAGTTTTCACATTTTGTCTAATTATAAACAATTTGATAGACCATATAAAGTTTTCACATTTTGTCTAGTTAAACAGTTTGATAGACCATATAAAGTTTTCACATTTTGTCTAATTATAAACAGTTTGATATGTCATTAAAAGTTTTCACATTTTGTCTAATTATAAACAGTTTGATAGACCATTAAAAGTTTTCACATTTTGTCTAATTATAAACAGTTTGATAGACCATATAAAGTTTTCACATTTTGTCTAATTATAAACAATTTGATAGACCATATAAAGTTTTCACATTTTGTCTAGTTAAACAGTTTGATAGACCATATAAAGTTTTCACATTTTGTCTAATTATAAACAATTTGATAGACCATATAAAGTTTTCACATTTTGTCTAATTATAAACAGTTTGATAGACCATATAAAGTTTTCACATTTTGTCTAATTATAAACAGTTTGATAGGTCATTAAAAGTTTTCACATTTTGTCTAATTATAAACAGTTTGATAGACCATTAAAAGTTTTCACATTTTGTCTAATTATAAACAGTTTGATAGACCATATAAAGTTTTCACATTTTGTCTAATTATAAACAATTTGATAGACCATATAGAATTTTCACATTTTGTCTAATTATAAACAGTTTGATAGGCCATTTAAAGTTTTCACATTTTGTCTAATTATAAACAGTTTATTAGGCCATTAAAAGTTTTCACATTTTGTCTAATTATAAACAGTTTGATAGACCATATAAAGTTTTCACATTTTGTCTAATTATAAACAGTTTGATAGACCATTTAAAGTTTTCATATTTTGTCTAATTATAAACAGTTTGATAGGCCATTTAAAGTTTTCACATTTTGTCTAATTATAAACAGTTTGATAGGCCATTTAAAGTTTTCACATTTTGTCTAATTATAAACAGTTTGATAGACCATTTAAAGTTTTCATATTTTGTCTAATTATAAACAGTTTGATAGACCATATAAAGTTTTCACATTTTGTCTAATTATAAACAGTTTGATAGACCATATAAAGTTTTCACATTTTGTCTAGTTAAACAGTTTGATAGGCCATTTAAAGTTTTCACATATTGTCTTATTATTAACAGTTTATTAGGTCATTAAAAGTTTTCACATTTTGTCTAATTATAAACAGTTTCGATAGACCATATAAAGTTTTCACATTTTGTCTAATTATAAACAGTTTGATAGACTATATAAAGTTTTCACATTTTGTCTAATTATAAACAGTTTGATAGGCCATATAAAGTTTTCACATTTTGTCTAATTATAAACAGTTTGATAGACCATATAAAGTTTTCACATTTTGTCTAATTATAAACAATTTGATAGACCATATAAAGTTTTCACATTTTGTCTAATTATAAACAGTTTGATAGGTCATTTAAAGTTTTCACATTTTGTCTAATTATAAACAGATTGATATAGACCATATAAAGTTTTCACATTTTGTTTAATTATAAACAGTTTGATAGGTCATTTAAAGTTTTCACATTTTGTCTAATTAGAAAACAGTTTGATAGGTCATTTAAAGTTTTCACATTTTGTCTAATTATAAACAGTTTAATAGGTCATTAAAAGTTTTCACATTTTGTTTAATTATAAACAGTTTGATAGACCATATAAAGTTTTCACATTTTGTCTAATTATAAACAGTTTCGATAGGTCATTTAAAGTTTTCACATTTTGTCTAATTATTAACAGTTTGATAGACCATTAAAAGTTTTCACATTTTGTCTAATTATAAACAATTTGATATGTCATTAAAAGTTTTCACATTTTGTCTAATTATAAACAGTTTATTAGGCAATTAAAAGTTTTTTAATATTTTGTCTAATTATAAACAGTTTGATAGACCATATAAAGTTTTCACATTTTGTCTAATTATAAACAATTTGATAGACCATATAAAGTTTTCACATTTTGTCTTATTATAAACAATTTGATAGACCATTTAAAGTTTTCACATTTTGTCTAATTATAAACAGTTTGATAGACCATTAAAAGTTTTCACATTTTGTCTAATTATAAACAGTTTGATAGGCCATTTAAAGTTTTCACATTTTGTCTAATTATAAACAGTTTGATAGACCATATAAAGTTTTCACATTTTGTCTAATTAGAAAACAGTTTGATAGACCATTAAAAGTTTTCACATTTTGTCTAGTTATAAACAGTTTGATAGACCATATAAAGTTTTCACATTTTGTCTAATTATAAACAGTTTGATAGACCATATAAAGTTTTCACATTTTGTCTAATTATAAACAGTTTGATATGTCATTAAAAGTTTTCACATTTTGTCTAATTATAAACAGTTTGATAGACCATATAAAGTTTTCACATTTTGTCTAATTATAAACAGTTTGATAGACCATATACAGTTTTCACATTTTGTCTAATTATAAACAGTTTGATATGTCATTAAAAGTTTTCACATTTTGTCTAGTTATAAACAGTTTGATAGACCATTAAAAGTTTTCACATTTTGTCTAATTATAAACAATTTGATAGACCATATAAAGTTTTCACATTTTGTCTAATTAAAAACAGTTTGATAGGCCATATAAAGTTTTCACATTTTGTCTAATTATAAACAGTTTGATAGACCATATAAAGTTTTCACATTTTGTTTAATTATGAACAATTTGATAGACCATATAAAGTTTTCACATTTTGTCTAGTTAAAAACAGTTTGATAGGCCATATAAAGTTTTCACATTTTGTCTAATTATAAACAGTTTGATAGACCATATAAAGTTTTCACATTTTGTCTAGTTATAAACAGTTCGATAGACCATATAAAGTTTTCACATTTTGTCTAGTTATAAACAGTTTGATAGACCATTAAAAGTTTTCACATTTTGTCTAATTATAAACAGTTTGATAGACCATATAAAGTTTTCACATTTTGTCTAATTAGAAACAGTTTGATAGACCATATAAAGTTTTCACATTTTGTCTAATTAGAAACAGTTTGATAGACCATATAAAGTTTTCACATTTTGTCTAATTATAAACAGTTTGATAGACCATATAAAGTTTTCACATTTTGTCTAATTATAAACAGTTTGATAGGCCATTTAAAGTTTTCACATTTTGTCTAATTATAAACAGTTTGATAGACCATTTAAAGTTTTCACATTTTGTCTAATTATAAACAGTTTGATAGACCATTTAAAGTTTTCACATTTTGTCTAATTATAAACAGTTTGATAGACCATATAAAGTTTTCACATTTTGTCTAATTATAAACAGTTTGATATGTCATTAAAAGTTTTCACATTTTGTCTAATTATAAACAGTTTGATAGACCATATAAAGTTTTCACATTTTCATCTAATTATAAACAATTTGATATGTCATTAAAAGTTTTCACATTTTGTCTAATTATAAACAGTTTGATAGACCATTAAAAGTTTTCACATTTTGTCTAGTTATAAACAGTTTGATAGACCATATAAAGTTTTCACATTTTGTCTAATTATAAACAGTTTGATAGACCATATAAAGTTTTCACATTTTGTCTAATTAGAAAACAGTTTGATAGACCATATAAAGGTTTCACATTTTGTCTAGTTATAAACAGTTTAATAGACCATTTAAAGTTTTCACATTTTGTTTAATTATAAACAGTTTAATAGATCATTAAAAGTTTTCACATTTTGTCTAATTATAAACAGTTTAAAGGGGCATGAGCTGCCAAAATTCGCAGTGTTTTCATAACTTCTGATCGTCACGACAGTAAGAGGCTTGAAAGGCTATCGAAAAACTAAATGATTGGCGTTGGAATGAGAAAAATCCATACAGTATGTGGCCTGTATGAACCGAAAACGTGTTCAAAAGTAAACAAAATTTAAATAACCGGGACGACCATTCATTCATTCTAAGCCAAAGTTAGTTCAAAACAGTACTTTATCGTACATTTTCGAGACTAGAAGCATTGAAAAGCTTCTGAATTCTACCTTTTGAGAAAAAATAGCCAATAATTTCAGCATTCTGTTTTAACGTCAAAATATCGACATTTTGGCAGCTCATGCCCCTTTAATAGATCATTAAAAGTTTTCACATTTTGTTTAATTATAAACAGTTTAATAGATCATTAAAAGTTTTCACATTTTGCTAAATTAGGAAACTTTTGATCACAATGGGCGTAGCACTTTCATTTAACAGCTGTTAAATGTGCACTTGTTAAAATTATATTTTTAATTAAAAGTTTTCACATTTGATTTTGCTAAATTAGGAAACTTTTGATCACAATGGGCGTAGCACTGTCGTCACAAACTGTTAATTGTCCACTTGTTAGAATTACATTTTTAATTCTCCTGAGTCAGCAGTTTAAACCAGACTCTTTTCTTCGGTAATAGACCTGACTACGCCCTAATTTAAAGTAAATAAAATATTCTTGATCGTTGTATAAAACATCAATCTATCCAGGCACAGTATCAAAGCTTTTAGTCGGCCCGATGAATACATGACGTATAGAAGAAAATTAATGTCTTTGTTGTGAGTTCAATCTACAGGCATCTGTGATTTTCAATGCCTTAATCCTTTTCTCCTATGTGACAAAATCTTTTCTCAGCTTGTGAACAAAAATATTTATTTTCAGGTTTACATGTACATAGTAACCTTGTTAGAAAAAAATCATGCATACAAGAAAATTGATGTCTTTGTTGTGGGTTCAATCACATGCATCTGTAATGTTTGATGCTTTAGTCATTTTCACTTTCGTGTCAAAAATCTTTTCTTAGCTCGTGAACAGAAATATTTATTTTCAGGTTTACGAATTAACCTTGTTAAAAAAATCCCTTTTTTGTAAAAAAAAACATGCAAGAAAAAATACACTTAAGAATTACACTGGCAAGGACACAAGAAAACTATTAACTGGACAAAAACTGTTAGACAAACAGTACTGTGGAGATTTTTCTTGTCTTCTATCCCTTTTAACTACACTCAGAAGTACTCCAGAAAATAATGAAGTGGACAATAGGCTTTGAGATAGTCAATTGTTTAGCTTAGAGATTTTTTTGGTCTTTAAACCGCTCTTGCTTTTTTTTAGTTATCAAGGAAAACAATTAACTGGACAAGGCTACACTATCTACAATGTAGTCAATGTTATTTATACTCGTGGAGGATATACAATTTTGAATTAGTAAATAACCGACACTGACTCAGGAAAAAAAATATACAAAAAATATACAATTTTCTAAGTTACTACGTGTACATCATTTTATAAATGTTCAGGTCTTCAGAAAGAAAAAAAGCCAAAAATTCCTATATGTCTTCAACACAGATTCAGGGGCGTCTGTGGCTAAGTTGGACACAGGCCTTCCATCGATGCGATGTGGGATCGACCGACAAAAATTGAAAAATTTCTCAGTGTTTATTTTTCACTCGATTGCCGTATTTTTTGCCACGTACAAATGTACTTGTCAAATGCTGGGTGTTTACTCCAGACAAAATCCCCGATGACATCTTGAGTGGTGTGTAAAACATCAGTCAATCAATCAATAAAATGTTCAGGGATAAAATTTCTGGCTGGAAAGCTATATATACTAATTTAATTGCAGATGCTAAAACATTCTTGTTTTTGTTTGTGTAATTTTAAAATTTCACAAGACCCTAGAGAAAATGCTTATTTCCTCTGAATTAAAAGAAGATAGAAACACATGTTTTCTCCAATAACTAGAAACAATACAACAACAACAAACTACAGAAACAGGAAGAAATTTATCATCATTTTACGATTGACAGTCCTCTAGAAATGCCATTTCAAACATGAAAACAAACGAGCCATGCCAACTTTGCTGACTGCAGAAGTTTTACATTTTTCTTTGTAACTCCCACCTGTTAATGAGATATAGCTCAGTTGAACACCTGTGAAGTTAAGCTTCGGAGAAATCCTCTAAAACCAGAGGCCATTGACTCCAGACCTTTGTGTGTCAAATGCTTGAACATGATTGTTTGTTTGTACAAGTAATCTTAGCACTTCCTCCCAAAATATCCCTCCACAGCAAAACGTAGTTCTCCTAATTTTCTGTCTAGTTACAGAGCAAAAATACCAGCAGACTGACCATTGGGCTGAATTATATTCTATACATAAGATGCAGGGCCAAAAGGCCAGCAAACTGGGCACTGGACTGAATTACATGTATCATATTTAGAGATGCTTATTGTTGACCACTGGACTGAACCAAATTCGGGAGATGCTTATATCGGTATATCATTTCTGTGAAGAGTTACCAGATACTGGGCGAAGGTTGGGTTTTTTCTCCGAGCAAAGAGCCCCCCACTGACAATGCCTCCCTATAAGTTAAATAATATTGAGTGCGACTGAAAACATCAATCAATCTTACATTGTATATATAAAAAGTCTTTATTGGAGGTAAATGAATTAATGTTTCTCTTTCGTTTTTGTAATAATTTGGCTCTCTTTCTTGTTACCAATCTCAGAAATGTATTATGAAGAAGCATAAAGACAGAAATGCATCTGAGTTATTTGAATTCTGTTCTTTACCAGCATACATCTTCCATTTGTTCATGTTACTGGCTTTTATCAATATTTTAATGTCAATCATTTACTTTTTCCTGTTATCTCAAATGCTCATTTCTGGGTGGATTTTTCACTTGATTGCTGTACATGTTTGTGGAAGAGTTGCCAGGTTCTCGCAGGAAGGTCACGGTTTCCTCCGAGCAAAAAGCCCGGTTTCCTCCCCCACAAGTTTAACTTGGCAACGTCACCATACAAGTGAAATTATCTTGACTGTGGCATAAAAAATCAATCCATCAATCAATTGGCTTTAACATTGACCCTGAAACCGCCTAATTTTGTGCAATTCAACTGACACAATTGCCAAACTTTGACAGAAAGCAAACATGTTCCATTTTCAACAGTATTTACAGTACCTGGATCAAATCATGGGTTAAAAATAGCCCTGGGAGGCTGACTTAGACATGGAGGCTGAAAAGGGTTGCTGTGTAAATAACTAAGGTAGACCAAACTAATGGGTTATATCCACTGATATACAGAGACCCTTTGTTTAGCTTACAGTCTGTTTTACTTCAAACTTCAACAATTTCTTACATAGAGGATGTTATTTTAAATTTGAACACTTGTTGTCATACTAGGAGAGTATTGTGGCTTTGCTTTAGCCAGGATTACTGACCCACAAGCTAAAACTTTATATCCAGAATACTGTTTCCATTAAAAACAGTGGACGGTTCTCTGCATTTTTCCCAGACAGAAGTAGTAAGGAACTTTCTATTTTTACCAGAAAATTGGAAAATTTAAAATTAAAAAAAACAGATTTTTCATGTATCCACAATGTAAACAGACTTCGAACCTGAGCATGCTCACAAGTGCCCTAATGTTTTGAGTCTTATGGGCTACCTAACCATACAGTGTAATTTTACCAACTTTATTTGAGAAATATAGATTAACGATCGGATAAGAGGGACTATAAAAGCCTGCCGAGTTAAACTAAAGACAAAAATTCGCCTGAAATTAAGGTAATCCAACACTAAAGTTAACTGGCACTGGTTGGTGTTGTTGTTGTAGCCGAGCTTCGATTCTTCGTTGGTTTTTCACCCTATTTATACATTCTAAATCTACATGTAATTGGACATGCTTTATGTGTACCATGTTTTTAGTGGGTTTAGTTGTAGTAGGCTCGTGTAAATTGGGCTTCTTAACAAAGGCCAAACAGGCTACGGAAACAAGTGGGCCTTTAAGTTGACCAAATGTGTGAACTTAAATAACTGACACAATTAAAAGATAGCCAAGATGTAGGAGTACATTTTGATTTTTTTGTTTCTTATTAAAACTACCTAAACCTACATCTCCAAGATTGGTATCAACGGAAACCTCTTGTTTTACATGTATACTTTATATGAATGACAAACAATTAGGGTCCAAAATCACACTTAGACCAAATAAAAATTGGAATATTTCTGAGTGGATTTTTCACTTGGTCGCCGTATGTGGAAGAGTTGCCAGGTACTCGCCTAACGTCGGGGATTTTCTCCCCCCCCCCCCCCCCCCAACCCCCCGCTAAACCGGTCAACGCTGTCATATAAGTGAAATAATCTTGAGTGCGGCGTAAAACATCAATCAATCAATGCATTTGGTCAGCTCATGCCACTTCGGTTAATTCAAAGTGAAATAATCTTGAGTGCGGCGTAAAACACCAATCAATCAATCAGTTCATTCAAGATCAACCAATCTATACTTGCAGGTTTTGGTATAACAGTTTTTCAAATCACCATGGCAACAGAGGTCAGAGGTCCTTTAATGAAGGGAAAGAGCCAGGATGTAGATGATTTTAACCTGGAGACCTTAGACGACCTCTTGTCACAGCTCACACAGGCCGAACTTGAAGAACTCAATGGAGATTTTGACCCTGACGTAAGCTTTTTGTTTTTTCAAATGAAAATAATTACATGTTAGGCATCACGCGAGCCGGTGTCTTTATCAAGTGTAATTGACTTTTTTGTTTCAAACATGGATATTTAAATACTAAATAAAAAAAATATATATTATATACATGTATAATATATTGTATTAAGAACTGAACGGAGATTTTGACCCTGACGTAAGCTTTTTGTTTTTTCAAATGAAAATAATTACATGTAAGGCATCCCCTTGGCCAGTGTTTTTATCAATTGTAATTGACTTTATTGTTTCAAACATGGATATTTAAATACTAAATAAAAAAATGAATATTTTATGAGCAGGGAGGGCAGGGAAAGTGTATTGCGCTGAATCCTCTCTAAAACTGCCCGAAAATACTTTGAAAAAACGTTAAATTTCCCATCCAGTATATTCAGCATGTCCAACAATCCCACCAAGGGGAGTATCACGAACTCGAGAATTCCCCAAATTTCCTCTCAATGGTTGTGTCATTACGCATGTGAGGAGCCTTTATCTTTCGAATGTGACGCTCAGTTTCCAACGTTGTAGAATCAAAAACGTCAATCGAACTGATAACGCCATAAAAATCATTGGATATTGCTACATCTCTCTGTGCACTCCCAGGCCCTATAATTGGCATACATGTACATTTTATATAACCTGTTTTTCATTGTGCTTGCCTCCCTTGTTGTAGAACTCTCTATTGCCCCCATCACAAAGGCAACGTTGTAGAATAAAAAAACGTCAATCGAACTGATAACGCCATAAAAATCATCGGATATTGCTACATCTCTCGGTGCACTCCCAGGCCCTATAATTGGCATACATGTACATTTTATAAGAGCAGCCAACCATTTATCTAGTATAAGACTTAAACATGATGTACCCGTGGCACAACATTTCAATACTCAAGGTCATTCGGTCAAGGACCATTTTGAAATCATGCCTATTGCCTACTGTCTTTTCCCATGACCCCATAATATATAGTCTGACGATGTTCTTGCTATAGCTTAAGATGCGTGAGCGTTGTCAATGTAATACAAAGTGTTCCGGAGGGTTCTGCTGACTCCTGTCGGTCGTCAACCTAGTGGGATGTCGTGGGTTTACTTTATTACAACAATTTATGATGGGGTGTGGGGGTCTAGGTGGTGTGCCTCTTTTTGGCACGGTTGGAGGCTTGTCTCCGTGGTTATTTTAGACAAGAGCATTTTCCCTGTGCCCGTGTGTTTTAGTGTTCATAAATATTTATATAACCTGTTTTTCATTGTGCTTGCCTCCCTTGTTGTAGAACTCTCTATTACCGTCATCACAAAGGCAACGTAACCAGACAGATAAGGATCCCACTGGGCCGTTCAACAAGAAAAAGCTCCTGGAGTTTTTAGAAAAACAGGCCCGGGAAGAGAAAGACTGGGACGTCAAACCATATATTAAAGAAACCAGAGGTAAAATATTGTACGCTCATAATTTTTTTCAACAACGTTTTGAGAATTCAGTTAGTACTACAAATGTTGATGCTTAAAGTGGCATGAGTTGCCAAAATCTTGATATTTTGACGTAAAAACAGAATGTTGAAATTATGGGCTAGTTTTCTCAAGACGTCTAATTCAGAAGCTTTTAGTCACAAAATGCAGAGTTAGCTAATTCTTGGTCGTTTTTATCAAGAAGTAAAAAATAAGGGTTCTCTCTGATGATACCAATCTTAGTTATGTACGTTTAGAAGGTTTTAGAAGCTAAAAAAATGTATTTCCGCAACCCGGCTATTTGAATTTTGTTCGTTGTTAGCACACATCTTCACTTTGTATGTGTTACTGGCTTTACCAATATTTGTTATACCAACACCAATCCTTAAGTTCAGTCGGCATTTCTCAAAGAACCGAAAAGTTATGTTTAGATGCTTATTGAAAAAAGATTTTAGAAGTATTTCAACCTGTCTGCCACAGGCGTTCCATCGATGAGGCACGGGACAGACTCCCACTCAGACCAAATAAAAAGAAAAATTTCTGAGTGGATTACACACTCCATCATAGCAGAGTTGTCGGGTACTTGCCAAAGGTCTGGGTTTTCTTCGGCAAAGAGCTGGGGTTTCCTCCCCCACTAATCTCAACAATGCCGCCACATAAGTGAAATAATCTTGGATGCGGCTTAAAACATCGATCAATCAATTTTTTGGGGTCATTATTCCAACAATAATTTAAGAAAACAAGTTTAAATTTTGGCAGCTCGTAGTAGTTTTTAAGTTCATCATAGCTATAACTGAGACCTCAAAAAGTAAAAAATAATGATTTTAAAAACTTTCAGGTGAAGTTGAGAAAGAGAAATTTAAACTCGGAGTTGTCTCATTCATGGGGGCCTCCATGGCTCAGTAGGTAGAGCGTTGGACGCTCAATCCAAACAGCCTTCCACCAATGGGTCGCGGGTTCGAATCCCACTCAGTCCAAAAATTGGAAAATTTTCTGACTGGGTTTTCACTCGAACGACCTATGTGGGATGGTTGCCAGTTACCAGCGGAAGGTCGTGGGTTTCCTCCGGGCACAGAGCCCGGTTTCCTCCCACAATAAAACTGGCAACGCCGCCATATAAGTGAAATAATCTTGAGCGCGGCATAAAACCCTAAACAAGCAACAATCAGTCTCATTCATGCTTAACTTCCAATTCAAATCGTTGTGACAACAGTAGTTTAAGAAGGAAAAAAACGGTCACTTTTGTTCTGCTGTGTCACTTTTTAAGCTAAGCTTAACATATTATAATACCAAAGAACGACTTTTTAATTTTCCAGGCAAAGTTTACATCCCTAAGGAAATTGAGGAAGAGAAATTAAAACTGGGAGCTGATGAGGACGGAGTTGAGACAGAATGGGACGATATTCTACAGGAGGCAACCGAAGAGGAATTAGTCGATCTAGCCGGTAACAAATTCTTGTGTTTCTGTTGAATGTCATATGTTATGTTTCTAAGTGGTTGTCATTGGGTTGCCAGGTACTTGCCAAACGTCTGGATTTTCTTAAAGACAAAGGGCCTGGTTTCCTCTCTTGATGAACCTGGCAATTTTGCCATTTAATTGAAATAATCTTGAGTGCGACAGAAACATCAATCAAACAATCATCTTTTACCCAATATGGGATCGTTGCAAGAGATCTCGCAAAGCTGTTTCCTTTCATATTGTTTCAAGTTGCATTTGAAAGTATCAATTGTCCCCCTTTTCAGCCGTACTTTGTAGTATTATCTCCCTTTCATATTGCCTAAAGCTGTACTTGGTAATATTAATTATCTGCCTCGTTATTGTCTCCAACTATACTCTATAGTATTAATTATCTCTCTTTGCTATTATTTCCAGCTACATTCTGTAGTATTTATTGTCTCCCTTTGTTATTGTTTCCAGCTATATTTGGTAGTATTAATTATCTCCCTTTGTTATTGTTTCCAGCTATATTTGGTAGTATTAATTATCTCCCCTTGTTATTATTTCCAGCTATACTCTATAGTATTAATTATCTCCCTTTGTTGTTTACAGCTGTATTTGGTAGTATTAATTACCTCCCTTTGTTCTCGCTTTCAGCTGTTCTCGGTTTTCACTCGATGTTAACTCAGACTCAGTACCATTCCTCTCTACAAGAGGAGACCATCAGTCATCATGGAGGATTTAAAGGTATGTGGCACATTTTTTAAGTACTTTCACTTTCGTTTTCCATTACTTTCACTTTTGTTATACAGTACTTTACTTTCATTATCAACTACTTTCACTTTTGTTATCGAATACTTTACTTTTATTGTCCACTACTTTCACTTTTATTGTCCAGTACTTTACTTTTATTGTCCAGTACTTTACTTTTATTGTCCAGTACTTTACTTTTATTGTCCAGAACTTTACTTTTATTGTCCAGTACTTTACTTTTATTGTCCAGTACTTTACTTTTATTGTCCAGTACTTTACTTTTATTGTCCACTACTTTCACTTTTATTGTCCACTACTTTCACTTTTGTTATCCAATACTTTACTTTCATAATCAACTACTTTCACTTACGTTATCCAATACTTTACTTTCATTATCAACTAATTTCACTTTCGTTATCCAATACTTTTACTTTCATTATCAACTACTTTTACTTTCGTTATCCACTACTTTAACTTTTATTTTGGGTTTACATGTAGGCCATAAAAAAATGAGGTGTTATTAAAGGTGACATAAAATACCAACCAATCAAATACTTTCACATTTAAATACATGTTTAATAACCTTGATAAACTGGCACCTCTTTAGACTGACATTTTTCCCTTTTTTCATGTCAGTATATATTTCATTGTACTTCACTGTTTTTCATTCAACATGCTTTTTCTGTAATCTCGTGTGTTTATCATTTTTAGCGGCAGCACAGTCCGAAGCCCTCAAGGTTGTCCCAAACGAACCCCCCAATCCAACGGATGTTGAAGATACCATAGCAAAACTAAAGAGCAACGATGCACAACTCACGACGGTTAACCTGAACAACATCAAAGTAAGACTTTCATGGAAGTTTAAAGAAGCATAAGCTGCCAAATATAGAGAAAATTTTGATGAAACAGAATAATCTAATTGTTGGTCATTTTTATTTTAAAAAGTACAAAGTAGGAGGTTTCTATTAATAACAAATGTGTAAGAAATGTTTGAAACTCTCTTTAAAAGTGGGTTTCATACTAATAATAAAAAATGAAGACAACACAGTGTTCACAAACAACTAACTACGTGGTGATTTTGATTTCGTCCGTTTTTTGCACACACGTTCGCTTCGTTTCAGACTATTTTTTATTTCAATGCCAAATGCTGAACTACTTCTGACAATCCAAATTTATAAAAAAAAAATCCAAATTTTGGCAGCTCATGTCACTTTAATGTAATAATTGGTACTTAGAAGGTTTCTCAGAACACTGTTTTAGTTTATTCCTGAAACTGAAATCCTAAAATAAACATGAATTTAATTTGGGGGGATATAGCAATAGGCTTTGTCTGTATATCTTTTCGATTGATATCTTGCATTTTGGCAGCTCAAGCCAGTCAGAGAAAAAAAAGTTTAAAATGTTTGATTCAAATTTTAATTTGATGTGGAAAGATCAGATGTTTCATTGGAGCAAAGCACTGTATGATTGAATGATGTTTTTTGCACACTCAAGATAATCTCACTTATATAGCAACATTGTCAGGTTTAGTGGGAGGAAACCCACACTTTCAGCAAATACCTGGCAACTCTCCTCGTAGGTGAGTCAGAAACCCACTCCGAAATATTTGAATTTTTTTGGACTTAGTGTGGTTGGAACTTGTGACTTAAATGAAAGAAACGGAATGGTGCTAAAAAAATTTATTTGACTGTATCAGAATATTTGTAGGGGACGTTTTATAAGAATTGCTGACAAGAAACCCCAGTCTCTTTTCGTTAAGTTGAAATTTAATCATTTTCTTTTTCAGAATATTTCAGTGGGACGTCTCATAGAAATTTAGACAAAAACAAACACGATCCTTTTGCATTATGTTGCCATTTTTTTTTTCAGAATATTTCTGTGGAACGACTTATAGAAATTGCGGAATCTCTTGCCACCAACTCAAATCTCAAAGTCCTTCACATGGCTAACACATGTTTTACAGATAAAGTAGCTAGGGTAAGTTTCGCTTATCAAGTGACGGTTCTGAAGGTTCGCTCATCTGAGGACGGATTTAAGTTTCGCTCATCTGAGGACGGATTTAATTTTCGCTCATCTGAGGACGGATTTAAGTTTCGCTCTTCAGCGGACAGTTTTAAGGTTCACTCATCAGGGGACGGTTTTAAGGTTGGCTTATCAAGGGGCGGTTTTAAGTTTCGCTTATCAAGGGACGGTTTGAAGTTTCGCTTATCAAGGGACGGATTTAAGTTTTGCTCATCAGGGGACGGATTTAAGTTTTGCTTATCAAGGGACGGATTTAAGTTTTGCTCATCAGGGGACGGATTTAAGTTTCGCTTATCAGAGGACAGTTTGAAGTTTCGCTTATCAAGGGACGGTTTTAAGTTTCGCTTATCAAGGGACGGATTTAAGTTTTGCTCATCAGGGGACGGATTTAAGTTTTGCTTATCAAGGGACGGATTTAAGTTTTGCTCATCAGGGGACGGATTTAAGTTTCGCTTATCAAGGGACGGTTTTAAGGTTCGCTCATCAAGGGACGGTTTTAAGTTTCGCTTATCAAGGGATGGTTTTAAGTTTCGCTCATCAAGGGACGGTTTTAAGTTTCGCTTATCAAGGGACGGTTTTAAGTTTCGCTTATCAAGGGACGGTTTTAAGTTTCGCTCATCAAGGGACGGTTTTAAGTTTCGCTCATCAAGGGACGGTTTTAAGTTTCGCTTATCAAGGGACGGTTTTAAGTTTCGCTTATCAAGGGACAGATTTAAGTTTCGCTTATCAAGGGGCGGTTTTAAGTTTCGCTTATCAAGTGACGGTTTGAAGTTTCGCTTATCAGGGGACGGATTTAAGTTTCGCTCATCTGGGCACGGTTTTAAGTTTCGCTTATCAAGGGGCGGTTTTAAGTTTCGCTTATCAAGGGGCGGTTTTAAGTTTCGCTTATCAAGGGACGGTTTTAAGTTTCGCTTATCAAGGGGCGGTTTGAAGGTTCGCTTATCAAGTGACGGTTTGAAGTTTCGCTCATCAGGGGACGGATTTAAGTTTCGCTCATCTGGGCACGGTTTAAGGTTCGCTTATCAAGTGACGGTTTGAAGGTTCGCTTATCAAGGGACGGTTTTAAGTTTCGCTTATCAAGGGACGGTTTTAAGTTTCGCTTATCAAGTGACGGTTTTAAGTTTCGCTTATCAGGGGGACGGTTTAAGGTTTCACTTATCAAGGGATGGTTTTAAGTTTCGCTTATCAGGGGGACGGTTTAAGGTTTCACTTATCAAGGGATGGTTTTAAGTTTCGCTTATCAGGGGGACGGTTTTAAGTTTCGCTTATCAAGGGATGGTTTTAAGTTTCGCTTATCAAGGGATGGTTTTAAGTTTCGCTTATCAGGGGGACGGTTTTAAGTTTCGCTTATCAAGGGACGGTTTTAAGTTTCGCTTATCAAGGGACGGATTTAAGATTCGCTCGTCAGAGGACATATTAAACGCTCGCTCATCTGGGCACGGTTTAAGGTTCGCTTATCAAGGGACGGTTTTAAGTTTCGCTTATCAAGGGACGGTTTTAAGTTTCGCTCATCTAAGGACGGATTTAAGTTTCGCTCATCTGAGGACGGATTTAAGTTTTGCTCATCAGGGGACGGATTTAAGTTTTGCTCATCTGGGCACAGTTTTAAGGTTCACTCATCAAGTGACGGTTTGAAGTTTCACTTATCAAGTGACGGTTTTAAGTTTTGCTTATCAAGGGACGGTTTTAAGTTTCGCTCATCAGGGGACGGTTTTAAGTTTCGCTCATCAGGGGACGGTTTTAAGTTTCGCTCATCAAGGGACGGTTTGAAGTTTCGCTCATCAGGGGACGGTTTTAAGTTTCGCTTATCAGAGGACGGATTTAAGTTTCGCTCATCAGAGGACGGATTTAAGTTTCGCTTATCAGGGGGACGGTTTAAGGTTTCACTTATCAAGGGATGGTTTTAAGGTTCGCTTATCAAGGGGCGGTTTTAAGTTTCGCTTATCAGAGGACAGTTTGAAGTTTCGCTTATCAAGGGACGGTTTGAAGTTTCGCTTATCAGGGGACGGTTTTAAGGTTGGCTTATCAAGGGATGGTTTTAAGTTTTGCTTATCAAGGAACGGTTTTAAGGTTCACTTTTCAAGGGATGGTTTTAAGGTTCACTTATCAAGGGATGGTTTTAAGGTTCGCTTATCAAGGGATGGTTTTAAGGTTCGCTTATCAAGGGATGGTTTTAAGATTCGCTTATCAAGGGATGGTTTTAAGGTTCGCTCTTCAAGGGACGGTTTTAAGTTTCGCTTATCAAGGGATGGTTTTAAAGTTCGCTTATCAAGGGACGGTTTTAAGGTTCGCTCATCAGAGGACGGATTTAAGTTTCGCTCATCTGGGCACGGTTTAAGGCTTGTTTAGAACCTTGGAAGATTCACCAAGCCTAGAGGTTTCACCCTTTCTGCCTTTTTCCCATCCTCGGATGCCCAGGGTTAAATTCTCAACAAGCTCACCTTTTACCCCTGGGTCAAAAGCGATTCAAAGCCTCGTTTTCTGCGAACGCCCATTTACTGTCAGGCCAATCAAACATTCTCTTGTAAACTGTGGACCTCTTCAGTTTTGGAGACATGTTTATCGAATCGAAGTATAAACCGAAAAGTCGCCCATCTTTGTTTTGAACTGGACTGGATGCTTTTGTTTTGTGGCGGAACCAATCAAAGTCTACATGCATATTGAATTAGAAATGAAGGATTTAGTTCCACTTGTCCCACGGGTGAAGTGAGCGTGAGCGCAAGTTTTAATCGTGGGTTCTGACGATGCCTTTTTCCGTGCACACTATTTGTTTAATTTCCCTCATTGAAGCAAAAATTTAGCAACTATGATACAAATGTAAATATTCACTGCCTTCCTAAAGCTAAATTTATCTTGTTATTTATTTTTTGTTTAGGTCTTGGCAGAGTCGTTGAAGCAGAACAAGACGTTACGAGTTCTTAATCTGGAATCTAATTACATAACAGGAGAAAATATTCTTGCTATTGTCACAGCTCTTAATGAAAATAAGTCCATCGTTGAACTCCGACTAGCCAATCAGGTAAGAAATTTTAAGTACAGTTACACTTGACGAAGACACCGGCACAGGTGTTGAAAGCTCGTGTTCAAAAACAACTTACTACGTGGTGATGTCTTAATTTTTTTTTATCATTAGTATGGAACCCACGTTTAAAGAGAGTTTCAAACATTTCTTAAATTTTAAGTTGTCACTCGATCATGCTCATTGGTATGATCACTGTATTAAGGGAGGGTTGATTGATTTTTTTTACGCCTAGCCAATCAGGTGAGACCTTAAACATCAATCATTCTCTTTGGTATAATTACTGTGTACCAGGCAGATTGATTGAGTGATGTTTTACGCCGCACTCAAGATTATTTCACTTATATGGTGGCTTTACCAAGTTATGTGGGGGAGGAAACTGGGCTCTTTGCCCGGAGAAAATACCCCTTCTACTTCGCAACTCTTTCACATACCGAGATCGAGTGAGGAGATCCACTTAAAATTGAGTTGATCAGAAGTTTCTTCCATGTACACAATCCAGTTTCTTAGCCTGGCAACGCCCTCTTTATCAGAGAAATAATCTGGAGTGTCACTAAAAACTATTCTTCAAACTGATGCAGGGGCCTCAGTGGACGCTCTATCTGAACAGCCTTCAACCCATAGGTTCGCGGGTTCGAATCCCACTCAGTCCAAAATAAATAGGAAAATTTTCTGCCTGGGTTTTCGCTCGAACGACGAATGTGGGATGGTTGCCAGTTACCTACGGAAGGTCGTGGGTTTCCTCTGGGCATAGAGCCCGGTTTCCTCCCACAATCAAACTGGCAACGCCGCCATATAAGTGAAATAATCTTGCATACAGCGTAAAACACCAAACAATCAATCAGTCATGTAAACTGATGCGAATTTTCTCAGATTGAGTTCCCCCCCGATACAGAAGTAGATTGTCTCCCTTTAATTTTTAAATTTCATTCCGAGATTCTTTTCTCCTGATGTTTTCAATCCAGTTCCCTCCTTTGAATGATTCTAGCTGATTATCTCTCTTAAAATTCCTTAAGCATGGGAAAGTTTTTGTTGCAAGCCTGGAATTTTAAAGTGGCATGAGCTGCCAAATTTGCACTTTTATCATAATTTCTGATTGTCACGACAGAGGCTTTGCTGGCCATCGAAAAACTGAATAAGTTGGCATTGGAATGAGGAAAATCCATACAATATGTGGCCTGTACAAACCGAAAACGTGTTCGAAAAGTAAACAAAATTTAAATAACCGGGACGACCATTCATTCATTCTAAGCCAAAGTTAGTTGAAAACAATACTTTATCGTACATTTTCGAGATTAGAAGCACTAAAAAGCTTCTGAATTATATGTCTTGAGAAAAATAGCCAATAATTTCAACATTCTGTTTTAACGTTAAAATATCAACATTTTGACAGCTCATGCCACTTAGGCCACTTAGGACCCGTAGGCCTATTGGTCTCCCTATTAGTTTCTCCAGGTTATTTTGTACCACCAAACAGGCAATAAAAATGGGTGCCCCAAATTATTCCAATTTTAAGGCCTGTTGTTAAATTCACCTTTGCTGCCTTATTTTGATTTTCCTTAGAATTTGTATTTCTTTTTAATCCGGTAATTCATCTCTTTCAAAATTTTATTTCTTACAATTTCAGAAACCGTCTGTACTGGGCAACAAAATAGAAATGGCCATCTCGAAATCAGTTGCTGAAAACGAGGCTCTCTTACGATTTGGAATTTTCTTTGAGTTTCCGGATGCCAGGATTAGAGTTCATGACAAATTAAAGTCCAATAACGATTTGCGTGAGTGTTAAATTTACGTCATCTGATTAATTTTTTGAAAAGAAGAAACTCCTTAACTGTTGGCCGGTTCACACAGTCTGATTTGTCGTACCGACTTGTAGCATGCGAATAAAATGGATGCTTTTAATTGGTAGATTTGTCAACCATTCAGATACATCAATTTCCATCGCATTTTACAAATCGGTAGACAAATCACACCATATGAACGAGCCTAGTGATTTGTTCTAACGCACAATGAAAACAATGTTTTCCAATTTTTGTAGCGTTCAACAAAAGCATGTCCTTTTTTCCTACTTCAAACCGCATGCATTATCCATCAAATCGCTTCAAACATGATTTAATCCCCATGTCTGAACCATCATAATGTAGATCTGAGATAATATTCTGTTTTCCTCGTCATTTACAATTTCTTTATCAGCGACATCTCAAGAACGCATCACTTCAGGACATCATTATCACACTCACCGCACTACTTCCTAGCTACAAACTTATATGCTAGAAAATGTGATATCTGAGACTAGTCGCACACAACTATGATGTCTGCGATTGTCACAAAATACTGCAAATTGTATAATACAAATCTCTTCTACACCATAAGACAACTTCTCGAGCTAAGTTAGTTAAAATTCATGTAATCCGTGTTTTTCCTTGGCGAAATAGCCTGCTCCAACCTGTAAATTGAACAGCGCCTTTTGATTTAATCGAGCAAAACTTCTCGCAGCTTATCAAAACATCAGACCTTTACACCCTTCCACCAGCTGAGAAATAACATAATGGCGGTTGTATATACCTTGCGCTTTTGTTTACGGTAATGAATGATGATTGCCTAAGACTGTAAGGGTAGTAAAGACAACTCTTACTTTTCCAGTTTAACTAATCATGGGTAAGTAAAAATGAATGTTTTTTTTTTTTTTTAATTGGTACGGTTTTATCAGATTTGTTTATCTTTTTCATTTCAGTTCGCAAAGAACGGTTAAGCAAGAACAAAGGAAAATAGAAATGGAAGAAGAAATCTCAGTGAATATTTTGAACCAATCAGATTTTCTGTTACATTGACTTATTTGTAGTTCTTCACCTTTGACCTAAAGTGTCTCCATATATGGCTTCTCTGGTTGCTAAGTGGCGGCATGGTTGTTGTTGTAGTGAATTGTTTTTGTTATGCCTTTTTAACAAATCTTTTGACTAACAATTTTATGAAGCTTATTGGAGTGTAAGGTTTGAGAAAAAGTAGAATTTATTTCTTAATCTACGCAAAAAATGTCACAGAATACTTTGCCTTGAATACATAATGGCGTTATGTATATTATTTTGTACAAAACTTAAAGCTTTCTGTAGTTAAATGAAATATACACAATAAAGCTTTTTGCAGTTAAATGACACATACATTCAATGCCAGGCTGCATTGTTTTTACTTTACAACAATTTCGTGTGTTAATTATCAACTTGACTTCGATAGCTTTATTGGTCGTTTCAATTTTTGGAGTAAACTTGTATGGAGTGACATGTTTCAGTATTACAAAATAACTTGAAGTTGGCCTTACTTAACTCACCAACAATTTTCAGCTTGTAAGAAAATAGAATATTCAAGATTTTGTTCGACTACATTGAATTTGTATCAGACTCGTCACTGTTAAAAATGGACATCAAATAATTATACCAAGGAGTGTAAAAGAGCGATCACATTTAGATACAACCCCTGTTTGAAAATATGGAATTGCCAACTAGTACATTTGTCAAGTGTTGAAAGTGGAATGTTCCAAAATGCTTGAAGGGGTGACTGGTTAGCTAAAGACTTTCTTGCAAACATTGTTGGCTTGAATATTGCATAAAACGTCAATCAATGACATACTCTTGACTTCCCTGCTCCAGTTGGTAGTTTACTTGATATTTAACTCTGAGGACCTTCCACCAACTGGTCACTGGCTCTAATACCACAACGTCCAATAAAAGGGGGAGGGACAGATAATGGAAAATCAGTAGGTACCCGTGGTTTATTTTTGCCCAGCTTTCACTCCCAATGCTGTAATGGTTAATCTCACTCAGACTCCAAAAAATTTTGGGTGGATTTTTCACCCAATCATAGTATGGATACCATATTGAAGAGATACATTGTCATGGCACCTTGCGACGGCTTCGTGAAATGGCCCCCAGATTTGGGTAGACTTCTGGCTTATGAAGATGTCCTAAGGCAACAAACACATGGTGCAGTTTTACAGTGAGTGATTGTTTTATAAGATTTTTCTTTATAGATGATGCGTGTTTTCTAAATTAATGTGGGATAATAATTATATCTTGGCCATAGCTTTAGTATTCATTAATATTTATGAGATTTGCCTAATGAATATTCATAAGCCTTACTGTGTGAATGACTTTTTTACATGTACTCAATTCATGAATATTCATTTATGTCATTGGATTTTTATTGGACCCGGAGAAATCATGAATGTCTCATTGGATTTTTATTGGTTCTTTAGTTATTAATTAGTCACATGACTAATTTAGTTTGTTGCCATGGTAATTATGATTTGAATGAACTCATCTTTTATAGTTTTGATTAGTGATTTTTTTGTTTAAAAATAAAAATTGTAAATACATGTATCTTCTTGAGAAATGCTTTTAAATTCTCATTTTGTCAAAATTAACATCCCCAATAAATTATAAGTTTCAGAAAAATGTCGTCAGTTTATTTTTGTGTGTGAAAATTAGACTTCAGCTGTATATTTTATCTTTTTTATATTTCGGGAGAGACTGTTACCTGTCCGTCCTTTCATCAACATTTTCTGTTGACATTTGAGGATTACTTTCAATTCAGGCCGACCAGCCCCGATAGTTTAGTTGGTAGAGCATCCGCTTCAGGGCCGGGAGATCCAGGTTCAAGTCTGGGTCGAGTCAGATCTCAGACTTTAACACGGGGAGTTGCTGCTGCTTCGCTTGGCGCTTAGCAATAGGGGTTAGAGTAGCGACTGGTTGGCCCAGTGTCAGTATAATATGACTGGGTGAGGGGGCTTGCTGGGTGACTTCGGCAAGTCATCTCGGTGAGACAGCACCAAATAAAAAGAGCAGTGGAAATCTGCCCTGCCACAAGGAGACGTCTTCATATGACTGAAATACTGTTAAGCAGGACGTAAAACCCAAATCACTCAATTCAGGCCTATGCTCACTACCAAGTACAGGTAGATGTGCAGTGTCACTTTTTTACCACCGTGAAGCTTATATTTTTTCGAGTAATTGCTCTTTTTTACTGGGGGGCCTCGGTGGTCCAGTAAGTTAGAGTATGACACAGACCTTCCATCAATGTGGCACGGGTTCGAATCACTCAGACCAAACAAAAATGGAAAAATTTCTGAGTGGATTTTTCACTCGGTCATTGTGTGTGGAGGAGTTGACAGCTACTCAGCGAAGGTTGAGGGTTTCCTCCGTCTCTAAACCTGGCAACGCATAAGTGAAATAATCTTGAGTGCAGAGTAATCAATCAATACATCTTTCTTACTGCAAATTACCCAAATCTGATATCTTTTGTCTTGGTCATATTTGGTCAATACTCTCCACCAAATGGCTATGGAGTGTCCTTTAACTCCATAAAAACATTTAGAGTTATTGCCCTTTAGTCCTCTTTCTTTAAATTCTTTTTAGAATATCTGTAATGATCCAGGATTTTTACTGATACTTTTTATACGCCCGGCTTGAAAAGCGGGCTGTATTATGGTATCATCTCCGTCCGTCCGGCTGTCCGGCGTCCGCTGTCCCTTCCGCTCCATAACTTCTAAAGTTTTGATTCCATCTGCACAATTTTTTCTAAGTATATACCTTATGGGTAGAAGGTGTGTCGCAAACTATTTTTAACATCACTGGTTACATAATATGGGAGTTATATTGGATTATGTAATATTCCCTTCCGCTCCATAACTTCCAATGTTTTGATTCCATCTGCACAATTTTTTCTAAGTATATACCTTATGGGTGGAAGGTGTGTCGCGAACTATTTTTGACATCATACATTGCGTAATATGGCAGCCATATTGGGTTATGTAATATTTACTTTTTCTCTCCATAACTTTAACAAATATGATCCGATGTTTTCAAATCTTTAATGTTACATACCATATTAACAGACAGTGTGTAAAAAAATTGTTTATGATATCAACTATTGCAAATTATTGGATTATGTACATTCCCTTTTATTCTTACTTTCATTTTCATGAAAATAACCTTTAAATTATAAAATGGCTTCTACTTTTCCGATTCTCATCAAAAAAGGATTTTTTCAAATTGCAATAATGTTTCTAAATTGATTAAAACTATTCTTAAATCAATATATAACGTTTTAATCAAATGAAAAATACATATAAGGATTAAAGTTTTATCTACAGACCAAGAGATAAGTATCCCAGCTTTGGTCTATTTACCTTGTCAACTCTCAGTCTCTCTGGAGAGATTTATGGCTTTGGCCTACATAAAACAGTGGGTGACATTAGCAATGGACCCATAGCCAAATCTATTGTAAATCCATTTGGTCTATGATAAAATTAGAAGTAATAACCTGTAGGTATATGGGGAGATTTAGAATATTGTCAAGATGTCTATGGCCAAATAATGTAGATAAAAAATGTTATGAGAAAAATTATCAAATCTATTTGAATTGGTGTGAGCTGCGAAATTGCCAATTAATTACATTTGTTTAAGTTTGATTAGTAAATTATAAACTGCTTTTCTAAAAAATTGAAACATTTTAGTGCAACCTTTATTGACAACAAACAATTTTTAACATCGTGATTTAACAGCAGCGAGAATTGATGACTTGTACCGTGTACAAATCTTGTTAATAATTGTTGATCCAAATAGCCCATTTTAAATTTGATACAGATGGATTTTAATGGTTTTAGTGGCAAGATTTCATTTTGTTGACATAACCTGAAGAATTGGAAGAATAATTCTCATATTCCTCTAAGATATACCTACCTGTACAAACACTTGCCTTTTGACCCTAGGAGAAAGAACAATCTGCATTTTACACAATAAAATCAAAAAATCTTGCCCTAACATCCTGTATAGTAACCTAGGCTAATGCCCTGTACTGGCTATCCGTTTGTACATACCGCGCATGCGCGAACCTTCCCTTCCGGTCTACCTCTTTCAACGCTTGCAGGCGTAATAGTGAGGGGAGGATGGGCTGGGTTTAACTGTTTGTACAGGTAGGTATATCTTGGAGGAATATGAGAATTATTCTTCCAATTCTTCAGATTCCTATAGATAGTACCTACAACTGTACAAACACTTGCCTCGCATTCCACAGTCCGGAGGAGGGACTAATACGCCGTACAGAGCATTAACCAAGTTTTTTTGATTCCGCGTAAAGAATGGTAACCTCGGTATTACTCACCTCGAACTCTCCTGGATCCGTCCTCAGGTGTCCAGTGGGCCAGGATGAATTAGATCTTTCTCTGAACGCTGTTTGGGCCGCTACCAACGGACTGAGTGAATACAACCCACCACGTACTAAAGTCATGTCACGGAGACAATAGTCCGCGAAAGTCGTCGGTGACTTCCAAGACAGATAGATTGATAGGTTGTTTGGTGTTTTACGCTGCGATCAAGATAATTTCACTTATATTGCGGCGTCGCCAGTTTTATTGTGGGAGGAAAACGGGCTGTGTGCCTGGAGGAAAAACACGACCCTCCGCTGGAAACTGGCAACCATCCCACATAGGTCGTTCGAGTGAAAACCCAGTCAAGGAATTTTTTTTTTTTTTTTTTTTTTGGACTGAGTGGGATTCGAACCCGCGACCCATTGGCGGAAGGCTGTTTGGATTGAGCGTCTAACGCTATACCTACTGAGTCACGGACCCAAGCCTTCCAAGAAATAAGCCCTCATAATCCGAGGACATCGTGTAGGGACATCATCGTTTATCAAGCGGCTTGGTAAACGAAGATTGCACAGGAAATATATTCTCTATTAGAGAAATGTGTTTTATTTTACTGATTTATTTATTTCTTGGAAATAAACTTCACTCGGAAAGGAATAAGCAACATTCCTGTGTCGGCTACGAAGACCGGTGGTCTCCGAAGATTGACGGAAGACATATGGTCTTCGCAAAGGTCCGCGCTCAAATCTGCAGACTTTCTGCGTCTTGACAAGTCAGCACCCAGGCTCAAGTGGCCGTACATACTAGGAATAACGGCTGTTCGTGTATTTCTTACTACGGTAATATACACAAGTACTGTCGGCTTCGGCGTTCACATCCCGTCGACCCGTAATGGCGAAAGGGTGTAACAGTCGACTATCCAACAGGCCTATCAGCCGAGTCGTTACTGATTAGCCAATCACAGCTCCTTTCTTTCCCCGGCATGGGAAATCATGAAGATGGCGGGAAGAGGACAATTCCAGCAATTGACGGGAGAAAAACATCTCTAGTATGGTTTATGTTCGAACTTAAGATCTGTAGTCAGAACAGGTACGGTACTTTTTACTTTTGCTCATTTTGGAAAAAAAGGAATTTACTTGAAAACCAGTTGGCAAGAAGTCCGTCTAAGATTAGAAGATAACGACATTCTAATGAACTAGGAGCTCGGTCTTGTACTTAGATTGATGATTGGTCTTCGCGCCGCACTGAAGTTATTTAACCTATAAGGTGGCGTAGCCAGATTGTGGGGGAAGGACCTGGGCCCGGAGGAAACCCCCGACCTTCGGCATGGCAACTCCTCCGCATACGGCAACCGCCATAATGTAAAAGTTGTCATTTTGCAACGGTAACTGCGAGAGGAAACTGTCAGGGTAATAATTTAAAGTGGCCTGTACGAACCGAAAACGTGTTCGAAAGAAAACAAAATTTAAATAACCGGGACGACCATTCATTCACTCTAAGCCGAAGTTGGTTCAAACAATACTTTATCGTACATTTTCGAGCCCAGAAGCATTAAAAAGCTTCTGAATTATACGCCTTGAGAGAAATAGCATAATTTCAACATTCTGTTGTGACGTCAAAATATCAACATTTTGGCAGCTCATACCCCTTTAATAGTAAGCTGTCATGACGCAATGCCACAAGAAAATAACAAACAGCGCACCATTTTAAACTACGAACGGGCTGTTATTAATTTACAACCGCGCAGTAGTGATATCATTTATTGGTCAGCCTTGAAATCTGCGAGCAGGCCGGGTGAGCAGTCCAGCCTGACGATTGATTGATCGAAGAATTACGCTGCACGCAAAAGCTATTCCGTTTATACGGTGGCGTAGCCAGGTTTAGTGGGGAGGAAGACCGGGCTTATCGTCCGGAGTAAACCCCGAACTCCGGCAAGTACCTTGGGAGTCTTCCACATACCCATCTTGACGAAGGCTGTGCCAACGCACGTGTGCCCGACGAGTGCAACCTCACCCTGCACTAGTGTCAAGTCTCATATGTAGTTTACTGTGAAGGTCGTAGGGGACCCCCAAGACCAAACCTCCTAAAGCCTGATCCCATAAATTATGGATGAGGGCTCACAATACTGACAAGAGCCTGAATCCAAGAAGATTAGTCCTCGCCAAGGTTGCTCGTTGACGAGGGAAAATTTTTGCATGAAAACAGGCTCAGGGGTTCCTAGATATTACCAGTGGTCATGATCGGCTAATAGTCTTCTGTTTACGTACCCCCCCCCCCCCCCCCCCCCTCATGTCCTATGACACAACTTGCAGGTCGTCCTGCAGGTCCAAGGGGGGGAAATCTGATTAATGTATTAATCGCTGATTTTTTGCCGCAATCCATGTTATTTCACTAACCGGGCAACTTGTCAGGTTTAGTGGGGGAGGGAATCCCCGATCCTCAGGGGAAAGGGTTGCATGGTTAATGCTTTACGCTACATTTCGGCTTATTCCACTTATACTGCAGTTTTGCAAGGATAAGTTGGGGAGGAAAACCGGGCTCGTCGTCTGGAGGAAGCCCCCAACTTTCAGTGAGAACCTGGTAACCCCTTTCCATACGGCGACTGAGTGACGAGTCCTCTCAGAAATGTATTTGTTCTGAGTAAGATTCGAAACCGGCGCCGCATGATTTGTGTAAGTAGGCCCCGGACTGACATGCCCCCCCCCCCCCCCCCCAGGCCTGTGTACTGGTTGAAGGGCCTTGGTTTTGAGCTAGGTTTTAAAAAAAAAATCAAAGGCAACCAGGTGGGGTCCAGGGCCTAGCTTATCGGATGGGGAGACTCCCACGCTTGGGCGATTTCCCACTGTCGACCGGTCACCTCAGTGGCATGCTCTAAATTGAGCAGCAGCTGGTAGATATAGTCCAGGAGTTCAGAGAAAGTCAAATATTGATCGTCCGTCTCCTGTTGGTTTGACAGTTGGGATGATAACCGCCGGCGGTTCGACTCGCACCTGGGCGTACATCCGTGGCCGAAACATGGTAGGTTTAGGCCTCTTGAAACACCTCTTGGCGTTTTGACAAACCCAGAACCTGGGTTAGGGCTGTTAGCCTTTCCCCCACTCTAGTTGTCAGGCCGATCGACTCATGAACCCGTGGGTAGTGTCGTGATCGAAGGCGCCGTAATTTGAGGCTCCCCGGTGGACTGACAAATCCAGAGCTTGGGATGACGCCAGGATTACAATCAGCCCACTTTAGTTGTCAGGTGGCCGACTCGTGTACCTGGACGTACAGTCAGGGTCGAGGCCGCCGTATGCTAAGCCCCCAGGTGGATCGACAATACCAGAGCTGGGGTGACGCCCGTAGGCCCACAAAGCCACTCCAGTTTTCAGGCGGATCGACTCGCGTGCATGGGCATACAGTCGTGGTCGAGGCCGTCGTATGTTGAGGCTTCCCGTCGGCTCGACAGATCCAGAGTTGGGGTGAGGCCCGTAGGGTAACCAACCCACTCCGGATGTCAGGCGGGTCGAGTCGTGGGCCTGGGCGTACAACCCTAGTCGAGGCTGTCGAATGTTTAAGCATCCTGGTGGCTCAACAGATCCAGACTTGGGGTAACGCCCGCAGGACTCGCCCACTCTGGTTGCTAGGCGGATCGACTTGTGTACATGGGCGTACATTCGTGGTCGAGGCCGCTGTATGTTTAAGCCTCCTGGCGGTTCGACAGATCGAGAAGTTGGGATGACGCCCGAAGGCTCAAACCACTTCACATGTCCGGCAGCTCGACTCGTGTACCTGGGCGTACAGACGTGGTCGAACCGCCTTGTTCAGTAGTTGAGAAACCCTGATCATCCGTATCTTCCGCCGAATCCGTCGGAGACTCCTCTCCAGTGGGCTCCGGTTCGGGATACTGGACGTTGGGCTGGAGGTAGTTCCCTGACCAAGTTTTAGTCTGGTAGTCGCCCTCTAAGAACTGGTCCGACCGTCTCCTGGTCTCAGGGAGCGCCTCCTGGCGGTTCGACTGATCCAGGGACAAGGTTGCCGGTCGTTGCCTGATCAACCCGCCCTGGACGTCAGGCAACTCGACTCGTGTGCTTGGGTGCACAGTCGTGGTCGCAGAAGCCTGTTTAGATCGTGAAGATCTGGGCCCCTCGATTGCCGAGCCTCGAGTTGTTTATTTACTCGAGCTTGGCAATTGAGAATTTAACGCCCTCTAACGTTTGTTCCATGGCACACAAACGTTCTGCGTCTGACCTCTGCGTGGGTTCCGGCTGACGGGTGTTCCGACACGCAGACTTCGTATGGGTAGGTGTAACTGACGTTCGGTCGCTGGCTTGAGACAAACTGTCGAAGATAAGCAAAATGAACAGAACATATGTTGAGAGCTAATCCCAACAAAGCATCAACGACAGCCAAATCAGAAGAGATAATCAACAAGAGAACACAGACATTTTTTTTTTTTTTTTTTACTAACTCGTTATTAATTACTCATTCCTGTTATATTATATATCGTTTTTTCCTCCTCGATTTCGAAGAATTGCCCGCCTTACTGGACCAGGAAGAACTGCGGGACCTGCTACTCTTCCTCTGAGGCTTCGCTGCTGATGATATTCTTGGCAGGCATTCGTGGGGTAAGTGCCTCCACAGGCACTAGACACCATTTTCCATCACAAATTTTTAATCTAAAAATAAAAACGAAAAAGATTTAAAATTTAGTAATGGAACGTAATTTATTTAAACAGGGACGCACCCCGCTTTAAAAAATCGCCTATGAAAATATGTAATAGTGTTTGTATGGGAGGGTGGTGAGCCACAACAACCCGACCGCGTGGTGACGAATTTTGGACCCACGACAGCATAAATGTGGGTTGAGATGGGTTGAGTCCGAAAACTCTCCAAAAACAAAAAAATACAGGACATTTTTTGGTCAGAAACCCTCTAGTAATCTAGGGGAGGGTATCTAACCGCTAGGGACAGTAAAATTTCCTACCAAAAACGATTCAGAGAGAAGGATTAGTAAGAAAAGTATACTTAGTAAAATTTGCAGTGTTGATCTCTTCTCTGCAGAGTTGAAAGAGGTAGACCGGAAGGGAAGGTTCGCGCATGCGCGGTATGTACAAACGGATAGCCAGTACAGGGCATTAGCCTAGGTTACTATACAGGATGTTAGGGCAAGATTTTTTGATTTTATTGTGTAAAATGCAGATTGTTCTTTCTCCTAGGGTCAAAAGGCAAGTGTTTGTACAGTTGTAGGTACTATCTATGGGAATATCACCTTTTACCAAGCTTCACATAATAAAACTGGCAACGCCGCCATATACATGTAAGTGAAATAATCTTGAGCGCAGCGTAAAATACCAAACAATCAATCAATCAATCATTTACCAAGCTTCAACCTCTTCCCTCTGAATTTTGAAAATTAAATTCAAATAAATATGGAAGGATTTGTTTTGGTATGGCTGCAGTTACTGTGCCTTTCCGGGCGTATTTTGGGTTTCCCGAAACTCTTGTCTTGTTTGGTACAGCCAATGGAAGCTCTCCACCAGTGTGTCAAAGGTCATACTAAGGATTTCTCTGGTGCTTACAAAATATGTTCACTCCAGTGAAGAGTCACAGGTGCTTTACATTGTGAGGAGGTTGTTGTCGGGAGTTCCTCTAGCCGTAAACAGGGCCAAGGTGGTTCAGTCGGCAGAGTTCAAGTCACAAGCCTTTCATCAATGAGTGTGTCAAAGGTCATACTAAGAATTCCTCTGGCGCTTACAAAATATGAGGAGTCACAGGTCCTTTCCATTGTGCAGAGGTGGTTTTCGGGGTGTTCCTCTTTAGCCGTAAACAGAGCCAAGGTGGTTGAATCGGCAGAGTGATTATCTCTGTGTGACAGTCACACAGGCCTTTCATCAATGAGATGAAGGTTCAAATCTCACTTATAAACACTGAAAAATTTCTGAGTGGATTTTTGGAGGTGCCAGGTCCTCCGAGCAGATAGCCCGATTTCCTCCTCTACTAAACCTGGCAATTCAAGCGAAATAATTTTGACTGCGGAATAAAACAATTCTGCAATTATACCCAACCAATCTATACTGCAACCGTGAATAAATATAACTGAACACATTGGTACCGATAATCTCTCGATTTTAATATGTAAAATATTGATTTTGTTTATACACACGGGTCATCGGGGGGCGACAGTTTCTCAAAACATTTACGCAAAAGTTCAAAAGTGTATTAGGCTTAATACCGGTATAACTTTGTAACGTCACAATTGAATTTCTTTGTTACGCAACGTCATTTAGACCGGTATTAAGCCTAATACACTTTTGAACAACTCAGCCATGGGAGTGTGTTAGATTCTCAGTTCCACAGAGGCTGATTATTCAGGCTAAATACAAGGCCTTACTGTCATGACAAAATATAGCTTAAACATTATGTTACCCCCAGGGGCAAAGTTGTGTCGGGTGTAAATATCTTGAGAAATCTGCAATCTAAAATATGGATTGATCTACTGCCATTCATTGAGATATCAACCATGTCTCGCGTTGAAGATCTTGTAGAATGGCTCGAGATCTCAGATACATACATGTGTAAACCTGTACAGATATTTACATCATTGAAATTGAAAGTGAAAGTAAAAGATTAATTGGGTCAGGCATCAACAAAAAGGGCCAAGCTAACATTGCACCAATCCATTATACACCCTTACGGCTTAGAATGACATTTTTATGGCATTGGAATTGCATGGCATTGACATCATTTCTCTGTTGCAGGCACTGACCAAGCCTCTATCACATTGCGTCATAGACAAACTGAGCACGTTTTTTTAAAAAAACTCAGTCTAATGTCATTTTGCCATACACAGAGCTACTGCGCAAGCATCAATCCTTAAGCCAAAAGGGTCTATTAAATTCCTTTCTGAAGTTTCATGCATTAAAGATTAAGAAGCGTCAAGGTTACCTAAAATACCAGTGTGAAGGGACCTGATGAACTGTATACACAATGTCGTTAAGACTAACAAGAGTAGGTCAATGCCATCCATCATTTAGTTTAACAAAACACATGAATTCTGATGAAAATGAAAATTTCTGAATAAAGTGAAAACTTTGACAGCTCAAGTCATTTAGCTTTGTTTAAAAAAATGTTTCATGCCACACTCCAGATTATTTCACTTATATGGCAGCGTTGCCAGGTTTAATGGGAGAGGAAAGCGGGTTCATTGCCGGAGCTAACCCCCGACTTTCGGCGAGTACCTGGCAACTCTTCCATAAACGGAGATTTTATGAATGGCTGTCTGACTGTAGTAAATACCTGTAACTGATGACCGGGAAACAAATTCAGGGACAATTAAGAAATACTTCATCAATTAAAGATGTTCCTCCATAATTTAATGTTTTTTTTACATTTGTTTGTCATCGATCAGGTACCGACCAATAAAAATCCTAACATAAATAACGAGGTAGACAATTAATATTATTGAATTAGGAAAGAATCAAAACTTACGACTTGAGTTATTTTCTAATTTCCCTGATGATGATAACAGCTTGTCGGAGTTCACTTTCAAAAAAAGGGGGCTGTTTCTCAAAACATTTACGCCCTGATGTAAGTCCAATGCACGGCTAATTGCCATGGCAACACATACCTTCCACATTTACATTACGACCAGGTGCAAAATCATGCCAGGTTTAAATGTGTTAAGAAAGATGATGAAATAAGACATTTTCTGACAGATAGGCCATCATGATCCAATCTGTCAGAAAATGTCTTGCATCATCATCGCAGATATTTTGGACTAGCCACTGGCCTATATAAACACCTACATGTATCGTTTATATAGGCCATTGGCCTGTTGTAGCTAATCAAGGAAATTAAAAGAGTGAGTGAGTGATTTTGGGTTTTACATCCTGCTTAACAGTATTTCAGTCATATGAAGACTTCTCGTTGTAGCAGGGCAGATTTCCACTGCTCTTTTATTTGGTGCTGCCTCACCGAGACGACTTTCCGAGGAAATTAAAACAATATAACATCGAGAGACATGAGGGTTAAAACTTGAAAGGCATTTGAGTCATTAATGTCAACCAATGTGTATAACCAAAAGTCTTTGAATCCGGAAGAGTGAAACGTCCCATTACCGGTACCCCATATTCAGGCGCCTTTTGGTTGGTGTTTTACGCCGCCTACAAGATTAGTTCACGAATATGGCGGCGTTGCCAGTTTTATTATGGGAGGAAACTGGGCTCATTGCCTGGAGGAAACCCACGACCTTCCGTTGGTTACTGGCAACCATCCCACATGGTCGTACGAGTGAAAACCCAGACAGAAAATGAGTGGGATTCGAACCTGCGACCCATTGGTGGAAGGCTGTTTGGATTGAGCGTCCAACACTCCACCTACTGAGCCACGGAGGCCCCATCAGGCGCCTTTTGACCCAGAGGTCACCTTAAACAGCGCCATTCTTAGACAAAAACTGTGACTTTTCTTATGTTCTATCTATGAACTATAATGGGATGCATTTAAGAAAACAAAGATGGCAAACATTTTAGATTCGACAACGATGATTTGAGTCGAAATGGAGATATACACGAGAAGCTTATATTAGAACCAATGCATTCTCTGAACTGTGATTACTAGATATGGTAGTCCAGTAACTGGAGAGTGAATTTATTTAGCGCAAACGTGGACAATTTCAAAATTTAACGCACATAAACGTTACATAATGCAGGCTAGCCGCTAATGGTGCCCTGAATATAATGTAATGGTGTTTCACACTTCCCCATTCATAGACTTCTGGTGTGACCCAAGCTTGATTTAGGTCATAAATTTCGATCAACTTTTCTGACAAACGATTAAAAGAAATGTACAAGAATAACAGTATATATTATTTTATCTGTAAACCCATGTAGCTCGTACACCAAACGAAAAAAAAAAGGATAAAAACAATGTCAAGAAAAAAATTATTTACTCTTTAAAATAAATTGTAAAAAGTGAGTGAGTGAAAAAAATATGAGAAATATATACAAGTATAGGTTGGCCAGCAAATCATCCGTCCAAGTGAATAGGTTGTTAAGAAAACGAACAAATACAATTGATGCTTTATACCATTAATTATAGAATATACTGTATTGGTAGGTTTACCATATGACAAGGTATGGTTACATGTATTTTACACTATACAATTATTGTACAGGGCCCAGTTTCACAAAGCGATCTTAGCTACATGTAAGTGTGATCTTAACTACCATGGCAACCAATGCTAAAGGTATACGTTGCCATTGGTAATTAAGATCACCTTAAGCTAAGATCGCTTTGTGAAACTGGACCCAAGAGTCAAAATTTGAGATTGTAGTAGAAACTACACAAAAAAATCTACATTCTTAACAAGTGCAACATGTATTTTCAAGCATTTCTACAAGCAGTTTATTTTTACAAATAACAAAGAATAAAGTGTAATCTTTCACCAAGTCAAGGCCGTTCTTATATGTCTAAATATGTTTGCTTTTCATTAAACCCAACCCTGTCTGTCAAGTTTGGATAGGTAGGCTTTTATTTTCGCATAATTTTCCAGTTTTGTTATACATCTATGTTTACTGTGTATACATGTAGATCCCATTTACCCAAGGGAGTATAGTAGTTATCATAATATTAAAGAGAAGGCCTCACAAATATAGGCCGACTGGCTACATTTCAATTCTATATGTTTTGTATTCTGATCGTTTGAAAAAAAAAAAACTTTGAGCTTTTGAGTGAATACAAACTTTTGAGTAGGCAGCTTTTTGCTAGGGACGGGCTGGTTACACAAACCAAACATTTTTAAGGAAGGCCGAAGGGCCCAGGTGCAAGTTGCGCAGGACACAAATGTAGGTTAAACCTGAGTTATATTATAAGACAAATCGGAAGCAGGGGGGACGTTTCAGGAAACCGTCGCAATGTGCGACCAATCGCAGTTGCCATGACGTCACATCTCTTCACTATGATTTTCAATGGCAACTACGCCTCTTTTGCGATGAGACTGCTTTGTGAAAGGAGGCTCAGTACTGTACAGCTTGATTGATTGGTGTTAAAGCTGCACTCAAGATTATTTCACTTATAATGAATGATCAACAGTCAGTGAGTTGAGTTTGTCTAGGGACACCTGGTGAAGGTATTCCAAATTGACCCCCCCCCCCCCCCCCCCCCCACCCTCTAAAGTAGACGAACCATGACATAGTTTTCCCATGTACTCCAAACCTTAAAGGCACACTTGCCGCGAAAATCAGGAATATTGTTTACATTAAAAGAGAAAGTCTGTTTTCTGTATTTTTCCCAGACAATATAAGTTAGGAACTTTCTATTTTTACCAAAATTTAAAAGTTTGGACGTCACTTTGTATTTTTAATTTGAATTTGAAAATTTGAATTGTTAGGTGCCCGTAACGTAAACAAACCAAACTGCCCCCTATTGGCGATTTTATGTTTCAGTCGAGTGAGTGAACTAACGGCACAGTGTAATTTTACGTAGGCCTATTTATCTGAGAAATACAGACTGACGATCGGTTAACAGCGACTGGAAAAGCCTGCTGATTATTGTTTGAGTGTATAAAAAGGCCTGAAATGAGGGTAATCCAACACGAAAGTTGACCGACACTGATCGTTGTTGTTGTAATCATGCTTCGATTCTTCGTTTGTTTTTCACCCCATTTCCACATTCTAAAGCTAACTAGACATGTTTTATGTGTCCTATGTTTAAGTTTAGTTGTATTAGTCGTAGTAAGCTCATGTAAATTGGTTTTCTTGGCAAAATTAAACAGGCTACGGTGGCAAGTGGTCCTTTAACATCACCGATACGTGAACTACCAGTGAGTCACAGTCACGCGAAGCAATTGTGTAATGTTGTTGGGGGGCGGAGGGGTAGGCATAAGCTCGATGGAATATATATAGATAATATGTTTAGTGCACTTTCTTACGCTAAACTTATCAGTGGAAATTATAATGTTTGTTACAGATTTGTGAAAGTAAAAAATCAAAATAAACGCTTGGCTTGTAATGATGAAACACTCATACATGTATCTTTAAACGAAATAAATAACCATAAAGATATAAAACACAGATTCAAACAAAATATATTCAATTTTTCCGAGTAATCATAACAATCTAAAAAAAAACAAAAATCTTATCATTAAAAAAAAATGACAACTAAAAATAAGAGCAAATAGTAATCCATGCCAATAATATTATGAATATTAATGATATTAAAGGGGGGGGGGGGATGAGTGTGCTTAGGAGCCTCGACCCATCTACGAAAGGCTTTTATAAACATGGAGGACAATCGTCCTGCAGACTGAGCGAGCCCTCAACTGGCCATTAAACGCTAAACCCAGCCGAGAAATTCCTAGCCGATTGGGCTTTGCTCCCATAATGCATTGGCAGGAAGTTGGTAGGGTCGAACATTGAGTCACATGGACACCAAATGAGATCCCAATGTTCAAGGGACATAACTCATGCTGACTTGATTTTAGATTTTCCCTATGCCTGTGTGTGTTAGTGTTCATAAATATACATCATCGGTAAAACTTTGACAATGGTCCCAATACTAGTGTGAACTAAATGACGATTCGGTATTACGTGATGAAGAGATAGTTAAGGCCTCAAGTTTTAATCCAAACCATTTGAAATTTGACGCCAAACTTTTTAAAATAAATTAACATTTTCTATCAGCATATACTTATATCACTGTAACCTGTTCCATAATATTATAGAGTTTTTGAGAAATGATTTTCATCATCAATTAACAAACTAAAATGAGGACGTACACTTTGGCCTTCTGTCAGATTAATATATTCCATAATACAGCAGCTTTCCAACTTGTGTAGCGTAGTTTTTGAGAAATGTAATTTGAGAGATGATTTTTTTCATCAATTTATAAACTTAAACAGGGACGTACACACTGGCCTTCCATCAGTGCAATATATCCAGGAATACAACAGCCTTTCAACTTGTAAAGCATAGATTTTGAGAAATGTAATTTGAGAGATGATTTTTTTCATCAATTTACAAACTTAAACGAGGACGTACACACTGGTCGTAATATATCCCAGAATACAACAGCCTTTCAAACTTTGGTAACGTAGTTTTAGGTAGAGTATTTTACTAATGCAATCACATTCCTTGCTTTCAATACATCCAGGAAACGGGAGTAAACACGGTAAATTGGAGGGGATTGTAATCCAAACCATTTGCAATTTGACGTAAAACTTTTTATAATAAATTAAACAAATTTTATATCAGCATATACATATATTGCTGTAACCCGTTCCATAATATTATTAAGTTTTTGAGAAATGATTTTCATCATCAATTAACAAACTAAAATGAGGACATACACTTTGGCCTTCTGTCAGATTAATATATTCCATAATACAGCAGCTTTCCAACTTGTGTAGCGTGGTTTTTGAGAAATGTAATTTAAGAGGGTATTTTTTTTCATCAATTAACAAACTAAAATGAGGACGTACACTTTGGCCTTCTGTCAGTGTGATTTATTCCATTATACAGCAGCTTTCCAACTTGTGTAGCGTGGTTTTTGAGAAATGTAATTTGAGAGACGATTTTTTTCATCAATTTATAAACTTAAACGAGGACGTACACACTGGCCGTAATATATCCCAGAATACAACAGCCTTTCAAACTTTGGTAGCGTAGTTTTTGGTAGAGTATTTTACTAATGCAATCACATTCCTTGCGGGAGTAAACACGGCAAATTGTGTGGCATAATTTATAATAGATTAATATCAGAGCTGGTTGATATTGCTCCATTTAGATTGATTGATTGATGTTTTACACCACACTCCAGATTTTTTCATTTGTGTAGCGGCATTGCCAGGTTTAGAGGGGGCTCTTTGCTCGGAGGGAACCTTTGACCTTCCACATATTCTCCATTTAGAACACGTATATTTCCATCAGTGAAGCCTACGCCTGAACCCATGACAGTGTCTACGACCACAATTTTTGTATGTTAACAGTTGATCATTCAAACTTTGAAATAACAATGAAATACTACAATCAGAAATTTAGTTCTGATTACCCACAATTCATCAGCCTGCTGACGATTTCTGGTTCACAGGAGACAATCGGTGAATAAAATAAAATGTTTCATGAATTCAAATGCGATTTCCAGTGGATTATTTTAGCAAATACCCAAATCTATGAAGTTAGCAGGAAACAATCAGTTAATAAATGTTTTCACGAATTCAAAAGCCCGACACAGAGTATAATGCAATTTCAAGTTCATGTAGCTGAAGAAATGTGATTGGCTTTTAACATTAATTCTTTCCAGTCACGTTAATACCAGAACAGAATCCCTGCAATTTGCTTGAGATAAATTCTTCGCTTCCTTAGCACCAGGAGCCGTTTTAAGCAGCTGTTGCAAAGTGTGGTCAATAACAGTTGCCATGACGTCGTATCATTTCACTATGGTATCCATTGGCAACTAGACTTCGTTTACAATGCAACTGCTTGTGAAACGAGTCCCAGCTTTTCGTACAATACATCTCCGCATTGAGCTCACGCATACATGTAGAACAAAACTACGTTCTTTCCACGGTCTGTCGTAAACTTCTCCGGTAAAATTTGGTCTGTTACAATAGTTCTACACTGAAGCCTGATCACACAAATGGCTCTTCTTTTTTGTTACGCCGAACATAAAACGTCTAAAAACCTAGTTCCACTTTGGATCATAACCGTTCCACGTTGGAGGCGGGGCTAAATAAACCCTCCGCCCCTTTCGCATAAATCCAACAACCCCTCTATAACCTGTTCGAGGGACACCAGCCTGTAAGGAAAAAGATTTTTTTTTTTTAAATTCAGAAGACTCACTTTTTATTTAAGTATGAATAAAGTTCTGATTAGTGTTTTGAATGACATTAACAACTAAATTATCAACTGGACTTTAATACATGTATCTTAGAGGTAAAACAAAAATAAATTCCAACACCATATCAAAACGCATTCCGATACATTATCAAATGCCTGAATGTACAATATTTTGACCCGTTTTTTTTTATTTTTCTACAGCCAGTCAGCAATACATTTTATATTTTGCACACTTTTAAGTTAAGAAATACGTAACAAAAAAAAAGACACACTTTCAAACATACCTTCAAATCCTCCATAATACCCAACTGTTTTGCATATTTTTTAAACTGTTCTTTTGTGTTATATTGGACCCTGACCGTAGATAGCTCGCTCCGTGACCCCGCCTGGACCTCGGGCACGGAGAGCAGCTGAGAGCTATACACAGATTTCACAAATAAATTATCATAATTTTCCTGGAAGACAAAAAAACAAAACAATTATTTTAAGAATTTTCATGTTAGACAACAGTTTGAGTGTCTTTTGCTTATGACTTGAAATTTTTATTGTTTGATTGATGGTTCAGTGACTCCACTGCATGCACTATTAATGGCATCACCGATATCATGGTTCCACCATATTAGGAAAAGAAACGTTGACTTCCTGTTGGTCACTAGGGCTTTCCCTGGCTCCCCATCAGATTGATTGATTGATTGTTTGATGTTTTACGCCGCGCTCAAGATTATTTCACTTATATGGCGGCGTTGCCAGTTTTATTGTGGGAGGAAACCGGGCTCTATGCCCGGAGGAAACCCACCTTCCGCTGGTAACTGGCAACCATCCCACATAGGTCGTTCAAGTGAAAACCTAGTCAGAAAATTTTCTAATTTTCCCTCATCAGATAAAAAGTAGACTCCCATATACATTAGGTGGGGTCCAATTGGTGTTTAAATATGCATTATTGTATAATATTTTCCTATTTATTTTCATCCCATGGGAACCTTCTCATTGCAATTTTGATGTCCAAGTGAGAAAATGAGGGTCAGAGATGCAGGTTTTAAGGGTCCGGTAAATCCCTGTGCCACCATCACTCTCTTAAAAGGAGTGAAAAGCTATTTTTTTTAGAATGCTTGATAAAAATGACAACCACTTAGATTATTCTGTTTCAACGAAATTTTCCGTTATCAAAAAAAGTGACAGAATATTCAAGATTATGTGACCAAGTTGGAAATGATGCTAGATTAAATGGGCTGTGATGACCTTATCCAAGAATTAGAATAACAAGGCTTTAGATACTAGTCAAGGATAAACATGAGTAAAACTTGATTTATGGTGAGAGAGAACATAGAAAATTTGTTTTTAAAAATATTGAAAAGTTCTTTAAATCCTTACCTTACTAAGATAGGAGAGATCCATTTTTGTAAAAGGCACAAATTTGTCATTCAATTTTATAAATTTCAAATGTTTGTCAAAAAATTGACCCCTGAAACATAAGAAAAGAAGTCATTTTAGAAATAAAACGATTGGTTGATTGATGCTTTATGGCGCACTTATCAAGATTTTCCGCAAGGTTATCATCTGAGGGCGTTTACTTTTTAGTTAGATAAGGAAAACGGGCACCCTTTCCACATAGGGCGATTGAATAAAAAAATCATATCTTATTTTATTTTAAGGAGGTAGTGTGATCAACGGATTGATTGATGTCACACACAAGATTATTTCACTTAAAATGAGTAAAATGGACCAAAAAATAGTTAATTCTGTTTCAATTTTTTCGATATTTGGCAGCTCATGCCCCTCTAAAAGCTTTCTTAAAAATTGTAAATTCCTCCGGAAAGGAAGCCTTACTTGCTGACTCCGACTTTCCCGAATGTACTGGTTCTACTTAGCTCTGGATGTATACATTCCCGATCCTGTCTCTGTTCAGGGTGACGCATCCAATCATCCCAAAACCTACAACAACATAAAAAAAGATGGTTTAAGATTATTTCTCAGAAATTAAAAAAAGATCGCTTAACACTTTTTCTCAGAAACTACTAAAAAAATCTTGGCAGATTCTGTTACTGTATCTATTTTTTCCAGGTCAATCAGTGTCGGTTATTTTCTAATTCAGTAATTTCCCTGATGATGATTGCAGCTTGTATCTATTCAGGGGTGTACAAAGTTGGGCATTTATCATAAGTCAGCTGGTAAAATAACATGTTTTATGGTGGTACGCTTAGACAAACTAGAGGATTGGTGGAAATAGCCCTGAGTCAGTAACATTTCAATGTTAGCTTGAAAACCAGGTTGATCAATCACGGCCCTATAGTAAATTGACTTTTTGGCGTCATTTTTTGTTTTTTGTTGTGGTAAAAATCTGTATTGCGAGGGCAGAGCCCCATCCTATGCCCCAAACTATGCTACCAAAAACAAATTTTGCAAGAATTGGAATAGGTATTCCTGTCTAGACTGCGGTGGGAATGGATTATTGGGTGAAAGTTAATCCATTGGCTTTGTCTTCTTTTCAAAGGGCTTTCAATGAAAAACTATAATTTTCTGGTAAACTTACGTGACCGGCCATTTTGGTTCAAGTTCCAGCCAAGTTTTTCTCTCTAACATCCAACCCAAACCAGGGAAAAAATCAGTTCTGTACAATAATTCTACAACAAAAGACAAAAGCATTGATAATGTTTTGCTTCAAACCCAATGATACTTCACTGCCTGGTTAGTGGGTGAGGAAACTGGTAACTCTTCCACATAGAGCTATTTTAAAGTGGCATGAGCTGCCAAAATGTTGATATTTTGACGTTGAAATTATCGGTTATTTTTTAGTGCTTCTAGTCTCGACAATGTACGATAAAGTATTGTTTTGTACTAACTTTGGCTAAGAATGAATGAATGGTCGTCCCGCTTATTTAAATTTTGCTTACTTTTCAAACACTATTCTGGTTCGTACAGGCCGCACACTGTATGGATTTTCATCATTCCAACCCCAATCATTTAATTTTTCGATGGCCTTTTTCGAAGTCTCTTACTGTCATGACGATCAGATATTATGACAAAAGTGTGAATTTTGGCAGCTCATGCCACTGGGGAAAATAGGGAAAAGTTGATGGTCCTTCATGCAAGACTACACGAAAATAAATTTATTTTTGATTTCCCTCAAGGGTCTTAAAATCCCAGACCTTTGAGACCAGACAGAGACAAAAAGCATTGTAGGGCGATGATAATAATAGCAGAAAATCTTTGAGTTCTTGACATTTCATAGCATTTTCATAATAACGAAATAATAACGAAAGACAGTTGGATGATTACCTGGTTTGTCTTCTACCATTTCTGTTTTTCCATTATCGTTCCACGCAGAAACACACCACAATAACGGATCTTGGTGTAAATACGGGTAAGTGGCAGCAAAATACTCAAAGAAATCAGGAGATATATACAAATCATCTGCAAAAAAATTTTAGTCATGTGTTCAATTTAACTTTTTCTTTTAGTTTTTTCTTTTCATTTTGGCCTACAAATTTAAAACTTTGAAGATAAAGTACTACATGCAATCAGTATTCAATTACTATAATGAGAAAAATTGAGGCTAGGCTAGGCAGGTTGATTGATTGATTGATGTTTTACGCCTCATTAAAAACTATTTCACGAACATGGTGGCATTGCCAAGTTTACTTTGGGCGGAAAATCGGCTCTTTGTCAAGCTCACCATATAAATATGCCATGTACCCCCCCTATGAACCAAAATACTTAGAATAATAGAACAGACTTGTGTATCGGAACTTTATCAAAACACATCTCATCAAAGCGTCCCACATTTTTTGGACAGGATACTTTGTCGAGGCCAGACTCTCTACTTAGTGAGCCCTTACGATATTATAAAATTCTCCCTCATCGAAACTTTTCCCGCCCAAAAATATCGAAGAAACCTACATTTTTTTGGACTAGATACTTTGTCAATGCGAGACTCTACTTAGTGAGCCTTTACGATATTAATCAAATCTCCCTTATCGAAACTTTTCCCACTCAAAAATATTGAAGAAACCTACCTTCTACAATTATCACAGCTGAGTAGTTGAAATTCTGGAAGATCTGGTTTAACGCCCACTTATAATGACGGGCAATTTTAAAATAACCTTTAAACTTTTTTTCTTTTGGAGGCAACACAATGTCACTCAGGTCAGGTTGCTATGGAAACAAAATGGCAGACAAAGATGACAATTTTATATATGTTTATTCAATCAAATCAGGTTGCTATGGAAACAAAATGGCACACAAAGATGAAACAAAAATTTTTTTTCATGAACAATAGTCTGTATGAACTTTTCGAATTTTATTTATTTATGAACACTAAAACACACGGCAACAGGGAAAATCTTCTAATGTCTAAAATAAACGTGGAGACAAGTTTCTAATTGTGTTAAAAAGAGGTATATCATTTAAAATTCTATACCCAATCATAAATTGTTGTAAAAAAAACAAAACCCATTATATATTCCATTAGGTATTCCATTAGGTTGATGAAAGACAGGAAATTGGCCTTAGTCAGTAGAATTTTCTGGAACAATTTTATATATGTGTTGTTATCTTTTAAGGCTCCCCCAAAACCAGTAGTAAAACTTAGTTTTATTTTCCAACTAGAAGTTACGAAAACAAAACTAAAATACAATTAAATTAAAATAAATTGATTGATTGATGTTTGATTCTGCATTCAAGATTATTTTAATCAAAAACCGGCGTTGCCAGGTATAGTGGGGGAGGAAAGCGAAGAAATTATGGACCTTTGGCGAGTACCTAAATTATTACTTAAAAAAAACTCACTTGAATATGTATGACCTTGTCACCATAGCTACGGATTACATTGGCTGTTTGTGCATGTCCACAATCTTGACTGACGATGATTGGAAAACGATCAGCTGACGGCCGCACTCTGAAAGGGTAAGGACAATGTTTTTCATTTAAAGACAAAACATTTGAATAGTAAAAGAATGATGAATTTTGTATGTGCTTGTAAAAGGAATAATTTTCCTTTGATTGAGTTACACCAGAAGTCTATGAACCGAGAAGTGTGAAGTGTGAAATGTCGCATTACCCCATGTTGACCCTCTGGGTAAAAAGGCGTCAACGTCCTGAATATGGTGTAATGGGACATTTCACACTTCCCTGTTCATAGACTTCTGGTTACACTCAACCGGTAAAACGATATGCCAATACATTTCCCAACCTTAAGCTTTTTTTTTTAGAATAGTTTGTGTGCGTCACAAACTAAAAGAGCAATAGGAATGCCTAGAGAATTCCAATTGTTGAGTTGCTTGAATTTTCTGAAACTTACTTTAGAAGGAGATCAAGACTCTTGCTGACAGTCACTCTATCAAAGGCTAGCCTGCATGCAAGTGCCGGGCAAATTACCCATATAACGTTAATTTTGTGAAACTTACTTTTAAAAGATCTAGATTATAGCTGACCGTTACTCTATCACAGGCTTGCCTTCATACAAGGGCTGGTCAAACTACTCATCCATTTGTGAAACTTACTTTAGAAGGAGATCCAGACTTGCTGGCCGTCACTATAACAAACTAGCCTTCGTACGAGGGCTGGTCAAACTACTCATCCATTTGTGAAACTTACTTTAGAAGGAGATCAAGACGTTTGCTGACAGTCACTATATCACAAACTAGCCTGCATGCAAGGGCCGAGCAAATTACCCATATAACGTTAATTTTGTGAAACTTACTTTAGAAGAAGATCGAGACTCTTGCTGACAGTCACTCTATCACAGGCTATCATCAGAATTGGTAGTATCACTTTATTAGGATCTACAGCCTTGTCCACAGACTTGTAAAACCCTCCCTGATTGGCTAGATCTTCTTGAACCATGGGCTTCTTTGGTGTGTTCTGATTGGCTGGTTTCTCATCTACATGGACATCAGGTTGAACAACAACAACAGGTTTAGCAGCTGTCTCTTTCTTAAAAGTTTTGTTAGCCGAGTTAGAAGCCGCATGCTGAGAACGAAGCTTTATTTCAGCCGCTGCAAAAATGGTGGTGCAAAAGTTAGTGAAAATAAACAAACAAAAGAACTGAACAAGAATTATTGGAAAATGAAATAAAAGATCATGCTGTGATAGAAAACATAGTATGATCAACATCCAAAAACAAATTTAAAAGAGTTAAAAAAAACTAAAACAATTGACCGATTCCTTGACGACGTCCCTTGGAATTTACGCGCAAAGCATTTCGGGGATTTAGGGATGTTCACATATAGTTTTAAAATATAGCGAAAGGAATAATATTGTATCGAGAAGAAGACGTAAAAGGCATAAAATTACCAGAAAACGTGTGAATAAAAACAGGTTACGACGTCACGCCCAAATATTTTCCAAAAAAGTGACATCTTGCTAAGTGCCAATAAACAAATTGGTGACCTGAGGTACATAGTTTACCCATCAGGCTCGGTGGTAATTGTTAAATAAAATGGTGAAATAGATTCTAGAACCATCTTTGACCTTATATAAATAGTGAAGAACTCAATGTGTGCACAACAAAAAAGGCAATAACGAAGATAAGAGGGAAAGGAGAAAGATAAAATTAATTTAAAAGCAACGATTGATTGATCGATGTTTTAAATATGGCGGTGTTGATATGCTTAGTAGATGAGGACACCAGGTTCTTTGCTCAGAGACCTGGAAACTCTTCCACATACAAGGAAATCCTTTTTCCCTTTCATACGGCATCTGAGTGAGTGAATGAGAGTAGACTTAAAGGAGGAGAAAACAAAAAAACAACATGCAAGCGTATCGAACGGGCTCCCATAGACCATCGTATTCATGTGTGTGAGTCTTGCACGTGGTTTACGGTGTGAAAATACAATGAAAATGAATCTGCCCGACAAGCTCGTGCTCGATCGTCAGTGAAGCGCGCCATTGACGGTTTGAAATTGACCGGAAAAAGTATTAGTAGATTACTTCCCTTGCGAGCTTATCATATATTGTATGGTTATAACCTGCAATGTCAGCGGTAAGACTACCTTTTTTTAAAATTCTACAACGAACCCCACAAGTCGCGTAGACAACATACATGTAGCAGCATGTCACGTCTTCCCAAAAGGTTGATTTACTAGACAGTGTACATTTCAGAGCTGTTAGAATGTTTATCTTCTCTTATTAGCGCGTCGAAATGATCAAAATTAACCTACATGTAGGTTTAAATGGGAGACTTTCAGAGTTGACCAATTTCTCTTACGCTAGTGAGTGACAGGTGGCCAGGCGTATGCTGATTGGCCGATAGAGACACACAGCTAAGCTCTGCTGTGAAGATGGCTGCCGAGTCAGTTTAGACGTTTTCTGATAACGATTGTTAACTTTCTTATAGCACAGTTGGACGAGGAAAAATCGTAGAAATATGGTTTTGGTACCGTTAGAAAGGAAAATGTGTCGCGCCTGTACTGTATTTACTTAGTGTTTTCCTTTTCTTCTCCTTTAACATCACTTCCAACATTATTAAGGGTTTTCAGAGGCTCCTGGATTGTTGGGGTCCAACAACGTCTATCAACTTTGACATGTTTGTTTTCTGTTTAAAACTGTGGACAGGGTATATGGTCAAAATATTTCTTTGTATTTTACCTCAGATAGTTAAAATAAGGTTTAATTAATTCATTAAAACGTAATGAAATCAACTGTAAATAGTTCCTGTATCATTGCCTGTATCATTGTTTGTATTCCTGAGCATCACAATGAGAACGAGGCTGTCCCACTCAAACCACTAAATGCACCTCCACTTTGAAGAGTTCTAAATATGGAAATAAAACGTATTGAAAAATATTCCATGCTGTAAAAAAAAGAAGACTCCGAAGAATGATGAAGTGTCACCAATTCACAAAAGAGTTCAAAACAAAGGGAGCTAACCTGCTTGTTTCTTGAGACCCCGGAGCTCTTCCAACACCCGCTGGTTTTGTTGAAGTTGTAACTGAATATCTGCCTGTAAATGATCAAGTTGTGTTTCCACATCATTACTTGTTTGACCCTGAAACAACAACGACAGAAATTATTATTACCGATGGGTTATAGCTGATTGATTGATTGTTTGATGTTTTACGTCGCGCTGAAGATTATTTAACTTATATGGCGTTGTTGGCAGTTTCATTGTGGGAGGAAACCGGGCTCTATGCCTGGAGGAAACCCACGACCTTCCGTTGGTAACTGGCAACCATCCCACATAGGTCGTTCGAGTGAAAACCCAGACAGAAAATTTTTATATTGTTTTGGACTGAGTGGGATTCGAACCCGCGACCCATTGGTGGATTATAACAGAAGTCTATGATAAACTTCTGGTTATAGTGATTTCCATGACTCTCAATATTATTTCAGGATAATCTATGAAATAAACTGTAAATGAAATGATGTTACAAAGTTTATTGGGTGGGGAAACTTTAATACATGTAGGTTTTACCGGTACGGTCCACTGTTCATCGTGCTTGAAATGTACATGGCTCTGAGGATAAACTGTGAATTAATATGTAAATGAAATGGTGTTGCAGGCTTTGTTGGGGTGAGGAAACTTGGACCTTTGCCCATAGAAGACCCCAATGAGCTATAAGGGGCGATGAAGTGACACGGTCACCATTTTATTCATTGTAGCAATCACAAAAATAATCATCAGTAAGAAAATCTACCAAATAAAAAACATATCTCGGAGTCAACGGCCATTAAAAACATTCCAGCCACAAAAAAGAGTTATGGCTGCTTGTACAAAGAGTAGGAAAATCTGTAACTTATTGAGTCAATGGCCACTAAAAACTTTCAAGCCACATAAAAGGGTGAAGGCTGTGTGTACAGAGTAAGAAAATCTGCCAAAGTGGAACTTACATCGTGGAGCCAATGGCCACTAAACACATTCAAGCCACAAACGAGGGTTAAGGCTGTCTGTACATAGAGTAGGAAAATCTGCCAAATGTGTATCTTGGAATCAATGGCCACTAAAAACCTCCGAGCCACATAAAGGGTTTAGGATATTTGGAGCTGTCAATGGCCATAAACACTTTCAAGCCACCAAAAAGGGTTAAGGCTGCTTATACATAGAATAAGAAATCTGTAACTTATCTTGGAGTCAATGGCCACCAAAAACATTGAAGCCATAGAAAGGGTTCAGGCTGTTTATACATAGATTTAAAAAATCTACAAAATCTGTTAACTTATTTTGGAGTCAATGTCCACCAAAGCCATAGAAAGGGTTCAGGGTGTTTATTCATAGAGTAAGAAAATCTTACAAATATGTAACTTATCCTGGAGTCAATGGCCACTAAAACTATTCAAGCCATAGAAAAGGTTCAGGCTGTTTATACATAGAGTAAGAAAATCTGGCATATCTGTAACTTATCTCGGAATCAATGGCCACTAAAAACATTCGAGCCACAAAAAAGGGTTAAGCTCTTTGTACATAGAGTAAAAGAGTCTGCAAATTCTGTAACTTATTTTGGAATCAATCGCCATTAAAAACTTTCAAGCCACCAAAAAGGGTTAACTTAGGCTATTTATACATGTAGAGTAAAAAAAATCTACAAATCTGTAACTTATTTTGGAGTCAATGGCCACCAAAAACATTCAAGGCAAGCCATAGAAAGAGTTCAGGCTGTTTATACATAGTGTAGGAAAATCTGCAAAATGCCTAACTTATATTGGCATCAATGGCCACTTAAAACGTTCAAGCCATAGAAAGGGTTCAGGCTCTTTGAACATAGAGCAAGAAAATCTGTAATAGCCACTAAAAACATTCAATCCACAAAAAAGGGTTAAGGCTATTTGAGCATAAAGCTGTTTGAAAGGATGGTGATAAAACAACTTGCTTCATCGATAATCATGTCCTTTGGAGGAAGACAGGTTTTCTGCTGGCCGTTAAAGACGCTAATATTTTACTACAGCTGCCAAAATAAACAGTCGAGGGGTTTTACTTTTAAAGACAGTTTTTTTTTTTCACCGGAAACAAAGGTAATTTTCCATACAAACTCACCCCAAAAAATATCCTATTATAAAAAACATCAGAAATATTTCTCATTGATTTTATTACCTCAACAACATTTTCCTGTTGAACAAGTTAGGGAGTTTGGCAATCAGCCAAAAAATGGAAACTACAGTTAAAGATAGGAAATTGTTACAGAATATTTCATTTTGCCTTTATCCACTTTTAATAAAAGCTTCACTTAAACAAAAAGAAATTGTTAAAGATAATTTCATTTTGTGAACATGGTTTGAACATGGCTTGCCACTTTTATTAAATATTTTCTGATTGTAGTTCTCCCTAAGTACATCACTAGCTGTGTTCAGCCCAAAACAAAATGGTGGTCAAATATTTTAGAGCTATATGTCAATGCCAAGCAGTAGGGTCAACCCTATTTTAGATTGGTAACAAGCTAGTCAGTGAATATTACAGTAAAAACATCCTGGTAAATAATTCATTTGGATATTGTTTTTTATTCTCCTAATTTGGGAATGACACTTTCATAAAAATGGACTTAAGAACTGGAGGTTTTTATTCTCGTAACTTGGGAATTACGCTTTCAAAATGGTAATGGATTTAAGAACTGGAGGTAGGGGAGGAGGGGGCTGGTTGGCACAGAGGTAGGTTGGCACAGGTCACTTAGATCATTTAAAAATAAAAATAAAATAGTATGACATCACTGCTTTGTGTGCTTCATTACCCAACATTATAATGTACAGGACAAGGTCATGTTTAATTAGGTCATATTGCATATGCACACATCAGTTCAGTTTGATACCCCTTGAAGAGCTTTGAGTTGCTGCAGGAAAAACGGTTAGTACTGATTACTTGGAAGTATAAAGAAACATGCCGCATGTTTACAGATTGCTAATTACCTATGACATGCATCAACTATAATAATTAACATCATCATCTTTTTGCTTGTTATAAAATTCAGAAGGATTCCGAAAAAACAGCTTGGGGCAAGTTGGCACAAAGTGTGCCAACCTACCCCTAAGGGCACCATCCCCAGCCACATGCAAGTTTAAAGTCATATAAAGATAATAATGGCAACATCTAAGCTGCAAATAAGCATAGAAAACATTTTCAAAAAGTTCTGGAACTTGTGGAGTTTATTCTAAGAGTCTTAATTCCTCAAAATTAGACCTACTTTTTTATTATAGATGGTCCGCAAATATGTCAGAAAGAGCAACCGGGGAACATACCCCAGATAAGCATTTTCTGCTGCTCTCCAAGACCATGCTAAGGGGATGCGTATTAGACAAGCTGCTAGAGAAAATAATGTTCCAAAGTCGAGTCTTTTGTGTTTTGCTTTCCCAAACAAGAGGATGAATGCAATCACAATACGTCGGATATCATAATGAAACTTCCAATTCCCTCTAAAGGAAATTCCACCCCGGCAGCTTCTTTGTTAACTTTCCATTGCTGGAAACTGAATAACTATGTGATTTCATAAATAAAGTACCTCACACGTTTAAAGAATGGATGTTTATTAAATGATTACTCTCTATCAACTTCTTTGGAATTCTTGTTCATTGTTGAAAAAAAACTTTGCTTTACGTTTAGGAAAATGAAACAATTATGTTTCTGTTCAGGAGTGAACGCACAGTTTGGGTAATCAGTGCCTATTACATCCAAATATAAGTAGTTATCTTTATTTCAAGAGTTTTGTTTTAGTTTGCCTTACCTTGTGCCAACATGCCCCACCCACGTTGCCAACTTGCCCCACGTAGGGGTTGCTTGGCACAATATCTTAATGCAGCAAAACACACAAGGGAATTCATTGAACAGAAATTATATAATGTTGGGTTAATACGTAATCATGTAGGCCATTTAGGTCTAAGAATTTGGAAAAATTGGATCAGACAGTTTTCATATGAATTCACATAAAGGGCTTTTGTGCCAACCAGCCCCCTCCTCCCCTACATGTAGAGTCCGTAAGGGCTAGCTACCTAAAGACAACCCTTCGTGTCAACTGTGTTTAATATCCAGTTTGCCTTTGTCCGCTAAAAAAGCTGGAATTTAGATCTGACGACAGATATCTCCCTTATATGGCGGCGTTGCTAGGGTTTAGTGGGGAAATAAACCGCATACATTGATCCAGGGGTGAAGTCTTTGCTGCTCAGAAATGGTAATACTTTCCTTGAATGTTAGCATAGAAGACAATTTCGTAAAAAAAACTATCTTTGCTGCTATGAAAATGTGATTTAATTCTTTGCCATGTGGGAAAATAAAATTTCACAAAAACTGGTAATGTCTTTACTGCTCCCAAAATGTTTAAGATTTCCTTATTCCTAAGCTACGGTGGAAGACAATTTGGTAAAAAAAAGTATATTTGCTGCTACGAAAATGTTAAGATTTCTCTGTACTGATGTTAGGGTGGAAGACAATTTGGAACAAAAACTATCTTTGCTGCTCCTAAAATGTTAAGAGTTCCTTATTCCTTTGCTACGATGGAAGACAATTTGGTCAAAAAAATATTTTGCAGCTTTGAAAATGTAAAGATTTCACTGTTATGATGGAAGGTGGGAAACAAATTGTAAAAAAAAACCTAGTAATGTCTTTACTGCTGGTAAAATGTTAAGATTTATGTGTTCAGTTTTTACGTAAGGATGGAAGACAATTGGGTAAAAAAAATATCTTTGTAGCTATGAAAATTTTAAGATTTTTCTGCCATATGGAAGGTGGGAAACAAATTGTAAAAAAAACTGGTCATGTCTTTGCTGTTCCTAAAATGTTAAGATTTCCGTGTTTGGTTGATACGTAAGGATGGAAGACAATTTGGTAAAAACACTATCTTTGCTGCTCCTAAAATGTTAACATTTCTCTGCTATGATGGAAGGTGGGAAACAATTGTAAAAAAAAACTGGTAATGTCTTTGCTGCCCATAAAATGTTAAGATTTTCGTGTTCGTTTGCTACGATGAAAGACAATTTGGTAAAAACAATATCTTTGCTGCTCCTAAAATGTTAAGATTTCTCTGCTTTGTTTGAATATAAAATTTCACAAAAACTGGTCATGTCTTCATTGCTGCTCCGAAAATGTTCTTTATTCATTGCTAGGATGAATAACAATTTGGTACAACATTGTTAGGAATTCACTGTTATGATGGAAGGTGGGAAACAAATTGTAAAAAAAAAGCTGGTAATGTCTTTACTGCTGGTAAAATGTTAAGATTTCCGTGTTCGGTTGTTAGGATGGAAAACAAATGGTGGTATTGATTTTTCTGTCAGAGGCAGGAAGGAAAGTTTCCCATTCAAACGACAACTCAGGAAATTTCACATTAGCGGTCAGAAAGAAAAGTTCTCACTGCCAAAATGGTTTATTATCTAAGCTTTGGTTTTGTCAATTGAACACAGATTTACCAGATTCAGACTGTGGTTTAGTGCAGGAAAAAATCTGGCTCTTTTCCCTGAGAAAAAATGTGACCTCCAGAGGGTACATGTACCTGGCAACCTTATCGCCCTAACAAAATTTTTTTTAAATTAAGCCTTTTGTAGAGGTTTAGTGAGGGAGGAAACCGGGCTCTTTGCTTAGAAGAAACGCCTGACCCATGGTCTGAATCAGACTGTGGTTTAGTGCAGGAAAAAATCTGAATCTTTTCAGCAAAGAAAAATGTTACCTTCAGAGAGTACCTGGCAACCTTTTCACAAAAGGGAATCAAGTAAAAAACATGAACAGAGTTGTTTTTCAATTTTGTCTTTTGGAGAGGTTTACTCAGGGAGGAAACCGGGCTCTTTCCTCAGAAGAAACACTCGACCTTCGGCGAGTACCTGGCAATCTTTCCACAAAAGGGAATCAAGTAAAAAAACCTGAACAGAAATTTGTCAAAAATGCCTTTGGAGAGGTTTAGTGAGAGAGCAAGCCGGGCTCTTTGCTCCGAAGAAACACCGACCTTCAGCAAGTACCTGGCAATTCTTTCTAATATGGCAATCGAGTGAAGAATCCACTTAGAAATTTTGTAATTTTTATTTGAGTGTTATTCAAAGCTGAGCCAAATCTGTGTCGGATTGAGGCATTATCACTCTAACCGACTAGACCACCGAAGCGACATAATAAAAGCAACCACCATCGTCTTATCTGTTATTCGCCGTATAAAAGAAGCCATCACTTGACCAATAAATAACTTTTTTTAGCTAAGGAAAGAGCTATGACAGCCGTAAATGTAGTAACTTAGAATATCATTAATAAATGAAGACACACAAAATATGTTTTCACGTTCAGAAAAATAACCATGATAAATGTATCATCTTTAAACACTAGAATATCATTAATAAATTAAGATGCACAAAATATTTTTTTTTTTGCTAAGAAAATTACCCATAACAAAATATTATCTTTAAAAAATAGAATATCATCAATAAATGAAGACGCACAAAACATTTTTGTTTTGGAAACTCATATTTAGTCTCTGTCCCTGAGTGTGTTTAAAATTTATAAAAGAGGGAATTTTATTATTGATGGGATTTTAATTTTCTGATTTATTTTCTTTCTGCAAGACATTTATGGATTTTTCTAAATAAAATAAAACAGGAAAATGTAAAAGAAAATAACATATTATATTGTAATAACAAAATGGCAACAACATATAGTTTCTAATGAAACATTTTCCCTTGAAACAGCCTTCCACCAATGGGTCACGGCTTCGAATAACACTCAGTTACCACCAAAAGGTCGTGGGTTTCCTCCTGGCATAGAGCCCGGTTTCCTCCCACAATAAAACTGGTAGTGTTGCCATATAAGTGAAATAATCACCAAACAATCAATATGAACAACCATAATGGAATTTCACATACTTCAAAACACAAAATTCCTTGTCTGGAAGAGCTAATAAATTTATTGTGTTTGATCCATACAATGAACTCAATGTCAGCCATACTGGAATTCCACAATCTTCAAAAGACTGAATTCTTTATCTCGCATGTATAATAAATCCCTCACACATGTCTAACAGTCAAATATCTCGCCAAGACGTCCACGGAAACACCAAGAACAATACATCATATTAATGTGGCAGCCCATTTGTTTCACCCAAAAACTTTCTATTGGGAAATGATGGATAGTGAAACTCATGTATGGTTGGAGAACAGAGATATAAATTCAGAACTAGAATGTGCCAGGAATACAGAAATAAAACTGTGACATTAAAGGATTTTATTGTTTGATGGTAGGAATAGGAAGGGATTTCATCTGAAGCATTTCTCAATCCACTCATCAATATTACTGTTCAGATTTATGAACACTAAAACACGCGCGCAAAGAGAAAATCTTCTTGTCTAAAATAACCATGGAGACAAGTTTCTAATTGTGTTAAAAAGTGGTATGTCATTTAGACTTTTATACCCAATCCTAAGCTGTTGTAATAAACTAAAACCCATGATATTCTTGTAAGTTAACAACAGACAGGAGCTTGGTCGTAGTCTGGAACATTTTGTAATACATTAAAGTGGCATGAGCTGCCGAAATTCACACTTTTTTCATAATTTCTGATCGTCACGACAGTAAGAGGCTTTGAAGGCCATTGAAAAACTAAATGATTGGCGTTGGAATGAGGAAAATCCATACAGTATGTGGCATGTACGAACCGAAAACGTGTTCGAAAAGTAGCAAAATTGAAATAACGGGGACGACCATTCATTCATTCTAAGTCAAAGTTAGTTCAAAACAATACTTTATCGTACATTTTCGAGACTAGAAGCACTAAAAAGCTTCTGAATTATACGTCTTGAGAAAAATAGCCGATAATTTCAACATTCTGTGTTTACGTCAAAATATCAACATTTTGGCAGCTCATGCCACTTTAATATTTACAGATCTTCAGCTCGGGATAGAATATTGGTAGACTGAAGTTGAAACCCAAAGGATCATGGGAAAAGAAAGGGAATATTTTGGTTCCCCCAGAAAAACCTAGGTAGAAGACAGACAAGGGAGTTTAGCCCTGACCAGTATATCTTTCAAACACTTGTTCTTTCTATAAGTATTGACTAGCCTCGGGTTTATTGTTTCCTTACTGTTTTATGGCACACTAAACAGAGCAAACAAAGAAAATGTCATCTAATCATTTCCATGTAGACCTATTATCATAATTTAAATAAAGATATTTATTTTTTAAACAAAATTGAACAAAAGTTGTTCAAATTACAGTTTACTGTTTGGGTTAGGGACCTCTTTAAAAATTTGGGGATATTTTTTTTGCCCCCATTTTTTACTGTAAAATGATTATTTTTTTTTGGGGTTAGGGGAAACATTGTTGGCTCTAACCAGCTTGACTAGGACGTACAACCCTGTATTTTAAAAAAAAAGGGCAAGAATTCCACAAAAGGATTTCTTTTAGAATACATCAACACAGAAGCACACCAGACTGCAGGCCTGCAATGTGATGAAATTCAAGGCGTCCAATTTAAGGCCTGTTTGATAGAAATTGGCTTTGCTTACATCAAGTAACGAGTAGACGATGAAAAAAAGTGAGGAAAACCCAAAAGGGTGACCAACGAGGCACTAAAAATTCACGGCTAGCAACTAGGAAACCATTTTGGCCGAAAATAACCAAAGCGAGACAAAGGCAACTTAATTAGATCCTGGTGAAATAAGACTTGACTATAACACCCACTCAATGTCCGTCGTAATTGTCTTTTATTTCCGTTGGAAGCGGTGTTTTAATCAGGTTTGTATAATTGACAGACAAAACTCGGTTGTAAGGTTTCTCACAAGGTATTTAGGAAGTCGATATTGGCAGCCATTGTGAGATTTACAAAACAAATTAGGATCTTGATATGAAAACTTTCTACACATTGATACTGTGTGTTTACTTTATATCTGAGGGGCCTCGAGTGTCCGACACAGGCCTTCCATCGATGTGGCGCAGGATCTAATCCCACACAGACCATATAAAAAATGTACAAAATTCTGAGTGGATTTTTCTCTTGATCGTCGCACATAGAAGAGTCACCAGGTACTTGCGGAAGAGCCCGGTTTCCTCCCCCACTAAGCCATTTAAGTGAAATAATCTTTAGTATGGCGTAAAACATCACTCAACCAATCAATCCATTGTATCTGGTATAGTGCTACTTGTCACGACAAGACGTTGTACTACCTGGCAAAATATTGATTGATTGAGTAATGTTTAACGCAATACAGGAGATAATTGGGCACTTTACCCAGAGGAAAGTCACACCCTTCGGAGAGTGTCTGCAGAATCTTAACAGAGTGAAAAACACCTAACAATTTTTTTCAATTTTACTTGGTCTGATAATAACAATAACACCTTCTCAAATTATTACATAGACTGATCCAGAGACATTTTGATACCTGTATACAGGTATGGGCGCCCAAACTCACAAGCAAAAAATCCGCCCAAATTCTTAAAACCAACAGATTTTAATGTCAAAATAGCATTGAATGTTGAATTTTGGGCCAGAGTTGTTGTTTTTGTCTTATTGTTGGAACATTTTGAACCGAAATGGTATGCCCAAATTTTCCCTGGATCAGTCCCTGTATTAACTATAAATTAACCTGACTCTAAGGTTGATGGTCTGCATAGAATGGAACTTTTCCTTCAGCAATAAAACAAATTTGGAGACGAGCTCCAAATACAATATCTTTTTGTCGTATAAAAAGGCTGGTCATTATTAGAACAGTAAAAATAGAGGATATTTATTGGTGAAAACCAAAAACTGCCTTTCTTTAAAGTGGCATGAGCTGCCAAAATTGGGACTATTTTCATAGATTCTGGTTGTCACGACAGTAAGAGGCTTAGGGAGTCATCGAAAAACTTAATGTTTGGCGTTGGAATGAGGAAAATCCATACAGTACATGTATGTGGCCTGTAGGAACCGAAATAGTGTTTGAAAAGTAAACAAAAATTAAATAACCGGGACGAACATTCATTCATTCTAAGCCTAAGTTAGTTCAAAACTAGACATAACTGAGATACCCCCGCTCTGCAAGAAAAGTCGGCCTATCTGAGAATTGTAGCATCAAAACAATAATATAATGGTCAGTGATAAGTGATGAGAAAACCAACAATGAAATTGAAAATGCAAAAACACAGAATATGATGATAATTCTGCTGGCAAGTAAGCAAGGAGAACAAGCTATGAGATGCAGATATGACTTTACATGAGCAGATGATGACAGCAGCAGACTGCATCAAAATTGCAGGAACTGGCACCAACCAAGGCCAACATCTATCAACAACATGAAAAAATTAATAACATTCAGGAAAGTGTAAGGGGGTATTAGTGTTAAGACAGTGAGTTGGATGGGTGGAACAGCACCAAGAGGAGGAGACACATGAATTGGGCATGATTTAATGCTACGTCTGTGACAAATGATGGAGTAAGACAAAATATCATGCAAAATACTCCTTGCTGGTCATGTTTAGTTAGCATCGACAACAAGAAAGTAGACTATGAGGCTGCTTGCTGATCATGTTACCAGCACTCACTACGAGGGAGTAGGCTATCAAGAGTGCCACAAGCACAATAATGAAACATGCAGGCTTATATGACAAGCACAGCAACTACCGTACAACTGTACAATGGGACAAAATTGTGTCTACAAACAAATGTATGAACAGACAAATGGCAGAACAGAGAAATGTCAAAAGGAGTCCAAAATGTCATAAATATGTAAAAATATCTCCTTGCAAGTAGGACATGGACAACTTCATATCATTGGTAACATTTGTCAAGTTTCATTCAAAAAGAACAAACATCTGGGAGGAGTATTTTGGACAAAATTGCGTCTACGGACGGACGGACGGAGGGCACAACGATCAGACAGATGTATGTGTGTAGATACAAACTTTATGCCAGCAGAAGGGGGGGGGGGGGGGAGGTAGGGAGGAGGGAGGGGCGATAACATGATAACCCTGTCTTCATATGGAATGAGACCCATTGGAGGAGTATTTTGGACAAAACTGTGTCTATGGACGGACAGACGGACAGAGGGAACAACGCTTGGACACTTCATGGCAGTAGAAGGGGGGGGGGGGGGGGGGAGGGGGGAAGGTAGGGAGGAGGGAGGGGCGATAACACGATAACCCTGTCTTCATATGGAATGAGACCCCAAAAATGGCAAAGTCCTATAAGTCAAAAACGTCATAAAAATGTGAAAAAAGGAAATATCATCCTGTAAGTTGGGCATGCACATCTACATACCATTGGTAACATATTTGTGAAATTTCATTGAAATCAAAGCAAAATCTTAGGAGGAGTAGTCCGGACAAAATTGTGTCTACAGACGGACAGACAGACAGACGGACAGACAGACAGACGGACGGACAAGCCGATTCCAGTATACCCCCCCCCTAACTTCGTTGCGGGGGGGTATAACAATACTTTATCGTACATTCTCTAGACTAGAAGCATTCAAAAGCTTCTGAATTATACGTCTTGAGAAAAATAGGCAATAATTTCAGTATTCTGTTTTAACGTCAAAATATCAACATTTTGGCAGCTCATGCCACTTTGAGTAACAGGGAAGATTTGGTCTTAAAAACTTTAAGTTGGGTACCATTCTTTTTCAAATTTTGTAAAACTGATAGTACAATTTTTAAGCCAGGTATACAGTATCAATACATGTAAATCTGAATCTGAGGTGTGACCTGATTTAGGCCCATCTTGAGACTTGTGCTAATTCTTGGAAGCCACATACATCTTAATGTACCTAATCACCGACTAATCTTTCCTGACAAGACATGCAACATCACTTCGGGGAGCTCTCGTTGCCCTAGATGACAAATCACGTTATCTGTCCCCCCAGACATTCAAAATTTATCACCATTCGTCAGGACGGCCTCAAGAGAAATTCCTTTCCAGACTTGAATCTTGGTAGATTTAACACATCAAATTGGTTGACCTTGGTTCTTGGTGTGTGACCTTGAGGTTGTAATAAGGAAAGCTGAACCTTTTAGACATTTTCTTAGCTTGTCAGACAGAAAGTTTTCGCCACACAAACTGGGCTGAAAGCTCTAAGCTCAAATCTTTCAGGTCTATTGAATTTTACATGTACAACCCTTTTATAAACTGACAGAATACAAATCAAATAAAGAAACCTATCATACCCCAGAGGTCACACGAAATAATAAATAAATTAATTTATTGATTAAAGTTTGACGCCGTACTCACGATTATTTTACCAACATGGAAACGTTGTTAGGTTTTATAGGGGAGCAAATTGGGTTACTGCCTCTACGACGCCCCTAACCCTCAGCAGGTATATAGTTTGATCAAGCTAAAAACCCACACAAACATTTTTTTTTCTTCTATATCTTCTGGCTTGAATGGAGTTCAAACCAGGAAACTATCAATGGAGGCTTGTGTCAGCATGACAGATTATCAATGAACAGGGAAAAGACACAAACACAGCCAAGGGAAAATTTTTTAGACAATAATGAACGGATTACATAATTGTTTTGTACGACTTTTCTACAATTTACACAGACTTACTGTCAACCCTAGACAAGAAATCTGAGTTTTGCCGAATTTCCTATCATTTTCTTTTAGTTGGGAAGGGTGATTAGACACATTACCAGCCATATTGCCCATATCACCAGTCGCCTTTGAACCAAGAATCCGGGCTATGTCAACCACATTTACAAGAATAAACCTTTTAAGATTTTAAAAAAATAAAGGAAGAATCATTAAGCGATGATACTTGAAGGACACAATATTAATGTAAGTATTAAACTGATCATCTGATCAAAAAATGAGGCTCGATTGATGGGATCCATTACACTGAATACACTGGAAGATTGATTGATTGATTGGTTAATGTTTCAAGATTATTTCATTTTAGTACATGGCGACATACATTGGAAGACAACTTTCAGATTGAAATGTAATTCGAATTGTAAAGAGACACATACATGTACATCAAATTCATAAGAAACCTAATAGCAAATTCATTGTCATTGAAAGCCACGTTTTGATGAACATCTGGCAAAAGGAGTTGACAAACCAATCTTAATTTAAGCTAATCTTAAGCACGAAAATCTTCATAATGGGATGTTTTCTACGTACTGAAGGACAAATATCCCTTTCTAATGAAATTGCAAAGATGGAAGTCAAGATAATCCAACTCAATTATTTTGCTTATTACCTGTATTTTTAGTGGGAAGGGGGGCAGGCTCTTTTGGTCAGTACCTGGCAACTGTTCTACAACAACACTGGAAAGAAAAATGTCGACTTAAAGGTGAAGGTTACACTGACCTGACCAGATTGTGATGGCTTCGACACCAGAACGTAATATGTCAGAACGTTCCATGAAAGGAACACCATCGCCACGATGACCAGCATGTACCGCTTCTTCTTCATTGTCAATGTGTTGTTGTTGTAAACTTTCTCCGAGGTCAGAGGTCAACGGTTATCCAAGGGGAGTACACCCGTATCCAGGCCATGAGAGCTTGATTCTGAAATAAAATTTAAATAAATAAATAAATGAATCACTTATCAGACTGTCGGTTTTCTTTGTTCTTGAAAGTGCCATGGGCTTCCGAATTGTACAGGGAAAATAAACCATAAACTAAAATAACCATGGAGACAAGTTTCTAATTGTGTTAAAAAAGGTATATCCTTTAGACCTTCATACCCAATCATAAGTTGTTGTAATAAATTAAAACCCGTACTATATTGTAGTACGAGTTGTCCTATGTGTTTTGGCTTTAGTAAAATCACTCCATAGTAGAATTTAAACTAAAATCCATGATATATTTAGAAAGACTAAAACACACCGGCAGAGGGAAAATCTTTTTGTCTAAAATAACCATGGAGACAAGTTTCTAATTGTGTTAAAAAAGGTATATCATTTAGACCGTTATACCCAATCATAAGTTGTTGTACATGTAATAAACTAAAACCCATGATATATTTAGAAAGACTAAAACACACCGGCAGAGGGAAAATCTTCTTGTCTAAAATAACCATGGAGACAAGTTTCTAATTGTGTTAAACAGAGGTATATCATTTAGACCTTTATACCAAATCATAAACTTTGTCTTCATGTTGTAATAAACTAAAACCCATGATATTTTATAAGGTTAACGACAGACCTTAGTCAGTAGAATTTTGAGGAACAATTTACATGTATAATTCAGATAGATTGATATTTAACATCGTATTTAATAAGAATATTTGGCTTGTTGCCAGGAGGAAAACAGAATCTTCATTGGAAGGAAATCCTCGACATGTGAATATTCTGTAATGGTGTGTTTCCACGGACCTGTGTTAACACGTGCGTTGACGGATGCGATTGTTTAACGGATAGGATGAAGTGTTTCCACGGACCTGCGTTAACGCATGCGATCGAGAGTGCGATCTGTCATAAAGGTCCCGGTCAAAAGTCAAGGTCATATCCCTTACAACATTTTTTTTCGGTTTGGGGAAAGGATGTGAATAAGTGGACATCTACATAGCCTTTTCATACAAAGTCCATTTATAACACAAACATAAGTCAGTAAAAACGAGTAAAAAAAACTCACTCGGTGTTTTCTGTGGATTTCGATCTGACAGCAAAAGGTCATTGGGGTCGGAAAACCCTTTCAATGACGTCATGATTAGCGAAATCCCTCGTCCGATGCGTTCAAAATGGGACAAGCTCCATTCTCCGTCCGTTAACGCGTGCGTTAAAAAATATCGTACTGACCGTGGAAACACTCTAGCGTATTTCTGTAGTTCCCATTCTTTGGTGAAAATCGCATCCGTCAACGCACGCGTTAACGCAAGTCCGTGGAAACACACCATAAGAAAATAATTCTCTGTAGTGTTCTTGATAGTGGCAATTAGTTTTAGCGTATTACAATTGGTTGCTGTTTACCATTACACGTAGCCCTTTATCAAGCGTTGACTTCATAATGTTTTCATTTTTTGAATATCTAACCAGAAATTCCATAATGGTCTGGTACCCATCCAGAATTAAGTGAATTGGGATGAAGAACCATTATTTTATAGCATTGATAGTAAATATTTTAGCCTTTCTGGCTGTATGGAACTCAAAACCTCATGTAAAATTAAAGCATGGTGAAGCCAAAGTATCTAAAACAGGAATCACATAGCCAAAATTGCCCTTTGATTTGTTTTGCTACAAAATGTTCCATAATACAGTATTCCTCATAAGGATTCGTCCATTAGAAAATAAATATGCTTAATGTGGCCAGACAAATTTGCCCATTAAGGGTAATTTAAGGCAATACAACCTGTCAATGAAGTGTGTGAAAATGGTTATCCTTAAAGGCACACTTGCCGCCGTAGCCTGTTTAAATTTGCTAAGAAAACCAATTTACATGAGCTTACTACGACTAATACCACTAAACTTAAACATAGGACACATAAAACATGTCTAGTTAGCTTTAGACTGTAAAAATGGGGTGAAAAACAAACGAAGAATCGAAGCCTGATTACAACAACAATGATCAGTGTCGGTCAACTTTCGTGTTGGATAACCCTCATTTCAGGCCTTTGTATCTGTGGTTTACACTCAAACAATTACCAGCAGGCTTTCCAGTCGCTGTTAACCGATCGTCAGTCTGTATTTCTCAGATAAATAGGCCTACGTAAAATTACACTGTGCCGTTAGTTCACTCACTCGACTGAAACATAAAATCGCCAATAGGGGGCAGATCGGTTTGTTTACGTTCCGGGTACGTAACAATTCAAATTTTCAAATTCAAATTAAAAATACAAAGTGACGTCCAAACTTTTAAATTTTGGTAAAAATAGAAAGTTCCTAACTTATATTGTCTGGGAAAAATACAGAATACGGTCTTTCTTTTTTAATGTAAACAATATTCCTGATTTTCGCGGCAAGTGTGCCTTTAAATAAAACTCCACGCCTCTGTTTTTATCGGCCGAATCTTAAGAAGAAATACGATAGAATGACCATTATGTTTCATACATGTAATAGACAATGTTGCATGGTGGTGAGATGCGGCTGCCGAAAATCTGCAAAAATAGTTGTCACAGACCATTAAGAGGATTATTTTTCGTGCAGAATATAAGTCCGGGGTTTTCTCCAAGCAAAGAGCTTGGTTTCCTCCCTCACAAAACCTGCATACACTGCAATATGCAAAGTTGCATGGCCATGTACATGTAGCTGCATGGCGATATAAACGTACATTGGAAGGCAACTTTCAGAGTCTAATTGTGAAGAGACAAAAATATCCAATTCAAAAGAAACCTGAGCAAATTCAATGGTATTGAAAAGCCACGTTTTTATGGACATCTGGCAAAAGAAGTTGACAAAGGAGTCGGCAAAAGCAGAACATTTCCAATGCTGCTTGTAAGGTTAGTTAAAGGTGTTTATTTATGAATGATCAAGTAGTTGGAACCAAGCGATTTTACACCATCAGAATACCATAAAAGTCCTTTGGGGAGAACCATCTACAAAACGACAAATTCCAACAAACACACACAATTTAGATTTTAACGACGACAAAAAATCGCTTAGAACAAACGACCTGAAGTTCAATTGTTATTCCCCATCCAATACACCAAATTTAATGGTCGCTAACCTATTAAATGCTTATAATAGTGACCAGTTATGGGTGAATTGAACTGGCGTGGGCCGTCGCAATCTTGCCTGATATCGTCAAAATTGGAGTATTTCAGGAAATTTACTGTTTTTTGTTACTTGCTTAACATTTTTTTTTAATTCCCATTAAATATTCACATATATAGCGTCATGTCAAGATTGTTTTATTTTGCTTAATATAGCTTTTTAAACTGTTACTCAAACTGCCACTTGAAAATTCCTACGCCATGTCGTGTAAAGGCATACAAGGTCAATCTTAGCCACGTCTAAATGAGATCTCACGAGAATACGATTGGTAAGGGAGATAATAAACAGAGGTGTTAATATTGAGCGTGTAGGATTATACGAGGCAAAGTTGAAACACACTGACGCTAAACAGTTTTAAAGCCTTCGGAATATTAAACTGAGTCCTTCGAGGTACCATGTGCTACATAAAATGGCAATTTCAAATTCCCATTACATCCAGTTAGCAAACTGATATGCTTTGAGCATACATAAATGTAAATTTTCACTTTCGGGAATATCAAGTCGTATATTTATAGATCTGCATGTGTTCTATCGATGTGAATTAAGCCAAGAAATAAATACAATATACATGTATTTATGAACATAAAAACACATGGGCACAGGGAAAATCTTCTTGTCTAAAATAACTATGGAGACAATTTTCTTATTGTGTTAAAAATGGGTATATCATTTAGACCTCTATACCCAATCATAAGTTGGGTATAAACTAAAACCCACGGTATTTCATTAGATTGACGAGAGACAGGAGTTTGGCCTTAGTCAGTAGAATTTTCTGGAACACTTTGTAATACATTGGCATGTAGGTCCTTTGGGGTTAAATGTGCTACATAAAACGGCAATTTTAAATTCCCATAACATAGTAGTGTAGTAGGCGTTCACCTTTAGGTTAGCAAACGGATAGGTTGTATAGAATGCTTTCTGCGCCCATCAATTTTCACTATAGGAAATACCAGACAGTATCTGTGTTATATCAATGTGAATTAAGCCAAGAAATAAATAAAATAGATTGCTTAAACGGAAAGAAAATCCTGCAGAACTAGCTAAAGAAAGCCACCCAATAGTTTTCTATAGAAGAAAGCTGTTTATACCAACAAAGGGTTAGGGTGGGTGATTTTTAAAAATACTTATTATTTTTTACGCTGCACTTGTCACTTGATTTTTATCCTGTGTCAGACAGTTGCCAGGTACTTGTCAAAGGTTGCGGGTTTGATGGTTTTTCCAGTTTCCAACCCTACTAAAACTCATACACTGATCCAGAGACATTTTGATACCTGTATACAGGTACGGGCGCCCAAACTCACAAGCAAAAAATCCGCCCAAATTCTTAAAACCAACAGATTTTAATGTCAAAATAGCATTTTAATGTTGAATTTTGGGCCAGAGATGTTGTTTTTGTCTTGTTGTTGGAACATTTTGAACCGCAACGTTATGCCCAAATTTTCCCTGGATCAGTCCCTGAAACTGACAACGTAGTCATATACAAGTGAAAATAATCTGGAGTGAGGCGAAAAAACTAAAACAATGTATCCTAAAGCCACACAAAATCTTGAATACATTAAAAAAAGCAGACTGTTTTCTGTATTTTTCCAAGAAAAAAATTCTGTTTTTATCCAAATTTTTAAGTTTTAGCATCATTTTGTATTTTCAAATTGAAATTGAAAATCAGGTACCCGTAATGTAAACAAATGCCAAGGATCCCCCATGTAAATGCTGCCTGCTTAATTGTTGCCAACCAGTCTCTTTTGCAAATTATGTCTCAATGGTTTCATTGTATTGTCACATTTCATTATTTTAAATGTATTCCATATGTACCGCTATTTTTCCATATTTGGATCGATTTCCATTATCCAATAAAACACACTGGCACTAGGTTGGTTGGTTGGTTGTTTGGTGTTTTACGTCGCGCTCAAGATTATTTCACTTATATGGCGGCGTTGCCAGTTTTATTGTGGGAGGAAACCTGGCTCAATGCCCAGAGGAAGCCCACAACCTTCCGGTGGTAACTGGCAACCATCCCACAGTCATTGGTCGTTCAAGTGAAAACCCAGTCAGAAAATGTTCCAATTTTTTTTTTTTTTGGACTGAGTGGGATTCGAACCCGCGACCTATTGGGGGGAAAGCTGTTCGGATTGAACGTCCAACGCTCTACCTACTGAGCTACGGAGGCCCCCACTGGCACTAGGAGAATCATGTGTAACCATGGAAGACAAATTTCTAATTGTGTTAAAAAGTGGGGTATGTCATTTAGACCTTTACATGTATACCCAATCCTGTATTTCTTCTAAAGATTCAGCCACTTTTTTCCTCATTTAAGGATTCGATCATTAAAAAAGAAGTATGCTAAATGAGGCCAGACAAATTTGCCCAATAGAAGGAATTGAAGGCAATATGACCCGCTGAGCAGTGTGTGAAAATGGTTACCGGGTATCCTTAAAGACAACTCCTCGTCTCCATTTTTGTCCGACTCATTGGAAAATTTAGGTCATTAGAATGGCTGAATATTTAGAAGAAATGGTGGTTGTAATAAACTCAAATCCATGATATTATAATTTCATTAGGTTGAGATGTTTTTTGGCTTTAATCAGTAGAATTTTCTGGAATGAAAAATGAATACACGTAACGTGAACCTACTGAAATATTATGAGCTTTAGTTTATTACAACAACTTATGGAGTACAAAAGTCTAAATGATATACCTCTTTTTAACACAATTAGAAACTGTATAATATAGTATTATACCATCATAATGTGCTTTTTCTTCTCATTTAAATAGTATATCATCATCATTATGTGCTTTTATACTTTCTCCTTTTATTGTGATTTATATGTAAATAATTACTTAATTTTTTTCTTGCTCATAAACTTTTCAGATCTTCAAGATAGTATTTTTTCTATTGATAGTTTTATTTGTTACCTACATGTATGTTATATGTTCTTTTCTAATTTATTATGTTATGTTTTTCTTAAATTTCATGATTACATTTTAATAGTTTAGAATATAGAGGGCCTCAAGGGAGAACAGTCGATCAATACTGATTGTGTAACCCTCAGAAAATAAAGTTTTTATTATATTATTATTATACTTTGTTTGAGGTGTGGACTTCAGGGAGTTAAAAAAAAGTTGATACAGGTGAATGTTACGTGACAAAATAGTGGTTTGTGTTTTACACGATTTAACACAGTTGTACTCTAATTGACTGAATATTGATCCGTTAAATCAGTGAGTTCACGTTCACATATAGGCAGTAAATCAATGATCGAGTCAACCACAAACACCTGTCACATTTCGTATTCAAAACCTTTTAAAACATGCAATTGACAGAGAAAACCAGGTGTTAAGAAGTGCTCGTATATTTCTTCCTTAGAGTGGCATGAACGGCCAACACTCTTTTTTTTTTTACAAAAATTCAGATTTTCAAGATGATTGGATGTTATTATTAAGTGCCCGTATATTTCTTCCTTAGAGTGGTATGAGCTGACATTTTTTTAAATTCTGATTTTCAAGATCAGTGGATTGAATAAAGGAAATTTCATACAGTCCAAGGCCTGTACAAACTGAAATATTGTTTGAAAAGTAAACAAAATTTAAATAACAGGGTGAGCATTCATTAATTTCAGGCTAAGTTAGTCAGAAACATTGCCCGTACTTCAAAGTACTGAATTAGTAAATTAATCGACACTGATTGACCCGAAAAAACCTTAAGTCCTGAGTTCAATTCTCACCTTGGCACAGAATTTTTTCCGGGTCAATCAGTGTCGGTTAATTTACTTCTTCACTAATTTCACTAATTTCAATATCATAGGTTTGATTTGTTACATCAATTTATGGGGTATAAAGGTCTAAATGATATCCCCTGTATAACACAATCAGAAACTTGTCTCCATGGTTATTTTAGACAAGAAGATTTTCCCTGTGCCCGTGTGTTTTAGTGATCATAAATCTCAAAGTAAATTCTGAAAACTAGTAGACTAAAAAGTTTGTAATTTATACTTGGGTACATACATGTATAGCAATGAACTCAAAATTATGTATTATAAAATAGGAATAATATATTATACATGTAAAGACCAGCACCATGAGAAACTTGTCTCCGTGGTTATTTTAGTCAAGAAGATTTTACCTGTGTCCGTGTGTTTTAGAGTTTATAAACTTATATATAAAGACTAAAGTGGCTGCCAGAATGATCTTCAAAAGTTCATAAATTGATTGATGTTTATAATATATGTCGGCCTCAAGAATGTTTTACTTAAATACAGCCACGTCACCAGGTTTAGGAAACACCCAGCCTTCAGAGAGTACCTGGCAACTTTTTCACATACATTGTAAGGAATCAAGTGAAACCCCTACTCAGGGATTTTTTTATTTTTTCAGTACTTTGGGTTTAACAAAAATTTGGTTGGGTTTTGGTGTTATACCATAGGATATTCCTAATAAGATTTTTTGTTAATCTGGGGTCGTTTAAGCTCTATTGAGCTAGGCTCAATGACATAGAAGTTGTTTACATTTGATAATAGTCAGTTTTCTATGCCAGCTTATTGTCAAGGTACATGTACGGTAAGAATTCTGCTAATTAAAGTACTCAAAACATTACGAAAAGCACTCTAAAAGTTTGAGACTTTTCATTGGGTGTCTTACTTCCTGCATGGAGCGACCGATAATCCTATCGAGCAATCGCTAATGTTGTTGTTTTAGACCAAATGAGGCAGAAAGCAGTCTAATAATTTGTTATCTTCACATTGCTCGTCCTTGAATTAGCGGAATTCTTATCGTAAGTCTGAAAGTGACATTAAAGCATCCATCAATCACTCACTTGTACCGACATACATGTAGAGTTGATTGAGTGTATTTTAATTTAATTTAAATTTACTTGCAGCACCATTGTCCCCCCATTTTATTTTAAAAAATGAATTTACAAATCAAAATTGAAATTTTCTTTATTATTAAAACAAGTCTTTAAAACCGATATCTGTAACAAATTTATTTCCAAATAACTGTATATTTTTCAAAAATATCTCAAGACTCAAATATTGTCTTCTTTATAGGCGATATGTCTATAATGTTGGTTTTAAAATAATGAATGTGGACTCCTGGCCTCGTTACATACAGTATTAATACATGTAGTTTTCTAATTTGGTATTCCGTCTTGATTCCCTCTCGCTCATTTCTCTAGTTATTATTTTCCTGTCATTCAGACGAACATCGTATCATTGGATATTGGCCAATTTAATCAAGCGAGGCGTAATTCTATTTGTTTCGGACAGAAACATGCCTCGCCTTTCCCAGTAGACCGGCACTAATGCTCGTTATCAGATCCCAGTTTAACGAATTATTATCAACAGGCAGTAATATTTTTTAACACTAAAACACACGGGCACAGGGAAAATCTTCGGGTCTAAAATAACCATGAATACAAGTTTCTTATTGTGTTAAAGATGTACATGTATATCATTTAGACCTTTATACCCAATCATAAGTTGTTATAGTAAACAAAAGGCAGTAATATTTGTGATTGATTGATTGTTGTTTTACACCGCACTGAAGATTATTTCACTTATAAGGCGGTTTTGCTAGGTATAGTTGGTGAATGATAGATTGATGTTTTACGCCACACTGAAGAATATTCCACTGAATACATGGCGGTGTTGTCAGGTTAAGTGAGGGAGGAAACCAGGCTCTTTGTCCGAAGGAAAATCAGAAATTTGTATTTGGTCTGAGTGGGATTTGAACCTGGGAGGCCTGTCGGACTCAAACTGACGGAGCTACCGAGGCCCTAGTGAGGGAGGAAACCGGGCTCTTGTTCTGGAGGAAACACAAACCTTCACATAGTAGTATTTGTGAGTTGATTTCATAATCTATCCTTTTTGGAGGAAATCAATACCAGTTGTCAAAGTTGGGCACTTTTTTACCCCGTTTCCCCCTTGCTTTAGGAAATGGAACAGTCTTAACCTTTGAATACAACGTACTAAATGTATACATATTCGAAAGTTGAAAGTGCAATAGACTGAACCATTCAGTATAATTGAACCTTTGAATACAACGTACTAAATGTATACATATTCGAAAGTTGAAAGTGCAATAGACTGAACCATTCAGTATAATTTGATGGTTAAGGATGGTGAGTCATTTATCCAATTTAACAGAAATCCAATAATCAAATCTGAGAATTAACAATAAAATGGCCAGTGCTTGAAATTCCCAGCTTGCCAAACTATATTGGAATTATTGCATACCAAAGATAAAGCATTTCCTTAGAGGGATCCGAAACAATTTTTAAATCATTACAAAATCAAATTTAGTAAATGAACATCCCTAATCATTCTTTCTTTTTTTTACTTGATAGAAATAATCCCAATCAAGGTGTTAAACACTTCAACCAGTTATCCAACAATCCTACATTTATAAACATAAACACTTAAAGTGGCATGAGCTGCCAAAATGTTGATATTTTGACGTTAAAACAGAATGTTTAAATTATTGGCTATTTTTCTGTAGACGTATAATTCAGAAGCTTTTTAGTGCTTCTAGTCTAGAAAATGTACGATAAAGTATTGTTTTGAACTAACTTTGGCTTAGAATGAATGAATGGTCGTCTCGGTTATTTTAAATTTTGTTTACTTTTCGAACACATTTTCGTGTGAATTTTGGCAGCTCAACATGCCACTTTAAACACATGTGCACAGTGAAACTCTCCTTGACTAAAATAACCATGGAGACAAGTTTCTAAAAGAGGTATATGATTTAGACCGTTATACCCAATCATAAGTATTTACATGTCTTACCTAGCTGGCAGAGCATGCTTATTGGATCTAAGGACTGTAATTCATTCATTTTGCAGATCGAAATCACACTGTTGGGCACAGATGTTACAGTTTTAAAAATTGCAATAAATAAAATATACAGTTTTCAAGTATTTGAGTTGTTCTTTGACAAAGCCCCCATTTGTTATAATTAACATGAACGCTGGTTTATTAAAGGTCCGTTCTCACTGTGCGATTTGTCTAACCGACTTGTAGGATGCGATTAAAATGGATGCATTTGATTGGTTGATAAATAATTTTGACCAATTAAAAGCATCCATTTTAGTCGCATCCTACAAGTTGGTTCGACAAATCGCACAGTGAGAACGGGCCTTTAAGCTACAGGCTTCTTGCTTACATCCATTTGGTAGCATGTGGGCTTGTTTTAATAATGCTATAACAGAAAATGATAATAATAAAACTGAATTCTCTCTCCTTTCCGTCTAATACTCTTGTGCAAGGGAACTCAGGAGGGGGGGGGGGGGGGGGGGGGGGGGGGGAGAGAGAGCAAATGGTACAATATAATATACACTGTGCAGTGAAAATGGTCAATACAGACATGTATTGGGGAAAGAAAAAGTTCTTGATTTACGGTAAGAATTTCGCTCATTCAAGGACGAGCAATGTGAAGATAACAAATTATTAGACTGTTTTCTGCCACGTTTGGTCTAAAACAACAACACTAGCGATTGCTTGATAGGATTATCGGTCGCTCCATGCAGGAGGTAAGATACTCAACGAAAAGTCTCAAACTTTTAGAGTGCTTTTCGTAATGTTTTGAGTACTTGAATTAGCGGAATTCTTACTGTAAGCTACATGTAATTCATTTGTGCAGGGAACTACATTGTAACGGAGAGGCAAGAAACCACTAACTCTTTATAGACCCTTTCGGCTTAACTTAAGGATAGGCGCTTGCGCAGAAGCCTCGTGTCGGAATCGTGTTCATTTCGTTTATGACGCAATGCAAATGAAGCGTGTCCCAGCGCATTATTATTAGCGTATTACTCGAAAAACGTCATTCTAAGCCTGCCGAAAGGGTACATGTATATTGGTACAATAGTTATACATGTATGTACAGTGAAAACGGTAAATAGACAGAATAAGAGTTAGACAGGTGATAGCCCGGATTATCGGTCTTACGGCAACTGGTATTATATGGCTGCTAATGTGTCTTGTCGCCTTATGACGAACACGGAGAGAGAGAAAAAATTCGGCAGAGCCCAGATTTTTCGGCTAGACAGGTGACAGTTTATCAAAGTTATTTTAACATGCATTTTAAAACAGAAGGATATTGGTTATAATGTAGGTTTGGTGTCAGTTAACACAGGTTTCATTGTATCATTAAGATATGTTAGACAGGTGTCTCCGTGTCAGTTTTAAAACAGAAGGAAATTTGGTATAATGTCTTTTTGGACAGGGTTTGGGTTTATCAAAGTGTCAGCTTCCACAGGTTTCATTGTATTATTAATAATTGATATTCATGCAATCATGATTTGATTGATGTTAAATTTACGCCACACTAGATATTATTGATTTTGTCTTATATGGTGGCATTACCAGGTTTAGTGGGGTAGAAAACTGGACTCCTTGCAGGGAGAATACCTTTGACCTGGCAACCCTTTGGGCGTATAGTATAGGCCTAGGGGATAATAAAGTGCCGAAAACATGAAGTGCGATTGATAGATGCAATGACCTTGTTTCCCTTTTTGATTGGCTTGATTGATTGATTGTTTGGTGTTTTACGCCGCACTCAAGAATATTTCCCTTATATGGCGGCGTTGCCAGTTTTATTGTGGGAGGAAACCGGGCTCTATGCTCGGAGGAAACCCAAGGCCTTCCGTTGGTAACTGGCAACCATCCCACATAGGCTTTTTGATTGGCAACTCTCCATGGGTTTACTTGAGCGTGGAGTAAAACACCAAACAATCAATCAATCAATCAATCAATCCATGGATTTATAACTGGTTGAACTTTTAACACCAGTCACCAGGATGGAGATAATTTCAGGATTGGCAACTCTACATCTTACGATTCATGGGTTTATAACTGGTTGAACTTTTAACACCTGGACTGATAATTTCATCTATTTGACAAACACTGACCTAGAATGGATTGATTTCACGATAATTTACACAGATCTAACATGTAAGAATACATCTATTTATCACAGGGCTATAAGTGGTTAATATTGACTCAGTTGTAGACAAAAATCCTTGTAAGGTTTAAGGGTCAAGGAAACATTGCTGGATATGTGGTAACTTACTCTACACGAACATAGAGAGGTATTGAGACATTCGCCTCTCTTACCTGTGCAGAATCCTTAGCCATGGCGTGTTATTTTGTCATTAAATATCCCATAGAATTATTGTCTAAATATATATTTATGAACAAAATGCCAAAATTTTGATATTTTGACGTTGAAACAGAATGTTGAAATTATCGGCTATTTTTCTCAAGACGTGTTATTCAGAAGCTTCTAAGTGCTTCTAGTCTCGAGGATGTAAGATAAAGTGTTGTTTCGAACTAACTTTGGCTTAGAATGAATGAATGGTCGTCCCGGATATTTAATTTTTTTTTTACTTTTCGAACACGTTTTCAGGTCGTACAGGCCACATACTGTATGGATTTTCCTCATTCCAACGCCAATCATTTAGTTTTTCGATGACCTTCAAAGCCTCTTACTGTTGTGACGATCAGAAATTATGAAAAAAGTGTGAATTTTGGCACATGCCACTTTCAGTTTCTTATTGTGTATAAGGGGCAAATCATTTGGACCAATTGTAATAATAACCTAAAACCCATGAATCGCTGGAGAAATTATTACCTATTTCATAAAAACTGGTGTATTGAGATTGATTTTGAGCATCCAAAAATCATGCAGATGTAAGGATACTTTACTTTATCACAGGGCAATAAGTGATAGATATTGACACAGTTGAAGTCTACGTGCATCATCAATATGTTTAATAGGACTGGGTATGTTTACATTATAGCTATAATATTAAAGCATAGGGCCGTCCTTTAAAGTAAGTTTGCTTCCCTAAACCCAACCCTCTATGTAAAGTTTGGGTAGTACTAGGTGGGCAGGTTTTTTTTTAAATATATACGTATGAAGGTTTAAATGATATCCCTCTTTTTAACACAATTAGAAACTTGTCTCCATGGTTATTTTAGACAAGAAGATTTTCACTGTGCCCGTGTGTTTTAGTGATCATAAATATGTATTATGTATTTTCCAATTTTTTATACATCTACGGTAAGATCTCCGCTAATTCAAGGACCAGTGATGTGAAAATAATGAATTATTACATTGCTATTTGCCACATTTGGTCTATAAAAACAACAACAGCGATCGTGCAATAGGATTATCTGATCGCTCACTCCAGGAGGTGACTCTCAACGAAAAAAGTTGAATTTTAAGTGTACTTTTGTTAATGTTTTTCTGGCCCTTGAATTTTTTAGAGTACTTGAATTAGCGGAGATCTTACTGTATGTTGCTGTGAGTAGATCTGATTATCCCAAGGAATTAAAGTCTTAATCATAATAATAAAAAAGCCAAACATGCAGGCATACTGCTTCAGAATAAAATGGTTATGTCAGTGTAAGAATTCTATTCATTTGGTATTGAACAAAAAATATTGAGCAGAAGGTGGCTAAAAACTTTTGAGTAGGCAGGTTTTTGGTAGAGCGGGTGCCGGTGGGTTACGCGAAGCAAACAATTTTTCAAGGATTGGTTGGTTGTTTGGTGTTTTATGCTGCGCTCAAGATTATTTTACTTATACACTGTATGGCGGTGTTGCCAGTTTTATTGTGGGAGGAAACCGGGCTCTATGCCCGCAGGAAACCTACGACCTTCCGGTGGTAACTGGCAACCATCCCACATACATGTAGGTCGTTCGAGTGAAAACCCAGGCAGAAAATTTGACATTTTTTTTTTTTTGGACTGAGTGGGATTCGAACCTGTGACCTATTGGTAATTTTTTAAGGAAGGCCTAGGCTTGTCTACAGGTGTGGTCTCTAATTTGATTTTTATACTGAAAAAGAGTATATATATTTTTAAACACTAAAACAACTGGACACAGGGAAAATCTTCTTGTCTAAAATAACCATGGAGACAAGTTTCTTATTGTGTTAAAAAGTGGCATATCATTTAGACCTTTATACCCAATCATAAGTTGTTATAATAAACCAAAACCCATGATATTTCATTAGGTTGACGACAGGCAGGAGTTACATGTATTACACAGTCAGAATAAATAACAGCAAATCAAAAATTACAATTTTGAAAATTTAAGCTATTACAAAAGGTTTTTTCTTTAAACCTTTAAATATCAAATTTTCGACAAGTCATGCTAATTCTGTGTATTGTTTTAATATTTAAAACAGAAATACGACATGTTTACTTATGTAAGCACGGAAAATCTTCTTGTCTAAAATAACCACGGAGACAAGTTTCTAATAGTACATGAACACTTACTTCTACACTTCAAATATACCTCAAGTAGTCGGGTTCACGGAATCAAACTATTGAATTTTAAAATTTAACCTTACCTGTGTGAATTGAAACACCTGTATAAACTGACCTTGAGACTGAGATTAATAAAACTTGTGAGATTTAAATTTCAGGGATCGGTTGGAGTTTAAATTCAAGACTTGAGACTGAGATTAATAAAACTTGTACACATGTGAGATTTAAATTTCAGGGATCGGTTGGAGTTTAAATTCAAGACTTGAGACTGAGATTAATCAAACTTGTGAGATTTAAATTTCAGGGATTGGTTGGAGTTTAAATTCAAGACTTGAGACTGAGATTAATAAACCTTGTACACATGTGAGATTTAAATTTCAGGGATTGGTTGGAGTTATTAGAAATCGGCTTAAAGATCATTTACCGTAGCGTACACTGTACATACGGTGGCGTTGATAGGTTTATTGTAGCGCCGCTGCGGAATGAATGATATACCTGCAGGTTGATAGAGAGTGATTGATCACTAACAGCGCACTCAAGATTATTTACCGTAGCATACACTGTACAAAAGGTGGCGTTGATAGGTTTACTGTAGCGCCGCTGCGAAATGAATGATATACATGTACACATGTACATTGTACCTGCAGGTTGATAGAGAGTGATTGATCACTAACAGTGTACTCAAGATTATTTCACTTATATGGAGGTATCTGTTCCAGAAAATTCTATTTATGATTGGGTATAAAGGTCTAAATGATATACCTCTTTTTAACACAATTAGAAACTTGTCTCCATGGTTATTTTAGAGAAGCAGATTTTCCCTGTGCCCGTGTGTTTTAGTGCTCATAAATATATAAAGGCCAAACTCCTGCCTGTTGTACAGCTAATGAAATATCATAGGTTGTGGTTTATTATAACAGCTTATGATTGGGTATAAAGGTCTAAATGATATACATGTACCTCTTTTTAACACAATCAGAAACTTGTCTCTATGGTTATTTTAGACCAGATGTCACCATAAGATTTCCCTGTGCCTGTGTGTTTAGTGTTCAAAAGGTTATTTTTTTTTTTAAATAAGCTTAGACATATGTTCAGAAATCCTTTAAGCAGCTCATATGCAAATACTTAATGTCTTTCAACTAAGCAGAGACACATTGTCAATGAAGGGCTTGTCAATGTGTAGTATGACAAAATAAATCTTGCACGCAAAGAAAAAGCCTGCTGTATAAATATTTATGATGTATAGTTAGCTGTGAACTCCTGTTTGGAGTAGCTCCATGAATAAATCATCTAGAAACCTGTTTCTCTTTTTTTCATAATTTATATAGATATCCAGTACTGTCTTAAACTAGCCAGGTGTCTTCGATAAAGATTTTAGTTATTTGATACAGTACTAATCACTGACAACAAACCGTGTTTGTTTAAAGAGACACAGCCTACAAAATATCAGGGAAAATTTTGTTAATAAGCTAATTGCTTATAATTTTTATGATCAAGAAGTACAAGGATAAGCAAACAACAAAAAGTTCTAAAACCCTAAAATGTACTCATACAATGTACATCACCTTTCAGAGAAATTTCAAGGCATTTGATTGGTCGAAATGCTCAGTATGTGAGTTTGTAACTGAGTGCTTTCCGTGTATATCTTTGATTCTGTAACAACCCGTTGTTAAGGTCTATCACGCTGATATTACCACGGAGTGAAGGCATTTCGCCATTTGTGTATCACAGAATTCATCAGTCAAGATGAAATCCTATAGTGATGTCAGTTTAGAATATTGTTTCCTAAGCTTCGCCTCGGAAAAATATTTATGTCAGACACCAAATATCTACCCGTATACCCACCACAGGGCGTCAAATAACTAATATTACAGGGGTGTGAGAGCCGGCCCGAAAAAAAAGAGGAAAATTTGTTTGTCAAGAATACTCCAAAAGGGTTTGGTTAAGAGTTAAATCAAATCACGATAAATTTGAACTAGGCCTACTAGTACTACATTGAGTTTGGAAAAAAAAAATTGAAAAAAAAAAAATTAAAAGTCAAAAATTCTAAAAAAATTTAAATTACTGGACCTAAAGTAAATTGTACGTGAAAATTGTGCCATTTAACTTGTCCCTAATAGATGGCGAACTTAAAGGAGAAGAAAAGGAAAGAACTAAGTAAATACAGTACAGGCGCGACACATTTTCCTTTCTAACGGTACCAAAACCATATTTCTACGATTTTTCCTCGCTCAACTGTGCTATAAGAAAGTTAACAATCGTTATCAGAGAACGTCTAAACTGACTCGGCAGCCATCTTCACAGCAGAGCTTAGCTGTGTGTCTCGATCGGCCAATCAGCATACGCCTGTCCACCTGTCACTCACTAGCGTAAGAGAAATTGGTCAACTCTGAAAGTCTCCCATTTAAACCTAGGTTAATTTTGATCATTTCGACGCGCTAATAAGAGAAGATAAACATTCTAACAGCTCTGAAATGTACATTGGCTAGTAAATCAACCTTTTGGGAAGACGTGACAGGCTGCTATGTTGTCTACGCGACTTGTGGGGATCGTTGTAGAATTTTAAAAAAAGGTAGTCTTACCGCTGACATTGCAGGTTATAACCATACAAGATATGATAAGCTCGCAAGGGAAGTAATCTACTAATACTTTTTCCGGTCAATTTCAAACCGTCAATGGCGCGCTCCACTGACGATCGAGCACGAGCTTGTCGGGTAGATTCATTTTCATTGTATTTTCACACCGTAAACCACGTGCAAGACTCACACACATGAATATGATGGTCTATGGGAGCCCGTTCGATACGATTGCATGTTGTTTTTTTGTTTTCTCCTCCTTTAATTCTTCGAGTTTTGAAACTTTCCATTTGTTTCATTTACCGTCGGTTCCGCAACGACCGTCACCAGCGAAGACGTATTATTGGGGTTGTAAATGTGAGGGTCCAATTATCGTCACTTGTCATCACTACGGAAAAATAGCAATTAAAAGCCGTGCATTTCAGACTAAATTCAATATTATTGCAGTATGTTTGAAAAACAACGCTTTATTGTGTTCTTTGGATTGCTTTTGATATCCAGTAGACAAAACGACACGTTCATTTCAAACACGCATTAAATTTAAAAGAACGAGTTGGTCTTGGAAGTTGGAGTTTTAATGTTTGGATGCGCTCATGGTCTTTCAGATCGCAGTCGGCGGTTATAGAATTAGGCAAATCACTGCAAAAACAACCTACGCGGACCATTGTAGTAATACTAATAGGCCTATGAAAAGTATTATAGGCTAAATAAGCTACCACACAGCGGCGTTACGGCTAAGCCTTCGAACAAACATTCGCCAGTCCTCCAGGCGGAACTCGACGGGGGATTATTACATAGGCCTACGTACACCTCCAATCACTGTCAGTTAAATGCTAATACTACATGTACATAAATAAAATTGACACTTCACCCTTGACCAAAACGCGGAATTCAGAAAAATGACGCGGACAGCCATTTTAAAAAACGCGATTTTCCGCGTTTCCGCGGAATTCTCACACCCCTGATATTATTAGCAAACGTCACATCTTTGGTTGGTTGGTAGGAAAAACAATATTAGATCAAAATACAAACTTAGTGTTAATGTATGATATATTAATTATTTACATTGTTTGCATATATATCATTTCTGGTGAATAAATTTTCAATTCAATTCAAAATTCACGAAAATGCTTGGAAATATTACGTTCAAAAATACATGTATGGTACATGTAAGTAAAGTAGATATAATGATAATCAATCCATAAAGTCCGTTCAACAAACCCATATCTAATTATACAACTTGATCTACAGTAGGTAAACCATGAATAATTTATCACAATGCTTAAGTGTGTAGCACTTAAAATATGCCCGGATTTATACAATATATATGAATTAAATATGAAACCATCAAATTAACATGTATTAGTATGGATGTACAATGTAGACTATGCAAAGCTGTATGACCTTTGGAACAAAGGTCAGGGGTTAAAGGTTGCAGTCGGAACAAGATCCAAAATTTTAAAGATCAAAAATTAACAAGTAACCTTTAGGTTTTACAGTCTCAACACTACAGTACTACTGTGCAGTCCTAACACCTATTGGGGATAAATAACTTGTTACATTGAATATTAAACCATTGCCTATTTTTCAGGATAGAAAAGTTGAAAATTAATTTTATTTAACTGAATTATCCTTTTTTTTTTTTACACTACCAGTATGTTTCCTTTTTACTCTTTCATACCGATACAGTATGTAACAGTATGTTGTATTATTATAAAAAAGCTTTATTTTACCGAGAGAAAGATGTATGTGCTTTTTTCATTATTTCAAATAAAAATTGGAAATATTTTTTTCGGTTTAGCAGCTTTTTAAAGGTCAAAACCAAATAAAGCCATTTTGATAATTTTATCAATATGCCAGAACTATGTTTCATGCTGAACTCAAAATTATTTCACTTTAATATATATGGCAATGTTGGCAGGTTTACTTTGATTAATGTTTTACGTCGCACTCAAGATTATTTCACTTATATGGCGGCATTGACAGGTTTAATTATGGAGTAAACTAGGCTCATTGCCCAGAGGAAACCCTCGACCTTCAGCGAGTACCTGGCTACTCTTTCACATACGGCACTACAGGTTTAGATTGATTGATTGTTTGGTGTTTTAAGCCGTGCTCAAGATTATTTCACATATACCGGCGTTGCCAGTTTTATTGTGGGAGGAAACCGGGCTTTATGCCCGGAGGAAACCCACGACCTTCCGTTGGTAACTGGCAACCATCCGACATAGGTCGTTCGGGTGAAAACCCAGTCAGAAAAGGCAGGTAAAGGTTTAGAAGGTGAGAAACTAGACTTTCCGCTAGTATGAAACCCACAGTTGCATAACCTCTATAATTCTAAAATATATAGATAATATAATATCTATATATTCTAATGCCCACTGAACACCATTGCTTCGAGTAACTGTGCCCCAAACCACAGGATCATCAGTTTGTAAACATGCAATGATTGGAGTCAGGGCTAACCGGCTTGTTACGCCCACTTTAACTCGACAATGACATTTGAGATAAAACTACATTTCTGACAACTCGGTAATTTATCTTCACTGGTCCCTTTCCATTCGGCGCCAAGGCGTAGAGAGACAGAGAGAGGGGGGGGGGGATTTTTACTTAGTTATCTGTTGGTTTGTAGCAGCTGACTTTTCAAATGCAGAGTGTGTTTACAACGTACAGCTGAGGTTCGCTGCTCCGACTTATCTGCCTCCGCGACCAACGGCAACGCAACCGCGACCTACCATCCCACAAAACCGTCCGAAACCAAAGTCTGCCACAAAACTAAGAAAAGATTTTATAGGGGTTACTTACCTAGATGGGTAATACATCCATGAGAAGTCAAAAGTTTCAGTTGGAACACAAATGAAATCAGTTAGAGTTGTTTATCGACTCGTACACGTAGACGTTTAGGCTTGTTTTAAGTGGAGGCCGCCATGTTTGGTCACGTGACTTCAACTGTCAGCGAATGACTTTCATCCACTTCACAGCTGATTTTATCCACACTATTTTTGTCTGATTTTTAACAGGCCTGACCAGTGGCGTTGGCTGTTAAAATTCATACTTCATAAATAAATTTCGATGTGCAAGGAAAAAGGTGAGCGTTTGAAGGAAAGATTAGAGGATTAACGTCAAAAATAAGAAATATCAATAATAACTCGCAAAATTGAAATAACCGGAATCCTCGGGAATGCAGCCTGCTTATGAAGTTATGTGTAGGCTTACATTTCGGGGATTTCTTGCTTAAAGGCACACTTGCCGCGAAAATCAGGAATATTGTTTACATTAAAAAAGAAAGACCGTTTTCTGTATTTTTCCCAGACAATATAGGTTAGGAACTTTCTATTTTTACCAAAATTTAAAAGTGTGGACGTCACTTTGTATTTTTAATTTGAATTTGAAAATTTGAATTGTTAGGTACCCGGAACGTAAACAAACCGAACTGCCCCCTATTGGCGATTTTATGTCTCAGTCGAGTGAGTGAACTAACTGCACAGTGTAATTTTACGTAGGCCTATTTATAAAAGAAATACAGACTGACGATCGGTTAACAGCGACTGGAAAAGACTGATAATTGTTTGAGGGTTAACCGCAGATACAAAGGCCTGAAAGGAGGGTAATCCAACACGAAAGTTGACCGACACTGATCGTTGTTGTTGTAATCAGGCTTCGATTCTTCGTTTGTTTTTCACCCCATTTCTACATTCTAAAGCTAACTAGACATGTTTTATGTGTCCTATGTTTAAGTTTAGTGGTATTAGTCGTAGTAAGCTCATGTAAATTGGGTTTCTTAGCAAATTTAAACAGGCTACGGCGGCAAGTGTGCCTTTAATAAAACTCACCATAGGTATAGATAGCAAATTGATATCTACGGAAAGTTTTCATTCTATACTTCTTGCTGCAAATATACTTGCTCCTATTTTTGGCACCTCATAGGCCTACCACTAAATTGAAAAGTTATTTACGGATTGATTGATTGATGTTTTTACGCCGCAAGATTATTTCACTTATATGGCGGCGTTGCCAGATTTAGTTGGGGAGGAAACCGGACTTGTATTTGGCCTGAGTGGAATTCGAACCAGCGCCGCATCGATGGAAGGTCTGTGTGGGACTATTACCTTTTACTAATGGTATAGCTAGCAGGTTTTGATCTCTCCAGCCCCAATCAACTCCTCTCCCCAAAAAAAACAGCAAAAATATTTTTTTTAAATAGATATAAAAAAAAAAAATTGAATTAATTAATAGTCCGACACAAGCTCTCTGTCTACGAGGTACGGGTTCCAATAGGCCTACCACTAAGTCAAAAGGAAATCGAACAATTTCTGTGGGTTCTGAGTGGAAGAGTAAACGTGGCTATCTGGGCAAGGTCTGAGAAGGACTCCTGTGAAGGAATTAAGTAAACCGTTTGTTTGCTGTTATATATTTACAATCAAACTCCATCAACATTTCATTTTGCCGATTTGTAAAATCGACACATCCATACAATAAAGTTGTTGTGTTATATTTGCCATTTAACATTACCAAAAAATGTGTGATTCATTTTGCAACACTTCTAGAAATTCGTTTCAATGAATAAAACTTTTCTTTAAAATCTCCTCAATAATTCACAAATTAAAGTCTTTGTTTTCATCCATTTTATTCAAGATCACAAGAAAATGGAGCGTGGCTGGTCATTATTAGGTTGGTACTAATTAATCGGTTATTTTTTAAGAAGGGGAAGTAACTGACAAGTTCACGAGTGAACGATATTTGCCAATAGAGTAGTTCCCCTTAACTCGTCTGCAAATTTCATTTGCAATTCCTGAATTTTTTCTTTCTTGCAAAAAGGACAGCTTACTGGAGTTGGTTTGCTAAATATGGTTTTACCTGAAAATATACCATAACTGTCTTTTTCTAGTAGGCCTAGAATGTAGATCTGGATTTTGAGATGCCGAAATGTTGACATTCTAAGCCGTTTTTTCCAAAAAGTTGATACTATTCTCGAGAATGTATAGGTACAAAATGAACGTTTGTCTAACTTATTGCTTCGAATTGTAAAGGGGCCTCGGTGGTATAGGGGGTTAGAACGGCCGTTCCTCAGTCCCACACATACCGGTACCTTCCATCGATGCGGCGCGAGTTCGAATAACACTCAGGCCAAATAAAAATTTAAAAATTTCTTAGTGGATATTTCACTCGGTCGCCGTATTGCAAGGTAGGGGGTTTTCCTCTGGACAATGAACCCGGTTTACTCCCCCACTAAACCTGGCAACGCCGCCTTATGGGTGAAATAATCTTGAGTGCGGCGTAAAACATTAGTCAATCAACCAATCGAATTATAAACAGTTTTCAATATACAGAAGGTAGGCCTAACACTAATAAGCCTGAGTCTCGTTGACAGATGTCCGGTCGGTTTCTGTTCTGAATGGACCTCATTCTGCTGCATATAATGGCGATGGAAACGAGTTCGAACCATATATGGTTACTGGCCGTTAGCAGTTGACAATGTCCCTTTCACCATAAACTACTATATAATAAAAGGTTCATTTCTCGGGTAGCCAATCAAAACAGCTGTCGTAATGTTTGAGAACCAACAGTTAAAGATTGAACATGAAAAAGGGGTGTTTACCGAATCTTTTTGGATATCGTATTACAGAGCCCTATTAGTACCATGGGTGAAATTTCCAGTGTTTGTTTGTCTTTAACAGAATTTTAAACAAGCGAACCCACGATTAAAGCTTGTACTCACGCTCAGTTTTACCCGTGGGTAACCAAGAGGGAAAAGCGTCGTTTCAAATGGGGTATGTATTTAAACTTTGATTGATTGGAACTTGACCAATCACAATTCGATAAGGAACAAAACAAAGATGGGCGGCTTTTCTGTTGTACGCGAGAAACCCCATCATGCTATACTTCTAAAGCTGAGACACGTTTGTTGTTTTCTTTTTTTACCTCGCCCGAATTCATACTGTCTGCGAAAAATAGGTTGAAATGTTGAAGTCAAGCAAACATTTCAGGCTGGCGCTTGTTTACGAGTCTACTGACCAGGTTACCTAATCGTTAAATCATAACAAAGCGTCTAATTGGGCTGTCAGTGAATGAGCATTTCCGATCAAACGTTCCGCACCGCCAGAGGGAGCTGTGAGGAACATGCGCAATTTGAAAATTAGGTCGACTATTTCCGCTCTCCTGTAACTTTTGTGGAAGATAGTAAGTATCTTAGGGGGAATCGTTCCTAAAACAACAGTTACGTACCGGTACAAGCCGTGTGCCTGAAAATCTTGTCTTTCAATAAAGGTAAATTTCCAGGATTTGGCGTCGCGTAAATAATCGTGTGCCGTCATTTCCGAAAGTGTATCGTTTAAATCAAGACTTATACCTGAAATGGATTGGGAGAGTGGTTCGGGCTAGAGGGTGATTCACATTACCAGCCAAATATAAATATATAAAAGTCACCCTTTAGACCGAAAATCCGGGCTGGGGGAACGGCCAATCTGGATAAGGCCCGTTACCCAGTAAGATGTAAGATGAAAAATAATAAATGTTTGAAACTCTCTTTGAAACGTGGGTTCCATGCTTATGATAAAAAAAGACATCACCACGTAGTAAGTTGTTTTGAACAACACGAGCTTTCGACACCTGTACCGGCGTCTTAGTCAAGTGTAACTGACGAAGACATCGGTACAGGTGTCGAAAGCTTGTGTTGTTCAAAACAACTTACTACGTGATGATGTCTTAGTTTTTTATCATTAAGATAAATACGTTTCATAAACAAACTTAAAATCAGAATTCAATCCATTTTTTTTCTATGGAATATTGTATAGTTTTTATTTTGTGCGTATAATGTAAAAAGAACAGGAAATAGATAGCCATTGTTGTAAATATTACACAAAAAGTAGAACAACAGCGAATGAAAATACAGGATAGGCCTAGTTTAGCTGCATAAAAAAAGCATAGAAATTTTTGTCCCTTTCCTTATAAACTTTTTTCGCTCGGTTGCCATATGTGGAAGAGTTGCCAGGAACTCACCAAAATTCGGGGGTTTCCTTCGAACAATGAGCCCAGCCCCCCCCCCCCCCCCCCCCCACACACACACACACTAAACCTTGCAACGCCGCCATATGAGTAAAATAATCTTGATTGCGGCGTTAAACATCAATCAATCAATCCGTATAAACTAAAATTATCCGAACAAGTCCGAACAATCGTAAATATCAAGATTTCTTGAAAGAAAACAAAACGCTGGTTTTGGTAATTCTCAATAAGGTTAAAACACAAAACAAAAAACTCCGTTGTTTGCGCTTCTTGTCGGCTTCAACATAGTTCGGGCCAATGAACAATATGCGTGTAATGAACACGACGCATTGGTTGGTTTTGAAGCGTGCGTGCATAACAGATCTAGATCGAAATTGCACCATCTCTTAGTAATGGCGGAATGGCGGCATTCGATACCAAATCAAATACCACGTGATCTCCATTCCATGCATATAGTTCATTGGCTCGGGCAGTCTGCACTTTCTGTACATAAATTATCGGAGTTTCTGGCTGCCACCATGCAGTTCAAGGGTATTTGAGGTACGTAAATCACCGAAGAGATCCGATTAAAGTAGGATTCAGAGATTTCCGATCGGAGCCGACAATTGTTCCAAATGATCCTGATGGCATTCTTGACTGAGTTTTCCAAACATTCCGGCCATCTTTAATTCCTAGTTTGACTGAACCAATGGGCGTAGGACAAATATAATTGCCGCAAGATTTCCAATGGCCACTAAGACAAAGAAAAACCTGTCTACAATTAAAGAAACTAAAAACCATTCTTGCATTATGTTCTTGTCCCGAGCGTCTTCGTATTCTATGACGTCACTGTTCGACATCTCTGTGCTGACGTCATATTCGAAAGTGTAATTGTCGTAACCCTTCTCTCTGCCATCCTTGACCTTTTTAAGGTCATCCCAGCCGTTTTCACTAGGCTGTCCTTTTATATTTTTGATAGATGTCAAAACAGCCTGAAACAAAAAAGAAGAGCGTTTGGGTCAATGAACTATATGCGTGGAATGGACACGTCTCATTGGCTGATTTGGATCTGACTTTGTAAACTGTGCCGCCATTGATAGTTGAAGCGCGCGTGCATAACATATCTATTGCACCATCTCCTAGTTATGGCGGCATTCGAGGCTAATCAAATAACACGTGACCTCCATTCCAATCATATAGTTCATTGGTTTGGGTATAAGTTAGAGAAGGCCGAAATTCTAATGAGGTCACTCGAAAACATTATGCGATGGAAAACGCATTGATTGATGCTTTACGTCACACTCAAGAGTATTTCACTTATATGTCGGCGTTGTCAGGTTTAGCGGAAGATGAAACCGGGCTCTTTGTCCGGAGGGCCTACGAAGAGTACCCGGCAACTCCTCCATATATGGTGATCGAGTGAAAAATCCTCTTGGAATTGTTTTCAGCTTTTATTTGGCTTTAGATTCGATCGTGCTGAACAGATGGAGGGCCTGTGTCGTACTGAGCTAGGACTATATCACTCTTACCGACTGAGCCACCGATGCCCCCCTCAGGTGACCCCTTTGTTAAACCCTTCATAACCACGCACACGCATGCCTGCACGCCTGTAATTTTTATGCAGATTAATTTCCATGTACGTGCCATTTTACGACGTCATTAAGCATTGTCATTGTTTTTGGCTGCCAGTCACAGAAATTAGGTTCATAACAAAAGTAAAGAAGGAAAAGAATTGACGGATTGGTTGATTACGTCACTTAAAATTTACGCGCAAAGCATTTCGGGGGATTGAAGGATGTTTACATAATTTTGAAATATGGCGGAAGGAATATTACTGTATTGAGAAGAAAAATGCGTAAAGTTACCAGAAAATGTGTGGGTGAAAACACGTTATGTCACCAATCTTTCCAAGTACCAATAAACAACATGGAGAACTGAGGTACATAGTTTACCCAGAAAGCTTTGCGTAAATCTACGTGACGTCCTCAGACTCGGCGGTAATTTCAAAATAAAACCCAGCGGTTCATTGCAGTTAAAAAAAAACTTGCCAGTGGTCATCAGGAAACCTCGTCTTAATGTAAACATTAGATAACAAATATTTTTCTTTTCTGTATTGATCGTTCATAGCATTTCCCTTTAGTCAAGTAATGGTACCTACATAAGGGCGAATTTTATCTGTGATTAAATTGATAAAAATCGGATAATGCCACCATTAAAGTAAAAAAAAAAAGCTAGACCTACATGTACTTAAGTCTTTCACTGGCTTTTAGAAGTTGAACGGTTACAATAAGGGGAAGAATTACAACAACTTCTTAGTTTATTGGGTGCATGAGGTAATTCTTACATCGTTATCAAAGTCAACGACAAACTACATGTACTTACCGAAGTACCGTTGGATTGGCTTTTGGCGTTTTTCTCTGTAGTTTGTATTCTTTTCTCACTCTTGGGTCTGCTTAAATTTTCAATGACATTTCCATAAAGCAGAATGTATCCGAGCTTTTCGATGATTACCGAGCGGACCCATTTTGGTGCCGGAAATCCCCGAGATCCCCGGAAATGAAGATGAAGAACAAACACTTCCATTGCCGTTGTAAGGGAAACGAGAAAGATGGAGGTCGCAAAATACTGAACTGAAAGTAGAAAACGTTGAAGTTTTTACGGTCTATTTTAACACCCAAGATTAGTTCGAAAAGTCAATTTTATTACATAGAAGTTGTATTTTAGTTATTAGAAGTTGTATTTTAGTTATAAGTAGACTAGAAATGCCAAAGTCCACACATTTGCTTGTGGACGATGACCAAACAAGTCGTCCACACAAAAATTTGGTAAAAATCTAAATTTGGCACAAAACATGATCAATCAATCATTATTCTTCACAAAGCAGACCCTTTATTTACCCACCTATTTCAGGAATGGATTCCGATTGGGCGGGCATTAGATCCGCTACTAGCAACAAGAATACCGTCAACCCCAGCAAGATAGTCACGCTTAGGGATATTTTCTCCCCAGACTCTACGGGCAGTAGAAACGTTGTCGTGGCCAGAAGCGTTATTATGAGACAAGGTAAAACCAGATTAAAAACGTAGTATAAATGACGTCGTTGAAGAACCAACGTAAACGTAACGTCAACATAGGTACCGGCGCAACAGTCGTATTGCGTATCGCTACGCTCGACATCTATTCCACGTAAAATCCATTCACCGTTGTCTATGTATTTACTGATATCGCCTGAAGCCGACTTATTTGTTAAGTCTAACAGGTTGCCCGCCATAGCCCATGAACCAAACTGGAATGGACAACGTTGCGTATCGTGCGGGAAGGTTGAGACTTCAATTTTGCACGACGTTTCCAACATACGGGGATATAGCCACGAAACGCCGCCGTCTGACTCTATCGACAACAGAAAGTTGTGAGGATCTTTGCCATATGAAAGACCCACTCTGAAATAAGAAAAAAAAAGAGATTTAAGAAAATCTAATTTCGTTTTTTTTTTATTATTTGCCAAATGCACTCGGATCTCACTTGGGGGCTTACTGAGGTCAAATACCCTCTGCCACGCTACGCGCCATTTTGTCTGTGATTGATATATCTACCCAAAAAGTAGCATCGAAACGAACACTGCCTTTATCCTTGTGAGAGCCTACCACAACTTCCACAGTTACAATTGAAAAAATCCAGGGATGTACTGGAACTGCGTCATTTTATTGCGGTTTAAACAACTGATTATATGGTAGCCGCACTCGTGTGTCTCTATCCTGGTTTACTTAATTTGCCGGTCAGGTAGAAACTATATGGATGATACAAGAACTGTTTGAAACTCTCTTAATCGTAGGTTCCATAACAGCCGAGGTTCGCTTCGATTGGTCACACCGGCTTTGCCTTATGAACGTTTATATCGATATCAATTGCACTTGATAAAGACACCGACACAAGGACATAGGGAAAGCTTGGGTTGTTCACAAAAATGTGTTTCGCGCTGACGCCTTCATTAACTCTTTTCATATGGGTGACTTTTCATTTGTATTCCAATCAAAAAAATGATAAAAGGTGCACACAGTTACAGGCATGTTGGGGCCGAACGCAAACGGTAAATTTGTGCTCCGATTAAAGCTTGGAAAAAAGCTCGGCGTTTCCTAGACCTATTTTTTTTCTTTCCGTCTTTTACAAAGTCATGTAGAGTCTGAATCCGTAGGCCAATCCAATGAACTATATGCGTGGAATGGACACGTCTCATTGGCTGGTTTGGATCGGACTTTGTAAAATGTGCCGCCATTGACAGTTGATAAGCGCGTGCAGAACAGATCTGGATGGACGCTCCACTATCTCCTAGTAATGGCGGCATTCGAAGCATATCAAGCACCACGTGACCTCCGTTCCACGCATATAGTTCATTGGGCCAATCAGAAACTTTACTACAGTCACGTGACGTCAAACAAGCGTCTTTTTTTTGTACCTTTTTCTGCTAGAGAGTTCCGAACGTCATGTCTCCTAATTCAGTTGTGTACTGTGTATACCGGTCTACGACGCGACGCAACTCAAGCCGACTGAACCCGACTCGAGTCGGGTCGGGTCGCAGCAAAACTCTCAGTGTATACCGGGCTTTATGCGTCATTAGAATGACCTTATACCTCGTTGTCACCCGTACAGAAGATAGTGATTTTGGCTGCAAAATGGACTGACATGTGATTGACACGTGGTACAATTATTGGCTTTCTATTGGTCAATCCGCTTTGTTGTGTAATAAAATGAGGCTACACATGTATACCATTTGAAAATCAGTTACACTTGATAAAGACACCGGTATAGGCATCTCCTCGAGCCAAGTTGAAATCTCCATTACCACATTCCGGTTGGGGTCATGGAGCAATCGAGATCTCGTGCCATTCTACGAGATCTTCAACTCGAGACATGGCTCGAGAGCCGTCGCACTCCATTTTGCGCATAGTTAACTGCAAGAAATCTACTGAGAATTTTTAATCTATATACTATTTATTTATCTGTTCTATTCTGTTCGCAAACATGTAACCCTATTATAATATGCTGCATTGCAGGTTCTTAGGGCAGAAATACTTGTTAAAAATAAAAAATATATTCGGCACAACATTAGCTCTTAAATACATTCTAAAACAAAATGGCAGCGCCCATGGATGTCAAGGCAAAATATGATATGGACTTCAAGGTATTTCGAGGTATATTATATGTATTAGGAGAGTAGCAATCAATATAACAAAACAGGTTGTCGGCGGATTAAACGTTACCTACCAGAATTATATCGAATATCTCTCTGCACAACCGAGTCAACTATCAGTGTCACGTGTCGTTGTTTACAATTTTAAGGACGTGGACAGCAGTGGTCTCCCTTTGTTTTAAAACATGTCACTCAATCGTTTTAGAGTTGATATCTCAACGAATGGCAGTAGGATCAATCTCTATTTTAGATTGGGTCATGGAGGTTTTAACTTGGCTGGAGAAGATGCGGTGTAGGTGACGAAAGCTCGTGTTGTTCACAAACAACTTACTTCGTGGTGGTGCCTTAATTATTTCTCAAAATTATTTCTCAAAAAATCAGTACAGAATTTACTTACTCGTTATAAATTGTAATGTCAGGTGTCCAAACCATATCAGGCGAAACAAAGATCGCTTTTATACCGTCAAACTCCGTGCTGTTCCATTTTAAAGCCGGGTCTAGCCAAGTCTGGTAAGAAAGTAAGAAGAGAATCTATTCTCTGATGTAAGCAATTTATAGATAAAACCAGAAATGACAAAACTCCATTTACAGGACAAGATCGATATATCTGCAAAACAGGTAACGGATATTTTTGGATATTCCCGAAAAAAATCCCAAAACAAAACAATACCAACAGCAAACAAAATATTTCTAGCTATGGTTTGTTTATCCTCCAAAAACGATATTTATAATTTTTTCTAAACTATGATGTAAAACAAGTTGAAAATCTTGAGTTGAAAACAGACGGATGCTTTGTACGGTCTACCACTTAGGTATCTTGCCTGAGCGGGAGTTCGACTGTACACAGCTGAAGCCTAATATATAGGAGGCTGGGCTTGTCCAGTCTAAAATTTTCGCCACAACATCTTGTCATTGTTGGGCGAAAAACTGGCAACTGATCTCTTGGCAAATTTAATCCGTATATGACACAAAGATAACTTACCAGGCGCACCCAGATTTCCGTTTGTATTACTTGGAGCTTCTCGTTCTTTGAAAATAAATAGAGATTTTCTTTTAAAATTGGATATATACATTTTAACAGACAGTTTGCTTATAATGGCGTGAACGGACTCAAAAAGAATATAAAATAGCAGAGTGTACAGCGTCATTAATAGGCCTATTACCTACATTCCGGGGGCTCATTTTACAAAGCATTCGCATCGCAAACGAAGCCTGGGGGCCGTTTCACGAATCCGACGGAAAAAAAATCTGTTCTGGGGTCCGTTTCACGAGGCCGTCGCACAGTGCGATCGATCGTAGTTGCCATGACTCCGTATCTCTTCACTATAGTATCCATTGGCAACTACGCTTTGTTTGCGATGCAAATGCTATGTGAAACGAGCCCCTGGTTGCCAATGGATACCATAGTGAAGAGATGCGACGTCATGGCAACTACGATCGATCGCACTGTGCGACGGCCTCGTGAAACGGACCCCAGAACAGATTATTTTTTTCCGTTGGACTGAGTGGAATTCAAACACTCGACCGATTGATGGAAGGCTTTTGTCGGCGTAAGAGGCTATAGGCCTAGCTTAACCAACTGAGCAATCGAAGGTACCTCCGAAAGGAATGCATGTTGTTAAATATATTATTTATATAGCAGATTCGTTCTACAGGCGCTATAGCTGCGCTTAGTTTTACACGACCTTAGTTATCATTTATATTTATCACACTAAAACACACGGGCAAAATCTTCTTAGCTAAAATAACCATGAAACAAGTTAAAATACCAATAATATGATGTTTACAAATGTTTCAAGAGTCAAATGATGTTTGTTTTGTTTTTTTAAAGGGAAAGAAAATTTAAACTTTACACTAGTTTAGATGTAAAGAGTAGAGTTCATTTTAAATAGTCTAAAACCACTGACCAATGTATGTTTTATCCCCTCGTATGCGAAAAATTCAAATTTGAATGTGTCGTTTCAATAGTGAATAAGCTCCATATTCCAATCATAAGGCCGCCACCATTTTCTCATTAGTTTTATCCAATCATCGGTGAATGTAATTTAGGTGCGTTAAAACGTTTGGTTGGCTGATTGATTGATTTCAGTTCTTCGCCGCACTTAAGATTATTTCCCTTATATGGCGGTGTTGCCAGGTTAAGTGCGGAAGGAAACCGGGCTCTTTGCGTGGTGCCAAACACCGACCTTCTGCGAGTACCCGGCAAATAACTCTTCCACATCAGTGATCGGTAAATTTTTTAAAGTGATAATATTACCTACTTACCAGATCGACGATGAAGTTTAACGTCATATCAATGTTAATAACGACGGAATCATTCACTCTGGCCACAGGACGTACGGTCGGGTCGTGCTCTTCGTTGAATAATTTCTGCTTTAGAATCGTTTCCGTGGCGTATGAGCCGTTGACGTGGTCTGCAAGGTATAATAAATAAAAAGTCACGGAAGTGGTCGGCAAAAATATTTCACATGTGTCATATGATATAAGCCACTGGCGTGGACTGCTTATATATTAGCGTCCTATCATAAGCCCACTGACCTAGTCTGCAAATATACTTAAAACATGATATTTACAAGCCACTGACGTGGTCTGCAAAGATATTTAAAATGTATCCTTTATAACCCATAAGGCGGTCTGCAAATAAAAAGTCACGGAAGTGGTCTTCAAATATATTTCAAATGTACATAATTTTACATAATTTGATTATTTGGCGGCTCCATTCTGCTGAATGATGTGTGTCAGATTTATAAGCCACTGACGTGGTCTGCTTATATTTATGAACAGTAGCGTGTTATCATAAGCCTCCTGATCTGGTCTAAAAATATACTTAAAATATGTTATTTACACGCCCCTGACGTGGTCTTCAGATATATTTAAAATGTGTCATTTATACGCCACTGACGAGGTCTGCAAATATATTTGAAATGTATCATTTATAAGCTAAAGGCGGTCTGCAAATAAAAAGTCACGGAAGTGGTCTTCAAAAATATTTAAAATATATTATTTATAAGCCACTGACGTGGTCTGCAAAGATATTTGAAATGTGTCATTTATTCGCCACTGACGTAGTCTGCAAATATACGAAACAATGTCATGTAGAAGTCACTGGCGTGGTCTGCTTATCTTAAAGGTGTTATCACAAGCCCACTGATGTGGTCTACAAATGTCATCTATAAGCCACTGACATCGTTCTCAAATATATATTACAGCGACGGAAGGACAGCTATGCGGGTAGATTTTTTGTTGTTTTTATTATTATTATTATTTTTGGCGGGGGGGGGGGGGGGGGGGGTCAAATTAGTGACCCATCCGCCAATGTCGACATGGGGATTAAAAGATATTCTCCAGTTCAGAAACGGCAAAAAAGTCGTGAACTTCATACGTCATTAACTACGCCTTCGACTGACGCAAGTGCAATGCAAGGCCTACCTGTCGTCGTAACGTATGCCTTCAACATTACGTTACGACCAGGCGCAAAGTTACGACGGGCCGAAGTGTGTCGAGAAACAGTCCCCAGGTACAGGAGTAAATGTTGCTTTCAATAAACGCGAGGTTAAAAACAGATCTTGGTTTATAGGCGTTCTAATGTGCTCAACGTTATCTGGGAGTATATTTATATTTATGAACACTAAAACACACGGGCACAGGAAAAATCTTCTTGTCTGAAATAACCATGGAGACAAGTTTCTAATTGTGTTAAATGGGGTCTATAACAGTATATTTATAAATACAGGGTGCCCCAGGGATGAACACAGACTGGATCGCAATGCATGAAAGGAGACGCAAAGATAAACACCAATAAGTAACATTTGTATCGGTGTTTTTTTCGAAACGCGGTTGTAAATAGCCTATTTCTCCGGTTATTTCTGTAAATTGGGTAAACTGCCAGCTGGTTCAAAAGTCCTGATTAAAGCCATTTAAGACGATTACAAACATGTATGTGCTTTCCAGGGTTTGTTGTTTGTTTACATTGCGGGTACCGTACCGAACAAGTCAAATTTTCATTTTCAATTTAAAAATACAAAATGATGTCTAAACATTTAAATTTTGGCAAAACATAAAAGCTCGTAACAAATCATAATTCTTATTGGGAAAATACGGACAACAGTCTTCCAGTGGATTTTTACGCGGAGTGTGCCTTTGATGATCTCCGCGTTACTAATAATTTAAATGCATACTATCGGTCTATACATTTTAAAAAAATAGATTTTTCTTATCTCATTATATAGAATAAATGAGACACCTCGATTTTTGGCAAAAAATCTAAAGTTAAGGTATATTTTGAAAATTGGTTTTGTTATATGAAAGACGGCGTCGGAGACTGCGCCAAGGGTCAGGGGCCGTTTCACAAAGCCGTGCGACCTCTTGTCGTATCTCTTCTCTATTGTGTCCATTGCATGGCAACTAGGCTTCGCTTTGTGAAACGAGCCTCAGCATCGAAAAATAAACAATTCAATAATTTCCACAGGTGCTCGTTGGTCTAACTAGATAGGCCTACTGGTGGTCCAATCTTGGGCATGTGGGCGGAATAAGGTTGGACTAATCTCTTGTCATCCCCAATGGCCAATAATGATGTGTTATATCCACCCAACGCTGGTCCCTCAAAACTATGTTGTCATGCCAACGGCTTGGGACATTTTGACCAACATGTGTTTTAGTGTCCATGGAAATAAAATAACCATGAGACAAATTTCCGGCAATTGTGTTAAAGAGGGGATTTGTCCTTTGGACCTTTATACCCTAGAACTGTCTTTGGGTTGAAGATAGAGATGCGTTTGGCTTTAGTCAGTAGGATTTTCGGTAAAATTTTGTAACATAATGACAAAGTTGTACGCATGTGTATAATTTTTCTATAAAATTCAAACTAAATTCCTGAAAATATTCCGACATGGATAGTACACTTTATTTTAAAAATCACTTACCTATCATAAGGAAGTAAAGTCCAAAGCCCAAAAGCGTTGTTCTAACCAGGTAAGCTAAACGTTTTCCAGATTTGCGCATTTTGGATCGCGTACATGTGTCAACTCGCGTTTCTGTCAGTCTGAAAGCGGTTTTAATGGCTAGCTTTAGTTTTAATAGACTGAGCAGTTTTAATGCCACCTGCTCTGTAAATGCTCATCCAAATTATTATACTACTTTGAGGTATGATCGAGAAAGTTCCAAATTCAACTGAAAAATCCAACGAAAGGGTCGTCTCAACTTGTCAACCTTGGAAGTATTTAAACCTATATATATTATTAATAACTATATGATAAACAGAGCAATATATCAATATAACCCCACACCTCACCCAACATCAACCCAATGTACACATTCAGTGGATATTTCTTCTAAAATTTTATTTTTAGAAAGCGAAAAAACGTAGGCCTACTGAAATATGGCCGAAAGGTGAAATACCCAAAATAGGGTACTTTCGTGGGCAATAGTCTATCTCGTAAAGATTATCAGTTTTATTTATAAGTCATGCGTGAAAGTTCGGCCTCTGTTACAGACAGTACATTTTATTGCAAATCTTTATTTTTAACTTTTGAAAAAGATTTCAGTTGCCGATTATTTTTGTCAACGGGTGTATTGGCCAATCATATGTGATCGTCGAAAACAGTGACCCGAAAAATCGGTTAAAAAAAGAAATACGTTAGAAAAAGGCCAGGATTCAGAAAAACAGAAGCTATGGCGCAACTAAAATGCGTCATGAACAGACGTCTTGAATTACATGTAGATTGTAGGCTATATAAATTCACTTTAGTTTTTTATTGTGTGTATGTCTAAATTATAAAAAAAAAACGTTCTCGGACTTTTTTAACGGATGCTTCAAAAGATTATGAGACATTAAAATAGGCGTAATATACATACCAAATCAAATCCTTTAACAAGTTTAAATAGTTCTTATGTAAGACGTTTATATAAAGGAGCTTGATTCTTGCAAAATTTATGAAGCTTGCGAACAAAAGATTTAGATCGAAGTTTTAATTCAAATTTATGAACAGTGAATTTGACCAGATATTCTAGATTGTTGGAGCCTCGGTGGGTCAGTCGGCAGAGCGACATAGTCTCTCAGTACAACACAGCTCTTTCGTTGGTGGGTCGCGGGTTCGAATCCCACTCAGTCAAGAAAAAAACAACTCCGAATTAACTATGTGGCACTTTGTAACTCCGAATTAGCGGCTCTAAGTATCTCTTAATATTATAAGAAGATAATAACTCTGAATTATAAAAACTTTTTTCACCTGGCCCTAAGACGCTTCCGTAGTAGGCCTATACAAGGTACAAAAGTAACAGTCCGGGTTTCTGACTTTTTATACGGTCGTATTTTAGAATACCGAAACCCGGACAACAAATGTACCTTCTGTACAATGACTCTCATGAGTAAAAAAAATATCGAGTGCAAGAAATCTTTAAAGTGACATGAGCTGCCAAAATTCACACTTTTTTCATAATTTCTGATCGTCACAACAGTAAGATACTTTAGTTTAAAGGCCATCGAAAAACTAAATGATTGGCGTTGGAATGAGGAAAATCCATACAGTATGTGGCCTGTACGAACCGAAAACGTGTTTGAAAAGTAAACAAAATTTAAATAACCGGGACGACCATTCATTCATTCTAAGCCAAAGTTAGCCAATACTTTATCGTACATTTTCGAGACTAGAAGCACAAAAAAGCTTCTGAATTATACGTCTTGAGAAAAATAGCCAATAATTTCAACATTCTGTTCCAACCTCAAAATATCAACATTTTGGCAGCTCATGCCACTTTAAGTTGATAGACATCAGTTTAAGCACATTAAGTCCTGACAACTGACCATACAGATATACCTTTAGGCAATACCTGTCCTAAAATAGTGCAAATATTAAAACAATGATAGTAAACGAGGTTACTTTGTGCCTTAGCCTGGAGATACCCATAGTGATGTATTAATCGGACTTCCTCTTAGCTGATAGACTTGAAGCCTGGTGACGTCACTCAAGAAGTTATGGGATATTTATGAGGTCTTGTTTTAAGTGACAGTTTCGCTCTTATCTTAATATGCGTGGTTATCAGCCAAGACACCCAGTTTCTGTTTTTTCAAGCAATGGAAATTAATCTCGGATAGAGCAATGAACCATATAAGTGGAATGGACATTTGCTGGTTTGGATTTGACTTCATAAAAAGCGTCGCCATTGCTGAGTGATGAGCGCGTGCATGACCGATCTGAATCAAAATTGCACCATCTCCTTGTAATGGTAGACGTTCGATGGAAATCAAATACCACGCGACCTCCATTACGTACGCTACTTGTGTATTATGTTAAACTTATCAGTGGTACAAATGGATTCTAATGGCCATTAGTCATCCATTAACAGAAATTTCACGTGATCTCTTCAACATAAAATAGCATTTGTCCTTCAATCTTGCATTGAGATCCAAAAGTTCACAGGGGCCTCGGTGGTCCAGTGGGTTAGATTGATCGTCCCTCAGTCCCCTATCAATGCGGCGATGGTTCGAATCTCACTCAGACCAAAATAAAAATTAAAAAAAATGTACAAAATACGAGCTTTCCGTTGATACCACACTTCGCTGGGTTCTCTAGGAGAGGATGTAAAGAGTTGTATTGTTTCATGCAAAACGACAGTCTGTATGTGTGTGTGCGTGTGTACGTGTGCTCGCTGGGGGTACATGTGTGGTGTGTGTTTTCCACAAGAACGTGGACCTTCGCCCACAGAGAATCACTGTGCTTGATCAAGGGGCATAACTTTTCTGTAAAGACCAGAATAAGAAGAGTTACTGTTCTTGTTTGCAATCGACAAGGTTTGTAATTTTCTCAGGACTCGTTCTTTTGTCAAATATAATTAAATGTGCTCGAATATATATGTACAGTATGTGATATTAAAATTCTGTAAAATGAGAATCCAGTTACTTTTGATCCAGACGGCGACTATGAAATATTCGCTTTGAGTCTTGGCAAAACTGTTACATATAGGCTTATTATAATTTCCACTGACTAGCTTGACAGAGTAGAGGGTCGAATCACACTCTCTATCCCCGCTTCCCCTATAATGAGAAAGTTTTCGGGCTATGTTTTCATAAGAACAATTTGCATGATTTCGTACTCTACTTTATTAGGGTTATTAGTACATGTAAAGGCTTCATTCTGCCGCCCCCTATCTATAGAGGGTCCGCCTTGCATTTCCACAGTATTTAGAAGTTGAAGATACTTGAAGAATAAAAACGAAGCGAATATGGAAAACAACTTCGTGGTATATTGTGACAGCTATATTATAACACTGACGACGATAACGTATAGCACTGACAGCAATATTATAACACTGACAACGATAACGTATAGCACTGACAGCTATATTATAATAATGACAACGATAACGTATAGCACTGACAACTATATTATAACACTGACAACGATAACGTATAGCACTGACAGCTATATTATAATACTGACAACGATAACGTATAGCACTGACAGCTATATTATAACACTGACAACGATAACGTATAGCACTGACAGCTATATTATAATACTGACAACGATAACGTATAGCACTGACAGCTATATTATAACACTGACAACGATAACGTATAGCACTGACAGCTATATTATAACACTGACAACGATAACGTATAGCACTGACAGCTATATTATAATACTGACAACGATAACGTATAGCACTGACAGCTATATTATAATACTGACAACGATAGCATATAGCACTGACAACTATATTATAACACTGAAAACGATAACGTATAGCACTGACAGCTACATTATAATACTGACAACGATAACGTATAGCACTCACAGCTACATTATAATACTGACAACGATAACGTATAGCACTGACAGCTACATTATAATACTGACAACGATAACGTATAGCACTGACAGCTATATTATAATACTGACAACGATAACGTATGGCACTGACAGCTATATTATAATACTGACAACGATAACGTATAGCACTGACAGCTATATAATAATACTGACAACGATAACGTATAGCACTGACAGCTACATTATAATACTGACAACGATAACGTATAGCACTGACAGCTACATTATAATACTGACAACGATAACGTATAGCACTGACAGCTACATTATAATACTGACAACGATAACGTATAGCACTGGGAGCTATATTATAATACTTACAACGATAGTGTATAGCACCAACAACCATATAATGTATAGTACTGACAAAAATAGTCTATACTATAGCACCGACAAACATATAATATAAATCATACTGAAAAACATAGCCTATAGCACTGGCAGCCATATCATATTACTGACAACAATAGCACATACACAGAAAACTATAGTGGATAGCCCTGGCAACTATAATATTATACTGAAAACCATAGTGTATTTTACTGACAATTATAATATAGCACCGAAAACCATAGTGTATAGTACTGACAATTACAATATAGCACCGAAAACCATAGTGTATAGTACTGACAATTACAATATAGCACCGAAAGCCATAGTGTATAGTACCGACAACTATAACATAATACTGAAAACCATAGTGTATAGTACTGACAACTATAATATAATACCAGAGTGTATAGCAAGCCAATAAGATTATTTTTCGTGAATTCATAGATGTTGCTTGGTCGCCAGGTACCAACGGAAAGTGTGGGTTTCCTTGGGGTTGCGGACCCCAGACCAATCCGACAACGCCGCCATACCAGTAACACTATATCTTGAGCCTGGCGTAAAACACTAGCCAGTTTACCAGCCTCTGAGTCCCTGAGGCCCTGGGGCGGGGAAAGGGTGCTTATCTTGACAAACCCGGAGCTCCAACCACCTGGTCGTATTATAAAGAGTGTTAAGGGAATAGTTTGATGAATTTCGTTGATTAACAGCTACACCTGCTGGTCTGTTGGATGTATATAGAAACAATAGGATTTTTTCAGTGGATATCAGAAAGTATGATCTCCGAACATTGCAATTTTTTTTTACATATAAATATATTTTTATGAATTTATATATATTTACTTTGGTCTTTCTACTTTCACTTTTTTCTATTTCAATTTTTTTCTTTACTTATTCTTTTTTTAGTTTTGATTCAAACACATATACTGTATAAATTTATTTTAAAATAGTTCAGAATTAGCCTCATATTTGCCAAATATCCACGAATGTGGCATAAAACGTTAACTAAATGTACAAAAATAGATGCAATACATTATGAAATACGGTTATTTTACGTTTCAGGTTTCTGTATCTCTCTCTATGTTTTAATGACCCTACGATTATCGCCAGGTGTCATTTAGATACACAAGTTGTAAGCCCACATAAAACTACACGCTGGATCCATACTTCCATTCATAAATCATTTCATTGACTGCCCTTGAATGGGAGTTGAATATATTAGTGACGTCACAAAACGGTGGTCGAACCGGAATAGAAGTATTGGTCGATGATGACGGGAATTTCAATGTTATTGCCTCGGTGGTGTACGTGACGACTGTCAGACCCTTCGCGTTTTTATGTCCGCCTTCGCGGTGAGCCGCGTTAGATCGCGAATAGCTGTGCTCCGAGAAACGACTAGCGTGGAATAACGGTATTGTTACCTGGATATAGGAGAAGAAAAAAATCAATTTCAGGTAAGAACAAATCTCCTTATTTCCATTCACAGATCACGTTTTATTTATTTAAAAAAAAATAATACGTGATTTTAATATTATGTAATATTTCTCGAAATCCAACCTGTCCGACTTCTCGCTATACGAGAAGGCGTATATCTTTTCAACACCTGACATTTATTTCAAGTGTGTCAAGGTGTTGAAAGAAAATATTTTCAACATCGTTGTAGTCTCAGGGATTCTGAATTTATTTCTATGTCTGTAATAATTTCTTGAGCCTTCAGAAATTAATCTCTTTGGCCTATTTGCCATAATAGATTCAACACTAACTTCCTGCCAATGCGGCGCGGGTTCGAATCTTTTCTAACCTTTTCGGAATTTCTTTCTCCGTCGAAGTTTTTTGAACGGTCGATAATAAAAGAGTTTTTTTGTGAATTTTATCCTTGTAATATACCCGAGCGATATCTGAAAATCTCTCACAACACAGGAAACTGTCCTATACACGTAAGTGAGAAAAAACTCCTTACTGAGACATCAAGCACAAAATTTATGTTTTCAAACAGGATGTTTATAATTCCACTGTTAAATAGAAATTATTTTTTTATTTTTATTTTTTAATTCACTAGCAAAGAACCTCTTACAACCTAGATCGAAACCGTCGCTGCTTTACGTTAAGCAAAAGGTTTGAAACCTACATGCTCGCCCAGTCATGTCATAAATGTACAGCTAAACAAAGAAAACCACTCAGTAGGCCTACATATAGCTGGTTGGATAACAGAACGTGCCTACCTGATAGATAACATATAGAACGGGATGTATATATTGTACTATAGTTATTATCTAATATTATCACCATGTGACCTCCAAAACTCACGTAACGTTACCAAAAAAATAAAAATAACAAGTATTCCCTCCTAACATAACATTCCACGAAATTCAGTCAATGTTTGATTTCTTACCCAAACTTCGGGCTACCAGGAAATTTCACAATCGTTTCTCTCGTGTGTTTGCCTATTTGACACGTAATTTATTTTATAAACGATAAAAGGGAAAAAACCTGAACACGTGTATACAATTGAAGTTATGTTGCATACTCTTCGTTTATAGTGCCGTCTTTAATAAACAAAATATTTCGTGTTTTGGCTAATTGCCATTTAAGATTTATTATTTTTGGGACTGTTAAAACAGATTCGATCGAAAGTTTAGTGACGTCACTGGAAAAAAAATAATGAGTCTATTACAAAATAACATGCTGATTTTTTCTTAGTTTCAAATTTTAATTTTAAAATTTAACTTAAGTGGTAAGCCAATATATATTAAACTTTGATAAATAATTTTAGTATTATTTATCAAATATTTACCATAAATATTATATTTCTGACATCCTTGTTCCGGGTTAACAGCATTTTCCAAACACTCTAAAGCCTAGCTCTATACTTTAAGACCCACGGACTACTTAACAATAACGTATATTTCCGAGAATATAGGGTTATAGCTAAGTTAGTTAAAGAGGCATGAGCTGCCAAAATGTTGATATTTTGCAGTTGACACAGAATGTTGATATCATTGGCTATTTAGTAAAAAAACGTATAATTCAGACTTTAATTGCACCCAGAAGCTAATTAAATATTATGAATACCTTCAATGTCTAAATCATATGTTAAACTAGCCACACTCATGTGTTTCATCCTGTTTTCACATAACGCGGAAACACTTCAAATCAATGGAGACTAGGCCTATACGGCTACGTATAATTTTTACCCATTCGCAAATCGAGATCTACCTCTTGTGAGCTTAAAACATTTCTAGATAGGCCTGTTTTGTTTTATGACGAGGCAAATTGCTAAATCAGACATTGTACTATTCCCATGGTTGCAAAGGAAGCGTAGTTTTGATTTAATTTATGTATCTAATTCATATATATGCCTGTCTCTATTTATATTTTTGAACACTGACACAGCGACATAAACAAGAATTATCTTGCACGGTAAATAAATGTTATTATCTGTAAGGGTTCGTTCCCCATCCCCATAGCTTCGTCCATTAACTTCGTTGGACCTTTTGTTTTATCTTCCTATCGTCCTCTTTGCTCCGCTCCTAACAAATCACTTTCTAGAAATAGAATGATAATTTGACCTTGCCCCACGCTTCAAGGTCAAATCACTGTTCAGTTTAGGAGAGTTTCTAAGCCAATAGCAAATAATTGGATACAGTTATTGTCGGTCCAGACTCCATAGCCTAGCTTACAGAGCTCAAAATAATCAATAAACTCGGCGAACGGTGCAGTCCCGTACAAGGAATTCTTTTTAATGTAAATTTTCTCAGCTACGGAAGCCCGTTGGAACCATCATGGCGATTTTTGCTATAACCGGCTATGAAGCATTACTTCATCTTTTTTTGGCGAATTTCATTTTTTTTTAAATTATTCCATGAGATCTTGCGTAAGTTAGGCTTTCTGGTTTTATCTTACTATACCGATAACGACTAAATTCACATACTTAGGCCATTTTGGTGTTGCGTTAAATATCTCAACATATAGGTCTATCAACTTTTACTTTCACTTTCAGTTTTCGCTTGGATATTACCACGAAAGATTTAAGAATGGACAGAGCAACAAAGACTTTTGGATTTGGGAGAGTAGCTCTCCAGAAATTCCCAGAGGTAAGAAGAATTATATTTTATATAGAGATTTTAGCGATCGAAGAGAACCTCGGCTGTTTCGGCTTGGCTCCGTAAATTCCCGAAAGTGATCCGACTCAGATTTTGATGATCGGGGTAAACTTCGACTCTTTCCGTTCGACTTCGTAAATCACCTGGTCATACTAAAATAGAGTACAAAACTATATGCTTAATTCGTTGTTGAGATTTTAACTGTAGAAGACTTGCTCGCCATGTCATCGTCACGGAGTCCGCCATTTTTTTTCTTTCAAATGTTTCATCCCATTTGATTTTTTTGACACATGCATGCCAACCTATTATTTTTTACTGCCAAAGATGCCAATATGATGGTATTCAAATGGTCAAGTAGATCTACATTCAAATCTGCCTTTGGCAAATCACGTCCCCGAGGGCTTGATAATTTCATAGGCCCAGTATCAGAAGTCTATGAACAGGGAAGTGTGAAATGTCGCATTACCCCATATTCAGGGCACTGGCGCTTTCAGCCTGCTTATACTACATTATGTGACGTTTATGCGCGGTAGATTTTGAAATTGTCAACGGTTGCGCAATTTCAAATCAGAAAATAAATTCATTCTCCACGTACTGCATCTATCGGCAATTCCAGTAACCGCAGTTCGGAGAATGCATTGGTTTTTATAAAAGCTTTACCGAACATGCGACTCTGATATCTCCATTTGGACTCAAATCGTTCCAAACAAGTCTTCTTGTCTCATTTTCAACTTTATGAAGTTCTGCGGAAACTTTAACTTTTGCTCCATCAAGTACTGTTATCATAAATAAAATGTTCGCCATGTTTTTTCTTATGCATCCCATAATAGTTCATATGAGAAAGTGAAGAAAAGCCACGCTATCTGACTAACCGAGAGAGGGCTCTGTGTATGGTGACCTCTGGGTCAAACGGCGCCAATGCCCTCAACACTATGTAATGGAACGCTTCACACTTCCACATTCATAGACTTCTGCCAGTATGTATTCCGATTGAGATTTTAGTTCACTTTATGAGCCCTCCGAAAACAGTTGAAGGTTATGATATTTATGACGAAAATTGCCCCTACACTCTTTCACGAAACTACCTGTACAATTCGTGCATGGTTTTAGCTTGAGAAAGGCGTAGATTTTGGCATAACCGTCAAGACGATTATTACTGTCGATTCGTTGTTAAGTCTATCTTTAACCGTCAGAGTCATTTTGTTTTTACTTTGGTCTCTGTAACAAATGCTTCTTTCGCCCTGTTAATACCATGGGCTGTTAGTATCTACAATTTTATTTTATTGCATCGGAAAAAGTGTCCATTTAAGAAAATCACTGACATTCTGGACTTCCGTTTACTGCGTAGGCTGTTTGATACGATAACTGAAATTTCTGAGAAAGGGGACTATAGGTCACAACACCCAGTTTGTGTTTTCTCAGCCAATGAAAATTGACTTCGGGTATACTGGAGCTAGGAGGTGGCTTACATAGTGATAGTTTGGTATCTGGGTTATTTGATTATTGGATTGAAACTAACATAGGTCTACTGTACATACTTTAAGCTTTCAATCAATGCCTGATAACAGATTTTTGTGTGTGTTTTTTTAATGTTCACCCAATTTTGAAAATACCAAAGTTTGGCTATAATAAGTAAGCCTAAAACTGTCAAAATGGCGGTACCCATGTTAAATTGTGTGTAGCTTGAAACCGACATGCACTATGTCAACTTTATTTGGTTGTAAAGGATTTCTCATGTGTTGATCTATTTGAAAATGGTAAGGAAAAGTCTTAACGAGATCTAGGTAATAAGCCACAAATCAAAACGTTAACATTACCGCAAATGGGAAATGAAACTGTATCATGTAACCTATAAAAGCGGCAGGAAGCTGTTTGATGGAGTTTTTAAAACATAGTTTCACGTAGATATCAAAGAACTAGGTCAAGTCGGTTTTATTTTGCCTTGCCGGACAGTGGCCTAACTAAATGTCAGGGGTACATAGGTTTCGTCTGTTAAGAGCTCCGCATAGTTTTTTCCGTATTTATTTGAAGGTGTTAAGCAATCAGGGTGTTTTAACACGGCGTTTTTTCTGTGGAATGCGTTTAACCCAATTTCTACATGGTTTTGTTTACAAAGGCCGATATTTAGCTCCTTGTTTAAACTCAGAGATGTTGTTTAGCAGAATTGCAACACGGACAAAAGTTAGCCTAAATGGCGTCACTGAGGTCAGTTAGCCCGGATGACAACAAACACACAATGACACAGCTATATTCAGTAGTTCCACTGATTAGTTTAACGTAGTACACAAGTAGTGTTATTCCGAAAGACGAAAACTTCACATTGACTCAATATATCGACTTTTTATTCAGTCATCGTCTGGATTCGTTGGCAACAGCATTTCAAAAATGCTACAGGAAGATTCGCAAGGCTGAGTTAGACTTGGCTTTCTTAAACTCATGTCGAGACAACAATGTCTACCCAAAATTTGTAAGATGGAAGAACCTGCAGTCGAAAAGATTCAAACTAAGATCATCCTACCACAAACGCCTGTTGAAAGACACAGCTAGATGTCCTAGCTCATTAAACGAGTCTTTGATTCCGATAAAAGAAAGACCGTGCGATCTGATTCGAATTTCCCTCAGTCGAATAATGGCTAATTTCCATCAATCTGAATTTTTGTCAATCGGCAGGCTTTTGATTGATTGATTGGTGACTCAAGATTTTTTCATTTATATGGCGACGTTGGCAGCCAGGTTTAGTGGGGGTGGGGCGAGGAAACAAGTCTTCCTCTGGTAATGTTAATTCACATATATATTCAGGCCGAAACAAAACGCTCCCATCCTCATATAGGCTACAGGCTGAAACAAAAATTAATTCACAAATTGTATATAGCTCCCCTATAAACAGGCCGAAACCAAAACCTGAATTCACTGGCGTGTTAAAAATGACATAGTATTTTATATCACACCACGATATTAAGACATCTCAATACAAGAATGTAGGTCTATTTTCAAGTCCTGTTTCCTTTTTTAGATACAATCCTATATTTTAACCGACCCTTGACTCATGATTTATATCTCGCGTTACGCCTACTTATCTAATAGATTACGTGAGGTCGGCCTGATCAGTAATGGCGGCGAACTCTTACCGGTATTAAGCAGAAGTGTTTGTCACGCTTTCAATAACTACACCAGCCAGGAAGTAAAAATCAATGAAAGTGTCCTATATATATATATATATATATATATATATATATCCTATACAGATAAACAGCTATATAGACTTCCAGTGCTAAATTCCGTCTGGTTTTGGGTCTATTTATATATCAAATGATTGATTGACGTTTTACGCCCCACTGAAGATGGCAGCAGGTCACAGTTTCATTTTCCTTCATTTCCCATTTGCGGTAATGTTAATGTCTGCTCTCATAGCACCTTCCCTAACTTTCGTTGAACCAAATCCTTCGGTGGGGGCCTTGAACAGTCCTTTGGCAGTATTTTAAGCACAATTTTTTCATATGTTGAAGGTAGAAATTTTGAGATACGAGTAGAATCAGCTGATAGGGGTGTCTTTGAACATATACCTCCGCTCATAACAAACCAAAGCACCCCCAACTACCAGATCTCCATCCACCTGAACTGGTCCCATTCCACTTCTAAAATCATTTCCAGACAGTAATTCAACCCCTGTCCTTCCATAAAAACTACAAAAATGCCCAGAAAAAAAATGCAGGGGGCCAGGAAAAAATAATAAAAAAAACACACAAAAATATCTGGAACTTCTTTCGTAAGTGACAAACTGTGACCTGTATCCAGATTATTTCACTTATCTATATGGCGGCGTTGCCAGGTTTACTGGCGGAGGAAACCGGGCTTTTTGCCCAGAGGAAATCCTCGACCTTCGGCGAGTACCTGGCAACTCTTTGGGCGTATATTGGCCTTAGGCTATAGCAAATTGCAGAAAACATAAAGTGCAATTGATGCTTTCCCTGAGACCGTGTGTTTTAGTAGAGTTTCTAAACATTTTTTGTAGAAAAATCATGCTAAATTCCTGAAAATGCCACAAGCTGTTCTACGTAATTTGGGCCAATTCCAAACCATATCCGAACCGATCCCTCGTCACAGGGTTTGACAAATTTTGTCTTTCTTTCCTCTTCGAACCGGCCATATTTCTTTAGGAACAAATCGTTAGCCTCGTTTGTTTTCATTTTTAGAATATTGCTTCGAAGCTAATTAACATAGGCCTATATATATAACATATTTTTTTTGACAATTTATAGATTTATATGACAATTATGACAATTTATCGATTTAATAAACCCAGTGAGATCACAGCCTAATGTAAACCCGCAATATTTACATCTATAGTATTTATACGTTTATAACACTAAACCACACCGGCACAGGGAAAATTCTATATGATCAAACCGTCTCAAATATTTATTATAGTTTTAGTGTTCCCGAGGTTCACGCTTGGCCAAAACGAGCCTATAAAATGATACGAACTATAGAGGTACCGACGATGTAATGATATAGTTTCTTAATGCAGTTTAGATAGTTTCCCTCTACTCGTTAGATGAAGTCTTCATACACATAGTCTGTTTGTGATGATCTAACTCCATAGGTTACGGCCATGTGTTTTCTGTAGACGAATCACCCTCGCTGTGTTTATAAAGTACATTTGGCACCCATCTCTTTTCGATTTACGTCTCAGATAGAGTTAGCTAATGGCGGCGTTGACAGTGGTGATATATAGGTATAGCTCACAGAAGATAGTGGAGTTTTGTGATTACTTTCGCCCACGTATACAGTACAGTCTCTGTCCGAACGATCAGCGGACCTGTTTCACACAGCAGCGTCGAAGTAATTTGGCCATTACGTTTACGTAATAGACTTCCGCAGACGTAGGCCTACAGGGTGCCGTTTCTCCAATTCTTAACGCCCGACGTAGCTTGGCGCCCGGTCGTAACGTAACGTGGAAGGAATATGTTATTATGACAGTTACGCCTCGAATTACGCTTACATTTTTTTGAGAAACAACCCCCTGTTCAAGGGAGACGTTGCTATGTCAGTAACGTAAGGAAATTACGCTTACCTGATTTTGTCCCACAGGCTCCAAGTGCCAGATTTTTATCATAGAAACAAAAGTTTCAGCTAAACTTGCAAGTTTTTTTTACCCAATATTATTGACTGCAATACATTTGAACATAAAAATGTTTGTTATACCCATCAATATTAATTAGGCTGTTCTTCCATTTGATTGGTCAGCTCATGTCAGCTGGGCAGGATCTCCCCGCGGGCCCGGAGTTCTTGGTATTGACAGATGAAAATTAAAAAGTGAATAATTTATGACTCGGAAAAGGACAAATGTCGTGTACATGCATCAGTTCGCAATGATAAAGATACAATATTTGCCAGTATTATTTTAGTCGAAATATTTTTTTTGTTTTTGTGTGTTCTTATAATATATATAAAATGATATGTCTGTCACTAGCGTTCATAGGTAAGGGAAAAATTTGAAAATAAATTAGATCATATTTTAGGCCTGCTTAGAGACTTAAAAAGATTCAATATTTTGTCACAGAGAATGCCATTTTGCCCAACCAATGCTACAGAATTCAAGCCAGTAAGATAAACAGATTTCTTGAATAAAAACCAAAAAACACTTCTGTAAATTTATTTTGGAAAAGGATATATGTTGACAATTTAGGAATTATGTTCAATTTGGATTGAAATAAAAAACACATACAGCTTCTTTAATTTTAAAAGTTATATTCGATGAAAGTAAGCAGAACTTTTAAAAAACGAAAATCTCATTTTTGGATTTCGTAAGATATTTCAATATTAAAATCCACCCTTGAAGAATCGGAGAATAATCACTCATTTTTATATCTTTGTAAGATTGATTGATTGATTAATTGCCGCACTTAAACTTATTTTTCTTATATGGTGGCATTGCCGGGTTAAGTTGTAGAAGATAACCGACCTATTTGGCCGGAGGAATTCCACGACCTTCTGTGAGTATACCCGAAACTCTCCACATACACGTACAGCGATCAAGTGAACATCGCATTCAAATTTTATCAATTTTAAAGTGGCATGAGCTGCCAAAATGTTGATATTTTGATGTTAAAACAGAATGTTGAAATTATTGGCTATGTTTCTCAAGACGTACAATTCAGAAGCTTTTTATTGCTTCTAGTCTCGAAAATGTACGATAAAGTATTGTTTTGAACTAACTTTGGCTTAGAATGAATGAATGGTCGTCCCGGTTATTTAAATTCTGTTTACTTTTCGAACACGTTTTCGGTTCGTACAGGCCACACACTGTATGGATTTTACTCATCCCAACACCAATCATTTAGTGTTTCGATTGCCTTCAAAGCCTCGTATTGTCCTGACGATCAGAAATTATGAAAAAGTGTGAATTTTGGCAGCTTATGCTACTTTAATTTAGTCTTAGTGGGATTGGACCGATCGATGGAAAGACTGTGTTGGACAGCACCAACTCAGCTTTTGAGAAAATCCTCTTTTCCAGAGGCAGGGGACAAAACAAAAGAACACCGGGTCTGTTTTTGATGCTAATGCCCTTGCCGGATTGTTTGTAAACAAACGGTGTTTAATACAAACTTGAATACTCCCCACATGGCCTCCGAAGACAAGGCCTACGTGGCTGCTAGGAAATTGCTAGCTGTCGAATCTTTGCACGTGCTTCGTTACTTGGCTACGATCTCGTTCTGGAATTCACCTTCAATTCTTTCGAGTCTTTGAACTGTTGGATGATGACGTCAGAAGGCGATATGACCTGTTTTATGGCTCTCAGCTGCGTGTTGCTTTGACTTTATAGTTAATATGGCATATGGTCTCGTGATACTATACAATTTAATCGCATAATAAAAAAGCATTTTTTTAAAAAGCTATTTTCGGCCCCATGAAAAACGAAACGATATCTATAGGTAGAAACCTACATCAGACTTATAGTGCAGTTCTGTCTTTGTCCTCACAAAGCGCGACACAATACCACAAATTTCTTTACAAAGTAAAAGGAAACTCGAGAAATGATATACACATTTTTAGTGGGCGCGATTAAAACTCTCAGCAGCTGTTGTTGAAATCATTTAATCTGCGTTCAATTTTTTAAATGTAGCGTTTTGTCAGCTGCTGTGATTTCGACGATAAGTTATCGACTATGGCGGGTTTATTCTTAGAAACATATGGCTTGTCTGGTTGGAATAAATAGCTCATTGATTATGTTTGTCTGCGGGGCTATCATGATCTCGCGAGAATTTCTGGAATCTCGTTATTCTCGAAAACTCACGTTCGCAAAGGGTCAAGGGCGTATGGGACGATTTGATATATATATATTTCAAGTTGCCTCATGTACGTGTGGTTGTTTTAGAGAATAAACATAAGAATAACTTTATAACGTAAATAGCCACAGGGGACTATAAAGGGACTATATACATAAGATTAAACCCTCTAAGTTATAACAGTTATAAATTTATGAACACTAAATCCACGGGCACAGGGGAAATATTTTGTAAACATGGCTTTAAACTATTAGGGTACCTTTTTAATGGATGGTCATTAAAACTTTTCGTAATTTTACAAATTAACTCAAAATAGCCAAATATCATAATGAACACTCCCAACCCTACCACCCCCTACCACCCCCTACCACCCCAACTTCACCTCACAGACCCTAATTCGAATCGTTTGTGGTGTGATTTTTTTTTCTCGAAATATATTCTCGTTCTTTGAACGTGAAGTTTTTTTAAAATGAGTATTCGTCACGCTCCATTTACTCTAAAAAGCAACTTATGTAACCAGTATACCGCAATTAAATGCGAAAAGGATATGCATATAAATAGGATATTAATAGTATGATGACATGAGAGGATAGTGTTGTTTATCAACATTAAACAACACACACTGTTATGCTCAACGGAGCGAGGTATTCATAGAACGCACGTGTAAAGGTTCTTTTTCAAAAGTTGGCATTCGCCCAGGGTCGCAATTAGGCCCGATTCTGTTTGTATGTTTTTTGTTTATTCCCTGTATTCATACCCTTAAAGTGCTCCAGTTAACATTGCTTTGATTTGCTTTGCTGGCCGTACAGATCATTTACTCAGAACAATAAGACACCGATCACCCGTGTAAAATACGGAGAGATAAAATAAGAAATGATATCTAACATATTGTGGCAAACTGTTCTATATAAACCAGTATCAATATATAGTCAACCTAATGAAATATCATGGGTTGTTGTTTATTATAACAACTTATGATTGGGTATATACGTCTAAATGATATGCCCCTTTTTAACACAATAAGAAACTTGTCTCCGTGGTTATTTTAGACAAGAAGATCTTCCCTGCGTCCGTGTGTTATAGTGTTAAAAAATAAATAGATTAACGCTTTGTGTTTATAAAATGAACACAAAGGCAAACTAATCATAAGAAGGCTTTATCAATTACCCATGAAATATTAATTCGGGTCAATTTCCAAAAGGTTGTTAAGGGCCTCTCTAGGGTAATAGAGCAACATAAGCACTCCGCGGAATGACAAAGACTTCATGTTAACTCAATATTTCGGTTTATTAGATCAAACCATCATCAGGAGTGCTTACGTTGCTCTATTACGCTAGACTAATCAGTGGGAATTCGAATATAAGGCTTCTCTAGGGACGCATTCAGTTAGATTTTCTCAGTGGTATACTATTCCCAGTTAGCATGAAATGTTGTTTTTGTTGCTGTAAATGTTTATCAAACGCCGTAAATTCAGTGTATAGAAGAGTGACAAAGCTAGCTTTTCCTAATTTAAACCCACAAGCACAAGGGAAATATTTTAAGGACTAGAATAACTAACAAGACTGTATAATTCTTAAAATATTTAAAGTGGCATGAGCTGCCAAATTCACACTGTTTTCATAATTTTTGATCGTCACGACAGTAAGAGGCTTTGAGGGCCATCGAATAACAAAATGATTGGCGTTGGAATGAGGAAAATCCATACAGTATGTGGCCTGTACGAACCGAAAACGCCTATCGAAAAGTAAACCAAATTTAAATAACCGGGACGACCATTCATTCATTCTAAGCCAAAGTTAGTTCAAAACAATTCTTTATCGTGTATTTTCGAGACTACAAGCACTAAAAAGCTTTTGAAATACGTCTTAGGAAAAATAGCCGATAGTTTCATTCTGTTTCAACGTCAAAATATCAACATTTTGGCAGCTCATGCCACTTTAATAACTTCTTTCCCACAAATATAACGGCAGATTTATCGGTGTGGATTTGATGTGAATTCTAATTTTTTGATTGGTTGATTAACGCCATTGATTAATTGTTTTGTGTTTTATACCACAGTCCAGGAGCATGTTTGTTGGACAAGAAAGCTCCAGGAACTTGTTTCTCAAGCGGCGTAGCGTAAGTTTTTACGTAAAGTCTGTCATAGCAACCTATCTCTACAGTATGGGTTGCTATAGCAGTTACGAAAAAACTCACGCTATGCCGCTTTGTGAAACAGGCTCCAGTCATGAAGCTTGTCTTTAGTTTCATATACTTTGTTCTGAGTTGGAAAGCCGAGTGTATATTACTTTGCTGGTTACAATGGTTCATCTCACATCCTTTCTCGGAAGAATATTGGACTGTCAGCAGTTTGCCAGCTGAGTACCGTTAAACCTGGGATTAATAAAAGTTAGTTTTATCATAATCCCAGGTTAAAACCAAGTGCTATAATAGGCCTATGGTACATTTGCGTGGAAAGCTAGATGATGGGGTGTAAAGCACACTTGACCAGCTGATGCTTAAACGGTCAAAAAACGGCTTGCTCTCTACCTGATAAGCACTATATTACTGAGTTGTTGAAAGCATGTTAGCCGCAATGTGCACTGTTAAACCCGAGTGCTATCTGATGCAGGTTGGAGGAAAGAAAGGTGATGGGGTCAGAGGAACACTTTACCGGGCAGCTGATGCGAAAAACGCGGTCAAAATGGGCTTACTCTCTCATTAATTGGCAAAGCAGTTTATTGAGTTTTTAACAGTCGACCAAATGAGCCCATGCACCATGAAGCTCAAGTGCCACCTCATATATTTTCTCTGTTCTAAAATGCCAATACATGGAAAAAAAAAGACATTAATAGCGTTAAATGCCCTTTTTCCATGACAACAGCGAAAGCATTGTCTGAAAGCGTTGTAAGTGGATTTAGTTGGAAATTATTATATCCCTTAAAATACCGGGTGCTATAATTCGCAAAGTTTTCGATTTATTTTTGAGTTAATCTTAAAATTGTTTAGCCGAGAAATCTGGGCTCTGCCGATTTTTTTTTCTCTCCGTGTTCGTCAAGACACATTAGCAGCCATATAATACCAGTCGCCGTAAGACCGATAATCCGGGCTAAAAATTGTTATGCTTGCTTTTTGAAAATATATCACGGATATGTAGCTATGCTTTTATTACGATTCTTGTTAACAGATCCAAAAAATCGCAATTACTTTGTAACAGCTGAACGGAGATTACATCGTAAAACGGTTCGCTGTAAGTAGACACGATGTGATCGATAAAATAAGCCATTTAATCAAAGTACATCCTCGACAGAGCATTAATGGAGTCACGTAGCTCTCGGAATCATCCCGACTTAACCTTGTCTAAGCTTTGGCTATTTAACCGTAAAATCTTGGGATTAATCCAGAGAGCCGTCAAAAGTCCTTAGCAACGAAATTAGTCTCCGTTAGGAGGACAAATGTTTTTGATTGGATATAATCCCATAAAACAAAGAATTTGATTCGTCAAAGTAGACGTAGTCTCGATTTCGCTTTGCCGATTGTCTGTGTACTTGCTTCTTCTTATCTATTACATAATAGTTGTTTTTTATTGGACGACATCCCATAAAACAAAGAATTTGATACGTCAAAGTAGACGTATAGTCTCGAATTCTGAATCGTGTAATCAGCAAAATACAGAGAAGACGTGTTTGATTTTATAATTATTGACAACAGACCAAGGTCACCTTTAGAATCTAAAAAAAATCAGTTCAGTTGAATGGCCTTCTGGGACATATGCCATTTCAGGACACATAAAACTAGTGAACCGTATCGGTAATATTATCAATAATATAGGCGTATGTATGAAATTCATTTTGCCTAAACACGTATAGCTTTGATGTAGAACACCGTTTTGCCAGCAACTATTATCCTGTCGTTTTATTATCGGAGTTAACCGTATAGTTGTTATGACAGCATGCACAAAAGCCACACCAAAATATAGGTCCACAGAGAATGATATTTTTCTATGTTCCTACATTTTACCCGAAAAGCCTTTAATAATAACGTCTATCTAAAAACGGAATAAACAAAATATTTTCCAGGGTGTATAGTTAATCATGTGTTAACCTTTATGTGGGATATGTACGGGTTATTGGTTGTTATATGTGCTAGAGAACGTGTTAAACAGCAGAAGAAGAAGAAACAACAACTATACTCAACATGGGGAACGATTTTCAAACGTCCGATCCGGTCTAAGAATCTGAATAATCGCTCTTGCCTATGGATGTATCTGTTACTATATTTAAAAAAAAGAAAATTTCTGGTTGAGTCCAGTTACCCTTTTTTGCGTATATATTGCGGTTAGCAAAGACAGAAGCGGTATGATATATTTGTAAAATTGCTATCTTTTACCACACATTTATAAGGCTTTGTATCCTTTTTAGGATATCAATTTGGGTAAAGCCCACCCATGATTGAGGCTCTAATTCATATATTTTTACAATTGCTATTTTGTAAAGAATGCTTTTACCACACAGTTATAAGGTTTGGATCTCAAACACACGGCATTTTGGTAAAACCCACTTAATATGAATGAGATTTTAATTTGGTGGCTTCTAAACGAGATTCTCGCACCTTACGAGTGCGGCCTTTGAGAGAAACTAACAAAAAATTCAGAAAATTAAAAAAAACAAAAACATGCCGGACCCTGCGAGGATAACGTGGTGAGCAAGTCTTAAGCGGCCTTCATTCTTAAAACGCTAAACATCCCCAGAGAGGACGCGTATATATGACCTTCCTAATTAGGCTATTTCATAGCAGGTAATGAATGAAAATATTTTCTTTCCTCTTTATTCTTACAATTATTATAGGCATGATGCATCTTATCATTTCAGTTGATTCCATTGGCTGTCATCATAGGTGGCGCATGCGCAATGTGCGGATCCTTCATGGCCTATTCCATCTCAACTAAACCGGATGTGCAGTAAGTATTTTAGAGATAGGCAATATGAAAGAATAAACAAATGCTCTAATGGACGAATAAATACTCCTAACAATAACCGTTTGGAATGCAAGGATGAGAGAATGAATGAGCAGCAATCAATTAATCATGCTAGTGAATGTGTCAATTTAAAGATTGCAGACATTAGAACGAAAGGAAGATGTGTTGAAAAAAAAAAAACCTGATCAATCGAACAATAACAACAACAAACAGAAAAAGAAGCTCTGTTATCGGATGTTATTAGGCGAGGTTATTCAATGCCAAGTTCGAAATGTTCTTCAACAAATGGCTTCATACAGCTGAATGCCATACTTGAGCTGCTTTCAAAAACAAAGATGTGACTTAGGTGTCATATCTTACTATTACGCCACCTGTCGGACGGAGGTGAAAAGCTGCCAGTATTTACGTTGACCAACCATCTTATAATGACTTAAACATATACCGAAGGTGATTGATGCTAAAACCATACCGTTAACATGTAAAGGCAGCCCAGCGCTGTTGCTCTAACCTTTGGCTTGGCCATTCGGAGCTGGATTGGTTTATATAACATATAGACCAACAGGCGATATACAGAATTTCATTTCCTATTCATATTTCATTTTCGGAGGTCAGAGGTCATGTTTCATGTATTCTGACTTAAAGACCGAAGCACACCCAACCTTTGGATCTCCATCCACCTAACCTGGTCATTACACATCCAAAATTTGTTTTCAGCCTCAAATTCAGATAGTTTCCTTTCAAATAAGGTATAATATGCACGGTAAACAAATTGTAGGGGCACAGAAAAAAAATAACAAATACTCTTTTTAAAACTCTCAAGGATTTTTTGTGTGTGGATTGATTCCAACAGACATAAACGATTCGAAATCCAGGGGATACAAAATCACACCGTTAACAAGCACGCGGACAGTTTCTAGCAATAATTGCAAGCTTTAGTCAAGTAAACGGAGGAACTATTCCGGGTTATAAAACTGGAAGCGTAAAAGCATGGAGATTGACAGGAAGTGAACCGTTAACGCGTGGAGAATGCCGGGTAGTGTGAGTGGATGGATGGCTATACCAGCTGTGATGAGTCATTTGGAATGTGATTTATTGGCATTTGAGACCTTTATGGAAATTACGCTTGAAGGGACCTAGGTTATCGGCAAAGGTATTGGCGTGTGTAGACGTAGAGATAAGTTGATTAGCTGACCGCAGAAATGTAAGGAGTGGAAACTGACCAGATGCAATGAGAATGGTTTAACGCTTTGAAATAAGACCGTTCGACCCACTGCCTTCTGTTTGACCCCTTTCTGTGGTCGAGAGAAAAAATGCAAATTACGGTCGAAGGATCTAATACATCCCCCAAGATTTATTGACAGCGGCTGAGTTCCAATAGAGCTTTCATTTCACCGAATGGTTGGTTTTATTAGGCTTAGTTCTTCGAGTTGATACGCTAACTGGCTTTGTCCGCACTGGTCACAACTTAATTAATGTTCACTAGAATAGCAGCTTAAGGCCTTATTTCAACATACTCCCAGTGAAGATAGACTTCGGCTCATTGGCCCCATGTATTTTATTCTTTCTGGTCACCATTGAATAATTTTCATCCGTAGACCGATTCCTCAATGGCGTCACAGGAGGGATAGAGTAACCAATGAACTATATGCGTGGAATGGACACGTCTCATTGGTTGGTTTGGATCTGACCACGTGGCCTCCATTCCATGCATATAGTTCATTGAGAGTAACGCATGGTAATTAATATGCACAGAACAAAACTTTAGGTGTGCAGTCAAGCGTGTCACTACTAATAAGGGGTTAACAAAGCGGTCACTTCAAACAATTTCCCTCCTCCATACCATATTTTTTTCGAATGACGTCATTAGACTTTCGGTCTTTCAGTTACACATGTTCGACCCTAGCATTACGAAATACCACAGACATAGAACGACTAAATATACAACGTCGCTCAAGACTTGCAGTGTATGATAATGCTTGCAATGCTAGTTGGGCACCCGTTACGAAAGTTTACGTCACAAAATAGGTTTAGAGTTTAGTAGCTGAGAATCTATGTCCTTGATAACTTAGGACAAAGGGTTGTAGAATCTTTTATTATTATCTTACACATGTTCAGAAGAAATTGGTACACAACGAGGATAGCGTGCATAACAGTGCTTTCGTCATCTGCAGCTAACTGTCAAACAATAATAACGATATGCAGGGAGTCAATTCCATGTCATCCGTCAAGGCAATAAGATAAAATGGTCCCTTTGGCGAACGTTATCAAACTTCGAAGCACGCGATTTCATTCCATATCGGTTGCTAGGAGAACGTGGTCACACCTTCGAGCTACTCGACAGCAAATTGCCATGACAACTAAACCAGCGCGTGATTAATGAGAGTGATGGGTTCCAGTAAACGACATCGTCGATAAAAGCAATTTGTCAAGCGTTGAAAGCTACCAGGAAACCGATACAAAGAAAGGAAGCAGTGTTTGTGTCTAAATGGGGATTGTTTCAATCGGTAGAGTTGACCTATAACTGACCTGGCGTTGAATGGCCAAGAGTTATACCTGTAGTATAGGGAGCGCACGTTTACGAAATTTTGTGATATCCGGTGACAGATGACGCCATTCAGAACGTTTTTGATGACGTTGCATTTCCATTTGGCGTATTTTGCTCCATAACGTCAGATTTAAATGTCATGTTAGAACGAAAAACTCTCAGTCACATGCGCAATGCAGTGCCGCTGACAGGAAATATGTGGAATTCACACGTGACTTGCGCTCACTATTACTTATTGATAGACAAATTGTTAAGTGTGCCGATGATATTTAACCTGGGCTCTGTCTTACAAAGCTGGCGTAAGTTACGTCGGACGTAAATCAGTGTTAAAGCTATAGGAACTTACGCCCTAGTCGCAACTGGTCCATTTTGTAGGCCGATGCGCAACTTTACGCCAGCTTCGTAAGACAGGGCCCTGGACTCTTTGTCACAAGAAAAACCCCGACCTTCGACGAGTACCTGGTATTTCTTGCACATAGGGCAATCGAGTTAAAAAACCAACTCAGAAATGTCCATTTTTTTTGTCTCTCGACTGTATATGATTTGAACCCGCTATCCATCAATGGAAAACACGATGCAGTGGTCTGGGTGGTATTCGAACAGCGTCGCATCGATGGAAGGCCGGAGTCGGACTGAAAGACTATCGCTCTACCGACTGCCTTATTGATTGATTGATGTTTTACGCCGTACTCAAGATTATTTCACTTATATGGCGGCATTGCCAAGTTTAGTAGGGAAGAAACCCGGCGAGCATCTGGCAACTCATCCACATACGTCAAAGCGATCACCCATTTAACACACCCAAGGCAAAAAAAAACATTGATCCGTGGGTTCAATGAACGAATCAATTACCAAACGAACATAAATCGATCAATCCATCAATCAACCAATCAATCACCGATCAATCAAAACCAATCAGTCAATCATTTAACAAACCCAAGCAATTGAACCGACGAGTCAATGAACAAACGAAAGTAACAAATAGATCAATCAATCATTTAACAAACCCAAGGCATAGAACCGACTGATCAATGCACGAAGTTATGAACAAACGAACGTAACAAATCGGTCAACCAATCAATCAATCAATCAATCAATCAATGTTATATTTTTTAGACTCATCAGGAGTTCTGGATCTCCAGTTTATGAAGAAATTAAACCTGAAGAGAAACGGAAGGTAAGACCAGTTTAGTAAAAAAAACTGTACAAAAATCAATTCAAACAGTTGTGCTGAAGTGGGATGTTTGTTTCGTTAAAGTGGCATGAACTGTCAAAATGTTGATATTTTAAAACAGAATGTTGAAATTACCTTCGAAACCAAACGATTGACGTTGAAATAAAAAAAATATTGGTAAAGTTGGTAACCTGTGCGAACAGATAATGTTTGCAAATAACGAGTTCAATTTAAGGGCTTTGTTGCTTATAAAACTACCTGAACGTACATATGGAAGATTGGTGTCAACGAAAAACTCTTTTTTTGTAATTTTGACAAGAGTGACCAACAATTGGCAAATTCTGTTTTAAAAAAATTTTCCCTATATTTGGCAGCTCATGACACTTTAAAGTTGGTGCCACCAGAGTTTTGTTGCTAATAAAACTACATAAACGTACTTGTGGAAGACTGGTGTTAATCGAAAGATCTTATTTTGTACTTTTTGACCAGAATGACCAACATTTAGCAAATTCTGTTTTAACAAAATGTTCCTTATATTTGGCAGCTCATGTCACTTTAGTTGGTGCCACCAGAAATATTTTTTATCAACAATACTGAATAAAAAAAATTATTTTATTTTTATTTTTCAGCTGATTACGCTTAACCAGAAGTACGCACCAATTCCAGAATTAGAAGAACTGAGGAAAGAAATCGGAAGCTACAAATATTAAATTTAGTACCTAATTTAGAAACCTATTTAAAACCTCTGTGTTGTCTCCCTTGAATACAATCTTTCCGCTAGGCGTCAGGAAAATTTTACCTATTCTTTCCGGTTCCGTTTGTAAATTTTCTACCTCTGTTGTTGTTGTACTTTTATTTAATTATTCAAGGTAATGTTTTTTTTATAGTCTTAGCGGTTAAATTCAAAATTGCATATTATAAAATAATCTACGAGTAACAGTGTAACTGTCACAAATATACAATTGATTCAAGCAGCGCCAAATATCAGGAAAATTTAGCTTTGATTTTAATCTTATATATTATTATCTGTTTAATCTTCAGAGTTAACTTTTGTTTGAAAGATGTTATTAGTTGTGAACTTGCAAGAAAGAAAGATTGAGTGCTTATCTACCCATCCTTAAAAGTTGGCTTGTATATTGATTTTTTTTTTATACATTTTTTAATTTGTTTTTAAGATATCGTCATTCTTTTCAAATTTCATCTTGATGTTGAAAAAAGAACATTTTTCTGTTTGCGCCGCGAAACCGGGCATTCAATGGGACAGATTGTTTGCCTGATTTTAGGTGTTATTGCGACTAGAATATAAATTATTTACTATTTATTTTAAAGTGAAAGTGATGACAAATATTTAATTAAGAAAAAAACAAATTCCGATGTAGTACGATTATAGTCCGGTACTTGAGAACTTCATTTCGAAGAATGTTTCATTCCTGGTATATTTTTTTCTCCAAAAAATAATTATATTTTCTTTTATTTATAAAATTGAAAATCAAAATTTCATCAGCTTCTGAAACTGAAAGTGTGATCTCTAAAAAAAAAAAATAGAAAAAACCCATATAAAGCACAAAGGAAAAGGTGGAACTAACTGAACTAAACCACAAGACGAACTGACTCTAACCATTAAGCAAGAACACGTTTCGCGAAAACTTTTTTCGATCTGCCTAAACGGCAGTGTAAGAACTTATGGCAGCACGAACACCGTTATATATATAAAAAAGACTTAATTGGCAAAACAAAAAAATTGTAAAACTTAAAAAATAAACTTTACAAGTGTTGTTCTCTCGAACAAAATAGTATCTTTGTGTTTAAATTCCATTATATGAGATCTCCTTTAAATTGATATTGATTGGTATTTTACGGCCTTCTCAAGATAATTTGACTTTTATGGCAGAGTTAGTCGATGTATTGCCGGAAGAAACTCGACGTTGCCACAAAATGTTAAATCATTCGTGGTTTTTTAGCCGACAGTCATTGCACATAAAAAGTCGACCAAAGAATGGTGGTAAGGTAATGTTGAAGGTATATACTGCCACGACAGCGCTCAAGATTAATTCACTTATATGGCGGCGTTGCCAGTTTTTTTGTAGTAGGAAACCGGGCTCTATGCAAGGAGGAAACCCACGACCTTCCAGTGGTAACCAGCAACCATCACACATAGGTCGTTCGAGTGAAAACCCAGTCAGAAAATTTTCCAATTTTTTGGACTGAGTGGGATTCGAACCCGCGACCCTATGGTGGAAGGCTGTTCGGATTGAGCGTCCAACGCTCTACCTACTGAGCCACGGAGGCCCCGAGTTAATTAGATAGCGAAATGGTGGAATCGCCAACGTAGAATTTGAACAGTTTGCTTGCTTGATTGATGTTTTAGGCCGCACTCAAGATTTTATTTCACTTATATGGTGGCATTGTCAGGTTTATTGGGAGCTAGAGGAAACTAGGCTCATCGCCAGGAGGAAAACCCCGACCTGCGGTGTGAACCTAGCAACTCTTCCACATACGGCGATAGAGTGAAAAATCCACTCAATTGTTATTTAGTCTGAGTTGGATTCGATCCCGCGACGCATCGGTAGTCCTGGTTCTGACTGAAAAATGACATTTTTTTTAATACTGACGGCTGCATTTTGGAGTCCGGTTTCATTGCAATCCAAAAAACCGCAGTAGACTGATCGCTTCTGAGCGGGTATTTGTGGTCCGATTTAGACTCTGATCGTGTCATAACGGCCATAAATGCGGTCATAAATAATACCAGTGTCTGATATGGACGATCAGGAGCATTCATAAATATTATTCGTCCCCTGAATTCACTTTTGCTCCCTAGCGTTTCAAACTTCTCGCCATTGATGACGTAACTCTGTTTTGTTGTTTTTAAACCTCCAATTTACTTTACGTTAAAATTTTGAATTAGAAATCTTATAGACCCTATTTGCGACAACTGTTGTATACCTATATGGGAAAACCCCCTTGTTTTCATTTTATTAAATGTTTCTTTTATTTTTAACCTAGGATTGTGTTTTAAACTATTTTCTTTTATTTTTATTCTCTAAGAAAATGAGGAATAGTTGATATGTTACATTTAAATGCAGCTTGTTTGTTAAAAACCTTTGTGTATACCTTCAACGGTCATGTGACCTATTTACCATATTATGTGCTCTCCTGTCTGGGGAGGGGACTTTGGGTTTTTGTGTGTTGGAAGTTAACGATTTGCTTACGTTGAAAAAGAAATTTTATTGAGTTTTGAAGTGATGTGTTTTGTTTATTTACTTTCCTATGTGCCACCCCCAGCGCATATCATGGTGGAGAACCCAAATTCCTGGATGTTTCTTTGACTTTTATTGTTTTCTTACACGGAATGCTGAACTATTATTTGCTAACTTTTATTTGTCTCGTGTTGCACAACAACAACATGGCGTTTGTTGGTGACCAATTTGTGACGGACAACTTGCTGTCCAATTCGGACAATGTTTTCATCGAAGGAGCCCTTTCAGTCGACGATGACAGCCTTGCCAGCCCACGTTTAACACCAACTCCCGTCGGACCACCTGTGATACCCCCATTGTCAACTTTAAATTTAATTCCAAACCAAACTCAGACTCCCCACATCTATAATATACCCCTCCCAAAATTTCGTGGTTTAGGACAAGATAATGGGGAAAAGTTCATGAAAGAGTTTGAGAGTTTTACTGTCCTGCATCAGATGTCTGACAGTGCTGTAAAGTTGGCGGCTTTTCATTTACATTTACAAGGACCTGCCCTTGTTTGGTTCAATTATCTCCCTGAACAATTAAAATCCAGTTGGGATGTGTTGAAAAGATCTTTTCGGCAAAGATATGCAGACAGTAATAACGCCCAATTTTTTCTCGATGCTGAGTTGTACCAGCATATAAGTCTCCGCCATGACCAAGCCCTTGAAGACTATCATAGTGTTTTACTGGAAAAGGGGCAGAAATTACAAAAACCAGACCGGGACATTCTTTTGAAATTCATTGATGGACTCCCTTCACAGCTCGCCTTTTTTGTCCGAGCAAGTAATCCTAAAACCCATATTGACGCCCTCAACACTGCAAAAATGGGAGAGGCCTATGGCTATAGGATTCAACCCCTTTCTGCCCACATACAGTCTGAGCCCGCCCCAAAATCAACAACGCCTTGTTGATGCCGTATTAACCTCGCACACCAGTGCTATACAGGCCATGCAAAAACAATTAAATGATATCTCCCGTGCCTTGCTGTCCCCTCATCAGCACCCCACCATGCCACCTCCCACAACAACATCGGTTTTTCCTCAGCGCCAAACAAGCTCTGGTCCTACTTGTTTTGCCTGTAATGGTGTGGGCCATGTAAAGAAATATTGTAATTGGACCACTTCGAGAGGTCCTGCACGGTCCTCCAGCCAATGCCAACTGTGTCATCAATGGGGTCATGAAGCCAATGCTTGTTATACGATTACTTCCCTGAATACTTTACCCTCGGAAAACTCCTGGAGCCCGGTGGATGTGATGCGCGGTCCCCGGGTAGCCCAACATACCAGCGCCCTGCCCATGATTCCTCGTCCTCGTGCACGTCAAATGTGAACACTTGCCCGCCAGATGTGAACACTTGCCCGTCAAATGTGAACACTTACCCGCCAAATGTGAACACTTACCCGCCAAATGTGAACAATGTTCAGTCTCCATCTACAGACAGTAGTGATAATGAAACTGATTCTTTTCCAAGTGACAATGACACTAACAGTTTTAATAAAGCTAAAAGCAACAAATTTATTTTCATGCCTGTCAAGTTTCAAAGTATTCAACTCTCTGCCTTACTTGATTCTGGTAGTTCCATAAATATAATGTCCCACCTATTTCAACCTTACCTTTTTCTAATGTTGTATTAGCCAATAATATGCACGTTAATGTTTTGGGTACATCTAAAGTGAAACTGAGATTACCTTTTGGCAATGTCAAAGTTTGTGTACATATTCTAGGTAAAACTTCACAACCTTTAATTTTGGGTAGCCAATTTTTGTCTGACCACGGTGTTTTACTTGATTTTAACAACAGTTCATTTCATTGTCATAAAACAAAGGTGCGTTGTAAAAAACAGTTTGTTATTCCGCCATTTTCTGAGGTAATTATCATGGGCTCAGTGCCTAAGAAATTTCACTCTGGCTTACAGGGTATTTGTACACAAAATAACCAGGTTTTAAGATACAACGTTATGGTTTCCAAATGTGTTGTTGTTGTTTCTAAGAATCATACTGTTCCCTTAAAGATTTGTAATCCCTCTTGTGACTCCATTGTGTTACCACGCCACATTGTGTTAGCTGATTTTTGCTTATTTGATTCCACATACACTGTTGTGCCTATTAGTGAAAATAACCAAGTTAATCATGTTGACACCCCAGATATTGAAAACACTGTTGTAGATACTGATTGTGACACCAATAATTTTGATGCCCATGTACCTGAATCGTTTTTGTCTAATTTTGATTTTTCTCAATGTCACCTATCTAGTGACAATAAGGCTAAATTGAACAAGTTTTTGTATGATAACCATGATATATTTGTCACACCTGAGAACCCAGCTTTAGGTTTAACGAATGTGGTCGAACATAAAATTGTACTGAAACCTGATGCAAAACCTAAATATCAGAAACCTTACAAATTGCCCCCTGACAAGCGTGAAGTTTTACGCCATCAACTTGATGAATTATTAGCTCAGGGTGTTATTTCTCATGTCAATGAAACAGAGGATTTGCCCATTACCAGTCCGATTGTATTAGTAACTAAGAACAATGTTAGTTCAAAGTTAGAGCCTGGCTCGAAAGAAGCCTCATTATCCATGTACAGATTTTGTTGTGATTTTCGTTATCTAAATAGTCAAACTGCTGATTTTAAATATGTTATCCCTGATTTACAGGAACTTACTGAGTCATTTTCTGTACGTAAACCCAATTTTATCAGTTCAATTGACTTAAGCTCAGGTTTTTTTCAAATGCCTATTCACAAAGACTCAACTAAGTACACTGCCTTTAATACATGTTTTGGTACTTTTAAATTTCAACGACTTCCTATGGGCCTGAGCTCCTCGCCGAACAGTTTCCAATTTTTAATGGACAAAGTACTTCATGGGTTAAAATTTAACTCTGTTTTGTGTTATTTGGATGACATACTATGCTTTTCAGATTCGTTTGAACAACATTTGTGTGATCTTGGTGAAGTTTTTAATAGGCTTCGTCAAGCAGGGCTTAAGCTAGGCCCAAGAAAGTGTTCATTTGCTAAACAAAGTTGTGTGTTTCTGGGTCATGAAATTTCAGCGGATGGCATTCGTCCACCTGCTGATAGAGTGAAAGTTATTGAGCATTACCCAGAACCCACCAGTGTAAAGGAGCTGCGAAGAGCCATGGGTTTACTCAACTGGTTTCGAAAATTTATTCCGAATTACAGTATCTTAGCTGAACCATTAAACGCTTTATTGCGTAAAAATGTTCAGTTTGTGTGGGAAGAGGAACATTCTGTGGCCTTCAAGTGTATTAAAAGTGCTTTGGTGAATTCTGATATGTTGGCATTTCCGTGCTATGACTTACCTTTTCGCCTTGCAGTGGATACATCTAGTCATGGGATAGGTTATTTTCTTTATCAACTTCAACCTGATGGAACCAAGGACGATATTCGCGTCATCAGATTTGGTTCAAAAGCTCTCGCACGATGGCAACGGTCTTATGGACCGACTAAGTTGGAACTGTTAGGTATGGTGACGGCAATCACTGACTGTGCTTCTTACCTCCGTGGTCAAACTTTCACCGTGGAATGTGATCATCAAGCTCTCCAGCCACTTTTTCAGAAAAAATTAAAAGGGGCAATTTATGAAAGGTGGTTAGCCCTACTCCAGCAATTCAGCTTTGAAATTCAGTACAAGCCTGCCGCCCACATGCGAGTACCGGATGCCCTTTCTCGGTGCCATCCAAACACTGAATTTGGCTCGGCTTGTCAAAGCCCAGATGAAGATGATGCATTCTTCCCCTACGTCACAGAGAAGCCTTCTCCGCCCATCACATTGCCTGGTGGTACTCCTCTACAGGATTTAATTCAATTGACTGATCCAGAGGAAAAGTGTTTGCCTTGTCCCATGGTACCACAACAGGTTGCTTCCTGTCAGCTTATAGGCCTATCGGAATCTATGGACAGTGACTTTAGGTATGACGCCGATACCGAAGACACAGATGTACAATGCTCTAACTCTACCTCACCCATAACTCAGCCTGTTATACCACAAGTCAATACCATGGGAAGTCAGCTCAAGGACTTTGAACTTTTTGGGCTAAGTGACTTATCACCTGACAGAGTAGCTGAGCTTCAAGCTGCTGATTCTGAACTTTTACCCATGATAACATACCTTCAAACAGGGGAGTTGCCTGAGCTACAACGTGACGCTCGTCATATATTATTGAAATCTGCTGACTTTATTTTGGTACAGGGAGTTTTATTTCATTCACGTGTGGCCAAATCCAAAAGGACAGCTAAACTGAAACATTATCAGCTAGTGATACCCAAAGTCTTAGTGAACACTATTTTTGCGTTGTACCATGACTCTGCTCTTGCTGCCCATGGGGGTATACAGGACACTTTGGACAGAATCAAAGAACATTATTACTGCCGTTCACTTTTTGAACTTGTATCTGACTATGTGAAGTCATGTGATCATTGTCAACGGCGTAAAATGACTAAAGCTCATACAAAAGCAGGTGTAACCGCATATCCTACCCCAGATGCTCCATTCCAGGTTTGGCAGGCCGATTTGTTTGGGCCCCTGCCTGTTACTTCCCAAGGCTACAAGTATATATTTACTGCTACGGACATGTTTAGTCGATATCTGTATGCCATTCCGCTCGCCAACAAGGACGCTATGTCAATCTCAACTGCCCTGTTTAGTTTGTTTACTACTTTTGGAACTTGCAAGACTTTAATCAGTGATCTAGGTTCTGAATTCACAGCGGATGTTACTCGTCGTGTTTGTGCAATGTTACAGGTTCCACAACAATTTACACCAAGTTTCATGCACCATTGTTTGGGCGCCTGTGAACGCACCCACAGAACTTTAGCGGAACGTCTTACTCCCTATGTGACAAAAGCGGCGAATAATTGGGACGATAACTTGTCTTCTGTTGTGTTTGCTATCAACAACTCTGTAAGTGCCTACCATGGGTATTCTCCCTTTGAGGTCATTTTTGGTAACCGCCCATCTTTTCCTCTGGTACCCTCAACTGACTCTATACTCAAAAAAACAACCAGGGATGTTGATTGTTATGTTTCTGATGTGGCTAAAAAACTAAACATTATCCGTGATCATGTGAAAAGTGCCGCCATCCAATCTCAAGAAACTATGTTAAAACGTGCTAATGACAATTTGCATCCTCTTCAACTTACTCAAGGTGACTATGTTTACTTGTTGGATGAGCCCACAGGTAAAGGACAGAAGCTTCAACCTAAGTACAGTGGACCTTATGTTGTGGATGATCTCCCTAGTCCACATATTGTGCTTCTTTGTGATCCTATTACTAAAGCCCTTGTGAAAGGTCGTCTTCATATCAATCGTTTAAAAATGGCATATGTTCGGCAGCCCGCCCCACAACCTTATTTTCCATCAACAGTGACTTCTCATCAGCAATTGGCAGTGTCTGAAGTGCACCTGACCTCAGCTCCTAATTCTGTGTGCACACTTTCTTCTGATAGTTCCTCTGATATAGGGCCCGTGCGACCAAAGCGTACTAGACGCAAACCGGTCCGATTCTGTGACACTGATCATGTTGATCCATGTGATATTTCTGATATTACCTCCTCTAGTGCTAGTGGATATCAGCGTATTAAACGTGTGCTTGGACAGAAAAATTGTGACGGCCAAACTAAGTTTTTAGTTCATCTTAGAGGTGAACCATCTCAGAAATCATTCTGGGTTGCTGCTTCCGCTTTGGATGCCAAAGCTAAACGTGCCATTCATCTTATGCCTCCTCCTTATCTGCCATAAATGTCTGTATTTGATTTCATGCATTTTTGTGAGGTTTTATTATACCGGTCATATATATGTATGCTCATGCTGTAATACATGTCTTTTATTCATGCAATATTTTCATCATTGTTGTGACTGCCATATCCTATGCTATGTCTGTTTCCTAACTTTATCATGTTTGTTTGAATACATTGTAAATGGGTTTAGCGTTTAAGAATTTTCACTTTATTGTTCCCAGTTTGTGTGAAAAAAAAATCATATTGTTGTTTGCCGGTTCCATACTCAGGAAATTTTCTTCTTTGAACTTCTATGTTTTTTTTTAAAGTTTTAGTGCCTATATTTGATTGACCATTTCAGTATGTTAAGGAGCCTATTGATAGTCATTTATATAAGTTTCTGGTGTCTCAGTATTTTCTAGGATTTGAAGACTATGTTTTATCTATGAATAGCCTGTATTTTGCCTGTTGGATAGTATCCGAAATATGTAATTTTCTTGTTAAGAGGGTCTCTTATAGCCCACGGATGTCAGGTGTAAAGGGTTAATATTTCATAGCGCTATACTTCCCTTTGAGGTCTCTTAATTTGTATGAAGAGATTTAGGATTATATAGTTAGCGACAAATACGTCAAAAAGTCTGAACCTTGTAAGGCTTAAATTGCTCGATATCTTATTCTAATGTAAATGGTCATATGTATTAGTTTGTTCATTCCACAGACATTTTATTGTAATGAAAACCAGGTGGTTAAGCTGGAAAATGTACTGTGTAATTTTCTTTTTGTGGGGGGATGTTGTATACCTATATGGGAAAACCCCCTTGTTTTCATTTTATTAAATGTTTCTTTTATTTTTAACCTAGGATTGTGTTTTAAACTATTTTCTTTTATTTTTATTCTCTAAGAAAATGAGGAATAGTTGATATGTTACATTTAAATGCAGCTTGTTTGTTAAAAACCTTTGTGTATACCTTCAACGGTCATGTGACCTATTTACCATATTATGTGCTCTCCTGTCTGGGGAGGGGACTTTGGGTTTTTGTGTGTTGGAAGTTAACGATTTGCTTACGTTGAAAAAGAAATTTTATTGAGTTTTGAAGTGATGTGTTTTGTTTATTTACTTTCCTATGTGCCACCCCCAGCGCATATCACAACTTAACTTTTGTCGCCAGTTAAAGCAGTCGAGATTTATTGCAGATTCTTTGTAATGAGGCGGAATTAGAAATCTAACATTTTTGGTACATATGACCAGTTAGAATTGAACAGTATGCAGAGTGTTTATTTCTTTTCTAATATCAACACAACTGGTAAAATTGAAAACATTTTTAAGCCCGGCAGGTTCTTAAGCATAGTCCAAGGGACATAACTCCTGGGCCCTGTCGTACAACTGTGGCATAAAGATGAGCACATGGCCTGCAACAGTTACATGGACCAGTTTCGGCATATCAAAGTTCCTATAATTTTTCACACAGATTTTCGTCGGGCTTTTTATAAACTAGTCAGTGAATGAAATGTCTCCGAATAGATTACCCTTTAATTTTTAGGTATAATTTTCATAAACAATCAAGAAAAAATCAACAACAACAACACACTCAATAAATACGGTTAAATATATTTGAAAGAATGTTTATATAATGAATAAATAATGACATTGACCATATGGAAATGATATTAAGAAATATTCACATTTTTTATAGACGTTTCTCGGGGGTTTTTTTTACATGGCGCAATAGCAAAGAAAAATATTCAAATGAGGAGATTTGAAGGTTACTTTCATTATAAAATTGACATAAAATTTGTAAATAAATTTATCATTCTGTACAGCAATTTAAAAGCGTCAGTTGTAATTTCCCTCTTTTCCAATTAAAGCGACTTCTATTTACACAGTTAAATTTGAAATTAAGTTTTTTTTAAAGGTTCGTTTCATAAGAATTCTAATTTTCCAGTGATGAAGTTTCCTAAAGCGCCAGGATCGTCAGACCGGAAATACTCAGATGTCAGCTCGCGGAAGTACTTCCGATCTACTTTTTTCTGATTTCCCTGAAAATACAAGACAAAAAAAGTATTTTTTTTTATTAATATTTAAAAAATGTCGATTCCTTCTGTAGTGATAAGAATTACACAAAACAAAGCAAGCAATCCATATAAAGGAATTAATTTGTTTAAAAATGAACAATAAACATAATTTTTTTTTACAAATGGTGAAAAATTATAGAACAGACCAACCATCATCTCAGAATTTTAACAAAATTTATCTTACTATCTTTTTTGTGCTCATAATTATTTCACTTTTATTGGACGGCTTTGTACTGATTGTTTGAAATAATCTACTGAATATATGAGGTTTTATTTACATGCCGTACTCAAGATTATTTTGGCTTTCCGTCACCGTTTAGGGAGAGAGTCGAAAAAATTCGAGGAAAAAATCAGTGACAATTAATCCTAATAGAAAATAAAGTGATAAAGTGATGAAAAGAGTGATTTTAGTCCGTCACATACAAATAATCTTCTGTCGTTAATTACGTACCTGTGAAAAAAGTAAAAAGGCAGATCTCGCTTCCTTGGCGGGAACTTTGAAATTAGACAGGGCGTACTCGAATTCATCACAATCTATATGGCCGTCACCTAAGTGTTAAAAAAACAATTATTATATCATGACTTTATTGACGTTCAGCTGTCTTAGAGATCATTTTACTGATCCAATACTGGACAATAGACCTGAAGGTTAGTGACGTCACTCGAATAATTGTAAGATATAAAATGGAAGTGCTTAGAGCTGACCGCTTTGTCACAGGCCCTTAATTGTACCCACTTGTCTAGTCCGCAATATGTTGAGTGAATTGAAGTTATTCCGATACGCCCGCACGGGCTTCTTCAATACCACGTCAACATAGGGTGCATTTGAAAAATCTAAGAGTTGCTCTCGGAATTTAAAAAAAATTATAACTCGCAATTTTTAAACATTACTCACCTAAAATTTTGCCAGAAAGCTTCTTTGATAATCCCTTCGTAGAGCTAAACCATCATATGTGACCTTAAAATCTGTTAGCAGCGAATTTCGCGAAGTTTGAATTTCGTCTGTGTTCACTAAAATTTTTCTCGGGCGATCACACCGCCATCTACCGCGAACAAATTTTTTGGTTACATATGATGGCTTAGCTCTACGAAGGGATTATCAAAGAAGCTTTCGGACAAAATTTTAGGTGAGTAATGTTTAAAAATTGCGAGTTATAATTTTTTTTAAATTCCGAGAGCAACTCTTAGATTTTTCAAATGCACCCTATGTTGACGTGGTATCGAAAAAGCCCGTGTGGGCGTATCAGAATTTATCCTTCAATCCACTCAACATATTGCGGACTACCTATGTTGACGTGGTATTGAAGAAGCCCGTGCGGGCGTATCAGAATAACTTCAATTCACTCAACATATTGCGGACTACCACTTGTCAATCTAAACAGAGAAGTTAATCTTCGTCAGCGAGAGTTAGAAAACAAAGGGAGGTAAGCATGTAGGCACGATTGGCGACTTGCATGACTTTTCTGTACAGAATAATTTGTGTCTGCCATTTTGTTACAGGATGACGTCATTAGGCAACAGGTCTATTGAATTTGATACCACAAACCAAGAAAACCACCACTAGTGGAAACTAACCAACAATATTATAGATCGCTAAGAACCTAAGTGAATTCCACAAAGGTGTTATCCATAGTACCGGTTACACAATGTTTTATTTTTGGTGCCCTTCATTTTAACCATAAATAGTTTGCCATACGAGAAAATTGGCGATTTGAGATTGGTAAAATGACCTAGCTTGCATATAAACCGGTGTGATGTCATAGTCCATAGAAAAGCGAGAGGGGCATGAGCTGCCAAAATGTGGATATTTTCCCATAAAAACAGAACGCAGAAAATTTAGGACATTTTTCCCAAGAGTGCAATTCAGAAGCTTTTACTGCTAATATTCTCGAAAATGTACGTTAAAGTAGTGTTTTGAACTAACTTAGGCGTAGAATGAATGGACGTTTGTCCGGTTAGTTAAATTTGTTGACTTTTCGGCTGGTGCAGCACACAGACTATGTATTGTCCTCATTCCAACGTCAATCATGAAGCTTTTTGATGGCTATAAAAACGTTTTACTGTCCTAAGAATCAGAATTTATGAAAAGAGGTCCGAATTGTGCCACTTTAAAAAGTTTCACTCACCAGTTCTATCAAGTAAATTAAATTTATATTCTATGTATTTCTCCAGCCATTCGGGGATTTTCAGCGAGATCTCCCCATCCGGGTCTTTTTCTTTTTGTTCTTTTTTCTCTTCCTTCATACTCGTGGCGTTAAATGTCTCCCACATCTTTAACTGAAACATTCGATTTGATTGATTGGTTGATTGATTGATTGGTTGGTTGGTTGGTTGATTAGCGGGTTCGTTCAATGATAGACGGTGCCTCGGTTGTCCAAATGTTTTTGTGAGTGAGTGAGTGATTGGGGTTTTACGTCCTGCTCAACAGTATTTCAGTCATATGAAGATGTTGTCTCCTTGCTGCAGGGCAGATTTCCACTGCTCTTTTATTTGGTGCTGCCCCACCGAGACGACTTGCCGAAGACACCCAGCGAGCCCCCTCACCCAGTCACAGTATACTGACACCGGGCCAACCAGTCGCTGCTTTAACTCCTATTGCTGAGCGCCAAGCGAAGCAGCAGCAGCAGATCCCACTGCATCTTCTCCAGCCAAGATAAAACCTACATTTCTCCATTCCGTGTAACACGTGTAACACGGAATGGGGACATGCAGATTTTAACTTGGCTTGCGAAGATGCTCCCACTGTTAAAGTCTTTGGTCTGACTCGACCCAGGCTTGAACCTGGATCTCCCAGCCCTGAGGCGCACGCTCTACCAACTGAGCTATCGGGGCTGGTAAAAATGTTTTTGTGAAATAGGCCCTGAACTCACCCATTCCTCACAGCTGATTTTGCCGTCATTGTCCTGGTCGCCGTCATCCTGTAACCGCCTCCACAGATCGATAAACAGATCCTGAGTGTGAACGTAACGAGGCGACCCTTCTGTCCAACCACTCATTTCACACACATGCTATAGGTAAAATGAAAGTAGAAAATAAATTTTAAAAAAAGAAAATATCGGTTTTCAAGTTGCCTCGAAGTTCATAGACTGAAGTTTTTTTTAGCTAACCCTAAAACGTTTTAATTGCTGGGAAAATTGCGGGAAAGGTGGGAAAAAATTACCGGTATCGGCAGCTTACGTCATTTCAAGGTCATTGGTGTTCTGTCCTTGATCGCTTGTTGATTTCGTCATCGTTATTTTCATGTAAAAAGGTTGTTGTGGGCAAAAAGCTCGGTTTTTCCCCATCAAACCTGACAAAGCCGCCATATTTAAGGGCTATAATCTAGAGTGTAGCGTTAAACATCAATCAATCAATCAATCAATCGCTAAAATGTTTACCTTTCTCGCTAGATCGAAGTCTTTCCATTCTAAGCTACCATCCTTGTTCAAATCTGCAAAACAAAAAATAAGAGTTAACGCAGATTCTTGAACCGAAATGGTCCGTCCGCACGAGCAGAAAAAAATTCGAAAGAAGATGGTGGGCTCCATTAGAAAAATGTCTCTTGATCTCAAACCCCCAATAAAGTTGTTCTTTTAATAGAAAAGTTTCAAAATTTTGCAGCTCAGGCCACTTTAAATAAATCCAAAAACCATATCCGTCGAAAAAATGTATAAAAATGAAATAAAATAAAAAGGGCTCTATCTAATTTATCTAAAACCAGAGCCTGATCAGTGTTCAGGCGGTAAATGAGTAAAATTAAAAATTAAAAAAAAAAATAATAAAAAAACTTTGGCCATTGGACGAATAATAAACTTGTGTAAAAATGATAACAATAACAAAACACTTTGCGGCAAATTTACGGTAACCAGAGACGGTTGAGTGAATAACTTACCAAAAAATGTGTAAAATTCGTGAAGCAATTTTTTCTGTTGGAACTGGGACAAGCCTGGATCTCCGAAAACGTTCCCCATTTTGGATCGAACCTTATCGATAACTGAAATGACAGAAAAGTTTGAGATGTATTTGTTAAAAAAATAAACGCATTTTAAAACTGCCATGGCGATTGCAGAACGAGATAAACATGTCAGAGTGGAAAAAAGTGCTAAGGTAAAGCGAGATAAATGGAGATTTTATCTGTATACATTTTTACGAGTTACTACAGTTTCATATTTCAAAATACGGAATAGGAGCATTTTAAAGCAATGTTTCCACAAGTAGACTAATTGTTTTTTCGAAATTCTACCACAAATGTGCTTTATTGAAAATGGTTATCCTCAAACCCAAGGATGCACACGTCTCCGCCTGGGTGTGTATAAAATGCCATCTTCTCGACGTCGCCTTGTAGATTGATTGATGTTTTACAACGCACTCAAGATCATTTCAATTATATGGCGGCGTTGCTAGCTTTAGTGGGGGGGGGGGGGGGGGGTCAGACTTTGCCTGGAGTAAACCCCAGACCTTCGGCTAGTACATGGCAACTTCCACATACGCCGATCGAGTGAAAAATCCACTCAGAGATTTTCCACTTTATTTGGTCGGAGTTAGATTCGAAACAGCGCCGCATCGATGGGATGCCTGTGTCGGACTGAAGGACTAGCGCTCTAACCCACTGGACCACCGAGGTTCCAGTGCCAGACTGAAAGACTTGTCACACTATCGACAGAGCCATGCACGGTACCCCTAACCGAACGTCGGCCATATAGGAAGTCACAACAATGGTAATGTAAGCTTAAGTCAATTAATTTCCGCACAGAGGTCGTACAGAGAAAAGGAATGTCTTATTGTATTTTGGCGGTTTTTGCGCCAGCAATCTCCTTTTCTTTTGACCAAGTCCGTACAGTAGATTCCACATGTTCTTAAACAAATTCATTACAAAATAGGATGTACACGTATTGTCTTCAATTGTCATTTATATCCTATGTATTTACACCTGTTAGTTATGTAAAATATCTTTCAAATCTTTTTAAAAAACGAAATGGCTTTATCATGACTTAGCCAACATTTGAACGATAACGTGTATACATTTCAAACTACAAATGCAATCCAGTCAGAACAGAAAACCACAGCTGCTGCACACAAATGTCATCTGTATTAATATTTATGTACTGTAGAGACCTAATCACATTTCAACGGAAAAGTTTATATAGGTAAACATTGAAATGTCAATTATGAACAGAAGATTGTAAATATGATAAGTGTGGCAACAGTTCCCTGCAGCTATATGTACATGATACCGAGCACTTTCCCTTGTTCAAACAGTGTATTTGCTGAAAGCAAATTGATGCAAGAAACAAAAATAACATTCAGGTATATACCGTTGTCCACACATATGTAAAGCTTCATACATGTGGGTTTTTTTTTTTTAAATGGGCCACTCCAAAAACAATTGATAGGTTAAAGTCGCCAAGTGATGAGAGTGCAGGTACAATCGACTTTCATCAGTTTCGTTTGATTAATTGATTTATTGGCGTTTTACGCCGCATTTTCACCAGTTTCGAATACGGCAGCCCATAATAGCTCAACCAAGTTTGCTTGTCAAATTTCATCTCCTAATAATGGCGGCGTTCGCTGCCGATCAGAAGTCATGGAACAGTTCACTCACATATATAATAGCCCATCTTCCATTTAACAACAACACCAATATTTATATAGGTCACTTTTTATTATCCAACAATGCCGGCTATGGTTGTGATTTGAGACTGTTTCGTGAAGTTTACTACATTTTCTTCACTTGTTTTAAGTTTTCTTTAATTCAATGCATATATTCACGTACAACGTGATATCAGGGTTTTAATATTTTTCAGATAGCTTTTAAAATTGTTACCCAAGCTGGCATGTGAAAACTCTGCGCTATGTCCGGTAAAGGCGTACGAGGTCTATCTTAGCCATGCCTAAAGGATATCTCTCGAGAATACGATTAAAAAGTTTGATAGAATTTCAAACATCATCCTGTGTCTGTTCATCGCGAAGTTGGGTGACATATAGCATTTGAACCACAGATGGCGTTCCAACGGAAATCGGTCTAACGTTTTGCAAATCCTTACCAATTCTAGTAAATCTATAGCCGTGGATATGTTTGCTGGACGCAGTAGCCTACTGTTTAGAGACTCCATTGAAATATGTCTGCATTCTATCTTATCCCTACATGATGTATTTTTATCTTGGTGGCGTTTAATCGTCAACGGTACTGTAAATTGACCGCTCACGACAACAAACTATGTTCACATTGTACAATTCAATTTCATTGCGTATTTTCAGCGAATTTGTTTGAAACCATATTGCTTCAATTTGCTTCTTGACAGTCATTGGCACGTGATGTTTGCTTGGGATATATTGACGTTTTTTTTCTTCTAAAATTGTTCAATATTAAAACAAAATGGCATCCATAAGTTCCCGAGTCGTCTCACAAAGTCACACAGGTCAAATTGATCCAAGTTGCCCATACAAGATTCTCCCACCTTCGATATCGGGATTTTTCGAGGGCACGAGTAGAATGCATCCCCATGCTCTTCAACTCTCATCAGGCAATACGAGGTTCTGGCGACCTGGATACTTACATTGTGAACTGTAATACATGTTATAAAGAACCAAATACGATAACATACTTCAATCTATTACGAGTGTTGTTTTTTTTAGTAAAATTAGGAAGAACAATATGAAGAGTTGATTTGAAATTACAACGCCAACACGGCGCACTCCATAGAGTAAAATCTCAACAGGGTGTATAGTTTTGTACTGTACTTTAGAATTCCCAGCTGCCATCACGTTATGTCTTTGTCCAAAGGCAAGTATTTGAGTTTGAATGCAACCTTTGGAAAAATAACACTGTTAAAATCCCTGCAAATTGCTAGCGTATATATTTAGTCTTTCAACATTTGAGTTTAACGCCACAAGGAATTGAAGTTCTCAGGGGCCGGTGGTTCAAAAGAAAATTAGCTTAACGGCAGATTAGATGACAAAAGAATTTATTTGTTACGCTACGTCGTTTAACCTGCCGTCCAGTTAATTTTCTGTGGAACAATCACCCCCAGGGGCTCGTTTCACAAAGCAGTCGCATCGCAAATTTGCCAATGGATATCATAGTGAAGAGATACCACGTCAAGGCAACTGCGGTTGACCGCACGTTGCGTTGCCCCCCCCCCCCCCCCTGTCTAGGCACTGACCACCCCCCCCAACCCCCCCCCCCCCCCCCAGCCCCCGCGCCATTAAAAGGAGTCCAGCACATTTCAGACAACTTCGTATAAATAAATATGCTAAGAGAATTGCTCAGTCAACCGTGAAATATTCAATCAATAATCTCGGTATTATGTATGTCAACAAATCTCAGCTCACACCTTAAGTCTACATCTTGGGCCGGTTATATAAAAGTACTTTGAGCTTAATCGTATGTGGAACAGTTGCCAGGTACTCGTCGAAGGTGGGAAGTTACCTCTGGGCAAAATCGCCCCCCCCCCCCCCTCCCGCCCCACCGCCCCACTAAAGTGAATCATTCTTGAGTGCGGCGTAAAACATCAATCAATCTAGTTTGTACATCTTGAGAAAAAAAACCTTTACCGGTACGTTCTCAAGACTGATATCGTTAACACGATTCTAATTTACAATTTTTGAAAAAAAAAAATAGCTGAGAAATTTCAAAATTGGCTTCAGCGGAAAGATATCAATATTTTGGCATTTCTAAGTCGGCATATTATTGAATTAATGGCCAACACTGGCCACATCCCTGCACGATGGAAAGTGCCGTGGTCCATGCCCCAAGAATATACAACAGATATAATAAAATAGAATCAACAGGTATAAAAGGCGCCCTACCGCATCTATGGAGTTGTTCTGTGGCTCAGAATCGAATTCCAGTGCTTATTGGCCAGAGAGAAAAAACACGCAGGTAATTAAAAATCCTCCCGGGACGTACGGCGTTTCTTTTGACCAGCTGAGAACCTCCAATATGTAAGCACTGGTCAACGGCAGTTGATATGGGCTAACAAAACGTGTACATGTTACAATCAACACAAGCACAAGTCCTTTAAGCCGGGACACTATCTTCCCACTTTAAAAACGTTTAAATTAAAAAATCCTTTCACTATAATGGCGAAATAACTGTTGTTAACATATAGTCCTACACGTCAATTTAACATACTAAAATCCTTCTCTATGATATTCCAGTTTTTCGCCGCAGTAACAATAACGTTATAGGTCGTATCGCATTTAAATATCTTGTGTTCAGATTGGAATCATCGCAGTGTTATTTCAGCCTCTCGTTAAATCAATATGTGACCAAGTGTTGTGTTGACAGCTGCTACCTTCAGCGAACACCCAATCGAATTCTCGCGAGATCTTGACGAGATCTTGGCTCCTTTATACGTGACTACGCCGACTACACCACAAAAGGGATAATCCTGATACGTCATGTTTAATCCGTAAAAGCCGATAAAACTTACTTTAAAATAGCATAAGCTTTGTAATATTTTAGGAAACAAAACGAATAAAGCTATTATTATCGATTTTAGGTCAACAAGAACAATTTATAAAGAAAAAGTGTTACGGTATTCTCGTTATTTTTGTGGATAAGACAGCCGGCATTTAGTGACGGCGATGGGTGACATCATGCTTAAGTCATTTAAAGGCATTTACTATATCGGTGAATGCAATTTTTCGGGAGAAAAACGACAAGGCTTGGAACCAAAAGCCGGAATCGCTCAATTATATGATTGGGGCTGTTCTACAACCCTCCCTGGCAAGCCAGTTCGCAAGAGAATTTTTTTGCTACATTAATTACTGATCTTGATTCAGGGAAACGACCCGTCGGGTGGAATTATTTGGAAAAGCACCCCGACTATTGCGGGTAAATTTTTACTCAGAACATCAATTGATGACTATTGATTGGTGAAACGATTGATTGATTGTTTGGTGTTTTACGCCGCGCTCAAGATTATTGAACTTTTTACCAGTTTTCTTGTGGGAGGAAACCGGGCTCTGTGTCCGGAGGATTAAATATTTCACTTTCACGGCGGCGTTTCGAGTTTTATTGTGGGAGGAGACCGGACTCTATGCCGGGAGGTAACCCACGACCTTCCGGTGGTAACTGGCAACCATCCCGCATAAGTCGTTCGAATGAAAACCCAGTCAGAAAATTTTCCAATTTTTTTTTACTGAGTGCGATTTGAACCCGCGGCCCATTGGTGGAAGGCTGTTCGGATTGAGCGTCCAACGCTCTACCTACTGAGCCACGGAGGTCCCCGTGGAATGATTGAGGTTTTACGTGGGCTCTACATTATTGCGATGACATTACGACGAGATCTAAAAAGAAATCATACGAGATTCTATAGCATCCTCTGGATTTGCTAAGGACATGAGAAGGCTGCCTCCACAGGCTGGAATTTTGTGCCACAAGATTCTCCCGATTTCGGTATCGATGTTTTGTAATACATTCCCGAATGAGGTGAAGAGGAATTTATATTAGGAAGTCTCAGAGGCCATCAAATATTTAAAAATCTGTCGTGAGTGAAAATAAACACAAAATTTTCAAAAATTTGACAGTTTTTAAGCAAGACGGCAGCCTCCAAGAAAAGAACGTGGGGATAAGTTAGTCAAAAAGGGGGAAAATATTACGTAATAGATAGAGTTTTGAATTCTGTTCCAGAACAAGGAACTTCTCGTCCAATAGCGAACAAGTTTTCAAAAGGACCAATGGGATTAGGTGTACCATGTGTGAGTGCATAAATACGGATTAGTAATTCTCAAACAATCAACAACCAATGAAAACATACCTCCTAACTTCTTCCCACCAATCGGATACTGGTTATTATTTTGATTCAAAGGATTGGAAGCTGTCAAGGTGGGCTGGGAAAGGTCAGGGCTTGTATTGGGATGGCCTAAATCAATAAACGACCTTAAAGTGTACACTTTAGATAAAATTCATTAAAGGGGCATGAGCTGCCAAAATGTTGATATTTTGACGTAAAACAGAATGTTGAAATTATCGGCTATTTATCTCTAGACGTATAATTCAGAAGCTTTTTAGTGCTTCTGGTCTCGAGAATATACGATAAAGTAACTTTGGCTTAGAATGAATGAATGGTCGTCCCGGTTATTTAAATTTTGTTTACTTTTCGAACACTATTCCTGGGCCTAGTTTCACAAAGCGATCTTAGCTAAGTGTAATCTTAACTACCATGGCAACCCATGTTGACGGTATACGTTGCCATTGGTAATTAAGATCATCTTAAGCTAAGATCGCTTTGTGAAACTGGGCCCAGTTCGTATAGGCCACATACTGTATGGATTTTCCTCATTCCAACGCCAATCATTTAGTTTTACGATTGCCTTCAAACCCTCTTACTGTCGTGACGATCAGAAATTGTCAAAAGTGTAAATTTTGGCAGCTCATACGACTTTAATTTCTGTCGTAAGTGAAAATAAACACAAAATTTTGAAAAATCTTACAATTTTTAAGCAAGATGGCAGCTTCCAAGAAAGAACGTGGGAACAAGTTAGTCAAAAAGGGAAAAAGTATTACGTAGCCGATTTAGTTTTTAATTCTGTTATGGAACTAGGAACTTCTCGTCCAATAGCGAACAAGTTTTCAAAAAGGACCAATGGGATTAGGTGTACCATGTGTGAGTGCATAAATACGGATTAGTAATTCTCGAACAATCAACAACCAATGAAAACATACCTCCTAACTTCTTCCCACCAATCGGATACTGGTTATTGTTTTGATTCAAAGGATTGGATGCTGTCAAGGTGGGCTGGGGAGGGTCAGGGTTTGTATTAGGGTGGCCTGAAACCAGCAAACGAGCTTTAAGTGTACACTTGAGATAAAGTTCATTAAACTTAATTTTAAAAAAAAATATTGACTTGTTTACCAAAGGTGTTTTGGGTATTTTTCATAATTTTTTTATAACAAGTTTTTAATATTTACGGTTAGACGAAATTATGAGGACCAGAAGCATAGGGAGTCGACACAACACTTTTGTGCGTATGTTGGTGGGATTGATTGATTGTTTGGTGTTTTACGCCGCGCTCAAGATTATTTCACTTATATGGCGGCGTTGCCAGTTTTATTGTGGGAGGAAACCAGGCTCTATGCCCGGAGGAAACCCGCGACCTTCCGTTGGTAACTGGCAACCATCCATGTTGGTGGGAAGGGAAGATGACGTGGGGGGGGGGGGGTACATTTTTATTGATTGATTGGTTGATATTTTTCACTGAGATAGGTGGTCCTTTTTCCGAGATTGATTTGTCCTTATTTTTCTACTATATAATCTGATCGTCGACGATATACAACAATAGGCAGTGTGTGTTCTTTTAAAGTGGCATGAGCTGCCAAAATGTTGATATTTTGACGTTAAAACAGACTGTTGAAATTATTTGCTATTTTTCTCATGACGTATAATTCAGAAGCTTTTTAGTGTTTCAAAATTGTGTTTCAAAATTGTTTCAAAATAATACTTTATCATACATTTTCGAGACTAGAAGAGTCTCGAAAATGTATGATAAAGTATTATTTTGAAACAATTTTGGCTTAGTATGAATGAATGGTCGTCCCGGTTATTTAAATTTTGTTTACTTTTCGAACACGTTTTCCGTTCGCACAGGCCACATACTGTATGGATTTTCCTCATTCCAACGTCAATCATTTAGTTTTTCGATGGCCTTCAAAGCCCCTTACTGTCGTGACGATCAGAAATTATGAAAAAAGTGTGAATTTTGGAAGCTCATGTCAGTTTAAGCACAAAGAACTTTGTTGAGTCTTTTGGACCCTCTGACTTTCAATACAATCGAGATGTCATGTCATTATTCTAAAAGAAACATGGCCTCAACGAATGGCATTAGGAACCATCCATATTTTAGATTGACGTTCAATACAATCGAGATCTCGTGCCGTTCTACGAGATCTACACAAGACATGGTCTCAACATCCATCCATATATTAGATTGGCTTTCAAAACAATCGAGATCACGTGTCATTCTTCGAGATCTTCTACATGATACATCCCAGCGAATGGCAGTATGATCAATTTCTATTTTAGATTGACGTTCAATACAATCGAGATCTCGTGCCGTTCTACGAGATCTTCTACGCGAGACGTGGAATCAATGAACTATATACGTGGTATTTGACATGCATCGAACGCCGCCATTACTAAGAGATGGTTCAACATCGATCCCGATCGCCCATGCACGCCCTCATGGCGGCGCTTTTTACAGTCAGATCCAAACCAGCCAATGAGACGTGTCCTTTCCACATATATAGTTCATTGCATGAAATGGCAGTAGGATCAACCTCTATTTTAGATTGACTTTCAATGCAATTGATATGGCTATATTTACTTACGTCCTGATAAACAGCTCCTCAGTTTTTGGCATTGTCCTCCCATGTTGAACCATTTACAATTCAAAATTTCTGAAATAAGAACAACATACGTAATTCTCTGAAAGTATATTTATGAACTCTAAAACACACGGGCACAGGGAAAATCTTGTCTAAAATAACCACGGAGACAAGTTTCTAATTGTGTTAAAAGAGGTATATCATTTAGACCTTTATGGTATTTCATTAGGTTGACGACTGACAGGAGTTTGGCCTTAGTCAGTAGAATATTCTGGAACACTTTGTAATACGTGTACATTGACAATGCTTACGCATCTTAAGCTATGACAAGAATATCGTCAGACTGAGATTGAACCCCATAGGGTCACGGGAAAATACAGTGAAAATGTTGGTCCCCCAACCCCTTTCCCAGAAAACCTAGGTGGAAGACAGACAGGGGAGTTTAGCCCTGACCAGTATGTCTTTCAAACACTTTGGGTCAGAGGTCGAGCAATTAAAGTATATATAGGCAAGTTTATAATTATTTTTCTCCTTCACTGTTGACTGCTTAGGCCTTGTTGAAAAAATGGGATGTTTTGATTGAGCATGAAGCAGCCGATGTGCGCCGACAGGCCTGAAGGACACTTTTCAGTGAAAAAAGGTAATTCTACGAACCAGCAGCACGAAGATGGAAGGCATGGCAGGCCACAAATAGTGAAAATATAGCTTGGTGTTTACCCCATACATTCAAGATTATCTCAATTTATATAGCTTCGCTGTCCGTTGTATTGGGAGAGCTATCCTGTCTAGAGCCATTGGCTCTATATCCATATTGTCAGTAGGCCCTACCAGCTTGAGTCAGAGAGGAAAACGGAATATTTTTAACACCATAACACACGGGCACAGGGAAAATCTTCTTGTCTAAAATAACCACGGAGACAAGTTTCTTATTGTGTTAAAAATGGGCATGTTTAAGATATAAGTACGTATAAATGAGTTGTTTAATCTACCATCAGTATCTGCAATTGACCGAATGCTTGATGACGTCACTTGGAATTTACGCGCAAAGCATTTTGGGAGATGGAGGTACGGTAACATAATTTTAAAGTATGGCGGAAGAAATAATACTGTATCGAGAAGACCTTAAAGGGGTAAAGTTACCAGAAAAAATGTGTGGATAAAAAGTTATATCATCAATGTTTTAAAAAAAAGTTACATCTTACTGAGTATCAATAAACAAAATGGCGAACTGAGGTACGTTTTACCCAGAAAGCTTTGCGTAAATCTACGTGACGTCATCAGGCTCGGCGGTAATTGACCGATTGTTTGATGACGTCACTTGGAATATACGCGCAAAGCATTTCGGGATATTGAGGGATCTTAAAATAATTTTTAAATATGGCGGTTGGAATAATACTCTATTGAGAAAAAGACGTAAAAGGCGTAAAGTTATCCGAAAAATGTGTGGATAAAAACAGGTTATGTCATCAATGTTTTCCAAAAAAGTGACCGCTTGCTATAAGTACCAATAAACAAAATGGCGAACTGAGGTACGTTTTACCCAGAAAGCTTTGCGTAAATCTATGTGACGTCATCAGGCTCGGCGGTAATTGTAACAAACAATCATATGACGCACTCTTCCGGCCTCACTGTAAATTCAACGCTACAAACTGCAGTTACAGTCACTCGAAGCTATGGTGTAATGGGGACGGGAGCGTTATGAATGGTGTTTGGGGAGTGGGAGGGGGGGGGGGGGGGTCACAATTTCGTTATAATATATAGATAATATATATACATATATATCCTGTAGAGGTCATACCCCCCAAACCATTATTGAAAATGCCCCCCACCCGCCACCCCCACCAACAGCCTCCACCCTCTTACACCATTGCTTCGAGTGACTATGCCACACCCTGCTAACGTAGTTATAAATATATGCATACTCGTGGGGTCACATTTCATACTAGAATTCGCCTGTTTTAGGAGTTAAATATCAGACCCTCCATAGGCAAAACATGTCGTTTATGTGCATTTAATACGTATGCAAGTTTTAGCCGACATCCAATGCCTCTGTCAACCTTTGTCTTCGCCATATGTTCAAACACGGCATCAAAATACGACCACATTGCCGACAAGCTTACTTGTTTTCTTTAAATTTCGTAGCAATTTCGTTGTTGTGACTTCTTCACCTGTCATTGACATCAGACGATGTACAAAGCCTGGATGTGGTAATCACACTTCTGAAAATGCAGGCCTTTGCCCAGTGAAGGTGCCATTACCGTGCAACCATAATCACAAAATTCAAGTCGTAATATATTTGTTCCCTATAGGCCGGAATAGAATGTCTCTGCTGGTATCGTTCGCTACTTGGTATAATGGTAAGCTATATCGACCCCCCAACCCCCTTCCGAATGAAAATGGTGGATGTAACGATGAAATAAATGTATATTCAGAAAATAAACAAATTAGAAATCTAGAGATCACTCACCAGAATATGGTCTGACTGGTTCACCTGTCACGGCTTTAGCGTATATGCCTTTAGACTTTCGGAGAGTTATTCCCCCTTAGTGTTACTGGGAGCCATCGAGTGCTGGAGGCCACAGCGAAAGTAAAATAGTATTGCACACCTGCATTTAACCGTTTGCGGTGATGTTAAATGTTTCGAGTCACCTCACCTAAAACTTTCCGTAATAATCGTTGAGTAAAATAGATAGGTGAACTGTGGGTCTTCAAGGCTCACTCGCCGACATTTGACATTAGGCCTATATGGCAGCGTTGCCAGGTTTAGTGGGGGGCTCATTGCCCGGAGGAAACCCCGGACCTTTGACGAGCATCTTGCAACCCTTCCACATACGGCAACCAAGGGAAAAATCCACTCAGAATTTTTTTACTTTTATTTGGTCTGAGATACGATTACCCTAAGCCGCTGAACCACCGAGGCCCCCACATATTTGGGAAGAAAGTCCATTTCTGTAAGCTTACTATCAGCAATATCATCAAAATTAGACATAAAATATGTCCAGTTATGTTTAAACGAATAAATCAAATTTTCATTTTCAAATTAAAAATACTCAATGACGTTAAAACTTTTGAATTTTGGCAAATGAAAGTTCCTGACTTTTTCTAACTGGAAAAAACAGTAAACGGTCTTCTTTTTATAAGGTTTACAGTTTTCTGGACGATTTAAAAAGAGGGATTCCCAGGGGACAACTTTCAAGTGGGAAATCGTCGATAAAAGGCTTGTGTCGAAGAGTTACTGCATGTAGGTACCCGCCGTGTGTCGGAGCGTTCCTCCGGGCGCGGTTTCTCCCCATCTAAACCTGGCTTACATCGCCGCCATAAAAGTGTCAATCTTGAGTGCGGCGTAAAACATCAATCAATCTTAAAAGATGTGTTGTGTACTGTAGGCACTCGCCGGGCGTCGGGCCTTTCCTCCGGGCCCGGTTTCCTCCTCATCCGTATCTGACAGGCATCGCCGGAACAAAGGTGAAACAATCTTGAGTGCGGCGTAAAACATCAATCAATTCCCAATTATGTTAAACCGTTTTATCGTTTATCACGGACCGAACTCTGAAATTAACACCCTCCCCTGGGGATATTTCAATCCATCAGTCAGTATCTGCCCTTGGCACGGTACTCGGACAGCCGTTGCATGAATATATTTCCTGGATACCCGATTTGGACACTTCGAATCATCGACCAGGGGTTCGAGCACTTATTTCACTCGATCGCCGTATGTGGAAGAGTTGCCAGGTACTCGCCGAAGGTCGGGGGTTTCCTCCCCTACTTAACCTGCAAACGCCGCCATATAAGTGAAATAATATGGAATGCGGCGTAAAACACCAATCAATCAATCGAGCAATTACATGTATATATGGTTTTATTGTTTACCAAACTCGCCGGTAATCTGCATAGTCAAAAACTTGTGTCGGTTTGGCCCAAATCCATGTCAGTTCATTTTTTTCGTCGATTGATTAAATTGCATTTTTCTTTTGGACGTTAGAGATGCAGACTCTTTTGCAACTCTTCTGTAACAATTATATGGCCCAAGTCTTGGGGAACTTTTAACAAAATATTTTTTACTTCTAAACAACGCTTTAAGCGACACTCAAAAGCTTTCCATAATACGGCGGCCTTGCTAGTTTAAAAAGTAGAGGAAATATTGCCCTTGGCCAGCATTTTTCAATGATGTTTTCTGTCACATTCAAGGTCAATTCACTTATTAGCTTAACGGCAGGTTAGATGACGTCGCGCCACAAAGGAATTTCTTTGTTACGTCACGTCATTTAACCTGCCGTTAAGCTAATTTTCTTTTGAACAACCGGCCCCTGGACGACACCCCGACCATCGGCGGCTACCAGAGCGAGAGAGAGAACCCCAACTAAAACGTATTTTGGACTGAGTAGGATTCGCGCCCGTGACTGAAAGACTAATTCTTACTTATATGGCGGCGTTGCCAGTTTTATTGTGGGAGGAAACCGGGCTCTGTGCCCGGAGGAAACCCACGACCGTCCGCTGGTAACTGGCAACCATCCCACATAGGTCGTTCGAGTGAAAACTGAGTCAGAAAATTTTCCAATTTTTGGACTGAGTGGGATTCGAACCCGCGACCAATGAGACGTGTCCATTCCACGTATATAGCTCATTGCATAAAATGGCAGTAGGAGCCAACCTCTATTTTAGATTGGCTTTCAATACAATTGATATTTACTTACGTCCTGATAAACAGCTCCTCAGTTTTTGGCATTGTCCTCCCATGTTGAACCATTTACAGTTCTAAATTTCTGAAATAAGAACAAAATACGTAATTCTCTGAAAGTATATTTATGAACACTAAAACACACGGGCACAGGGAAAATCTTGTCTAAAATAACCACGGAGACAAGTTTCTAATTGTGTTAAAAAGAGGTATATCATTTAGACCGTTATGGTATTTCATTAGGTTGACGACTGACAGGAGCTTGGCCTTAGTCAGTAGAATATTCTGGAACACTTTGTAATACGTGTACATTGACAATGCTTACGCATCTTAAGCTATGACAAGAATATCGTCAGACTGAGATTGAACCCCATAGGGTCACGGGAAAATACAGTGAAAATGTTGGTCCCCCAACCCCTTTCCCAGAAAACCTAGGTGGAAGACAGACAGGGGAGTTTAGCCCTGACCAGTATGTCTTTCAAACACTTTGGGTCAGAGGTCGAGCAATTAAAGTATATATAGGCAAGTTTATAATTATTTTTCTCCTTCACTGTTGACTGCTTTGGCCTTGTTGAAAAAATGGGATGTTTTGATTGAGCATGAAGCAGCCGATGTGCGCCGACAAGCCTGAAGGACACTCAATGAAAAAAGAGAATTCTAAGAACCAGCGGCACGCAGGTGGAAGGGATGGCAGGCCATAAATAGGGAAAATATGGCTTGGTGTTTACCGTCACATAAAAGGTTATCTCAATTTTAGCTTCGCTGTCCGTTGTATTGGGAGAGCTATCCTGTCTAGAGCCATTGGCTCTATATCCATATTGTCAGTAGGCCCTACCAGCTTGAGTCAGAGAGGAAAACGGAATATTTTTAACACCATAACACACGGGCACAGGGAAAATCTTCTTGTCTAAAATAACCACGGAGACAAGTTTCTAATTGTGTTAAAAATGGGCATGTTCAAGATATAAGTACGTATAAATGAGTTGTTTAATGTACCGATAGTAACAAACAATCATATGACACGCTCTTCCGGCCTCACTGTAAATTCAACGCTACAAACTGCAGTTATAGTCACTCGAAGCTATGGTGTAATGGGGGGGGGGGGGGGGGCATTATGAATGGTGTAGGGGGGGGGGGGGCACAACTTCGTTATAATATACCCCCAAACCAGTATTGACCCCCCCACCTCTTACACCATTGCTTCGAGTGACTATGCCGCACCTCTCCCCCTCTTACACCAATTGTTTCGAGTGACTATGCCGCCCCTCCCCCTCTTACACCATTGCTTCGAGTGCCGCACCCTGAGTATCTAACGTAGTTATAAATATATGCATACTCGTGGGGTCACATTTCATACTAGAATTCGCCTGTTTTAGGAGTTAAATATCAGACCCTCCATAGGCAAAACATGTCGTTTATGTGCATTTCATACGTATGCAAGTTTTAGACGACATCCAATGCCTGTGTCAATTAGTATTACCTTTGTCTTCGCCACATGTTTAAACACGGCATCAAAATACGGCCATATTGCAGACAAGCTTACGTTTTTTTTTATTTCGTAGCAATTTCATTCTTGTAACTTGTTCACCCTGGCATTGACATCAGACATAGCCTACATTTGATAATCACACATCCGCAAATGCCGGCCTTGGCTTGCAGATTGTAGGCACTGATCAGTGAAGATGTGACGACCGTGCGACAATAATCAAAAATTTCAAGTCATAATAAGTTTCTTCACCAGGCCGGTATAGAAGTCTCGCTATATAACAATTAGCGATCCACAAATGAAAATCGTGGCATGTAACGATGAAATAAATGTATATTCAGAAAATAAACAAATTAGAAATCAACATATCACTCACCAGAATATGGTCTGACTGGTTCACCTGTCACGGCTTTAGCGTATAGGCCATTAGACTTTCGGAGAGTTGTTCCCCCTTAGTGTTACTGGGACCCATCGAGTGCTGGGGGCCACAGCGAAAAGTAAAATTGTATTACACACCTGCATCTAACCGTTTGCGGTGATGTTAAATGTTTCGAGTCACCTCACTAAAACTTTCCGTAATAATCGTTGAGTAAAATCGATGGGTTAAATTTGGGTACCTTCAAGGCTCACTCACCGACATTTGACATTAGGCCTATATGGCAGCGTTGCCAGGTTTAGTGGGGGAGGAAACCGGGCTCATTGCTCGGAGGAAACCCAGGACCTTTGACCAGTATCTTGCAACTCTTCCACATACGGCAACCAAGTGAAAAATCCACTTTATTTGGTCTGAGATACGATTACTCTAAGCCGCTGGACCACCGAGGCCCCCACACAAGAAAGTTTATGTAAAGCTTTCTATCAGCAAAATCACCAAAATTAGACATGTGACACATAAAATATGTCCAGTTATGTTCAACACGAGGGACTCAAATTTTCGTTTTCAAATTAAAAAAAAAAATGTTAAAAAGTTTTGAATTTTAGCAAATGAACGTTCCTGACTTTTTCTAACTGGAAAAAACAGTAAACGGTCTTCTTTTTATAATGTAAGCACTTTCCGGGGCGATTTAAACAGAGCGATTCTCAGGGGACAACTTTCAAGTTGAAATTTTCGATTAAAGGCTGGCATTTATGAGAAATGTTACGTTTACACACCTCTTCTGTTTTATGTCGAAGTTACTGTAGGTACTCGCCGTGTGTCGGGGCTTTCCTTCGGGCCCGGTTTCCTCTCCCACTAAACCTGGCTGGAATCGCCGCTACAAAGGTGAGACAATCTTGAGTGCGGCGTAAAACAATCAATCACCAATTATGTTAAATTCTTTTATCAATCATCACGGACCGAACCCTGAAATTAACACCCTCGCGTGGGGAGTTTCAATCCATCAGCCAGCATTTGCCCATGACACGGTAGTCGGACAGTCGATCGCCCTATATGAAAAGTGTCTAGGTACTCGCCGAAGGCCGGGGGTTTCCTCCAGGCAATGGGCCCGGTTTCCTCCCCTACTAAACCTGGCAACGCTGTCCTCAAGTGTGCCCACATGCTTACCTCCCCTTCGCTGCAGAACTAATTCTCGCATGCGAAGATTAACTTTTCTGTTTAGATTGCGCTGCCATATAAGTGAAATAATATTGAGTGCGGCGTAAAATACAAATCAATCGAGCAATTATATATGGCTTTATTGTTTACCAAACTCGCCGTTAATCTGCATAGTCAAAAACTTGTGTCAGCTTGACCCAAATCCGTTATTTTCATTGATAAAATTGCATTTTTCTTTTGTGTGTAAGAGATGGAACTCTGACCAGAGTAGCCGAGAAATCTTGTCCGTGTGTTTTTTCTATATTACCACACAAACGTCAGGGAGTGTACGTTAGATTCTCAACAGATTGTTCGGGCTATGATCAGAGGTTATAGGACGTGAATGATTGCTTGATTCCGATTTAAGCGACACTCAAAATGCTTTCCGTAATACTAGGTTAAGGAAACCGAGCCCTTTGTCAGGATTTTTCTATTATGTTTTCTGTCACATTCAAGATTATTTCACTTATATGGCGATCTTTACCAGGATGACACACCGACTAAATGTATTTTGGACTGAGTAGGATTCGAGCTCGTAACTGAAAGACAAGTTCTGACGAATGTTCATTTTTTCTCTCGCATGCAGGCATACCCGCTATATATTCCTTCCGTTTCATTCGTGCCAAGCAGCAATAAAATTTGCCCTTCCTTGTGTGGAGATCTCGTAGAAAGGTGGAAGATCTCGATTGCTCGCATGGAAAAGGGTGGCCTTTTAACACTGTGGTTTACATCATTTGGCTATGTTCTACAGTAAATAAATTAAATATTCTTTTGGAGAAACAGGAGTCTAGGATAATGCAACTGGAGCAAGAAAATGACTTACTCAAAGAAGATGTAAAATCCCTGGCTCTGGATCTTGAGATAAAGCAGGAGCAAATAGATAAAATGGACAAAAAATTAACCGAAATGGCATTAAAACGCAATGATCTTGAGCAACACGGAAGACTAAACAGTATAAGAATATATGGATTAGAGGGGGACACTAAAAATGAGACAGTCGATGAGTGTATAACTAAAGTAATAAGCACTGTCAATGACAAAATGAAAATGAACCTAACAAACAGGGACATTGATATTGCACACAGATTGGGACCTTTTGCCAACCAAGCCTCCAGACCAAGAGGAGTGATTGTCAAATTTATGAACAGAAGGCTGAAAATCGAGTGTATCCAAAAAAGAAAAGCGCTAAAGGGCACCAAAGTGGTAATCAAGGAAGACTTAACACCTACTAACCAATCTCTTCTCAAGGCCTGTTCAAACCACCCGTCAGTCGACTCCGCTTGGTCCAGGGATGGGAAAATTTTCGTGAAAGATTTAAGGGGGATTATCAAGCAAGTTAAATCTGAGTCCGGTTTAAGTGATTTGGTTTGAGGTCCTCATTGTCATCATCTGTGTTAGATCTCTTTTCTACTCTCTTCATGGATCATCTATGTGAGATGTGTGTATATGTACATATGAGTCTTATTTTCCACTCATCGTTATAGAAATATATGAGTTATATGTGTCATCTGGATTGGATCATCTCATTTCTGCAAAACATGTGTTTTAATCCAATAGAACTAAACAATACAACCGACTGTAAAACACCGACAGATGACAATGAAATTGAACAAGGCCACTGGTCCTCATTAAGCTCCCACCAATCCAAATATTTCTCTGAACAGTGCCTTAAAATTAAACTTTCCAATACTGTCTCCCACTCAAATGATACATTTTCTTTGTTCCACATGAATGCAAGAAGCTTACCAAAACACTACGATGAAATTTCTGGTTTATTGAATAACTTAAAACATCAGTTTACAGTCTTAGCATTTTCAGAAAGCTGGCTTAATCCGAATACAGAACATCTCCATCAGTTTCCGGGCTATACGTCCTATTCACTTTCACGATCTGATAGGCATGGGGGTGGTGTTATTCTGTTTGTTCACAATTCTGTCCAGTCCTGCAATATAATACATGAACTTTCTACAAATCAGACAGAAAAAGAATATGAAGCTTTGTTTGTTGAAATTGTTCACTGTAATATAACTTATTTAGTTGGACTCTTCTACAGACCACCTGGAAAAGACATCAGCCAATTTAATCAATATCTCTTTAACACCCTCCAAAACATACCATCATCCACTAAATCTTTCATTTTAGGTGATTTTAACATTGATTTATTCAAAACGGATATTCATGTACCATCTCAAGATTTCCTTAGCCATTTCAAATGCCATTATTTCTTTCCGTATATAACTAAACCCACCCGCGTAACCTCCAGCTCGGCCACCCTAATTGACAACATATTCACCAACTCTCATGAAGATCATCTCCTTACAGGTTTAATACTTACTGATATAACTGACCATTTCCCAATCATCCATATTCATAAATCCACCAAATCCAAGGCAAAATCTCGTGTTACTAACAATAGTATTAGTTTTCGCAAAATGACAGAAGAACAGAAAGTAGATTTTAGACATGCAGTTGAGAATACAGATTGGAACGATATAACAAATTATGAAAATGTTAATGACGCATTCGCATGTTTTCAGAATAAAATAAGTACTTTATACGACAGATGTTTCCCAATTTCTACTATATCCCCCCTAGGTGCCCGATAATTAAACCTTGGGTTACACCTGCTATATTGAAATCAATTCACTGTAAGAATAAGCTATATCGTGAGCAACTCAAATCAAACCACCCTCAAGTAAAACGTGAGTATCGTTCCTATAGAAACAAATTAAACAAGCTGTTATCCAGTTCACGCAAATCATATTTTGAAAACCAGTTTAATAAGTTTAATAATGAAATCAAAGGTACTTGGAAAATACTAAATCAAATACTGCACGGTAAAAACCAATCTACTTTACCGGATAACTTTCTAATCAATGACAATCCAGTCACCGCTAAAAATCAAATTGCAGATTCCTTCAACGGCTATTTCACATCAGTTGCTCAAAAATTAAAAGAACAAATACCCGATCCCTCTAAAAATTTCACTGATTACTTATCAGATGTTACAAACACCGAATTCCATTTCCAAACTGTGACCCCGGCTGAAATAGAATCTACTATAAATAACCTGAAATCAACTGCTGCGGGACTGGACGGAATTGCTATATCTTCTTTAAAACCTGTTTCTCATCTCATCTCTAAACCACTTACACGCATTATTAATCTATCCTTTACATCTGGTTCCTTTCCTGACTCTCTAAAAATTGCAAAAGTAACGCCCGTTTATAAAAGCGGCGAAGCGTCACTTATGGATAATTATCGTCCTATATCTGTATATCATCATTTAGTAAAATTATTGAACGTATAGCATGTGACATGATGTTAGAGCATTTGAAGGACAATAATATTATATCATCTCACCAATATGGCTTTAGAGCTAACCATTCTACTATATTTGCTGCATCATCATTATATGACAAACTCATCACTGCCAAAGAAAATAAATTATTTACAGTAACAACTTTCCTTGACCTATCCAAAGCCTTTGATACTGTTGATCATAAAATCTTATCTCTTAAATTACAGCATTACGGCTTTCTATCGCCATGGTTTCGGGACAATCTTTCTTATAGAAAACAAACTGTAAATTACAAGGGCACTCTTTCTTCTCTGTATTCTATTTCTACTGGCGTCCCTCAAGGTTCTATTCTTGGTCCTATTTTATTTCTTATTTACATCAATGACATAACTTCCAGCTCTTCACTCCTTAATTTTACCTTGTTTGCAGATGACACTAGCGTATGCTACTCTTCTGATAATATCCACAACACAATAAATACAATGAACAAAGAACTCAAAAACATTAAATTCTGGCTAGAAGCAAACCAACTTTCTCTAAATATTGCTAAAACGAAATACATGATCACATACCCGAACCGAAAACCGCCCATTGCACACCCCGATTTAATATTAAACAATTTAGTCATAGAAAAAGTTAAAGAATTTAAATTTCTAGGAATAATATTCAATGATAAATTGACATGGATTTCTCACATAAACTATATCTCAAAAAAAATTGCACGTAACACTGGAATTATGACATATTAGAAATAGCCTAAACAAACACACACTCATAATTTTATATCATTCCTTAATTTCACCTTATCTTTCTTATGGAAACGCTCTCTGGGGAAATACATATAGATCTCATTTAAGGCCGTTACTTCTCCTGCAGAAAAAGGCCATTCGTATCATAACTTACTCTCATAAACTTGCACCAACTGCTCCTATTTTCCAGCAATTAAAATTCCTTGATATATTTAAACTAAATATTTTCTCTTCATTACTTATCGCCCATAATTACATACATCATTCTTTCCGGTTACCAGCGTCACTGCAAACTCTTTTCTCTCGACAGTCTGACGTTCACCAATACTCAACAAGAAGCACCAACTACAATTTATACAGACCTTTCTATAAATCAGACCTATCGTTTTATTCATTGAGAGTTAAATGCCCTCGAGAGTGGAATAATCTACCCACAACATACAAATCTATTATATCCACTTCTCATTTTAAGTCTTTGATTAAACAGTATCTGCTGACATCATAATCTTTTCAATTAATCGGGATATGTGTATATAAGTTTAACAGGAAAAAACCCAAAACATTGTCTCAAACTTTTCGCCATTATATTATATTATTTTATATTCTTTATCTTTGAAATGAATTTAATGGGATAAAACAAGTTCCTATGGAGCTTTATTCCCGCCAAATATTCTATAACCTTTATTTATTTATATAACATGTTTCTTATGGTGAATAAATAAATAATAAAAAAAAAAAATAAAAAAAAAATACGGACGTTTCCGTCCATCGTCGGTAAAACGGAAATCTCGCAATTGCTGCAAAAGCGTATCGTTGGGATGACAACCCAAATCCATTCGTATTCATTTGCCTAGAATCCATAGATCTAAGGGAGGTCACTGATAGGGCCTGGCAGAAGTAGTCTCCCCTGCATTCACTTGTGACAAACATTTGGGTCTGATTTGCGTTTGACACCACACCCAAGATTAATTCGCTTATATGGCAACGTTGCCAGGATTGGTGGGAGAAGCTGGCAACTCTTCCAGATACGAGAATCATCTTGACCATCAATTACAAAGAACCTCAACAAGAAGCTGTAAAAATTCCATCAAGACAAGCCATGAATAAATTTTTGTTTGATGTTTTCGGCTTGCTCAAAATTTTTGTTTGATGTTTTCGGCTTGCTCAAAATTTTTGTTTGATGTTTTCGGCTTGCTCAAAATTTTTGTTTGATGTTTTCGGCTTGCTCAAAATTTTTGTTTGATGTTTTCAGCTTGCTCAAAATTTTTGTTTGATGTTTTCGGCTTGCTCAAAATTTTTGTTCATTTACATGACTATGTTCCCTTGTAACTTGTTTATTATAATTGATTGATTGATGGTTTACATCGCACTCAAAATTATTTCACTTATATGGTGGCTTGCCAGGTTTAATGGGGAGGCAACCAGGCTCATTGCTTGGGAGGAACCCCAGACCTTCTGTGAGTACCTGGCAACTCTTCCACATACAGCGATCAAGTGAAAGCAACATCCATAAATTTTTTAATTCTTATTTTGTTGAGTGCGATTTTACCAGCGCTGCAACGATAAAAGGTCTGTGTGGGACAGAGGGACGATCACTCTAACCCACTGGACCACTCATGCCTTCACTTGTATTGGCGGCATTGCAAGGTTTAGTGGGGGAGGAAACCGGGCTCTTTGACCGGGGGAGCCTTGAATGTAATCCAGAAATCGCATCGCAAACGAAGCCTAGTTGCCAGTGGCTGCACTATTGAAGAGATACGTCATGGAAACTGCAATTGATCGCACTGTCACTGTGCAACGGCTTTGTGAAACGGCCCCCAGGCTATTGACCTACATTTTCGGGTAAGAACTAACAAAACAAAAACAGGTTATCTCCCCTTCTTTAGACGACAGTTTATTAGTCGATAAATGGTTGATTATCACAATGAAATGTGGTCATATAATATGGTTTTAACAGAAGAGGTCAAAGGTCATCACCAGCCCGCAGACATAAATAAAATCTTACGCGCTACCATACTGTCCATTTTACATGTAGTTTATGCTTAGTGCTGTTTTCGTCGGAATGAACATCCTGAAAAAGTCAAAGAAAAAGCAAATATTAGTGAGAATTCATTGTAGTACTAAAATAAAGCAAGTGAATGAATTTTTTGTTTGGCTTTTCAGTAGAAATTTATCGGCAAATTTGAGACATGGCCTGCCAAACCGGACATGTCTTTAATATTCAAGGGGACATAACTCTTATGTAAGAAGTATCCAAAGAATGTTATTCATCAGTTGATTGATTGATTCATTGGTGTTTTACGCCGCGCTCAAGATTATTTCACTTATATGGCGGCGTGGCCAGTTTTATTGTGGGAGGAAACCGGGCTCTATGCCCGGAGGAAACCCACGACCTTCCGCTGGTAACTGGCAACCATCCCACATAGGTCGTTCGAGTGAAAACCCAGTAAGAAGATTTTCCAATTTTTGGACTGAGTGGGATTCTGTTGTTTGGATTGAGCGTCCAACGCTCATTATAGCCCAGACAAGCAGGTGAAAAACACACTCAGAACTTTTTCAATTATTCTGTCTGCATCCTTTCTTGAGTGCAATCTACGCTCTATAATGTGTGACAGTTCCATGTTTTTTAATCAACGTCAGCAGCTTTCTCGAGTGACAGCTGCACTTTTTTTTAGCATCGACTACGCTGCACCTTTTTGGAGTGGCATTATCCTCCTTACCTTCTGTGAGCCTAGCTTTACCTCCCGTCGGTTGACAGAGTACTGTTGAACAGCCTACACATAAGACCACCGTCTGGGCATGGCTAAACACTGTGGTGATTTTGTAACATCCTACAATAGAATAGAATAGAATGTTCTATTATAACTTTTGAAAGATATTTAGAAGTAGGGGAACATAAAAACATAAGAGTGGTTTTCTGGGTTATTACTTCTGTGTTTATTATACACGACGTTTCGCTGGATATGCTTCCAGCTTCATCAGGCAATATACAATCATTAATGGTAGTCAACTATATATATATATATATATGTATAGCTGGAAGCATATCCAACGAAACGTCGTGTATAATAAACACAGAAGTACATGTAGTAACCCAGAAAACCACTCTTATGTTTTTATGTTTTATTGATGATCATAGCACCACCAAGGGCAGACAATCACATACATTGTAGTTAAACAAAATTCCCTCCCTTGATTTTAATGATTCCCATCCCTCTTCAATCCCTCTTACCCAAAAATATTAGGAAAAGAAAAGAATATTTATGAAATGATAATAAAGTTTATATGTATAAGCACTGAAAATAAGAAGGTTTTTTTTCTTTTCTTGTCATTCAGTACTTATTGCACCAGAACTATACAATAGTGACATTTACCGGTTACGTGATGATTGATTGTTTGGTGTTTTACACCGCGCTCAAGATTATTTCACTTATATGGCGGGGTGTTAAGTGATGAAGTCAAGTGTTTCGAAAGCAAGTTGCAATCATCATCAGGGAAATTAGTATGTTATATTTCCAATAGTAGAGCTCTTCAAACTGGAGGTGTATTTGGTTGTGTGAGTGGGACAGCCTCGATTTCGTTGTAATGCGCAGGAATATTTACCGGTTAATACATTGTATTTCCAATAGTGGAGCTCTTCAAAATGGAGGTGTATTTGGTTGTGCGAGTGGGACAGCCTCGGTTTGGTTGTAATGCGCAGGAATACAAACATTGAAACAGATCTTTTTACAGATAATTTACCGGTTAATTGGATTGTTTGTCATCCCAACACAAGCCCAAACTGGCCAGTTGCCAAAGAAATTGCTTAATGTAAATTCAGGAAATAAGTTTGACTTTGAAGCCATGAAAACATTTTACTTGTAAAGCTGAAAAAGGCAGCGGATGCAGTGATACTGGGGATATATTTTTAAATCTTTTTGGCTAAGTGCAATTTTTCATTTAGTTTTATCCCCAATATTTTACCTCTTAAGCAATAATAATGTGTTAGTGAGAATGGTGGAGGCTGGCAACAACATCATTATGACCCACACTAGGCCACAATGGCTAGTGAGAAAAAATTAGACCAAATGCCTAAGGATGTCACACAAGAAAATTATGGGATAGAAGAGGTATCTTGTTTTAAGTACGATAAGAATTCCGTTAATTCAAGGATGAGCAATGTGAAGATAACAAATTATTAGACTGCTTTCTGCCATGTTTGGTCTAAAACAACGACAATAGCGATTGCTCGATAGGATTATCGGTCGCTCCATGCAGGAGGTAAGACACCCAACGAAAAGTCTCAAACTTTTAGAGTGCTTTTCGTAATTGAATTAGCGGAATTCTTACCGTAAGCAACTTGTTAAGCTTATTGATTGATTGATTTTTATGCAGCACTCAAGATTATTTCACTTATATGGCTGCGTTGCCAGGTTTAGCAGGGGAGGAACCTGGGTTCATTGACCGAAGGAAACCGAGTGAAAAAAAATCAATTCTTTTTTGGACACACACACTTTTCTGTGCAGATTAATTTCCATGCACATTTTTAAAAAGTTTTATCCCCTTTATGACAACATTAAGCAAGCAGTCTGTTCAAACACAGAGTTAAATTTAAGTGAATGTCTTGGAAAGTGGAGCCTACCTGGGCATTTGACATCCATAAAGTAAGAGTTAGGGCTCTGTACAAGACGTTTAACTTTGCACATTCGCTTCTCCTCCTCGGGGGAGGGATGCAGTAAATCTCTCGCTAACTGAAAACCAAGTAAAAACAAAAGTTAAGTTTTAAGTGACTTGAAAACAGACGATACTAATACCCTCGCATCCCCATGTCGTATAAGTGATGTCGTGAGGGTATATAAGGATCCCCCTACATATGGACGGATAAGAATAGCAGCATGTAGAGCGATGACGTCAAGATTCTGGCCAATTTCTATGAATAGTAACAGTGACCTAGTTTACTGCCTCATTAGGACATGGATTTCCACCTCATGGTCATTTTTTAAAACACACAAACATGTGAGTAGATATTTCAGTTTATTTTTAAACACATGCTTAAAATGGTGCAATTTGTTGGAGACTTTTAAGAAACAAATTTCCACCGATTAGGTGTATGCGGTGAGTTGATTAGAAGGTAGAACTAACCATTCGCAACAAGCTTGGAACATGCACTGTTGTCGCAGAACTCGATATAAAATGCAAGAGACGACAGATTTTTCTCCGAACTTTATCCACCGATTGGTAGAGTTTGAAATTTAAACGGGCAGATCTATGGTAGGGATATATAGTCTACCTCACTTGTCACCTTATTGTGCACCTAAATGTAAGCCCTTTGAACATGCCCTAGTCTAGTCATTATCTGATTGGCTGAGAGGTTTACATTTCTGGCTTAGTTTGAAGGCTTAATGTTCAGAATCTTGATGTCCTTATGCAGCTTTGAAACTTTTATGTGAACAACTGAGATCATATCTACTGCCTAAACATTAAAGAGCCTTTAATCTTGAAGACTTTAAATTTGACACTACATCCCTATCTTTGGCCTGTGTCAACGTACAGACTTCAGATTGGTGGGAGGAGAAATGGAAAACATTAAAGTACGCGTTTGTAATTTTATTTTTAAAAGTTATGAAGAGAATCTTGATATTTTTGATGAGAAACGAGGGGTGGTCTTGCCAGCCCGAAGTGTGTCAAGGAATTCCCAGAAAATTGATCAAATGCGTTCTGACGATGATGATGGCCTATCTGTCAGAAAATGTCTTACATCATCATCACAGATATTTCGGACTACTGGAAAATATACTTTTTGTCAACCGCATCCACAGGCAAACAATTTTTTTAGCCAAAATTCCATACGCTGGTCATCACATGTTTCAACTTTACATCACAGCTTATTTCAGATGTTAAATAGAAAATAGTTAAAGCCATAAGTGACAGTTGACCTACGAAGACAGCTCGTGAGGTGTTCAAGGTTTACATCAAAATTGTTCCGCAGGTTAATTTGACACAACGTGACACATGGGCGCAGCCATCTTGGATTTCCTAACACATTGAAACAGCGACGCAAAACGCGTTATTTTCGCTTGTTTCGTCCGCATTGAGGTTAAATACAAATGTTTGAAGCAGTTTCTCGTAGCATAAAAGCTGTCAAATGTATTTAATTGACAGATCATTGAAGATAAGAAAATCAAAGCGAAATTTGTTCCGTATCTCGGACACCTTTGCTTGCTTAGATAACCGTTCAACTTGAACAACAATAACTTCGAGAAGAGAACTTTATAATAATAAAGCAGCGGATATCACATATTTGGTATCCAACAGAACCTCAAGCCCTTATCTTTCCAGAGAGACGGTTCTTTTTTCGGTTGAAACAGTTACTTTAAAGAAATCAGGTTATGTTTGACTGCCATACTTACTGGCATGTCTTCGTCTAGGACAGCACTATGGGAAAAGGACCGAGATTGGGGCGGTCATTTATTAAACCACGGAGTTCCGTTGCACAACCTAAGGAAATCGCCTCAGTTTCGTACACGACTACTTTCGTTTTATTTATTTTTTAGACTTGTATTGTGTTATAAATATATATTAATAAACCATACGTCATACCTGAAAATAGATTTGAAGCGCAAGGTATCTCAATTTATATATGTGAGGTAGCGGAAGGCTTAACCGTTACATTTTGTTCGTAGCCTGAATATAAGTTAAAACTGTAGAGTAGCATTGGAGCTTGTAAATGTAAGTTGTATAACTATAAATATAATTTTAAAAAATAAATAAACAACAATATATATTTCCAACTTTTCACCATAATATCAACTTCCCCCCCCCCCCCCCCCCCCCCCCCCCCCTGGATTATTCAATTCTCAAAGGCTTGTATACATTAATATACAAATCGTCTCGACGTCGATAACGTTTTTTCCTGCTTTACAAACTTTTTCCCTATAGGCCTATTAATATAAAGTTTTCATAGATAGGCCTATAACGTTTTCACCAGAGTGTTAAAATTGACACCTTTGTAGACAAGTTTACTTTCACCTAGGTGATAAAGTTTCATTCTCCATTCTGTAGCTCTCGCTTGGCTGATATAGTTTTCTTTTCTAACTGGGGTATCACTCGAACGACCTATGTGGGATGTTTGCCAGAACAGGCCTGCCAACAGAAGGTCGTGGGTTTCCTCGGGGCATAGAGCCCGGTTTCCTCCCGCAATAAAACTGGCAACGCCGCCATATAAGTGAAATAATCTTGAGCGCCGCGCAAAACACCAAACAATCAACCAATCAATCGATATAGTTTTCACCTGGATTTTTAAGTTTTTCACATGGACGATGAATTGTTGCCGCACTCATGTGTTTCAACCTCTTACTTAGCCTATACTTTAATTGCCAGCCAGGAAGATGAATTGAAGTTTTCACCTGGGTGGTAATATTTTCGCCGAGATAATAAAGGTACCCCTGATAGAACGATAAAAGCGTCCATATAGATGAGATGGTGATAAAGTTTTACCCTGAGTGGAAAATTTTCAGCGGGATAATATACAGTTTTCACCTGAATCAATAAAGTTTGTATCTACGCCTGTTGACCAGTTTTCACTTGGACGGGTATTCATAAACAAAGTTCAGCCTTCCACCAATGGGTCGCGGGTTCGAATCCCACTCAGTCCAAAAATTGGAAAATTTTCTGACTGGGTTTTCACTCGAACGACCTATGTGGGATGGTTGCCAGTTACCAACAGAAGGTCGTGGGTTTCCTCCGGGCATAGAGCCCGGTTTCCTCCCACAATAAAACTGGCAACGCCGCCATATAAGTGAAATAATCTTGAGCGCGGCGTAAAACACAAAACAAACAAACAAACCTAAACAAAGTTAAAGTGGCATGAGTTGCTAAGATTCGGGCTATTCTCAGTTCAATTCGAGCGTTTAAATTAAGGATTGGCTTAAAAAATCAATAATGTTTGGCGTTGAAATAATAAAAAAATATAGGTAAAGCCAGCAACCCATGGCCGTATGAACGGAAAGTGTGTGCTGACAATGGACACATTTCAAATGGCCGGGACGTATAAGTACGTTAGGGTAGTGCTGCTTATTTTACTACCTCATAACGTACGTACATCCCCAAGACTGGAATCAGCGGAAAGTCCTTATTCTGTACGTCATGACTCAAATGACGAGCATTTTTAAACTAATTTTGTTTCAACGGAATTCTCCGTATATTTGGCAGCTCGTGCCAGTCTAAGTCAAATATAGGATCGACTTAATTAGTCATTCTTCAGTCATCGGTTTAGAAAAATAAATTCTGGGTGCAATAAAAAAAATTAAAAACAAACAAATGAAAATTTAAAATATAGGAATTAACTTTGATCTTTTGGTGACAAGAATTGCAAATCACAGAACACTGTAGTTATATATATATACTTTCTTGCAAATCTATATTTAAATGTGAAAAATTACTTTATTGCCATTTTTTATCAGTCGAAATATGTCCAAAATTTAATTTATTACAGCCCACATATATGCGTTTGAATATTTTATTGCATGCAATATACAATAGGCTAGGTGTTTCCCACCCTAGGTTTCTTCTCCCAGCTTATATTGTTACTCTTCAGTTACTGTAATATCCTTTTGTTTAGTCTCCTTTATTCCAAAACCACAGGATATTTATACCCCAGCTCTCTCTAACCATATGATCTTTTATGTCTAGACTTAGCCATACCTCCAATGGTTATGAGTATAAACTAACTTCATCAAGCTTCCATGCTTTAGTTAAATGTTTTGATAACTTAATCTTCCCTTGTTTACAAAAATACTCCTTAATTACCCAAGCCCTTTTTATTTCCTGTCATTTTCCCATATAAACACAAGAAATTCAACATAACTTTAGACTTGTTTTCTGAAGCCATTGAAAAAGAACAACCTATTCGAAAAGCTTCAGGCGACCGTGTGCGAACCCGTTTACTGCTAAGTATTCTTTGCTTACTGTAAAACGTTGTATATATTACTTTCTTTTATAACTTTTTTTATCTCTTTACATATTTTTATTGTTTTAGGCTTACTATTGTTTTGTCATCTTATTTATGATTTAATCTCACCTTCCATTTACAGCTCCTGTATATTTTTCTTCCAAATTTTATTTCTAGGACTTCATTATTATTTCCTTTTCTAATTGTACATTAATTTTAACCTTAGTGTCTTATATGTTTTTTTCCTTCCTGCTCTATTTAATCTTCCTTTGCTTATATATCTGACAATTTGTGACTTAGATTTTTTACCCTTTTTACTTTAGTCATGCTGTCTCCAGACGCATTTTATTCTTTATCTCTGCCTCTTTAAAACACTTATTTTCCAAACTCCATCTTTTTGTTCCATAAGTCAGCCAGATCAATTAGGTTCTTTTATCTCTAGTTTGAATCAATTCTTTTTGTTTCCAGACATATATTTTTCCTTTTTATCTCTGTCTCACTTTCCCAACTCTATTTTCCCTTCTCATCCAGTTCGACTAATTAAGTATATTGACATTTAGGCAGAATGGCAAAACAAGGGCGTGGTAACAGAAGCAGGCAATTTTCAGTTAGCAATAGGCATGGAAATTCAAAATCTAAAAGTCCCCAATATTCAGAATTCTCGGCTCTGGTGAAAGCCCTTTTCAAAATTTTACAATGTCTTCACCACATTGGCATCCTTGAGGGACATTTACGTGACCAAACCCTCCCAAATTCCTTAAATAATAAAATTAAAGACCTAAATTCTTTTCTTAAACCGGCTCAACGCAATCGGGAAGTTGATATTGCGTTTGACCATGTACACAAAAATTGGGCCCATAAGACCATACAAGAGATGATTTCTCATTATGCGGCATGTTTAAATAGATTAAAAGCACAGGTGACTTCTGCCAGGTCATCCAATGGTCTAAACTTTGACAGTGCTCTCAATAATGCTTTAAAATGGGGCAAACAGAATTATAAAGGTAAATTACAACTTTCGACCATTAAATTTTTTTATTCTCTTCTTTCCATCACTAAATCTGTCACTTCTGCTGCTACTACTCAGTTTAGTCCACCATCGTCTCCCCAACCCCATCCGTCTGTCAGCCCGTCGACATCTGTTATCTCACCTCCAACTCTGCAGTCACAGATTCCTAGGTCTGTAACTTTACCTTCTGTTTCCCCATCGCCTTTCCCTACTGGTACTCCCTCCCTTAGACCTAGTACCTCTGCCCCCTCTTATTCATCCCCTCAGCCCCCCTCCCCTAGACCTAGTAGTACCTCTGTCCCCTTTCGTCCCCCGTCTTCCCCAGTTTCTACTAGGATCACTTCTGCTAGACCTAGTACATCTAGTCTCTCTCCTCCTCCCCCATCCCCAGTTTTGTCAGCCCATTCACCTATGAGATATTCAGATGCAGTGAGATCTCCTCCGAGGGGTCAGCGCAACCCTCGGAATAAATTAGCTAATTCTAAATTTTGGAAATTTCGGCACACCTCCTCTAATTGGCACCTTCCTAATGTAACTAAGAAAGTTCTTTTACTTGGGGATTCTAATCTATCTAGAATTAACCTTGACCCCCACCCTGATATGCAGGTAGAATGTTTCCCTGGTGCCAATTTCAATTCATTTCGGACGCTAATTCAAAAGTATCAAGGTCCCCAACCTGAGAAAGTTATCTTGAATATTGGTATCAATAACAAGACAACTACTGAGCCAAACACTTCCTTAACTCAGATGCGCAACATGATGACAGCGGTTAGGAAGACTTTTTCCAACTCGCTCATCTACTTTGTAGAGATCCAGTCATCCACTAAATTACCGGCCAGTGAAGTTTCGAACCTGAACCTATATAACTCTTCTGCTTCCAAGATGAAGAGAGTTATCGTCATACCAAAAATCCCTAATTCAAAATTTAGAGTATCCACGGACAAAATTCACTGGACCGAAGATACAGCAAATTGCTTGTATACCCACTGGCTTCAGACAGTAGATTTAAACTAAATTTGGGACAGGGCATGTGCCACCCTACTTTTGGCTTAGGAAGTAATATTGTTAATCTTAGTAACGAGGAACTCACTGCTGATGATATATCTCTACTCAGTAGAGGACTTTCATTTGTGCCTTGCCCAAAATCATTATCTGATAGGGACTTTTCTATTAGTAAATTAGTGCATGTTATGGAGTACTCTAGAATTGTAAGTCTGGCTGATATCTACAGAGATTCTAGTGGGGTACGCAAGCCGTTTACATCTAAAAGCGGTTATACGCCCCCTTCTTACATGTATGACCCAGAAATAAGCATAAGTCGTGACTCTGTATTAAGGAAGTTTGATGTTTTAACTAATCCTAGAAACCAACATAACCTCACTCATTCAGAATGTCTTGCCTTAAGTAAGCTAAGGAGAAATCCAAACATAGTTATTAAACCTGCTGATAAAGGTTCAGCAACAGTTATTATGTCTAAACAGGATTATATTGAAGAGATTGAACGGCAGCTAAGCAACCCTCACCATTACAAAAAACTTGATAAGGAAATTTGGCCTGAAAATTTTAGGAAGTTTAATAAAATTCTTGTTTCTCTTTAAGATAAAGGCTTACTTAATGAAAAACAGTATCGCTATTTGGAATCTGATCATAACTCTAGAAACAGGGTCTTCTATATTCTTCCGAAAATTCACAAACCCATTGAAAAATGGCCCAAGCCTACAATGCCCCCTGGGCGTCCTATTATCTCAGATTGTGGCAGTGAAAGTTATAGAATATCAGAGCTAATTGATTACTATCTAAAACCTATAGCGAATCGGCATCCTAGCTTTATCAAAAACACGGATGATTTATTGGCCAAATTGTCTGAGAAATCCATCCCACAAGATGTGATTTTGGTCACTCTGGATGTGGAGTCTATGTATACAAACATTGACATAGATTTGGGGCTTAAATCCATAAAATCAGCATTCCAAAGATATCCTGACCACCGTCGTCCGGATAAAGACATTTTAGAATTGCTGGAACTTAGCTTAAAAGGTAACGATTTTGAATTCAATGGGGAGATCTTTCAGCAAATTAAAGGGTGTGCTATGGGGAAACGTTTTAGTCCTAACTTTGCCTCTATTTTTATGGCTGAGTGGGAGAGTGATATTCTTCACAAATGTCACAAACAACCTTTTATTTACCTTCGGTATCTGGATGACATTTTTATCATTTGGCAGCATACGTTGGAAGACCTTCATATTTTCATTGATACTCTTAATTCTCACGACTCAAGCATTAAGTTACAGCCTACTATTGATCAAAATTCTGTTGATTTTTTGGATGTAACTATTTACAAGGGCCATACATATCATACTACTGGGTATCTAGATTACAAAGTATTCTTCAAACCTACTGACACTCATCAGCTGCTACATGCTGGGTCATACCATCCTCCTCACACTTTCAAGGGAGTCATTAAGTCTCAGATTTTTAGATTCTATAGAAACTGTAGTTCTTCAGATTTCTTTAACCAGGCTTGTTCTGTTCTTTTTAAAGCTCTCCTCCCTAGGAGGTATTCTTTTAGATTACTCCGAAGGATCAAATCTAACACAGTAAGACAAAACATGTTTCCCCCTTCATCCCCCGAAACGCTTACCTCCCCTTCACGGGTGTACCATTACCGTCCAACATTTCTCTCAGGTACATCAATGAAATGCCTTAAGACGCGATGCAAACTCGATATATACGTACCCAATCGCGGAACCTTTTTCGGAGAACAATCTCGCGACAAATATCAAATGGCAGAGAATCTTAATTGCGACTCCTCTAATATCGTGTATGTTATCACATGTAAAAAATGTCGCAAACAGTATGTTGGAGAAACTCAGAATTCTCTACGACAAAGAGCAGCCAACCATTTATCTAGTATTAGACTTAAACATGATGTACCTGTGGCACAACATTTCAATACTCTAGGTCATTCGGTCAAGGACCATTTTGAAATCATGCCTATTGAGAAAATCCCTTTTCTCACTTCCGCTGCAGATACCAAGCACAAACGTTTGGAAAGGGAAAGTTTTTGGATTCAAACATTACAAACTACTTATCCTTTGGGTTTGAACTTGGGCCCAGGAAGATGTCGTGAAAAAACTATAATACCATTTGTCTTTCAGTATAACAAAGCTAGCATCGCTATGGCCAAGATTATAGTAGAAGAATACAAACTACTTCAAAGTAAACTTGCTCGACCTCTGACCCAAAGGCCAGTCATTGCTTATAAAAAGAACAAGAGTTTGAAAGACATACTGGTCAGGGCTAAACTCCCCTGTCTGCCTTCTACCTAGGTTTTTCTGGGTAAGGGGTGAGGGTGGGTGGGGGGCAAATTTTCACTGTCTTTTCCCATGACCCTATAATATATAGTCTGACGATATTCTTACCATAGCTTAAGATACGTAAGCATTGTCAATGTAATACAAAGTGTTCCAGAAAATTCTACTGACTAAGACCAAGCTCCTGTCAGTCGTCAACCTAATGAAATATCATAGGTTTACTTTATTACAACAATTTATGATGGGGTATAAAGGTCTAAATGATATACCTCTTTTTAACACAATTAGAAACTTGTCTCCATGGTTATTTTAGACAAGAAGATTTTCCCTGTGCCCGTGTGTTTTAGTGTCCATAAATATATGTAGAACTATATATTTATGAACACTAAAACACATACAGGGGTAGTCCGGGTTTCTGACTCCAAAATTACTATGTTTTTATACTGACGGCGGCACAGGGAAAATCTTCGTGTCCAAAATAACCATGGAGACAAGTTTCTTCAAAATATTCCAATTCCAACTGATTAGTCTAGCGTATTAGAGCAACTATAAGCACCCCGAGGAATGACAAAGACTTCATGTTTAACTTAACATTTCGGTTTATTAGATTAAACCACCACCAGGAGTGAAGATACAAGGACAAAACATAGTTTATATATGTTCAGTGGATCGGAGTTTCTTTCAAATATTCCAATTCCCAATGATTAGTCTAGCGTATTAGAGCAATGTAGGCACTCCGAGGAATGACAAAGATTTCATGTTTAACTCAATATTTCGGAGATCGAAATATTGAGTTAAACATGAAGTAGGCCTATACTTTGCCATTCCTCGGAGTGCTTACGTTGCTCTATTACAAGTTTCTTATTGTGTTAACCATGGAGACAATTAAGTAGAACTATATATATATATAATATATATTATTTTTTTTGAAGTAGAACTATATATTTTTGGACTATATAACACACGGACACAAGGAAAATCCTCTTGGAGACATATATGTATATGCATGTTCAATTCATATAAGTTGATAATAGGGAGGTAGGTATATACATTTTTCAGTGACTGCAGCTAGATTTCGGAAGTAGATCGACAGCCGGTCAACTGCATATGATAGCTCAAGGTAAGAGTTTATGATAGATAAGGTATATTATATTATAATGTAGAATAGGGCCTACATTTGGACAAACCTATATATTAAATTACTATGTATAGAAATAAAAAAAACTTGTATACGTCGACCTAGCTTCAACCGGAGAGCCGAATTCTTGTTGATATTAGATTAACATGCGATGTCACAAATATATGTTTACATTGTCAATAATCCTAAATGTATCTCCTTTTTTTATCTCTGTAACGAAATTCAATGCAACTGCAAGTGACCTAAATTTCACGCTTGATTGAATCATAGCTGAAAAATGATAAACTGCAGAAATTGTAACTCTGTTTCGTTTACAGCCAGAAATAATTTATTTAGAGATAGACGAAAAGCTTCGTATGTATTGATACGTTCTGGGTTTTTTTTTTTTTTTAGCTGTTTTCCTTTTTTGTTTAGGTTTATAAAATAAAAATGCTATTTTTAGAAATGGGAATGACCTCAGCGGATATGACCCCACAGGAAGTGAACCCTGCTCACGTCATTCCATTTATGTAAATGAGGGTGGGACAAAATGGCGAAGACATACGACTACCTCTTTAAGTTATTACTTATCGGGGACTCTGGCGTCGGAAAAACTTGTGTTCTGTTCAGATTTTCAGAGGATGCTTTTAATTCAACGTTTATATCAACGATAGGTGAGCTATGAAGTACCGATCTTGTGTAAAAACTGGGAGTTGCCACGTTTCTTTCCCTTCGTAGACGAACTCAGTCGAGACAGCACCGATCTGAATTCAGATTTGTTGCCACTCTTAGTAAACTTCTTTATCTTGATTTGAGAAAATATTTAAAGTTGTCAGAGACGTATTGTTTGGTAAATTGATGAATTTGCGTTTCAGAAAATATCAGACACTCACTGCTTAGTTTATCGTTATAATTGTTAACGGCAAACTGCGGCCTTACTGGGTTAAATTTGCTGACCCTCAGATTAACGCCAGTCAAATTAAAATTTAGACCTATATCAGTTATCACTGTCACACGCCGATGACTCATTTACGTTTGGGATCTTCTATTCCAGTATTTACAAAATCAGTTGACCTAAAACAAACTGATTGAATACTTAATAATGGTTAACTGATGAAATGAAAAGAAAACTCTCAGAGGGTTTGTAGTCGCCATAAATATCACCGACTACTACTAGATTGATACAGCACTTATTTCAAATCGCTTTTAAAGTTACTAGTTACTGGCCCATAATGTGTGTACGCATAAAGAGGTTAACCGCATCAGAATTTATAGTCTAATAATCAAAAAGGGGTTGCCATTTGCAGGACTGTACTTTTGTATGGATTGTCAATCATGTACTTTATATTGATAATTTGATTGATAGTTTGATTGATTTATATTTCATGCCACACTCAAGATTATTTAACTTTTATGACGGCTTAGTCAGGTTTAGTTGGGGAGAAAAACAGGCTTGTTGCCTGGAGGAAATATCCGCACTTCTGACGAGTACCTGACAACTCTTCCACATACTGGAAACGAGTGAAGAAATCCATTCAGAAAATTTTCGACTATATTTGGTATGAATGCGATTCAATGAGCCAAAAAATAAATATAAAAAAAGTTTTGATGAAGCAATTTAGCCCATTTGCATTTAGCGTTTATGTTATTCAAACAGGGAATAGAAATCAGCGAAACCCTTTCATGTGAAGGATTCAACGCTGGCTTTATTATCAACTGGCCTCTGCTTTTTTTGTCCAGGTTATTTGACACCACCAAGGCAAATCTGGCCACCAAATTAACCCAAATTCAAAGCCTGAGGGAGTAACCCTTTGAGCTGCATGATATGTTAAAATAACATGTATTTAGGTTGGACTGTTGATGCTCTTTGCCCCTGACCCTTGTTTGTTTACCCAGGTTATTCTAGATCATCAAGGTAAAGCTCGCCTCGCCTCGGAAAGTATAATCTAACCCTTCAAAGGATTAATGTTGGACGGGTGATACTTTTCGGCCCGGACCCAATATGTGTTAGACTGCATCCTAAACTGTTTCATTTTGTTTTTCAGGAATAGACTTTAAAATTCGAACGATAGAATTAGATGGAAAGAAAATTAAATTACAGATCTGGTAAGTTCTTTTTACGTTTTTTACCTTGCTTTTTTTGCTGGGTGTTTTTTAGGGGTGGGGGTCATTTTTATTTAGAAGGATTTATTCATATGCAAGAGCCAAGAAATGTCTATTTTTTCATAATGAGGCTTGCAAAAGCTGTTGCCAAGAGCAACCGCATAGACTGATCCAGAGACATTTTGATACCTGTATACAGGTATGGGCGCCCAAACTCACAAGCAAAAAATCCGCCCAAATTCTTAAAACCAACAGATTTTAATGTCAAAATAGCATTTAATGTTGAATTTTGGGCCAGAGATGTTGGGATGTTGTTCTTATTGTTGGAACATTGAACCAAAATGGTATGCCCAAATTTTCCCTGGATCAGTCCCTGAACCGAGAATGAAAGAAACTTCAAACCAAATTGAGGCCTGCGTTATACTATTAACACTATTGATTTATGATCACTAAAACACACAGGCACAGGGAAAATCTTCTTGTCTAAAATAACCACGGAGACAAGTTTCTAATTGTGCTCAAAAGAGGTACATGTATATCATTTAGACCTTTATACCCCATAAATTGTTGTAACAAACCAAACCTATGATCATAGACTGATCCAGAGACATTTTGATACCTGTATACAGGTATGGGCGCCCAAACTCACAAGCAAAAAATCCGCCCAAATTCTTAAAACCAACACATTTTAATGTCAAAATAGCATTTAATGTTGAATTTTGGGCCAGAGATGTTTTTGTCTTATTGTTGGAACATTTTGAACCAAAATGGTATGCCCAAATTTTCCCTGTATCAGTCCCTGATGATATTTCATTAGGTTGACGACTGACAGGAGCTTAGCCTTGGTCAGTAGAATTAATTGTTATCGGTCCTGTAATTGGGTCCATTGGACCTGTTGGATTTGATTGTAAATAAAACAAAACAAATTCTCTGGAATCCTTTTGTAACACATTGACAATAGTTACACATCTTAACTATTAATTGTGACGAGTAACAGATTTCTAGATCAACAATAACGACACAATACCAGAATCCATAATGGCATTGTTAACTTGTGGCAAGTCTGAAATAAAAAGATACAGTGTATATATTTATTTATGAACACTAATACACACAGGCACACTGACAGGGAAAATCTTGATGATTAAAATACATGTAACCATGGAGACAGTGATATATATTAATAGGTTTGTTATAACAACTTATGATGGGGTATAAAGGTCTAAATGATAATTTAAAATGACAATTTTCCTCGTTTTTTACTCTACCAGTTGAGCATTATCATAACCAGTCCCCCTTTATACAATGTAAGACAACTTATGATTGGGTATAACGGTCTAAATGATATACCCCTTTTTTATCACAATTAGAAACTTGTCTCCGTGGTAATTTTAGACAAGAAGATTTTCTCTGTGCCCGTGTGTTTTAGTATTCATAAATATATATATATTGCTTTTCTGAGGCCATTGAGAAAGGTTCTTATAATATATATTTTACTTAATATGCAGTCGATTTGCTAAAACCATAAAATCATATATCCTGATATTTGTTTTATTTATTTATTATTTAGGGACACAGCCGGGCAAGAAAGGTTCAGGACTATCACAACAGCTTATTACAGAGGAGCCATGGTAGGTTACAGACCACTCTGGCTTTAGTAGCTCTGTAGGTAGTTGGATACAGACTTAGGCCTCAATCATGTTAACTGATGTGGGGCCTCCGTGGCTCAGTAGGTAGAGCCTTGTAAGGGCTGAAACACAAATGGTGTAATACTTTTTTCATGCCTCCCAAGTAAAAACCCAAGGGGGGCCTCCGTGGCTCATTGGGCAGAGTGTTGGACGCTCAATCTGAACAGCCTTCCACCAATGGGTCGCGGGTTCGAATCCCACTCAGTCCAAAAAATTTGAAAATTTTCTGACTGGGTTTTCACTCGAACGACCTATGTGGGATGGTTGCCAGTTACCAACGGAAGGTCGTGGGTTTCCTCCGGGCATAGAGCCCGGTTTCCTCCCACACTAAACCTGGCAACGCCGCCATATAAGTGAAATAATCTTGAGCGCGGCGTAAAACACCAAACAATCAATCAATCAATCCACCAATGGGGCGCAGGTTTGAATCCCACTCAGTCCAAAAAAAATTGGAGCTCAAGATTATTTCACTTATATGCCGCCGTTGCCAGTTTTATTGTGGGAGGAAACAGGCCTCTATGCCTTGAGGAAACCCACGACCTTCCAGTGGTAACTGGCAACCATCCCACAAACACTGTAGGTCGTTCGAGTGAAAACCCAGTCAGAAAGTTTTCAAATTTTTTGGACTGAGTGGGATTTGAACCACACGACCCATTCCAAAATTTGTTAGGTTTAGTGTCAATTCAAGCATTCTTTACCATTCAGACAACCTGGTGGTTTATATATGTTCTTTTATTTCTAAAATATACTATTAAAAGTAGGTAATCACATGTTTTATTTTCTGCAATAATTCATCATCTTTCTTTTTCTATTTTTACAGGGGATTATGTTGGTCTATGATATTACAAATGAAAAATCATTCGAAAATATTCGAAATTGGATAAGAAATATTGAAGAGGTAAGTCAAGCTATCAGTACAGCAACAGTTTTTAAAGTAACATGAGCTGCAAAAATGTTGATATTTTAAAATTTTAGTTCTTGTGATTTTATAAATAAACTTTACGTCAAAATATCAATTATATTATTACATTGAAAAGCAAGAGAGATGTTGACAGGTCGTGAGACGGTAACAATAGCCTTAAATATGTCACACAACCAACTGCGCAGGCAAACGAGAGTTCTTGAAGATTCAATATGTCAAAGACAGACTTGTCGAACAGGGGCTTCTTCTACTAAACTGGCGTAAAGTTATGCATAGGTTTACAGCATGGAGTTTGGCCTCCTAGCCTGTGGCCATGCTCAAGGTCCTAACAAATTTAACACAATTTTACGACAGGTGTAACCTACACCGGAGTTCGGAAAATTAGTGCCTTTGAAATTATTCTTCCTGCTCTCAAATTTCAAGGTAAAGTCTCCTCTGCAACCAGGAAGTTTCACCTGGTTTTGTGCCAATTCAGTGGCCCTTTTTGCCAACCATTTTTGCCTTAGATCCTGTTTGTTTCTCTGGGTTATTTTTTATCCCGCCAAGGCAAATCTGGCCTCGTAAATGCAGGCCAAGTAATTTCAGTGTCTGTCAGAAACATTGAATGGGTTCCGTATACGGTAATGTCTGAGTTAATTCAAGTGCTGGAAAAAAGTAGAAGAGTGCAAATTCTCTTCTTAATTCAAGAGAGAGCTTGTAAAACATTCAAGGATTAACTGCTGGTCAATCATCTCCCTGGACTGAGATATGTTGAAAGTTTAAATCTCATTCAGAACGTTTTTGTTATTGAGGATTTAGCAACATGCTTAGTCCTCTAATTAACTCAGGTATTACCGTATTATTGAAATGCTGGGAACCAACCGGTACCAACTTTATAGTTTCATTAAATAGCATATATTGGCTTTCATGATGGGTAACAGGTTTTCGTTTCCGTAGTTTTAAAAACCACAGTAACAACAGGCTACCGGAACCGTTACCCTGGAATTCTATGTGTCCCCCTAATTACCGAGGCCTGTGGAAGTAACCCATTGAGATTTTTGACAAACTTCAAGGGCGATAACTCTGGGATTTTTTTTAAATAAGTTAAGATTATGAGTTAACTCCCTTGGACAAAGTGGGGAATAATTATTGGACATGATTTTCAGCGAAAAATGTACAATTAGAGAGCAATTAGTGGGAATGGGTGAGCTGTGAGTGTGAATAGTGAGATGTGAAAGCTAATATTTATCCATCTGTTAAACTGTGCAGTGCCGACCTCCTTTACATTATTTCGAAACTATACAATCAGGGAAAAAAAAATCTTGAAACACGAGTTATTTCTGAGGAGTTACAAAAAATATGCATATTTGTTCCTTTGACTCCCAGGGAACCAACGCGAAGGTTGTTTCGTTTCAACTTCTGGTTTTCAGATTCAAGCACAAACCAGCTTTAAGCCGTGTTCATAAAACCCTCTAACAAAGATCCACTATGATGACACAACACTGACACAGTGTAGAAGTAACCTACCATGTCATACTTCATATTCCTCTCATTATTGGGGCCTCCGTGGCACAGTAGGTAAAGCGTTGGACGCTCAATCAGAACAGCCTTCCACCAATGAGTCGCGGGTTTGAATCCCACTCAGTCCAAAAATTGGGTTTTCACTCGAACGACCTATGTAGGATGGTTCCCAGTTACCAGCGGACAGTCGTGGGTTTCCTCCGGGTACAAAGCCCGGTTTCCTCCCACAATAAAACTGGCAACACCGCCATATGAGTGAAACAATCTTGAGCGCGGCGTAAAACACCAAACAATCAATCAATCAACCTCTCGTTATTTCCAGTAGGCTTATTACTTTCTTGAGAGGTCATAAACTAAAAACAGTGAAACAGTGCCATGAATTTTGAATGTTTTGCCCAGAAACTGCATTTTTTTCAGTTTGGTACGTACAGCACATGCACTTTAACAAATTAGAAATAAGAAGGTTTGCTCTTTAAACTTGTCCTGTATCTTTTTCAGTTTATTACATACAGCACATGTATGCTCTTTAACAAATACGGTAAGAATTCCGCTAATTCAAGGACGAGCAATGTGAAGATAACAAATTATTAGAATGCTTTCTGCTATGTTTGGTCTAAAACAACAACAACAGCGATTGCTCGATCAGATTATCGGTCGCTCCATGCAGGAGGTAAGACAATGAACAAAAAGTCTCTAACTTTTAGAGTGCTATTCGTAATGTTTTGAGTACTTGAATTAGCGGAATTCTTACCGTAAGGAGGTTTGTTCTTTAAACTTTTCATGTATTCTATAATTTCATTTCAGCATGCAACAACAGATGTAGAAAAAATGATATTAGGTAATAAATGTGACATGAACGACCGGCGGCAGGTCATGAAAGAAAGAGGCGAACAGGTAAGTTGGGGGCGGGGGTTGACATTTTTAAAAAAAAATATCTTCTCTCTGGGTGAAATCGTATTGATTTATGGTTTACGCTGCAGTCAAGATTATTGTTTAGTGAGGGAGGAAACCGGGCTTTTTGTTTGTTCAGAGGTATCTTCCACACCTTCATCCAGTGGGTTAGAGTGATCGTCCCTCAGTCCCACACAGACCTTCCATCAATGCGGCGTGGGATGCAATGAGCCCGGTATCCTCCCCAACTAAACCTGGTAACGCCGCCATATAAGTGAAATAATCTTGAGTGCGGCGTAAAACATCAATCATTGATTTAATGCCAGTCAACACAATAACATGGAAAAGGTACTGATTTTGTTTGCACTCGATCATATTTGCCCTAAGGGGAGTTGTTGGCAGGTAGCGACAAAAGGTCAGAGGTTTCCAACTATAAATGACAATGCCATTATGTTGAGTGCATTGTAAAAACATAGATCAATCGTCTCTTTCTTTTTAAAAACTTTTATGATTTTTCCTGTCTCCTGTGTCTTTGAGTTGTTAGCTTAATTTCCTTTTACTTTCTTTGAATAAAACTGCCTATGTGGGATGGTTGCCATTTACCAACGGAAGGTCGTGGGTTTCCTCCGGGCATAGAGCCCGGTTTCCTCCCACAATAAAACTGGCAACACCGCCATATAAGTGAAATAATGTTGAGCGCGGCGTAAAACACCAAACAATCAATCAATCAATCTTTTTAAAAAATTTGATGATTTTTCCTGTTTCCTGTGTTATTGAGATGTTACATGTAGCTTAATTTCCTTTTACTTTCTTTGACTAAAAATGTAAATGGTTTCCTGATTGTTCCCTCTTGTTTCCAGTTAGCCATAGAACATGGTATAAAGTTTATGGAGACTTCGGCAAAAGCCAGTATCAATGTGGAAGAGGCTTTCTTTACATTGGCCAGAGATATAAAGGCAAAAATGGATAAGAAAATGGTGAGTTTTACTTACGCTTCCAATTTTTAGGGGGCCTCTGTGGTTCAGTAGGTAGAGCGTTGGACGCTCAATCCGAACAGTCTTCCACCAATGGGTTGCGGGTTCGAATCCCACTCAGTCCCCAAAAAAAATTTGAAATTTTCTGACTGGTTTTTCACTCGAACGACCTATGTGGGATGGTTGCCAGTTACCAACGGAAGGTCGTGGGTTTCCTCCGGGCATAGAGCCCGGTTTCCTCCCACAATAAAACTGGCAACGCCGCCATATAAGTGAAATAATCTTGAATGCGGAGTAAAACACCAAACAATCAACCAAATTTTTATATGCCCGCTCTTAATGGTTGTTGATCGGTCTGTGTATTACAGTTTGGCTAAATTGTATCCCAACAACTAGTCAGTTACCGTGGTGACCAAATGAGTTGACGGTCACCTTCTTTCTTTCTTTATCCGTAAATAAATGAAATTACTGTTGCCCAATGTAGTATAGAAACTTTTTTGAGTAGCTTTGGTGACAACAGATGCCCGTCTGTATCAATAAGTTCCTTGTAACGGTCAAAATTTTTTTGTTTAAATAGCGTGGTATATTTCTTGCTATGTCTTGAAAAAAGACTCAGACATTTTTTACCCCTCGGGCAAATTTTGCCCGAAGGGTATTGTCGTTCCCTCCGTCGTCCGTCTGTCCATTGGTCCTTGTAAACACATTATCTAAAAAAGTCTTTAACTTATAACTTTGAAACTTCACACATTTGTTTAATACAGCAAGTACAAGAAGCCTATTTAAAATCAACGGGCTCGGATGTTTTTTTCAAGAGTTATGCCCCTTACATTACCGCTGCTATAAAAAGCCTTGTAAACACATTATCTAAAAAGGTCTTTAACTTACAACTTTGAAACTTCACACATTTGTTTAATACAGCAAGTACAAGAAGCCTATTTAAAATCAACGCGCTCGGATGTTGTTTTCAAGAGTTATGCCCCTTACATTACCGCTGCAGTAAAAAGCCTTGTAAACACATTATCTAAAAAAGTCTTCAACTTACAACTGTGAAACTTCACACATTTGTTTAATACAGCAAGTACAAGGAGCCTATTTAAAATCAACGTGCTCGGATGTTTTTTTCAAGAGCTATTCCCCCTTACTTTACCACTGCGGTAAAAAGCCTTGTAAACACATTATCTAAAAAAGTCTTAAACTTACAACTTTGAAACTTCACACATTTGTTAATTACAGCAAGTACAAGAAGCCTATTAGCCATTACCGCTGCTGTAAAAAGCCTTGTAAACACGTTATCTAAAAAAGTCTTTCAATCACATTTTTAAAACTTCCTACGTTTGTTCAACGCAGCAAGTACAAGAAGCCTATTTAAAATCGACGCGCTTGGACGTGTTTTTCAAGAGTTTTGCCCCTTACATGACTCAGTCAAAATCCTCCTTGTAAATGTGATGCATGTGGAGTAGTTTTTCACTCGCAACAAATTGTCTGTAAAATAGATATATCTTCGGTTTCTTTGGCCCAGACCCGAGGGGTCCTGATGGCGACAGCCACTTATTTTTTTATCTAATGGCTTTGTATATATAATGTATTTTGATATGTCTCGGAAAAAGGTACTTGTAAAAAGTATATGGATTGTAAGCTGAGAATCACAGATAAAATAGCACAGTAACAGATCATCTTCATAAAGCCTAGCGCACACTAGAGGCCCCGGCTGAGCTGCCGGCCACTCATGGCTGACAGCTAAGCTGTTTCCCCCGTGTGCGCGTAAATTTTGGTGAGATTTTCGCCTCTCGATGTGGTGAGCAAAGTATATAGCATGTTTGATATTTTCTGCCTCTCGTAGCAAGAATCTCAGACTCACCGTGTGCCCACAACGTGACCTGCCAGCTGAGCTGAGAGGAGGGATAGTCCAATCGCGTGTGCCAATTAAATCATGTGACCACTTGGAATATTTTGTAACACAGGTAGTGACACTTGTGTAGGACAGTGAGCTTGTGTGACCAGGAACTTGCCTCAGTTGAGAGCTCATCGTCTGCCCTGAAATATGTAGCTGCTCCCTGGGTCATGCATGCCTCGTAGCTCAGCCGGCGCCTCTCGTGTGCGCAAGGCTCAAGCACTAAAACTAATGTTAATCGAACAGCCAATCTGTGAAAGTTATACCCCTAAGTACTGGTTTCGTGGGACTCCAGCCAAACTCATAAGAGAGATGCGGAAACCATCTGAGATTATGAAATTCTGATAATCTATTTTCAGGAGGCCTCAAGTCCACAGAGTAAGGGAGGAGGGTACCAACTAACGAAAAAAGAATCGACGCCGAAGAAATCAGGTTGGCGTTGTCAGCTGTTATGATGGGTTAAGCAAACAATAAATACAAAGGCATGTGATGGACAACTATTTCTTACTGGGAGATCTTTCAAGAGACCATTATATAACAAGAACTTCCATTGGTTCTCACTTTCTATGATGATAACTTTGTACATAAAACAAAGATTTTGATTGGAGGAGTCCAAATGTCACCTGCTCTTTCATTGGTCAAGTGGGTATTAGCATTCTATTGGAGGAAGAGTTTGTAAAAAGACATTTCATTGGACCAATTAAACTTATTGTTCTTTGTTTTCTCTTTGAGGAAATTTCTGTCATTTCATCCAATGCAGATCTTTATATAAAAAAAAACCTTTTTTATTGGATGAGATTTAAATTAGTCTTCTCAGTTATGATTGGATGAAAAAAATGATGCATGCTTGTAGATGTGAGAAGAGATTTCATTTTATGGTTTTGAACATAAGTTTAATGTCACAAGAATTCTCATTGGCCGAGCTAATCTGAAATTTCAGCCAATCAATGAATCCGACTGAAACCCATAAAGCAGAGTAAATTTATAATAATATTATAAGTCATTACTAAATATATTGTATAAAAAAAATTATTAGCACTTAAGTTTTTTGATGGGTTCATCCATTGATAATTAGTTAATTGATTAAGCAATCATTGATCTTTATTTTATTAATTTTTTTGAATTGAGTCTTTCAGTAACAGGAAAAAGTCTGCGATTTAAAACAAAGAAATGGCTGAGCCTTTTGAATCCGGTTAATATTTTTGCTTTTTCAAAAGTAATATTTATTTTGCTTTAATTTTTTAGTAGAAATCTTTAATTTTCATATTTGAGTGCGACCAACTATCAATCCTCTATGTGTAAATATTATATTATGAATTTTTGTCCTTTCTCCACAAAATGAAAATATCCTTCAAGGTTACAAATGTAGATTTAAATTCCTCTGTTTTTCTCATATTAATTTTCTAATTTTTTTGGAAACGGATTATATAAATAGGTTTCCTGGTGCTTTTTATAAACCCGCTTTCCTCACCCACCAAACCTGGCAACGCCAACATATATTCATGAACACTAAAACAGACGGGCACAGGGAAGATCTTCTTGTCAAAATAACTATGGAGACAAGTTTCTAATTGTGTTAAAAAGAGGTATATCATTTAGACCTTTGTACCCAATCATAGGTTGTTGTAACAAACTAAACCCAGGATATTTCATTAGCTTGACAACATATACCTGAAATAACTTTGAGTCTGGCGTAAAACATCAATCAATCAACTTTTCGTGAATGTGTAGGGGCCTCTGTGGCGAGTGAACTATATACCTGGAATGGACCATCTTCGCTAGCCAAGATAAAACCGCCATGTCCCCATTCCGTGTTTTACCTTGGCGGACTACTCCACTCAAAACCGTAAATTGAACAGCGCCTTTTGATTGGATGCGAGTAAAACTTCTCGCAGCTAATCAAAACCTTGGACACTTACTCTCTTCCACAACCGGAGAAATAACGTAATAGCGGGCTTATACACGTTGTGCTTTTGTTAAACTAGCGATGATTGGCCAAGACTTTGTGTGGATAGGAAAGACAACTCTCGCAGTCCCACCAGTGGGCGCTGTTCAATTTACAGGTTTGAGTGGAGTAGTCCGCCAAGGTAAAACACGGAATGGGGACATGGAGGTTTTATCTTGGCTAGAGAAGATGTGAATGGACCTGTCTCATTGGCTGGTCTGGATCTGACTAGGTTAAAAATGCCACCATTGATAGTTGATGAGCGCGTGCATAACCAATCTGGATCGGAATTGCACCATCTCCTAGTAATGGCGGCGTTCGAGGGAAATGAAATACCACCTGATATCCATTCCACTCATATAGTCGGTGGCTCTGTCTGCAGAGTAGCAGTCTGGTGACGACTCGGGCCTTCCGTGTATTCATCTAGGATATGAAAATAGGGTTCCCAAAATAGCTATCTTCCACATTCTATACATAACTGGGTGCCCAAAACGACCTACCCGTACTTGCATATATACACATTGGCGATGTTAAGTTGCTGGATTAATTAAATAAGTGGCATGAGCTGCCGAAATTCGAGCGTTCTTAAATTCTGATTGTCAGGTTAGTTAAAATGAGGAAAATCCAAATGCTCTATGTGCTGAACGAGCCGAACAAGTGTCCGAAAAGTAAACAAAATTTAAAAAACCGGGGCCAACGTTCATTCATTCCAAGCCCAAGTTAGTTCAAAACACTTCTTTATCATATACTTTCGAGACTAATAGCACTAAAACGCTTCTGAGTCGCACCTCTGTTTTAGCAGCTCATGCAACTTTAAATGTCCAATTTTTTTATGAAATTTCCCCACATTTATGATTTATAGAAGTCATCAAGTTGTAGTTACACTACTCGGTTTTGAAATGTGAGGGAAAACCTCGCGTATATGATGGAAATGGTTATAAATGCACCCCTTTGTATGAAAATGGAACTGCCCATAATCTTCTAGGTGTAATTGTTGAGAAACTGGTTCATTTGCAACTATAGGGGTGACAGACAAAAGGTACCATTTCTGGATTTCAAACTGTCTCATCTTTTTATTCTGTCAAGTTTTGATTTAAGTCAGTTTTACAACGTAGCGTTAGTTTTTACGTAATTGCCATGGCAACCCATACTGTAGGGTAGTAGGGATACGTTGCTATGGTAGTTACGCAAAAAACTTTCCGCATCACCCTTTTGTCAAACAGACTCGCGGCCGTGTCTTACAAATATGTCACACAAATTCCTATTGCGACAGTTGCGACATGGGCACTGTTTCATGAAACGGTGTAAACGTATTTTTTGCGTAACTTTCACAGCAAGGTATATCTACCGTATAGGTTGCTATGACAGTTACGTAGAAACTTACGCTACGCTACTTAATGAAACAGGGCGTAAGTTCCTATAGTTTTAACACCGACGTAACTTTCGCCACCTTTGTTAGACAGGGCGTAGGGGCCAGGGGCCGGTTGTCCAACAGAAAATTAGCTTAACGGCAGGTTAAATGACGCGACGTAACAAAGAAATTTCTTTGTGACGTGACGTCATCTAACCTGACGTTAAGCTAACGGCGCTTTGAACAACCCACCCCTGTTTGACAAAGTGGCTTTGCGTTAGTCTGTACGTAACTGTCTTGGTAACCTAGTTTGTAGAGACACGTCCGAATGATAGTTTCTTTAAAAATTACGTCTACGTCCATATGTGAAACGGACTCCAGCTTGCCGACTATGTCGTATAATTCAACTAGTAATAAGTGCGTTTGAGTTTGACACCGGGAAAATCTTCTTTACCCAAAATAACCGAAAGTTACAAAAATAACTGAAAGTAAACACATGTACTTGTTTCCCTTTTCACATGCCCTTCTATATACAAATTAGTAATCAATATAGAATTTCAAAGCATATATTTATTTGATATTAAACAAAGCTTCTTCATATTTTCTTCGTATTTTAATTTTGTTTTTTTATTTCCTGATTAAATGTCTATGATTTCTGTCATCTTGTCAATCCGCTTTCAGAATTTGTATACCATTTATTTTTATTGTAAAAGTCAGAAATTGAAGGAACTGACCTAACTACACTTATCTAATAAATATGATACTTTTATAAAGCCGAACTCGGGTTTTTGTTCAGTTTTGTGTCCAGTATATACATTCGTTCTTTGTTGTTTCGTGCCAACGGGGCCTTGGTGGTCCAGTGGGTTGGAGGGATTGCCCCTCAGTCCCACACAGACCTTGCATCGATACGGCTGGATTGGAATCACACTCAGACCAAATAAAAATTGAAACATTTCTGAGTGGATTTTTCACTCGGTCACCGTGTGTAGAAGAGTTGCCAGGTAGTCGCCGAAGGTCGGGGGTTTCCTCCGGGTAATGAGCTCTGCCCCCCCCCCCCCCCCACTAAACCTGACAACGCCTCCATATAAGTGAAATAATCTTGAGTGCGGCGTAAAACATCGATCAGTCAACCTAGTTTCGTGCCACACTCCTGGGACTCGTTCTATACGAAGATCGCACTAATTACGCCAGCCTTAAATCTTTGTTAAACGATAACAACTTATACTAATGATTAAAAAATCAAGACATCACCTCGTAGTCAGTTGTTTTTTAACAGCACGAGCTTTCGACACCTATACCGATGTCTTCGTCAAGTGTAACCCACGTTTAAAGAGAGTTTCAAACATAACTTACGCATTGCCATAAGTCTGAAGCACAGCTTTACGCTGTGAACCTATGCGTAACTTCTTAGTGAAACAGGATCCAGGAGCTGTTCTTTAAACGTTTACGTCCGATGAATGAAGGAAATTGCCCACAATTTTCTAGGGGTAAAAGCTGAGATTGATTGATTGATGTTTTACGCCGCATTCAAGACTATTTCACTTATATGGACACAGATCTTCAATCCATGTGGCGCCGGATCGAATCTCACTCTGACCAAATAAAAATTGGACAAATTTTCCGAGTGGATTTTTCACTCGATCGCCGTGTGTGGAAGAGTTGCAAGGTACTCGCTGAAGTTCAAAGGTTATCCTCCGGGCTTAGAGCCCCATTAAACCTGGCAACGCCGCCATTTAATTTAAATAATCTTGAGTGCGGCTTAAAACGTCAGTCAATCAATGAAATGTTTGGTTTAATATACATGTCCACTGGTCACAAATATTGGCCACACTTTTAGAATTATCACTTCATCACAAACTCCTTGTTTTAATATCAGTGGAGAGTGTCACGTGCTCAGAATCTAGCCTCCGGCCAAATTTATTCACCCTCTGCACCACCCCCGATTTTCCCCGGGTACCTGGCAACTCTTCCATGTGTGCCGATCGAGTGACAATAGCTCAGGTAGAAAACTAGATTGATTGATTAATGTTTTTCGCCGCATTCAAGATTATTTTACTCAAAGGCGGCGTTGCCAGGTTTTAAGCAAGGGATGGAACCGGGCTCTAAGTCAGCAGGAAACCCTTCCATATGTATAAAGCGATCGAGGGAAAAAATCCACTGAGTTGGATTCGGACCAGCGCCCTCTTCAATGGAAGGCATGTGTGGGGCGAGCATCTTCTGGAGCCAAGTTAAAATCTTCATGGAACCCAAGAAAATGATTTTAACTTGGCTCGAGAAGATAGGGTCTGGGAGACTATCGATCTGCCGACTGAGCCAGGGAGGAAAGTAAGTCAGATCAACATGTTTTTTTAGCTCACACATAACTAACGAGTTGCATAGTGGGAAATATAGACCACACTTGTCCACAATTTTCTTCGATCCATCGCGTAAACATACAGTACTATTCAGTTCACATAGACACCCTGCATAGAGGAGAGATGCTGAACACTTATATGGTCTAGATTATTTTTTATTTTCTAATAAAAATCTATCCATATAACTCAGGACCAAGTTCGTTAAACTTGATAGTCCTTCTCCCTTAAAGCCCCTTCCCACGGGGCGAATCGTCGTACCAACTTGTCGCATGCGATTAAAATGGATGCATTTGATTGGTCGACAAATCGTATCGACCAATTAAAAGCATCCATTTTCATAGCATGCTACAAGTCGGTACGACAAATCCCGCCGTGAGAACGGGAGAGACGTGCCACATCATTAGTCACCGGATACAAAATCAGATCATTCCCTTCAACAAAAACCGGGGCCTCGGTTACTCAGTCGGTAGAATTATAGTCCCCCAGCCCGACACAGACCTCCCATCGATGCGCCGCTGGTTCGAATCCCACTCAGAACAAATAAAAATTAAAAAGGTTTCAGAGTGGATTAATTACTCGATCGCCGTTTTTTGGGAGAGTTGGCAGTTGAAGGTCCGGGGTTTCCTCCGGACAATGAGTTCTGCTCCCTTCCCCCACTAAACCTGGCAACGCCGCCATATAAGCGAAATAATCTTGAGTGCGGCGTAAAAGATCAAACAATCAAAACGATTTTAAAGCAACATGGCGGTCTTCCTGGAGCCAACATGGCAAGCAAATCTTTTAAAGTCAAAATCTAAAAAAAAATGAATGAAGCATGTAGGTTTATAGGCTACTTAATTGTTTACCGAATAACTCATTTTTCTACGAAGAATACTCGTATAACTTAAGTATATATTAATAAACATGTGTTGATTGTGAATACAAAACATTCATATTGTCGATGAAATCTGAGAGAATCACAATAGCATAGAACACATGTTGACGTAAATTTGTAATTTTCTAAGTGGTTTTTTTTTTACTAAAATCGAAGCTCTATCGATCGGACTATCTTGTGGCTTTGTCTTTCTGCCAAGAGATGACGTTCTATAACAAACAGTATATTCTGGTATCGGGGATGAACGACCTAATGTCCTATGAACAAAAGCCATAAGTCTACACAGTTTGACACAACAAAGACAAAAAATGATGCAGCCATGATTCTAAATGTGTGCCACTTCCGGTGATCATGTCATTGTCTTCCGGTCCATTGTTTGCCACACTAACTGATTCAAAGCAAACTCGGCTTCTAGTTTCACGGGAACCTTCCTCGTTCAGTCGCCAGTGATAGTCTATCTGCCCCACACAGGCCGTCCATGCATCGATGAGGCGCGGGTTCGAATCCCACTCACTTGAAACAAAACACCTGGAAAGTACGGTATAAGATACCAGTAAGTAGGCCTACAAAAGAAATATAAAAAAAGCGATCGTGACTACTTTTGAATTTTAGCAGATTCGAGTAAAATGTATGTTTGTTTCATGAATTGACACGTCACGGTTTTGGCCTGCTTCTAAAATCCAGTCTTTTTGACTGAACGACGAAGGCGTGTCTCTAAACTCCAGTCCTTTGACAGAATGGCAAAGGCGTGCCTCTAAACTCCAAACCTTTAACAGAATGGCAAAGGCGTGCTTTATGGCAAACCACCATTATGACGTGTAGTTCTAAAAATAACGAGACTTTCAAAAGTCAACGTTAATATCAAGTTTGATTGAGTTTGTTTATTAGGTTTTTTACCTTTTCCACATTTGGAATACCATGGCATCGTTGAGATGGATTTCCTTAATGAAGAGTTTTAAAAGCAAGGTAAGTTGATTTTAATTTAATTACGATGCTGATTTCTTGGACGTATTTTTGTCCTTCAAAAATATTATTTTAGGATTTTTTTTAAAGATATCATGAATGTAGCTAAAGTGTAGTTCAACAAGTTAAATCCGACTCGTTATCTCCATTCTGATACTTGCTGGTCGTCATGACGACATAATGAATATCAGATTATTAAACAAGGAGACAAGTTAGTAATTCGCTGTTGGTGAATAAGCTAAAGTGAAGCTGTTCCTTGGCTTCATTAAAAAAGTTGTCCGAAAACAAATAGATAAATTACAGGCGGCCGTTTCTGGACACCGACGTAACTTTACGCCTGGTCGTAACGTCGTGGCAACATATACCTTCAACATTACGTTGCGACCAGGCGCAAAGTTACGACGGGCGTAAATTTGTTGAGAAACAGCCCCCTGTATTTGAACTTCTTGAAGGGACATGGGCTGTCAATATTCGGGTTTCTTTCCCATAAAATGCTGTGAAAGAAGTTGATGGTTTGAATGACCTTGAAAAACAAAAGGATTGAGGTTGATATAAACTAAACGCCCGTATGATAATAATATGCATAATTCAAATAACCGGGATGTACATTTGAAAGACCGTCTCGTCGCTGAAGCCTTTCTGATAGTTGTTAAGAAAGCGAATTTATACGAACTTACTGCTGGTACAATCACTCAAATTAAAGATGGGACAAATACAACATGTCCAGTTATTTTTAAAATGTGTAAATGGTTGTGTGAAGGCATACTTATAACTGACGTCCGAACGTCAACATCGATCAGAAACCCGTAAGTTCTATGTTGGAATACACTCATTTCAGATCTTTTTGTTTTGAATTTACTGTATTAACTTTGTCAGAAGGCCCTCAAACCAACACGACCATCTGCCAATGCCAGGTGGTTTAAAATTCACGATTCAAGCCTTCTAAGCCGCTTATATGAGCGCATTGCGGGGTTCGTCCTTTGCTTGCATGACGGGTTCCTAACAAATCAATTTTTCATTTTTAATAAAAAATATTAAATGTTGTCGACCAAAACTTTTGAATTTGGGCAAAAAAATAAAAGTTCCTAACTTCTACTAACTAGGAAAAATACAAGAAAATAACCTTTCTTTTTGATGTAAACAATTTTCTGGGTTAATGGTTTTAGTTGCTTTTAAAGACTACCTACATTAACAAGAAATGTATCAATTGAAAGCTCTTATTTTGTACTTCTTGATACGAATGACGAACAATCAGCTGATTCTGTTTCAACGAAATTGTCCTATATTTGGCAGGTCATGTCACTTTAATGTGGAAGCTATTTGGTATGTGTTATTGATAAAAGAGCCAAATTTAAATAGGTCTCGATCATCAATATATATGTATAAATATTTACTGGCTTTATTGAAAATAAATTTGTGACAAGGCATGTGCCGACCCACTTTCGGCTTAGGAAGTAATATTGTTAATCTTAGGAACTGGGAGTTCAGTACTGATGATATATATCTACTCACTAGAAAACTTCCATTTGTACCTTGTCCTAAATTATCCTCTGATATGAACCTTTCTACTTGTAAATTGGTCCATGTTATGGACTTCTATAGGTCTGGCTGATTGCCTAGATTCAAGTGGGGTACGCATGTCGTTTACATTTACACGCCCACTTCTCACATGTATGACCCAGAAATAAATGTAAATCGTTACTCTGTATCGACTTGATTTGATGGTTTAGCTAATTCTAGAAACCAACTTAACCGTACTCATTCAGAATGGCATGTCTAAAGTAAGCTAAGGGGAAATCAAAACTTAGTTATTAAACCTGCTGATGAAGGCTGGACAACAGTTATGCTGTCTAGACAGGATTATATTGTTGGTCATTTCTCAATTCTCAGTTGTTTTTTTAATTTTTGGAAGAATATAATACTTAGATTCCAAACAGCGATACTGTTTTTCATCTAAAGAACATTTTGCTTTAAGAGAAAGAAGAATTCTATTGACATTTCTAGCATATTCAGGCCAAATGTCTTTATCAAGTTTTTTGTAATGAAGAGGCTTGCCTAACTGCTGCTCTACTTTTTCAATATAATCCTGTCTAGACATAATAACTGTTGCAAAGCCTCTATCAACAGGTTTAATAACTATATTTTGGTCTCCCTTAGCTGTAAGGTTGTCTTGGTTTCTAGGATTAGCTAAACCATCAAATCTCCTTTATACATAGTTCCGTCTTATGGTATAATATTTTCATATCTTCGGCCTGTAAAAACGGTTATTCTTAAATGTGTTTTGGATTAGGGTTGTTAAAGGTTCGTTCTCACTGTGCGATTTGTCGTACTGACTTGTAGTGTGCGACTAAACTGGATGCTTTTAATTGGTCGATACGATTTGTCACCCAATCATATGCATCCATTTGGATCGCATGCTACAAGCTGGTATGACAAATCGCACAATGAGAACGGGCCTTAACGCGAAGGTCATCATAGTTGTTCATTAAAATACACACTGGTTCAATTTTTCAAAAAGCACAAAATTATGACAAGTGTTTGAATGACCTTGAAAAACAAAAGGATTGAGGTTGATATAAACTAAACGCCCGTATGATAATAATATGCATAATTCAAATAACCGGGATGTACATTTGAAAGACCGTCTCGTCGCTGAAGCCTTTCTGATAGTTGTTAAGAAAGCGAATTTATACGAACTTACTGCTGGTACAATCACTCAAATTAAAGATGGGACAAATACAACATGTCCAGTTATTTTTAAAATGTGTAAATGGTTGTGTGAAGGCATACTTATAACTGACGTCCGAACGTCAACATCGATCAGAAACCCGTAAGTTCTATGTTGGAATACACTCATTTCAGATCTTTTTGTTTTGAATTTACTGTATTAACTTTGTCAGAAGGCCCTCAAACCAACACGACCATCTGCCAATGCCAGGTGGTTTAAAATTCACGATTCAAGCCTTCTAAGGCGCTTATATGAGCGCATTGCGGGGTTCGTCCTTTGCTTGCATGACGGGTTCCTAACAAATCAATTTTTCATTTTTAAATAAAAAATATTAAATGTTGTCGACCAAAACTTTTGAATTTGGGCAAAAAAATAAAAGTTCCTAACTTCTACTAACTAGGAAAAATACAAGAAAATAACCTTTCTTTTTGATGTAAACAATTTTCTGGGTTAAGGGTTTTAGTTGCTTTTAAAGACTACCTACATTAACAAGAAATGTATCAATTGAAAGCTCTTATTTTGTACTTCTTGATACGAATGACGAACAATCAGCTGATTCTGTTTCAACGAAATTGTCCTATATTTGGCAGGTCATGTCACTTTAATGTGAAAGCTATTTGGTATGTGTTATTGATAAAAGAGCCAAATTTAAATAGGTCTCGATCATCAATATATATGTATAAATATTTACTGGCTTTATTGAAAATAAATTTGTGACAAGGCATGTGCCGACCCACTTTCGGCTTAGGAAGTAATATTGTTAATCTTAGGAACTGGGAGTTCAGTACTGATGATATATATCTACTCACTAGAAAACTTCCATTTGTACCTTGTCCTAAATTATCATCTGATATGAACCTTTCTACTTGTAAATTGGTCCATGTTATGGACTTCTATAGGTCTGGCTGATTGCCTAGATTCAAGTGGGGTACGCATGTCGTTTACATTTACACGCCCACTTCTCACATGTATGACCCAGAAATAAATGTAAATCGTTACTCTGTATCGACTTGATTTGATGGTTTAGCTAATTCTAGAAACCAACTTAACCGTACTCATTTAGAATGGCATGTCTAAAGTAAGCTAAGGGGAAATCAAAACTTAGTTATTAAACCTGCTGATGAAGGCTGGACAACAGTTATGCTGTCTAGACAGGATTATATTGTTGGTCATTTCTCAATTCTCAGTTGGTTTTTTAATTTTTGGAAGAATATAAAACTTAGATTCCAAACAGCGATACTGTTTTTCATCTAAAGAACATTTTGCTTTAAGAGAAAGAAGAATTCTATTGACATTTCTAGCATCTTCAGGCCAAATGTCTTTATCAAGTTTTTTGTAATGAAGAGGCTTGCCTAACTGCTGCTCTACTTTTTCAATATAATCCTGTCTAGACATAATAACTGTTGCAAAGCCTCTATCAACAGGTTTAATAACTATATTTTGGTCTCCCTTAGCTGTAAGGTTGTCTTGGTTTCTAGGATTAGCTAAACCATCAAATCTCCTTTATACATAGTTCCGTCTTATGGTATAATATTTTCATATCTTCGGCCTGTAAAAACGGTTATTCTTAAATGTGTTTTGGATTAGGGTTGTTAAAGGTTCGTTCTCACTGTGCGATTTGTCGTACTGACTTGTAGTGTGCGACTAAACTGGATGCTTTTAATTGGTCGATACGATTTGTCACCCAATCATATGCATCCATTTGGATCGCATGCTACAAGCTGGTATGACAAATCGCACAATGAGAACGGGCCTTAACGCGAAGGTCATCATAGTTGTTCATTAAAATACACACTGGTTCAATTTTTCAAAAAGCACAAAATTATGACAAGTGTTAATTTCCTTCAGTAAATCCTGTAGGATGTTATCGTCAATACCTGGAAGAACTATCGGAGTATCTTCAACAAATTATGGAGAAAATGAGTCCATATCGGTCCTATTTCAAAGTCATTTTGACTTTCTAATTTGTTTTTCATTCACTAAGCATGCTAAACCTTTGGCACTTTTAAGGCTCCGTTGATCGACACTTTCTAATCACTGATGAATTGATCTCATGGTATATCTTTCAGATTTCTTTGTTTTGCCATTAGTTTTGAAAAACACTTTGCATCTACCATTTTGGTATTTGACTTAAAACGTTACGTATTTTTTATTCTAGTTGATAATATACACCTACTGTATGTATTTCTTTACTATAACCGTTCCTGTTTTAGATGAACCAAGAACTATTCGTCTGTCAGTTGCTGCTGATTTTTCTTTTACCGATGACCAACGGTAAGAATCGTTCAAACCGACGCCATTTTGAGATTCTTAAAAAAAATAACTCTGTCACAAACCGATGCCATTTTGTAATTATTCAGAAAAACAGCTCGGTTGCAAAACGTTGCCATTATGTTATTCTTCAGAAAAATAGTTCTGTAACACACTGACGCCATTTTGCTATTATTTAGAAAAATAGTTCTGTTGCAAACTAACTGCGTTTTGTTCTTCTCCAGATAACTCGGTTGCAAACCGACGCCATTTTTTTAATCTTCAGAAAAATAGTTCTGTTGCAAACTTACGTCATTAGTAATTATTCAGACACATTTAGCAACGTCATAAAGTACTACCCTCAACGATTCATCTGTAGTCAATTAAAATTTTCGACATTTTGACAACAGAAACCGATATTGTGACCGCTTATGTCCGAATGAATCCACAAAAAATATTACATGAAAAGACAGTTCAACCCAATATGGCAAAAAATCTAAATGAAAGGTGGGTTTGTCCGGTGTAAGAATGATGCTCCAACGTCATTTCATTGTTTTGCATAAACTGGCAAATGGTTACAGTTTCTCAACACATTTACGTTCGGCGTAACTTGGGACCCGTCTTACAAAGCTGGCGTAAATATACGCACATGCCTGTAACAAGGACCGGATACGTCTAGGGTGCAAGAAGCTATAGTTTTACCACTGATTTACGTCCGACGTAACTGACGTCAGCTTTGTAAGACAGGGCCTTGATCTTAACCACAGGCACACGGAGTGCTCTCCCTTATCCACTCTCTGTTACTATAAATATGGTCCATATTTGGAGCACTCCGTGGGGCTGTGGTCGTAACGTAATGTTGAAGGTATATGTTGCCATGACAGTTACGCCTTGCATTGGACTTACGTCGGGCTTAAATGTTTTGAGAAACAGCCCCCTGGGCTGAGTTGATCTTACCCTCAGACAACTTGGCCGCTCAAACGCCCGAAAAGGTTTAGGGCCGCTCAGACTATGTGAGTCGAATGCAACTTGTAGAATGAAAAGGTATGCTGTACAACGGTCGGGCTCTACAAGCGAGAAATTCTCTTTTCAAGTTAGGTAAAATTAATCGCAAAGTGAGACACATTTAACGAAGGAATTTTGTGACCTCACAACCTTTTATAACGTCAAAAAGTCGGCAAGTTGGATTTGTCTGACCTTTTGGAATGTTTGACCCGGTCGTGTGGTTTGGTGGAGTTCAAATGATTTTTACTCGGTTTCACGCTATTACGTTTTTACATTTTGTAGGCCTGACGGAAGGCACACGGAATAGGGTATACACCTTCTTCCCAAGGCAGGTGTATCAATGGAACCAAGCGGCATCCTTGTGTCAAGATGGCGGCATGAAACTTGTGACTGCTAACACCAGCGATGCGTGGTGGGCTCTGAGATATTTTGCAACTTCTTTCAACCATTGGAAGAATTTCTGGTACGGTATGGGTGTAAACGAAAGGTTTACAGCCCGGGTTTAACACTTTTGGGGAGGGGGGGGGGGTGAGTGCGATTCGAACCCGCGACCCATAGGTGGAAGGCTGTTAGGATTGAGTGTCGAACGCTCTGCCTACTGAGCCACGGAGCCCCCCCCCCCCCCATGAAGATGGCCTAGATTATGACAGAGAAAACAAAGTACACTAGTGTCCAAAGGAAACGATACCAACTTGTTTTCAAAATATTTTTGTTAAGAATTGATTTTGTAATATGAAAACATGCCAATTCGTATTGCAGATTCCAAACACAGCGCATCAACCAAAAATACCTGGAACACTTAATCATTCCCGGGAGAATATGTAAATTTCGTGCGAGTGACATTGCCCTCTTTATCATGTTCTGTACGTGCAGAAAAGCTGTTTTAAAGAGCTGAGCATACACGTTGATATTACAGCAACAAAAAGATCACAAGACATGCCACGTTTGACAGCCATCGAGAGAGAGAGAGCCGTTGGAATGGCCCAACAAGGAGATTGATTTCTCACAAGAATAACACCACACTTTGTTCAGTTTTTATTTTATGTCGTTGCAAACGTGTGGTATCGTTTCATTTGGAGACTAGCTGAACTTAGAGTAAAATTGCTCGACTTTTGAGCGAACGGTCGGCAATTGTCTATAAAAAGAACAGGAGTTTGAAAGATCTACCAGCCAAGGCTAAACTCTCTTGTCTGTCATACAGACGACATTCCATTTCTTTTTCGCTTTCTTTTCCCGTCATCACATTTCGTTTAATCTCTAACACTTAACCAGACAGCTAACTGTCATAGCTTTGCCAATATATATATATATATATATACATGTATATATATCAATATATCACAATGTATTGTAGAAAACTGACTGGAACCAAACTCCTGTCCTTACGAAATTTTAAGGGTTTTGTTACAAAAACTTATTTTTTGGTATAAAGGTCTGAATGACATACCCCCCGCCCCAATCCTTTTTAAACACAATTAGAAACTTGTCTGTATGGTTATTTTAGTCAAGAAGATTTTTCATATGCCCGTGTATTAGATAACCTATATTGATGATATTTTTGCTGATAAATTATATGTTAATCGTATATTCTCTTTTTGTCAGTTATAAACATTTGTTCCTTTGAAAAAAGAGGCCCCCGTGACTCAGTGAGGCCAGTAGGTAGAGCGTTGAACGCTCAATCCGAACAGCCTTCCACCAATGGGTCGCGGGTTCAAATCCCAGTCAGTCCAAGAAAAGTTGGAAAATTTTCTGATTGGGTTTTCACTCGAACGACCTATGTGCGATGCTTGCCAGTTACCACTGGTCGTGGGATTCCTTCGGGTATGGAGCCCGGTTTCCTCCAACAATAAAACTGGCAACGCCGCCATATAAGTGAAATAATCTTGAGCGCGCCGTAAAACACCAAACAATCAATCTTTTGAAAAATGCGATGGTAAAATGCATGCCCTAAGAAATCGAACAATCCCTTTTTGTCAATGATTGAATCAAACATTTGTTATTTCGGTCGATTGACAGGGATTCTACGGCAGACTTCTGGATCGGCCTACATCGGCCTGACGGGATGGAGGAATTCATTTGGGTTGATTGTGAGGAGTTATCCCCCCTTCCGTTCTGGAAGAGCTCACCAAAGCAAAATATCTTCCGCTGTGTAAAAGGTCTCCAAAGTCTTGATAGGGAATATTGGGTAACTGCCAAGTGCGACCAGATGGTATACACTATTTGCGAACGAACACAAGGTAAGTTTCGACTCTTGCTGACAATTCGGTGACCTTTAAAATGTCCATAAGCGCATCCTACCGTATTTAAACTGAGCAAATTTGATACACAATTCAGTCTACTTTGTCAACTACATGTTGCGCTTGAAAGTTAAACGCCTCTAAGCGGTCGTGGATCATCCCTCGCACGTTTCATCGATGGCCGCTTATCTCCAGGAAGAGATGTTTTCTTACTGCCTTGTTGGTAAACGAAGATGGCTGAAGCCTTCTTCGCCTTCTACATCTACCTTAGGCAAAGGGTCGGTTTGTTTTAGGATGGCATCAACGTGTTCTCTTCAGTCAATCTAAACCCCATGAACGCATTCGCTCCTAAGTTATTTATTTCCTTGCCACCTTTCCCAAATGTCTTCTCAAGAAATGATCTTTGCACATTATGGCGTATCATACACGAGTCAATGTTATATCCATTGCCATTTACTATTTATTGTCCTTCAAATGAGATATGCCATATTCGTTCTATGCCAGCCGCGTAGCGTAAGCTTTTACGTAACTGACAAAGCAGCCCATATTCAAGAGATACGTTGATGTGGCAGTTACGTAAAAAAACTTACGCTACTCTCCTGGGGCCCGTTTCACGAAGCGGCGTAAATGTATTGTTTGCATAACTTTCATACTAACGTACCTCTACAGTATGGGTTGCTATGGCAGTTACGTAAAAACTTACGCTACGTCGCTTTGTGAAACAAGCTCTTGGTGTTTAAACGGACAAAGGGTCTGGTTTCTTTTTGTACTAAACATGGCAACGCCACCATATAAGTGTAATAATCAACGCGAATCAATCAACCAGGGAAAAATAAATAAGGCGTCACCACGGAGTATTTTTTAGCGAATCAACGTTTATATTGTCGTTTTTCAGGCGAGTGTACATTTTTGGAGTATGCCGGTGAGACGGTTAATACACAGTCCATAACTCTAAATGAAGGTATCATGGATGAGATTCTATGTAAGGCGAGATGTCTGGAACATGCAGGGGAGACTGAGTGTTGGGCAGTCACATTTCGGCAGCTTCCTGCTCCGAACTGCATCCTTCATCTATCTAACAGCTTCATAGATGTTGAAGAAATCCGATATATTAGTACAGATACGAATACGAATCTCTATATAAAGTTCTGTTTCACAGGTAAATGCTGTATGAATTGATAGGGGCGTTAGCTTAAAAAGGAGACAGCGCTCGGATGAAAGGCTGTTAGTCCATTTTGCGCCAAAATTGTACATGTAAGGAGTTATTTAGGGAATGTCCTATTGTCATGTTTTCTGTCTGACAGTCAGTAAACGAACAGCCGAAAATGCACCTACAACGGACTTGTATTGCCTACCTAACTGAGGTCGATTCTCAGTCAGTAAACAAAGCAGGCAAGGGGTTCCCAAATTAAAACTCGCTATCCAACGGTCCGTGGGAGGTACTAAAGCTACCAATGGCAATCTGGAACCTCCACCAAGAGTGGAATAACACACATTTTGGCGATCTTGGTTCCGGGCTAGTCTCTTTAACGGCAGGCTAGATGAGGCCGCGTCACAAAAGAAATATCAAGAGACCTCTTGCTCAGAATACAAATAACTCAAATGTTTCTTACTTACCGCCATCGCGCATTGTAATTTGATTGATCGATTGATGCTTTACGCCGCACTCAATATTATTTTATTATATGGCGGCGTTGTCAGGTTTAGTGGGGGAAAACTGGACTCTTTGCCAGGAGGAAACCCCCGACCATCGGCGGAGTAATTGTATTTTTTTTGTAAGATTTTTTTAGGAAAATCCCTCCCTGGCTGCCGATAAACGTTCTTTGCTGCCAAACTGACTCCATCCGATACAATTGTTAAATTGCCTGACTTGTTTGCATCCACTCGACCTGTTTGATGGTTTTCACTTACCAACGGAAAGTCAGGTGTTTGTCAAAATATAATTAAAAAAGCCGTCATACGAGCCAAATAGTTTAGTTCTATAGCATCTAAATAACCTATAATTATTTTGCAGGCCTTATAAATGATGCCAATGCGCCTGTGGTTTCGACGTCATCTTTGATTCCAAATAGCACCTGCCCCAGTACTATGACGTCACGTTTTAACGTCATGAGTACACTTTCTGACGTCACAAAGTTTATAAGCAGGAAGGACACAACTACGTCTACACCCACGAGGTCTATGACAACGAATATACTATGGTTATTCTCAACAACGGATTCAAGCGTCACTGATGGTGACGAGTCGACGGATATTTCAACCTATACGAAGACGAAACGCGAAATTAACACCTACAATATTAACCAAAGATCGACTCAAGAAACAACATTGTCCAAGCAGAAGAATTCAACTGAAAGAATGGACTCGATTGCAATATCTGTTAGCCAAAACCAGCTAACGACAAAATCGCCGTCGCCCAAACTTCTCGACCAGACAACGCCTACTCTCAGTATTGTTGGTGGAGATGCAACAATCAGAAACCCCACTGCAGCGCGTTTGACCGAGAGCAGCGACCAACACGTTGTTGACACAGCGCCATCTGAAAGCAGCGCAACAAGTCTTTCCTCCACCGAACCCAACCTCAGTATATTTTTCTCATCGCCATCAACAAGTTTCTCGGGAATGACATCGACAGGTAGTCCTTGTATTTGCAGATAATTATTATTTTGCTTTCTGATATTTATGGATTTCTGTGACATCGTTTTAGTTAACTCGATCTCTGTGAATAATCAACCAAAACCTATTTTAGGGAAATCATAAAACAAAAATCAACGACGCAGGTTTAGAACTGATTGAATGTAGGTCTATTGTGATAAAAATGAAAAAAAAGTATTTTATCTAACGTATTCCTTTTATTGGCGGAATCACATAAACGATAATTTTCTCGATTTAATTTCTTGTGTTCACAATATCCCTCTGCAACTAAAGTATTTTGAAAATGTAAAATGTAATCGAGTGTCGGGTTGGACTGGAAGGCAGATGGTAATCTTAGTTTCGCAAATTAACCATTATATTTCTCTCTTTTTTTTAATCAGATTCAAGCCGGGCCACACAATCAACGGACGTTATTATGGGAAGCCAATCTGAACAAACTTGTTTTTGTTGGTGCAAGGAAAATTTAACACTTTCCAAAGAAGAAAAGGAGGAGTTTTTGAAAGCAATTTTAAAAAGTTTACACCTGGAGGCTAGCACCACCCAAACTTACAAAAGACGTTTTATTTCTGTGAAGGACGATCGAGCTTCGGCCCAATCAATCGGCTGCGTCGGCATTGTTACCCTCTGTGTGGTATTCGGGGTTTTATTCATGGCTGATATTTTATCATTTTTTCAAGTTAGACACGAGGATCGATTAGAGTTATTGTTATGAGAATTGACCGATTGTTTGATGAGGTCACTTGGAATTTACGCGCAAAGCATTTCGGGAGATTGGTGGATATTCACATAATTTTACAAAATGGAGGAAGGAATAATACTGTATCGAGAAGAGGACGTAAAAGGCGCCAGATCTTTCGACGGCGCTTACCTGTCGTGCTTCTGATTTGAAGACGTGCAGTTGGGTACACAACATGTTGTTTTCGTAACTCTATTAGTATCAACTTTTAAATACGTTATGTTTAATACGTTATGTCATCGATGTTTTCCAAGAAAGTGACGTCTTTCTATAACTTAATAAGTAGACCCCTTACCGGTTAACTAAATGGCGAACTTCGGTACATTTTACCCCGAAAGCTGTTAAGTGCCTGTTGATCAACCTGAAATGAGCTGGAAATATCCAAATTATGTGGCCAAACCATATTGATGAGCTGACCAGGGGGCTGTTTCTCAAAACCTACGTAACTTTGCGTCTGGTCGTAACGTAATGTTAAAAGTACAATTGCCAGGACAATTAGGCCTTGCAGTGGACTTATACGTCGGGTGTAAGTGCGTTGAGAAACAGCCTCTTGTAGTGCATCAACTCCAGCCTTTTGATGGTTTTCACTTACCGGACGGAATGTAACTCAATAAGTTAGGGGACAGACCTATCCCCCCCCCCCCTCCAAATAATTGGCCTATAAAAATTATGGAGTTTTCAAGCACGTTAGTTAAATGGCAGTTAAGTGATTAAAGAGCAGAAACAGTTGAATATTCGCGTTTAGTAACACAGCAATTTTTTTTCGTGGCTGCGCCACAAATCTTAGATCAATACAATAGTTATATAGTTTCTGAGGGTTAAAAGAACAAAACCTCGCCCTACCACTCAATCTGTCTTGATGTTGGTTGTTTTATGATAGTGCCTCGTCTGATCGCAATGTAAGAAAAATCTCTATCTTTATATGCCAGAAATGGCTTAGACAGATGTCACAAGTCAACGAAGAAGTTAAGAAGTTGTTATCCATAAGTAACTCGTTGACTTATGCCACCAACTTCTAAATGCCAGTCAAAGAAGTTAGACAGATATCGGCGATTTAGTATACCGGGAGCTTTCCGGGCTTAGGCAGCCCCTGGTCCTTCGCGTGATTGTTCTGTGATTTTGTCTGCCACGTAATCAAACTTTTTTCACAACTACGCCCAACAACTCAAACTGTCTTGTTGTAAGATTATTTTGATAGTCGATCGCCTTATCACAATATTTGCTACTGTAAATGTGACAAATTCTGAAATTGAAATGTCAACTTTTCAATGTCAGAAACGGTCTGGAACGCATCGCCCGCAATCTCGAACCCTGGGTTTTTTCAAAGGCCCCTGGACCCTCGCGTGATTCTGCTGTCATAGTGCCCCACCTGTCGGCAGATTCCTGGCTACGTCGATACTGAGTAAGAGTATACCTATTATCTGAAAGACTTGAAAGTTGTTTGGGTGCATACATTATCTACTACGTCAGTTGCGGCAGATCCCTAAACTATCCAGCGCAACAGGCCTTTAACAGATTTGTTTTCTTCCAAAGTAGATTTCCAAGTTTACAAGTCAAAAATCTTTACATCAAATTGACCAGTTGGGCCTTGAAATTTGCCCAGAACGCATGTATGGCATTCGCCTGTTTTCAGAGCTCCCAGGGCCTAAGCGGCCCCATAGACCCCCGCCTGTTGTGCTGGGATAGTCGCCCCTCCCCCCCCAAAAAACGTTCCGCCTCCCCTGTAAGTCGACTGACAAACTAAAGTAAATCTTACGAGAGGCGTCACAATTAATAAAAAAACCTTAACAGATAAAATTTCTAGATGAGTTTCAAAGAAATAGCTTTAATATTCGAAAAAAAAACACACAGAAAGTAATAACATGAAAGTTTGTCTTTCGCATGTCTCTATATCCTTCAATAAACTTTGCAAGGTAGTTCTTGATACAAAGGAAAATAAAAACAGCAATTCTGTCATTAGAAAATGTATATCAATAATGTCAAGTTCACGACTGACAAACAGCACTATTTTGCGTATCATGAAACATTCTCAGTTTGTTTTGAACATAAATGTCTGAGTTGGCATAACTTATTTGCAACCACCTGGATGCTCAAAATTAAATAGATTTTGAGAATGCAGCAAAGTTGGGAAGCAATTTCTCAAAAGAAGTCCAAGAAAATCGCTGTATAAATCCTCCACACCAATAGTGGACATTTTCAATAGTTTATTTGTGTTATGTCCGCATCCATTTTATCTTCATTGTCTACACAAGATATCGCAACATTTTCAACTTTTTCGTCTGTTGATTGACTCGTATATCTCTGTATGTTGCTTTTATGTCTTGCTTGATCTGAACACACTTTCATGGTTTTGGTTATATCCGTCCAAAACACATGCTAACTAAATTGCCAACGCCTTTGCCGGTCGGTCGACTGTTTTGTTCCCGTTGTTCTTGTGTTTCGGTCGACTTACACCGACATTGGCTGTCATTTTCATAAAAAAGCATGTTAACGAACTTTTCAGCGTCTTTGTCGGTTGGTTGACAATATTCCCCTTGTTACTTTTGCGTCATCGTTAGACTCAGCCGCCATTCACAGCCATGTCAATAAAAACATATAACCTATGAAACTAGATTTACACGGTCTTCTTACTCCAGTGACAATTTTGTCCATGTTGATTTTGCGGCTTTGTCGGTCTGGGCCTGCGCCGACTTTCTCTGTCAACTTCACGAAAAAGATAAACTCAAGAGATTAGCCACGCCTTTGTTCGTGGTTTGACAATTTTATCCCTGTTGTTTTTGTGTCTTAGTGGTTGGCCTTAAACACCCTTCCTTGTCACGCCAGCAAAACACATGTTAATGCAATTATCAACACCTTTGTCTGTAGGTCGTCAATTTCGCCTTTGGTGCTTTTGAGCTTCCGTCTACCTATACCATAATCTTCACATGCGCACAAAACTCATTCGCCTGTGTCTATTTCACATCCTTTGTAAGTTGGCTTCACCGGGATTTGTTTTTTTGTTGGCTTATTAACCGTGACATGTTGACTTTAAGTCTCAGTAAAAACTGGTTTCTGTTCGCATTGCTTCCCTGCTCTCCGTGCCCGGTTCACGTCTCGGCCGACTTGGCGCACCATCGCTAACCATCAGCTTCCAACACATTGTTGATTTCAAAAGCTGGATGTTAAGGCAGGCGTTGGAGGCATTGCATCCGGGCACTTGGTACCACCGAGCCTATCGCCTTCTAAAAGATTTAACTCAACCTTTACTAAGGCTCTCTCTCTCTCTCCTTCTCTTGGGAGAACACTTGGCGGAAAAAATAATTTCCGTTATTTTTCGGACAGAATAACTCCCTATTTCACATTATAGAACAGGGACATTGTTTGTGTTTTCCGTCAGACGGTTCTGATAGCTTCACACTGTCACCCATATCAGAAGAATTCCCCAAATTCTGAAAAAAAGATAAATAGAGCGTAAATTGCATGCTTCAGTGGCGATTCCATACACATGACTGAGTTTAAAGTTAGAGAAGCAGGACATGCCAATTCTCGGTTTCGGACATCCGGGCACTGCAGGTCACGTGGTCCCCGAAGCCCTAACAACCACAGATCGTGGGTGAAAACGACTCAGTGGGAGCCATTTTGTTCCAGCTGTGCAAGCCATCGCTAACCAGTTGTTTTCAACCACCTTCTGGGCTTTGTCTTACAAAGCTGGCGCATGTTACGTCGGACTTAAATCAGTGTTAAAACTATAGGAACTTATGCCCTAGTCGCAACTGGTTCATGCTGTAGGCCAATACGCATCTTTAAACCACCTTTGTAAGACATTGCCCTGATCTACAGCCTCGTTTTTGTGGATCGTGATGTCACACCGAAATAGAGAATTTTTTTTTCAAATATTGTTTGGTTTTAGTTGATAAGCTTTTAACCAATGGCCATAGGATGCAGACTGTGCAAAGCATGTTGAGGGCGAACGGAAATAGCCAAAGTTTGCTCCAATGGGTTGTCTGATCTTGTCACCAAGGCAACGAAAACACAACAGACCAATCATTCAATCCATGTAGAAAATAAATTATTAGCTTACCATTTTGTCAAATATTTTTCTGGCGAGGTACATGAAAGCTTCATCAACGTTTTGATTGGACTTGGCGCTAGTTTCCATAAATTTGCACCCGAAATGATCAGCAATCTAAAGAAATAAAATTTAACAAAAATTAAAAAAAAAACGCATTTGGTAAAGTGGGAATTGGCCAAATATTTATATTTTCCCATAAAGCACTATTTCAAAATACTCGGCTATGATCGCACGAAATACAAATGAAAGGCTTTTTAGCATTACTAGTCTCAAAAATGCATAATAGTGGCCAAAAAGGAATGGATATTCGTCTGGGTTAATTAAATTTTGTTTACTTTTCGAATTTTATTCGGGTTTCTACAGTCCTCAAACTGTTTGGATTTTACTACTCCAATGTGATTCTTTCAGATTAGGATAAATCTGAAACCATTTTATTTATTTGACTCCAGCATGTATGAACAGCAACCAAAAACAATGCCTCGTCAATCCAAAATGATTTTTTAAAAAATCATCTTAAAAACACTCACCCCTTCAACACGTTTATTGTCTACTTTGCGCATGCTTGGGTCTACGTCACTTTTGTTTCCTACAATGACTTGCTCGACTGTTTCCGGTGCATGCTGGAAAATCAAATAACATTTTTAAGACTATTGGAATCCTATATATACCATTACACCATAATAATTGCTAAAAAAATCTAAGTAATCAATAAACAATGAAATATTATTTTCACGTTTTAATTCACGCCAGACAATTTTACACAGCCTACGGAAGCAATGGTGCCCTGTGGTTCATTCTACTGAGCTGGTGTAAGTTTCGCCAGTCGCAAACGCGTGTTAAATTATAGGAACCCTATGCTGTAAACCTATGCGTAACTGTGCGCCAGCTTAGTAGAACCAGCCTATGGTGCCCGGGCCACTGGGAGTGTTTGGCGCTTACACTAAAAAAGAAAGATCAATCAATCCATTCAGGGTTCGAGCCATAAAAAAACCTATCAACTATTGATATTTATTTTTCTCTTATTCAATTGACATTCTTCTTTTTTGGTAAATATTTAATGAAATTGCCACCAACTGATAAAGCTTGGGAAATATGTTTCTATGGAAACTAAGCGTCTCCGTGGTAACTATGGATGCCTTCCTAACTCAGAATCCAAATCGAGGTCCGTTTTCTCTGACAAAACTGACAGCGTCTCTTTAAGTGCTATAATCAGGAGTGGGGACCAAAATTCAGAAACCAAACTGTTTTTCGTGGTGTATCAACAAGTAAAAGTGAAGAATAACTAATTGTCTTACCTCACTGACAGTTTGAATCCAGTCGAACAAATTCTCGAACGATTGAGCATTGGTGACGTCATAAACAAACATGACTCCCTGCAAACAAACACCAAAATGCGCATTGTTTATTTCTTTATAGATCGGCACAATATATATATTAGAACGTATGTTAGCTACATTTTGCATAATTTATGAATTCTCACCTTTGTTCAGAAATTAAATTAAATATGAAAATTTCATATCGGGAGCCCTATAACATACAATTGCCTTAATGATGATCAGATCTATGGTCTAAGTTACCGTGTTATAGTTACGAGATAATATGATTGCTTTTGTTTAAAGTGGCATGTGCTGCCAAAATGTTGAAATTTTGACGTTAAAACAGAATGTTGAAATTATTGGCTATTTTTCTCAAGACGTATAATTCAGAAGCTTTTTAGTGCTTCTAGTCTCGAAAATGTACCTAAAGTATTGTTTTGAACTAACTTTGGCTTAGAATGAATGAATGGTCGTCCCGGTTATTTAAATTGTGTTTACTTTTCGAATACGTTTTCGGTTCGTACATGCCACATACTGTATGGATATTCCTCATTATAACGCCAATCATTCAGTTTTCGATGGCCTTCAAAGCCTCTTACTGTCGAGACGATCAGACATTATGAAAAAAGTGTGAATTTTGGCCGTTCATACCACTTTAAGCCTTAGGTTTGTGATACGATTTATCAACCAATAAAATGCATTCATTGTAATCGCAAGCTACAAGAGGTACAACAAATCGTGCTGTGAGAACGGACCTTTTGCGATGGCTTCCTGAAACGGCCCCATTTACGTCATATTCAACATTGGTTCGTGAAATATAAACCCTATGCTTATAAAATTAGGACAGGAAGTAGTACAATTAATTAAACCGGAAGTCCTACCTGAGCATCGCGGTAATAATCCTTGATTATTGTCCGGTACCTCTCTTGACCCGCAGTATCCCTATAAATATAAACATTCACGTTTCCGCTTTCAAATTTTTCTTAAGAACTGAAAATAAAGTCTTAAAACAGACAGTCATTCTTGTGCAGTAGGGCGGTGAGATTGATACTGATGTAAACTTGAAAACAGCAATAACAAAATGAATGTATCGTAAATTCGTCTACCCGGTTATTCAAATTGTGTTAACTGTTTAAACATTATTTCGTTTCGTAAAAGGTCAAAGATTGCATGGATAGTTCTAATTTTTACTTCAATTCGTTTAGATTTGTGATGAACTTAAATCCCTCTTATAGTCTAGAGAATTGGAATTTATGAAAACAAGTGCGAGCTACATTCTTTTTAATGAGAAATGATTAAGGCATCAAAAAAGTAAGTTGTTTGTGAACAACACCAGCTTATATATTTGTTCTTTTATTTATGATGTTATTTTATTTAGTATTTATACCCATGTTTTGAAATATTATTAATTCAATTGCATTTGACAAAGACAGCCGCATATAGGCTTCTTGGTGATTCCTGGTCATTAGTTTGCAACCCACGTTTAGAGACAGTTTCAAAGATTTCTTAACTTCTTTTTCTTGGGTAAGTGATTTGGGTTTTCAGTCATATGAAGACGTTTAATAAACAAAATCAAAATCAGCTGATGCACATATAAACTTCAAAAAATATAACGGATTAAAAACACAAAAATATATCAGACTCGATATGCCCGTTATGAATACAATAAGAAACTTGTCTCCATGGTTATTTTAGACACGAAGATTTTCCCTGTGCCCGTGTGTTTTAGTGTTCAAAAAAGACAGGACTGCAGTTTACTATAGTCCGGGTCTCTGACTCCAAAATTACTATTTTTATACTGACGGTCGTATTTTGGCCGTCGGTATAAAACATAGTAATTTTGGAGTCAAAACCCGGACTATGTTTACTAGTGATCAAAACTGTGTTCATTGGACCTGTTTTGAATCTTAAAAACCAAGAATTAGATAGGCTACATACCAAAGCTGCAGTTTGACCCATTTGCCGTCCATATCCACCGTTCGTATTTTAAAATCCGTACCTGGAAAAATAAACAAAATCCTGAGCAAAAAATGTCACAATCTCTTATCAGCTTTACCATCAACGCTGCTCTAAGAAAATGAATTTGTACCATCAGGCTAACTGCAGATGAAAGTCTAGCCGAGAAATCTGGGCTCAGTCGGAACACCCTTCGGCTATCTTCGCTCGCTACCGGTCGGCTTTGACAAGCACGTAAATCCCCGAAGTTTCCGAGTGATCTGGGCTCTGACGAATTTGTTTTTCTCTCCGTAGGTGAGCAGACACATTACTAATCATATAATACCAGTCGCCTTTAGGCCGATAATCCGGGATAATGAAAGCCATACTGATTTCCAATTAATTATTTCACTGTTAATATCACACAGTCTACATATCGACGAGGAAAGGTGTTGGTGTAGGAATAAATAGAATAGACCGAAAGCCTAATGACGTAACTATTAACAATTCTAGGATGGAATAGAGATCTTGCTTGAAATGGCCGCTTTGTTAAGCCCTTTGAAACGACATGCATCTCTGCTCACGTATAATTTTTTGTGCAGATTAATGTAAATGCGCCATTTTATACCTCCTATGACGTCATTAGGCATACCGTTTTTTTGGGGAAAATATATGACAAGTAAATTTAATAAAACGCACGCAAAGTTGAGCGCTGGTAAATAATGTTTCACTCAGGCTATACAACACAACCGAAGTAGCAACCGAGAGATGCGTGTCTTGGTTTAACAATAAATAGAATTGGAAAATATATGAAAAATAAATTAATTAAACACACCCAGAGTTGTACGCTGGTCTACGGGGAAATAGTCATCGGTAAACTGGGTCATGAGACAAGTTTTCCCAACGGATTGGTCACCGACTAGAACCAGTTTGAATCGTATAGTACTTTTAACATTCATGATTTGGCACTCAATGCGTCACTTCCGGTTTCAGATTAGTTTCACTTTCGATTTCTATCGCTTCAAGGTTAGTCCAGCGATCCCTCTTTGCTTCGGGTAGGTTTCAAGTTTTGGTTAAAACAAACAAAACTTATGGTCTGGCTGATTGTAATAGCAAGTCCACTTCGAATTCAAGACAAGAAATATCTCAGAAAGGGTTCGGTTTTGTTAGTCGTGCTCCTTTTTTCGGTTTTCCAAATATAGCCTGATTGGGAAGAAGACACATCAATTCTCAACTTCCTACCCTGAGGATCACTTAAAACCGAATTGCTACTGTCTTTTTGTTATTGAGTTTTAAAAGACTGAATTTTTCAGTTAAAACTCTCAGTGATGACTTTCTTTGTCCGTCTGTCTTCCCGCTCCGTTTTGAGGCAAGGTTACACCAAGTTCTCCTAACTAATATGACAATTTAAGAGTTTCCACTGAGCTATTTCAAAATATAACGTTGTCCCTTTTTCTATTTCTGTATCTTAAATCAGTTTATATCAGATTACGCGAACAGTAAAGTCCGTCCAAAAATGTTCAAATCTATCCAAAAATGCTTAGTAACCCTTTATTGTTAATGGATTCGGCCTTGGTTAATGCATTAAAATTGGGTTATCTCATTTTGTGCATTATCATAAGGGGTGTTTTTAAAATAGTCATTATCAAACCTGTCATATGATTTTCACGAGGCGTCTAATATTACATTCAACAAATATCTATGTATGGTATATTGAATTGACTTCCCTGTCTTTTCTATACAAACAAAACTGGGTCAGGAGACAAACTAACATAGACGGAAGTTTACCCTGATAAAAATAAGCAGCAAAAATAAATTATCCGTTATGGATAATCTTTCCTGAATAAAAAGTACGTTAAAATTTAAGGAAACTAACTGAATCAAATTGGCTTGGTTCGATTAATCAATTCTTTTCACTGCGAATGACCGAAATCCCTTCAATGGTCTAGTTGAGTTCGTGAGTCGTCGACAGCATCGCCTCTAAGAACGTCGATAACGAGATAAATGGCTTAAGAAACTGTCAAGTATTGACTCAATTGGGAAAAATGGTTGTTTATAAATAAGAGCATTTCTGATCTCTTAAAAATACTCTGTAGTCAATATCGCGACTGATATTAGATCCGAAACAATTTTAAGTTTTTCGTCGACAAAACAATGTTCGTCTTAGTTCGTCAACAACACCATTTTTTCTATTGGCAAATCCGACCTGATTTTAAAGTTGTTCGTCGACGATACAATTCATCCAAGTTCGTCAACAACACAAATCTTCAAATGTTTGAAATATTGATGATGATTCCAAAACGGTAAATCCGAACTCCGGTTACGTCAGGACTTTGTTGGTTGACAACAAATTTTTTCCGGATTATCTGGAATCAAATTTCTACATCCTATCCACGGCAGCAAGTGTTAGACTGTGACTTCATAAAAAAATGGCGTAGGGATTCTCGCAAAATCCGCAGTAAGGTACCAGGTAGGTCTACGTCCGTACTTTGTTCACCGACAGCAAATATTTCCAGAGGTAAAACACACTTAATTATTCAAATTCAAATGTATAAATCCATACGCAATCTGGTGACAACAATATTTACACAGTTTATGCCGGTACCGACACACTTTTCCAGACGGAAAGCCTCATAAAAAATCTTGCAACAGCTTATGAATGTTGATATGTCTAGCCAATGGCATAATAAAACGCTCGGTGTTTTCTTAAAGTCAATAATCATCAAACGTCTGAATCAACATCCAATAGGACTATACAAAACAAATTTATACAGTATATTCTATTCCACTTTCCTAAAGCAACACATCATAACATTCCGTTAAGCTTTATTACGTTTTCATCACCAAACGTCTGAACCATGCAAGACACGATATGACGACAAACAGATGTATGGGGCGTACGCTGGAATATTCTTCAAAAATAGACGTTCTGATATGTCTGCTCAAAAGCTCAATAAAACGTCTGAGGTTTTCTTAAAGTCAGCAGTCACCAAACGTTGGAATCAACACACCATATGACGGCAAACAGATGTATAGTGCATACGCTGGTATATTCTTCAAAGGCAACACATCGGACGTTTTGATCTGTCTGTCCAAAAACTCAATAAAACGTCTGACGTTTTCTTAAAGTCAGCAATCACCACACATCTGAACCATGCAAGACACCATATGACGGCAAACAGATTTACGTGCGCTGGTGTATTCTTCAAAGGCAACACATCCGACGTTTTGATATGTCTGTCCAAAAGCTTAATAAAACGTCTGATGTTTTCTTACAGTGACTATGTACGTATCGACAAAGCTGTCATGCCCCAAACTGCGTTAATCAAATGGTATATCTAGCATACTGGCTTAATGCTCTCTGCAAACATTATGCCTTCAAACAGCTACCACCAAAATAAACTAGAAGTGTGTTTAGCAACTTTGAAATGGAATGCTAATCTCTACTTGATTTTGTCTATGCGAAAGCAGGTCTTAACCTTAATGTCCGTAAACACGTAAAGTAATATACCACGTCCCTGTTAGCGATGTATAAAATGTCACGTATTAAACTAACCGGCACGTTTTAAATCAAATTTGCTAACCACGTGCCTATATTTTTAAATTTTGAAACCGCTGGTACAGGAAGTCATATTTGGCCTACCTTTCAAAATTAAATAAAAGAAATTCCTTTTCGTTTAAAAATATTGCAATCGTGTTAGATGTTTTCTGCACTAGGCTGGTTGTTTATTCAGTAGGCCTATTGGCGAGCTATTGGTATAATAGTAAAAGCACCTCACTAAAAGTTAATTGAAAAATTAGTTAATTGATAAACGACGGGAAAGAGAAAAATAACAAAACCTACAAGGGACAGATATATTAGATTAATCTATTAACGAAATAGTGAAACATTAATTTATTTATAATCTAGCTGGTAAAATACATTAAAGGCACACTTGCCGCCGTAGCCTGTTTAAATTTGCTAAGAAAACCAATTTACATGAGCTTACTACGACTAATACCACTAAACTTAAACATAGGACACATAAAACATGTCTAGTTAGCTTTAGACTGTAAAAATGGGGTGAAAAACAAACGAAGAATCGAAGCCTGATTACAACAACAACGATCAGTGTCGGTCAACTTTCGTGTTGGTTTACCCTCCTTTCAGGCCTTTGTATCTGTGGTTAACACTCAAACAATTACCAGCAGGCTTTTCCAGTCGCTGTTAACCGATCGTCAGTCTGTATTTCTCAGATAAATAGGCCTACGTAAAATTACACTGTGCCGTTAGTTCACTCACTCGACTGAAACATAAAATCGCCAATAGGGGGCAGATCGGTTTGTTTACGTTCCGGGTACGTAACAATTCAAATTTTCAAATTCAAATTAAAAATACAAACTGACGTCCAAACTTTTAAATTTTGGTAAAAATAGAAAGTTACTAACTTATATTGTCTGGGAAAAATACAGAATACGGTCTTTCTTTTTTAATGTAAACAATATTCCTGATTTTCGCGGCAAGTGTGCCTTTAAAGAAGGTGACAGAATTGTCAAAATTAGCATTTGATGATGGGAAAATGTATTTCAAGTTAATTGTTAATGCTTCTCAGCATAGTTTTCTATAGCAAAATAAGCTTTTAAAGAGGCAAGCAAATCATCTACAGATAAAATACCTTATTTAACGACCTAACGGAGGAGTTCGACAAGGGGTACTTTTAACTCTAATCCTAAAATATGATTCATGCAAATTATCTTCTATGAATAGATTAAAATATTGTTAACATTTTATTCTAGGCTTCTATATGGTTATCTTAGCTAACTTTTTGTAGTCGGGGAGGGGGGGGGGGGGGGGGGGGGGTAGACAACTACTAAGAATTTCGAAAAACGAAGAGTACGAAAATATACTGATAGAAAAGGTCTATGGCCACGACGTATATATAATCTTGAGAGTGCAGCTTTAATCATGCGTTCAGTTTCAGTCTAGCGTCAACACTTATCACACTATCACTCCAAATGCATCCGTCGGTCGTGGAGATTTGTCCACATCTTGCATTTCTGTTATCCGCTTTAAGTAAAAAAATCCTACTATTTTTTCAAGCAAATCCTCCTGTATTGTCTCCAAAAAATGAAAGTACTGTTCCTTTCAGCCACAATTTCAGCCAGACTGTTCACAAATTATGGCAAGACTTGTTTGAAACTATGAATGATTCCCTCCTCCGAAAACGTAACAATCCAAGAAAAATCTGCCTCTATATAACATGGGATTTCCTTCGTGTAAGTTACTTTTCGAGGCTAATGTGACGAGCCTGGTTTGGTGATCAAAGTGCAATTTTCCGTGACGTCATATAAACCCGCACTAACTTAGGACAAAATCACGAGGAATCCAAAGAGCGCAGTCTCGTGCGGCGAACTTTGTCTAATGAGACTGACATCGCAATGATAATCACCTCGTCGAACAAACTACGCATGTAATGCAGCTTATCGCGAGCCTCTCGTTAATATTATCCTAATCTGTGTAAAGCAGTGAAACGGACATAGTGACATAAAGTTAGGTAGATAATCAATTATATTAAAATAAGCCTGCCTGCGCATGTTGAATAGTTGGCAAGTTAGAGGGTTTTATTCGGTATGGGACCGTTTCACGAAGCCGTCGCACAGTGCGATCAATCGCAGTTGCCATGAAGTCATATCTCTTCACTATGCATGGTAACCATTGGCAACTACGCTTCGTTTGCGATGCGACTGCTTTGTGAAACGAACCCCAGGTCTGGTCTCAAGGCCTTCTCTGCTAAACCTGACAAGACTGCCTTTAAAAAATCTTAAAGACGACGTAAACCATCAGTCAATCAAGTCATCATATTCATTGAACTATATACGTGGAATGGTGGTCAGGTCACGTCTGAGTTTTAATCAGTGCCGCCATTACAATGAGATGATTAGGCGATTTCAATCCAAGATGGCTGACGTCAGGCGCGCGCCCATATCTCAGCAATGGCGGCCCTCTAAGAACGTCAGATCCAAAACAGCCAATGAGACGTGGTCATTCCACGTATATAGTTCGATGGTCATATTATGTTGATAACCGGAAGACACTTGATCCTTCTGACCAATGAACTATACGCGTGGAATGGAGGTCACGTGGTGTTTGATGTGCATCGAATGCCGCCATTACTAGGAGATGGTGCAATAGTGATTCAGCTCTGCTGTGCACGTGCGCTTCAACTAGCAATGGCGGCACATTTTACAAAGTCAGATCCAAACCAACTAATGCGACGTGTCGATTCCACGCATATAGTTCATTGCTTCTGACAGCGCATGTTGTTGCACTTTTGCAATTTCGAGAGATCTCGATTCCAGACATGTATACTGGTGCTTCAAAGGGGGTTTTTTGTGAGCTTATAGCGGCTGAACTTTTTTTAACAAAGCACATCAAAACACTTAAATTGAACAGGTCGTAAAAACAAGAGACATAAAAACTACATGAATCTCTGGACGAGATTTACAAGTAAAGGTTGACTTGACACTCTGTGTTGTTGAAGACCGTTCAATCACCCGTAACGCTTTAATGGTCGATTATTGGCGCCTCCGGTAACATATGATGTGTCCATCTCAATGGCTTATAGTGATATAGCGATTGTCAACTAGCATTGTATTCTGTTCTTATATTGGTTAACTATTAATTCAGTACTACAGCTTACTATAGCTTCATTGTAAGCTACCGGCAATGGTCCGTGTATGCCATTTTATATTATATATATATTATAAAAATATTGATTGCTGTTTTACGCCGCACTCAAGATTATTTAACTTATATGGCGGCGTTGCCAGGTTTAGCGGCGGGCTCACTGCTTCATTGTAAGCTACCGGCAATGGTTCGTGTAAATCATTTATATATTTTTGAACACGGGCACAGGGAAAATCTTCTTGTCTAAAATATTGATTGATATTTTACGCCACACTCAAGATTATTTCACTTTCACGGCAGCGTTGTCAGGTTTAGTGGGGTAGGAAACCGGGCGCATTGCCCGGAGGAAATCCCCGACCTTCGGCAAGTACCTGGCAACTCTCCCACATAAGGCGACCGAGTGAAAAACCCACTCAGAATTTTTGTAATTTTTATATGGCCTGAGTGTGATTTGAACACGCGCCGCATCGATGGAAGGTCTGTGTAGGACTGAGGGGCGATTCTCTAGCCCACTGGACAACGGAGGCCTCCGATCGCCATTGGTGCTAGGGTGTACATCATCAATTCTGAGTTTGAACATGTATGTTTTCACTTGTTTTTGTCCACCCAGCACTTCTACCTTTGAAGCTAGGCTGTAAATCATTAATTCCGAGTTCGAATCACTTGTTTTTATTGTTGTTTGTTTGTTTTTGTCAACCCAGCCCATCTACCATTGTCGTTATACCGGGTCATACTGGGAAGTCACACCTGTTTTTGTATCCAATGCGATAAAACAAAGCGAAGTTTATATTTTTGAACACTAAAACACACGGGCACAGGGAGAATCTTCTTGTCTAAATTAACCACGGAGACAAGTTTATACACAGGTGCGAATACATTTGTAATACAATGCATTATTCAGTCATAGTTTTGCATAAAATGGAAATATTCAAAAAATGAATTAGTTAAAAAAAAGCCTACGAGAAATTAACGCTATACTGTAAAGAGACATGGGCTGTCAACATTTTGATATTTTTTAAATATAAATATTGAATATGGAGATAATCAACTATTTTTCACAACTAGTATAAATTTAAAGGTATTGAACATGCTGAACTACATATTCATGAACACTAAAACACGTGGGTACAGGGGAACATTTTTTTTAGTAAAAAAACCAAGGAGACAAGTTCGCCTTTCTGATCCACGATTTAACATTACGGATAAAGAAGAGAATCAACCATCGGAATAAAACCGACCATATGATTAGAACCAACCGCCAATGGCAGCCTCTCACTGACTTTGTCTAACTGCATGTTTGTCTGACCTAAGTGAGCGTTTGGCCGTCTAACTGACGTTGTCTGACCGTTTCAAGCGTTTGGCCGTCTAACTGACTTTTTCGAGCGTTTGGCTTGGCCTCATGGCGCTGTCAGATTGTGGCATCGCTTTATTACGCCATTGGAAAGCGTCCGGCCAATTTCCGCCTATATTTCTACTGTTTGGACTATGGATAGAACCAGCAACATATTGTCGAAACAGCGGAATCTTACCTATGGTGGTATCCCCGTCTATGAAGAACGTCCCAGTTTAACACACTGGTTTAACAGTTTGGACTAAGGATTGAATGAGCAACACATTGTTGAAACAGCCGAATCTTACCTATGGTGGTATCCCCGTCTATGAAGAACGTGCCGTCAGCAAACCGGTGTACCAAGCAGGTTTTTCCCACGTTGGAATCCCCTATAACTATCAGCTTCGTCTTCTCGCTGTAAAACGGACACCAGTGTTCGGGAACTAAACTCGTCGTCCCCGCAAGGAGCCCCATGTAATACGAGGTCATATCTAATGGGGAGGCCTTCATGCTTAGTGGGTCGAGGGGGTCGAATAATTCCCGCATCGTTCCTTGTAAAATAAAATGGCAAAAATCTATTTTATCACATAGTAAGCAAGTTTTATACTTTCAAGTAAACAAATTTTTTTCTTTCAAATTTCATTCCGATAAGAGGTATGGTTAAAACAAAATGATACCAAGTCTTAGATCAATAAGTAGTTACCATGACAATGCTTTTCTTAAACACAGTGCACCATGGCAACAGCTGGCGACTGCTTTAAGAAAACAGAGAATCGTTACAAATAACACACACACGCTGCACCTGTTTAAGTAGGCCTATATGAGTGGGGTTTTAAAAACATTTTCAAACCTTGACACGTACCTAATATATGCCCACATTTTGCGATTTTCTAAACCTAACATGATGAGGCTAATATAAAAAAAAATTATTTACGCAGAGTTTCCATGGCAACGCTTTTCTTGAACATTATACCGTATAAAGTTAGACATAAGCTTCTTTCAAAGATCCCCACTGTTTCTTATGAACTAAAACCCATGTACATTTTTTCGGTTTGTGGTGGTTAAACTTTCAAGTCAAATTCAATTCGAATGTTTTTTGTTTAACTCTTGCAGGGCCAGAAGCATGGTTGTCAAAAGGGTACCCTCGCTTAAGGGCTTCACCCATTAAGAAATTTCAATCTGACGTTTGAATAGATGGGTGGGTAGTTTACCCGTACATGCGTGTACCTGACCGGGTCACACCTTGTATCTAATTGCCCCGCCGGCACAGGTAGGTTCTGCCCACTCAACCCGAGAGGGAGGGGGGGGGGGGGGGGCCGGGGGGGCACCCACGTCTAGTTTTAGCTATAATTGTCTTTGAGAGATGCGTTTCAAATGGAACATGCTTAAGATAATCCCTACATGGATTACAATTTCATAGTTTGGTCCTAATATTGGATTACGTTAGAGATAAATAAATAGCATACGGTTTATTAGTCCGGGTTTCTGACTCCAAAATTACTATTTTTTTATACTGACGGGCGTATTTTACCAAAATACGACCGCCAGTATAATAAATTTTAAAAAAATTGGAGTTAGAAACCCGGACTAACGGTTTAAGTTTTGGCATTTTGTATATCATCAGAAGTAATTGATTCATTTACTTCTGATGTAATTTCTATTTCAAGAATTTAAGCATACCTCTGGTTTTCAATTTGGATTTTTTGGACTCCCTACGGCCAGAAGTCTGCTACGGCATATTAAAAATCAGACGAGAGGTTTACAAGAATTACTTCGGTAAACTAATGGTATCATGTTGTAGGCTACATCGCTTGCTGTAGCAGGCGAGGGACGCTCTAGGAAGTATGCGCATGAAAATAATAGGCCGTGAAGTAAGAAAAGACATTGCGTCATAGTTCTATTGTATGCGTACAGCGGATGTCAAAATCTTATATTGCCTGATTGCATTTTAACCTGGGCCTACCTGTTTTACTTCCGAGGTGATTTAGGCCTATATCAAATGAAAACGTCGGTCTTGGTACAGCGTGAATCTATATCCTTCGTATCGATGTAATGGTAATGTCCGACTGGTCACTGTCTGTAAGGTGTTTACACTGCGCGGTTAAAACTGTTTTGTAAGAGTTCACATCAGCACTTGTCAAACCACGGGGCGATTTTCTATTCACCGCCAAGGTCTACCATCGGATCGATTCATCGAGAACCACTCAAACGTAACGAGTTTACGCAAGTAATAAAATAAGCTCTGCTGTACAGTATAATCTTGGTATTTAATACAAAACTTTTCCAATGTTTCTATTGTAAACATTGCATTTTATTTAGCTATAGACAGTAATTAAAATTTATAGAAAATAACAGAGAGATTTTTTTATTTTTTCACAGTGTAAGTCAGACAGCAGAGTTAAAACTCAACGAATGCTGCGCCTGCGCTCTTGATGAACTTCACGTTTCATTCACTGCAGTCATGCTCGAGATAACGTGTGGCGAAGAAAAAAAACAGCATTACAAAACCAGTCAGCCTTGTTTTGATGATGTAAATATATTCGAGTTTTTTTCTACTATGGATTAAACATTGAGCCTTGCAATACGATGCGTCGATTTATATAGGCCTATTTTGTGTTCACATTGTTCCAATGTTTAATAACGTGTTTCTTGTTAGACCTTTCTAGTTTAAAGGGGCATGAGCTGCCAAAATAATGATATTTTGACGTAAACACAGAATGTTGAAATCATCGGCTATTTTTCTCAAGACGTATAATTCAGAAGCTTTTTAGCGCTTCGATTCTCGAAAATGTACGATAAAGTATTGTTTTGAACTAACTTTGGCTTAGAATGAATGAATGGTCGTCCCGGTTATTTAAATTTTGCTACTTTTCGAACACGTTTTCGGTTCGTACAGGGCACATACTGTATGGATTTTCCTCATTCCAACGCCAATCATTTAGTTTTTCGATGGCCTTCAAAGCATCTTACTGTCGTGACGATCAGAAATTATGAAAAAAGTGGGAATTTCGGCAGCTCATGCCACTTTAATAGTACCTGACCGGCAAAGTAAGTAAACCAGGATAGAGACACACGAGTCTACCGTTCTTTCTGTTCATAGTTTTAACAATGTCCAATTTTTTCTCATGTCTTGATAGAATTCTTGTCGCGAAAACAAAGTGCAATTTATTTACATTGCATGTACAATGCCGTTAACGGTATAACGAAATTGAAGTGATGAGAAGAATAGACCAGTGTCGTTACAGCTTAGATATTGTAGTCAGCGTGCGTTTCAAAGCCTTAATAAAACTTCAAGTATCACGATAACCGTTACCTGTACAGGTATCATTTATTTTTATACGCCCGACTTAAAAAAGGTCGGTCGTATTAGGGTATCACCAGCGCCGACCGTCCGTCCGTCCCAGATTCCCTTCCGCTCCATAACTTGAAGAGTTTTGATCAGATCTTTACAATTTTAGAGTATAATTGCATGGTAGATGATGTGTCACGAACAATTAAATAAATCGTTTGTTACATGATATGGCATCCATATGATAGATACATCATCACGTACGCCCATTGGATAGAGAAATGAAAATCTGCCATATGAACACAGGAACAAATAATGTAGATTAATCAGCCATGGGCTCGTTCTACTAAGCTGGCGCAAAGTTACGCATTGGTTTACAACACAGACTTGCGCCTCCAGACTTGCGACCATGCGCACGTTCCTATAACTTAACACGCATTTGCGACTGGCGCAACTTACGCCAGCTTAGTAGAACGAGCCCCATAACGGCATCTTCGCAAGCCAAGTTAAAATCTTCATGTCCCCAACACGGAATGGGGACATGCAGATTTTATCTTGGCTAGAGAAGATGCCATAACGGTGGGCGTATGTTGAGTTTACTAAAACTCTTGTATATGTACGTCTTTTAGACAGTGAATGTAGCACAAGTTAAATTGTTGTTATTTTATTTGATATATGGATCATGGGGGGGGGGGGGGGGGGTTGTTATAATTTGCTTTAAATAATTATATTCCATTGGAACTTCTTTTTTCGCTAAAGGTGAAAGGCCTTCCACCTCGCCCAGAAACCTGGGCTCTTCCGAATTTATTTTTCTCCGTATACGTCCCATTACCATGCAACCATATAATACCAGTCGCCCGTAGACCGATAATCCGGGCTAGCCTTCCATAGGGAATCGGCAACAAAATAAACAACCTAAAGATGGCTGTCATGAAATCTATAGTTCGGGCTCTCGGCGGTTCAGCCGGCAGGGCAATAATCCGGCCACTATAACTGCCTTCCATCGAATTAGGTAAATTACCAGCCGGCTATAGGTAGGCTGCCGTGATAATATAGTTCGGCGTCCCGGTGGTTCAGTCGGCAAAGCAATGGTACGACGCTAAAGGCCTTCTACCGAAATAGGTAACAAAATGACCAGCAAGATAAGACGGCTGCCGCGATAATATAGTTCGGGGCCCCGATGGTTCAGTCGACAAAGCAATGGTATGGCGCTAAAGGCCTTCTACCGAAATAGGGAACACAATTACCAGCAAGATAAGACGACTGCCTTCAAAATATTTATAGTTGTATATGTACGTCTTTTAGACAGTGAATGTAGCACAAGTTAAATTGTTGTTATTTTATTTGATATATGGATCATGGTTTATGCCACACTTAAGATATACACACCTGGTTTAGCGAGGGGCGAAACCGGGGTAATAGGGTAGCTTTGCCAGGTTTAGTGGGGGAGAAACTCCTTGCCTGGAGGAAGCCCGAGAATTTCGGCGAGAACCTAGCAACTCTTACAAATAAGGCGACCAAGTGAAAACCTCATAAATCTTTCAATTGTCTTTTAACTGGGTGGGATTCGAACCCTCACCTCGTTAATGTAAGCCAGAGACCACTACTCTGTCGAGTGGCACCCCGAGCCCCCTCTTTATTTCCGTGCTATCTGCCAATGCAATTCTTTCAAATGATCTGTCTTTTATTTAACTGACAATATGGTTCGAACATAGGGGATGCAGAACCTGGAGGGGGGGGGGGGGGGGGTTGTTATAATTTGCTTTTAATAATTATATTCCATTGGAACTTCTTTTTTCGCTAAAGGTCTTCCACCTAGCCACAACACCTGGGCTCTTCCGAATTTGTTTTTCTCCGTATACGTCCCATTACCAGCCATATAATACCAGTCGCCCTTAGACCGATAATCCGGGCTAGCCTTCCATAGGGAATCGGCAACAAAATAAACAACATAAAAGATTGCTGTCATGAAATCTATAGTCCGGGCTCTCGGTGGTTCAGCCGGCAGAGCAATAATCCGGCCTTCTACCGAAATAGGGAACAAAATTACCGACAAGACAAGACGGCTGCCTTCATAATATAGTTCGGGGCCCCGGTGGTTCAGTCGACAGAGCAATTGTACGACGCTAAAGGCCTTCTACCGAATAAGGTAACAAAATTACCAGCAAGATAAGACGGTTGCCGTAATAATATAGTTCGGGGCCCCGGTGGTTCAGCCGGCAAAGCAATGGTACGACGCTAAAGGCCTTCTACAGAAATAGGGAACAAAATGACCAGCAAGATAAAACGGCTGCCTTCATGATATAGTTCGGGACCCCGGTGGTTCAGCCGGCAGAGCAATGGTACGACGCTAAAGGCCTTCTACAGAAATAGGGAACAAAATGACCAGCAAGATAAAACGGCTGCCTTCATGATATAGTTCGGGACTCCGGTGGTTCAGCCGGCAGAGCAATGGTACGACGCTAAAGGCCTTCTACAGAAATAGGGAACAAAATGACCAGCAAGATAAAACGGCTGCCTTCATGATATAGTTCGGGACCCCGGTGGTTCAGCCGGCAGAGCAATGGTACGACGCTAAAGGCCTTCTACAGAAATAGGGAACAAAATGACCAGCAAGATAAAACGGCTGCCTTCATGATATAGTTCGGGACCCCGGTGGTTCAGCCGGCAGAGCAATGGTACGACGCTAAAGGCCTTCTACCGAAATAGGGAACAAAATTACCAGCCTGATAAGATGGTGATAATATAGGTCGGGTCCTCGGCGGTTCAAGCAATATTCCGACTATTAAGGCCTTCCACAGAAATAGGCAACAAAATTACCAGTCTGATAAGATGGCTGTCATTATAACATAGGGGCCTCAGTGGCTCAGGATGCCGAACAGCCTTTCACCAATGGGTCGCGGGGTTAAAAAATCGGAAAATTTTCTGACTGGGTTTTCACTCGAACGACCGATGTGGGATGGCTGCCAGTTACCACCGGAGGGTCGTGGGTTTCCTGCGGGCATAGAGCCCGATTTCTTCCCACAATAAAAAAACTGGCAACGCCGCCTTATAAGTGAAATAACCTTGAGCGTGGCGTAAAACACAGAACAATCAATCCTTATAACATAGAACTTAGGGGGCTTCGGTTTTGCCAGCAGAGTAGTAGTCCATCACTAATGGTCTGTCATTGAACGGTCGCTAGTTCGAATCCCACTCAGTCCAAATTCGAATGGAAACATTTTTAGTGGAGTTTAACCAATGAACTATACACGTGGAATAGAGGTCACGTGGTGTTTGATTTACATCGAATGTCGCCATTACTAGGAGATGGTGCAATACCGATCCAGACCTGTTATGCACGCACGCTTCAACTATCAATGGCGGCACATTTTACAAAGTCAGACCCAAACAAGCCAACGAGAAGTGTGCCATTCCACGCATATTAATAGTTCATTGGGTTTAACACTCGGTCGTCCCATACTGTGAAATGTTTTACAGGTGCTCACCGTTGGCCAAAAAGAAGACCTCAGCCCAGCCGAGATAACATGGCAGAGCCCCCATATCAGTGAAATAATTTTGAGTGCGGCGCAAAACACGAATGAATCAAACAAACACAATAATTGGCAACTTAATATAGTTAAAACTTTACCAAAACATATTTAATTTTATCTCACTTTAATTAGAGCAATTTTTGCGGGTTTCTTACTCATGCATGTATAGGCTCTAGATAATTTTGTGCACAATTACGAACATTGGACAGGTTGTAATAAGGCGATCAATCCGTGTGGCGAGAGGCCCCATACCAAATTCCCCTACCTTCACGTTAGACTTTGAATCAAGGGCAACGAAATTGTCGTGACCCCAATTTTGGATTTTTTACTGTATTTTAGAAAATCTAATTGGACAATGTATAGGCCTCTGATATTGTAGGATCAATGCTGTTTTCAGTTGTTCACAAGCGTGTAAAAACATTTAAATGGGAAAAGATCTGAAGATATTGAACAATATGGCTGACTTCCTGTGGAGATTATGGCAAGCAAGCTCTTAAAGTCAAAATATCAACAAAGATTATGTAGTTTTATCAAAGAGAGTAGACTGACAAGAGTGGTCACTTTGTCCAATCAGCATTGCCGGCATGTTCTTCTGGCCTCCTAGCGGAAGGGTGTTCCGACTGTACACGGTTCGATTAGGGCGCCCCCTACAGGGAGGAGGTTCGGACTAATCGAATCGTCAGTCTGATAACTTCGGGGATTTACGTGCGTGAAATACCAAAGCCGACCGGTAGCGAGCAAAGATAGCCGAAGGGAGTTCCGACTGACCCTTTACTGTACATCATTGCTTTGCGTGACTGTGGTCTATCCCAAATTCAAGGACTGCACTGCATAATAGGTTCTCTAAATAAACACATCTCTTTTAGAAAATTGACGCCTTTTTATTGTGATTCTATAGTACAAAAAGACGCTGATGAGATTTGGACTCTAAAAAGATTGATCGATGTTTTTAATAAGCCGCACTCAAAATTATTCCACTAAAACGGTGGCCCTGTCAGGTTTAATGGGAGAGGAAACCGGGCTCTTTGCTCCAACATTTGACGAGTGCCTGGGATCGAGGGGAAAATTACTCTGAAAGCCTTGCTCTCCATGTTTTCGTTATGGCGTACATCATGTTGACATTGTTGTTTCAAACCTTAAATTTTTTTTCGCATGAGTAAAATATGTGTATTTTGAGCATGGCATAAACTGCCAAGTCAAATTGTTTTAATCAACATACATGTAAAGTGAAAGTAATAACTCACAGAGCAATTAAGTTGGTTTCTAAACACAATGGGTTTGTTATATTTGCAAAGTTGTAACATGTATACATAAGGCCAACATGTATATGTAAAATAAACGCATACATGTACAAATGCCTTGTCAACAACATATTAACAGGGTTCATTAGTAATTCCAACAATGGGCATCTATGGCGCTCAGAATGAAACATACACTCAATGGCACCATGTGGTGATAAATGGAAAATTAAGGCAAAAAAAAAAATCAGGTAGGCTGTCGCCATCAGGACCCCTCTGGTCTGGTCCAAAGAAACCGAAAATATATTTTTTTGCAGACAATTTGTTATGACTTGTGAGTGAAAAACTTCTCGAGATAGACCACATTTATAGGGACGTTTTTTTTTTTTGGCTGACGGTTATGTAAGGGGCATAACTCTTGAAATAACGCCAATTTTCAATGGGCTTCCTCTGCTTGCCAGATAGAACAACTGTGTCAAGTTTCAAAGTTGTGAGTGAAAAACTTGTTGAGATAATGCGTTTACAAGGATTTTTGCACCAGCGGTAATGTAAGGCGCATAACTCCTGAAAAACTCATCCGAGCACAATCCTGATTTTCAATAGGCTTCTTGTACTTGCTGTATTAAACAAATGTGTGAAGTTTCAAAGTTGTAAGTGAAATACTTTTTGAGATAATGTGTTTACAAGGTTCAATGGACAGACGGAGGCAATGGCAATACCCTTCGGGTAAAATTTGGCCGAGGGGTAAAAACAAAACAAAACAAAAACAAAAGATTTCTGCTCAATGCATTCTTAACTCATTAACTTTCAGCCAATCTGAATGACTTAAAGATACCTGAAGATTTGGCCGTATTCCAGTAATAGTAACGTTAATGGAGAATATTTTCGTTCCATTTCTCCTTTTATGTTCCAGAACGTTATGAATAAGCCTCAAACAAATACTCCTTCCATTAGAAAATATACTCATTCCGTAAGAATAAATATTCGATTCCATCAGAACAAATACTCATTCCACAAGAACTTATATTCATCGCATTAGAACATACTCATTGCATTAGAACAAATACTATTTCTATTAGAACGAATACTCATCCACAAGAATGAAAACCCTTCCATAAGAACACATACTCATCCCATCAGAACAAATACACAGCCCATTAGAACAAACATTCATCTCATTAGAACAAATACTCATTCCACAAGAACAAATATTAATCTCATTAGAACATATACTATTTCTATTAGAACAAATACTCAATCCATTAGAACAAATATTCATCTCATAAGAACAGATATTCATCCCATCAGAACAAATACTCATTCCATTAGAACAAATACTCATCCCATTAGAACAAATACTCATTCCATAAGACGTTTTACGAGGTAACGTTCGAGAACATAACTCCTCCAAATGACACTATTACTACCATATCCTTTTGTCAAATGTAACAAAAATACAAAATATCTTAAAGAACGTAACAATAAATTCAAACTATCAGGGAAATGACCTAATTAGTAATCAAAGTAACAAGAGAATTATTCACTGGAGTGATTGACGGATTGATCGAGGCTTAATGTCACACCCAACAGCTATGGTCAAATGGCCCTCCCCTCATCCCATCGTTATTACTGCTTGTTCAACTACTTCTGCAACCAGCAATCATATTTTGTGGACCGAAAAAAGTTTACAGGCCTTAACTGGATCCTTAAAATATGTATCGTTGACCCTTATTTAATTTTTTTTTCAATTAATAGTCAGAAAATTAGACTGCAATGTACATCAATATACTAATTGAAAGAATACAGACTACTTCAAAGTAAAATGGCTGGACCTCTGATCCAAAGGCTTGTCATTGCTTAAAATATTAGAAATTGTGATGGTTTTGACAAACACGAAAGCAGCCTTACCCATATCTTTTTGGTCCAAAATTTTAACTCCTGTGTGACCTTGACCGTTGGACTGATGTTCGTCTATCAATGTTATGTAACGTGGAAATATTCTAACAGACAAAACTTCATTTACAAACAGAAAAAAAACAGACAAAACCTATAACCATCCCCTTTCAGTGTTTGAAAGATTTACTGGTCAGGGCTAAACTCCCTTGTCTGTCTTCTACCTAAAGTTATTAATAACAAACATAGGATAGCCATGACTCGGCTAAGGATGTCCTCCCATCCGTTGTTATTTGAAACTGGGCGTCATGGCAGCGCACGTTTAGAACGAGAAGACCGAATATGTCAGTTTTGTAATTTGAATTTGATAGAGAATGAATTTCATTTTGTCTTTATATGCCCGCTTTATTTAGATTTACGTAAAGAACTTATTCGTTCATATTATTGGCGTAAACCAAGTATGGCGAAGTTAGTGGAGTTGTTGTCATCTAAAGTAATGGGTACTGTACGTAAAACAGCTCGTTATATTTATACTGCATTGGAAACACGTAAGTCAGCACTAAAAGGCCTCAGTGTAGTTCCACTGGTACGAATTTGTCCGTTTTTGGCTAATGTATGTGGATACGTAGTAGCTTAGTTTTCACTACTGTTAGAATTTATATGTGGAGTCTATGTATACAAACATTGACATAGATTTGGGTCTTAAATCCATAAAATCAGCATTCCAAAGATATCCTGACCACCGTCGTCCGGATAAAGACATTTTAGAATTGCTGGAACTTAGCTTAAAAGGTAACGATTTTGAATTCAATGGGGAGATCTTTCAGCAAATTAAAGGGTGTGCTATGGGGAAACGTTTTAGTCCTAACTTTGCCTCTATTTTTATGGCTGAGTGGGAGAGTGATATTCTTCACAAATGTCACCTACAACCTTTTATTTACCTTCGGTATCTGGATGACATTTTTATCATTTGGCAACATACGTTGGAAGACCTTCATATTTTCATCGATACTCTTAATTCTCACGACTCAAGCATTAAATTACAGCCTACTATTGATCACACTTCTGTGGATTTTTTGGATGTAACTATTTACAAGGGTCATACATATCATACTACTGGGTATTTAGATTACAAAGTATTCTTCAAACCTACTGACACGCATCAGCTACTACATGCTGGGTCATACCATCCTCCTCACACTTTCAAGGGGGTCATTAAATCTCAGATTTTTAGATTCTATAGGAACTGTAGTTCTTTAGATTTTTTTAACCAGGCTTGTTCTGTTCTTTTTAAAGCTCTCCTCCCTAGGAAGTATTCTATTAGATTACTCCGAAGGATGAAATCTAACACAGTAAGACAAATCATGTTTCCCCCTTCATCCCCCGATACGCTTACCTCCCCTTCACGAGTGTACCACTACCGTCCAACATTTCTCTCAGGCACATCAATGAAATGCCTTAAGACGCGATGCAAACTCGATATATACGTACCCGATCGCGGAACAAACTCGCAACAAATATCAAATGGCAGAGAACCTTAATTGTGACTCCTCTAATATCGTGTATGTAATCACGTGCAAAAAATGTCGCAAACAGTACGTCGGAGAAACTCAGAATTCTCTACGACAAAGAGCAGCCAACCATTTATCTAGCATAAGACTTAAACATGATGTACCCGTGGCACAACATTTCAATACTCAAGGTCATTCGGTCAAGGACCATTTTGAAATCATGCCTATTGAGAAAATCCCATTTCTCACTTCCGCTGCAGATACGAAGCACAAACGTTTGGAAAGGGAAAGTTTTTGGATTCAAACATTACAAACTATTTATCCTTTGGGTTTGAACTTGGACCCCGGAAGATGTCGTGAAAAAACTATAATACCATTTGTGTTTCAGTATAACAAAGCTAGCATCGCTATGGCCAAGATTATAGTAGAAGAATACAAACTACTTCAAAGTAAACTTGCTCGACCTCTGACCCAAAGGCCAGTCATTGCTTATAAAAAGAACAAGAGTTTGAAAGACATACTGGTCAGGGCTAAACTCCCCTGTCTGCCTTCTACCTAGGTTTTCTGGGAAAGGGTATGGGGGGGGGCATACTATATAGTCTGACGATATTCTTACTATAGCTTAAGATGCGTAAGCATTGTCAATGTAATACAAAGTGTTCCAGAAAATTCTACTGACTAAGGCCAAGCTCCTGTCAGTCGTCAACCTAATGAAATATCATAGGTTTACTTTATTACAACAATTTATGATGGGGTATAAAGGTCTAAATGATATACCTCTTTTTAACACAATTAGAAACTTGTCTCCGTGGTTATTTTAGACAAGAAGATTTTCCCTGTGCCCGTGTGTTTTAGTGTCCATAAATATATTCTCTGTGAATATCCGTCATGAAATGTTCATATTATCTGTATATGACAAAGGAGCAGGTTAATGCTCACGTCAATAAAATAAATCCTATCCTATCTACCTAGGTTTTTAGGGAGAGCCAAAACTTTCACTTTCCTTTCCCATGATCCTATGGGGTTCAATCTCAGTCTACCCATATTCTTGCCATATATAACAAAGTGTTCCAGAAAATTTTTCTGACAAAGACCAAGCCCCTGTCTGTTCTCAAGGTAATGAAATATCATGGGTTTTAGTTTATTACAACATCTTATGATTGGGTATAACGGTCTAAATGATATACCTGTTTTTAACACAATTAGAAACTTGTCTCCATGGTTATTTTAGACAAGAAGATTTCCCTGTGCCCGTGTGTTTTAGTGCTAATAAATATACTAATTGGACCCAATTTAAAGGAAACGGGCCATACTTTTTATCTCATAGAAGTTCACAGGACACGAAACGTTTGTGAGTTAGGGAAACACCTTGGTTTAATCTGAATCATCCTCCCCATCTGAGTGTTTTAGCAAATGGTTTTCCAACAAGAGCTTTTGAGTGCATTTATAATCACACAAGTGGCACGCATACGGTTTTCTACCTGTGTGAACAATCATATGTGTGGCTAAACGAGACTTATACTCAAATTTAGCGTCGCAAAGGGTGCAGGGAAATGGTTTTTCGCCTGTATGCGACCTCATGTGGGTCACTAAGACTTCATTCTTCTTATATCGAAAATCACACATAGTGCACTTGAAAGGTTTATAGGACGGACCACCAACAGCAAAGAATCGCTTCAAAGCGGCATCAAGCCAAAGTTCAAATGATCGATCATAACGAAGGCCATCCTCCTGAACCTCAACAATGTGGATTTTTTCATGTCTCCGGATCTCGCTGTCGTGTAGAGCTGTGTAAGAGCACTGAGAGCACTGCTTAGGTTTGAGCCCTCTATGATTTCTCCTCACATGCTTGTTTAAGGTGCTCCTGAAATTGCATTTATAGTCACACTCTTGGCACTGAAAACCCTGCTTTAAGGTATGTGTTTTTACGTGTTCGGTGAAAGCAGTTTGAGAGCCACATTCAAGACGACACACTGCGCACTGATAAGGTTTCTCCACATTGTGTATTTCAATATGTGTGCTCAAGTCATCCTTAGTTTCACACTCGTAATCACAAACTGTGCACTGAAAAGGTTTGTCACCTGCACCAAGTGCACTGGATTCTTGGATTGACGAATTCTCTGATTCAGACAGGGTGGAAGCAAGTACCAGTATCTCACCTATAAACAAAACAAAGAGACAATAGAAACTTTTAAAAGTAAGATTCTGTTTAAAAAGAGCAAAAATTTATTGTATTTCTATCGTATCATTAGTAGCCAAAATCTGAACTTTTCTGGAATTCAGGTTGTCAAGATTGATTGATTGTTTGGTGTTTTACGCCGCGCTCAAGATTATTTCACTTATATGTACATGTATATAGCGGCATTGCCAGTTTTAGTGTAGGGGGAAATCGGGCTCTGTGCCTGGAGTAAACCCACGACCTTCCGTTGGTTAACTGGTAACCATCCTACGTAGGTCTAGTCGAGTGAAAACACATTCAGAAAATTTTTTGGACTGAGTGGGATTCGAACCCGCGACCCATTGGTGGAACAGATGTTTAAGAGGGCTTGCAGCTCAATAAAAAAATAAATAATTGATGTTATACATTCTGTGAGTTGTACAAGCCAGAATAGTTTTAACAAGAGTCTCAACTTAATGCCCTTCGCTATGAATTAATGTACATTATAGAACCTATTTGTTTAAATTTCAGCAATTGAAATCCTACGTTCTAATGAAAGATTTTCATTTCTCTATTTGATGAACATACATGCTTTATCACGTCAGCATGTATCTTCCGGTTGGCTGAATGGATAAGGCAGCAGGCATTTAGTGCTGGCGATAGGTGCCATACTCTGGGACCCGGGTACGATTCCTGTTTCGGGCGTCACCCAAAAATCGGTAGAGGAATTTCTGCCATATTTTCAAGAAAGTGAAATCTCAAAATAACAAGAATACTTTTATCATGTTACCAAGATGTCCTAAATTGTTCCAGACACACCATCTATACAAATTGTCAGGTTCAGGTCAAAACTAAAGTAGTAAATATGAACTAAAAGAGAATATTACATAATTTAGATGCATTATGCAATCATGCCACAAAAATTGTCATAAATGGCTGACAGCACACCAGCTATCCATAAAGGTAAATGCTGTGAAAGAATTGGAAAGATACACAAGACATCCCTTAAAGGGATCTTTACGGCCGCCGTCATCTATCTATATTCAAGGCGGAGAAATCTCTAGAAATGCCATAGACTGATCCAGAGACATTTTGATACCTGTATACAGGTATGGGCGCCCAAACTCACAAGCAAAAAATCTGCCCAAATTCTTCAAATCAACAGATTTTAATGTCAAAATAGCATTTAATGTTGAATTTTGGGCCAGAGATGTTGTTTTTGTCTTATTGTTGGAACATTTTGAACCGAAATGGTATGCCCAAATTATCCCTGGATCAGTCCCTGAATGCATAGGGATTATCGTTGATAACACCCTTAAAGTACTTCAAACATTTCACGTCAATTACCTCCAGTGACCCTCAAGCTAATAAAAACAGACAGAAGTATGTCCTTTCAGTGGTTTATCTGTGTAGCCATTTTTCCGTTTTAGGATGACGTGATGTTGGTATAGCTATTTTTAGATCAATAATGACGTATTTTTACCGCTCTCTAATGTATAATGGTAGATTTAGGTCCAAAAAAACATGCCAACAAACTTGAAGTGGGAAGATTGTCTCCGGATATATAGGTCAGCATGCAACCGCACACCATTACTTAGCCAGCCATTGGCTAAATTGCATCACATGACTACTCTATAACGCACTTAAATTTTTATTCAACAATAATTGGATAAAACTAATGAAAAAATGGTGGCGGCCTTGTGAATGGCCTATGGAGCTTATTCTCTATTGTAACGCCACCTTCAAATTTTAATTATTAACTTACGCGGGGATAAAACATACATTGGACAGTTGTTTTGGACTAAATGAACTCTACTCTTTCCATCTAAACTAGTCTAAAGCTTAGATTTTCTTTCCCTTTAAAGATTGTTACAGAAATAGCTGCATATAGGAATTGGGGTACGACAGTGCATTTAATGTATATATTATCTGATATTGGGCCTACATAAAAAATCTTATTCCAGGGAGATAACTACTGTAGAGAAAAATTAAATTGTGAATTACAAAGTAAGCTCCCCTTGACTGCCTCATGCAATAGAGATTGCAAGAAATTTTGGTTGAAAGCATCAATGCCACCTGGTAGCCATCTTGAATATGCTAATGAGATGATAATGTACGGTGCACAGTCAGAACTTAGGTAGATGATGTGTGTCATGTTTGAATTAGATCAGGTCAGTAGTTTTCTTGGAATAATGATAAGAAGTTTCATTCAAATTTGGTTCAAACAACATTGCTTCCTGGCGGCCATATTGAATAAGCAAATGAGATGAAAATGTAGGGTGCACAACTAGATCACAGGAAGATAATGTGGGGCAAGTTTGGTCAAAATCAGACCGGTAGTTTCTGTGGAAGGCTTTTCGGATTGAGCACCCAACGCTCTACCTACTGAACCACGGAGGCCCCTTGGCTAATTTGTCGACATTCGATCAATATTAATCATTATAACGTAATCGTTATATGTGTTCCAATGAATAAAGATAAGTGAGCTCTACCGGTGTCTTGAGTTTTGCGAAAAATAACAAGTGATTGATTGTTTTTTTCTGTTTTGCGCCACACTCATGGTATTTCACTCAACAAAGAAATCCCCAGACCTTACGTTGGCAACAATCTTGTATAAAGTTGACCAACATGATGATTGATTGATTGTTTGGTGTTTTACGCCACGCTCAAGATTATTTCACTTATATGGCGGCATTGCCAGTTTTATTGTGGGAGGAAACCGGGCTCTATGTCTGGAGGAAACCCACAACCTCCCGCTGGTAACTGGCAACCATCCCACATAAGTCATTCGACTGAAAACCCAGTCAGAAAATTTTCTAATTTTGTTTGGACTGAGTCAGTGGGATTCGAACCCGTGACCCATTGGTGGAAGGCTGTTTGGATTGAACGTCCAACACTCTACCTACTGAGCTAAAGAGGCCCCAACCAAGTCCTGAAAACTATTATCAGCTCTTTAGTTGGAGACATTTTAACGGTGACCTTTTCTCATCTTGTACGCTTGTGAGAGCGCATGTTTTTTTTAATGCTTTCCACCCTAGTGGAATATTTGACATCAAACTCGGTCTAATAATATTATTATAATTTATAAATGAAAAATGTATACAAAAACAAATTAACAAAATTATGCATGAAAATAGAAACATTACATGTACTTCTGTTGATAAATTGTTAGCAGTGTCAATCAACTAAACTAAAATCTTTTTGTCAATATAAATGTTGTTGGTTTTTTCAAATCTACGTCATATTCATTTTTCTATAAAAACGCATTACCTATAGGCTACTTGTCATATTCGATATAGGTGAATCTTAGTCGAGTTTTGAGTCAAAAACTGTGGGAGGATATGCGATGACAAACACCAATTGTCTATGTCTTCCTATAGGCTACTGTTGGGCAGTAACTCTAAAAATAATGAAACCAGCATAACGAAAAATAGGAGGTGCACCTCCTCGCATGATACCCAACACGTCCCCCAAGTTTTGGAAAAAAATTTATGAAAACCGTTTGAGGAGATGCAATGACAAGCACTAATTGTCTATATCTTTGTATACTGAGTGAATAGGGCAGTTCCATTAAAATAAAACGGGCGAAACAAAAAAAGGAGGTGCACATTCGCCATGATATGCAGCATGCCCATCAAGATTCGAAAATATTTGATGAAAACCGTGGGAGGAGATGCGATGACAAGCACTAATAATTCTCAATTTCTTTGTAGACTGTCGGAAAGGGGCAGTAACTCTGAAAATAATGAAATCAGGCAAACCAAAATAGAGGGTGCATATCCTCGCATGATATCAAAATGTTCCCCCAGTCTCGAAAAAAATTTATGAAAACCGTGGGAGGAGATGCGATGACAAACACCAATTGTCTATGTCTTCCTATAGGCTACTGTTGGGCAGTAACTTTAAAAATAATGAAACCAGCATAACGAAAAATAGGATGTGCAGTTGTGCACCTCCTCGCATGATATCCAACACGTCCCCCAAGTTTTGGAAAAAAAATTGATGAAAACCGTTGGAGGAGATGCAATGACAAGCACTAATTGTCTATATCTTTGTATACTGAGTGAAAAGGGCAGTTCCATTAAAATAAAACGGACGAAACAAAAATAGGAGGTGCACATTCGCCATGATATGCAGCATGCCCATCAAGATTCGAAAATATTTGATGAAAACCGTGGGAGGAGATGCGATGACAAGCACTAATACTCAATTTCTTTGTATACTGTCGGAAAGGGGCAGTAACTCTGAAAATAACAGAGTAACCAAAATAGGAGTTGCAAGATACCCAGCATGTCCATCAAGTTTCAATAAAAAATGATGAAAACCCTGGGAGAAGATGTCAGACAGACAGACAGACAACTGATCGCTATACCCTCCCACCCCACACATTATATGTCCATAGAGAAAACAAAACTTAACTTACCAGAGGGGCTTTCAGTTGTTGAACTCCCATTCTTCAGGGGTTTACCAATTGGAAAGGGAGTTGCTGTTGAAATAGGAAACATCCATACATTCTGTGAGTTGTACAAGTCAAAATAGTTTTTAAAAGTATGATCGCGTATGTGGTCGTCATTTAAGGCGTAACTTACATGTACGTCAATTTAAGGCCTAACTTACATGTACACATCAATTAAAGGCCTAACTTACATGTACACATCAATTTAAGGCCTGACTTACATGTACGGTACACATCAATTTAAGGCCTAACTTACATGTACATGTACACATCAATTTAATATACATTTTACAGACTGGTTTCACTGGATACTCATGACAGTATGGCGATCAGTGAATGGTTGCATGATCACATTTAACAAGCATTTCAAACAGGTTTCTTTACCCTGGGAAACCCTGGAGTTTTGGTGAGTACCTGGAAACTGTTCCATATATGGCCTAACCGAAAAAAGAAAAACTAAACTTACCAGAGGGGCTTTCAGTTGATGAACTCACATTCGGAGGTTTACCAATTGGAAAGGGATTTGCACTGGTTTTCTTGGCAGAACTATTTTGAAGGGTTGCTCTCTGCAAAAAAAAAAGAACAGAACATAGATATTGTACATTTAATATCACATACATGTAATATACAGCTGCCCTAAATCACCATGGCAACAGCCAATACTGCAGTAATTCAACCAGTAAATTTCATCAATTTTAATGCAGTAAAACTCTAAATATTGAGAACTGTGTGTATACCGTAATCCCTGAGTTAATTCAAAGACTCAAACAGCTCCTTGAGTGCTCTTCTTCATTTAACTCATGGATGACTGAATGGCCCGTTTAGTGGAGGAGGAAACCAGGCTCATTGCTCGGACGAAACTGATCTTCGGAGATTACCTGGCAACTCTTCCACAACGGCGACCGAGTCAGAAATCCACTCAGAAATTGTTCAATTTATTTTCATTTGGTCTGAGTGTGATTCAAACCTGCGTTGTATCGATCAAAGGTCTGTGTGGGGCTCAGGGACGATGTGACTCTAACCCACTGGACCACTAAGGCCCCAGGTTTCATAGAATTTCAAATTTTTGAAGCCATAAACCAAACTTAATAACTTTGGTTAATTTCAAGTCCAATTGAGTATTTTAGTTTCTAGAAATTTAATATTTCCATGCAAAATTAACTCAGCTTTTTATGGAGTGATTTGAGTTTTTATGGTCATTTTGAGGCGAATATTTGACGTCAAAACTTGACTTCCAGCAAACCCTGACAGGGCTGGGATAAAACCATGAACTGTAAAGTATGCCTCTATAAGGGTTTATAACAAAGTGGAACTTACAGTACGAATATAGAACTCGTTCGTCACTTACAACTTTTGCCGTTTCCCTTTCAAAACTGGTTTGCCACTCCTTGCTAAAATAGTGGTTAGATGAAATTCTCTTAATTTAACAAGTTCATTTAGTTGAAAAAAAGCCAAAACTCAGTGATCAATGGACGAGTGTGGCGACAAAATCCCCAACATTGAAACTGAAAGTGACGGATCACTTCTATAATCCGTCCGAACGTAAAAAGCCAGACACCTCAAATATCCATAATGCTTTGAGTGACATCATAAAGATACTGGTTCATTATCATACCTGAAAACCTTCGAAACCAAACAGTACGACACAATTCAACGCTAAAGCAGTAAAGGTTTTACTCACAAGCCATTGGTGGACAGAGAATCTCAGCTCTACACGGGTAACTTATCGGGGAGCTTGAATAGGTTGATGAAAAACGACTTACCGTAATTTTCCGTTTCCTTGGATTCAATTTGAAACGGCTGCCGCTGGTGGCACTTGTTGCAGGTAAACTCTGGTTGTCAGTTTTACAAGTCTCACCATTTTTAGTGGTGTCCATACTTGCTATAGTACTGCCCGCTGTTAAACATTTAATTGTCTTTAACTTGGCTCAACTTTTTTCGACCCAGGAGAATGATGTTGTCTCTAAAATAAAACATAATTTATTTTTTTTTATGTTGAGTAATTAAATTTCAGTTATTGGACAAAAATAAGGCTTTAAGTTCAGTAAGTAATACAGAGTAAATCGTCCAGGACATAAGAAAGTGAATTACAGTCTGATGGCCTGCTAGTTGAAGTTCTTCAAACTCTGTAAGGACGTGTGAAAATTCGGTTTCATGTCACTTCGTACCCAAGTCACTTCGTAACAACTCATCTCATACCCAAGTCATCTCTTACCCTAGTCATCTCATACCCAAGGTATTTACGGGATTTAACTTCAAGCGTAATCGGATTAGCGGCACGCCCGTCGTTGATTGACTGATTGGGCTATGAAAGATTCGCGCTCAAGTTGAAAGGTGTTCACTATATAAAATCAAGAACCAGTTTCTTCTACAAAATATTTTATTAACTGGTAAAAATATTTCAAGGATAAAGTATCAATTATTTTCCAGTTTTTTTTTCTTCTGCAGCCTATCTCTTCTGTATGTCCATTGTCCCATTGTTTTATTTTCTTATATACAAATCAATTTGTCGATACGACTAGAAAAGTCAATACGGCTTGCAGTATTAGAGATGAATTAACAAAGGTATAACTGCAACAGAATTATATAATCTTTTATTAAAAATTACAACCTTCAGATTCAAAAAAAAAAATTTAGTAGGGAGACGACCCCAAAGTTCGGCAATAATGCTGTATAAGATTAAGCAATTCGTCAACATATTCTTGGTACGAAGTGACTAGGGTACGAGGTGACTAGGGTACGAGATGACTTGCGTACGAAGTAACCTGATACCGAAAATTCACACACAGAGAATTTCAAGTTCACTATCATACTTTTCCCTCTTCAAAACGCCATCGGCCGATTGTGGCCTTGACGTGACGTCAGATATGAGCACAAAGCATAGACGTAGCAATAACGATGACGCAAAAAAACTCGTAGACTTATTCGAAAATGACTGGAAGGAAGATGACGTCATCACAGCTGGGGCGTCAAGATGAGATATGACGTGTGCTTTGACAAAAATTAGAAATAGCGCACGTTCGTGAGTGTTACTCTCGTTCAGGGCCCTGTCTTACAAAGCTGGCGTCAGTTACGTCGGACGTAAATCAGTGTTAAAGCTATAGGAACTTACGCCCTAGTCGCAACTGGTCCATGTTGTACTTGTACTTGTAGGCCTATGCGCAACTTTACGCCAGCTTCGTAAGACAGGGCCCTGGAGTGGACTCCCGATCGGCACATTTCCCCAACCTGCCTGTGGAATCTTCGTATTTTACAAATGGCTGCTCACGTAACGTTCGGCCTTTCGGGCCTCACATTAACACTACATACGTTACCGGAGCTACGCATGGACCTGGCATCGGACCACAACAACAACAACATGCAGTTGTCAGAATTCAGGTGGTCATGTTGTACTTAAATTATCCATATTAATTTCTACAACTAGTCAGGACTACAAATGCACATGTTAACCAACTCAATTCGATATTTTCACGGCGCCGTACTTACTGTTAAAACGACAGACAAAATGATTTCGGAGTTTGGGTTTTCAAAGCGTCCGCAAGAGGGCTAAACCACAACCTCATTCTCGCGAGATCTGCGCTGTTGTTGTTGAACTCCAAAACTTGACGGCTTCGTAACTTTACTTACATCTACCTGACCGTCAAAGTAAGTAAACCAGGATAGAGACACATGTGTGCGGCTATACTTACATGTACGTTAGAAATGGAAGACTGACAATCTGTATCGTTTTTGACAGCTACCTATCCGTTGTTTTGTGACAAAACGATTCACGTGTTTCCCTAGCCGCAGTCATGAGTCATGTGTCTCTTTCCTGTAGTTGAAGTTGTTCAAACTCTGTTGCCAAAACTAGATTGATGATGGGTGGCAAACAGAGTTGAACTTGAAGGACCGGCCATACTGGAAAACGAATTACAGTCCGATGGCCCGTCAGCCAAATGGCCCGCTACCGTAAGGCCCGATATGTCTAGTCATAAGGCCCGCTTAGTTCAATTTACCGAACTTATGGTGATATTATTACATATACCAACGTTCAGTCTACGAATTTAAAATACAAGGTGGAAATGATGCTTAAATTACAAGCCATGAAAATATTCTTGTAACTCCTCGGTATGGACGATTCCTACCTCAGACTTCTTTAAAACTCATATAAGATTATTCTTGTCCTCTTTTATTACATGTAGCTATTCCAAAGGGCGTACACCTGGTCTTAAACAACAACCAACTGTCATTTCTTGGAGACTTTGCCGCCATTTTGCGTAACGTTCGAACTGGGTCAAACGGGGCATGCCAAATAAATAAAATAAATAAAAGTACATAAAAGAGGACAAGAATAATCTTTTATGGGTTCTACAGAAGTCTGGGGTAGGAATTTTCCATACAGAGCAGTTACAATATTATTTTCATGGCTTGTAATTTCCGACAAAAGTGCGTCGGACTTTACCGACCAGCATTTCAAAATTCGTAGACTGAACGTTGGTATATGTAATATCACTATAAGTTCGGTAAAATTGAACTAAAGGCCCGCTGTGTCTAGTCTATAACGTGCATTCAACTGTAAGGCTGTACACGCTGACTGCATGATGTCAGCGGGGGTATGATGTCATTCTAATTACCAATGCCCAGTTGGAACAAACCTCGGCAGTCTTCGCTCGTTCGGCTTTGACATGCCCCGGACAGTCTGCGCTTTATACGCAAAATCGCCGTATTCAATATTTCGGTTTATTCGTCAAGCTAGTCAGTGGAAATTCGAATAGTTAGTTATTAACATAGTGCATGATTTTAATAAAACCAATCAAAAAATCTGGCGTGCATTTGACTCGATGTTGCCATCTTTTACACCGGCCACGCTCCATAGCTTCTTGTCTTGGCCGAACATTTTGAGTGCAAACAACGCAAGGAAATTCCGGGTTCATTGTAACTAGCAGATTGTATAAACTACATGTATAATGGTTTTGGCGAAAGTTGCAGAATATATAGACGGGAAGATTAACTCAACTTTACTCAAGCAACACGTGTTATATCTGATAATCTTATTCCTGTGGTGAAGCCCTTTTCGGTTCAAAGACTAAGAATTGATCCATAATCTAAAGATTAACTGTAAGGATTATTGGAAAACAAATCATTTAATTGACGCTTTGTATTAGTACCAATTTACCAACTATTACTGTGAATGTATGCATATGACCTAGCAATGATTTCAGTGACAGATGTTTACTTAATTTATTAGCCTGGCTAGGTATTATGACTGCCCTTTAGAACCCTGCTCTATTGTAACAAAATTTTAATCTCCCATGCCTTCTTAGTGTCAACGATCATTGTACTGTATTCTGTTTTTCTATATAAATGTCTTTTGATGTACTCATAATTCTCCTGACGATGACTTAATTAAAGTCGAAATATTGAGAATACACCATGAATATCTACAGAGTTTCCTTACTACTTTATTATGTAAAGTTTATTGAAATATTGAAAACGTCACCATGCGTTAATTATCTTTTACTCAAAATCACTAAGTACGGAAATTAGCGAAGCACGGAAATTGACGAAGCAAGAATTTTGAACAAAGAAATAAAGTCTTGTAAGACAACTTTAGTATTATACAGTATAACTTTATTTTCTGTATTTTACTTGACAGTTTCAATAAATTAAAATGAAAACATTCTATTTTTCACTGTTGGGTTTGAGTAATTATTCAACAGACAACAGATCACACTGCCACCTATAGCGTCGGACATTTGTTTGTCAGTCAACAAGCAAAGTGTTATCTCTGGCTGCATAAGCCGAGCTACTGGCACAGCAGGTAACTGATTATATTAATCGGGCCACCCGACTCCTACAACGGGCCATTTTGGTAGCGGGCTATTTGGCTGGCGGGCCATCGGACCTGCACCCTGGAAAACATATAAAACAGAGAATCAACATTTTGTGCTCAGATTTTCTCCTAATTTAAATTTTATGTTAAGTAACGCAACCGAGACAAACTTAATACACATTCACTGATTCAGTTCGATCTTTTAGTTTGCCGTTCCACAAAAAAAAAAGCGTTCAAACACTCACATTTGTGTTGCATCCTCGTCGTTTTTCGAAGGACAGCCAGAATCTCCCGCTGGCCTCCTCGATTCTGTCAAAATGAACTTGGGAAATGTACGCAACAGAAATGTGAGTGTTTGAACGTCTTTTGGGTGGAACAGCGAACTAAAGGATCGAACTGAATGTGTGTAAAGTTTAGGCCGGTTGGGAGAAATTGAAAGAAAATCTGTGAACAATAGAATTACATGTTTTCCAATATAACCGGTCCTTCAACTCTGTTTGCCACCCATCATCAATATCTTTTGGCAACAGAGTTTGAAGAACTTCAACTATCTTTCCTGCAGTGTTTCCCCAACCTGTCAAAAGTTATCCCAGAAGACTATACTTGAACTTAAGAAATTTACTTATTTTGAATTGAATCTGCAACTGAAGCCGACGGCAGGCGTTTTGCACCGATGCATGCTAATTTTTCACAACCAGTTTTGTCTGCCGGTCCCTTTCTTGCCCAACTTGGCAAGCGAGTGAACAGAGTATACTTTCTTATGTCCTAGACGATTTCCTATGTATTTTTTAAGAAATGTGTGAAACTCTCTTTAAACGTGGGTTCCATACTAATGATAGAAAATTAAGACATCACCACGTGGTTAGTTGTTTTTTTTTTTTTTTCATTCGTATGGAACCCACGTTCAAAGAGAGTTTCAAACATTTCTTAAGAAATACATAGGAAATCGTCTTACTGACCTTTAGTCAAACTGCTTAAACTGGTCCAGTGATTGAACCTGATGAAATATACTATGTTTTATTTTAACTATGTTAATAAACTATGTCTTATTTTAACTATGTTAATAAACTATGTTTTATTTTAACTATGTTAATAAACTATGTTTTATTTTAACTATGTTAATAAACTATGTTTTATTTTAACTATGTTAATAAACTATGTTTTATTTTAGAGACAACTTCATCCTCCTGGTTTAAAGTTAAACAGCCGGCAGTACTATAGCAAGTATGGACACCACTAAAAATGCTGAGACTTGTAAAACTGACAACCAGAGTTTACCTGCAACAAGTGCCACCAGCGGCAGCCATTTCAAATTGAATCCAAGGAAACGCAAAATTACGGTAAGTCGTTTTTCATCAACCTATTCAAGCTCCCCGATAAGTTACCCGTGTAGAGACTCTCTGTCCACCAATGACTTGTGAGTAAAACCTTTACTGCTTTAGCGTTGAATCAATCAGTTAAATGTTTGATGTGGAATGGTAACCAGGTATCTGCTATACATGACGTACATTCACTTTTCACCAGTATAAAACCTGGTTTCCTCCCGCTCTAACGGGACATTCAGTCATCCATGAGTTAAATGAAGAAGAGCACTCAAGGAGCTGTTTGAGTGTTTGAATTGACTTAGGGATTACAACATACACACAGTTCTCATTATTTAGAGTTTTAGTCTTTTACTGCATTAAAATTGGTGAAATTCACTGTTTCAATTACTGCAGTATTGGCTGTTGCTATGGTGATTTAGGGCAGCTGTATATTACATGTATGTGATATTAAATGTACAATATCTATGTTCTGTTTTTTTGCAGAGAGCAACCCCTCAAAATAGTTCTGCCAAGAAAACCAGTGCAAATCCCTTTCCAATTGGTAAACCTCCGAATGCGAGTTCATCAACTGAAAGCCCCTCTGGTAAGTTTAGTTTTTCTTTCTTCGGTTAGGCCATATATTGAATAGTTTCCAGGTACTCACCAAAACTCAAGGGTTTCCCAGGGTAAAGAAACCTGTTTGAAATGCTTGTTAAATGTTGTGATCATGCAACCATTCACAAACACTGATCGCCATACTTTCATGAGTACGGTAAATGACATACGAATCCGACCAATGCCTGATCCGACCGGCGGCGACAATCACAGACCAGGGTCACAAACACTGATGGCCATACTTTCATGAGTACGGTAAATGACGTACGAATCCGACTGATACCTGATCCGACCGGCGGCGGCAATCACAGACCAGGGTCACAAACACTGATCGCCATACTTCCACGAGTATCCAGTGAAACCAAGCTATGAAATGTATATTAAATTGATGTGTACATGTAAGTTAGGCCTTAAATTGCTGAACTTTCGTTTTGATAATTTACATTTTGCTTACTTTTTAAATTGATTGATGTTTTACACCACACTCAAAGTTTTTGTGGGACGATACCGGGATCATTGTCAAATAGAAACCCCAACCATAGGCAAGTACCTGTTCACTCTCCCACATACGGCGATCATACTTTCAAAAACTATATTGGTTTGTACAACTCACAGAATGTATGGATGTTTCCTATTTCAACATCAATTATTTACTTTTTTGTTGAGCTCCAAGCCCTTTTGACAATCTGTCCCCTGTTTCTCAACAGATTTACGCCCGTCGTAACTTTGCGCCTGGTCGTAAGGTAATGTTGGAGGTATATGTTGCCATGACGTTACGACTAGGCCCAAAGTTACGACGGTGTCGAGAAACAGCCCCCAGAATTTCAGAAAAGTGCAAATTTTGGCTACTAATGACTCAATGAAAATAAAAGTAATTTTTTTCACATTTTTAATTTGAATCTTGCCTTTAACAGTTCAAATTTTCCCGTTTTTTGTTTACAGATGAGATACTGGTACTTGCTTCCAACCTGTCTGTATCAGAGAGTCAATCAATTAAAGAGTTCAGTGCACTTGGTGCAGGTGACAAACCTTTCCAGTGCACGGTTTGTGATTACGAGTGTGATACTATTGAGGACTTAAGCAGACATGTTAAAATACACAATGTGGAGAAACCTTATCAGTGCGCAGTGTGTCAACTTGAATGTGGCTCTCAAACTGCTTTCAACGAACATGTTAAATCACATACATTAAAACAGGTTTTTCAGTGCCCAGAGTGTGACTTTAAATGCAACTTCAAGAACGGCTTAAACAAGCATGTGAGGAAAACTCATGGAGAGGTCGCCCGTTTTCAGTGTTCAGAGTGCTCTTACAAATCATACCGCCAGTGTACTCTCCGAAGACATGCTAAAATCCACACTGCTGAGGTTCCGGAGTATGGCCTGCGCTTTGATCGATCATTTGAACGATGGCTTGATGGCGCGTTGGAGAGATTCTTCGTTGGGGGCGGCCGGGATAAACCCTTCAAGTGCACTATGTGTGATTTTCGATATAAGAAGAACGAAGCCTTAGTGACCCACATGAGGTCACATACAGGCGAAAAACGATTTCCGTGCACACTGTGCGACGCTAAATTTGATTATAAGTCTAATTTAGCCACACATATGACTGGTCACACAGGTATTAAACCGTTTGCCTGCCACTTGTGTGATTATAAATGCACCCAGAAGGCATTCTTGGAAAACCATTTGCTAAAACACACAGGTGAGACGGATGATTAAGCCCAGGTGTTTCGCTCACTCGCAAGAATATGGGTAGACTGAGGAAAAGAAAGTGAAAATTTTGGTTCCCCCTTTTTGTTTGCATATGATTGGACCCACCCATCTCATGGCATTTTTTCTATTAAATGAAAAAAATTTACCTGAGGGTCAGCGATACATATTTTAAGGGTCCAGTAAAGGCCTGTAAACAAAAATATGATTGCTGGTTGCAGAAGTAGTTGAACAAGGAAGTAATAGCCCATACAAGAAAGGAAGGAGGGCCATATGACCATAGCTGTTGAGTGTGACATTAAGCCTCGATCAATCTGTCAATCATTTTAGTGAATAATTCTCTTGTTACTTTGATTACTTATTAGGTAATTTCCTTGATGATAGTTTGAATTTAATGTTACGTTCTTTCAGAAATTTTGTATTTATGTTACATTTGACAAAAGGATATGGTAGTAATAGTGTCATTTGGAGGAGTTATGTTCTCGAACGTTACCTGTAAAACGTCTTATGGATTGTGCATTTGTTCTAATGGAATGAGTATTTGTTCTAATGGGATGAGTATTTGTTCTTATGGAATGAGTATTTGTTCTTATGGAATGAGTATTTGTTCTTATGGAATGAGTATTTGTTCTTATGGAATGAGTATTTGTTCTAATGGGATGAATAGTTGTTCTTATGGAATGAGTATTTGTTTTTATGGGATGAGTATTTGTTCTGATATGATGAGTATTTGTTCTAATGGAATGAATATTTGTTCTTATGGAAAGAATTTATTCTTATGGAATAAGTATTTTTTCTAATGGGATGAATAGTTGTTCTTATGGAAAGAGTATTTATTCTTATGGAATAAGTATTTGTTCTAATGGGATGAATAGTTGTTCTTATGGAATGAGTATTTGTTTTTATGGGATGGGTATTTGTTCCAATGGGATGAGTAATTGTTTGAGGCTCATTGATTCATAACTTTCTGGAACATAAAAGAAGAAATGGAGCGAAAACGTTCTCCATTAACTTTACCATTACCAGAATATCGCTAAATCTTCGGGCATTTAAATTCTTGAAGTCACTCTGATGGACGAAAATTTATGAGTCTATGTTGAATGCACAGACAAGAAATCGTTTTTTTTTTTTTGCTTGCTGTAATTTTCCTTTTATCAACACATGGTGCCAGTGTGTGTATGTTTCATTCTGAGCACCATAAATGCCCATTGTAAGAGTTATTAATTAGTATTGTTTATATGTTAATAATACAAAATTTAAGACATCACCACGTAGTAAGTTTTTTGAACAACATATGTTTATATGATGTCGACAAGGCATTTGTACATATAGTGTATACATCTTACAACTGAACAAATATAACCAACCCATTGTGTTGTGGAACCAACTTAATTGCTCTGTGAGTTATTACTTTTACTTTATGTTGATTGTTTGATTTGCAATTCATGCTACACTCAGATACAAAAATTAAGATTGGAAACGACAACATGACGTACGCCATAAGAAAAACATGGAGAGCAAGTCTTTAGGCATAAGTATATGGTTCTTCCTGACCGGCAAAGTAAGTAAAACAGGATGAGACACGTGTGCGGCTACGTATGTGGAAGAGTTGGCATGTACTATCCAAAGGTCGAAGGTTTCCTCCGGCAATGAGCCCGGTTTCCTCCCCCACTAAACCTGTCAACAGCGCCATATAAGTAAAATAACCTTGAGTGCGGCGCAAAACATCAATCAATCATTTGATAAGCTATTCTAAAGGCATACAAAAATAAACAATGTCTGCATAGAAGTTATCTTCACTAGAAATTGAAATATTTTTTTTGAAGATAAATCAATCTATAGTCACACTTTCCTTGTGAAAGGCCATACTGATTGATTGGTGTTCTATGCTACTCTGAAGATTATTTCACTTATGTGGTGGCGCAAGTCCTACTAAAACTGAAAGAATACATACTTTGAATACTTCGTTAAGATTTTGACTTTAAAATACTTGGTCGCATGGTATTCTTCAGATTAATTTCGTAGCTGGTAGTAACATTTTCAGAATGAAATGATCACACAAATTAACAGTCAGTTCTTCTATATGTGACTGTTTGATATTCTAGTCACATGTCCTGCACTGAAAAAGTTCCTCACCATATTTTAAAGGAGTTTTAAGGAAGTAGTGTGTAGCTGTCAATAACCAAGATATTTTGTGATTTTCACTTAACCAATGACCAATACATTTTCTGACTTTCACTTAACCAATAACCAAGGCATTTTCTGACTTTCACTTAATCGAGAACCATGGTATTTTGTGACTTTCACTTGAACGACAACCAATACATTTTGTGACTTTCACTTAACAAATAACCAAGGCATTTTGTGACTTTCACTTAATCAATAACCAAGGCATTTTGGACTTTCACTTAATAACCCAGACATTTTGTTACTTTCACTTAATAACCCAGACATTTTGTGACTTTCACTTAATAAATGAGCAAGACATTTTGTGACTTTCACTTAATCAATGAGCAAGACATTTTGGACTTTCACTTAATCAATAACCAAGACATTTTGTTACTTTCACTTAATCAATAACCATGACATTTTGTTACTTTCACTTAATAACCCAGACATTTTGTGACTTTCACTTAATAAATGAGCAAGACATTTTGTGACTTTCACTTAATCAATGACCAAGACATTTTGTGACTTTCACTTAATCAATAACCAAGGCATTTTTGGACTTTCACTTAATCAATAACCAAGACATTTTGTTACTTTCACTTAATCAATAACCAAGACATTTTGTTACTTTCACTTAATAACCCAGACATTTTGTGACTTTCACTTAATAAATGAGCAAGACATTTTGTGACTTTCACTTAATCAATGAGCAAGACATTTTGTGACTTTCAATTAATCAACAATCCAGACATTATGTGACTTTCACTTAATCAACAATCAAGACATTTGGTGACTTTCACTTAATCAATGACCAAGACATTTTGTGACTTTCACTTAATCAATAACCATGACATTTTGTGACTTTCACTTAATCAATAACCAAGACATTTTGTGACTTTCACTTAATCAATAACCAAGACATTTTGTGACTTTCACTTAATTAATGACCAAGAGATTTTGTGACTTTCACTTAATTAATAACAAAGACATTTTGTAACTTTCACTTAATCAATACATTTTGTGGCTTTCACTTAATCAATAACAAAAACATTTTGTGACTTTCACTTAATCAACAACCAATACATTTTGTGACTTTCACTTAATGATAACCAAGACCTTTTGTGATTTTCACTTAATCAACAAATAAACAACCAACCGATTTTGAGAATTTCACTTAATGGCCAAGGCATTTTATTTCGGCGAAATAAACAACAAAGTTAACATGTCACAGGTTTTCTGTCAGAATGATTTTTCTTAATATGACTTGTTAAGTTAACCTTTCTAACGCTTTTGAAGTCACACATTGTGCACTGAAAAGGTTTTTTCCACTCTTATGAGTTTTCTGGTGACCTTTTAAATTACTCGGTGAACGAAATGTTTTATCACACTCCGTGCACTGGTAAGGTTTTTCACCGCTATGTATCTTCATATGGTATACCAACTGATACTTATGTATATACCAGTGTACTCTCCGAAGACATGCTAAAATCCACACTGCTGAGGTTCCGGAGTATGGCCTGCGCTTTGATCGATCATTTGAACGATGGCTTGATGGCGCGTTGGAGAGATTCTTCGTTGGGGGTGGTCAGGATAAACCCTTCAAGTGCACTATGTGTGATTTTCGATATAAGAAGAACGAAGCCTTAGTGACCCACATGAGGTCGCATACAGGCGAAAAACGATTTCCGTGCACACTGTGCGACGCTAAATTTGATTATAAGTCTAATTTAGCCACACATATGACTGGTCACACAGGTATTAAACCGTTTGCCTGCCACTTGTGTGATTATAAATGCACCCAGAAGGCATTCTTGGAAAACCATTTGCTAAAACACACAGGTGAGACGGATGATTAAGCCCAGGTGTTTCGCTCACTCGCAAGAATATGGGTAGACTGAGGAAAAGAAAGTGAAAATTTTGGTTCCCCCTTTTTGTTTGCATATGATTGGACCCACCCATCTCATGGCATTTTTTCTATTAAATGAAAAAAATGTAATGAGGATCAGCGATACACATTTTAAGGGTCCAGTAAAGGCCTGTAAACAAAAATATGATTGCTGGTTGCAGAAGTAGTTGAACAAGGAAGTAATAACCCATACAAGAAAGGAAGGAGGGCCATATGACCATAGCTGTTGAGTGTGACATTAAGCCTCGATCAATCTGTCAATCATTTTAGTGATTAATTCTCTTGTTACTTTGATTACTTATTAGGTAATTTCCCTGATAGTTTGAATTTATTTTTATGTTTTTTAAGATATATGGAAGATATTTTGTATTTATGTTACATTTGACAAAAGGATATGGTAGTAATAGTGTCATTTGGAGAAGTTCTTGAACGTTACCTCGCAAAATGTCTTATGATATGAGTATTTGTTCTGAGGGAATGAGTATAATTTGTTCTGAGGGAATGAGTATTTGTTCTAATGGGATGAGTAATTGCTCTAATGGAATAAACTTTGTTTTTATGGAAGCAGTATTTCTTATTATGGAGGGGGTTGTTCTTATGGAATGAGTATTTGTTCTTATGGAATGAGTATTTGTTCTTATGGAATGAGTATTTGTTCTTATGGAATGAGTATTTGTTCTTACAGAGTGAGTATTTGTTTTGATGGAATGAGCATTTGTTCTAATGGAATGAGTATTTGTTTTGATGGAATGAGCATTTGTTCTAATGGAATGAGTATTTGTTCTGATGGAATGATTATTTGTTCTAATAGGATGAGTAATTGTTCTATTGGAATGAGTTTTTTTTCTAATAGAATGAGTATTTGTTCAAATGGAAGGAGTATTTGTTTGAGGCTGTTCTGGAACATAAACAGAGAAATGGATCAAAAATATTTTCCATTAACGTTACCATTACCAGAATATCGCTGAATCTTTGGGTATCTTAAATTCACTTTAATGGACGAAAATTTAGGAGTTATGAATGCACAGACAAGAAATCTTGCTGTAATTTTCCTTTTATCACCACATGGTGCAGCCAGTGAGTAGATGTTTCATTCTGAGCACCATATATGCCCATTGTAAGAGTTATCAATGAGTACTGTTTATATGTTTGTTGACAAGGCATTTGTGCATGTATGTGTTCTTTTTCCTTCTTTTGATCACTAAAACACACGGGCACAGGGGAAATCTTCTTGTCTAAAATAACCATGGAGACAAGTTTCTAATTGTTTTAAAAAGAGGTATATCATTTAGACCTTTAAATACTCCATAAATTATTTCATTACATTAGGTTGAAGACTGTTTTTCATATAGTGTATACATGTTACAACTGAACAAATATAACAAACCCATTGTGTTGTGTAACCAACTTTATTGCTCTTTGAGTTATTACTTTCACTTTATGTTGATTGTTTGATTTGCAATTTATGCTACACTCAGATACAGGTGTATTTTACTCAGGCGAAAAAAAAAATAATTAAGATTTGAAACACTGACGACAACATGACGTACGCCATAAGAAAAACATGAAGAGGAAGTCTTTAGACAATTAATTTTCCATTTGCCGTAATGTTAAAGCTGGGACGAATATGAAAATACTCATCCCAGGTTAAAAGCACACTCGCCGCGAAAATCCAGAATACTGCTTACATTAAAAATAGTGGACGGTTTTCTGTATTTTTCCCAGACAGAAGAAGTTAGGAACTTTCTATTTTTATCAGAAATTGAAAGTTTTGACATCATTTAGTATTTTTAATTTGAAATTGAAAAAACAGATTTATCAAGTACCCGCAATGTAAACAAACTTCGAACCCGAGCGTGTGCACAAGTGCTGTAATGGTTTGAGTCGTGTGGGCGATCTAACGGCACAGTGTAATTTTACTAACTTTATCTAAGAAATACATACTGACGATCGAGTAAGAGGGACTATAAAAGCCTGCCGAGTACAAACCACAGACAAAAACGCCTGAATGTAATCTAACACTTAAGTTAACCAACACTGATCGGTGTTACTAGCTACGATTCTTCGTTTGTTTTTCACCCTCAATTATACATTTTAAACCTAATTAGACATGTTTTGTGTGTGTGTTACGTTTAATTTTAGTGGTTTAAGCTGTGCAAATTGGTTTTCTTAACAAATGTCAAACAGGCTCTGGCGGCAAGTGGGCCTTTAATGTTAACACTCTGTTAGAAGCATTCGTCCAGCTATAAGCCTTGGTGGAAACTCGGAACCACCCTAGATTTATTTTTAGTGAAACGGCGAAAGAAAAGATCAAATTGAATGTGTGGGCCGGTTGCGTTGCTTAAATTAGGAGAAATTGAGAGAAAATCCGCAACAAAGTGTTGTTTCTCCGAATGTACATGTTTTAATATGGCAGGTCCAACTCCGTTGGCCACCCATCATCAATATACTTTGGAGTTTGGAGATCTCCAACTAGATGCGCGGATTTGAATCCTTTAGAGCACATTTGGGATAGGATGGGCAGAAACATTCAAGCCCTAGAGCCTCCTGTACAAAATCTGCAGGAATTGGATGCCGCATTATATCGGTATTGGCGACAGTTACCCCTTCAACAGATCCGACGTCTCACTTGAGGGGTGCGACGCAGGTTGGGAGCTAATGGAGGCTATACGTGCTATTGACCTTCTGCTCTTTGGATGTGCTCTACACACTCAAAGTGATATTTTTACTTCAATATGTTTACTTCAATATGCATTACTTTTTTCTTTATGTATAGTTGCAAAGGTGACCTGGGCCCTGTCTTACAAAGCTGGCGTAAGTTACGTCGGACGTAAATCAGTGTTAAATCTATAGGAACTTACGCCCTATAGTCACAAATGGTCTATGTTGTAGGCCTACGCCCAACTTTACGCCAGCTTCGTAAGACAGGCTCACTAAGCAGCATAGCGTAAGTTTTCACGTAACTGCCAAAGCAACCCATACTGTAGAGATATGTTAGTATGAAAGTTACGCAAAAAATACGTCTACGCCGCTTTGTGAAACAGGGCCGAGTTGTTCAAAAGTGTATTTTGTGCCTTGTGACATTTTTGCAATAAAATGGTCACACAAATTAACAGTCAGTTCTTCTCTTAATTAAGAACCAAGACATTTTGTGACTTTCACTTAATGATAACCAAGACAGTTTGTGACTTTCACTTAATCAATAACCAAGACATTTTGTGACTTTCACTTAATCAACAACCAAGACATTTTGTGACTTTCAATTAATCAATAACCAAGACATTTTGTGACTTTCACTTAATCAATAACCCAGACATTTTGTGACTTTCAATTAATCCACAACCAAGACATTTTGTGACTTTCACTTAATCAATAACCCAGACATTTTGTGACTTTCACTTAATCAACAACCAAGACATTTTGTGACTTTCAATTAATCAATAACCAAGACATTTTGTGACTTTCATTTAATCAATAACCAAGACATTTTGTTACTTTCACTTAATCAATAACCATGACATTTTGTAACTTTCACTTAATCAACAACCAAGACATTTTGTGACTTTCACTTAATCAATAACCAAGACATTTTGTGACTTTCACTAAATCAACAACCAAGACATTTTGTGACTTTCACTTAATCAATAACCAAGACATTTTGTGACTTTCATTTAATCAATAACCAAGACATTTTGTTACTTTCACTTAATCAATAACCATGACATTTTGTAACTTTCACTTAATCAACAACCAAGACATTTTGTGACTTTCACTTAATCAATAACCAAGACATTTTGTGACTTTCACTAAATCAACAACCAAGACATTTTGTGACTTTCACTTAATCAATAACCAAGACATTTTGTGACTTTCACTAAATCAATAACCAAGACATTTGGTGACTTTCACTTAATCAATAACCATGACATTTTGTAACTTTCACTTAATCAACAACCAAGACATTTTGTGACTTTCACTTAATCAATAACCAAGACATTTTGTGACTTTCACTAAATCAACAACCATGACATTTTGTAACTTTCACTTAATCAACAACCAAGACATTTTGTGACTTTCACTTAATCAATAACCAAGACATTTTGTGACTTTCACTAAATCAACAACCAAGACATTTTGTGACTTTCACTTAATCAATAGCCAAGACATTTTGTGACTTTCACTGAATCAATAACCCAGACATTTTGTGACTTTCGCTTAATCAATAACCATGACATTTTGTGACTTTCACTTAATCAATAACCAAGACATTTTGTGACTTTCATTTAATCAATAACCAAGACATCTTGTGACTTTCACTTAATCAATAACCAAGACATTTTGTGACTTTCACTTAATTAATGACCAAGACATTTTGTGACTTTCACTTAATTAATAACCAAGACATTTTGTGACTTTCACTTAATTAATGACCAAGAGATTTTGTGACTTTCACTTAATCAATAACCAAGACATTTTGTGACTTTCACTAAATCAATAACCAAGACATTTTGTGAATTTCACTTAATCAATAACCAAGACATTTTGTGACTTTCATTTAATCAATAACCAAGACATTTTGTTACTTTCACTTAATCAATAACCATGACATTTTGTAACTTTCACTTAATCAACAACCAAGACATTTTGTGACTTTCACTTAATCAATAACCAAGACATTTTGTGACTTTCACTAAATCAACAACCAAGACATTTTGTGACTTTCACTTAATCAATAACCATGACATTTTGTAACTTTCACTTAATCAACAACCAAGACATTTTGTGACTTTCACTTAATCAATAACCAAGACATTTTGTGACTTTCACTAAATCAACAACCGTGGCATTTTGTAACTTTCACTTAATCAACAACCAAGACATTTTGTGACTTTCACTTAATCAATAACCAAGACATTTTGTGACTTTCACTAAATCAACAACCAAGACATTTTGTGACTTTCACTTAATCAATAGCCAAGACATTTTGTGACTTTCACTGAATCAATAACCCAGACATTTTGTGACTTTCGCTTAATCAATAACCATGACATTTTGTGACTTTCACTTAATGAATAACCAAGACATTTTGTGACTTTCATTTAATCAATAACCAAGACATTTTGTGACTTTCACTTAATCAATAACCAAGACATTTTGTGACTTTCACTTAATTAATGACCAAGACATTTTGTGACTTTCACTTAATTAATAACCAAGACATTTTGTGACTTTCACTTAATTAATGACCAAGAGATTTTGTGACTTTCACTTAATTAATAACAAAGACCTTTTGTAACTTTCACTTAATCAATAACCCAGACATTTTGTGACTTTCACTTAATCAATAACCAAGACATTTTGTGACTTTCACTAAATCAACAACCATGACATTTTGTAACTTTCACTTAATCAACAACCAAGACATTTTGTGACTTTCACTTAATCAATAACCAAGACATTTTGTGACTTTCACTAAATCAACAACCAAGACATTTTGTGACTTTCATTTAATCAATAACCAAGACATTTTGTTACTTTCACTTAATCAATAACCATGAAATTTTGTAACTTTCACTTAATCAACAACCAAGACATTTTGTGACTTTCACTTAATCAATAACCAAGACATTTTGTAACTTTCACTTAATCAACAACCAAGACATTTTGTGACTTTCACTTAATCAATAACCAAGAAATTTTGTGACTTTCACTAAATCAACAACCAAGACATTTTGTGACTTTCACTTAATCAATAACCAAGACATTTTGTGACTTTCACTAAATCAATAACCAAGACATTTGGTGACTTTCACTTAATCAATAACCATGACATTTTGTAACTTTCACTTAATCAACAACCAAGACATTTTGTGACTTTCACTTAATCAATAACCAAGACATTTTGTGACTTTCACTAAATCAACAACCGTGACATTTTGTAACTTTCACTTAATCAACAACCAGGACATTTTGTGACTTTCACTTAATCAATAACCAAGACATTTTGTGACTTTCACTAAATCAACAACCAAGACATTTTGTGACTTTCACTTAATCAATAGCCAAGACATTTTGTGACTTTCACTGAATCAATAACCCAGACATTTTGTGACTTTCGCTTAATCAATAACCATGACATTTTGTGACTTTCACTTAATCAATTACCAAGACATTTTGTGACTTTCATTTAATCAATAACCAAGACATTTTGTGACTTTCACTTAATCAATAACCAAGACATTTTGTGACTTTCACTTAATTAATGACCAAGACATTTTGTGACTTTCACTTAATTAATAACCAAGACATTTTGTGACTTTCACTTAATTAATGACCAAGAGATTTTGTGACTTTCACTTAATTAATAACAAAGACCTTTTGTAACTTTCACTTAATCAATAACCCAGACATTTTGTGACTTTCACTTAATCAATAACCAAGACATTTTGTGACTTTCACTAAATCAACAACCATGACATTTTGTAACTTTCACTTAATCAACAACCAAGACATTTTGTGACTTTCACTTAATCAATAACCAAGACATTTTGTGACTTTCACTAAATCAACAACCAAGACATTTTGTGACTTTCATTTAATCAATAACCAAGACATTTTGTTACTTTCACTTAATCAATAACCATGACATTTTGTAACTTTCACTTAATCAACAACCAAGACATTTTGTGACTTTCACTTAATCAATAACCAAGACATTTTGTAACTTTCACTTAATCAACAACCAAGACATTTTGTGACTTTCACTTAATCAATAACCAAGACATTTTGTGACTTTCACTAAATCAACAACCAAGACATTTTGTGACTTTCACTTAATCAATAACCAAGACATTTTGTGACTTTCACTAAATCAACAACCAAGACATTTTGTGACTTTCACTTATATAATCAATAGCCAAGACATTTTGTGACTTTCACTGAATCAATAACCCAGACATTTTGTGACTTTCGCTTAATCAATAACCATGACATTTTGTGACTTTCACTTAATCAATAACCAAGACATTTTGTGACTTTCATTTAATCAATAACCAAGACATTTTGTGACTTTCACTTAATCAATAACCAAGACATTTTGTGACTTTCACTTAATTAATGACCAAGACATTTTGTGACTTTCACTTAATCAATAACCAAGACATTTTGTGACTTTCACTTAATTAATGACCAAGAGATTTTGTGACTTTCACTTAATTGATAACAAAGACCTTTTGTAACTTTCACTTAATCAATACATTTTGTGGCTTTCACTTAATCAATAACAAAAACATTTTGTGACTTTCACTTAATCAACAACCAATACATTTTGTGACTTTCACTTAATGATAACCAAGACCTTTTGTGATTTTCACTTAATCAACAAATAAACAACCAACCGATTTTGAGAATTTCACTTAATGGCCAAGGCATTTTATTTCGGCGAAATAAACAACAAAGTTAACATGTCACAGGTTTTCTGTCAGAATGATTTTTCTTAATATGACTTGTTAAGTTGACCTTTCTAACGCTTTTGAAGTCACACATTGTGCACTAAAAAGGTTTCTCGTATGAGTTTTCTGGTGACCTTTTAAATTACTCGGGGAACGAAATGTTTTATCACACTCAGTGCACTGGTAAGGTTTTTCACCACTATGTATCTTCATATGGTATTTTAACTGATACTTATGTTTGGTCTTAAAATCACAAGTCGTGCACTGAAAAGGTTTTTCATCAGAATGAACAATTTGATGTCTTTTTAACGCAACTTTCACACGGCTTCTATAGTCGCACATTGAGCACTTAAAAGGTTTCTCATCCGTATGTGTCCGCATGTGATGCGTTAATTTCGTTTTGTGATTAGTTTTAAACCCACACAAGTCGCAACACTTGATCTTTTTAACAACAGTCTTTTCTGTATGCTTTTTTATGTGGTTCGTCAAATAGATTTGTTGAGAAGTTTTGAACCCACAAATCGTGCACATAAACGGTTTCCCTTTTATGTGAGTTTTCAGATGTTTGTCCAAGAAACTTTTCCGTCCAGTTCTAAAGCCACATTCAGTGCACTGGAACGGTTTCTCGCCTGTATGCGTTCGCATATGATATTTTAGGCTGCTGTGCTGACAGCATTTATAATCACACTCAGTGCACTGGTACGGTTTCTCCCCCGTATGTGTTCTGATATGCATAGCTAAGTTATTTTTCGCGTTACAAGTATATTCACAATGGGTACATTGGAAGCGCTTTTTGTCGGAGTTGACTGGACTTGAAGTAAGCTTTGGGTCCTTTAATTCTGGGACCTTTGACTCTGTCACCTTCCCTGCAAAAGGGTAAAAAAAACACAAGAATTAGTAAGCACAGCTCCTAAATCTCCGCTTAAATGTAAGCCATTGAGACTTGAGGATGGAGGTACATGTAGATATCCCTATGTATGGTTGATTGATTGATTGTTTTACGCCGGGCTGAAGATTATTTCCCTTATATGGCGGCGTTGCCAGTTTTATTGTGGGAGGAAACCAGGCTCTGTGCCCGGAGGAAACCCACGACCTTCCGCTGGTAACTGGCAACTGGCAACCATCCCACATAGGTCGTTCGAGTGAAAACCCAGTCAGAAAATTTTCAAATTTTTTGGACTGAGTGGGATTCGAACCTGCGACCCATTGGTGCCCTATGTATGGAACAGTCAATGTTACATAATATGCAGTGAAGATGTAAAGTATGAATGGTAAAATATTAAATTAGTTATGAGAGGAACAAAAAACTAAGAATATTTGCATAAATTATTCAAATGAGGGTAGATGTCCGTAACGTATGAAAGGTACATCTATAAAGGATCGAGATCATCCCTGTAAAGTTTCGTAATACTGGCTTAATTACTGTCTGAGTTATGAGGGTAACAAAAACGTAACGGACACACGGACATGCTGACTGCTATATACCCCCGACTATTTCATAACGGGGGTATAATTAGATACACAAGTCATCATTAAAGTGGCATGAGCTGCCAACATTCTGATGTCTTTTTCATAATTTCTGATCGGCGTGAGAAGTTGAGCGTTTGGTGTACCTTGAAAAACTAAAAGATTGACGTTGAGATAAAAAATATTGATAAAGCCAGTTACCTGTACAAACCGAAAATGTGTGCTAATAACATACATTATTAATTGACTTTCAATGTTATTGACATAATACGGAGAAACGGTCACACTCATACAGGGCTTACCAGGGCCAATACAAACAAACTGGGCTAATACGAACAAACAAGGCCAATACGGACTGGACCAATACAAGATCGAACATGGCGACCGTTTCATTGCTATCACTTCAAAATCCCAACGCTATTTTTCTTGAATTCATCAACAGAAAAAAAGAAAATAGCCAATGTACAGTTAAAGAAAAACAAATATTCCGTCTATTTCATTTGATAAATTAAAAATTGCATTAATAATAATTTGTAAAAATAAAGAAATATGTTCCTATGTTTTATGTACAAAAGGGGGACAACTCTTGGTACACTACGTGTAGATTTTTTTAAAGAAATTTTTAAGAAAATAATGGTCAACTTTCCTTGCGAATGTGTCTATCGAAACACTATTATTTTTAAATTACATAAATATTTTATGAAAAAAACATTGAAAGCCAATTAATAAAATTGTCATTAATCAGGATATTCCCTATTGGCATTGCCACAGGTCCTCGGACAGCCGTATTAGCCCTCCGCCTTCGGCCTCGGACCAATACGACTATCCTCGGACCTGTAACAATGCCAATAGGGAATATGCTGATTAATAACATTATATAATTCCAATAGCCAAGATGTACCAGTAAAACCAGCAAGTAAGTCTTTCTCGCTTATAAAAACTACCTTAAGATACATTTCCAAGATTGATATATGAAGAAAGTCCAGATTTCATACTAACAATATTATAAGCTAATACAATTTTGACGGTTTTCCTCCTAAATTGGGCAGCTTATGTCTCTTTACCATATAAGCTGGCATAAAAAACTAAATCAATCAGAAGAATGAAAATGAACTTCTTTAGGCATGGTTAACTCACCAGTAGGGCTTGAATTTTGAGCAATTTCATCTTGAGTCCCGATACAGACTACTGTCTTTTCTGTGTTAACTGAAGATGGCTCATCTTTGGAAAGTAGTTCCACACAGTTTTCTGAAGAAAAAAAACCCAAAACAGAAAGTTTGAAATGAGATGCGAATTTTTTTTAATTTTTTCGTAAAAACAAAGTTAGGAAACTCCTGCCTAAAGAAACTTTCCCCAAAAGTGTAACTTAGAAGGTTAAAATGACATGCTCAGAGCAGCCAAAAAAACTATTGTTAAAATGTGTGCTATTCAGTTGTTTTTAGTGGAAGAGTTGCCAGGTACTCGTCGAAGGTCGGGGGTTTCCTTCGGGCAATGAGCTTGGTTTCCTTCCCAACTACACCTGGCAACACCGCCATACAAGTGAAATAGTCTTGAGTGCAGCGTTAAACATCAATCAATCGATTGCTGTTCACATAAAGATGAGGTTTCCAGATGGCCATAGGTATCCTTCATAGCTCCCATGGATTAATGGATATTGAGTTTTATTTGGGAATTCCCTTTTCTTCTTCTCCATTATTGTAATAAGAATACACCTAATGTAGCTCTGCAACTCTCTTTGGCTGCTTGTACGATGTATTTTCTACTGAACATATTGCGAACCAAGTTTTTGTCAGACTCAACAGACATTTTCTATAGCTAATTGAAATCAGCATAAAACCAAAGGACTGATTTTCACAAAATGTTTCCCCATGAGTATGATGGCTGCCAAGTTATTTCATCAGCTAACTCACCTTCAATGATTTGATTATCCAAAATTTCATTTGATGTCTTAGTGCAGGTAACAAACTTTTCTTTGCAACTTAGAGAACTTGGTTTTGGAGAAGTTTTTCTTTCCGTCTATAAAGAAACAAATGAAAAAGTTGTAATCTAACATCTAACAGCTTAAATGGTGTCGTTTCCAGTTTAAGTGGAGATTGATCAATGTTTTTACACACCCTCCTCAAGATCATATCACTTAAGTTCAAGTGGCATGAGCACGCCAAAATTCCTACTTTTTTCATAATTTCTGATTGTCACGACAGTAAGAGGCTTTGAAGGCCATCGAAAAACTAAATGATTGGCGTTGGAATGAGGAAAATCCATACAGTATGTGGCCTGTATGAACCGAAAACATGTTCGAAAAGTAAACAAAATTTAAATAACCGTGACGACCATTCATTCATTTTAAACCAAAGTTAGTTCAAAACAAAACTTTAGCGTACATTCTCAAGACTAGAAGCACTAAAAGGCTTCTGAAATGTACGTCTTGAGAAAAATAACCGATAATTTAAACATTCTGTTCTTACGTCAAAATATCAACATTCTGGCAGCTCATGCCACTTTAAGTGGGGATTGATAGATTGAATGATTGATGTTTTTACATGCCGCCCTTAAGAATATTTAACTTAAATGGTGATGTTTCCAGGTTAAGTTGGGGATTTCACGTAAATCAACCCTTGCAATTCAGATTTTTACCACAGCAAAAAGAAAAAAACTGACATGTAAAAGTTGTGCTTGCTCCGTTAGTAACTCAGTGTTTGACGCTACGTTCTCAGATTCTGCAATATTGTTATCTTGAATTGGACGATTGGAATCAGACCCATCTAGTAGAGGTGCCACAATGATTTTACTCTCGTCGCAGTTTTCAACACCAGCCAACCCACTGTCAATTTCCTGCTGTGCCCTCATGTCATGCGTTAATTTCGTTTTGTGATTTCCTTTTAAGTGAGTTTTCAGATGTTTGTTCAAGAAACTTTTCCGGCTAGTTCTAAAGCCACATTCAGTGCACTGGAACGGTTTCTCGCCTGTATGCATTCGCATATGATACTTTAAGCTGCTGTTCTGACTGCATTTATAATCACACTCAGTGCACTGGTAAGGTTTCTCCCCCGTATGTGTTCTGATATGCATAGCTAAGTTATTTTTCGCTTTACAAGTATATTCACAATGGGTACATTTGAAGGGCTTTTTGTCGGAGTTGACTGGACTTGAAGTAAGCTTTGGGCCCTTTAATTCTGGGAGTTTTGACCCTGTCACCTTCCCTGCAAAAGAAAAGAAAAAAACAAGAAAATTAGAAAGCACAGCTCACTCATATACCCATATGTAAGCCATTGAAAGGTGAAGATGGAGGCACATGAAGATATTCCTATGTATGGAAGAGTCAATTTTACATATATGCAGTGACGATATAAAGCATGAAAGGTAAAGTATTACATACCACCACCCCGTAGGACTGGCAAAGGTCGAGGATTTCCTCTGGGCAATGAGCCCGGCAAGCTAATTTATTGTAAGACTCAATCAACTATTTCCATAGCTAATTGAAATCAGCCCTTAACCACAGGACTGATTTTCACTAGAGTTTACATGAAGGTTTCTAACAAAAACAGAACATGCTCTTATTTCATCCGTTAACTCACCTTCAACGATTTGATCTTCCAAAATTTCATTTGATGTCTTAGTGCAGGTAACGAACTTTTCTTTGCTACTTGGGGAAGTTGGTATTGGAGAAGTTTTTCTTTCCGTCTATAAAGAAACAAATGAAAAAGTTGTAATCGAACATCTAACAGCTTAAATGGTGTCGTTTCCAGGTTTAGTTAGGGATTGATTGATGTTTTTACACGCCCTCCTCAAGATAATATCACTTACGTTAACTGGTGAAGTTTCCAGGTTAAGTGGGGATTGATAGAATGATTGATTGATGTTTTTACATGCCGGTAAATTTAAAATAACCAACACCAACCTTTCGTTTTCGTTTCCGTGAATTCAAGATAATCTTGTTTAACACCTTTTCCTCGATAGTGCTGTTATTTGCATCATCCTTTCTCGCCACAGCACACAGGGAATTATCTTGTCGGGAAGAAGATTCAGCTTGTAACTCAGTGTTTGACGCTACTTCCTCAGATTCTTCAATATCGTTATCTTGAACTTCTGCAGTGGCGTAACGGCAGACCGGAATGCTTTTTCCAGATTCATTCAACCCAATCTTTATCTCTATTGGACGATTGAAATCACACCCATCTAGAGGTGCCACAATGATTTTACTTCCATCGTAGTTTTCAACGCCAGCTAACTCACCGTCAAGTTCCTGCTGCTCCATTTTAAAGTGTTGTATTAGCTGTCGTGTCATGTCTGAAAAGTTAATAGCAATGTTGTTATTAAGTGTGATTACAATGTTTCACATGTCAGTCGGTTTCTACCAGAATAACCGTTAATGACCCTGTCTCGAGTCCTGTAATAATTCTATCAGGGTATCATAGAAGTTCAAATTATAAAGTATTCAGTCATTTCTAAGTTGAATTGGTTATTTATGGCCAGATATAGAATACTTCCTTGCTAAATTATTTTAATTTTATACTGAAAATGCAATTCATTTTCTTAGCTCATTTTGAGGCAGATATTCGACTTGACTTGCAGAAAACACTTTCGTATTTCCAAACTCAATTAATGGATAGTCTGATTTCATTATGATCGTATCAAAAGAGAAAATCCGCAAATTTAACAAGTAAGGAATTCACTTTTTACTTTTTAGTCGTTTGGTGAATTAAAGTTAACGTAAGCCAATGTTATCGACCAACACTTATTATATACATTCCTAAATACGGCCGCTCAAATAATGGAAATAAACTTTGGCAATGAATGTATAGGACTTCCCGTACGCTTGTTTAAAACAAAACTCAAAAGAAACAAATATTTGTTAGCAGTTCTTAGTCTTACCGGAAGTATGGCTCTCATTGCCTATACTCGCGACAACAGAACCCACAAGCCAGTCACAAGTGATCCACGCGTGTAGACGGGCGCTTGCACACGGTACACCAAATAACAAACAGACCCAGCTGTCTAAAGCTACGGGAATTTACGAACATGAAATACCCTCTGTTCGACTGCAGATCATTTTGAATGAAGCATCCAAACGGGTAGCCGTGAAACGTATAATTTCGATATCCTCTCGAGGGCTCAGCAAGTGTCCCCGTGATAATGTATTGTATGCACAGGCACACGGAGTGCTCTCCCTTATCCACCCTCTGTTATACTATAAATATGGTCCATAACAGAGGGTGGATAATGGGGATATTTTGTGTGCCTGTGATTGTATGGGACCGAAAGTTAACAACACTGTGAAGTTTCAACTTTTGTTGTCGTCTTAGTTTTATGCAATTATGGGTTTAGTTCGGGAAGAAACTTGGGGCCGATTGCTCAAAGGTGTCATCTATTGATTGTTTGTTAGGTGTTTTACGCCACGCTCAAGATTATGTCACTTATTATATGGCGGCGTAGCTCCGGTATGTAGCGTTATTGACTATTGTGACGCCCGGAGGTGACCGCTCCCAGCTGGTTAGAACATTGTTTTCTACAATTAATGGTGGCGTTGCCAGTTTTATTGTGGGAGGAAACCGGGCTCTATGCCCGGAGGAAACCCACGACCTTCCGCTGGTAACTGGCAACCATCCCACATAGGTCGTTCGAGTGAAAACCCAGTCAGAAAATTCTAATTTTTTATTTGGACTGAGTGGGATTCAAACCCTCTACCCATTGGTGGAAGGCTGTTCGGATTGAGCGTCCAACTCTCTACCTACTGAGGGGTACTATATAAGATCGGCCTAGCTGTCTTGTTCTAGTTGTAGTTCTGGAACACATTCAATCCAAGGATGCCCCTCATCTATTGTCGTATTGAAGGGTTGTGTCTGACTAGTTTTGAACATGGATTTTTGGGGGGTTAGAAGCTGCACTAAAGATTATTTCCCTTATATGGCCGCATTGCCAGGTTTAGTGGGGGAGAAAAGTGGGCCACTTGTAGAGAGCAAAATATATTTTGGACTCTGGTGGACCTGAAATTCAAAGACAAAAGACTCGCCACAGATTCTATCACTTTAACCCATAGAACTAAAACGCTTTAACCTACCGAACCAATATTTTTCAAACTGGGTAGAATGGAACCAAGAATCCATCAATGGAAGGCTGTTTTAGTTTATAGTTCAGCTAAATTGCCAGTCAGATACCAAGAACAATCAATCGGCCTCTATGGTGCTGAGAATATAACATACACTCCCTGACTTTTGCACCATACATAGAAATAGAGAAAAAACACAGAGACAAGATTCCTCGGCTACCAGTCAGAAGATTTTTGATGAATCACTGAAATAGGTTTCTCAATTTTATTTGTTCTGAGTGGGATTCGAATTTCCAACCCATGGCGCATCGATTGGGGAACATAAGTCTATTGCAGGGCCTAACCATCATGGCAGCATATACCTTCAACATTACGTTACAACCAGGCGCGCAGTTACGATGGGTGTGTGTTGAGAAACACCCCCCTGTGTCAGACTATCACTCTGCCAACTGAACCACTAACTGTCCATTTAATCGGATGAATCCCCTCACAGAACGTTTCGCTCACATTTTTCTAACCAAGTAGAATCAAACCAAGAACTTATCAATGCTTTAGTGAGAAGATCAGCTCGATTCCCAGTCTCTGATGTGATTTCTTTTTTACTTTCGCATCAAACTTTGTAAGTCTCAGTAATAATTCCACTCATTTCAGTTATGTGACCATACCCAAAATTTTTCACTTATATGGCGGCGTAGCCAGGTTTAGCAGGGGAGGAAACCGGGCTCATTGCCTGGAGTGAATGACTGATTTGGGTTTACGTCCAGCTCAACAATAATTCAGTTATATGAAGACGTCTCCTTGTTGCAGGGTGGATTTCCACCGCTCTTTTAGGTGCTGCCTCACCAAGACGACTTGCCGAAAGACACCCAGCAAGCCCCCTCACCCAGTCAAATTATACTGACACCGGGCCAACCAGTCGCTGCTCTAACTCCTATTGCTGAGCGCCAAGCGAAGCAGGAGCAGCTACCAGTGTTAAAGTCTTTGGTCTGACTCGACCCAGGCTTGAACCCGGATCTCCCAGGCCTGAAGCGGACCCTCTACCGACTGAGCTATTGGGGCTGGTTCATTGCCCGGAGGAAACCCTCAACGAATACCTGACAACTCTTCCACATACCCCCATCACATCGCTGGAAGGTCTGTATGGGACTGAGGGACGATCCCTCTAACCCACTGGACCAGTAAATGGTTAATGGTCCAGTGGGCTTGGAAGATCGTCCCTCAGTCCAATTAAGGCCCGCATTTCAATTGAACACAGAAGGTTAGGTTAAATGCCCTGGAATAATTTATTGCAAAAATTCCAAAAGTACCACAGCACAAAATTATAACAAAGAGACATAGACAACTGATAAAGGTGTGGAATTTCTCATTGGAATACAACTATAATAATGTAATAAGTATGCATGAAGACACACAGCTAAAAATATCTTCTTATAGACTGAATTGCGCTTGGTTTTAAGGCCCATTACGAAATTGCAAAGCTAGTTTTGTAAAGGGTTGTATTTACATTTTCCAAAGAAAATGAATAACTGTCCAAATTTGATAAGGCATACATTTCTACTGTTTATTTTTTTGGTTTTTAACACATTTCTAAATAAATTGACTAAAATGCGCTTGTTTGGGCAATGTTTGTCACAGCTAGATAGAGTTGCTTCCCTTGACACCACTCTTCAATCCAGTGTCCATAGTACAAAATAAACTGAAATTAAAACACAAAGAATAATTATACAAGATTGCTTGATTTTTTTTTTTGCTGCATTCAAAGATTATTTCAATTATATGGGTAATCGCTCTGCCAAAATGATTTAGGAATGTAACATTCTCTACCACAGCACACTTGGTTGATTAATTGATAGATGTTTTACGCAGCACTTAAGATCATTTCACTTACATGGCTGGGCAGACTGAAGATCATTTTACATATAACTTCCAGTCCACTTAATTGATGGACTCAAGATTGTTTCCCTTATATGATTGAGTTGCTATGTTCAGAATGGGAAGGAAACCAGGGAGTGGTTGTTCAAAAGAAAATTAGCTTAACTGAAGGCTGAATGATGTGACGCAACAAAGAAACTTCTTTGTGATGCGACATCATCTAACCGATCATTAAGTTAACAGCTCTTTGAACAACTGGCCTTTGGCAGATACAACACACTTCTTCCATATATATTATAAGGAGAAAATTTGAAAACTAATTCAGCATTTTTCACTTGTGGCACATCAATGAAAGGCTTGTGCGGTTGTGACTGAGAGAAACTTTAACCACCAACTTTATTTGAAGAGGAAATTTCTGTCCTTCCGTTTGTAGCTATCCCACATACGTCTGTTGGCAATTTAATGAAAGCCCAGAGTCTGATTGATTGATTGGGTCTTTACGTCGCATGCAACAGCTACGGTTATATGGCAACAAAAGTATCAACCAATCAATAGATCATCCTCTCCACCCACTCACATCTAAATTTGGACATTTTGCTCCAAAGACCTTAGAAAGCTAGAAAAGCTAATGGATTTGACAAACTCAATATTCCTCCTTGCTGGATCAACAAACATGGTTTAAGCAGAGCCACAAAAAAGCCCACAATTCTCCAGTCTGAGAGCTCCAGAATCAGAACGTTTTCAGAATTTTTCTTGGACCAAGCTGCAACCAAAAGCCATAGATGAAAAAAAGAAATTTTAAACAAGTTTCATACCTAACAAGATTCCCTGATAAAAAAAATTCCTATTTTTTCAATATTTGATGACGGACAAGGAAGAATGGAGCGTTGAATCCGGTGCCAAAAAAGAACAGGAATCCAGCTGTCAACTTATATCTGTTGTTAATATCGAATGGTAAGTTCTGAAAAGAAACAATAAAAATTACTGATTTTTGAAAGATAATACTTTCCAATTGATCCATTATTTATTTATAAACATTAAGACAGATGAGCAAAGGGAAAATCTTGACTAAAATGACATCTATTATTTGATTGATTGTTTGGTGTTTTACGCAGCGCTAAGATTATTTCACTTATATGGCGGTGTAGCCAGTTTTATTGTGGGAGGAAACCGGGCTCTATGCACGTGGAAAACCCACAACCTTCCGGTGGTAACTGGCAACCATCCCATATAGGTCGTTCGAGTGAAAACCCAGTCAGAAAATTTTCAAATTTTTTTGGGACTGAGTGGGATTCGAACAGTGATCCATTGGTGGAATCCATTATTTGATGTTTTCCGATTTCTGTAATTTTAAAACCAGTGACCAGAAGAGATTGTCACCAGGATATCCTTTGTCCAGAATTTATTATTTTGGTTCAAGGGTGCAAGGGAGGGTGTCCATTACACGTAGGATACCTTAAATTCGGAAGAGTAAAGAATAGCAGGTAGAAAGTCAGTTGGCAAATGCCGCAATGTTTATGAGATAGGCCATCGATCAGTGACCATGTTATACCTGCTATTGTTTTATTAATGTAATAACATGACAAAACACTCTTGTGGCATCAATTGTTAACGTTCATTCATTCATTCACTATTATAGCGTGACAGAAAGACAGCAACCCACAGTTAGGGTGGGTTAACAGCTGCTTCACCCCCCGGATAACGGAGAATAACCCACCGATCGGCGAATGACGTTAAGACAAAAATGACAATTTCCTCTCCATCTGCCAGCTCTGTCACTCTTCTGATTGACCTTTGCTCTTCCATGTTCGTTAGATGTCGCTTCCAGTTTTTTCAACAATTTCAGCCTCATTAGGACATGGATTTACGCCTCGTGGTCATTTTTTAAAACTACAGAGCGTGTTTAAAATTGTGCACAGGGCTCGCAAATAGGGTTGCCCGGGCGCCCGGGACAACCAAAAAAAAAATCGGGCAACCAACTTTTGATGTACGTCTGCCCGGCGGGCAACAGGATAATTTCAATAGATAAACCATGAAAAAAAAACGTTTTATTAATCAAACGTAAAGATCACTTGCAAAGTTCGTGATGTGATGAATCTTCGTTCCAGCCATCGATGTTCTGCCGAAAACCGGTCTTGGTGTTGAACATTTTTGACACAAGTCGTGTTTTTCGGAATCCACAGCAATACGCCGCGATATCAACTGCCTATATCCCACTGACGTCTTTTGGCGACAGACTCGAGTTGACTCCTTCAGTTCGCAAAATTTCGTATTTACCCGTTAATAAACCAAATAAATATTTACTATTGTGTATTTTTTATATGTTGGGAACATTCCTTTCCACTTAAATATAAAAGTTTCGCCCGTAAAAAGGATTAGAAATCATGCAAAACTTACGGGTTGTAATTTTGTTTACTGCCGACATGACTAAAGAGTAAAGTTGCACGATAAAACGGTCGTGTTCAAATATATATTTATATCGGTATTTGCAAATGCGGACATAGCCCAAATTTAAACTGGATAAACACTAATGAATCTGGCGTATACTTTTCTTTGGTTTTTATAATCTGGCTGTACCGAAAACAATATATCCGATAGATTTTCTGACTGGTGTTTAGTCGATCTCTTGCTGGCTTTACACAAGCTCCATTTTGAGTTGACAGCGAGCCCCTCAACAAGCATATTAAAGAGTCGGCTATAAGCTGCACGGTGAATGACCTACTTTATCCATATAATGCTGCCCGTAGTTCAACTCCGGTCAAGGCGGCAAATTGTCTGAGGTGTGAACTGCTGACTATTTTATAAACCGCTTGTACTTCGTTATTTCGCGGTCAATTGCAAATTAATAAAAACCAAACGAATCATCGGCGACTAAAGAAAATAGTTTCTTCCAGTTGTAATCTTCGTTTCCGAGTTTCTGTATATAAAATTTCACTGAAAGTGGAGTCATTTTTGTACGCGATGAAATATTCAGTTGACAGTTGTGCAAAAACAAACCGTCCGATGGATTAGTTAAAATTCTGTACTTTTATGATCTTAATGTGAACTAGACATAACTGAGATACCCCCCGCTCTGCAAGAAAAGTCGGCAATGTAAGAGGCATAACTCTTCAATAACGACAATACCCTTGGGGCTAAATTTGCCCGAGGGGTAAAAAACTATGTTAATGTAAGTCTAGGAGAATGATTGAACAGCATAGCAAATTTACGAACTCTGCATGGTCATCTTTTTGTAACTGCAACTGTAAGCAAGACGGAGAAGCGGGAAAGGATAGCCCCTTAGCCATGATAAGAAAGCTTTATAGAGTACAACAATATGCACATACATTGTAGGATGATATGTATATGCACATGTATGATAAAGATGGAGAAACAGCACCAAGAGGAGGAGACACATGAATTCGGCATGATTTAATGCTACGTCTGTGACATATGATGGAGTAAGACAAAATATCATGCAAAATACTCCTTGCTGGTCATGTTTAGTTAGCATCGACAACAAGAAAGTAGACTATGAGGCTGCTTGCTGATCATGTTACCAGCACTCACTATGAGGAAGTAGGCTATCAAGAGTGCCACAAGCACAATAATGAAACATGCAGGCTTATAGGACAAGCACAGCAACTACCGTACAACTGTACAATGGGACAAAATTGTGTCTACAAACAAATGTATGAACAGACAAATGGCAGAAAAGAGAAATGTCAAAAGGAGTCCAAAATGTCATAAATATGTAAAAATATCTCCTTGCAAGTAGGACATGGACAACTTCATATCATTGGTAACATTTGTCAAGTTTCATTAAAAAAGAACCAACATCTGGGAGGAGTATTTTGGACAAAATTGCGTCTATGGACGGACGGACGGAGGGCACAACGATCAGACAGATGTATGTGTGTACATACAAACTTTATGCCAGCAGAAGGGGGGGGGGGGGGGGGGGGGGGGGGGGGGGAGGTAGGGAGGAGGGAGGGAGGGGCGATTACATGATAACCCTGTCTTCATATGGAATGAGACCCATTGGAGGAGTATTTTGGACAAAACTGTGTCTATGGACGGACGGACGGACGGACAGACAGACAGAGGGAACAACGATTGGACGGATATATGAGCGTACATACACACTTCATGGCAGTAGAAGGGGGGGGGGGGGGGGGGGGAAGGTAGGGAGGAGGGAGGGGCGATAACACGATAACCCTGTCTTCATATGGAATGAGACCCCAAAAATGGCAAAGTCCTATAAGTCAAAAACGTCATAAAAATTTGAAAAAAGGAAATATCATCCTGTAAGTTGGGCATGCACATCTACATACCATTGGTAACATATTTGTGAAATTTCATTGAAATCAAAGCAAAATCTTAGGAGGAGTAGTCCGGACAAACAAAAATGGCAAAGTCCTATAAGTCAAAAACGTCATAAAAATGTGAAAAAAGGAAATATCATCCTGTAAGTCATCTTCTCTAGCCAAGTTAAAATCTTCATGTAACCCATTCCGTGTTTTACCTTGGCAGACGACTCCACTTCAACCCGTAATCGAACAGCTCGTTTTGATTGGATGCGAGTAAAACTTCTCGCAGCTAATCAAATCCTCAGGCACTTACACTGAAAATAACGTAATGGTGGCTGTGTACACCTTGAACTTTTGTTTAACGAGTGCTGATTGGCTAAGACTCTGTAAGTCTAGGAAAGACAACTCTTACATTCCCACCAGTGGGCGCTGTTCGATTTACGGGTTGAAGTGGAGTCGTCGGCCAAGGTAAAACACGGAATGGAGACATGAAGATTTTAACTTGGCTTGCGAAGATGCCTGTAAGTTGGGCATGCACATCTACATACCATTCTTCCAAGATGAAGAGAGTTATGGTCATACCAAAAATTCCCAATTCAAAATTTAGAGTATCCACGGACAAAATTCACTGGACCGAAGATACAGCAAATTGCTTGTATACTCACTGGCTTCAGACACTAGATTTAAACTAAATTTGGGACAGGGCATGTGCCACCCTACTTTCGGCTTAGGAAGTAATATTGTTAATCTTAGTAACGAGGAACTCACTGTTGATGATATATCTCTACTCAATAGAGGACTCTCATTTGTGCCTTGCCCAAAACCATTATCTGATAGGGACTTTTCTATTAGTAAATTAGTGCATGTTATGGAGTTCTCCAGAAATCTTAGTCTGGCTGATATCTTCCGAGATTCTAGTGGGGTACGCAAGCCATTTACATCTAAAAGCGGCTATACACCCCCTTCTCACATGTATGACCCAGAGATAAACATTAGTCGTGACTCTGTATCTAGGAAGTTTGATATTTTAACTAATCAGAAAAACAAACATAACCTTACTCATTCAGAATGTCTTGCCTTAAGTAAGCTAAGGAGAAATCCAAACATAGTTATTAAACCTGCTGATAAAGGTTCGGCAACAGTTATTATGTCAAAACAGGATTATATTGAAGAGATAGAACGGCAGCTAAGCAACCCTCTTCATTACAAAAAACTTGATAAGGAAATTTGGCCTGAAAAGTTTAATAAAATTCTTGTTTCTCTTCAAGATAAAGGCTTACTTAATGAAAAACAGTATCGCTATTTGGAATCTGATCATAACTCTAAAAACAGGGTCTTCTATATTCTTCCGAAAATTCACAAACCCATTGAAAAATGGCCGAAGCCTACAATGCCCCCTGGGCGTCCTATTATCTCAGATTGTGGCAGTGAAAGTTACAGAATATCAGAGCTAATTGATTACTATCTAAAACCAATAGCGAATCGGCATCCTAGCTTTATAAAAAATACGGATGATTTATTGGCCAAATTATCTGAGAAATCCATCCCACAAGATGTGATTTTGGTTACTCTGGATGTGGAGTCTATGTATACAAACATTGACATAGATCTGGGTCTTAAATCCATAAAATCAGCATTCCAAAGATATCCTGACCACCGTCGTCCGGATAAAGACATTTTAGAATTGCTGGAACTCAGCTTAAAAGGAAACGATTTTGAATTCAATGGGGAGATCTTTCAGCAAATTAAAGGGTGTGCTATGGGGAAACGTTTTAGTCCTAACTTTGCCTCTATTTTTATGGCTGAGTGGGAGAGTGACATTCTTCACAAATGTCACAAACAACCTTTTATTTACCTTCGGTATCTGGATGACATTTTTATCATTTGGCAACATACGTTGGAAGACCTTCATATTTTCATTGATACTCTTAATTCTCACGACTCAAGCATTAAATTACAGCCTACTATTGATCACACTTCTGTGGATTTTTTGGATGTAACTATTTACGAGGGTCATACATATCATACTACTGGGTATCTAGATTACAAAGTATTCTTCAAACCTACTGACACGCATCAGCTGCTACATGCTGGGTCATACCATCCTCCTCACACTTTCAAGGGAGTCATTAAATCTCAGATATTTAGATTCTATAGAAACTGTAGTTCTTTAGATTTTTTTAACCAGGCTTGTTCTGTTCTTTTTAAAGCTCTCCTCCCTAGGAAGTATTCTATTAGATTACTCCGAAGGATTAAATCTAACACAGTAAGACAAATCATGTTCCCCCCTTCATCCCCCGATACGCTTACCTCCCCTTCACGAGTGTACCATTACCGTCCAACATTTCTCTCAGGTACATCAATGAAATGCCTTAAGACGCGATGCAAACTCGATATATACGTACCCGATCGCGGTACCTTTTTCGGAGAACAAACTCGCGACAAATATCAAATGGCAGAGAATCTTAATTGTGACTCCTCTAATATCGTGTATGTAATCAAGTGCAAAAAATGTCGCAAACAGTACGTCGGAGAAACTCAGAATTCTCTACGACAAAGAGCAGCCAACCATTTATCTAGTATAAGACTTAAAGATGATGTACCCGTGGCACAACATTTCAATACTCAAGGTCATTCGGTCAAGGACCATTTTGAAATTATGCCTATTGAGAAAATCCCTTTTCTCACTTCCGCTGCAGATACCAAACACAAACGTTTGGAAAGGGAAAGTTTTTGGATTCAAACATTACAAACTATTTATCCTTTGGGTTTGAACTTGGACCCCGGAAGATGTCGTGAAAAAACTATAATACCATTTGTGTTTCAGTATAACAAAGCTAGCATTGCTATGGCCAAGATTATAGTAGAAGAATACAAACTACTTCAAAGTAAACTTGCTCGACCTCTGACCCAAAGGCCAGTCATTGCTTATAAAAAGAACAAGAGTTTGAAAGACATACTGGTCAGGGCTAAACTCCCCTGTCTGCCTTCTACCTAGGTTTTCTGGGAAAGGGGTATGGGGGGGGGGGGGATGGGGGAATTTTCACTGTCTTTTCCCATGACCCCATAATATATAGTCTGACGATATTCTTACTATAGCTTAAGATGCATAAGCATTGTCAATGCAATACAAAGTGTTCCAGAAAATTCTACTGACTAAGGCCAAGCTCCTGTCAGTCGTTAACCTAATGAAATATCATAGGTTTACTTTATTACAACAATTTATGATGGGGTATAAAGGTCTAAATGATATACCTCTTTTTAACACAATTAGAAACTTGTCTCCGTGGTTATTTTAGACAAGAAGATTTTCCCTGTGCCCGTGTGTTTTAGTGCTCATAAATACATACCATTGGTAACATATTTGTGAAATTTCATTGAAATCAAAGCAAAATCTTAAGAGGAGTAGGCCGGACAAAATTGTGTCTACAGACGGACAGACAGACAGACGGACGGACAAGCCGATTTTAGTATACACCCCCTAACTTCGTTGCGAGGGGGTATAAAAATTCAACCTGGCATCTTGGTGGTAAATACTGTCGGATTACAGTAGTCTGAACCATGTTTTATTTGATCACCTCAGGGATGAGGATCCTACCGTTGAAAATTGATTTGTGCTGTGACTTGTTTACAAGTTACATAAAATGGCGGCTCTTCAGTTAATTGCCATTGACCGCTTTTTTACGAGCTTATTTCCTCGGAATTTCGTTCTGCTAAGTCTAGAATATTAAATATCATCTACGGTTTTGCATCTTGCATCTTTTTGTCAATCAAATGCGTTTTCTCCTGTTTTTTTTCTAACTTTAAATAGGTGATGTATATTTCTAGTCTGTGAATTTTTATATTTGTTTATTTTTGTGAAAATCTAAAGTGAAATCCCATTATATTTGTCGGTGGTTGGCGTACAATATTTCTAAAAACACGACTGGCTGGCCCAGAAATCAGACTTTATTTTAGTGCCATTTACAACTGATATTCAACAAAAATAACATAGTAATTTACGTAATAAAAGCGGCTGTAGATTTGGCAGGGCCGGGCTGCTACGGCTGTGGGGTAGTCCGGGTTTCTGACTCCAAAATTACTATTTTTTTCATACGAACGACCGTCAGTATAAAAAATAGTCATTTTGGAGACAGAAACCCGGACTAGCTGTGGGGCTGAAGCCGAGAACGATGTGTGAGACAGAGCCTAGTGATGAGCAACGTACCGAATGAGTTAAAGTTGCAACTAAGTAAATCTGGTGTGTAGTTCAAAGTCAAAATCCATCTCCATAGGTATCTGAATAAAGTTTAATTCTGCCGTTTTTGCAACTCGTCTGAAAGTGAAAGTCGCTCCGTGCCACAACAACAACATTTATTATCGCGAGTATCGTCGATCTGTTGGCAAACATATTCGGGCAACTAAAACATATGTCCGGGCAACCAAATTTTACCGTCACCCTGCCCGACGGGCAACTAAAAAATTTTACTATTTGCGATCCCTGGTGCAACTTGTTGGAGACTTTTAAGACGCAAATTTCGACCCCTTTCATGCACGCAGCGATTGACTTAGAAGGTATAACTAGACATTCGCATCAAGCTTGGAACTAGTTACGGCTTTTAAATGAATTATTTGGAAGGACTTTGGATTTCAGAGTTAAGCTAAGTCTTAACTACCCTTAATCTCAACTACCTTTCAGCTATCACCGCCTAATATATCTTTGAAACATTCCTCTTTTCACTGAACTAGTTGATTTCTTTGAATTCCGTTGTTAAACTGTTAAATCGCTCTTTGTAAAGCATAGCATAAAAATTGACCTAATGAGGTTACATGAGTTATCTCACCCTTGTAATGGCGGTTTAATGTGTGGCTCTACCTGACCGGCAGAAGTAAACTAGGATAGAGACACATGAGTGCGGCTAGCTTGGAACATGCACTGCTGTCGCAGAGCTCGTTCGCTCGACGAAAACGCTAGAGGAAATGGTCATTTTAGTACAAACTTTACCCACTGGGCTATATACTCCGTTGTTCAGCGATGATGCAGCTGTTTACCCACTGATCGGTGGAATACCCGCTGATTATAGGCGACTTTCCCCGACCTGTGTCCATGCAAAGTGTGACCTTCAGCATGACAACAACAACAGCAAGAATTCTCCCCTTCGGACGCGATGTAAATTTCACTTACAGATCCTGGAATACCCTCTTGTTGCCATTCTCCTCGGCGGACAACAGAAGTTGAAAATCTTCGCCGACTGGCTGATACAATTTGTCTTCCGACACCAAGCATTTTTACTGTTTTACGATGACTTCCACAGACGAAACGAAACGTGAAAAGTAATGACCAGCGCAAGACAAACGGTCACATGTAACAGTAATAACTATTGGATAGCTCCTACACCCTCTAACCAATCAAGGCTAATGTAACATAGTTTTGTGACAAGCATTGCCATTGGTCTAAGGATATTTGCTTGTCCAATCAACGTAGGGTTTAGTAAGCGATTTATGTAAGGTAGCATAAAAAATCCCGAAATCCCGGATTATTTTTATGTAATGTTTGACAGCCGATCGAGGTGCAAATTCTGAATAAATCGGCTTAGTAAGTAAATGGACTGAATGATTAAAACATTTTACCAGCAAGAAAATCGGATTACAGTCACAGGTAATTAGCAAGTATGCAACTGGTTTCATATATGATTTTTATTTGTTTGATAATTAAAACATGTTCATGAGTATTTTTGTTGTTGAAATATTGTCAAATGACATTTTAATATTTTTGTGAGTTTATTTGTATTTAAAACTTAATTTATTCTCCAGAAATAGTTTATAGTGGCTGTAACATTATTTGAAATAGGCAGACGTAATTTCTTTTGACTGATATTATTATTATGAATTTAGAAAATATTTTAAAAAATTAGAGTGATTATATAATAAAAAAGGACAAATAATTATTGACACTTTGTGGCTTTTGTCTTCTCACAAAAATAGAATTGTCAAATTATTCCCTTAAATTTCAATTGGTTTTACACAATTTTATTTGTAGCCTACAAATATTACATAATTTTCTGATTTATTTTATCTGATACAGGACAGAAACACCATGCCCAGGGAATATGAGAAAAGGTTGCTATAAAAATGGTGATCGTCTTGATAAAAAAAACTGAAATATTTGATCTAGGCACTTTGATAATTTGTGAAGAAAGTGCTGTAGACATTGAGCTTACTAAACATCGTCTGATCTAACATTGGACAAGGACATTTTCTGTGAAGAGAAAGTAGAAATTGACGGTATTCCATTCTCGTCCGACTATTCCTGTACTTTGACTCTAACTTCTGATTGTAAATTTTTTTAAAAAGTCACTTATGAATTGCTTAAATGGCTAACTAAAACAGTTTTTTTTTTATTTATTTGAAATTCAACTTCTATTAAAATCTCCTTACAAATAAATTGAACTATTAAAATTTAAAATGCATGACTTACTTGTCAGTAGATTCATATAAAGAAGAAAAAAAATAATATGTTGAACTCAAATCAGAATTCCAAGCTAGTTTAAAATGCAGATATTTAATTTGCATGTGCATTACTATCTATTAATGTTTAAAATATTTGGAGATAAAGATTTTACTGTCCGTGAAAAATAGAAGAAACAAAAGAAGAACAAAGAAATAAAAAAGCATTTAAATCAGAATACTTCAGAGTTTGCCCAAAAATTATTTTTCTGAAATGGAAGAAGGTCTGTCATTAGCATATCAAAAACTTTTCGGAGTTGTTAAGGAAGATTTGACAGAAAGTGATTTGGAGAAAGCGAGAAATGAATTAAATGAAACGGACGATAGAAAACAAAGTGAATTGACAGAACTGAGGAAATTGATATCAGAAAATGGAGAGACTGAAATTGGCCAGAAGATTCAACAGTTGTTCGGGAAGAAAAGTGACGCTGAAATTCTGCGATTTTTACGAGCTCGAAAATTTGACTCGCCAAAAGCCTACACTCTAATGGAAGGTACGGAAATGCTATTTTATATGTTATTAATAGAGTTTTCATATTAACCTGGCAGTGGCTTAGTTTATTATTTTTTTTTTGGGGTGGGGGGTGGGGGGCGTATTGGCAAAAGACTAAGGGTGTTACTCTATATGCCACTTTTTCACTCGGTCGCCGTATGTGGAAGAGTTGCTAAGGTAATCGCCAAAGGTCAGGGGTTTCCTCCGGGCAATGAGCCCACTTTCCTCCCCCACTAAACCTGGCAATGCTGCCATATAAGCGAAATAATCTGGAGTGCGGCGCAAAACATCAATCAATCTATCTATATGTCACACCCATACAAAGGCCAATGCCACTGCAAGGTTTCAGTGTAAACTCTTGACTCATAAGATTTATATTAAGTTATAAGTTAACTGTGCGAGTTATTTCCAAACAACCACGGTCCATAATACCAACATTCATTGTTGAAATATTTTGTTTACTTTACTAGTTTGTGTAATCTTTAATTCTTATAATTTTTCTAATTAAAAATTTCTTTTTTATGTTTTAGGTTATATTAAATTCAGAGAACATTATCCTGAAATTTCACAGAATTTGTTATCGAACAAAGTGAAGAATTCGTTAGAGAACGGATACCCTGGGTTACTTCCCTTTAGAAATAAAGAGGTAAGTTTCCTCAGATTTGCTGCTTAACACATTAAAGCCAGAGTTTAGTTTAATACACATTTGTGTATTGGTGGGTTGGGGGGGGTCAGTCTGTCTGCAGAGCAAAAGTCTCTCTGTCACACTTGAAAGGCCGTCCATCTATGGGTCTCCTGTCCAACTTTCACTCCAAATTTAACAAAATGAAATTTAAAAAATTTCTGAGTTGGTGTTTCACTCGTTCACCACATGTGGAAGCAGCGACAGTTACTTTCCGAATGCTGAGATTTCCTCCAGGAAAAGAGCTTGGTTTCCTCTTTCAGTAGGCCTATAGCAATGTCGCCATACAAGCCAACCCCAACTAAAACTTTTCCCGCTAGGAAATTTCTGATTTGGTTCTCATTTGTGTCAATCGCCTGTGTGTCAGTCTGCAGAACCACAGTCTCTCTGTCAGACTTGAAAAGCCTTCCATCTATCGCTCTCGTGTCCACCTGCCACTCCAAATTAAAAAAAAAAATTCACACGGTTGTTTATGTGGAAGGGTTGACAGGTACTCTCCGAAGGTCGGGATTTTCTCCTGGCTGATAGCTTGGTTTCCTCTTTCACTAAGCCTAGCAATGCTGCCATACAAGTGAAGTAATCGTTTGTGCACCCCCTCATACGTACACAACCACACCCAACTAAAACTTTTCCTTTAGAAAATTTCTGATGGGGTTCAGAATTGTTGACTTATTTGGAACAGTTGCCAGTGACCTGCTCAAAGTAACAGTTACACGTTTGCTCTAAGCAAATTTTAAGAAAATCAGAAAGTTTCGGGGGCTCAGTTGACAGAGATAGCCTCTCAGTCCGATACTGGTCTTCCATCGACGTGCCGCAGGTTCAAATCCCACTCAGATCAAATAGAAATTCAGATATTTTTGAGTGGATTTTTCACTTGATCATTGGATGTGAAAGAGTTGCCTAGTACTTGACAAAGGCTGGGGGTTTCCTCCTGGCAAAGAGCCCGGTTTCCTCCCCCACTAAACCTGGTGTAGCCGTCATATAAGTGAGATAATCTTGAGAGTCTAGTTTCCTCCCCAAAGACCCCAATACATCCGACAGTGCCCCTTAGCACATAATCTTGAATAGGGGCATAAAACACTAAACAATTAAATACCTCTTTTTAACACAACAAGAAACTTGTCTCCGTGGTTATTATAGACAAGAAGATTTTCCTTGTGCCTGTGTGTTTTAATGTTCATAAATGAATATACCAGTATGTCCACAAAAAAACAAAAACAAGTAAAGTCATCTCATTTACATCATTATTAATACGAATTCAAAGTAATTGTCATATTTGTTTTTTCACTTTTCAATTTTGCATTTTTTTCCAGGGTCATATCGTGTTGTTATTTTCTATTGGTACGTGGGACAGCAAAGATTTTAGTTTTGACACCGTGCTTCAGGGGTACATCCTCTTACTGGAACAGCTTCTCGAGAACGAGGCCGCTCAAATTAACGGGTTCATTATCATCGAGAATTTCAAGCATTATTCTATGGCTCAGGCATTCTCCTTAAGGCCGTCCGACTTAAAAAAAATGGTGGAAATGCTTCAAGTAAGAGTTATGTCCCTTGTATTAAAAGTTATTGTGGTTCGTGAAAGGGGGGGAGGTAGCACAAAGTATTTACATGGTAATTGATAATGGTCAAGCGAGACCACTTTCAATAACCACGCTGACCATGTAGGCCCTAAATACTTTGTGCTAGGACACCCGATACGAGTATTTATCGGATTGCAATTGACCAATCAGATTACAGAGAAACTTCTCCGAGGGATAATAATATATATATATTTTTTTGAGTGTTCATTGTTTGAGAGAACCACGACGATTTTCTTGCTACATGTATAAATATCATAAAATTAATTTTTAAGAGGTAATGAAAATGTTGATATTTTTCAAGAAAGAGTTATGTCCCTTGAATATTATTTAATTTGGGGTGAGAGGGCTGTGCATTGTTTGAGATTGCAGCCTCGGTGTACTAACTAAAATATTGTAAAAGTGATTTTTCATTGTTAACAAATACGTTAATAATAGTTCAAGTAAGAGTGATGTCCCTTGAATTAATTTTTGGGGAGCTCATTATATAGGATGGCACCGTACTTTAATAGGCTAGCTTTTCAGATATTATCAAAATAATTTTTCAGAATATTAAAATTGCATTAGCTGTCTAATATAGGGAACATTTCAGTGAAACAGAATTAGCTAATTGTTGGTCGTTTTTATTAAAAAAAAACAAAGAGCTTTCCGTCGATACCAATCTTGCAGATGTACGTTCAGGTAGTTTTCATTTATCAGCAACAAACCCTGACAAAGTAAACTCATCTTGACATCTTCTTCTCGTATGGGTTACATATTTTTTTTATTTCGACGTCAATACTTTGGTTTTTCAAGGTACCTGTGCTTCAAATATTGAGGGGCCTCGGTGGTCCAGTGAGTTAGAGTGATCGTTTCTCAGTCCCACACAGACCTTCCGTCCGAGCGTCACGAGTTCAAATCACACTCAGACCCAAAAAAATATTCAAAAATTTCTGAGTGGATTTTTCACTGGGTTGCCAAATGTGGAAGGTACTCGTCAAAGGTCGGGGGTTTCCTCCGGGCAATAAGCCTGGTTTCTCCCCCACTGAACCTGGCAACGCCGCCTTATAAGTGAAATAAATCCATCAATCAATCTTTTCTACAACTGTAGAAAATATTCAAAAACAGATTTGTATACGCTGAATCAATCAAAAACTGAAATCTCTTGACTATTATAATTTATGAAAAATCTCAAATTAGACCCCTTGAATTGTTTGATATGGACCACATTATGTGTGATGGCAAAGTGCAAACTACAACAAGTATTGTGAACTCTCACATCCGTCAAAACTTAAAAGCATGTTGAAACAATTTTTGCCAATTTCAAATATTTTGGTTTATTGATTTTTTTTTTTTTTCAGGGAGCGTTTCCTGCCCGTTTTAAAGGCGTCCATTTTCTGTATCAGCCCTGGTACTTCACATGGACCTACGCCATTGTTAAACCATTCCTAAAGAAAAAACTAGCAGACAGGGTAAGTTACGGAATTAGTAAATCACTGACACTTATGACCCAGAAAAAATTCTGAGAGAATTGAATGCATGGCTTGCTGACATGGTAAATTAACTTCACCTTGCCCAGGCTGAGGGATTGTTTACATTGCAGGTAGCCAATATTAAAATCAAATTTTCAATTTCAAATCAAAAATACAAAATTATGCCAAAATGTTCAAAATTTCTGGGAAAAATACAGAAAACTGTCCACTGTTTTTAATGTCAACAGTTGTTTTCTTTTTTTCCCATCTTTTCCCACTCAACACTTTACAAAGTGTTTATGATATTACAATCTTTACAAATGTTGGCCGACTCTTTATTTTCAGGTACATGTCCATGGTTATAACCTAGAGAACTTCCATGCACTGTTTGACCCAGAATTTCTTCCGGAGGAATTCGGGGGATCTGGCCCGTCCTACGATCCTAGTAAAATGACAGAAGAATTATACAATGCGATAGAAAAAAGATCATCAATTAAGGGAGATAACTCAACTGTTGGTAACCATGGCGATGGTGATGATGACATGTTAGCAGACATGATGAAAAAGTTAAACGTTAATTAAAATTGAAAGAGAATTGCTTGGTGTTTAGAAAAAATATAAAAATTATATCAAGCCGATTTCTTGCCAAAGGTTGCATTGTGAATGTATCTGACGACAGTGTCAAAACCTCATTTAAGAAAAAGCGAGGCATTTGAATCTGGAAAGGGGGTGGCTGAATTCATCACAAATGTATGCATCGCCCAAGAGCACATTCCTTTACGTTTTTTTCATCTCGGTTTTTCTAACAAAGATATAACGATTTGTTTTTTTGATGAATTTAAATTGGCACAATTCACAATCTGAATTTGCTATATGTATATAGATGCAAAAATTAATTTCATTCTCGCTTTTTTTTTTCGCTGAGATTTTGTGTTCTATAGGCTTTTTATATTGTGATAGCTAATTTCATATGATTAAATTTTTCTGACATGTCTACATGTATATTAATATTTTTTCTAATAAATAAAAAATCAAATAAAAAATCAAAAAAGGAATCCCAAATACATATTCGTAATTTACAGAAAATAAAACAAAATCTGTTTTAATGTTCATTTCACAATTTCACTATTACTAAATTTTTCTTACATGTCTATATTAATATCTTTTTCTAGAAAACCACCAAAGAAAAAATCTAATTAAAAGAAAATAAAACAAAATCATTCCACTATTTCAATGTTACTAAATGTTTCTTATATGTATTTATATTTATCTCGTTCTTAAGAAACCTGTGAGATAGCCTTCAAGGTCAATCTATGAGCTTTCAATCAAATAATAATAATCTGCAGGGACCGATCCAGGGATAATTTGGGCATACCATTTCGGTTCAAAATGTTCCAACAATAAGACAAAAACAACATCTCTGGCCCAAAATTCAACATTAAATGCTATTTTGACATTAAAATCTGTTGGTTTTAAGAATTTGGGCGGATTTTTTGCTTGTGAGTTTGGGCGCCCATACCTGTATACAGGTATCAAAATGTCTCTGGATCAGTCTATGATCTGGAATAGTCAATTTCAAATTTATCCAATAAGACAGTGAGTTTCGTAAATTACATGAAATAGGGTCAATTTCCACCAATAGAGTCTGTAGATTTGGAGATATCTGTAGTTTATTTAAGAAATGGTAATCTAAAAAGGGATTCCCAACTTGACAATTTTCCCAAACTATTTATGGATTTGTTGAAAAAGTGGTTATCCTGCCTTGTAAGTTTCAGACTATGTTTGGATATATACCGGTTAGTTTATTATTTTCAGTTGTATTGTTTTTTAAAAGAGAGTTATGAGGAAGGTCATATTTACGCTCCAATTAGCAGCTGCATTCCTACATTTTATCTGACCCCTTAAAGGGACATACCCGACCTAAGTTTATTGTGATTTTTCGTTGACTTTTAGATTAGTAGAAAAATAAGAAGTATTCGGTGAAAGGCTGCTGAAAGTTAACTTTATATGCCAAAAATGTACATGTATACCGGTATTTAAAGAGTTATTTAAGGAATTCCCTATTCCCATTGTGTTCTATCTGAATACGCACATTTTCCCAAGAGAATGTGTTTGGGTTTTGAGGTTTAGAGATTTCAGTATTAAGTTATCGCCAAAAAAAAAAAACTTTTTTTTTAACAAGTACTTTTTGTACTTACAATTTTGACTGACTACATGTATGTTTGTATAAGTACATTTTTTCCAGTTTTTGTACTGTTTTTGAGAACAAAGTGCGAAAGGAGGTAGATTAAAAATTTATAAAAACCAATTATCTCCCTTGTCCGCCTAAATTCATTCCAATCAAATTATGAACTATTGTACTTGCATATATAATTGGCTGTGTGCAGTTCGTTTCTCAAGTATTTTCTTATAAGCTTTAATTTTTGTTGTGATATGAACTTGTGATAAAAAAATTATATTTTTCTGGAACTCTGAAAAAATGTTGTTACTTATGGCTGTGTTGTTATTTCTAGTTCTTTGTTACTTTTTGTTGGTTTCTATTATAGTATTATTACATTACCTTACATTCCTTAAGGCAATTATATAATAACATGGTTAATTTCAATTATTTTATTTTCTTTACCGTTTTTTCTAAGAACAATACTTTCTTTATCATTTTTGCAAAATTTTACATAAACATACAATGAATATTCCATTTTGTTAAAGGGGCATGAGCTGCCAAAATTCGAACTTCTTTCATAAATTCTGATTAACCCGACAGTATGAGGCTTTTTAGAAGTCAATGAAAAACAAAATGATTAGCGTTGGAATGAGGAAAATTCATACTTTCATTCATTCGAAGTCTAATTTAGTTCAAAACACTAAACATACTTTCTCTAGACGAGTGGCACTAAAAACCCTCTGCGGGAATTTGACAATAATTCCACATTTTGTGTTAACGGAAAAATAAAAACAATTTGGCAGTCACTAAAAGCTTTTTTCACTATATAAAGTATGTTGGAGTTTTTGCTAAAATAATTACTGTACCTTGTATATGCTTTTGAAGTTATGTTTGCAAACACAGAGTTGTGTGTAATTTTCCTGTTGTAAATTTTGAATTTCATGTTAAGGTTGTACATTTCTTCAAGAACTTTACATTATATAACAAGGCCTCAAATTAAATTATATGTCAGTCCTTATAGCGTTTCTACAGGGTTATTATATTTGTATAGGCACATTTTTGTATTTGTTGTTAAGTTTGTGCATTTCTTCACCTGAAAAAAGCTTGCTTGTTTTATTTTATGTCCGCTCAAGTTTTGTAATAAATCCATATTCTAACAATTTATTCTGTTTTTAGTTCAGCACTAATTGATTGATGTTTTACACCATGCTCAAGATTATTTCACTTATATATATGGTGGTGTTGCCAGGTTAAGTAGGGGAGAAAACCAGGCTCATTGCCCGGAGGAAACTTCCGACCTTCGGCGAGTACCTGGCAACTCTTTGACAGTGTTTTTCAAAATATAAATCTAGTTCATTAACAAACACAAACCAGCTTTAAGCCCTGTTCATAAATCCTTTAACATGATCTTTATAACAGACATTTGATTGTTTGTTATTCTACGTCACACTCAAAATAAGAGTTTTTGATTGGCCTCTGAATCATAAGTACCTTCAATTTCTGTAGTTAATGTAGGGAAGATATTTGAAATTAAAAGCAAAACGAATAACTAGGAATTGAGAATAATTTTTTGACGTGAAACTTTTATTACCAAGAATAAATTACACAAAACAACTTGGACACCATGGAGGTTTTTCACTGTGTCTTGCATGTTCGTCTTTTAAGGGGGCTTTGGTGGCTCAGTCGGTTAGAGTGATAGTCCCTTAGTACGACACAGGCCTTCCATCGATGCAGCACAGGTTCAAATCCAACTCAGACCAAATAAAAATTGAAAAGTGGATTTTTCACATGATCTCTGTATGTTACCAGGTACTCGCTGAAAGGTCCCACTTCTGACACCAGGTTTGTTATGCCCAAGGAAAGAAAAGTGATCGATTGATCTTTTATGCCGGACTCTCGACAGGGACTGATCCAGGGAAAATTTGGGCATACCATTTCGGTTCAAAATGTTCCAACAATAAGACAAAAACAACATGTCTGGCCCAAAATTCAACAATAAATGCTATTTTGACATTAAAATCTGTTGGTTTTAAGAATTTGGGCGGATTTTTTGCCTGTCAGTTTGGGCGCCCATACCTGTATACAGGTATCAAAATGTCTCTGGATCAGTCTATGCTCGATTATTTCATTTGTTTGGCACTGCTGCTAGGTTTAGTGGGGGAGGAAACCCCGGGCATTCAGCAAGTACATGTACCTGGCAACTATTCCACATATGGCAAATTTTTTGACTTGGACTAAGGCGGATTGATATCGAAGATCAATCCATGGAAGGCAGCAGAATAAAAAAAAAACTTTTTGAAAAAAGAAATGCGTCTTTCTATCGAAGGATATTCTTTTACAAATAAACAACCACAAACAAAACTAGTTCTTATCAGCAGTTTCATTCATCAACAGTTTCACATACTATGTAAGGATCACACTGATTGGTTAAATATCTACAAGTATTTACTAACATCTAATCTCATTGGTCCAATATTAAAAGTAAATGACAGGTCATTGGACAAACACACCACTTACATTTATACATGTAATAAAAGTTCTGATTGGTCACAAACCATTTGTAAATTAAAAGAAAGCCATCTATTGGTCATTTGAACAGTTAATATTTTTTTTTTTTTTTTACAATCAATAAGAGATCTGATTGGCTAACAACACAAAGAATTTGCATAATGCTCAATCATTGGCCAAAAATTCTTGCAAAAAAACATGAAAAACTTTCTCAACAAACACTAATAAGGAGCTAAATAAATTAAATTACAAATTCACAATTAGGTAAGAACTAAAAACAGTCTCTATGTAAACGTCAAAATAAAAAGCAAAATGAGAGAAAAACAACAGTAAATGAACACAAAAAGTACAAAATAAATAAATAGCGATTACGATGTATATAATATATAACAGATTGATATTGGTGCCATATTTCAGACTATTTCACGAAGGCTTAAGATTGACTTATTTGTACCATGTACTCAAAATTCTTTAAAAATAGCTATAGGTTTATTGGGGCGGGATTCAGTTTCTATTCATTAAACTATCTCATCTGCAATTTAAGGGCATCCTATTATCTCTGATTTTGGTAGCGAACATTAAAGAATATTAGAGCTAATTGATTACTATCTAAAAACCAAAGCAAATCAGTGTGTTAGCTTTATCAAAAATATGGATGAGTTGTTCCCAAATTATCTGTTTGACTGAACCCAAACTCCTGTGTGTGGACTGATCAACCTAATGAAATACCAGGGTTTAGTTTATCACAACAACTTGACTGGGTATAAGTTCTAAATGTACCCCTTTTTAAAACAATTAGAAACTTGTCTCCATGGTTATTTTAGATACCGTAAGAAGATTTTTCGTGTGTTCATAAATATAAATAGGGCATTTTGCTTCAGAAATTATTACTACCGGTAATATTATAATATTGCAGAAAAATGTGAGATGCCCACAAAGCTTTGATTAAATTGTTTTCAATCAACTAGAAAAAGATCAATAATGGAATATACATAAACTGTGTATATAAATTGTAAAGATAAAATGCATGTATCTCGTTTACTTAAAGAAATAATGAAATGACAGATTCGAAGTTCCCATCGCATAAGCAGATTGATTAATTGATTAATGTTCAACGCCACACTCATGCATAGGCCTACGCCTCTAATAAATAGCATATTACTGTCTAATTTGCATAAAAATATAATACACATATAAAGAACTAAATTACCTAGAGCTAACAAAATACAACCTAGAAAAACTAAGACCTTTTAAGACAGCTTAGAACTGCTCATAAATGTCAATAAAGGTGGGACAATTCGAGTAGGTGGGATCATTAGAATGAAGATTGGACCCTGAATGGAATTAATGCCATATATGGCAAAAAGAGGTGGGGCTTACAACCATATTTGGAACTGTCAGTCACAATGTCAACTTTCAGAAAGGCAAATGGATTTTCACTCATGACAATACAAAAGCTTGCACATGTGGGTCACCATAGCGATAGAATCCTGCCTTATATGGTAATTAGAGGTGGGGCTTGTGAAAATTGTTACTATAGCAACAGGAAACATGTATTCACCAATCAAAACTCACAATACATGTGCAATCCTATTGCCAAGAGTAATAATTATCTTTCAAATCTTCAGTAAAAAAAATACATAAAAAAATGTTTATGGGACGCAAATGAGATTCTTTCCTTCCAAAATTTCCTCCTCGACTTTTTGAGAGGAGGTTGATCTTTCGGCTTGAATGGACAGAACAGCACAGAGGAAAATAAGGAGAGTTCCAACGATACATAAGTAAAATGCCCAGCCTGAAAAAAGGAAACAAAACCAGAATAAATTCACAAAAGTTAATTGCAAGCCTACAATTTAAAGCGGCATGAGCTGCCAAAATGTTGATATTTTGACGTTAAAACTTAATGTTGAAATTATTGGCTATTTTTCTTAAGACGTAAAATTCAGAAACTTTTTAGTGCTTCTAGTCTCGAGAATGTACGATAAAGTATTGTTTTGAACTAACTTTGGCTTAGAATGAATGAATGATCGTCCCGGTTATTTAAATTTTGTTTACTTTTCGAACACTTCGAACATAGGTTTGTATAGGCCACATACTGTATGGCTTTTCCTCATTCTAACGCCAATCATTTAGTCTTTCGATGGCCTACAAAGCCTCTTACTGTCGTGACCATCAGAAATTATGAAAAAAGTGTGAATTTTGGCAGCTCATGCCACTTTAAGGAAGATATCTGCCCTATTCGGTTAGCAGATTATTCGATAAAAACTGGGATATAGTATAGGAGGGGTTGGAAACGATTTTGAACAACCAGTCAGTGTTCTGAGGAAAACTTGTCTTGCTATAGACCCTTTCGGCTTAGATGTTGTTGGAATTGTATGGCATTGATGTCATTTCTCTGTTGCAGGCTCCCACTCAGTCCCAAAAAAATTGGAAAATTTTCTGACTGGGTTTTCACTCGAACGACCAATGTGGGATGGTTGCCAGTTACCAACGGAAGGTCGGAGAGCCCGATTTCCTCCCACACAAAACTGGCAACGCCGCCATATAAGTGAAATAATCTTGAGCTCGGCGTAAAACACCAATCAATCAATCTGTTGCAGGCGCTTTGACATGCATCTATCACAATACGTCATAGACAAAATGAACACGATTTCAACATCAGGTTGATTAAAAAACTCAATGTAGAGTCATTTTGCCATACACAGAGACTACTGCGCAAGCTTCAATCCTTAAGCCAAAAGGGATTACTGCTTCTAAACCTTTTAACTACAAACGTGCAATTTTCCACTTTGAATTGATTGATTGACATTTACTGCCACACTCACGATTATTTCACTTATGAAAGATTATGGCGGAATTGTCCGGTTTATTGGGTGAGGAAACTGAACTATTTGCTCATGGAAATCCGCAACCTTCGGCGAGTACCTAGCAACTCTTCCACATACGTTGGTCAAGTAAAAAGGAAAATTATATCGCGTCTGAGTGGGATTTGAACCTGTGTCCCATCAATCAGCAGTCTGTGTCGGATTGAGGGACTATCACTCTGTCGAATGAGTCACTGAGGCCCCCAATTGAAGAAAGACAAGAAGTTGGCTCACCCAAAGTACATTCATCAATAGAATAAGCTGAGGCCTGGGGCCCACAGAGGTCCTTCAGTCTTTGGGACCCCCAACCAGCAGGATACAGGAGTAAGGCCAATATACACAACAATCCTGGAGAAGGAAGAAAAAAGGCAATTTGTTACAAACATATGAATAAATGTAAGTAGGCTGCAATCATCATCAGGGAAATTACTGAATTAGTAAATTAACCGACACTGATACACTGACACTGAGACAACCGACACCCAGCAGGGCCGGGTAGCTCAGTTGGTAGAGTGGTGGGACGGTAACCCTAAGTCATGAGTTTGATTCTCACTCAATCAGTGTCGGTTAATTTACTAATTCAGTAAATGTAAGTAGACTATATAAAGTATATATTGAACTTCTCTAGACAGACGGGAATTATGAAAAAGAATTTTGACATTTACTCATGACACTAAGAACAGCGTGAAACGTAACCATAAGAAACAATTCAACATTGGCCTTCAATAAAAGAAGTGCCATACCTCAAAGCAACTGACTAGAACTTTATCACATTCAGCATTTAATATTTAAATCGCAAAATTTACCTACCAATTTGAAATTTAATTTACAATTTAATTAATAAATGTAGTTTAAAAATTAAAAAAAAATAATTGAAAAATTAAAATAAAAAAATAATTGGAAATTTATAATAAAATAATAAATCTAATTAAAAATGTAATTCGCAAATTTAATTAAAAGTGTTATTTGCAAATTCAATTAAAAAATGTAACTTGCAAATTCAATTAAAAATGTAAATATAATAATAAATGCAATAAAAAAAAATTAATTCAAAAATGAATCTAAAAGTTTTATTTAAACTCGACACCCACCGGAGATACTCTGAATTAATCCAGACAGTGTAAATATACTTTTGCCACACATGGACCTAACGCAGAGACTGAATGTTGCCGTGACAACCGTAAAGACCAGCATGACTCCAGCAGCAGCAAAAAACACCAGAGACGCTTTCCAGTAATTCGGAAAATCTTCAGGGTGCATGTCGAATCCAGTAACGAAGGGGGCACAATTATCAGGGTAAACTCGTCCAAATTTTTGAAGTTTTGTACACCTATTAAAAACTCCTATCGTTGGCTGGAAATAGTCCTTTTCGGATTTAACTGTGTAAGCTGTTTCGTTTTTCAAACTTTCCAGTCCTAGTTTTTGACGTCTCCCAATCAGCCATTTTGGAGTGATGACTGAAGCTATCATGACAACAGCTGTTGCTATGGTGAGGAGGGTCCATAGTATGGATCTCGTTGTTATGACAACGTAACACATTTTGGATGGGAAGGCTTTTCAACTCTTTGATTGGTTAATTATTTTTTTATAGAGTCCGTCACTGAGCCTTTACCAGCAGCTTGAAGAATCAGTCAAAATGAATTTCTGAAAAGATAATAAAAAAAAAGTTTGAATAAATTTTCTTACCATTTTAATCTTTAATGATAAACGACAAGTTAAAGACAAACCCAGCTAATTCGAAATCAGTTCGTGAAAGAATATATACTGTACGAATTCTACAAAAAAATAGAAGAGGTTTCTGGCGTAAAATCTACAAAATTCCATGACTTCTATACAAAAGTTACCGGTAATTAGTTTAGCGCTGTGACGTCATACTTGACATCTGATAGGTACATTACCATTGCTGTGATTTCCGATTTTTGACCATATAGCCAATATGATGTGCACTGCTCAGCCCTAAAATATTATGGCAAATTATGGAGGTTTTATGACTGTGTTACTTTAAAGTGGCATGAGCTGCCAAAATTTTAATATTTTGATGTTAAAACAGAATGTTGAAATTATTGGCTTTTTTTCCCAAGACGTATAATTCAGAAGCTTTTTAGTGCTTCTAGTCTCATAAATGTAGATAAAGTATTGCTTTGAACTAACTTTGGCTTAGAATGAATGAATGGTCGTCCCGGTTATTTAAATTTTGTTTACTTTTCAAACACGTTTTCGGTTCGTCAGGCCACATACTGTATCAATTTTCCTCATTTCAACAGCAATAATTTAGTTTTTCGATGGTTTTCAAAGCCTCATACTGTCGTGACGATCAGAAATTATGAAAAACGTGTGAATTTTGGCAGCTCATGCCACTTTAAATACTGTCCATGTATTTGTCCATCAGCACAACAAGGGACAAAACTCTTGGCAACATAATGCAAAAACACATCAGTTATCTCCCTTAGGTTACCAGCAGCCTAATAAACCACTTGACATACCACTGTGACCACATGTTATTAATTACAGCAGTTATATCAGTATGAAGTGTATTATATAACTAACTTTAGTGACTCTGACATTTCCCATTACCCTTACCGGGCAATTAAAACCAGATGCAAGGAAATACAGTAGTAATTGAGGGGCAATAAAAGTTAATAACGGCCCTGAGAACAGGGTAGAAAAAAAGATGAAATTTGCCCACCCACTAAAAAATTATTAGGAAGACATGTATTCCAGAATTCCAGACTAAATCTGAACTCCTGTCTGTCCTCAACTTAATAAAATAGCATGGGTTGTGGTTTATTACAACAACCTTACCTACACGGTGTATGATTGGGTATAAAGTTCTAAATGAAATACCCTCCTTTTTAACACAATTAGAAACTTGTCTCCATGGTTATTTTAGTCAAGAACTTTTTCCCAGTACTTGTGTGTTTTAGTTTTCATAAATATATTACAAAGTGTTCCAGAAAATTCTACAGACAAAAGGTGAACTTCTGTCTGTCCTCAACCTAATAAAATATCCTGGGTTTTGGTTTATCACAACAACTTATGATTGGGTATGAAGTTACAAATAACATAACACCCTTTTTAACACAATTAGAAACTTGTCTCCATGGTTATTTTAGTCAAGAACATTTTCGCTGTACTCGTGTGTTTTAGTTTTCATAAATATATCACAAAGTGTTCCAGAAAATTCTACTGACAAAAGGTGAACTCCTGTCTGTCGTCAACCTAATGAAATACCACAGGTTTATTACAACAACCTATGATTGGGTATAAGGTCTAAATGACATACATGTACCTCGATCCCTTTATAACACTATAAGAAACTTGTCTCCATGGTTATTATAGTCAAGAAGATTAAACTAAGCTCCTGGTTTTTAGTGTTCATAAATACATATATATTCCATAAAAAATACATTTGCCTGTGCCAGGGGTTCAAAATAACCTTTTACACAAGAAATTTATTTTTATGCCTGTGTGTTTTAGTGTTCATATATTTATATATTTCAGACTCGGAAAGCTGTTTACTTTATTGTCCTTTGATGAGAAACAATTCCTGAATAGTTAGTGAATTATTTTGCAATGAAAAACTGAAAAACTATGTATGATTATTCCATCTTATGTTAGGCCTACAACTGCCGGTCCCAAAATATTTTCATTTTAACTGAAAAAATCTAAACAAATCTTTAAGATTATAATTTTAACAATTTTCAAAGTATCAGTAGTCTAAATTGTTTATATTATAATGAAATATTTGTTTTGTTTTTTGTAAATATTGGTATCAATGGAAAGCTTTATTTTGTAATTGTTGGTAAAAATGAGGAATAATTAACCAATTTCTGTTTAAATTAGTCCGTCTTTCTGACTTCAAAATTACTATTTTTTTCATACTGACGGTCGTATTTGGGGTTAGAAACTCGGACTATGGTAAATGAAATTTTTCGTATATTTGGCAGCTTATGCCATTTTAAAAGACCAGAGCACCGTTTAAACTGACCAATGTCAGATGTTCATCTGAATTAAAATTCATGTTAAAGTGGCATGAGCTGCCAAAATTCACACTTTTTTCATAATTTCTGATCGTCACGAACGTAAGAGGCTTCGAAGGCCATTGAAAAACTATATGATTGGCGAGGAAAATCTGTACCGTATGTGGCCTGTACAAACCGAAAACGTGTTCGAAAAGTTAACAAAATTTAAATAACCAGGACGACCATTCATTCATTCATTCTAAGCCAAAGTTAGTTCAAAACAATACTTTATCGTACATTTTCGAGACTAAAAGCTCTCAAAAGCTTCTGAATTATACGTCTTGAGAAAAATAGCCAATAATTTCCACATTCTGTTTTAACGTCAAAATATCAACATTTTGGCAGCTCATGCCACTTTAAATATTATCTTGCTAAACCAACACTTGTCTAAACTGTTTTACTTTCCCTGTGAGGTACAAGTTTACATATAGGTTACAAATCCACTGTATATTGCACTGAAAAACACCCATATATATTTTTACAAGCTTGTTCTTTAAAAGGGCTATTAAACCAAGTGCACAGTTCCAGGCAGCAGGAACAGTATTTTAAGAGCTAATCCAATACATTGTTCAGGAATAGTACTTCAACTGTATAAACAAAAATGGAGGGTTTTTAATCGGTGTGAAGTTTATGGTATATTTCCTTTATAAAAACAATGTCATATTTGACCCCTGAACTCTGTATGACCTCAGTAACCTTTCAGGGTAGTAGTTTATAAACATCTGTCAGACGAGTTTCCTATCTAAAAACTTTCTCATGTTAAAAATAACAATGGTAGAAAACTACAGCTGAAGTGGAATCTAAATATCTATTCTCAAATCAGTTTGAATTATTGGCGCAGGGCCCAAAATGTATATAACATTTTAGAAAACATGAAACCAAGTTACAAGTTGGAAAAGAAAATATATATTTAATGGTAAAGATTGATTGATTGATAGATTTGTTGGGGCGACACCCAAGATTGCAGTATTTTGCTTGATATATCGCAGAGTTGCCAGGTTTAGAGGGGGAGGAAACCACCAGACCGTCCGTGAGAACCTGGTAGCTCTTACACATTGTATGTGACATCAAGTAAAAATTGACTCAGTTTATAGCATTGATTGATTGTTTAGGGCTTAAAGTGACAGTCGCACTCAACAGCTAAGCTTTGACCTCATAAAATTTTAGAAAAAAATAATGTCGAAATTCTGGTTGTTTAAAGGGGCATGAGCTGCCAAAATGTTGATATTTTGACGTAAACACAGAATGTTGAAATTATCGGCTATTTTTCTCAAGACGTATAATTCAGAAGCTTTTAAATGCTTCTAGTCCCGAAAATGTACGATAAAGTATTGTTTTGAACTAACATTGGCTTAGAATGAATGAATGGTCGTCCCGGTTATTTAAATTTTGCTACTTTTCGAACACGTTTTCGGTTAGTACAGGCCACATACTGTATGGATTTTCCTCATTCCAACGCCAATCATTTAGTTTTTCGATGGCCTTCAAAGCCTCTTCCTGTCGTGACGATCAGAAATTATGAAAAAAGTGTGAATTTCGGCAGCTCATGCCACTCTAAGAGTTTACAGAATTTTTTTTTCTTGAAAAAAAGCACTCACACAGTACTGCTAGAAAAGATTCAAAAGCTTCTGAAAGCAGTTCAGATTTTATCTGAGTCTCCAAAAACAAACAATTTTAGAGAAAACAAAATCAAATTTCGCAAGAAATTCAATATTGCTGAAAAATTAATAGCACATGGAAAGAGTAATTCCATAATATTTAATGTCTACAGGCACATGTACCTCGTTATTTACGTTGGGATATCTATGGGTCGTCGACAAGAAATTAATGTAAAATATTATAAAATTACGGACGAAGACATTTACCTGAATGAAGTAATAGATTGATTGATTGTTTAGTGTTTTACGCCGCGCTCAAGGTTATTTCACTTATATGGCGGCATTGCCAGTTCTATTGTGGGAGGAAACCAAAGAGAGTAGATTGACAAGAGTGTTCACTTCGTCCGCGCCATGTTGAATTTGAAAAAATTCAATTTAATTAAATTTTATTGTACTTGGCACTTGAGCAAAGCAGAGTACAAACAACAAAAAGTGTAACAATCATAACTTGGAAATATTTACAATGGTAACTAAAGTACCCGCTGACACGGACGCGATTCGATTATTAGGAACCTCCTTTCTGTAGGGGGCGCTGTACAGCGTACAGTCGGAACTCCCTTCCGCTAGGGGGCCGAAAAACATACCGGCAATGCTGATTGGACGAAGTGACCACTCTTGTCAATCTACTCTCTTTGAGGAAACCAGGATCCATGCCCGGAGGAAACCCACAATCTTTAGGTGGTAACTGACAACCAGGTCGTTCGAGTGAAAACTCAGTTAGAAAATTTTCCAATTTTTTTTTGGGACGGAGTAGGATTCGAACCCACGACCCATTGGTGAAAGGCTGTTCGGATTGAGCGTCCAACACTCTACCACTGAGCCACGGAGGCCCCATGTCAAGTAATGGAAAGAGTTGTAACTATTTACGGTTAGTATCGAGATTTTAAACATCGCATTTCTTCAACTAAAATCAAAGAAAAATTTTTAAATTTATATTTTAGAGGATTTACAAGTACCATGTCAGGAACTAAAATAACTTGATTTCCCTCAAACAAAACTTTAACAAAACAAAAAGATCCAGTGTGGTTAACCCATACTTGAGAAACGCAGAAATGGGCGAAATAACGGAAATATGAATTTACAAGTCCCTTTATGTGAATCTTAATATGTCATTATGGTAAAAACAACACCCATTGTTAAAATCCTGAAGTGCTATTGTACAAGTGGTTAAAACTTCCTGAACGTTCCCGGAATGCTCAACGAAACATTTTTTTAAACAAATAGAAGGAATGAGGCAATGTATGGTGGCTGAAAAATGCCTTAATTTTTATTTCTAATTTTATATTCTGTTTTTTTAGATTTTGACTTGTTGATATTATTTTGACCCCAGAAGTAATTTTAAATTGTGTAGAAATAAAAAAAATAAAAATGAAAATCGAAAAATAATTATAACAAAATCCACTTAACTGTACAATGTACCAATGAGACCAAAATTAGTAAATTAAAATTAAAAGTTGATAAAGTGGCATGACTGAGCTGCCAAAAATTCCTACTCTTTTCAGAAATTTTAACATTTTAGGGTTCAAACTACAACAGAAAATTACATGATTGACCTCAGAGGGGAGGGGAAATGTGCATATATTAAAAGGTTTTAAATGATTTGAATGGTAATTTTTAAATCAGCTGGCAGTTGACTTGATTTACTGAACTAACCTGAAGATTACAGTATTTCACCCCAATTAGCGACGGATTGGTGGGGGGAGGCAGGATTTTGTCAGTTTCTCCGGCCACTTTAAAACTAATAAAACGGTTCACGATCTCCATTTTGTACAGCCACTGGACATTTTCACCAGGAAAATAATTTCACTTCTCAGATCAGCGAGAACTAAACAAGTTATAAGTAAGACTGGACATCATGATGATGTATGGTGAGATATCAGGAACAACTGTTTTAGGGTGTTTAAAAAAGACATATCTCCACATGGCACCCTGATCAACTCAGTAACCATGGTAACACCAGGGTGAAAACATCAACAACAGGGTCTGTATTGTAAACAGATTGAATATGACCCTAACAAACAGCTGGGGTGAGAAATTTGATGGGGTATCAAGAAATATATATATGCGGAAAACAGAACATTTTCGATAAATGAAGCCAAATTTTGCCATTTAGATTCTTGCCACTCGGCTATATGTATATGGGAGTTTTTGATAGTTTTTATCGAAACTTGTTCAACCAATTTTGTCAATATTATATATAACAAAGTATTTCAGAAATTTTTTTACAGGCTATTAAATCTAAGCTGTTGTCTGTCTTCACCCTAATGAAATATCATGGTCACCAATAACTACAAAGCTGAACATTTTTCACAATTATATATAAATATTTTTATTTTTCACAAAATATTGTGTCCCATACTTGTCCAGTGAAAGTTGTGACAGATCTAGACCAACTGAGGGAGGACAACAAGGGCCACTGGTGTCCATAGCCTTCCTTAAATTGGCATGAGCTGCCAAAATTCAGACTTTTTTCATAAATTCTGATTGCCAAGGTACTTGTAAATTTCAGAGCTTGAAGTACCCAATGATAATAATTATATGAATTTATTTATGTTTTTTTGGTTTCCCCTTATAAAATTTGATACAAAAATGATGCTACGAAAAAACAGACCTATTCTAGTTGTTTAAGAGAATGCAGACATTTTTTTTCGAAAGGAAAAGCAATAACACATAGGCCTACTGCTAGTACGTAACATACCAGTGAAAAGTTGTCACAGATCTTGATTTTTTCCCAATGAAGACATGTAACCCAGAATAAATATTTGCAGATGGTAGGCATTGGTCTAGATTATATTACCAGCAATGTTTATATTGTGTCCTACATACCTGCCTTTATAGAGAAATATATTTTTTCAACTTGTCTATATATATATGGTGGTCGGTCGTCAACCTAGTGAAATGTCATAGGTTTAGTTTATTACAACAATTTATGGGGTATAAAGGTCTAAATGATATACCTCTTTTTAACACAATTAGAAACTTGTCTCCGTGGTTATTTTAGACAAGAAGATTTTCCATGTGTTTTAGTGTTCAAAAATATACAAAGAGGTTTTTGGATGGCCATTAGTATGATTTTGTAGCTCCACCTGACCAACTGCATTTTGTTTTATTTGGGAACTCATTTCTCTTTTATTCCTTTGTCACAAATACATGCATACATTCATTCAGGGTCTAACAATAAGTATTGAGGTGTCCAAAACAGCTATTTTTGCACATTCTCCAGGAAATTGGGTGTCCATTGCGACCTGCTTTTGTACAGTATGTTGACCATGTTAAATAGCTGGATTATTGGGTGTCCAAATGAGATAAATTTTGACCACAGAGCGTACAAAAGACATATGAACACCCCTCTGGATGTCACAACACATTGACCCAGTATAGCTGTGTACACTTCATACAGTTTGTTGTCACTGCCAGTCAGTAACAACAGAAGTGTCCGAGAAATTCCCCAAATACATGTAACTTTTCAAAAGTAATCCACTTGAAATGCTTAGTCCAAAATTGATAACTGTTCCTTTTCCCACTATTAACTGAAGGTCAACGAAAAACAACAAAATTTTTTTTGCAATATGTCCCTTTAAATTGAGACCAAATGTATAGTTATAATCTATTTGATCCACTATGTAAAGTTATATTTTACTGGTGATTAATACCAATAGGGATTCATGACAAAGCTCAAATCACCACTTTGAGCTTGATATGCCAAAATAGTAAACACACATTTTGTTTATTTGAAATGCAGCAGAGTTTATAAGATGTGTCATTAAGCAAGATGAAGTGTTTGGAGATCACCAGTTCTCCAGATGTTCTCATCATGGTTTATCAATGAGCTTGTTCCATCAGATGGAATGAAAGGGGGCTCAAGAGGGCGGCCTTATCTTGTCTGATCAGCTTTGGGGTTGACCTTAAAATGTCATAAGGGTCTGAAAGGGGGGTGTCAGATTGGTATATGAATAAATGCTCAGAAATAAGAATTTGTGGAAGAAAAATATATGCAGAACAAATTAATGCACTCAGTAACATCCAACAGCAAAGAATTAATAGCTTGTGCTTAAAATCAAACACAAATGAAGTTGTTAACTAGATCGAGTAAACAAGCCAACTACATGTAAGTTAGCCATGGATGGCTCTTGGCCTATTAAAGATGCATGGACAAAGTCCCATAATTACAAAAAAGATTTTTCTCTAGAAAAATGACATTTCAAAATCAGTTAAATTAGTTTCTTGACAATAAACAGGTTTTCATAAAATACAGTAAGAAGATGTTAAATTAATTGATTATTAAAATAGGAGGTACATGTGCATAACATAGTCTTAAACTTGTCATTCATCCTATAAGAAATGAGTCTATAGGGAGTACCAGTCTCCAAAGTATTTCACAAATTTACAGTCATAGCACCAGTGGCTGTGCGTTTTTTATTCCAAAAAATAATGTCACCGAAATTCAAACATTCTTTATAGCGCCACCGAAAACGCTCTTTGTAGCGTCACCGAAAACGCTCTTTGTAGCGTCACCAAAAACACTCTTTATAGCGTCTACGAAAAAGCTCTTTATAGCATCACCGAAAACGCTCTTTATAGCGTCACCTAAAACGTTCTTTATAGCGTCACCGAAAATGCTCTTTATAGCGTCACCGAAAACGCTCTTTATAGCGTCACCTGTTACTGGATATCACAAAATCCCCTGATAACTCGTAAGTTAGTAAAAAATTGTTCTGTAGAATTAGTTGTAAGGACTAAAACATTCTGTCAAATAGAATTGCAATGTCAACGGAAAAGTTCTTTATAGCGTCACCTGTTACTGGATATCACAAAATCTCGTGATAACTTGCAAGTTAGTAAAAAATTGTTCTGTAGAATTAGTTGTAAGGACTAAAAAATTCTGTCAAATAGAATTGCAATGTCAACGGAAAAGTTCTTTATAGCGTCACCTGCCACCGGATATACCACAAAATCTCGTGATAACTTGCCCTTTTGTTCTGTAGAATTAGTTGTATTAAGGACTACAATGTTTAAACATGAAGCTAGGATGGAAAATGAGTCATACTGCTGAATGGTTAATTTGTTTGGGTGGAGAAATCCTATGTCAATCACATTGGAAATGAAAACCAAAGCTGTCAGTCACATACACTTAGTAAATGGCTTAAAGTGCTGAGTCAACAAAACAAAATAGGATGGGTATTTAAAGGATAAATGAAAAGTTCCAAGACCAAACCTTCTGTTTTGTAATCAGTTTGTTTAAAAAAATATTCTCTGTACAACTTCGGCTAAAAAAAAAAGAGAGAAATTTCTGGCTCAAAACATACACAAGACATGAGACTTAGCCTTGGTCAGTAGAATTTTCTGGAATCCTTTTGCATAACGGAATTATAGATATCCAACCATTCCCTTCCAAGTTCCTGACTGTAAAGTAATTTGACCCAGTTCAAAGTTAACTACCAATTAAATTAGACGGCTAACAAGCTAGGATAAAATTGTTTCCCCATCACCTTAAAGGCACACTTGCCGCGAAAATCAGGAATATTGTTTACATTAAAAAAGAAAGACCGTTTTCTGTATTTTTCCCAGACAATATAAGTTAGGAACTTTCTATTTTTACCAAAATTTAAAAGTTTGGACGTCACTTAGTATTTTTAATTTGAATTTGAAAATTTGAATTGTTAGGTACCCGGAACGTAAACAAACCAATCTGCTCGCTGGGGCGCATTTATGTTTCAGTCGAGTGAGTGAACTAACGGCACAGTGTAATTTTACGTAGGCCTATTTATCTGAGAAATACAGACTGACGATCGGTTAACAGCGACTAGAAAAGCCTGCTGGTAATTGTTTGAGTGTAAACCAGAGATAAAAAGGCCTGAAATGAGCGTAATCCAACACGAAAGTTGACCGACACTGATCGTTGTTGTTGTAATCAGGCTTCGATTCTTCGTTTGTTTTTCACCCCATTTCTACATTCTAAAGCTAACTAAACATGTTTTATGTGTCCTATGTTTAAGTTTAGTGGTATTAGTCGTACTAAGCTCATGTAAATTGGTTTTCTTAGCAAATATAAACAGGCTACGGCGGCGAGTGGGCCTTTAATGAGTCAATTAACGAGGCCTAAAAACAATTAACCTAGTGGTCTTATTAGTACTGTGTTAAACTGCACAACACTAAGTTTTTAGACTGAGTTGATATCCAGCTGTGGATTTAAAATAAAATATTAAATGGGTTTTGAGTTTTGTTCTACTTTGACCAGAAACAAAGTTGTTAAAGTGGCATGCGCTATTAAAATTACGATCTTTCTTGATTGCTTGATATATAAATATATATATACATACTTCTCGATCAAGATTAGTCTCCATGGTCGTGGGGATGCAAATCACGGCAAATATTTTAATATTAAAGCAAAAGAGAATGAAATTTCTTTAGAACAGAAAGCCAAAAACAAAATTTTCCTACAAGATCCTCAGCAACTCTTAGTAATATCTTGCCCCTTAAAAGGCCCCAAATAAACAAATCCCTTGTAATACAGACCATCCCAGCATCCTATGACCTTTTGTGACCTTTAAAATCAAGGAAAGACAACTCTTGGCTTACCACAAATGACCACAAGCCTGAATGTCAAACAATCCACTAAATACCAGTACATAATAAATGCTCCTGTATGACAGTTAGTAGCATGGACTACCGTAAATTTCAACAACAAAAAAATGTCGATACAATAAGTATATATATAAATATTGTTGTAGCGTTGATCAGAAATGGCCAAGACAGAAAATGCCATGGTTCTTGGTTTATTGGGTGACGACGTTTCGATGTAGTTCTTACATCATTATCAAAGTCAAAGAAACGTCGTCACCCAATAAACCAAGAAGTTGTTATCCATAAGTAATTCTTGACCTTATCTATCTTAATATAAATTACTATATATGATCATAAATATATATAGCAATTTACAGCACAGCATATATCCAAACTTGTTTCCATGGTTATTTAGACAAGTAGATTGTCTGTGTGTTTTAGTGTTCATCAATAAAATACATGTACCGTAAATGCTCGACCCTTTCAGCGATTTTATGGGGAGGTGGGGGGAGTGACTCTGACAGCTCAAGTCTTCTATTTACTCCCGATCGACGAAAACTTCAATGACGCCGACTAGAGAGGGGTGGGTAATTGGTTTCACGCCTGTGTCGGGTAGATGATTAAACAAACATCGCGCCAGGTGGGGTATGTGCGGCACCAGTTTGAGAGCCACGTGTTGGTCTATAACTGCCTATATCCCACTGACGTCTTTTGGCGACAGCCTCCAGTTGACTCTTTCAGTTCGCAAAATCTCGTATTTACCCGTTAATAAACCAAATAAATATTTACTATTGTGTTTTGTTTATATGTTGGGAACATTCTTTTTCGTTTAAATGGAAAAGTTTCACCCGTAAAAAGCATGAGAAATCACGTAAAACGTAAGGGTTGTAATCTTGTTTACTGCCGATATGACTAAAGTTGCACGGTAAAACGGTCGTGTTCATAGAAATATTATCGATATTTGCAAATGCCGACATCGCCGCAATTTCAACTGGATAAACACTTATGAATCTGATGTAGACTTTTGTTTGGTTTTTACAATCTGGCTGTACCAAAAACAATATATCCGATATATTTTCTGACTGGTGTTTAGTCGATCTCTTGCTGGCTTTACACAAGCTCCATTGGCGAACTGACAGCGTGCCCCTCAACAAGCATATTAAAGTGGGCTATACGCTGCACAGTGAGTGGCCTACTTTATCCATATAAAGCGGCCCGTAGTTCAACTCTAGTCAAGGCGGCAAATTGTCCGATGCGTGAACTGCTGACTTTTATAAACCGCTTGTACTTCGTTATTTCGCAAATTATTAAAAACCAAACGAATCATCGGCGACTAAAGACAATAGTTTCTTCCAGTTGTAATCTATATTTACATAGGCCTACCGATATATCCATTTCTGAAGCTTAATATATATAAACCATCTGACGGTCCTTTATAATAAAATTTTGCTTGATTAATTTTTTGATGTTTTATGCCACACTCAAGATTATTTCACTTATATAGCGGTGTTGGTGGTGGAGGAAACCAGGCTCTTTGCCAGGAGAAAATCCTCGACCTTTCGGCAATTGATCAAATGAAAAATCAACTCCAAAATTTGTGTCTGAATGGGATTCACTCTAACCGACTGAGCCACCGAGGCCCTGACTACAATTTTTTGTGTAAGCAGTGGTTGGCAATGGTTGCATAAAAAAAGTATTAAACAGTTAACATAATTTAGAATTTGTAAAAAACATGGTATCTAGTGTAATGGCTTAATAATAATATAATTGCATATATTTTTGAACACTGTAACACACTGGCACAAGAAATATATTTTATGAACATTATATAATTAGCATCATTTCGTACATGTAGCTGAGAAATCTGGGCTCTGCCGAATATTTTTTTTTATAATACCAGTTGTCGTTAGACCGATAATCCATGCTTATCATTTTGCAGCCAGTCCTTGAGAGGTGTAGATCTACATATATGTAGAAGCCTATGTTTAAGGAAACACATGTTTGGTTTTGACTGTTGTAGATGTTGATGAGCCATAAAAGAGCCAAAAGCGATGGTGCTGAGAATCTAACATACACTCCCTGATGTTTGCACCCGAACAATCAGCCTCTGGGGTGCTGAGAATCTAACATACACTCCCTGATGTTTGCACCCGAACAATCAGCCTCTAGGGTGCTGAGAATCTAACATACACTCCCTGATGTTTGCACCCGAACAATCAGCCTCTATGGTGCTGAGAATCTAACATACACTCCCTGATGTTTGCACTCGAACAAACGGCCTCTATGGTGCTAAGAATCTAACATACACTCCCTGACATATGTCCGAACAATCGGCCTCTATGGTGCTGAGAATCTAACATACACCCCCTGATGTTTGACTCCGAACAATCGGCCTCTATGGTGCTGAGAATCTAACATACACTCCCTGATGTTTGCACTCGAACAATCGGCCTCTATGGTGCTGAGAATCTAACATACACCCCCTGATGTTTGACTCCGAACAATCGGCCTCTGTGGTGCTGAGAATCTAACATACACTCCCTGATGTTTGCACCCGAACAATCGGCCTCTATGGTGCTGAGAATCTAACATACACTCCCGGACGTTAGCCCGAACAATCAGCCTCTATGGTGCTGAGAATCTAACATACACTCCCTGATGTTTGCACCCGAACAATCCGCCTCTATGGTGCTGAGAATCTAACATACACTCCCTGATGTTTGCACCCGAACAATCGGCCTCTATGGTGCTGAGAATCAAACATACACTCCCTGATGTTTGCACTCGAACAATCGGCCTCTATGGTGCTGAGAATCTAACATACACTCCCTGATGTTTGCACCCGAACAATCGGCCTCTATGGTGCTGAGAATCTAACATACACTCCCTGATGTTTGCACCCGACAATCGGCCTATATGGTGCTGAGAATCTAACATACACACCCTGATGTTAGCCCGAACAATCGGCCTCTATGGTGCTGAGAATCTAACATACACTCCCTGATGTTTGCACCCGAACAATCGGCCTATATGGTGCTGAGAATCTAACATACACACCCTGATGTTAGCCCGAACAATCGGCCTCTATGGTGCTGAGAATCTAACATACACACCCTGATGTTAGCCCGAACAATCGGCCTCTATGGTGCTGAGAATCTAACATACTGTTTACACTCCCTGATGTTAGCCCGAACAATCGGCCTCTATGGTGCTGAGAATCTAACATACACTCCCTGATGTTTGCACCCGAACAATCGGCCTCTATGGTGCTGAGAATCTAACATACACTCCCTGATGTTTGCACCCGAACAATCGGCCTATATGGTGCTGAGAATCTAACATACACACCCTGATGTTAGCCCGAACAATCGGCCTATATGGTGCTGAGAATCTAACGTACACCCCCTGATGTTTGCACCCGACAATCGGCCAATATGGTGCTGAGAATCTAACATACACCCCCTGATGTTTGCACCCGACAATCGGCCTATATGGTGCTGAGAATCTAACATACACCCCCTGATGTTTGCACCCAAACAATTGGCCTCTACGGTGCTGAGAATCTAACATACACCCCCTGATGTTTGCACCAAATAATCAGCCTCTGTGGTGCTGAGAATCTAACATACACCCCCCGATGTTTGCACCCGAACAATCAGCCTCTATGGTGCTGAGAATCTAACATACACCCCCTGATGTTTGCACCCGACAATCGGCCAATATGGTGCTGAGAATCTAACATACACACCCTGATGTTTGCACCCGACAATCGGCCAATATGGTGCTGAGAATCTAACATACACACCCTGATGTTTGCACCCGACAATCGGCCTATATGGTGCTGAGAATCTAACATACACACCCTGATGTTTGCACCCGACAATCTGCCTATATGATGCTGAGAATCTAACATACACCCCCTGATGTTTGCACCCGACAATCGGCCTATATGGTGCTGAGAATCTAACATACACCCCCTGATGTTTGCACCCAAACAATTGGCCTCTACGGTGCTGAGAATCTAACATACACCCCCTGATGTTTGCACCAAATAATCAGCCTCTGTGGTGCTGAGAATCTAACATACACCCCCCGATGTTTGCACCCGAACAATCAGCCTCTATGGTGCTGAGAATCTAACATACACCCCCTGATGTTTGCACCCGAACAATCGGCCTCTATGGTGCTGAGAATCTAACATACACTCCCTGATGTTTGCACCAAAACAATCAGCCTCTATGGTGCTGAGAATCTAACATACACCCCCTGATGTTAGCCGGAACAATCAGCCTCTAGGGTGTTGAGAATCTAACATACACTCCCGGACGTTAGCCCGAACAATCAGCCTCTATGGTGCTGAGAATCTAACATACACTCCCAGACGTTAGCCCGAACAATCAGCCTCTATGGTGCTGAGAATCTAACATACACACCCTGATGTTAGCCCGAACAATCGGCCTCTATGGTGCTGAGAATCTAACATACACACCCTGATGTTTGCACCCGACAATCTGCCTATATGATGCTGAGAATCTAACATACACCCCCTGATGTTTGCACCCGACAATGGGCCTATATTTGTGTTGAGAATCTAACATACACCCCCTGATGTTTGCACCCAAACAATCGGCCTCTATGGTGCTGAGAATCTAACATACACTCCCTGACGTTAGCCCGAACAATCAGCCTCTATGGTGCTGAGAATCTAACATACACTCCCTGACGTTAGCCCGAACAATCAGCCTCTATGGTGCTGAGAATCTAACATACACTCCCTGATGTTTGCACCCGATGTTCAATCGGCCTCTATGGTGCTGAGAATCTAACATACACTCCCTGACGTTAGCCCGAACAATCAGCCTCTATGGTGCTGAGAATCTAACATACACCCCCTGATGTTAGCCCGAACAATCGGCCTCTATGGTGCTGAGAATCTAACATACACTCCCTGACGTTAGCCCGAACAATCGGCCTCTATGGTGCTGAGAATCTAACATACACTCCCTGATGTTTGCACCCGAAAATTATAATACGATAATACATTGTAAATAGACTGGGTTACAGGGCTAAACTCCTGTCTTCTACCTGGGTATTTCTAAGTGAACCAAAATTTTCACTTTCTTATCCCATGATCCTTTTGGGTTCAATCTCAGTTTGCCAAACATCAGGGGTTTAAGTTTATAATTACAACAACTTATGATTGGGTATAACGGTCTAAATGATATATGCCTCTTTTTAACACAATAAGAAACTAGTCTCCATGGTTATTTTAGACAAGAAGATTTTCCCTGCGCCCGTGTGTTTTAGTGTGATAATATATAAATTATTTTATAATATAAAAATAAGGTTCACTACACTAGAGTGTTAGACTTTCTAGAATAAACAATTTATTTATGTTAACTTGGCAAATTTCCCACTTTTCCAAAATTAGTTCAGGTTTCTGACTCCAAAATGACTTTTTGTACTATAACAAGGACGATTGTATTTTGCTAAATATTTTCTAAATTACAGCCGCTAGTATATAAAAAAGTTAAAAAGTCATTTCTGAGACAGAAACACGGGCTATCCTAAAATGTGAATTAATATATAATTGATTTAACTTGAGTTGAAACCCAATTTATAAATATTTTTCAGTTATTTTTAAAACATTTCTAAATGGTGCTGTTATAATTGCATTTCAGTGGCAAGTGCACCTAAGCGTTAGATAATTATATATATCTTATAAATATACAAATTCAGTTTAAAATTCTTCAAATAATAAAAAGCAAAATAGCCTACCAAAGATGAAAGAAAAAAAAAAACACAAAGAAACAAAATGTCAACAATGTTGCAAGTAATTTTCTCACACTCACCCGAAAGTCTGAATCGTCCTTGAGTTAACTGAAATCCACAGTTTAATCCAAAAAAGTACAAACTTAATTCAAATCCCAGTAGATTAATAAAACCCAGCCATGCATCAATCTAGAAAACACTAGAAATTAGGAGAAAATGTCACAAACCGGGCTTCCGACTTTCTAAGCTATGTAAATGTGAAAGTTGACTCGCCTCCAGCCTTTCTCAACTCGTCCCGATTCGGAAGAAATTTCTCACAAATTTTGCGTGAAACACAGCGTATAAATTCCTCAAAGTCTGTCAGATGATAAAGTACTTTCTGCTCACATTACTTAGCGCCCGCTAGTCCACTTAGCGAATCTTTTAACCACACTTAGACGGGTATTTCTGTTAAGAAAATCGTCTACAACCGCTTCGAATAGCAACCATGCTTCGCTCTGCCTGTGCTAAAAATAGACCTGATTTATGCCCCGGTAGCAAAGATTTATTTCTGTTTGGAAAAGGCCGATTTGGCTTTTGATTTGCAATTATTTTTTCTGCAGTTGGATCGTCAAATGAACGCAACGAACGTATCCAATTATTATCAATTACATAGCAGGATGTTTTTAATTAGAGTTGTTATTTTTTGTGTGTACTTTTCGTGGTGTTTGTTTACAAACAGTTGTCATCATTTATCTCCCTTTCATCGACACTTCAATTCAAGAAAGGTAACTCTTGCCTTTTTCGTGGTATTATATGGAAGTATTAGAGTTGCCTCCCTTTGTTAAATAAATATTCTTGGACATTTAGTATCCAAATGTTTCTATTGGAAGATAAAGGGGACCGATAAAATGATTGGAATATCCAATAAACACATTTGAGAGAGGCGTTGGCAGGATGCATCAGTGGACTGTGATAAATTGGAGCCATGGAAATATATTTTGTCACAAGCCATTTAGTAGGGTAGGCCTACACTTATCCTCGGATACCCAGGGATAAATCGAACGAAAATCGAATACAACACTGAATATGAAACTGGCTTACTGTGCATTTATTATTGCATATAAAGAGACGAAACTTACTAAGGGTACACACAAGGACATTCTGCACAATATGATATCATCATTTTCGGAATCCACCGCCAGGGGGCGAAAATCGAATACAAAACTGAATATGAAGGAGTGCAGTAAGCCGAAGCTTGTTAGTGCGTCTCCTTACACAGGTGTTTATACAGAATTAAAGAATGTAAGTATTGTAATAAACAGAAGTGTTTACAAAAGTGTTAATCCATAACGGCCCACCCGAACTACGCGCCTTACAGAAGTGTTAATCCATAACGGCCCACCCGATCTACGCGACTTCCACAAGTGTTAATCCATAACGGCCCACCCGAACTACGCGCCTTACAGAAGTGTTAATCCATAACGGCCCACGCGACTTACAGAAGTGTTAATCCATAACGGCCCACCCGAACTACGCGCCTTACAGAAGTGTTAATCCATAACGGCCCATCCGACTTGCGCGCCTTACAGAAGTGTTAATCCATAACGGCCCATCCGACCTGCGCGACTTCCAGAAGTGTTAATCCATAACGGCCCATCCGACCTACGCAACTTCCAGAAGTGTTAATCCATAATGGCCCACCCGAACTACGCGCCTTACAGAAGTGTTAATCCATAACGGCTCACCCGATCTACGCGACTTCCAGAAGTGTTCATAACGGCCCATCCGATCTACGCGACTTCCAGAAGTGTTCATAACGGCCCAACCGACCTACGTGCCTTACAGAAGTGTTAATCCATAATGGCCCACCCGAACTACGCGCCTTACAGAAGTGTTAATCCATAACGGCCCATCCGACCTGCGCGACTTCCAGAAGTGTTAATCCATAACGGCCCACCCGACTTCCAGAAGTGTTAATCCATAACGGCCCACCCGAACTACGCGCCTTACAGAAGTGTTAATCCATAACGGCCCACCCGACCTACGCGCTTTACAGAAGTGTTAATCCATAATGACCCGCCCGAACTACGCGCCTTACAGAAGTGTTAATCCATAACGGCCCATCCGACCTGCGCGACTTCCAGAAGTGTTAATCCATAACGGCCCACCCGACTTACAGAAGTGTTAATCCATAACGGCCCAGCCGACCTAAGCGCCTTATAGAAGTGTTAATCCATAACGGCCCACCCGACCTAAGCGCCTTACAGAAGTGTTAATTCATAACGACCCACCCCACCTACGCGCCTCACAGAAGTGTTAATCCATAACTGCCCACCCGACCTACGCGCCTTACAGAATTGTTTATCCATAACGGCTCACCCGACCTACGCGCCTCACAGAAGTATTAATCAATAACTGCCCACCCGACCTACGCGCCTTACAGGAGTGGTAATCCATAACTGCCCACCCGACCACCCACACGCCCCAGAGAAGTATTAACTGCGAATGGCTCATCCGACCCCACTAATAAGCATTTTGAACGGACAACTCCACCCATCCACACGCCTCACAGAAGTGCTAACCGCTAGACGCACACTTGACCCTAACCACACGCCTCAGCTCTGAGAAACGTTAGCTTCCAATGGTCCATCCGACCCCATCACTACCAGCCGCTGGTCTCATAAAAGCGCTATCGCCTCCTCTACAGCCCAACCGACCCCGCCTATACAGGTCTCACAAAAGTGGTAACTCCCAATGGCCAACCAAATATTGACGGTATTAACCCTCAACGGCTCCATCTTCGCAAGCCAAGGTAAAATCTGCATGTCCCCATTCCGTGTTTTACCTTGGCGGACTTCTCTACTCAAACCCGTAAATCGAACAGCGTCCACTGGTGGGAGTGTAAGAGTTGCATGTCTTTCCTATACTTACAGAGTCTTGGCCAATCAGCACTCGTTACACAAACGTTCAAGGTGAACACAGCCGCCATTACGTTATTTTCAGTGTAAGTGCCTGAGGTTTTGATTAGCTGCGAGAAGTTTTACTCGCATCCAATCAAAACGAGCTGTTCGATTTACGGGTTTGAGTGGAATAGTCCGCCAAGGTAAAACACGGAATGGAGACATGTAGGTTTTATCTTGGCTGGAGAAGATGCAACGGCTCATACGCACACCTCAAAGAAGTGCAAACCCAAAGGGCGCAAGGTCCCTTGACAGACTGTTAAATGGCGAGTTTAATACGATTTTTGACAGAGTTTCTAATTGAGTCTCGAGAGTCAGCTGGGAGTCGTTTCACAAAGCAGTCGCATCGCAAACGAAGCCTAGTTGCCAATGGATATTATAGAGAAGAGATACGACGTCATGGCAACTGCGATTGGTCGCACTTTGCGACGGCTTCGTGAAACAGCCCCCGGGCGATCGTGTCGTGGTCTAAAAACGTCGGCTCTTTACTACAGTTTATTAGATAGATAAATATTAGTAAAGCATTGACAACTCACTACAGTAGGGTTGGCCCATGTTGGACCTCAGGCAGTAAACAATGCACCACAGAATTCGCACTAATTCCTCGTTAATTGTACATTTTTCGCTGAAAATCGACCTACCACCTTTCATTCAAAGTCAATCAAATGGTATTAATCTACTTAGCAGAAGTTTTAGCAAAAATGTAAACAATTCTGAACAAATAGTCCCTTTAAACCCACCATATGATGAACTGTGTCCATGAATAAACGATGAACAAAAAGGGGTTATTTTCAAAGGGAATTATAGAATTGTCTAGAACTGTCCAACATAATTCATACTGCTTGCTTTGTTGGCATAAGCGCACATAAGTATCTGAAAGATTTGAAAGATGTAAAGACGGCAAATTGTAGCGTGAAATTTTATCTAAGAAACACCCAAACAAAGGTTTAACAATTTTTTCTTGGTCAGTTTATGTCGGTTCACGTGAACTTTTCTACAGGGAAGGTTTACGTCATATTGTTCTGGAACGTGTTCATTTCGTGATTCCAAGATGACCACGTGATATGTCATTATGATCATATATTATTGTCTGACTGGACACGTGAAACTTTCAATTGAGAAGATAGTTTACTGCTCTTGTTTAGGTTGAATTATTTGCTGATCTGAGTATATTTATTGAGTTCGGGGATGTCTAGTAGGCTAGTAATGGACGATTGAACGTAGAGATTTCCTAAAAATACACAAACGCTACCATAGTACCGAATAGAACAGCTATTATTCTAAATTGTGTTCAGAACTCGAGTTACAGGAAAACGGTCATTTTTAAAGTGGCACGAGCTGCCACTGTCGTTGAAACAAAATTAAGCTAATTTCTCGTACAAAATGTTAGACGCAATCTAGCCCCTTAATGTCCAGATGTGGAAACACAAAAAAAATCACAAAACCGCGAGACGTAACTCGCGGCCTGGCCGAGCCTAGCTGCTTCGTTGTCACGCGACCTCACACTGGACATTGATGGCGGGATGGTCTATATCGACTTCCATATTATTGCGTGGCGGTCGATTGTTTGGAACAGCTTGTCACAAATAATCCATGTAAACCTAACCTTATCACCGGGGTCAAGGTCGGATCTATATGGGATTAAGGTCAATCTGATTTGCCATGTTCGTGACATGTCTGCATCCACAGAAAGGCCAAAAGATTGCATCATTTTTTTGCTATGTCTGATTAAATCCACGATTAGAAGCACTGTTTTAGAATATTCGATGCCAACGTTTGAATTCGACAGTGACCCTATAAAAAATGTGAAAATATGGGACATTTACCCAAATTATCCAATATGAAATATTAACTCGCCAATGAAGAGATTCCGAGTGAAATGGCTATAGTTAAGGAAACTCCGTAAATATTCATGGTGGGTGTAATCTCAATATTTCGACTTTAATTAAGTCATCGTCAGGAGAATTATGTTAAGTTGTTCAGTGGATCAAATAGATTATGGTAATAGTTTTCTTTCAAACGGGTTCAGGAGAATGTTGGCTCTTTTTGTTAATGCTTGATATATCTTGTATATGCAATTTTCAATTGACTTGTGAATTTTTAGCAGAATGTACATCGGTTTTTTTGATTATCTAGTAGGTAGTGATTATGTTTATTTTCAAGGTATCCGTGTTCCTCGAGAGAATGGACTGTGATAATGATGGTATAATAAATGCCAAAATATTGAGTCAATATGAAAATGTCGTTTCTCGGGTTAGCACTACTTGTGTTTTACGATGGACTATTGTTGGACTGGCAAATAAACTTCAATATATTTTGCTCATAGAGTTTGCATAAGTTACTGAAAGACAATTTTCAAATGTCAGCGAAGTTTCAGGATGACGAGAGGGCGCGCGGCGCCTCGGTGGTCCAGTGGGTTAGAGTGATCGTCCCTCAGTCCCACACAGACCTTCCATCGATGCGGCACGGGTTCAAATCACACTCAGACCAAATAAAACAATTGAAAAAAAAATTCTGAGTGATTTTTTTCACTCGATCGCCATATGTGAAAGAGTCGCCAGGTACTCGCCGGGCAATGAGCCCGGTTTCCTCCCGACTAAACCTGGCAACGCCGCCATATAAGTGAAATATAAGCGGCGTAAAAGATCAATCAATCAATCAATCAGGAGAACGAGCGTTGTAACTAACGGTCGTCTAGCAATTGACATTCATAACACAATCTATTAACAATTATTTATTAGCACCCTTTAACCATAATACAATTCGTAACATACAATCCACTGGCCATGATTGTACTTCTGTCTGCATTGAGCGGCCATTATTTATAACATTTTTTACAAAATACTGGGAAAAATACATAATAAAACTTGGTCCATAAAATTTCTTTGGCTCATTCTTAAATTTTTGTATCATTTAATGATGTATTTACACGATGGGATTTTATAATTTAAGCATTTATCTTTATATTGGGACAAATGCAAGAAAAACTTTGTCATGAAGACTCGTACATTTCCTCATATCAGAAAAAATAGACCAAAAGCTTAACGACGTCACTCGAACAAAAATATGTTTTGGCGGAGGCATATTTTTTTAAGCGACCGCTTTGTTAAGCCTTTTGACTGTACACATAGTTTTTCTCACCGGATAAGTTTCTATGCGCCATTGTATCCCTCGTGTGACGTCATTAGGCAATCGATCTATATACCTACTACAAGAGTTTGGTCATTTTACGGTGAACCATTTCTGCCCCGTGGCTTTTCCAAATACTGTGTTTATAGGCCTATATCTTAGAAGATTCTGTAAAGTCAGTTCTTCAGAAATGAGTAACGGAAAAACAGCTAAAATACGAGCTTTTAGTTTACCGATTCGAGGAAGTACACGTGGTGGTAAAAAAAAAAAAAAAAAATGCCGTTATTTTTTCTTGGAAAAATCAACAACCTTGTCATGGCTTGTGATAAAAATCGCTAACCTTTGTTGGGGCTTAAGATAACACTTTTTGGGCGACCGATGATAATTCAATTCAATTTCATTCAAGGGAGGTAATCATCATGTTCCTCTCAACTCAAATAGTAAACATTTAACATGATCGTAGATGGAGAATATATATACCAACATTTACACTATTGTATATAACATAAAATTACAATGTAAAATCGTTTTTACGAAACCATCCGTTGAATAACTGACCTTCTTTTATAATGGCGACTTGACAGTTCTTCAGATATACCGTAGTTTAAAAATTTACACAAAGTTAAAATTTCATATTGAAGTAAAATGGGCACACTATTAAACATACAGCATAACAAGATATCGACAAAAAAACAAGAGTTTTAGTAAACTCAACATACGCCCGCCGTGGCAAAGTCGAACCGCTACGATTAAAAACTTTACGTTTAATATAACATTTGTTTTAATTTCATCAATTGAAATTTCTTGTTCACATTAGAAGTTTTTCTTTTCTGAATTTGATAAAACTGCAACTAAATACCAATACGTTTATAGTACACATATGTAAATTCAATTACATTTTAATTGCAAAAACTGAAATATTGTGGCTGTTTTGGCATTGCTATTATGTTCCATAATTGGGAAGGAGCAATCTATGCAATAGCTTAAAGTACTTTTAACAGTTTTGACTTGGACACTGTTCTATTGGACTTGGCTGTAATAGTTTTAGTACAAAGCAAACAAACTTCAGGCTGACCACTGATACAATGGTGTGTAAATATACAAACCTTGTGAGTCAACTTCAGGGATGTCCGCTTATCTCTATTTAAACAGCCACTCTGATAAATACCAGATGGGCAATAAAGCTGTGAAAAATTTTCTTTTTTTGTTATTGTAGTGCACATTAAACTATCCAAGAAAACAGTCTCAGAATGTATAAATTAACTGGCTTCCAGTATTACTCTGGACCAAGTGTACTAAAAAAAGCATTGATATATATCAATATATATATATTAAACATCAGGTACACATTTCTGATAAAAAAAAAACTCTTGAAAACACAAAAAAAATATGTGGACCCAAATTGTATTTGGTATGCGACACATCATCTACCTACATGTATAAGGTATATATACTCTAAAAGAATTGTAAAGATTATATCAAAACGAAAGAAGTTCTGGAGCCGAAAGGGAATATTACATAATCCAATATGGCTGCCATATAATGCAACATGTGATGTCAGAATTGGTATGTGAAACACCGTCTGCCCATAAGGTATATACTCTGAAAAAAAATGGTGAAGATCGGATCAAAACTTTAGAAGTTATGGAGCGGAAAGGAATATTACATAATCCTATATGGTTGCCATATTATGCAACGGGTGAAGTCAGAAATGGTACATGACACACCGTCTGCCCACAAGGTATATACTCTGAAAAAATTGTCAAGGTCGGATCAAAACTCTTCAAGTTATGGAGCGAAAGGGAACGAAGATATAAACTAAGACAGAATATTATATAATCCAATGTAGAAGTCATATTATGCAATCGACAATGTCCTTAATGGTTCATGACACACCTTCTACCCCTAAACTATATGTTGTAAAAAAAATTATAAAGATCGGATCAAATCTCTTCAAGTTATAGAGCGGAAGGGAACGAAGATATAGACTAAGACAGAGTATTACATAATCCAATGTAGAAGCCATATTATGCAATGGACAATGTTCTTAATGGTTCATGACACACCTTCTACCCCTAAAGTATATGTTGTAAAAAAAATTGTACAGATTGGATCAAAACTCTTCAAGTTATGGAGCGGAAGGGAACGAAGATATAGATTAAGACAGAATACTACATAATCCAATGTAGAAGCCACATTATGCAATCGCCGATGTCATAAATGGTTCATGACACACCTTCTACCCACAAGGTATATGTTGTGAAAGAATTGTAAAGATTAGATCAAAACTCTTCAAGTTATGGAGCGGAAGGGAATCCGGGACGGACGGCCGGACGGACGGACGGACGGACGGACGGCGCTGGTGATACCATAATACGACCGACTTTTTTTAAGTCGGGCGTATAAAAACCGAAACTAAAATATATGGTATTGTATAACTAATGTATTAAGGATTTTAAATACTCCCGCTATGCGCACCTTGAGCCTGCTTTATAATGCGGTGACTGACCTGCGACCATGTGCAAGTTCATTTTCTCGATTTCAGACATACGGGCACTGTAAGTCACGTGGCCCCCGAAGCCTTACCAACCACAGGATCGTGGTTGAAAACAACTTAGTGGCTGACATTTTGTTCCAGTTGAGCAGTTGTTTTAAATAACCTCCTGATAAACAGCTTCGTTTTCGCGACGTCACACCGGAATCGAGAATATATATAATTTTAGGTACGTTTTGCTACTGGGGCTATGAAACGTATGTTTTAACGTAACTGCCATAGCAACGTATCTCTACAGTATGGGTTGCTATGACAGTTACGGTACGTAAAAACTTACGCTACACCGCTTTGTGAAGCAGGCTACAGGTAACCAAGAGCCTTTACTAAATAAGTTCAATGATCAAACAATTAAACAGACAATAAGGAAAAAACATTTACAAAAACCTCCGATTTCTTTCTGTAACGTGTGCAGAAAACATTGTCATGGAGAAACAAATTTACCCTGCGTGAGTCTGAGATTTACCCTCAGTTAGCCTTTACTAGAGATTCCTATTCATTTGCCTAGTTTCAACCCATTTTAAGGGAAGGATGAAACCATGGTTATTTCTTGATTGTTTTACGTTGCACCCAAGATTATTTCACTTATATGGCGGCGTTGTCAGGTTTAGTGGAGAACGTACCTGGCAAATCTTCTATATAGGGCGATCGAGTGAAAAAATACAATCAGAAATGTCTAATTATTTTTAATATGGTCTGAGTGGGATTCGAACCAGTGTCGCATCGATGGAAAGTCTGACTGAGGGACTATCATTCTAACAGACTTAGCCACCGAGGCCCCCTCACACAATGTAGAAAATGGTTCGTCAAATTTAAAACACGATTCTAAAATCACACAGCAAATTCATTTCTGCTGGCCGTTTCTGAAAACATTCACACGTGGCGTAACTTTGCGTCTGGTCGTAACGTTATGTTGAGTGTATATGTTGCTATAGCAGTTGAGTTAGATCCTGCACAAGGCTTACGTCGGGAGTAAAATGTTTTCAATAAACAGCGCCACAGTTGTACTTTTACAAACCGACAATGGGAGCTGAAAATTCCTATAAAATGTTTGTAGCCATGATTCGGTATTTGTACAATAAGTGTTGAAAATTCTGTATATACTCTGAAAAACATCATAAACTAAATTATTGTAAGATGTCACGATGAGGTGACAATAAAATGGCTTTCCGTCGACTCATGACAATGAAGAATACGGTGTGCAATCCGTGTAACAATGATTCAGTATTTGTACAATGAAAATGTTAAAAATTCCATACCCTGAAAAACCAGTGTATACTTAATAACAGGGAGCAATACGGTTTTCAATTGTAGCAATGATTAGGTATATACACAATGAAAATGTTGAAAATTCTGTATATACTCTGAAAAGGCATTGTAAATTAAATTATTTTAAGATTTTTTTGCAATACTATGACATATATAATGGCTTTCTGTGATGACAACGAACAAAGCGGTGTGCAATTTGTGTAACAATAATTCGGTATTTATACAAATGAAAATGTTGAAAATTCTTTATAACTCTGAAAAGACATTAGAAACTAAATTATTTTAAGATTTTTGCCATACTAGGACATATAGAACGGCTTTCTGCCATGACAACTAACAAAACGGTGTGCAATTTATGTAACAATGATTCGGTATTCATACAATGAAAATGTTGAAATTTTCGTTTTGGGAAAAGTCATGATAACATGATTTGAGCTCTGTACAAACATTATATCTAAAATAGAAACAGAATTATCTTCGATTCAACCCTATGATTCTGCAGTCGGTCACTTCATATATATATCTGTTGTAATTTCCTTGTTTTTTTAACAGTCCGTAATTTTTATTTGCAATAAACAGAACTTAATTATCCTCGGCTTGCTCTTGTAATTTTGCTTGAGATGCAGGAATCTAAAAAAAAAGAGAACAGAAAATAAACAAATACTCCGAATTTTATCAATGCTATTTGAGTTAACCATTTTTCTGGCGTATTAGGACAGCAATTAGTAAAGGGGGCACAAGGTCAGTTAGAATTCCTTTCGTGCTATCATAACAGATGCCGCTAATAAGAACATTTTTAAACAAATTTGATTCTACAAGCTATGTTTTCTTAAATCCACAGAATAGCCAAAATAGTTTGACATAATAGAAATGCAAACTGGTAAGAAATTTAAGACTTTTCCGTAACAAATGGAACGCAGGTCCTGTCCAACAAAGTTGGCGTAAAGATGCGCATTAGGCTAACCCATGGAGCTAGGGCCGGTTCACGAAGCCGTCGCGACTAGCGATCACTCGCAGTTGCCATGACGTCTTATGTCTTCACTAGGGTATCCATTGGCAAATGCAATTGTTTTTAACACATATCCATGTCCCATGTTACATACTATGGCAGTTTTGTAAGACATAGCCAGGGAGATGGGGGGCTGTTTCTCAAAACAAGTAAGCACGACGTCACTTTACGCCTGGTCATAACATAATATCGAGTGTATATGTTGCCAAGGTAGCTAGACCTTGTATAAGACTTAAATCAGGTCCCAGGGGCCTGTCTTACAAAGCTGGCGTAAATTTGTGCAAAGGCCTACAACATGGACTGGTTGCGTCTAGGGCGCAAATTAGTATAGTTTAAACACTGGTTTACGTCCGACGTAACTTACGCCAGCTTCGTAAAACAGGATGGTCCCTAAAGATTTAGGCCCCACGAAAGCGGAGGCGAGCTAACTTTCATGGTGTTTACCTTCAACGTTACGACGACCAGTCGCAAAGCTACGTCAGACGTAAATGCTTTAATAAACAGTTCCTTGAAACTAAAATACACTCTAAGGCAACTTACAAAAGGCGTCCTCCGTCCTTTGTAACTGTAAAATGTCATTTGAGCTGTTCTTTTCTTCCCTGTTTTCTGATCGAACGTGTAACAGCTTTGGAAGGGAGGAGAGTATATATGTAACGTGACGGCACGGTCTGTGTTGCTGGGATTTTCTACACGGTGAAGTAAACCATTGTTGTCTATAAGAAGAGAAAATGGAAATCATTTAAAAAAAAACCATAAAAATATTATACTGAATATCTAAAAAATGCTTTCAATGCCCACATTGAGGACATTGCCTCATATGATGCGATTCGATCCCGTGCCGCATCAATGGAAGGCCTGAGTCGGACTGAGGGAATATCACTCTAATCGACTGACCCACCGGACAGTCTTTTTTAATAATCATTCCTGAGCTGTCAAAATTCGGATTGTCAAAAGAGGTTCAGCAAGTACATTGCAAAACGAAAGTGAGAACCGAAGATGGGTTTAAGATGGGAACAAAATTTAAATAACCAGAATGTACGAGTTCATTTTGGGTTTTTTCTTTTGTACCTTAACGCACATCTGTGAGATTAGGATCAACCGAAAACTTTTATTTTACACTGTTTGATAAAAATGACTAATTCTGTTGCAATGACATTTTTCCTACATTTAACAGCTCATGTTACTTTAAATACTTTTTCCACGGTTGTACAGGCCTTTCTTTACACTCGATCCCTAAAAGAATCCCAGTAAAACAAATTGATCGACTCTTAAATTCTCTTATTTAAGGCTTGTTTTTCGGGTACTCCAAGAATTTTGTGGCGCATCCATATGCCATGCATGAAAGTCGCACTTTCCTCAAAATATTTACACCACACGTAAGCGAAAAAAAAAATCAAATTAATATTTAAGAGGCAATTTCCTTGACTAAGGAAAACTTTGAAGAGAGTGAAATTTACCAGGATTAAAACCATTTGTTTTGCCTTAATAATAGTAGAATATGGCCCTATATAAGCTTCTTCATGGGGCACACAGCATCGTAGCCACACTCATGTGTCTCTTTCCATTCCCTTGCAGGGGGTTGTTTCTCAAGAAAGTTACGACCGACGTAAGTCCAATGCAAGGCGTAACTACCATGGCAACATATACCCTCAACATTACGTTACGACCAGGCGCAAAGTTACGACGGGCGTAATTGTGTTGCATTACGCCTGTCGTAACTTTGCGCCTGGTCGTAGCGTAATGTTGAAGGCATATGTTGCCATGACGTTACGACCAGGCGCAAAGTTACGTCGGTGTCGAGAAAGAGCCCCCAGGTCAGGAAGATAACAAAATCGCAAAAATATCAATTTGGCACTGTTGCTTTGTTGAAAAAGAAAATTTAACCAGGTTCGACTGAACGTAAAAATGCCTTATTTTATGCTTAACGTTTGACAGCAAGCTGTTGAAATTAAAACAAATTGTTCGCATGGATTTATTTTAGGAGCTTACACCTGGCCCATTTTTCATTTGCAAGTCGATGAATCAATAATATTATATTTACCATGTATGTAGGTCACAGCCTCCTTTTCGTGTTCCACGACCTCTCGTGGAACCATGGCTGCACCAAGTTCCGGTTCAATTTTCGTTTCACTCCCGCTTTCATTTGGCCAATCATAAAGCTCCTCTCTGACCTTTCCTTCCAAAACTTTCACAAAACAATGAGCATTTGCATGGGCGTGGATACTGCTACCACTCCCTTCGTTCCAACACAATATCATCAGATTGAATTTATCATTACCCTTGTCCACAAGGTTCCGTGTGTATCTGCGGAAAATCAAAAACATAAATGGATTGTTAATTTGTTCCCAAATTGGTACGGATTAGAAGAATCTGACAATAGAGCGTCCAGAACATTCGACTTACTGGCACCTTCAAAATGAGACGAGAAATCTGGGCTTTGCCGAATTTTTATTTTCTACGTATTCGTCATACCAGCCATATAATACCAGTCGCCGTTAGACCGATAATCTGGTCTACTTCGGGATCGACATTTGCCGAAAGGAGTAGAATGCGTGGTTCATAAAACACCTGTAAAGTGTAAGAGCATACCGTTTGAATAAAGGCTGATTATACACGTGCGTATGCCTGCACCTAAAAGTATTTTCATTAATTATACAAATTGCAACAGGGCGATATATTAAAGAATAAGAGGTGGAGCCTGGAGGGGAAGGGAGAAGGAAGCTGTGATTTCTGTAGATTTTGCACGTACGACCTTAGTTATTCAACAAATTGTACATTTTAATAAATAGTTTTAATTGTACAATTTGAGCACGAATCATTTAGCTTCATCCGTAAATTGTGAATTTAGTACGAATTTTCTGCAGTAAAGATCGTATTTTTACAGCCCATGTAACGGTCATTGTATTTAGGCTATCTTATGAGCCAGGTTGAAAAGTTGACCGAACTAACGCGGACACGAGGCTATTCACATTGACCAAAATGTAGACCAAACTGATTAACACAATAAATACAAGGACAAACGAGAATGTAAATTTTATAGGTCAAGGGTATGACTTGGAGGTGTGTCGACCGCAGAGAGATTTGATTGGTCGAAAACGGGCCAACCTTCGACCAAACCCACAAAAATGCTAATAATTTTGTTTAGAATAGCTCAAGCACGTGTTTAACTGTTAAGCTACATGTGCAGTTTTCGGTCATATTAAAAAATATATATAAGCCCTCTGGCATTTAAGAAAGAGTGTTCACCTGGTTTTCTCAGGTGAAATTATTCAAATTTACTCAAATGCAGATTATACGAATTTTTATTTTCTTATGTAAAATAAAAAACGAATGCTTCTTCTGCTACATCTGAACTAAAATAGCTATGGAGATGAGCCCCTCTCCCTCTCCAAAGTAAAAAAAAAAATTGCCCAAATCGATAATCTGGCAGCCTGGTACACGTGTATGGCATGCATTTTGTATATCCGTAACAGAGACTGTCTCACTAAAACCACCAAATGCGCCTATGGCATACAGATATCCACTTAACAAAAATGGAACCTATATTGGCCTGGAAACGCCGCCATATATATAAGTGAAATAAACTAGAGTGCGGCGTAAAACGTCAATCAGTCAATACAAGGCCAAACTGTCGTAGCAACATATACCTTCAAGGCTTCAACATTACGTTAAGGCCAGGCGCAAAGTTACGACGGACGTAAGTGTGTTGAGAAACAGTCCTCAGGCGCAAAGTTACGTGGGGAGTAAATGTGTTGAGAAACAGCCCCTTGGAGCTTAATGACTTCACTCAAGAAATTATGGAATTTCAGTTGACAGGGTACGTCTAGCTGTCTAAATTCATGTATGATAGGTGCCTTTCAGATTATGTGAAATTGTGACAGAGTTCATTGAAACATTTGTCCCTTGGATTAAATTACGTTTGGTTGCGGTAAGAACTGGAATTGGGCGGTTTCCTTCTCAAACATAGCATATCGCATTACAAGAATAGCCAACGATAGACTGTAGGTAGTAATATTTGGTTTGAGTGTTCTATACACAAAAAACATCTTGGTTTGATATATACAAAGTAATACGTTAACGTTATTCGCGCACCTTCGGGATACGTCGATGGAACGAGCTGATGCCTCTCCCCATAGCGCATGACTCAGGGGCAGCGAGATTATCGCGTCCTCGCTATTGACGTGGGGATTTTAGAAGAATGTGAGAATTTGTCCAGGGATACATGCAATATATGTATGATCACTAAAACACACGGGGACTGGAAAAATCTTCTTGTCTAAAATAACCATAGAGACAAGTTTCTAATTGTGTTAAAAATAGGTATATCATTTAGACCTTTCTACCCCATAAATTGTTGTAACAAACCAAACCTAAGATACATGTACTATGTTATACATAGGATTAAATGCCATAAAATACTTCAAATTATAACACGAGTGATGCAATTCAGAAAAAAAAATCCGAATATTTGAAAAACATGGCGGAGTTCCTGATGGCAACAGGGCCAGAAAGTCTGTTAGGGTCTAAAATCTCAATGATGAATGATGTATGTTGTTTTGAACTTTATTTAAGAATGATATACGTATAAATTTACATTTATTTATAATGGTATACAACGTAAGATTCAAGGATTTATAGAATAAATAAATCTATATAGTTATGTCAGTTACAACTGTTTTTGTAAAATCAGTGTCTTTGGCGAGAACCTGGCAACTCTTCCACATACAGCGATCCAGTGAAAAAGCCACTCAGAACTTTTTCAGTTTTATTTGGTCTGAGTGGGATTCGAACCCGCGCCGCATCGATGGAAGGCCTGTGTCGGACTGAGGGACAATTACTGCGACCGTTCGAAGCACATGCTCTGAAAAAAGTATCGATGGGGCCAGTTAACTTGTCATTAATGAGAACCAGATTTGTGTGCCTTTAAAGTGGCATGAGCTGGCAAAATGTTGATATTTTGACGTTAAAACAGAATGTTGAAATTATTGACTATTTTTCTCAAGTCGTATAATTCAGAAGCTTTTTAGTGCTTCTAGTCTCGAAAATGTACGATAAAGTATTGTTTTGAACTAACTTTGGCTTAGAATGAATGAATGGTCGTCCCGGTTATTTAAATTTTGTCTACTTTTCGAACACGTTTTCGGTTCGTACAAGCCAAATACTGTAGGGATTTTCCTCATTCCAACGCCAATCATTCACTTTTTCGATGGCCTTTAAAGCCTCTTACTGTCGTGCCGATCAGAAATTAGGAAAAAAGTGTGAATTTTGGCAGCTCATGTCACTTTTACGAACCGGGAATTTATTCAGATTTTTATAGCAAACCAATTTTCTGATTTTTTAAACGAAAATTGGTTTACCTAACGTCAGATTTGCCGTTTATTGCCGATTCTTTGATTTTATACGATACAGAGATCTTAAATTGCCACATGCAGTTTCGTTTGTTTTCTCTGAGTGACATAACGCTGCAATGTAAGTGAAATAATCTTCAGTGCAGCGTACAAGACGAAACAATCAACCCACGGATCTATATTTCTATCTATATAAATACTGCCAAATTTTCTTGGTATATTGTGAACTTCTGATCATTTATTCCAAAATCTTTTATCTGCGATAATATTCCGTCAAAACGGCTGTCGATTCCCAGCGACATATCACATAGGTTTCCCTTTTTATTTTCCTTTCTCGCTGACCGATCACAGCTCTCAAAATTTGAAACTCTTTAGTTAGGCCATAAGAGCTTCTGAATCATACTAAGGCCAAGCTCATGTCTGTCGTCAACCTGATAAAATATCACGGGTTTTAGTTTATTACAATGTATGATGGGGTATAAAGGTCTAAATGATATACCTCTTTTCAGCACAATTAGAAACTTGTCTCCATGGTTATTTTAGACTAGAGGATTTTCCCCGTGCGTGTTTTAGTGTTCATAAATATGTGAATACACCTTAAAGTGACATTAACTTTTCTGAAAAATAAATTCTGATTGCCAGGTGTTACAGTAGGTTAAAAACAAATATCGGTAAAGCCAATTAGTCGTACGAACCGAAGATGTGTGCCAATTATGGAAAAAATTAAAATAGCTGCGATGTATGGGTACATTTTAGGGGCTTTGTTAAAATACCTTCACCGTACATCCCCGCGTTAGGTGTTATCAGAAAGCTCTTATTTTGTACTTCTTGATAGAATAAACGAACAGTTAGCTAATAATAATTATGTTTCATTGAAATTTTCACAATGTTTGGTAGCTCATGTCCATCTGTCAACAAGTTTAATCTTATAAGGCTATTAAATGATCGGCCCTTGACTGTTTGTAATCCCAATGACACGAACTTGGCATGTAACATTGACACCATTCAGTAAGCTTTGTAAATCCGTTTAACCGGCAGACTCGCTCCAAAAATACGGAAAACTGTTTACATACACATAGGAAGACCGTTTACTGTATTCTTACCACTCAGCCATTTACATTTTTCTACAAGAATTCACAAGATTCGACATGGGTTTTGGATTTTGAAAATTTGTTAAACACCTGCAAATGGCTGCAATGTCAACAAAGGACGAGCGCTGGAATGAATACATACCACCCTAAAAGACCCGAATCAGTGCAACGTGTTTTAAACCTGGTTGATCCATTTCGCGGACTAAGCTGAGAAAGACAACAACGGTTTTGGTTTGTCACAAAATGCATTGCAATAAATTTGAGGACAAATTAAAAAAGATACCCCCCCCCCCCCCCTCAACAAAACTGAAATTATGGTAATCCAACAAAGAAGTACCGCATCTCTGATCGTTCGGTTTACGCCATAGGTCTTAAGCATTTAGACCACCCTTTTTTTAAACGTTTTAAACAAATTTGGCAGTATTTACGTGTCAATACCATGTTTAATTTTCGGGCGCAGGCGTACATCGAGCCACAACGCTGGACCCTGTCTAAAATTGTAAGCATTTATACCATATACCGCAGGCGTAGAGCTTCGATCCAACAAGGAAGTACCGCATCCCCGATTGTTCGGTTGATTCCATAGGTCTTAAAAGCATTTAGACCACCCTTTTTAAATGTTTTAAACAAATTTGATAGTATTTTACGAGTCAATATCATGTTTAATTTTCGGAATTTTAACAGAAGTATCTGAATTCATAATCTTCTGATTTGAATAAAATGCAAGATGATTACGGTTCCTCTACTATTCAGACAATTTTCTGTTCGATTTTTTAGTTCTCATGGGATACGGTACCGACAACCAAGGAGATCAGATGACCATAACATGGGCCAGCTGTACAAAGCAGCGAATAGTGTATGTTTTTACGTAACTGCCAAGGCCAAATGCTACTAGAATTGCCTTAAAAGGGGTACCCAATAAATTATATTGTGAAATAACATGCGTGTGGGATTCACCAATCGTTACCCCTCATATTCCAAAGCTTTTATTCTCGACTATTTCTTCACTAAGTCCTGTTGTTTCCAACTTAGTACACACAAGGCCAAACCCGTATTTTTTGGTACATGGACGGTGACCTGTATATTTTCTTCAGGTCATAAACAGGCCAAATTTTACTAAAATGGTCTGAATGCCTTGATGTGTGTACTTCGATGCCAATTAAACGCATGGACGCCTGCGCGTTTTATTAAAGAAACTTATATATGGGCGCCCCAGGGGCTTTCACCTGCCTAAGTATTACTTTAGTTTACCTCAGTAAGTCGTAAGAGGCCCCGTGTACCCCATGGGTACGTAAAAACTATGTATTCAAGACCGGTTTCCTCTTTTGGTTTAGCCCTATTATTTAGCCCCCCCCCCCCCCCCCCTTTAATATATACCTGTGGCATCAGCCCTGATATCTTGGCTGGCTCTTTGAGGAAACCCACCACGACCTTCCGTCAGCGAGTACCTTGATACTCTTCCACATAGGGCGAAAGAGTACAATTCTACCAACCCCGTTCAGCCTCAGGAATTTTCCCATTTTATGATTATATTTATAATTTATTTTGGGAAAATTCCTGAACGGGATTTGTACAAATTGTTTGTATTAATACTGGTATATTAATATTGAAGTCATTTTCAGGGCGCATGAGAGTAGACTTTATACACTAAAAAATGCAAGCTTGGTCTTTTATAATAAAGAAATATGAATTACTATTTTGATATACTGTGGTTTACATAGTTACGTAATAATATCCCTATCAGCAAAAGTGAATAACATGATTCATGAACAGATTTAATGAGTTGTTTTACATACACGAGGCCACAGGTGCAAGCCATCGATTTGAATAAATTTGCAACATGTGGACAAATCTCGATATCTGTCTTTTATGCATAGGAAATTTTAATTTTACAATAACAATTACGACCAAAAAGAAAGCAAAAATTAAACAAAACAAAAGCAGAACAACAACAACAACAATTCGTATCGAGGCGTAGGGAAAATGAATAAAATAATATTTTCAACTTACCGATGTGGATCAAATTTAGCATACTTTTTCCATTCTGATCGAACGCTTTTGTAACTTGTGAGCAAATCCATAACATATTCAACGCTGACTTCGTCCTCTGAAAAAACTTCATGAAGTTTTTCTATCAACTCTTTGAGGGTCAAAGAACTCGGCGGTGCCGCAAATTTTTTGGGTTCACGTTTGAGAGAAAGTTTGTTAAATTCGTGACGCACATCCTCGTGAATAACTTCCATGGTGCAAAAGTCTTCAATGTGACTAACGGATCAATACAAAATTTGTTAGATATAGCTGTTGAACACGTTTGTAAATTACTCGGCTGAAAACGAACGTCTGAAGCGAATCCGACAGATGTTGATTAAAGAAGGCGTCTGCTTAGTTACATTTTACCAGAACGAGGCAACCTGACCCAGATATCAATTAAATAGGTCAAAAGTTAGAAGCCGACTAAACAAGTCATTCACAAGAAGATGTTAGACGAAATACAAGGTTATTTCATTGTCAAAACATGTAATAATTTTTTTGCAGATATTTTCCGCAGAATTATCACTCATTGTACAAACGAACGAAGTTAACCCTAAATTTCAACACGTTTGTTTCAACTTTTCTTGAACTTTCTGTACGAGTACGAGGCCTACTGAATGTCGACACGTGTTTAAGTTGACAAAACAGTCTGTCCTCTGAATGGGACGTTGACCTCATTTTACGTCCAATCTGTAGTAACGATATAGTATTTGCCATCAGAGTAATTAACGCAAACTTAGCGGATAATTTTTGTTAAAGTGACATGAGCTGCCGAAATCCGCACATTTTTTATTTATTTTCATAAATTCTTTTTTTCAGGACAATCACACGATTTGAAGTTCATTGTTCAACTAAGTTGATCCCTGTTGGAATATGTAAAATTTAAAAAACCAGGACGAACGTCCATTCATTCTAGGTCCAAGATAGGCCTAGTCCAAAACACTTCTTTAATAAACATTCTCGAGACTGGAACATTGCAAGACTTCTAATTTGCACCTTTTGAGAAAAATTGACGATAATTTAGAATTTAGTTTTAACAGGAAAATATATCCCCTTTTTGGCAGCTCTTTCCACTTTAAAGCGGCAAGGAAAGTTAGATTCTAAAGCGCGTTTTTTTCCAGAAGTTATGATTGCCAAGACACTATGTAGGCCTATGCATGGTGTTTGAAGTTCGATAATCGAACAAGAGTTTTAGTAAACTCAACATGCGCCCTCCGCTATAACTGATTGCTATAGGCTACATCATAGAAAATATTTGTTTAAATTTCAGCAATTAAAGTTGTATTTTCATATGAAAGGTTTTCATTTCTCATATGAAAGGTTTTCATTTCTCGATCTGTTCGCTAAACATATATGGATGTCATATTATGCAACCAGGGATGGTCAGGTACTAAATTGTTCCCGACACACCATCCACCCCTAGGTATACAATATCAAGTCAAAACTAAAGATATGGGGCCTGTTTCCAAAGTGGCGTAGCGTAAGTTTTCACGTAAATGCCATAGCAACGTATGTCTACAGCATGTGTTGCTATGACATTTACGTGAAAACTTACTCTACGCCACTTTGTAAAACAGGCTCCTGGTTTAAAAGAGAATTACATAATCTAATATAGATGCCATATTATGCAAAAGAAGACGTCATAAATGGTTGATGACACACCATCTACCCATGTTGTTGTGAAAGAATCGCAGAGATCGGATCAAAACTCTATATAGAATAATAAAGAATACTACATAATCTCATATAGATGTCATATTATGCAACCGAAGATCTGTCATACATGGTTCATGACACACCTTCTACCCATAAGACAGAAGTTGTGAAAGAATGGTACAGATAGGATCAAAACTCCTAATGTTATGGAGTGGAAAGGACTGAAGATATATAATAATAGAGAATATTATATAATCTCATATAGATGCCATATTATGCAACCGAAGATGTCATACACAGTTCATGGTTGATGACACACCATCTACCCATAATGTATATGCAGTGAAAGAATGGTAGGCCTACATATCAGATCAAAACTCTTCATGTTATGGAACGGAAGACAACCAGAGTATTTGGCATTATTTATGCACCTCCTTGCTGGGCACAAAGAGAGCCACCATGCTCCAGCCCGAGGGCTAGATGATTGGAGTTGGAATGAGCAAACATCCATGCGGTCTGTGGCTTGAACGAACCGAACTAAGGTGTTCAAAGGCAAACAAAATTAAAATAACCTGTATGAACGTTCATTCATTTTCGGACGCGGTAGTTAAAACAGTACCTTAAAGCACATTTTAGAGCCTGTTTCGTAAAAGACATAGGGCGAAGCGTAGGGCCTAAGTGTTCAAGTAAGTAGATTTATCTCTACCAAATGGGTTGCCCGGAGAAAACCCTGGACTTTCCACGTTATGCGATCGAGTAAAACGCCCACTCAAAATATTTAATGTGTTAAATGTTTAGGCCCACCCTCGAATGAGATAAGACCTATGTGGGATGGTTACCAACGGAAGGTTGTGGGTTTCCTCTGGGCATAGAGCCCGGTTTCCTCCCACAATAAAACGGGCAACGCCGCCATGTCAGCGAAATAATATTGAGCGCGGCTTAATACAAGCTACATTGTAAGTAGAGCGGACCCTTGGCGACGTTAATACAAGCTACATTGTAAGTAGAGCGGACTGTTGACGACGTTAATACAAGCTACATTGTAAGTAGAGCGGACTGTTGACGACGTTAATACAAGCTACATTGTGAGTAGAACGACCCGTTGACGTCGTTAATACAAGCTACATTGTGAGTAGAACGACCCGTTGACGTCGTTAATACAAGCTACATTGTAAGTAGAGCGGACAGTCGATTGTTGACGACGTTAATACAAGCTACATTGTAAGTTGAGCGGACCCTTGGCGACGTTAATACAAGCTACATTGTAAGTAGAGCAGACAGTCGATTGTTGGCGACGTTAATACAAGCTACATTGTAAGTAGAGCGGGTCGTTGACGACGTTAATACAAGCTACATTGTAAGTAGAGCAGACTGTTGACGGCGTTAATACAAGCTGCATTGTAAGTTGAGCGGGCCGTTGACGACGTTAATACAAGCTACATTGTAAGTAGAGCGGGTCGTTGACGACGTTAATACAAGCTACATTGTAAGTAGAGTAGACTGTTGACGGCGTTAATACAAGCTGCATTGTAAGTAGAGCGGACAGTCGATTGTTGACGACGTTAATACAAGCTACATTGTAAGTTGAGCGGACTGTTGACGACGTTAATACAAATTACATTGTAAGTTGAGCGGGTCGTTGACGACGTTAATACAAGCTACATTGTAAGTAGAGCAGACTGTTGACGGCGTTAATACAAGCTGCATTGTAAGTAGAGCGGACGGGACTGTTGATGACGTTAATACAAGCTACATTGTAAGTAGAGCAGACTGTTGACGGCGTTAATACAAGCTACATTGTAAGTAGAGCGGACGGGACTGTTGATGACGTTAATACAAGCTACATTGTAAGTAGAGCAGACTGTTGACGGCGTTAATACAAGCTACATTGTAAGTGGAGCGGACTGTTGATGACGTTAATACAAGCTACACTGGAAGTAGAGCGGACTGTTGATGACGTTAATACAAGTTACATTGTAAGTAGAGCGGACTGTTGACGACGTTAGTACAAGCTACATTGTAAGTGGAGCGGACTGTTGATGACGTTAATACAAGCTACACTGGAAGTAGAGCGGACTGTTGATGACGTTAATACAAGTTACATTGTAAGTAGAGCGGACTGTTGACGACGTTAGTACAAGCTACATTGTAAGTGGAGCGGACTGTTGATGACGTTAATACAAGCTACACTGGAAGTAGAGCGGACTGTTGATGACGTTAATACAAGCTACATTGTAAGTAGAGCGGACTGTTGACGACGTTAGTACAAGCTACATTGTAAGTAGAGCGGGCGGGACTGTTGACGGCGTTAATACAAGTTACATTATAAGTAGAGCGGACCGTTGACGACGTTAATACAAGTTACATTGTAAGTAGAGCGGACTGTTGACGGCGTTAATACAAGCTACATTGTAAGTAGAGCGGACTGTTGACGACGTTAATACAAGCTACATTGTAAGTAGAGCGGACTGTTGACGACGTTAATACAAGCTACATTGTAAGTAGAGCGGACTGTTGACGACGTTAATACAAGCTACATTGTAAGTAGAGCGGACTGTTGACGACGTTAGTACAAGCTACATTGTAAGTAGAGCGGACTGTTGACGACGTTAATACAAGCTACATTGTAAGTAGAGCGGACTGTTGACGACGTTAATACAAGCTACATTGTAAGTAGAGCGGACTGTTGATGACGTTAATACAAGCTACACTGGAAGTAGAGCGGACTGTTGACGACGTTAATACAAGCTACATTGTAAGTAGAGCGGACTGTTGACGACGTTAGTACAAGCTACATTGTAAGTAGAGCGGGCGGGACTGTTGACGGCGTTAATACAAGCTATACATTGTAAGTGGAGCGGACTGTTGATGACGTTAATACAAGCTACATTGTAAGTAGAGCGGGCTGTTGACGACGTTAATTCAAGTTACACTGTAAGTAGAGCGGACTGTTGACGACGTTAATACAAGCTACATTGTAAGTAGAGCGGACTGTTGACGGCGTTAATACAAGCTATACATTGTAAGTGGAGCGGACTGTTGATGACGTTAATACAAGCTACATTGTAAGTAGAGCGGGCTGTTGACGACGTTAATTCAAGTTACATTGTAAGTAGAGCGGACTGTTGAAGACGTTAATACAAGCTACATTGTAAGTAGAGCGGACTGTTGACGACGTTAATACAAGCTACATTGTAAGTAGAACGGGCTGTTGACGACGTTAATACAAGCTACATTGTAAGTAGAGCGGACTGTTGACGGCGTTAATACAAGCTATACATTATAAGTAGAGCGGACTGTTGGCGGCGTTAATACAAGCTATACATTGTAAGTGGAGCGGGCCGTTGAAGACGTTAATACAAGCTACATTGTAAGTAGAACGGGCTGTTGACGACGTTAATACAAGCTACATTGTAAGTAGAGCGGACTGTTGAAGACGTTAATACAAGCTACATTGTAAGTAGAGCGGACTGTTGACGGCGTTAATACAAGCTATACATTATAAGTAGAACGGGCTGTTGACGACGTTAATACAAGCTACATTGTAAGTGGAGCGGACTGTTGACGACGTTAATACAAGCTACATTATAAGTAGAGCGGACCGTTGGCGACGTTAATACAAGCTACATTATAAGTAGAGCGGACCGTTGACGACGTTAATACAAGCTACATTGTAAGTAGAGCGGACTGTTGGCGACGTTAATACAAGTTACACTGTAAGTAGAGCGGACCGTTGACGACGTTAATACAAGCTACATTATAAGTAGAGCGGACCGTTGACGACGTTAATACAAGTTACACTGTAAGTAGAGCGGACCGTTGACGACGTTAATACAAGCTACATTATAAGTAGAGCGGACCGTTGACGACGTTAATACAAGTTACACTGTAAGTAGAGCGGACCGTTGACGACGTTAATACAAGCTACATTATAAGTAGAGCGGACCGTTGACGACGTTAATACAAGCTACATTATAAGTAGAGCGGACTGTTGACGACGTTAATACAAGCTACATTGTAAGTAGAGCGGGCCGTTGACGACGTTAATACAAGCTACATTGTAAGTAGAGCGGACTGTTGATGACGTTAATACAAGTTACACTGTAAGTAGAGCGGACTGTTGATGACGTTAATACAAGCTACACTGTAAGTAGAGCGGACTGTTGACGACGTTAATACAAGTTACATTGTAAGTAGAGCGGACTGTTGATGACGTTAATACAAGTTACATTGTAAGTAGAGCGGACTGTTGACGACGTTAATACAAGCTACACTGTAAGTAGAGCGGACTGTTGACGACGTTAATACAAGCTACATTATAAGTAGAGCGAACTGTTGACGACGTTAATACAAGCTACATTGTAAGTAGAGCGGGCCGTTGACGACGTTAATACAAACTACATTGTAAGTAGAGCTGGCCGTTGACGACGTTAATACAAACTACATTGTAAGTAGACTGTTGACGACGTTAATACAAGCTACATTGTAAGTAGAGCGGGCTGTTGACGACGTTAATACAAACTACATTGTAAGTAGACTGTTGACGACGTTAATACAAGCTACATTGTAAGTAGAGCTGGCCGTTGACGACGTTAATACAAACTACATTGTAAGTAGACTGTTGACGACGTTAATACAAGCTACATTGTAAGTAGAGCGGGCTGTTGACGACGTTAATACAAACTACATTGTAAGTAGACTGTTGACGACGTTAATACAAGCTACATTGTAAGTAGAGCTGGCCGTTGACGACGTTAATACAAACTACATTGTAAGTAGACTGTTGACGACGTTAATACAAACTACATTGTAAGTAGACTGTTGACGACGTTAATACAAGCTACATTGTAAGTAGAGCTGGCCGTTGACGACGTTAATACAAACTACATTGTAAGTAGACTGTTGACGACGTTTATACAAGCTACATTGTAAGTAGAGCGGGCTGTTGACGACGTTAATACAAGCTACATTGTAAGTAGAGCGGGCTGTTGACGACGTTAATACAAGCTACATTATAAGTAGAGCGGACCGTTGACGACGTTAATACAAGCTACATTGTAAGTAGAGCGAACTGTTGACGACGTTAATACAAGTTACACTGTAAGTAGAGCTGGCCGTTGACGACGTTAATACAAACTACATTGTAAGTAGACTGTTGACGACGTTAATACAAGCTACATTGTAAGTAGAGCGGGCTGTTGACGACGTTAATACAAGCTACATTGTAAGTAGAGCGGACCGTTGGCGACGTTAATACAAAATACATTGTAAGTAGAGCGGACTGTTGATGACGTTAATACAAGCTACATTGTAAGTAGAGCGGACTGTTGATGACGTTAATACAAGCTACACTGTAAGTAGAGCGGGCTGTTGACGACGTTAATACAAGCTACATTATAAGTAGAGCGAACTGTTGACGACGTTAATACAAGCTACATTATAAGTAGAGCGAACTGTTGACGACGTTAATACAAGCTACATTGTAAGTAGAGCGGGCCGTTGACGACGTTAATACAAGCTACATTGTAAGTAGAGCAGACAGTCGATTGTTGGCGACGTTAATACAAGCTACATTGTAAGTAGGACGGACAGTCGATTGTTGACGACGTTAATACAAGCTACATTGTAAGTAGAACGGGCTGTTGACGACGTTAATACAAGCTACATTGTAAGTAGAGCGGACTGTTGACGACGTTAATACAAGCTACATTGTAAGTAGAGCGGGCCGTTGACGACGTTAATACAAGCTACATTGTAAGTAGAGCAGACAGTCGATTGTTGGCGACGTTAATACAAGCTACATTGTAAGTAGGACGGACAGTCGATTGTTGACGACGTTAATACAAGCTACACTGTAAGTAGAACGGGCTGTTGACGACGTTAATACAAGCTACATTGTAAGTAGAGCGGACTGTTGACGACGTTAATACAAACTACATTGTAAGTAGAGCGGACTGTTGGCGACGTTAATACAAGCTACACTGTAAGTAGAGCAGACAGTCGATTGTTGGCGACGTTAATACAAGCTACATTGTAAGTAGGACGGACAGTCGATTGTTGACGACGTTAATACAAGCTACACTGTAAGTAGAACGGGCTGTTGACGACGTTAATACAAGCTACATTGTAAGTAGAGCGGACTGTTGACGACGTTAATACAAGTTACACTGTAAGTAGAGCGGGCCGTTGACGACGTTAATACAAGCTACATTGTAAGTAGAGCAGACAGTCGATTGTTGGCGACGTTAATACAAGCTACATTGTAAGTAGGACGGACAGTCGATTGTTGACGACGTTAATACAAGCTACACTGTAAGTAGAACGGGCTGTTGACGACGTTAATACAAGCTACATTGTAAGTAGAGCGGACTGTTGACGACGTTAATACAAGCTATACATTGTAAGTGGAGCGGACTGTTGATGACGTTAATACAAGCTACATTGTAAGTAGAGCGGACTGTTGACGACGTTAATACAAGCTACATTGTAAGTAGAGCGAACTGTTGACGACGTTAATACAAGCTATACATTGTAAGTGGAGCGGACTGTTGACGACGTTAATACAAGCTACATTGTAAGTAGAGCGGACTGTTGACGACGTTAATACAAGTTACATTGTAAGTAGAGCGGACTGTTGAAGACGTTAATACAAGCTACATTGTAAGTAGAGCGGACTGTTGATGACGTTAATACAAGCTACATTGTAAGTAGAGCGGACTGTTGAAGACGTTAGTACAAGCTACATTGTAAGTAGAGCGGACTGTTGACGACGTTAATACAAGTTACATTGTAAGTAGAGCGGGCCGTTGGCGACGTTAATACAAGCTACACTGTAAGTAGAGCGGACTGTTGACGACGTTAATACAAGCTACATTGTAAGTAGAGTGGATTGTTGACGACGTTAATACAAGCTACATTGTAAGTAGAGCGAACTGTTGACGACGCTAACACCAGCTACATTGTAAGTAGAACACTGTGAAGCAAGCCGTGGACACGCGCCAGCTTTATTGCTAGTAGAACGGATCAATGGAGGCGTTAACATCATCTGTTTAGATTGTAACTGCAATCGACCAACGGCAACGCGGATACGTTAAATGGCAAGTACAACGGGCCGTTGACGACGTTTACATCGCAAAAGTATACAGAACAGGGCCCACTTGCACAAAGCGTTTTTAACTTGAGAGGACTCTTAGCATATCTCTACAACATGGAAAGTTTACGAGCGCTCTTAAGTCCCATGTTGTAGACTTAAGACTACTCTTAGTTAAGAGCGCTTTGTGCAAGTGGATTACCAGGACCCTGTTTCACAAAGTGGCGTAGCGTAAGTTTTTCCGTAACTGCCACAGCAGCCCATAATGTAGAGATACGTTAATATGACAGTTACGTAAAAAATTACACTACGCCGCTGGCGCCGTTTAAGTATAGTCCGGTCTTGTTTTCACGTAAATTTGACAAGATAAGCCCCTCAATAGGTACTCACAGCTACGTTTGTATTTGTTGTTCCTTCTTTTATGAAATAAGTTCAAATATCAACAACCTTAAAGTTTCGTTTCGTGACAAACTTCTAGAAAACCGAACTTCAGGAACATCTCGATGTGAAGTAGAAAAGACTACGAAAGGAAAATCCCGAGGGAGTCTCAGTCGGTTAGAGGTATATTTTTCACTCGATCGCCGTATGTGGAAGAGTTGCCAGGTACTCGCCGAAGGTCGGGGATATCCTCCGGATAAAGAGCCTGATTTACTCCCCCCACTAAACCTGACAACGCCATATAAGTGAAATAATCTTGAGTGAGGCGTTAAACCTCAATCAATCAAATCCATTTGTTTGCTGAAACAGCCATCATTCATTCTAAGCTGCCATAACACAAGTCCTTGCTATATCAGTAACCGGGCATTTAAAAATTACTTTAACGCAGGCTTAATTGTAATATGGGAAACGGTATCGGGGCCTTCTAGTGCAAGGCAGAATATTGGTATTTCTGGGCAGTTTTTAATTTCACTAATATGGCGGCGTTGCCAGTTTTATTGTGGGGGGAAACCGGGCTCTGTGCCCGGAGGAAACCCACGACCTTCCGCTGGTAACCATCCCACATAGGTTACGTCTAACTGAAAAGATTTGCTTTGAAATTCAAAACCTACATGTACACTGTGGTCTGTCAGATCATAATTTCCACCATGAGAAAATGTTCTCACTGTGGAGAAAAGCAAACGTTTCCATCACGAGAAAAGGTTCTCACGGTGGAAACAGTAATTATTTCAAAAGTGAGAGAAGGTTCTGACTGCGGAGAAAAGTAAACATTTCCACTGCGAGAAAAAAGTTATCCTACATCTAGGATGAAACTTTTCTCCACCATGGAAATATTTCACAAGTAATTAACAGATTTCATGCGTTTTTCAAATTTATCTCGTCTCAAATTCTGTTAGACGAAAAACCCTGGAAATATCAAAATTCCACCTATGACACTAATAGGCCTCTGTAGAACGGGCTGTTGACCATGAGCCGGTTTCCCAAAGCGGTGTAGCGTAAGTCTATAAGTCGTCATAGCAACGTATCTCTACAGTATGGGTTGCTATGGTAGTTACGTAAGTCTATAAGTCGTCATAGCAACGTATCTCTACAGTATGGGTTGCTATGGTAGTTACGTAAGTCTTTACGTCGTCATAGCAACGTATCTCTACAATATGGGTTGCTATGGTAGTTACGTAAAAACACACGCTACGCCGCTTTGTGAAAAAGACTCCAGTTCTCATTTTTTGTTTGTTTGTATAACAAGAGATCAGTGAACTGATCTTAGCCCACCATAGAACACTATCAGAAAGTGAGGCTGCTTATAAACGGATCGCAAATTTGATATGTGAAATTTATTTCTTCAGTTAGTGGCTGGCTGGACAAGAACAAAGTTTCTTTGGTAGGCCTAGATAGTGGCTGTTATCTGAAAACTCAAAACCAACTTTCTTCAAGGAGGCCGCACATTAACACTACTTACCGGAGCTATATGTACTTGCACACAGGCCAGTCAGTAATATCGCTTGTTTGAGTCCTGTACACAATTAAAATTTACAAAATCCAAAACGATTGCACATATGTTAACAAGATGTATTTTAATAGTGTTTGTTTACAAATCAAAAGGTAATGTATATCTGTCAAAAATAGCCCGTGAAAAGTGAAGAATGGGCGACGTATCACTCGTCTGATGAGTAAAAATTTAAACATGACGAAAGTCAGTTTAAAAATTAATGGCAAAAAATGTCCCGATTCGTTCAGAAATTAGTGAACTGTTATAAAAAAATCTTCATGCACGATTTAATATAAATACATGATTGAATAAAAACATTTTAGTTACTTTTATGGTAAATAGCATTTACAATTGCGAAGTCAGTTGCTGTACTAGCTGCCTGAATGCAAATTCGATCGGCAAAATAGTGATTGTACCTTGCCGTGTATTTCATTTCATTTTGAAATATTCCTTCCTTTCAAACTCCGAAAAATACAATATGGATCTTCTTAAGTGTCTTAGGGAACACTCTCCTTTAAAAATATTTATTATTGTTACATTTTTGGAAAGAATTTAGGCGTTTAAAATCCAAATTCGAGAAGGTCATTTTACCGACTTCGAACAAGCCGTGGCGGCCGGCAACATGCATAGATACATGTAAACTTTTTCTTATCCCTATTGTCGCCCTTGGAAATCTGAAAGGAGTCGATTTTGATACGTTTTAAAATGACCCGAGGATTGCAATTTCACTCTGAGGTTTTATAAAGCTCCGATAAATGCCTTTTTCCCTCTACTATGGACTAGGAAATTCCAAAATAACGTCCTCCGTGCCAAAAATAGCTTATTTGTCTTTAACTGGGTCATGCTTTTAAAATGCCTGGTAGGGGCCTTGTGATTGACAGCGGACTAGCACTAGCGAACTAATTTTACCATCCGATTTTAGCACTTTTAAATCCTATATATTTAAATATCTCACTCACTGTCAGTATATTGGAAACAAGGAAAATATATATTAAGATCTGAAGCTGTAAATATAAGGAATTCCACAAGCTTTTATTGTCAAATTTAACATTTTCTTGTTATATACGTATGCTTGAAGTGTCCGTTCTAACTTGGACAAAGTTGGAAGTTATCAGTAAAAGTAAATTAAACCTCTTTAACCGTATTCGAAGATTGACAAAACAAAACACAAAGCAACCAACAGATGCAACATGTGATTTTATTTGTGCATTTTCAAAATCAGTTGAAGTTGTAAGAAAAAATAAGCATACGGCGTCAGTGGGGTTTTAGCCGACTTCTGCTGTCGACATACGATGTCTTCGGTAATGAAGCAGGCTAGCACTCTAACGCCAAATGGCGACAGCGATACCGAATGTGTTAAATGAAAACATCAACGACGAAAAAAATACATGTTGCATAACTTGACCATATGAGGAAGCAACAAAACAAATTCACCAAGATCCGCCTGGTAGTTTTGTTGAGTCCGCGATCACAAACTGTGTAGATGGAAATCACAGAAAAAGCTACCGGCCGCCATTTTGAATATGCAAATGAGCAGCGACTGCATAACAAGGCCATAGGGTTAACCTGCGTATAACATTTTACGAACATCCTTTCATTACTTTAGAACAGTGATAAAAAAAGTAATGGCCAGTGGCCGCCATTTTGAATATGCAAATGAGCAAAAAAGTGCAGAGTGCGCAACGAGACCATAGGGCTAACATGCGTAAATTAGTTTACGAAAATCCTAGCCTTTCTTTACTTTAGGAGAAAAGTGACAAAAAGAAGAAAAATAAAATAGTCGCCCAGCGGCCATTTTAATATGCAAATGAGCAAAAAAGTACATAGTGCGCAACGAGGCCATAGGGTTAACCTGCGTACAAAGTTTTACGAAGATCCTCTCATTACTTTAGGAGAAAAGTGTTAAAAAGTAGAAAAACAAAATGGTCGCCTAGCGGCCATTTTGATATGCAAATGAGCAAAAAAAATATATGTTGCACAACTAGACCATAGGAGGAACGTGCGTGTGAAATTTAAAGAAGATCCGACTAGGACTTCTCTTGGAATCGCGGTCACAAGAGAGAAAAGTGATACAAAATAGAAAAACAAAATGGTCGCCTAGCGGCCATTTTAATATGCAAATGAGCTCAGAAAAATAGATGTTGCACAACTAGACCATATGGGGAACCAATACAAAAACATTTCATCAAGATCGGCCTGGTGGTTTTCTAGATTCCGCGATCACAAACTATGTAGGTAAAAATCACAAAATGGCCGCCAGTGGCCATTTTAATATGCAAATGAGCAAACAAAATAGATGTTGCACAACTAGACCATAAGGGGAACATGTCTGTAAAATTTGATGAAAATCCGACCTGTAGTTCTCTTGGAATCGCGATCACAAGAAAAGTTAACAGACACCGGACGACGGAAGACGGACGACGGACGACGGACGACAGACGACGGACGACGGACGACGGACGACGAACGACGGACGACGGACCACGGACAAAAAGCGATTTGATAAGACCACCATGAGATCATGGTGGTCTAAAAATGAAAAAAAGTCGAAAGACAACACTCATGTAACGTATTACAACCAAACTTATTTCCGAGACGGTACAATTTACATGTATAGTAAAATAGCTACAATATTTACACACAAATGCATATCAAAACTGTTAAATACAAGCTGGCAGATTTCCCATTACTGGGTTTAAAAGGGAGTTGATTTCTCTAATTAAATGCTTTCTATATACAATTGTACATCATGGCCGTGTCTCCAATATTCCAATACCAGACTATTTTCCATTATTGAAATTTAACATTATATAATTAACAGCCACATGTTTTACTTCGGGAGAAATCTTAAGTGTACTGTCAAATAGTTCATAAATCATACGCCAAGTTAGTTAGAAATATTCAAACTCCCAATTTTGTCTTAGGGACCAGCAACAACGTCAATATACGTTGGTGGTAGAGCTTGGTTGATGGATTGATCGATGTTTCACGCCAGATTATTTCACTTATATGGCAAACGTCTGCAAGTTTAGTGGGGAGGGATGTTGGGTACAGGGTTCTTTGCCAATGAAACAAACCCCAGACCGTCGGCGAGCACTTGGCAACTCTTCCAGGTACCCAAGAAGTTTGTTATCCATACCAACCCAGTGTTTATTGACAATTCAACTTCTAAATGTCACTTAAACAACTGATAGACCTTAGATATTCCGAGTAAAATAACGGGTCGTAAGTTCTTGTAAGCAAACCTAAGTTAATGCGCAGAAAAAAACTATGGCATTTCTGCTGGTCTGACATTCAAATCAATCAGCTGTGTTTGTTTTGGTGACCGAGTGGGGAACAAAATTCGTTTCGTTTGCACTGCGGTAGTTTTAACCAAACCCAGAAGTATTCTTTGAACAACAATATGATTTTTCACAAGTTTCCCCACTTCTGATGAAGAAAAATTCACTTTATTTGACTTCGTTTTAACCAGTCTGGAAGCTGATTCTAAATACACTTGACTAATGTCGCATATACGTGGGAACGTGAGTCCATCTCGTAGCCATGGTTACGGGTTTCAAACGTCATATCCAAACCAGCTAATGAGACGTGGTCATTCCACGTATTTAGTTCAATGGTTGATTGATTGATTGGTGTTTTACGCCGCGCTCAAGATTATTTCACTTATATGGCGGAGTTGCCAGTTTTATTGTGGGAGGAAACCGGGCTCTGTGCCCGGAGGAAACCCACGACCTTCCGCTGGTAACTGGCAACCATCCCACATAGGTCGTTCGGGTGAAAATCCAGTCAGAAAATTTTCCAATTTTTTGGACTGAGTGGGATTCGAACCCGCGACCCATTGGTGGAAGGCTGTTGGGATTGAGCGTCCAACGCTCTACCTACTGAGCCACGGAGGCCCCGCTTAGTTCAATGGACGTAGCTTTGTGACGATGACAGTTATCACCAGTATATGTTAGTCCTTGCATGCGACTTACGTCATGTTTAAATGCTTTACGCTGCACTCAAAATTATTTCACTCATTTGGCGGCGGCGGCGTGAGTTTAGTGGGAGAGAAAACCGCGCTTTTTTGCCCGAAGGAAACCCACAACGTTCGGCGAGTACCTGGCAACACTGAGTATCTTGCTATTGGCAAGCCTTCTAACTGGATATTACTGAAACTTTTTAAACAAATCTTTTCGTCAATATAATTATTCTAGTATCACGACAATAGCAAAAATGTCATATAGTTCTCTATAATTTATTCTTTTGCCTTAACCATCCCCAAATATTGGGCTGGCAGGTAAGGAAACGAGTCCATATTTCTGACTCAAAAATGAAAATTTTTTATAGTGACGACCGTCATTTTGGACCCACAAACTCTGGCTAGAAGAAAATGTCAATGCTATATGGACAACATAATAAACAAGTTTGCCCTCATATATTTCTACATGTATTTCAACTTTTGTCTTGAAAAATAACATTTGTTTTGCCTAATTTAGCTTAAAATTTACAACATATTATTTCACATTCATATTGTGAGAATAAAATTCTGGGGGCCGTTTCACGAAGCCGTCGCTAAGTGCGATCAATCGTAGTTGCCATGACTCCGTATCTCTTCACTATGGTATCCATTGGCAACTACGCTTCGTTTGCAATGCGAACGCTTTGTGAAACGAGCCCCAGTTTTACAGAGCAACTGGTAACATGGGAGGTTGAAAATAAAGTCACTGATATGTATAATTAACAAATCCTCTATACAGGTTTGTTAGAGACGACAAAAAATGTAAAAGCCGGGTTCACTATAAAGTTTTTTGAAAACTTTTTTCTATTGGCCATTTTCTTGGTAGATTAGAATATCCTTTAGCCTGAACAAGCGGCCTCTATGGTGCTGAGAATTTAACATCGATCACTGACGTTTGCCACATGTGTGGTACATGTAATATAGAAATAAAAAAACCCAAAACATACAGATAAGATTTCCGGCTAGAATGTCCCTCATGGCAGATGCAAACAGGCGTATACAGACTGAAAATGATACGTCAAAGGAGTTTATTGCAGCACCTTGTTTCATGACTGACAAAAAAAAAATGCAACGAAAAGGTATAAATTTGAATGTATAAATGCTTGAAATAAAAATAAGTTGTTTGATTTAAGTCATTAAATATCTTTATTGTAATGGCAAATGCAAATTTTCGTGAGAAAAAGGCGGCGGCTTGGATCCGAACGCCTATTCAACGCATAAATTTGAGTGAATAAATGCTTTAAATAAAAAAAATAATTGGACCCCAAGCAACACATTTTGGGCCCTCGGTTAATGTCACGAGTTGTCCAACGGATCCCACAATTTAGGGGGCAAATCTAGCTCGGCATGTAGCCTTCAATTTTGCTGCGAGGAATTAAAAAAGTTTGCCATTTAGAAACATTGGGAATCCCTACGGAGTAAAGACAAGCGAGTCCAGAAAAAATGGGCGCCGTATTTGCTGGAATATTGATTTACAATGGTCTATAATTCGACAATAGGTGAATTGATAATGAGACAAAAAGGTTGGACCTTCATTTTAAGTCATTAAATGTCTTTATTGTATTGGCAAATGCAAATTTTCGTGTGAAAAAGAAGGCGACTTGGATCCGGACACCGGAAACCACAATGGTTGGGTCGGGGCTCTTCCACAATCCTAGCTACCAAGGCTACAATTAGAGGCAAACCCTGCCATATATAGGCCTACTGTTGTGGGAACAGCTCCTGTACGATTGATGTTTTATGCAGCACTAAAAATTATTGCACTTATAAAAGGCGTCTTTAATAGATTCAGTGGGGGAGGAAACTGGAGTCTTTACCAGGAGGAAACCCGGACTTTCGGTGCGTACCTGGTACACCATTCACATAGGAGATCAATGACAAATAAACTGAGAACAGGTCCTGTGGCCTGATACCTAGCTATGTAAATTTGTGATGGCACAAACAAGCATTCAGGTAGAATAAAGAAATATGCCATATAATTCCTCTTTCTTTTCAAATGTACATCACACACCTTCCCAAAAGGGTGGTCGAGAGAAATACCCACTCAGAACAGCTCCTCATATTGTGATGGCAAAATAAGTCAGTCTTTAGGGGAAAAGAAATATGCCATTGAACTCTAATTTTTGTCCTTATGAAAACATGGAAGGCTTTTTAAAAAAAATTTTCTTCTAGGCTGAGCTTTCAAGGGCAAACTTTCTAAATTAATGATAAATGTAGCCAGACACAATGGCATAGAACATTTGCCAGGAGGCTTTTTAGTCAAGTTTTCTTAAGACTTCTAGGCTGAGCTTTCAAGGGCAAACTTTCTAAATTAATGATAAATGTAGCCAGATACGATGGGAAGATCTCGCCTGGTGGGAAACACTTTCTAGGTAGATTTTTTAAATAGCCTTACACCATGGCAAGTACAAGTACTGTTCTTGTCAGTTCATAAAAAAACCCAAAACACACACACATAAACTTAATTGACAGTTTGCTTGACGCATTACACATTTTCCCTCAACCAATGAAAGGCTTTCTAAAAGTCAAGTTACTCCACTCTTCAAGATGACGATGTAGAATTGGTCCCTGTTACACCAGTATCCCATAATTTCCGAATCAAATGACGCTCACGCTCTGCTCACCTCTGAAGCTTTTCCTCCAAGAGAAAATGTTCTGAATGTACAGCCATCTACATTTTCTGTATTATTCTTTGGAGTAAACCCCGACCTTCGACGAGTACCTGGCAACTCTTCCACAAACAAAAATCTAGATTTTGTCTCAGGTGGAATTCAATTCAATGAACAGCCTTTTTCCGTTTTCATTTGATCTTAGGAGGATTCGTTACCGTGCTGCATTGATTGATTGTTTGGTGTTTTACGCCGCGCTCAAGATTATTTCACTTATATGGCGGCGTTGCCAGTTTTATTGTGGGAGGAAACCAGGCTCTTTGCCCGGAGGAAACCCACGACCTTCCGTTGGTAACTGGCAACCATCCTGCATTGCTGGAAGGTTTGTGTGGGACTGAGGGACGATCACTCTAGCCCACTGGACCACCCAGGCCCCCATTCATTAATTTGTAAAACTGTGAGTGGTCATCCTTAGACTTTTTGACTTTACTTTGAAGTGAAGGCTTTCAGTTTTACTCCGGTTTACACAAGCATCAAGCGTTTGTACACTATTTCATCATCAAATGATTACTTTTTCAAACAATCCATGAAATTTGGCATTTTTTCCTTCTTCTTCCAGGTTTTTACTTGAGAAACCAGGTTTTTTCCTGAAGCGCCAGGGGTCTGAACGAACACAGCTCTAGCAGATGTTAACATGCTGAGTGTAGAATTTTTGTCTGTTCAATGCACTATTTCATCCTTTACAAAATGAAAGCCTGTTTTGTGATCCGTTTTAAAAAATCAGCTACACCTAACAGATTTCTTTTGTTAAACCACACCTTTTCTATCTCTGAGCAGTTTCTCTCTACTCTGATGCTACATGTAGAGAACAAAATATTTGCCTGATGCACTATTCTAATCTTTTCCATATCGAAGCTTGATTTAACGGCAAGCACGGGGCTAGTTTCTTCAGTTTGCAAGAAATCTGGGAAGGGATGTCTCTTGCTAAACCCCGGCAATTTTCTGTACACAAAGCAACAGCGCTCTACCAGACGTAATTCTCTTAGCAGTTTCTTTCTACCTGATGCTGAGAGTAGAATATCTTTGAGATCAAAGCCTGATTCAACAGTCATGACAGGGCTAGATTCTTTAGTTTCCAAGAAATCTGCGATGGAATTTTTTCTGCTAAACTAAAGCAATTTTCTGTACAGAGAGCTGCGTTCTACCAGATGCAAACATGCTGTGTGTTTCTCTGATTGGATTCAGTATTCCATCTTTCAAAAGTCTCAATCAACAGCGAGCACTTAACTAGTTTTTCAAGTATCGAAAATCCACGATATGAAATGTCATTGTTAGACACCAAGAAGACTGTGTAGCTCGTCATCATCGTCCATTATTTGATCTTCCTCGCTCATTATTCCATCTTTCAAATGTCTCATTCGACAGCGAGCACGTAACTAGTTTATCAATTATCGAAAATCCACGATATCAAAGGTCATTGTTAGACACCGAGAAGGCTGTGCAGTTCATCATCGTCCATGATTGGATCTTTCTCGCTCATTATTCCATCTTTCAAATGTCTCATTCGACAGCGAGCACGTAACTAGTTTATCAATTATCGAAAATCCACGATATCAAAGGTCATTGTTAGACACCGAGAAGGCTGTGCAGTTCATCGTTGCCATTATTGGATCTTCCTCGCTCATTATTCCATCTTTTAAATGTCTCCTTCGATAGCGAGCACTGATTTAATTTTTGAATTATCAAAAATCCACGATATGAAATGTCATTGTTGGACACCGAGAAGGCTGTGTAGTTCATCATCGTCCATTATTGGATCTTTCTCGCTCATTATTCCATCTTTCAAATGTCTCATTCGACAGCGAGCACGTAACTAGTTTATCAATTATCGAAAATCCACGATATCAAAGGTCATTGTTAGACACCGAGAAGGCTGTGCAGTTCATTGTTGCCATTATTGGATCTTCCTCACTCATTATTCCATCTTTCAAATGTCTCACTCGAAAGCGAGCACCGATTTAATTTTTCAATTATCGAAAATCCACGATACAAAAGGTCATCGTTAGACACCAAGAAGGCTGTGTAGCTCATCATCGTCCATTATTGGATCTTCCTCGCTTTCTTGACTTTCCACTTCTTCCTCTTCAATTTCGTCGTCGCTGGCCACCGCTGGGATTGGAAGTTTTGCCTTCGGCTGTGCCTTAGTCTCAGTTGTTGTTGTTGTTGTTTTGGGAGATTCTGGCCCCGTACTTTGAATGATTTCTGCTATTCTGGCTTCCAAATCACGATGTTCCTGAAAAAAATGTGTTTGGCTTGAATAAAGTTCTGTTTTGTAAAAATTAGAATTTCTTTTTTTACATATAGTAAACAGGACCTGATCTAGGCTTATTTTGAAACCCATAGATGGCAGTTTGGGCGCTTAAACAAGTAAAAGAGTAAAACATTATTGCTTTAAGTATTTAATACAAGTCTGCAAAGTCTTTGAAACATAAATATTTGGGAAATGATTATTAGACAGAAATGATTATTTCAAACATGACTTCTTTCCATGTACCTCTTCTTGGGGTCGTTTCTCAACACCGATATAACTTTGCGCCTAGTCGTAACATAATGTTGAAGTTATATGTTGACATGGCAGGGCATAAGTGTTGAGAAACAGCCCCCAGGGGCACTGTCTTACGAAGCTGGCGTAAGTTACACTGTATGTCAGACGTAAATCAGTGTTAAAACTATACATTGTAGTAACTTGCGCCTTGCACGCAACCGGCCCGTGTTGTGAGCCTATGCGCAAATTTACGCCAGCTTTGTAAGACAAGCCCCTGGGGCTTGAATAGTAAGCCCAACTATGGGTGCCCAAACTTTTCTCCTGGAGTCCAGAGATCAGTTCCACTTCAATCTTTGAATGGCATTTACAAGTTGACCGGGATCAATAAGGTAAAGAATTACTTATGGATAATAACTTCTTGCTTTATTGGGTGACGACATTCATGTAGTTTTTACAATAAACCAAGAAGTTGTTATTTATCAGTAATTGTTTACCTTACTGTGCAGGGTAATTTTTTACGTAAATACAATGGCAATGAATCCATTGTATTGATACGGTGCCAGGATGATGACAGTTATGTAAAAACTTACGCCTACACCCTAATGTGAAACAATCTCCAACAGGAATTTCATAAAAACTCATTTAGCAGATAGCTAACTAAGCGATATCGTTAAAAACAGTAAGAGGATTAGAAAATCATCAAAATCAGAAAAAAATATATGATTAGCGTTAGAAAGAGGAAAACCCATACAGTCTCTCTGTGTTCATTCATTCTAAGCCTAAGTTAGTTCAAAACATGTAAAATACATTCCTGAGACTAGCATTGGTCACTATAAAGCTTCTGAATTACACGTCTTGCAAATTAAAACATTTTGGCATGTCATGTCACTTAAGCAGAGGAATTTTAGTAGACAGGTTTACTAGATTTTCAGTCTAATCAATAACATTAAATAAAACAAATAATCACAAGACTGATTTACCTCCGCCGTTTCCTCATCAAAAAATTCCATAGTCGATCCTTTGACTTCTCCGAACACTTCTGGTTTTAACGGCTCCGTAGTGGAACTCTTTGGATTCCATGCTGACGGGAAGGCGGTATCCGACTCCGCTATCGTGGAATCCTCCGTCCCAGAATCTTTAGGGGAGGGTGGGGAGGACGAAGGTAGGAGCGCGTCGATGTCCGAAACATCGCTAGTCAATGTGGAAGCACCAGTTTTAGTTTGCGGCATTTTACCGTTTTTGTCTATGGGAAATTTTTCTTGATCACTAAAATCCGTAGAGTCTTGGTCCAAGTTTGTAGCAGCATTGTCCGGCTGTTTATCAGCCGACTTACTTTCACTTTCGCTATCTGTGCTGTCCGCGGAAACAGTTTTCAAAGCGTCTATAGATTTCGCCGTAGCCGACGACGGTTTCACGAAAACCTCACTAACAGAATCTGATGGCATTTCTAAAGATGGAAGATTGGGGTCTGACGCCACTTTTGTATTACTATCTTTGCTCGGAAGTACTTTGTCTTTCGCTGACGGATCAATAAGCGTTAAGCCTGGTATTGATCCCGAATCAGTTTTGGAAAATAAACCTAAAATCGACGGATCCTCACTATCTGATTTTTGATTGGCCGGAACAACAGATTCTCCATTTTCATTGGTCGATTCCTTTGCACTTTGGGCTTGCTTGGCATCGCCCTCTGCAGTTTTTAAATTCCCCGTTAAAGTTTGGTTCTCATTCACCTTCTGCTCCTCGCTTGAATTGACACTAACATTTTCACCAGCTGTAAATACAAAATTTTCTTTTAAATAAAAAAATTCAGCAAATTTTTCAAAGCAGTATTGTGTTTCTGGGAGGAGGGGAACAAAAGGGATGTTAATTTTGTCTTTTAACTGCATGCAAATCAACATCCAGAAATTTAGCAATTTGCCCCTTCCTTCCTTCCACCCTATAGATTGCAGCATAAAACATCAACCCCTTCACCTCTACGATTGACTCGTATTGAATGCTGCACTTATATGAATATTTGACTTATATGGTCCAATTGTTTTTTCTGGGCAAGGGGGAGAATGATTCCACCCCCCCCACTTATTGATTGATGTTTTATGTCTTATTCAATATTTCCCACCCATCTTTACTCAACCTAATGTGCTATGAGGAGGCTTGTATATACATCTATGGCGTAAGAATTTTTATCAATCAGTCTACTTAAATCTACAAGACAGATGGATTGATTGATGTATTATGTCGTACTCAATATTTTACGTCCATCACATAAGCGTCTTTACTCTACCTAATGTGCTATGAGGAGGCTTGTATATACATCTACGGTGTAAGAATAGTTACAGGGTTACATGTATGTTCGAGGGGAGAAATAGAAATATATGGGGTCAGTAACAAACCCTGTAACAAATATATCCCATATTATGTATGGAATGAGTAGAGTTGACTGACAAGTGTCAAGACATGACGTCACACGCCATATGTGATAGTCGCCCTGTATGGATCAGTACATCAACGTAATCAGAATATACAGGATCTCCATGTGACTGGTTTGAACCAATCAACAGGAAGTATTCAGTGTGATGCGGGATAAGATCAAACACTTTACTTTAGACAGAATATAGATTGATTGATGTTTTATGTCGTACTCAACATTTCACACCCACCTGGGTTCGGGGCATCTTTATTGGAGAGTTCGTTTTCTTTGTTATCTTTTTCTCTCTGTTCTCGCTCCTCTTTCTCCATCTGTTTTTTATACTCGGCGGCTTCTCGGTGGAAAACCTGAACAAAAATTAATTCAAGGATAAAATAACCATAGAGACAAGTTTCTAACTGTGTTAAAAAGAGGTATATCATTTAGACCTTTATGCCCCATCATAAGTTGTTGTACGATGTAATATATACTTATGAACACTATAACACATGGGCACAGGGAAAATCTTCTTGTCTAAAATAACCACGGAGACAAGTTTCTAATTGTGTTAAAAAGAAGTATGTCATTTAGACCTTTATATCCCATCATAAGTTGTTGTACGATGTAATATATATTTATGAACACTATAACACACGGGCACAGGGAAAATCTTCTTGTCTAAAATAACCATGGAGACAAGTTTTTAATTGTGTTAAAAAGAGGTATATCATTTAGACCTTTATGCCCCATCATAAGTTGTTGTGCGATGTAATATATATTCATAAGTTGTTGTATGATTTAATATATATTTATGAACACTATAACCCACGGGCACAGGGAAAATCTTCATGTCTAAAATAACCATGGAGATAAGTTTCTTATTGTGTTAAAAAGGGGGTATATCATTTAGACCTTTATACCCCATCATAAGTTGTTGTATGATTTAATATATATTTATGAACACTATAACACATGGGCACAGGGAAAATCTTCTTGTCTAAAATAACCATGGAGACAAGTTTCTAATTGTGTTAAAAAGAGGTATATCATTTAGACCTTTATGCCCCATCATAAGTTGTTGTACGATGTAATATATATTTATGAACACTATAACACACGGGCACAGGGAAAATCTTCATGTTCAAAATAACCATGGAGACAAGTTTCTAACTGTGTTAAAAAGAGGTATATCATTTAGACCTTTATGCCCCATCATAAGTTGTTGTATGATTTAATATATATTTATGAACACTATAACCCACGGGCACAGGGAAAATCTTCATGTCTAAAATAACCATGGAGATAAGTTTCTTATTGTGTTAAAAAGGGGCATATCGTTTAGACCTTTATACCCAACTATAGGTTGTTGTAATAAATTAAAACCCATGATATTTCATTAGGTTGACGACAGACAGAAACTTGGGCTCAAGGATAAATAGATAGATTTAAAAAAAATCTTTATTGTTCTAATTGGCTTTAGGGTACTAGTTTATTGATTGATGTTTTACGCCACATTCAAGATTATTTCACTAATATGGTGGCGGAAGAAACTTTCAACCTTCGGCGAGTATCTGGCAACTCGTCCAAATATGGCAATCGAGTGAAAAACCTTCCAGAAAGTTTTTCGATTTTATTTGTTCTGAGTGGGATTTGAACCTGCACCAAATCGAATGAAGGCCTGTGTTGGACTGACTATCATTTTGCTGAGTGAACAACCAAGGCCCTCACTGGTTGAGGACCTTGGTTCCTTTGTTGTTCTGAATTTATTTCAGAAAATGTACTTCACCAGCTCGACAGAAAAGAAAAATTTCTGATACAAAACCAACATAGACTGATCCAGAGACATTTTGATACCTGTATACAGGTAATGGGCGCCCAAACTCACAAGCAAAAAATGCGCCCAAATTCTAAAAACCAACAGATTTTAATGTCAAAATAGCATTTAATGTTGAATTTTAGGCCAGAGATGTTGTTTTTGTCTTATTGTTGGAACATTTGGAACCGAAATGGTATGCCCAAATTTTCCCTGGATCAGTCCCTGACCAACAAAATGTAAGGCATCTCTTTGGAAATCAATTAGGTTAGTGCCGTGCTATCATAGTTGACATCTGCTATGATGGACATCCTAGGAATGTTATCTTTGAATACTTTGAATAATTATGGACAAGAAGGAAACCAATATACATTAGTTCCGCTAATCAGTTTAGCGAGAGTGATGATGGCAAAATAAAGTGCAGAGTTTACGTTTTTCACAGTGACGCTACTGGGGCTCGTTCTACTAAACTGGCGTAAGTTGCGCCAGTCGCAAATGTGTGTTGAATTATAAAAATTTGCACATGGTCACAACTCTGGCGGAGCAACTCTATGCTGTTAACCTCTGTGTAACTTTGCACCAGCTTAGTAGAACGAGCCCCTGGTGCATTACGAGAAAGAAACTAGTTCAACATGGCAAATCCACTTTCGACCCCCCCCCCCCCCCCCCCCCCCAAAAAAAAAAGTAGGTCCTCACCTGCATAAAGGACTCTCCGTCCGTGACTAAAAATAAATTTTTAAACTTGTTGTAAATAAGTTCAGCTTTTTGGCGGACTTTTTCACTACCTTTATACTTCCGACACTGAAACACAAAATGAACACAAAAACCATTCAAGCAAATTATACATTGATAGTTGACGTTTTTCGCTGCACTCAAGATTATTTCACTCTTTCAGCATATGGTAGACTTTTTCACTACCTTTATACTTCCGACACTGAAACACAAAATTAACACAAAAATCATTCAAGCAAATTATACATTGATAGTTGACGTTTTTCGCTGCACTCAAGATTATTTCACTTATTCAGCATATGGTAGACTTTTTCACTACCTTTATACCTTCGACACGAAACACAAAATAAGCACAAAAATAGATGGATAGATTGCTGTTTTTCGGTGCATTATTTCACTTACAGTGTACATGATGGTGTACTACTTTGGCCAATATACATTTAGTAAGGAAAACAGTACAGAAAACTATTAAAGGCACACTTGCCGCCGTAGCCTGTTTAAATTTGCTAAGAAAACCAATTTACATGAGCTTACTACGACTAATACCACTAAACTTAAACATAGGACACATAAAACATGTCTAGTTAGCTTTAGACTGTAAAAATGGGGTGAAAAACAAACGAAGAATCGAAGCCTGATTACAACAACAACGATCAGTGTCGGTCAACTTTCGTGTTGGATTACCCTCCTTTCAGGCCTTTGTATCTGTGGTTTACATTCAAATAATTATCAGCAGGCTTTTCCAGTCGCTGTTAACCGATCGTCAGTCTGTATTTCTCAGATAAATAGGCCTACGTAAAATTACACTGTGCCGTTAGTTCACTCACTCGACTGAAACATAAAATCGCCAATAGGGGGCAGATCGGTTTGTTTACGTTCCGGGTACGTAACAATTCAAATTTTCAAATTCAAATTAAAAATACAAAGTGACGTCCAAACTTTTAAATTTCGGTAAAAATAGAAAGTTCCTAACTTATATTGTCTGGGAAAAATACAGAATACGGTCTTTCTTTTTTAATGTAAACAATATTCCTGATTTTCGCGGCAAGTGTGCCTTTAATTAATTGATGTATTACGCTGCACACAAGATTATTTCACTTTTATCTTTTATGATGGTACAATATTTTGGCAAATTTACATTTGGTAAGAAAAAAAGTACACAAAACTATTAATTGATGTTTTACGCCACACTAATGATTATTTCACTGTTAAGACGTGCTAGGTTTAGTGGGGGAGGGGGGGGGGGGGGGACCAGGCCCAAAAATAGGGACACTTTCATGGGGCAAAAAAAAAAAGGGAAAAAAAGTTACAGGTAAACATGACAAAATTCAATGCATTGGTATTTTACACACATTCAAGATTATTTCACTTTTACGACGTTGTGCGAGGTTTAGTCCTTGACCTTCAACGGTCAGACCTTGACCTTCAACGGTCAGACCTTGACCTTCAACGGTCAGACCTTGACCTTCAACGGTCAGTCCTTGACCTTCAACGAGCACCTGGCAACCCTACCACATGGGTTGATGGAATATGAAAACCAGCTTAGAAATTTCTTAATATTTTCAGGAACAGAATTTTACAAAAAGTCTGTGAATTTCTTACCTTTTTTATTGTGTTCATGATATCGGGATTCTTTTTTAACATGACTTGTGACACGGGTAATGAATCTAAATCCTCCATTATGGCTATACACTTGTTCACATCCTGAAATAGGTCACATATTGGTTGATTGATTGACAGAATGATTGTGATTAATTGATACACTTGTTCACATCCTGAAAGAGATCAGATATTGATTGATTGATTGACAGAATGATTGTTTTTAATTGATACACTTGTTCAAATCCTGAGAGATCAGATATTGATTGATTATGATTGATTGACATACTTATTCACATCTTTCGACCTGAAAGAGATCACATATTGATTGATTGATTGACAGAATGATTGTGATTGATTGATACACTTGTTCACATCCTGAAAGAGATCAGATATTGATTGATTGATTGATTGAAAGAATGATTGTGATTAATTGATTGATACACTTGTTCACATCCTGAAAGAGATCAGATATTGATTGATTGATTGATTGACAGAATGATTGTGATTGATTGATTGATACACTTGTTCACATCCTGAAAGAGATCAGATATTGATTGATTGATTGATTGACTGACAGAATGATTGTGATTAATTGATACACTTGTTCAAATCCTGAGAGATCAGATATTGATTGATTATGATTGATTGACATACTTATTCACATCTTTCGACCTGAAAGAGATCACATATTGATTGATTGATTGATTATGGTTGATTGATACACTTGTTCACATCCTGAAAGAGATCAGATATTGATTGATTGATTGATTGATAGAATGGTTGTGATTGATTGATACACTTGTTCACATCCTGAAAAGAGGTCAGATATTCATTGATTGATTGTGATTGATTGATAGAATGGTTGATACACTTGTTCACATCCTGAAAGAGATCACATATTGGTTGATTGATAGATTGATTGATTGATTGATACACTTGTTCACATCCTGAAAGAATCTTAGAGATCAGATATTGGTTGATTGATTAATTGATTGATTGACAGAATGATTATGATTGATTGATACACTTGTTCATATCCTGAAAGAATCTTAGAGATCAGATATTGGTTGATTGATTAATTGATTGATTGACAGAATGATTATGATTGATTGATACACTTGTTCATATCCTGAAAGAATCTTAGAGATCAGATATTGGTTGATTAATTAATTGATTGATTGACAGAATGATTATGATTGATTGATACACTTGTTCATATCCTGAAAGAATCTTAGAGATCAGATATTGGTTGATTGATTAATTGATTGATTGACAGAATGATTATGATTGATTGATACACTTGTTCATATCCTGAAAGAATCTTAGAGATCAGATATTGGTTGATTGATTAATTGATTGATTGACAGAATGATTATGATTGATTGATACACTTGTTCATATCCTGAAAGAATCTTAGAGATCAGATATTGGTTGATTAATTAATTGATTGATTGACAGAATGATTATGATTGATTGATACACTTGTTCATATCCTGAAAGAATCTTAGAGATCAGATATTGGTTGATTGATTAATTGATTGATTGACAGAATGATTATGATTGATTGATACACTTGTTCATATCCTGAAAGAATCTTAGAGATCAGATATTGGTTGATTAATTAATTGATTGATTGACAGAATGATTATGATTGATTGATACACTTGTTCATATCCTGAAAGAATCTTAGAGATCAGATATTGATTGATTGATTGATTGATTGATTGACAGAATGATTGTGATTGATTGATACACTTGTTCACATCCTGAAAAGAGATCAGATATTCATTGACTGATTGATTGACAGAATGATTTTGAGCTTTCACCGACCAATATGCCAGGGGCCACACATGCCCTGGGAGCTCTTGAGTGCGTTCTAGCCATTATTGGCCAAAACGGAAGCATTAATCACATCTTCTGCATATATAGAGCCTACATACTCAGACTGAACAATTTTTGGCCATGCCCGAGGGCTTCCAATGGTAACTATTTAATTTCCTCAGTATCTCAGACAGCAGTTGAACAAAATCACCGCCCTTTATAAAGCTCTTGTTATCTTGTATATAGAGTCATCATTGATACATACATTTGGACAGATTGTTATTGCATTTTCTTTATATATTATTTACATTGTATATGATAGCATGTTTATTGAACTCTGAATCAGGGTCAACTGATCCCGACAAAATTTCCGAAGAAGGTCAAATTGCAGGGAGACAATGGACTATAAGACTACCTACAGCAGGGTACGAGAACCAGAATTTGAATCCTCGACCCAGAGTATGACACCTATCACCAGCACCCAAATGCCCACTGTCTTATCCACTTGGCCAACCAACCTCCTCTAAAAAGGGAGGTAGTTTCCATAGGAAACTTGCAGCAAACTGATTAATACAGTGGGCTAAATAACTAACCAAAAATTTTCAATTTTCTAGCAAGGATTGAAACTTGACCCTTTGACTAAGGCTGTTCAAGTTCATCACTAACGATTGCCAGGTTTAATACCAGTGTTGTAGTCAAGACCAGGCCACCCGAGACCAAGACCAAGACCAAGACCTGACAGGTCGAGACCAAGACCAAGACCAAGACCTGGGCTCCGAGACCAAGACCAGGCGTCCGAGATCAAGACCACTATTGTCCGAGACCAAGACCAAGACCAAGACCAGGATTTGTCGCCTTAGTCTGCTTTACATTTGTTTACAAAACCAATTTACACGAGCTTACTACAGCTAAAACTACTAAAATTAAACATAGCACACATAAAGCATGTCCAATTAGGTTTAGAATGTATAAATGAGGGTGAAAAACAAGCGATGAATCTAAGTTCGATTACAACAACAACAACGATCAGTGTTATTTAACTTTAGTGTTGGACTAGGCCTACCCTCATTCAGGCGTTTTTGTCTGTGGTTTGCACTCGGCAGGCTTTTATAGTCTCTCTTATTCGATCGTTAGTCTGTATTTCTTAGATAAAGTTCGTAAAATTACACTGTGTCGTTAAATCGCCCACACGACTCAAAACATTAGGGCGCTTGCTCAGGTTTGATGTTTGTTTACATTACGGGTACCTGGAAAATCTGTTTTTTAATTTCAAATTAAAAATACTAAATGATGCCAAAACTATCCATTTCTGTTAAAAATAGAAAGTTCCTAACTTCTTCTGTCTGGGAAAAGTACAGAAAAACCGTTCACGGTTTTGTAATGTAAACACTATTCTGGATTTTCGTGGCAAGTGTGCCTTTAACTCGACATTAATAAAGTAATAAACGCTATATTTCATTGAATACAAAATTTCAATTTGCCTATATTTTGACAGATCAAGTTTTGTATGACAAAAAAAAAATTTCATAGTTATAAAACAAACAAAAAATGCAGAAAACAACCTCAATCGCATGTGGGTGTAATCAATTCACAGGTCCAGTATTCACAAAGCTGCAAAAACAAGTTAGCAGGCAAAGTTTTTTTCTCATTTTATCGTAGTTCTGAACGTTGTTGTTGTTTTCACCGATGAGTTTTCGCTCCCGTTTTCCGTCTCAGTAGAAAATATGGACGCCAATAAATCTGGTGGAATGTTGTAATCGTTTGATCCGTATCAGAAATGGTAAACTCGGAGTTTTAATCACCATTTCGGACAGAAATGCTATCCTGCAGTGAATTCTCTTGAAATGACTTCACTCGATTACGTGACGCCATTTTGCATCCGAAAACAGCTTTGTTTTTTCTCTCCACTTTCCAAACTTTATGGAGACTTTTGATTGTTTTTATCCACAAATTAAATATGTAAAGAAAGGAAAAACACTAATTAATCCGATTTTTACACTTTCTTAATTTTTGCTTTGAGATTATGGATTGATATTACGACAGCCAGTAGCTCTATGTTTTCTGTAGTATCAAATGTACGGCGTAGGTCAAGTCATGACTCGCCAAAGTAAATTATTTTTACACGTTTTTCAAAGTCTTCCACAAGAAAGTTTTACCGGTTTTATTTAAAAAAATTGTATGAAAAGGTAAAGAAAAGCACTAATATGTCTGATTTTTACAATTTCTAAATTGTGTCTTTAATATAAATGACCGAAATAGGATCGCTGGTAGCCGGTGTTTATCCCACAGCCAGTGTAAATGCAGGAAGTAGGGGCCTATGTCGGACGGGCACTCGCTGAAGTGAATTTTTAATCCGGTTTTCAAAGTCTTCTAAAAAGTTTTTTTTTAATTTTCGAGACAAACGGAATGAACAGTTAGGAAAGGCATTTTTAAACCAGGTTGTCATACTTTTATGACTTAGCCATCAAGAAAATAAATGGAAATTTATACGGCTGGAACTGGAAGCTTGTGTATTCTGCGTCACTCGGCAAGAGACGGCCTAACCCATGTGCGGCTCAAGTCCTCGGCAAGAGGATGCCAACAAATCGGCGCTGAATCACGACGGGCGTCTGGGCGTTACGCATATAACTTATATTGCCGGTCTCGTGCTGGTCTCGGCCTAAAAAACCGAGACCTGAAGGCTCGAGACCAAGATCAAGACCAAGACCAGAGGGTTCGAGACCAAGACCAAGACCTAGCCAAACTGGTCTCGAGACTGGTCTCGAGACCAAGACCAGTCTCGAGACCTACATCACTGTTTAATACCCTATATTTTGGGGTCTATTATCAATTTTTAAAGTGACATAAGCTGTCAAAATTTAAACTTTTTAAATAGATTATCAACATTTTGGCAGCTCATGCCACTTTAAAGTATCCTAGACAGCAGTTGAACTAGATCACAGCCCTTGGGAGTTGAGGGAGGAAATATTAGTAGTGGAAACATCTTAAAGAGAGCACACAGGCTTCAAGACAGTGCCCATCGTTTTTATTGCCAACAGAAAGTTAGATAATCTTTATAATGGTAACTATTTAATTTCCTCCGTATCTCAGACAGCAGTTGAACACAATCACCGCCCTTTATAAAGCTCTTGTTATCTTGTATATAGAGTCATCATTGATACATACATTTGAACAGATTGTTATTGCATTTCTTTTATATATTATCTAGATGATGGAATGTTAATTGACCTTTTACCCCTGCCAAAATTTCAAAAGAAAATTAATTATGCAATCAGACTCTATAGGGTATGGGAGTGTCTTGAGAGATTTCGCGATATCCAGTGATAGATTATATATTAACACTCCGACATACAGTGATCGAGTTAAAAATCCACTAAGATTTTTGTTCAATTTTCATTAGGTCTCATTGGGATTCGAAACTTCGCCGCATCGATGGGAGGCCTGTGTCATACCAAGGGACTATCATTCTAACCGTCTGATCCCGCCCCAAAAGCTGTTTGGATCGAGCCTCAAGCACATAATTTCCTAGTTAGTAGACTAAAGACGCTTTATTTTTTCAACCAGACAAAATGGTAATTTGCTAATTAATTTCCTCAGTATCTCAGACAGCAGTTGAACAAAATCACCGCCCTTTATAAAGCTCTTGATATCTTGTATATAGTCATCATTGATACATACATTGGAACAGATTGTTATTGTCTTTTTATTTCAGTTAAATCATAGGGCGTCAATTATTCAAAAAGAACTTGTGAAACAAATACTGTTGTGCTCTACAGTGTCCCCACAATTAAATAATAGGTTTAGTACTTCACATGACGATTTCATAAAGAGTCGAGCGCATTTTTGTGCTAACTGAATGGTGTCTTTCATGCGAGCAATTGCTTGGGATACAAATAAGTAATTAATAGTAATTTAGTACTAAATTACTAAACATTGTCAAAAGGGGCATAACTCTGCCGAACATCTGACGGTATGATAATGCCCGCTCAGACAGGCACTATTGCAAATAGTACTCATCTGTTTATCCAATCAAAACCCTAGAATTTATCATGTGATGTACTAATCATATATATGCCTCAAAATTATTTCCTTACTATAGAGAGCCGAAGTCCCAAGACCAAAGCAACCAGCCACCTTGGTTTAAAACATGATACAGTATAATAAACATGGGCTTTGGACAAATATTGTACCTATACTCTTCTTCATTTTTTTTTCAATTTGAAAATTTTGAAAAAACCTTTTGGGTGATATTTTTTTACACTCCCACATACAGCAATCGAGTAAAAAATCCACTCAGAATTTTTTTCAATTTTTATTTGGTCTCATTGGTATTCGAACGATGGAAGGCCTGTGTCGGACTGAGGGACTATCCCTCCAACCTTTTGAGCCCGCCCCAAAAGTAATTTGGATCGAGCCTCAAACAATTTCCTAGTTTGTAGACTAAAGTTTATTTGTATTCTCGTTATTTTGGGATTACACTTTCTTGAAAATATGGTAGAAATTCCTCTACCGATTTTTGGGTGAAGCCCGAAACGGGAATCGAACCCAGGTCCCAGAGTATGGCACCTATCGCCAGCACTAAAATTAATTAAAGTTTATTTATTCAATCGGATAAAATTGTAATTTGCTAATTAATTGTTGGAGTACCTCAGACAGCAGTTGAACAAAATCATCGCCCTTTATAAAGCTCTTGATATCTTGTATATATTCATCATTGATACATACAATGGAACATATTGTTTTTGGATTTTCTTTCCTATATTATTTAAATGTTAAAGGGTATCCCAAATACTGTAATATAGAGAATTTAAATGGTCTACATTAACTTGCAAAATCTGCGTTAAACAATTTTTTTTTGTCTTACGGATCTTTTTGTTTTGGGATTGGTCCAAATAATTGAATGGTGTTTAATGTCGCATTAAAGATTATTTTATTTAGTTTATATGATGGTTATGCAAAAGCTTAATTGGGGATTGGGGACGGGTGTGGTAAACTTGGATGCAAAAGACAGAATGTAAACACCATCCTCACTTTCCTGTCAAAATCAGACTAATGTCGACCACCATGTGAAAAATGTAGCTTTTTTTCACACATTTTGGGTGTTGATCTGTTGTTTATTGGACAAAAGCTGTTTAGTTAATTTATTGATGTTTAATGCTGCAATCCAGATTATTTCACTTATATGCCGGTGTTACCAGGTTAAGTGGGGGAGGAAACTGGGCACATTGCCCGGAAGAAACCCCAACCTGAAGAAGTACCTGGCAACACTCCCATATACAGCGATTGAGTGAAAAATCCACTCATTTTTATTTGGTCTCAGTGGGATTCTAACCTTCGCCGCATCCATGGGAGGCCTGTGTCGGACTGAGGGACTATCTCTCTAACCGACTGAGCCCACCCCAAAAGCTGTTTGGATCGAGCCTCAAACACATAATTTCCTAGTTAGTAGACTAAGGCGCTTTATTTTTTCAATCGAACAAAATGGTAATTTGCTGATTAATTGTTGGAGTAACTCAGACAGCAGTTGAACAAAATCACCGCCCTTTATAAAGCTCTTGTTATCTTGTATATGAAGTCATCATTGATACGTACATTTGAACAGATTGTTATTATTGGATTTTTATTTAATTTAAATCATGAGACATGAAAAAGGGCTTGTTAAACATATTATTGTGCTCAACTGTGCCCCCACAATTAAATATTTGTATACGTGTATATGCCTCAATATCAACAAATATTGTAACTAAACTATTATTTTTTTTTAATTTGAAAATTTAAAAAAAACCTTTCATATGATCTAAAACCTACCCAATCAATGGAACTAAATCAATTACCAATTAGCGCTAATGAAGATTTCTTTATTAATCATTGGTTCATATTTAGCCCTGATATAGATTGAGGCATAAAACTCCAATCAATCACTCTGTGGTAAACGGATATCCCAGACTACACAATCTACAAATACAGGAAACCCCAGTAAAGGTAAACAAATTTTTTTTCATAAATTCTTACCGTTCGTTCTATTTGAAGAGACTTTTTTATTTCCTTGTCCATATCTGTTAATATGGATTCTGTATGAATAACTGTAAGAGAGAGGGGAAAAACTATATTACAAAAAAAAAAAAAAACCCCAAATTTTCTGTTTAAACTACCAGAAATTCAAATTTCCACCATTTTTGACTAACACGGCAGCGTTGACAGGTTAAGTGGAGAAAACCGGACAAACAAAATAACCAATTTTTGTCCGACGTGATTCAAGTCTGCCAAACATTAACCTTCAGGTTCCCCAAAAAAGATTGATTGATTTATTGATTGTTGGAACACACAATTTTTTTAGGAGTTGAGGGGGGACCCCTTGTCTTGAGTAAAGAATTGGTAGCTATACATTAAAACAAAATTCCCATTAAGCATGACATGGGCCTGAGTGGTGGAGTCTGTTAGAGGGGTTGTACCTCAGTCCTACACAGACCTTCCATCGATGCTGTGCGGGTTCAAATCACACTCAAACCAAATAAAACTTGAACAAAATTCTGAGAGGATTTTTAACTCTGTCGCCGTATGTGGAAGTGTTGCCAAGTACTCACTGAAGGACGGGGGTTTCCTCCAGACAATGGACCGGGTTAGTCTTGAGTGCTGCGTAAACCATCAATCAATCAATCAATCCATTGACCATGATACTTATTTCAAACATCGAAGTCACAAATAGCCTAACTTACACTGAACTTTTTCTTTCTCCTTTTTCTTCAGTTCATATTCTTGTAATTTTTCTTTCCTTTTTTGTTCGTATTTTAATTTTTTCTTGCGCTCTTTTTCTTCTTCTCTGCAAGCCAAACAACAAAATTCTGACGTCACATGAAAAATTGACTTGTGCAAGAAATAAATTCTTCATGCTATCAATTCTAACTTACTACAGTGAAACTGAAAGTATAGCCAATTTACGTTTGTATGCAACTAAATGTTTAATAGACTTGACAAACTCGCCCTGTCCAAACAAACACTTTCAGTATATAAACGTTTCACTGTATTATCAACCTAATTTTAATTTCTTTGTTTATACCAAATTTACCTAAATGAATTAACGGTTTACAGAGACATGCCAAGAGACAGGGCCTAGCTTGAAAAAATACCGAATTAGCATTCTCAGCTGTTTGTTGTGACTATCAGACAACAAAAGCACAAAGAAATTGAACAAATAACTTCATATCTACTATTGAGTACACTATTAACAGCCCATATAAACACCTTTATGAAAAAAATAAATATTTTTTCCCCTGCATCTCTCTAACTTAAGATAAATAAAATAAAAAATGCAAAATCTTACATTTGTATTTTCTTCCTTTTCCTTTCTTCCTCATCTCGTTTCCTGTCGTTTCTTTTCTCATCGTCAATTGTTTCATTTTTGGTAGATTTCTCCTTCATAACCTGAACAGAAATACCTTGAACATTCATGAACACTAAAACACATGGGAAATCTATTGATTAAAATAACCATGGAAAAAAATTGCTAACTATGTTTTAAAAGGGGAATTTGGAACTCTATGCTTAATCATAAGTTCCTGTAATAAACAAATACATTATTAATAAATAGATTTGGTTATAATATACAGCTATGCAGCAAATTTCCAGGTCATGATTTGACATTTCTCACAAATTACTTGAACTTTCTACAGGCAATCTAACAGAAAAATGATAAATGTTTTACTGTTTTTAAACCAAATATTTTTTTAATTTTCGAACCTCACCTCTTTTCGGTCTTCTTTTAACTTTGATTTTCTGCGCTCATCTTTGATCTAAATTAGAAACAAGAATTGACTTAAGTGGATTGATTGATTGGTTGGTGTTGCCCTCGAGATGGTTTCTCTAATAGGTTGTTGTTGGCTGGTTTTAGGAATGACCTAACAGAGGATAATAGGTAATATTTCCTTAAAACGCATGGGATAAAGAAATAATCTTAAAAAAGACGTCTTATCAACTCTCATTCACACACTTTTCTTTATGAGCACTAAAACACACACAGGGAAAATCTTCCTGTCTAAAATAACCATGGATACAAGTTTCTTATTGTGTTAAAAAGGGGCATATCATTTAGACGTTTATACCCAATCATAAGTTGTTATAATAAACCACAACCCAGGATATTTCATTAGGTTTTGGCCTTAGTAGAATTTTCTGGAAAAGATAACTCGGCAGAATAAATAACAGCAAACCAAAACCACATTTTTACCTTTTCAGATGTCGACTTTTCTTTGGATTTTTTCTCTGATTCTTTCTTTTCAGATTTTTCGGAGTCTTTCGCTTTCGACTTTTCTTTGTCTGTGATATCCGGACCTTGATCTGGTTCCTTTTCACTTTGCGCTGCGTCTTTTTCTTCCGAAGTTTTTGATTTGGCACTATCGTTACTAGACTCATCAACGTCCATCTTACTGTCGTTTTTCCGAACTTCCGCCGATTCTTCTGACTTTGATTCGTTCTTCTCTCCATCATCACTCTTGTCGGATTCGTTCTCAGCTTTTCTGTCTTCCTCCTCCTCACTTTCACTTTCAACTATTTTCTTTTTACGTTTTTCTTTGGGCTTGACTTCTCTTTTGGTCTTAACTTCCTTAACAGCCTTATAAAAGAAAAAAAGGATTGATTGATTGATGTTTTACCCCACTCTTCCACAAAAAATTGAATAAAGTAAAAGTAAATAAATATAATAGATTGATTGATTATTTCACTTAAAGTGTTGTCAGGTTTGTTGTCAGGTTTAGAAGGGGAGGAAACTGGGCTCTTTTGCCAGGAGGAAACCCCTGACCTTCAGCGAGTACCTGACAATTCTATTGAATACGGTGACAGAAATTCCACTAAGAAATTTAAAAATTTTTATTTGGTCTGAGCGGGATCCGATTACACACTACGTCGATGGAAGACTGAGGGACTATCACTTTAATCGGCCGAGCCACAGAGGCCCTGATGTTCCAGATTGAAAGCAATCTAAAACGCTCAAATTACTGTGTTTTATGTTAGTTTTCATTTTAACCTCCAAACTGTCAAACATTTTCCTATTTTTAATGTGGTTTTAAGAATCTAATGGATGACAATGATGTACACAGGTTTGAAAGTTTGATAATGATTAAAAAAGTCCTAATTCAAATCCAGCATTCCTGAATTACTACCAACGTAAAATACGAGCACCATGGAAGAAAAAAAGTCACACTGCACAAATTCTTCCAAAACCAACCCTCAAAATATCACCTTAAGCCAAGAAATCTGGACGAAAAGATGGATAAAGCAGCGGCTTTATGCTCCCATGAGAGCTTACAGGAGCATAAAAACAAGTCTGATCAAATAAAAGCAGAAATAAATAAATTAAGTTCAACTCACTTTAACTTCCTTCTTTTTCCTCTCTTTTTTCTGCTTTTTGCTATCTTCATCGTTTTCTTCTTCTTGGGCTCGCTCTTGTAACATTTCTGATCGTGCTTTTTCTACCCTTTCCTTTTCCTCAGTCCGTTTTCTGTTACGACAAACAGTGAAGATGAATTCAAAATATGCACAGAACTAATGAAACAGACAGCTTAAAAGGACACTGGGGGTTTGAGGCAAATTAAAGATTCTGACATTTATCTATTTAGCAGAAGTTTTAGCTAAAATGTTAAATATTTTACACAAGTAGTCCCTTTAAAGGATAAATGACAAGTTTACGACCATAGCTCCTATATGGTTATTAGTTTGGTTAAGAACATATGATAGACCCTATCGGCTTAAGGATCGACGCTTGCACAGTAGCCTCAACGTACGGTTTAGCTAAAATGTTAACAATTTTACACAAGTAGTCCCTTTAAAGGATAAATGACAAGTTTACGACCATAGCCCCTACATTCTGACTACTTTGTTCAAGAACATGCTATAGACCCTATCAGCTTAAGGAGTGACGCTTGCACAGTAGCATCAGTGTACGGTAAAAAGATACCGCATTGAGTTTTTGGATCAATCAGACGTTCAAATCAGGCTAATTATGTCAATGATGCAATGTGATACAGGCGTGTCACAACGCCTGCAACAGAGAAATGAGGGCAATGCCAAACAAGATTTAGAGGTCAACAATCAAAGTGAACCAAATTCATTTGACATAGCATATATAGCTCTGAGGTAGCCTGGGGCCTCCATGGCTCGGTAGGTAGAGTGTTGGACGCTCAATCCGAACTGCCTTCCACCAATGGGTCGCGGGTTCGAATCCCACTGAGTCCAAAAATTGGAAAATTTTCTGACTGGGTTTTCACTCGAACGACCTATGTGGGATGGTTGCCAGTTACCAGCGGAAGGTTGTGGGTTTCCTCCGGGCACAGAGCCTGGTTTCCTCCCACAATAAAACTGGCAACGCCGCCATATAAGTGAGATAATCTTGAGCGCGGCGTAAAACACCAAACAATCAATCGATCTGAGGTAGCCGAGAAATCTGGGCTCTGCCAAATTTTTTTTTCTTTCCGTATTATCATAGCCCAGATTACTTCCATAATGGAAAAACAATATTTTTTAACTTGTCCCGCCGAAAAAAAGGGCGGCACAAATAAGCAACAAGTAAAGAATAAAATATTTACCACTGCATTCCGATAGAATAGACCACGAAGAAGGAGTTTGTCAAACTTACGGGGCTGTAAAGTGGTAAACATTCCCTTATGTAGTCAATATTTGTTTCGAAGTCCACTGGCTTTCAACCTGACGTAACCGCCATTGTAAAACATTTAAACGACCAGTTAAACTGTGCGGGACGTCGTAGAAATACGTCACTCATATCTTTAGTCACTTTACAGCGGCGTAAGTTTGACAAACTCCTTCTTATTGGTCTAAACTATCGGAATGCAGTGGTAAATATTTTATTCTTTGCTTATTTGTTGTGAAATTTGTGCCGCCGAAAAAGTTAAAAGATATCGTTTTTCCATTATGGAAGTGATCTGGGCGAATGATATGACGAATACGGAAAAAAAAATTCGGCAGAGCACAGATTTCTCGGCTAACCTCTGAGGTAATAAAAATGATTGAAGGAAAAATGTATCAAACCTTTCCTCCTCTTCTTTTAGCTTCTGTTCAATTTCTTTCTTTCGTTCTTCATCCTTCTTTTTCCAACTGCTAACATTGCTTTCACTTGCCTCACTGAAAAACAACAAAATTCATTTCATTGGAATTAATGCGTTTTTTTACAAAATTTTTAAAACACCCCAAAAGTCTGTAAAAGTTGATAGGACCCCCTCAGGCACACATTACTAATTTATGTGCCCTAGGCTCACAATTCAAGTTATATCTATCACTGTCAGAGCTATCGGCTCACTGAGACCAGAAACCGATATATTGCTTGTCTGCAAAGTTCAATATGCTATTTCTATTTGATAAAAATGCCTCATATCAAAACACAATCTACAAAGGGAGATAAGCCATTGTATAAAGATGGAGCTGTCAGCTTATAGTAAAACACTAGACATTGAAAACTGAAACCCTTGATGTGATGCATCTTTGTCAAATAGCTAGTAATTGAACTTTCTCTCAGACGACTTGCTCTACAAAATTTAAAAAAAAATCCAGGTAAAACTTGCCTAGACTCTACTTACTTTCTATCTGCACATAATAAAATCATTATTATTATCTATTTATTATTTTTATTAAAAGTTTGTAACTTTCCTAGCTCCGATGGACAGCTGGATTTTTTTAGTTTTATTACTTTGTCTTCATTGTTGTGTAAATGAGATGTATATCTAGATGATTGTGTTATGAGAGTATTTTAAAAATCGGAGATATAATATATTTAAATTTTTCAAAATTAAATTTCATACGTATAAATATCATTTCATTTCAAATTTCTGTGTTATAGTCACCTATCACTGTCGGAGCTATCACTCAGATCGGAAACAGATACTTTGCTCGTCTGCTTTTTAGCACCTGATAAAAAATAAAACAAATAAATTCATCAAATTTTTTAAAGTGAGGTTGATTGATTGATGTTTTGGGCCACACAAAAGGTTATTTCAATATTAAACATTGTGCCATTGGCAGGTTTTGAGAGGGAAGGAACAGGGCTCCTTGCCAGGAGAACATCCCCAGCTGTCTTTTAGCATAATGGCAGAGAAGGGTGGTTAACCAAATTGTTTCATCATTTTCTTGTTTTGACATGTTTTTGACCTCCAAAAAAAACAGCACTTGAACTAAGGTGCCTTCTAGATTACTCCGCCCTATTATATAGATTACTAGGAGCCTGTTCCACAAAGCGTCGAGAGTTTAAGTTTTTACACAACTACCATAGCAACCCATACTTTTGGGATACGTTGCTATGGCAGTTACACAAAAACTTACGCTACGACGCTTGGTGAAATGGGCCCCAGGGCTGCAAACATACAGTACGGGCTACCGACTTAAACACTATTTTTAATTTCAACGTCAATCTTTTAGTTTTCCAATGTACTTCAAACACCTAAATTTTCTTGATAATCAGAATTTATGAAAAAATTAAAAATTTCGGCACCCCCTTAGAGTTAACTCACTTTGCCTCGGAGTTGATTTCTTCTCATTTGGTTTTTTCGGTTGCGTTTTTTTTCTCGGAGCTTTTTTGGGCTTCTCCTCAGTTTCCTCTTCTTCAGCATCTTCCTCAGATTCCGATTGTGAGCTGTCGTCATTTGGACTTTCTTCGATCTGAGTCTTTTTGGGTCGCCCTCGAGATTTCTTGGCCGAGCTTGGCGTAGCACCTTGGGTTGATGTTGACCGTCTTCCTCTTTTTGCCGCAGTTGGTTTCGGTGTTTTTTTCTCTTCCACTTCAAAATCCTAAAAAAAGAGAGAGAGAACATTTAGGACAATTAAAAAAAATCACAGCATATGTGAAACTGTGAAAGATGGCATGTTTAGAAATGGATGTAAATAACGGGTCTAGAACAAACACTTAGCAAAGGAGAGACATTTGCTTGTTTTCTCTCGTACTTCAAGAAAGTGAGCAAGTGAGAGAAGATCCAAAATCACTTTCAACATTATTTCATTCTTATCCCAGCAATATCTTGAATGATATTAAAAATAAATCTCCCAAATAATTTAAGAGTAGTAGTTCTCAGAATGATTGTTAGCTCAATAAGAAATTAGGAGAGCAATTGACAGATCTCCTGCTGAATGCATGTCATACTAACGTCATCATCAGAGTTAATTTATGAGAAATTATTCTTAGGAGAGCACATGGAAATAAGGGGAGCAATGGACAGATCTCCTGCACGTCCCTGGTGCTGAATGCATGTCATACTAATGACATTATCAGAGTTAATTCAAAAGAAATAATGCTTAGGAGAGCACATGGAAATAAGGGGAGACATAGACAGCTCTCCTTCACGTCCCTGATACTGAATGCATGTCATACTGACTTCATCATCAGATTTAATTTAGGATCAGTTCTTAGGAAAGCACAGGGAAACCAGGATAGCTATGACAGCTCTCCTGTACTTCCCTGACACTGAATGCATGTCATACAAAGCTCATCATCAGAGTTAAATTAAGAGAAATTATTCTTAGGAGGGTAAAAGGAAATAAGGGGAGCAATAGACAGATCTCCTGTACTTCCTTGATGCTGAATGCATGTCATACTAAACTCATCATCAGAGTTAATTTAAGAGAAGTTCTTAGGAGAGCACGTGGAAATAAGGGGAGCAATAGACAGCTCTCCTTCACGTCCCTGATACTGAATGCATGTCATACTGACTGCATCATCAGAGTTAATTTATAAGAAATCATTTTTAGGAGAGCACATGGAAATAAGGGGAGCAATAGACAGCTCTCCTTCACGTCCCTGACACTGAATGCATGTCATACTAACCTCATCATCAGCTTACAGTGCATGACATTGGGGAAATATTCACCGTAGACATTTGGTCCATGAAGATAGAGATTATGATAGACCAACCCAATTCATCATGGCCCAAACTAGATGTATATATATAATTAATAATAGATATATGAATTCTTTTTTGTCATGAAATATATCCTGATTTTCAGACAAATGTTTCGAATTGTTTATTTATTTGATAGTCATCTAAAAAATTTGTAAAATGATTAAACGATTAATTTAAATAATTAATTTAGTCCATAATATAACTTGAAAGAGACCCTTTTTATAATATAAATTATAGTAGGCTAATGGGCTATTACAAAGTCGCCAGTCTGCATCCATGGGCATTTCTAAATTTATGTAAATTGGGGCTTAGCATAACACTCAAGGGTATAACTATAAGGTTAAAGGTGACAAAACTTAAAGTGGCATGAGCTGCCAAAATTCACACTTTTTTCATAATTTCTGATCATCCTGACAGTAGGAGGCTTTGAAGGCCATCAAAACACTAAGTGATTGGCGTTGGAATGAAGAAAATCCATATACAGTATCTCAATATCTGACCTGTACGAACCGAAAACATGTTCGAAAAGTAAACAAAATTTACATGTAAATAACCGGGACGACCATTCATTCATTCTAAGCCATAGTTAGTTCAAAACAATATTTTATCGTACATTCTCGAGACTAGAAGCACTAAAACTAAAGGCTTCTGAATTATAATATACGTCTTCAAAAATAGCCGATAATTTCCATATTCTGTGTCATCGTCAAAATATCAACATTTTGGCAGCTCATGCCACCTCAAGGTATCACTATCATTAATAAAGAGAATGATTTTAATAGCTGTTGCTTTTTCACATTTGTGTATAAAGTGAACTAATAGAAAATTTTAATTTGCATATTGATGCGGTTGTTACTACGTAGGCTAGTCCCACGGTTGTATTTAGAGAGTATGTACTAAATGTAGGCCTACATTTATGATGTATCAGCATAAACATGTTTTAAAACTATCGGTACCGTTTAAAAAGTCAAGGTTATCAAATGTTGAATTTTGCTGGTCAATGTCATTTATGCATACACCACACTCAACAGACTGTTTAAATATTATCGTTTTAGAAGGTGTAAAATTAATGATTTAATCTCACTTTCGTTTCGGTACGCCGTACCAAACATACGTGACTCGCGAATTGACATGAAATTCTTTGACCCTTTAGCTTTACTGTCTTTGTTTCACTTTCCTTGTTACCTGTAACATTTATTTCTGAGCAATAAAATTCTCCCAGCGTGTAAACACTTCGTTTTGAAGCGAGAAGTTTGCGCAAAGCTGTGCTGCCGTGTCCCGGGAAACTTGTACATGACGTACTATTCACCAAGTCCATAAGCTTGTCACTGCCTGCACAACAGGCGTGGAGACGTTATCGGTCACTACTGACTGAGAGTCGTCACCTCTCAGACTGCTGACAAGCCCTGTCCCACTAAAGGCGTTCCCCTATGGATGTGAGCTGTTTGGCGCACAATTATCGGGATGCTGCAAAGCGCTTAAATTATGAATACAACTTTACTTTCCCGTCAACTTTGCCCAACTTAATGAATTTCACGTTCACCTACTTCAAAAATGTGTCATAGACATTTGGTCCACCACTTTTTTTTTTACCATAGACCGACCGAATATACGATAGAATTTGCTATCGGTCCACCGCTAATGTCGCGCACTGAGCTTTATTTTAAGAGTACAGAATGTATATCATACTAACCTCATCATCAGAGTTATCCGAACTTGGCTCCGATTCTTCGTCAAAATCTTCCTCAACTTCTTCCGGCTCATCGTCTGATTGTTTCGATTTCGAGCGTTTCCGAGGGGCAGGTGTCTTCTTTGGCTTTTTAGCAGATTTTGTCTGGAAATGACAGCAAACAAAAAATATTTTTCTTATCTGATCAAATAAGCCTTCCATGGGGACTTTCTTTTAGTAGTAACAGGGATGAAAACCTGTCTATAGGGGAGTCTGAGTTGGAAAATAGCATCAGTACAGTACAGTCCTTCGGTAAATACCTGGCAGCTCTGCGGTATAAGACGATCCAATTTGTTAATTTTTCTTGGACTGAGTGGGATTCTAACCCGCAACCCATTAATGGGAGGTTTCTATTGGACTGTAAGATTATCCCTCTGCTGAGTGAAGCAGGGAAGCCTCCTTTCACAGGGAAATTTAGGAAAATTTATATATATATGCCATGATATTGAATTCAGTGATAATTGTAAGCATGTATAGGAATTGTTTCCAGATTATTTGAAGGACCGTTGAGTTCAGATGTTTCAAATCTTTGGAGAGTCCGCACCTCTCCAATTGACCAAGATGGATGGATGGATCTTGGAGAGTCATGTGACAATCAAGAGTGAAATAATTCCATATAAATTTGGCAATGTTTCGCAAAGGAGGTAAAAAAAAGGAGAAAAGAACCTGACAGCCAATCCGGTGTGAAGAATTCGGAGAGAAAAAAAAAAACAACCTGAGAACTGATTCTATACCTGAGGGGTTGTGTTGGCTTTTCTTTTTCGTTGCACGGGAGTTTTCGCCTTCTAAAATCAAAAGAAATACAATTCAGTTATATTTATGAATGAGTTATAAATATGTTTCTCTTTTCAAAACCAGCCATTGATAGATGTTTAAGGCTGCACCCAAATATTATTTGGTCTGAGCCGGTGTTGAACATGCGTCGCATCGATGGAAGGCCTGTGTTCGACTGAGGGACTATCACTCTGACTGAGCCACCGAGGCCCCCCCCCCCAACAACATTTTAAGCAAGATACTAATTAAATCCATTATCAAGCATATGCAGTTAAAGTGGCATGAGCTGCCAAAATGTTGATATTTTGATGATAAACAGAATGTTGAAATTATTGCCTATTTTTCTCAAGACTCAAGTGATTCTAGTCTCGAAAACGTACGATAAAGTATTGTTTTGAACGATCTTTGGCTTAGAATGAATGAATGGTCGTCCCGATTATTTAAATTTTGTTTACTTTTCTAACACGTTTTCGGTTCGTACAGGCCACATACTGTATGGATTTTCCTCATTCCAACGCAAATCATTTAGTTTTTCGATAGCCTCCAAAGCCTCTTACTGTCGTGACGATAAGAAATTATGACAAAAGTGTGAATTTTGGCAGCCCATGCCACTTTAATACAACATTATAGTATCACTTGTCAATAGAGACCTTTGTTTCCTCTTCGCTTTTCTCTGCTTCTTCCTCCACCTGTTCCGGAGCGTCTTCTGTGGGAGCGTCTTCTGTGGGAGCGTTTTCTGCGGGGGCTTCACCGCCGTCATCGCTGCCCGCTTCCTCCTCCTCTTCTACCGAACTCTCCTAAAAAACGAACGACCAAATAAATATATACCAGTGAGGCTTAATTTGATTGATTGTTTGGTGTTTTACGCGGCGCTCAAGATTATTTCACTTACATGGCCGCGTTGCCAGTTTTATTATGGGAGGAAACCGGGATCTATGCCCGGAGGAAACCCACGACCTTCTGGTGGTATTGGCAAACACCCCACATAGCTTAATTTGTAACTACTCTAACTCCAACGAATTGGCTGGGATTATCATATGGATAGGAGTTCCGTGAGAATCTAGTACTGTACCTAATGAACCACCTAGGCTACCCACATTTTTTTTGAGGCTTGGAAATTTGATATTGGATTTTTTTTTGGGAGGGGGGACGGGGGTATTTTATCTCAATTGAATCATTAATTGCCTTAGCATTGTGACCTCTCAAAAATCAAACTGTTGAATAAGTCACTCACCGCTCCTTTAAATTTGACGGTGGGATTGTGGATTATTTCATATAAACCTTCATTAAATCCTCGTCTTTTCTGCGGCTTAGCGTACTTTTCTTTGAACTTTTCATACGGGTAGATATCCTTTGTAGCTAAGAAAGCACTGAAAAAAAAATGACATTGGCTGAAAATGGATCACATTAACGTATGTGTGCTCGGTTGATTTGGTGAAAAACTTAAAATGAGTGAGTGATTTACGTCCTGCTTAACAGTATTTCAGTCATATGAAGACGTTGTCTCCTTGTGGTAGATTTCCACTGCTCTTTTATTTGGTGCTGCCTCACCGAGACGACTTGCTAAAGACGCCCCTCACCCAGTCACTGACACCGGGCCAACCAGTCGCTGCTCTATTTAACTCCTATTGCTGAGCGTCAAACGAAGCAGTAGCAACTACCACTGTTAAAGTCGTTGGTCCTGAAGCGGACGCTCTAACAACTGAGCTATCAGGGTCTGGTAACTCAAAATGAAATCATACCATCTGCAAGTTCTTTTAAACAAAAATTTAGGCTAGAACATTTTTTAATTTAGCTGTTCATATATACTGGACTTCAGGGTCTTTACTCACAAATGAAAAATGGGATGTTGAGAAATATTAATCCCTCAAGATTATTTCACTTATATAGCAGCGTTGTCAGGTTTATAGGGGGAGGAAAGCGGGCTCCGTGCCCGGAGAAACCCCCTGCTAATCTCACTTTCCAACAACCACATGCAATCAAACTTAGTCTAACAAAAGTAAATGAATAAACAAAACTGAAACAGTGCTCAATACCTCACATTAGGTCTGATTTATGATTTCCTTAGTTATTTTTTTTTTCCATCGAGAACGAATATTCACTTGTCTTGTCTACGTTCACTAGAAATTGATTTTCCGTAACCTCTTGGCGAACATGTCTTAAGAGGTTAACGAAGAGAACAGAAACAATGAAATGTGATTCAAGTTTAAACTCACGTTTCATGTGTGCCATAAAAGAAAATGGGATATTTCCCCTTGGGAGGTTTGACTGCCCCGTCTGGTAAGTCATCAATCTGGAATAAGAAAAAAAACATAATGAGTGAATTTGTAAAGATTAAATAAACATGTATACAAAAGGCAAATCTATGCAGACTTGATGTTTCCAAAGTAGCAAGCTAAGTGGATTGAGTAATCTATCCAACCAATGCTGTTCAGATTTTGTTCACTTAGCAAATAACTCAAGTTCAATCACTCAACTAAAAACCCTTTTGTTCCAATTCCTTGATATAATATGACCAATTTAACAATTTAAATTAAAAATTAAACCTTAAAAAACAGAAATTTAGCCCTGAGATTATAATTTTCACGGCATTGCCCATCATCACTTATTTTAGTTGGATTTTTAGTTGCCCTACAATCACTAATAGACTCACTTAAAATAAAAATAAATATATTCGCTACACAGTCACTGAAATGTTGTATACGATGATATGATCTCAGTACAGACTGATTACTCTCATGAAATAAATAACTGTCAATCAATGGGCAGTGTGGTCAAAATTCATCTTATTTGGACACCCAATAATTGAGCAATTGTACATGGTTAAGATACTAAAGTGGAGAAAATGGAAAATAGCTATTCAGAATACAGAACGTCAACTGAGCTTTTCGGAAAATTGGAATGATCTTGAATATGTCTTCATAAGCTCACAAGTTATAAACTATGATTGATTGATGACAAACTCAATATTATTTCAATTATATATCGCTGTTGCAAAATTTTGTCTGTATAAACCCAGAGAGTACTTGACATTCAAGTGAAAGACGACTGACGATCTGTGTCAGACTGAGACTAGACTATGACCCCTCTAAACCATGAGTCATGACAACCACCAGACTGTGGTCTACTTTTTATATTTTTACTATGACCAGCTTCGCTTTACTACTCTGTGTTAGTTATCAGAAATCTTACCCTGGCTGGCCAATGAGGATAGCCTTTCATCTTTGCGAAAATTTTGTCCCCCGCTTTGTATTCTACAGATGATGACGACATGATTGACAATTTAACAATTCACAGAAAGCAGACACGTTCAGGAATATTCAATAACAATCAAAGGTTTAAACAAACATGTATCAGACAAACATCATATGCTCGGGTCTGCGTGATTCCTGCTTAAAAATATAAAATATGCTTCCGTGACTGTTAACATGTGTGTTGTTGTTGCAGCAGCAAGCCAGACAGTAAAAGTTTCTTTGAGTTCCTGCTTTACAACTATTTGGACAACATAGACACTACACAATTCAAACCAACACACGACAAAGACATTCTTCGATCATCAGTCAGAGGATAAATCTGTAGCTGTTGGCCACAAAACCAAATAATCCGATGACGAAATAACAAAGCCGAACCCGAAGAAGGCCGCCATGTTCCGGTAATGAACAACGTGAAATCACGTGAAATTTGGCGGGAAGTGCCATCGAGCTGCGAAATTTAATGTCGTAAACTATATTTTTCTTGCGACAGTTGCTTTATTTCTTTGTATTATTATCTAAATCGACCAATATCGTATGGTTTTAATACTTTTGACCAAGCAGAGGGCAAAATTGGCACAAATCAACATCTAGAAAGCCACTTTCGAGTTTGGCTATTTACTATTTTGTATAGCGACAATCGTAAGGCAGAATTCATTGATTACTATAATGGCAGGCGAAAATAACAGTGGGGAACGTTTATCAATACAAGCGATCATAAAATGTGCGAATTTCGCAGCAATCAAACACAAGACACAGAAAAGAAAGGACCCAGAAGGCACGCCCTACATCAACCATCCATTAGGTTAGATTGCCATCCACACTGGGAATGCTATATATTGTTTCAAAATGTCTGTGTGGCACTGCATGGCCTGTGGTGCCGGTGGTAGCTGGTGAATCAGCTGGTCTCTTTCTGTTTCACCATGTACGTCACTGCCACATCCACTATATGGCAGTTACGTAAAAACTTACACTACAACGCTTTGGGAAACTGGCTCCAGTCCAGATCATTAAGTACCCAAACCATTAAATACCTATAACGTTTCTTACCAAACAATCGTGAACTCAAACAGTTTTGTACCCAACACTGACAGGTTCATATCCTAACCATGTTGTACGCTAACTATTTTGTACTTGCGAAATATCATTTTATACCCATTCATTTTGTACCCAAACAGTGTCGTACCCTAACAGTGTCGTACCCTAACCATTTCATACTGATCAATTTCATACCCTAACCATTTTGTATCCAAACAGTGTCGTACCCTAACCATTTTGTACCCAAACAGTGTCGTACCCAAACAGTGTCGTACCCTAACCATTTTGTACCCAAACAGTGTCGTACCCAAACAGTGTCGTACCCTAACCATTTTGTACCCAAACAGTGTCGTACCCAAACAGTTTCGTACCCTAACAGTGTCGTACCCCAACCATTTTGTACCCAAACAGTGTCGTACCCTAACCATTTTGGACCTAAACAGTGTCGTACACTAACCATTTTATACCCAAACAGTGTCCTACCCTAACCATTTTGTACCCAAACAGTGTCGTACCCTAAGCATTTTGTACCCAAACAGTGTCGTACCCCAACCATTTTGGACCTAAACAGTGTCGTACACTAACCATTTTATACCCAAACAGTGTCCTACCCTAACCATTTTGTACCCAAAACAGTGTCGTACCCTAAGCATTTTGTACCCAAACAGTGTCGTACCCCAACCATTTTGTATCCAAACAGTGACGTACCCTAACCATTTTGTACCCAAACAGTGTCGTACCCTAACCATTTTGTACCCAAACAGTGTCGTACCCTAACCATCTTGTACCCAAACAGTGTCGTACCCTAACCATTTTGTACCCAAACAGTGTCGTACCCTAACCATTTTGTACCCAAATACTGTCATAACCTAACCATTTTGTATCCAAACAGTTTCGTACCCTAACAATTTTGTACCCAAACAGAGTTGTACCCTAATCATTTTGTACCCCAACCATTTTGTATCCAAACAGTGCCGTACCCTAACCATTTTGTACCCAAACAGTTGCGTACCCTAACTATTTCATACCCTAACCATTTTTTATCCAAACAGTGTCGTACCCTAACCGCTTTGTACCCAAACAACGTCCTACCCTAACCATTTTGTACCCAAACAGTGACGTACCCCAACCATTTTGTATCCAAACAGTGTCGTACCCTAACCCTTTTGTACCCAAACAGTGACGTACTCTAACCATTTTGTACCCAAACAGTAGTACCCTCACCATTTTGTATCCAAACAGTGTCATACCCTAACCATTTTGTACCCAAACAGTGTCATACCCTAACCATTTTGTATCCAAACAGTGTCATACCCTAACCATTTTGTACCCAAACAGTGTCGTACTCTAACCATTTTGTACCCAAACAGTGTCGTACCCTAACCATTTTGTATCGAAACAGTGTCGTACCCTAACCATTTTGTACCCAAACAGTGTCGTACTCTAACCATTTTGTACCCAAACAGTGTCGTACCCTAACCATTTTGTATCCAAACAGTGTCGTACCCTAACCATTTTGTACCCAAACAGTGTCGTACCCTAACCATTTTGTACCCAAAATAGTGCCGTACACTAACCATTTTGTATCCAAACAGTGTCGTACCCTAACCATTTTGTACCCAAACAGTGTCGTACCCTAACCATTTTGTACCCAAAATAGTGCCATACACTAACCATTTTGTACCCAAAATAGTGTCGTACCCTAACCATTTTGTATCCAAACAGTGTCGTACCCTAACCATTTTGTACCCAAACAGTTTCGCAGCCTAACCATTTTGTACCCAAACAGTGTTGTACCCTAACCATTTTGTACTCAAACAGTTTTGCAGCCTAACCATTTTGTACCCAAACAGTGTTGTACCCTAACCATTTTGTACCCAAACAGTTTCGCAGCCTAACCATTTTGTACCCAAACAGGGTCGTACCCTAACCATTTTGTACTCAAACAGTGTTGTACCCTAACCATTTTGTACCCAAACAGTGTTGTACCCTAACCATTTTGTACCCAAACAGTGTTGTACCCTAACCATTTTGTACCCAAACAGTGTTGTACCCTAACCATTTTGTATTCAAACAGTGTCGTACCCTAACCATTTTGTACCCAAACCATTTCGTACCCAAACAGTGTTGTACCCTAACCATTTACCCAAACAGTTTCGTACCCTAACCATTTTGTACCCAAACAGTTTCGCAGCCTAACCATTTTGTACCCAAACAGTGTCGTACCCTAACCATTTTGTACCCAAACAGTGTCGTACCCTAATCATTTTGTACCCAAACAGTGTCGTACCCTAACCATTTTGTACCCAAACATAGTCGTACACTACCCATTTTGTACCCAAACAGTTTCGTACCCTAACAGTGTCATACCCTAACCATTTTGTACCCAAACAGTTGCGTACCCTAACCATTTCGTACCCTAACCATTTCATACCCTAATCATTTCATACCCCTCCATTTCGTACCCCAACCATTTTGTACCCAAACCATTTTGTACCCTAAACATTTCATACCCAACCATTTCATACCCTAACGATTTTGTACCCCAATCATTTTGTAACCAAAAAGTTTTGTACCCTAACGATTTCATGTACCGTAATTATTTCATACCCGAATCATTTCATACCCCATCCATTTCATACCCCATCAATATCGTACTCTAACCATTTCGTACCCTATGCATTTTGTACCCCATCCATTTTGTACCCCCGTCCATTTCGTACCCTATCCATTTCATACCCCTCCATTTCGTACCCTATCCATTTCGTACCCCATCCATTTTGTACCCTCACCATTTCGTACCCCATCCATTTCATACCCTCACCATTTCGTACCCCATCCATTTCATACCCATCCATTTCGTACCCCATCCATTTCGTACCCATCCATTTCGTACCCCATCCATTTCATACCCATACATTTCGTACCCTATCCATTTCGTACCCCATCCATTTCGTACCCAAACCATTTCATACCCATCCATTTCATACCCATCCATTTCATACCCTATCCATTTCATACCCCATCCATTTCATACCCCATCCATTTCATACCCATCCATTTCATACCCCATCCATTTCATACCCCATCCATTTCATACCCTATCCATTTCATACCCCATCCATTTCATGCCCAACCATTTCGTACCCATCCATTTCGTACCCCATCCATTTCACACCCTATCCATTTTGTACCCCATCCATTTCGTACCCTAATCATTTCGTGCCCTAACCTTTTCATACCCAACCATTTTATACCCAACCATTTTATACTGTAAACATTTTGTACCCCAACCATTTTTGTAACCAAAAAGTTTTGTACCCATCCATTTCATACCCTAAACATTTTGTACCCCAACCATTTTTGTAACCAAAAAGTTTTGTACCCTAACGATTTCATACCCTAATCATTTCGTACCCTAACCTTTTCCCTGCCAAACCGTATGGCACTGATTCATGTTGTACCCAAAACGTTTCGTACTCAACCATTTTAAGATGAAGAGAAGAAAAACAATGAATGAACAGGTGCTAAGGGAGATAACTCAGTTGCCTTAGGCAGTCTGTCATTGCAAGATTCTCAAAATTTTATTGTATCAAATTAAAAATATATGCCTGCTGTGAAATATAATACGTATACGATTCAATTGATAAACTTGTTTGCCAAAGTCTTGTTTATTCATGTTCATGTAGTAAAACTCTGCTGTCTTCTTTGCATGTTTTTTAGAGTCGTCTGCACAAAAATTTCGATTTTCACTCACAATACGGTTATCCCCACATAAAAAAAAAGACAGCCAAACACCATTTGTTAGGGATATACAGCAGCATGGTAGATTCTAGCCGCACACATGTGTCTCATCCTGTTTTACTTGGGGGCCTCCGTGGCTCAGTAGGTAGAGCGTTGGACGCTCAATCCGAACAGCCTTCAACCAATGGGTCGCAGGTTCGAATCCCACTCAGTCCAAAAATTGGAAAATTTTCTGACTGGGTTTTCACTCGAACGACATATGTGGGATGGTTGCCAGTTACCAGCGGAAGGTTGTGCGTGACCTCCGGGCATAGGGCCCCACAATAATACTGGGAACGCCGCCATGTCAGTGAAATAATCTAGAGTGCGGGCCATCTTTACATCGAACAAACTTTTTGTAACTCCCTGGACATATAACAGTCACTGCTTTAGTTGCCACTCACAAAAATAGCTTGCGAAAAAAAACAAAAAACGCTCATTATGAGTCAAGTTAGCGATATTTTTGTGAAAACCATATAGCTAACAAAAATCTGCATGGAGACCGCTAACTTTACAAAATGGAAAATTTCTGTTTCAGGAAATTGTTTTTTTCATGTCACTTTAAATACGAACATTTTTGAATTATGGATATTTGCTATGTTCACTAGGTGTTGCAAATATCCTTACAGAAGAAGCTGGAATAACCGATTTAGCTGTGATTCAGGTAATAGTTTTTTGATTGATCGATTGGTTGGAATTTCCAGTATTGTGTTATCGAACATATATCTCCTTCTTTTGACTTTGCTGTTAGCGATTATTGTTAATATAGAGTTTGGTTTTGCTTCCCTACTAAAGCTGGCAATGAGACCTTACAATGTGCATTCATCTTGAATATCTTGAATGTGGCGTAAAACATAAATCAATAAATCATACTTTTGGCTATGCAGAATTGTGAATGTCGTAGAGTTACCTCCCCCTCACCACCACCTGCACCACCATTAACAATGCAGTTAAATAAACTTGAGTGACGCAAAACATCAGTTAAATGATAAAGTTAAGCTCTGCCTGTTCTTAGTAGTTCACAGAAAGGATGTACCAGTGAGTCCGTTGATTGATTGATTGATTGAAGTTTGATGTCACAATGCGTTCAAGATTATTTTGCTTATATGGTGATGAAAAATTTAGTCAAATGAACAAATGATTTGAGTAGTTTGAGGAAAGTCTGCAAAATTTTCAAAATTTTATGAATTATTTATCATTTATATTCAGGGTGCAATCCTTCATGATACCATCGAAGACACTGATACAACATTGGAGGAATTGAGATCTGTTTTTGGAGAAGAAGTTGCCAGTAAGTATCACCCGGGCGCCTCGGCAGCTCAGTTGGGTAGGATGATGTTCTCTCAGTCTGACACAGACCTTCCATCTATGCGGTGGGGCCTTTTGGCTGAGTAGGTAGAGCGATGGACGCTCAATCCGAACAGCCTTCCATCAATCCGTGGCGGGTTCAAATCCCACTGAGCCCCAAAAAAGACTTGAACGACCTATGTGGGATGGTTGCTAGTTACCAACGGAAGGTCGTGGGTTTCCTCCGGGCATAGAGCCTGGTTTCCTCCCACAATAAAACTAGCAAGGCTGCCATATAAGTGAAACAATCTTGAGCGCGGCGTAAAACATCAAACAATCAATCAATCGACGGTTCAGTTGGGTAGGACGATATTCCCTCAGTCTGACACAGACCTTCCATCGATGCGGTGCTCGATATGCATCACATTCAGACCAAATAAAAATTGAAAAACTTCTGAGTGGATTTTTTTTACTCGGTAGCCTTATGTGGAAGAGTTGCTAGGTATTTTTTTTAAAAAATGTTCATAATTGCCAAGTTATTTGTCTCCCGATTATGTACACTTGCCAATAGTTGTGGGTTTCTTCAGGGCCAAAAAGCCTAGCAAAAACACCATAAACGTGAAAAGGATTTGGACTGCTGGTAAAAGCATACCTGGCAGATTTAAATCCCTCTAATTCGTCTATAAATGATAACATTTTCGACCAACTTTAATAATCTGACCAACTTCTGTTGTCCGAAACTAAAGGGTGGATGAGCTCAAATGATTACACAAAATTTCATTGATTCAGCAATAAAACTAAAGAACTTGTTCAGACATGCCTATGTGTACATGTCTTTCTGACAAAGGTTGCTCAAGGGCAATAACTCTGGAAACATGACAAATTTTGAATGCACAGATGGCACAGCTGCATTCTATGGACATGTGCATAAAATTACCTAGCATCAAAACTGTACAATAAGTAGTCCAGACTGGATTGTTTCAACAGACACACGCCACCCCCAACACCCCCGTACTCTAGATTATTTCAATGTTGGGATAATCGTATTATGAGTAAAATTCAGAATTTGTGTGCAAACTTCTCTAAAAAACATATAAAACCAGCAATCTAGTCTGATAAAACCTTGGGTTTCCATTGGTCATAGAGGTTGTCAAATTAGTAGATTTTAACAGCATGGCTTTTAGTCTCTATGGTAATCAAAGACCCCTTCAAGGATTGGGGGGGCCTCCGTGGCTCAGTAGGTAGGGCGTTGGACGCTCAATCCGAACAGCCTTCCACCAATGGGTCGCGCGTTCAAATCCCACTCAGTCCAAACATTTCTGACTGGGTTTTCACTCGAACGACCTATGTGGGATGGTTGACAGTTACCAGTGGAAGGTCGGGGGTTTCCTCCGCGCACAAAGCCCGGTTTCCTCCCACAATAAAACTGGCAGTGCCGCCATATAAGTGAAATAATCTTGAGCGCGGCGTAAAACACCAAACAATCAATCAATCTTCAAGGATTGTTCTCGTCTTTTCTTGGCAGGGATAATACTGAAAAAATGTCACCAAGATATTTTGCCTCCTAAATACAAGCAGCTGTTATAGGTCAGCGGTTTCCTGCAGGCAACTCCCCCACTAAGCCTGGCAATGCCTCAATAAAAGTGAAATAATAAAACTTGATTGATGTAAGAATTTATCAAATATTTTTTTCAATTTCTCTTCCAGGTATTGTTTTAGAAGTCTCTGATGAAAAAAATCTCCCAAAAGCCAAAAGAAAACAAATGCAGATAGAAAATGCGTCGAAACTCAGCTACAAAGCTAAGCTTGTTCGCATGGCGGACAAAATTTACAATTTACGTGATTTAAAGAGAGCGACGCCTAAAGGATGGTCCAATGAGCGTGTTCTTGAATATTACAACTGGTCCAGCCGCGTCGCGGAGGGACTTTACGGAACTCATGAAAAACTTGAAGAAATTTTAAAGGAAGTATTTGCTTCGTTACCTGAACGTTAATTAAGGTTTAAAAGCAACAAATTTAACTGCTGTTTATATATGTGTTTGCTCGTGAAAATATTTTTAATACCGTTCAGTTTATTCACTTTCAATATTTTATTATGATACTTATGCAACAACCTTCCTAGTCTTTATAACTAAACATGTTACGTGTATTATTGGGTGGATACGTCTGCTGTTTATATTTATGATCACTAAAACACACGAGCACAGGGAAAATCTTCTTGTCTAAAATACCCATGGAGACAAGTTTCTAATTGTGTCAAAAAGAGGTATATCTTTTGCTGTTTATATGTGTGTATGTTCGTGAAAACATTTTTAATACAGGTCAGTGTATTCACTTTCAATAATCTTATTATGATAGAAACAGTTTGAAACTCTCTTTAAAAGTATGTTAAGGCATCACCAGGGGCTCGTTCTACTGAGCTGGCGTAAGTTGTGCCAGTCGCAAAAGCGTGTTAAATTATAGGAACTTGCGCACGGTCGCAAGTTTTATGGCGCAACTCTATGTTGTACCCCTATGAGTAACTTTGCGCCAGCTTAGTAGAACGAGCCCCAGGAAGTTAGTTGTTTGCAAACAACACTTGCTTTCAACACATATAGCCTACTGGTACATGTATTGACGAAGTAACACTTGACGAAGATGCCGGTGTAGGTGTCTAAAGCTAGTAAAGAACTAACTTTATGACGATGTCTAAATCATTTCCCATTTATATTATGATACTTATGCAAGAAACTTACTACCGTAAATGCTCGACCCTTTCAGCGATTTTATGGGGAGGTGGGGGGAGTGACTCTGACAGCTCAAATCTTCTATTTACTCCCGATCGACGAAAACTTCAATGACGCCGACTAGAGAGGGGTGGGTAATTGGTTTCACGCCTGTGTCGGGTAGATGAACAAACATCGCGCCAGGTGGGCACCAGTTTGAGAGCCACGTGTGGGTCTATAACTGCCTAGCATCAGCGGACAGTCGTGAGACACTTTGTCCATTTTCATGTTTAAAATAACCATCTGCCTTTCAATAGGTTGATTTAGAAAAAGAATATTAAAAATTCATGTCGAGTTTGGTTTATTTTGCGTACAAACCGTGTAGTCATGTCCACAGGTTGCACGTGAGCGTCCGTAAAAGTGTCACAAAATGACCGCAATTTTCAATGACATTTCATTTTCCCATCTTTCACTGTTTTTTTTCACAGCTGCAGGTTGATAAATTATTCATGGGAATAACAAAACAATAACAGATATTTGTCACTAATTCAAAACTGTTGACAATTTCTGCCTACATGCCCTCAGTTCGGCAGAAAACGAAAGTTTGGTGACGTTTGCAAAACATTTCAAGCTCGAGGGAGCAATCATTGTTGGGGTTCAGTGAAAAAGTATGACCAATACTCACATAGAGTTGTATGAAATAATGGTTGATCCCTTTCGCGGAGAAAAATTGATTTGGTTTGTGATCACATCCTTTTATGGTGTGTTTTGAATTATTTTGACAGACATTTTAACACTGTTTGGGTAATTTATAACTTTAATACTTTTCTAACTCTTTTGTCATTCAATGACATAATTTCACAATTTTTACTAAAAATTCTTCTATCAAAAAAGTGTCTCACGACTGTCCGCCGAAGTCTTGTCAATACTGTGCCAACACATGGTTACTTTCACTAGTCTGTGGTTTAATCAATCAAGTTTTTAAGATTTTTATTTGTATATTTTTAAGACTAATGGCCTAGTCAAAAATGTGCAGGGCTTTGAATAAAAATTACCAGCCGACTAAACCAAGTGAAAGCATTTTTGGTTAAAAAGTGGCTCACGACTGTCCGGCGATGCTATATCCCACTGACGTCTTTTGACGACAGTCTCCAGTTGACTCTTTCCGTTCGCAAAATTTACCCGTTAATAAACCAAATATTAATATTTACTATTGTGTTTTTTTTTATATGTTGGGAACATTCTTTTTCGTTTAAATGGAAAAGTTTCACCCGTAAAAAGGATGAGAAATCACGTAAAACGTAAAGGTTGTAATTTTGTTTACTGCCGATATGACTTAAGTTGCACGGTAAAACGGTCGTGTTCATAGAGATATTATAGATATTTGCAAATGCCGACATCGCCCAAATTTAAACTGGATAAACACTTATGAATCTGATGTAGACTTTTGTTTGGTTTTTACAATCTGGTTGTACCGAAAACAATATATCCGATATATTTTCTGACTGGTGTTTAGTCGATCTCTTGCTGGCTTTACACAAGCTCCATTGTCGATCTGACAGCGCGGCCCTCAACAAGCATATTAAAGTGGGCTATAAGCTGCACAGTGAGTGGCCTACTTTATCCATATAAAGCGGCCCGTAGTTGAACTCTAGTCAAGGCGGCAAATTGTCCGATGCGTGAACTGCTGACTATTTTATAAACCGCTTGTACTTCGTTATTTCGCCCTTGTAATTATCATTAACTCATTAATTATGCCGATATTGAAAATACTCCCACAAGTTATGATTATCGATTCCCATGAAAACACAACGGAGTTAAAATATATTGTTGATAATAACAGAAATATTTGAATTTATATAGAACCGGCCTATATTTATATTTTATTATTATAAGCCTGACTTGCATAAAAATCAATCGACCAAATTAACGTAGGGTTTGGAATTGTATGAATATTAAAGCTTATAAAAACACCAACAAATTTCACGAGTATGACTTTATTTGAAAACCACATATGGTAATACGCATAGGCCTACCGAGGTGAAATAACTATCGGCCGTTGTCGGTAACGGTAACCCAGACTACAGTTATAAATACGGGGACAAATCTCAAATTCATTCCTCAATCAAAATCTTCATAGCCTTTTGTTTTTCTAAAACCATTATCAAATGCGATTTTCCCCAGACTTTGTGAGATTAGTCCAAATTCCTTTCCGATAAACCACAGCCTAGATCGAAAAAAAAAACAACAACAACAACAGCAGCATCGATTAAAATGCGTCAAAATCGAAAACAAGCTAAAAGAAAATTGAATTAATCGGCATATCTTTACAGATTCATTTTTTATAACAAAATAGATGAACGTATTTTCTTATTTCACGCCACAAACCGGTACATTGACGAACGAATGGACTGGCTTGCAGGTTAGTCCGTTGTCACTGTGTGAGCTCAGGCACTCTGAATATCACGATTCACATGTGGGTTGTGTATTGTGTGTTTAGCACAACACCAATTTACCACCTGTGGGTAGGCCATTATACTTTTTCTAGTCTGCGAAACGGATTATCCCCACATTCCCCATTTTAGTTTCTATCATATGCTCTCTAGCTTTTCGGCGATATTCCCCCCTGGCATCGCCGAAAGGGTCGAGCATTTACGGTAGTCTTCCTAGTATATAAGAGCATGTTACGTGTATTTGAGGACGAATACGTCTGCTGTTTCTGTACTGGTAACTGTAAATTTTTTACCCATGCCATTTTCAACTGGCTTAGTTTTTTAGGGTCTGTCTCAACTCAGGGTGGGGGGGGGGGGGGGGGGGGGCGCCTAGGTAGTCCAATGGGTTACAGTGATCGTCTCCAATCACACACAAGACCAATCACACACAAGACCAAATCAAAATAAACAATTTTCTGAGTGGATTTTTCACTCGGTTGCCAGATGCGGAAGAGTTGCCAGGTCGGTTCGGGGGTTTCCCCCGAGCAATGAGCTCTGTTTCCTTCCCCATTAAACCTGGGAATGCCGTCATATAAGTGAAAAAATCTTAAGTGCGGCGTAAAAAATGAATCTGTCTTAAAACAGGGTACCACCCTTTGCAAATTGTATTCAGTTCAGTTGCCATGACGCCTTATCTCTTCACAAAGGTATCCATGTCGACCAGACTTTTTTGTGATGCAACTGCTTTGTGAAAGATCTTCCATGACAACTTGATGTATATGAACTTTGTGGTTCATGCATTTGTTTAAGCTATTTTTTAAACCAATGATTATTTGAATAAAAAGACAAATACAACTCTCTTCTGTGATTTGTTAAATTGTGGAAGAGCTCTGTAAAGGGAAGTAACTCTTTTGTATAAATATCACCAAAAAGGCCCTTAGGCTCTTTTTTTAATGTCATATTAAATCAGAAGAAATTCTCTATAAAAGTTTAGAAATCTCCTCACTATTTCGTCCCGAAATAATACATTAGCTGAATAATGAGCTAGGATATCCTTAATAAGCTAAGGTATCCTTAAGTTAATGGGCTAAGATATCCTTAATGAGCTAAGCTACCCTATATGAGCTATGGCAACCTTAAGCTAAGGCATCCATAATGAATTAAGGTACCCTTATGGTATCCTTATGGGCTAAGGTATACTTAATGAGCTAAGGTACCCTTAATGAGCTAAGGTACCCTTAATGAGCTAAGGTACCCTTAATGAGCTAAGGTACCCTTAATGAGCTAAGGTACCCTTAATGAGCTAAGGTATCCTTAATGGGCTAAGGTATCCCTAATGAGCTAAGGTATCCTTAATGAGCTAAGGTATCCGTAATGAGCTAAGGTACCCTTAATGGGCTAAGGTATCCTTAATGGGCTAAGGTACCCTTAATGAGCTAAGGTATCCTGAATGAGCTAAGGTATCCTTAATGAGCTAAAATATCCTTAATAGGCTAAGGTATCCCTAATGAGCTAAAATATCCTTAATGGGCTAAGGTATCCTTAATGAGCTAAGGTATCCTTAATGAGCTAAGGTGCCCCTAATGAGCTAAGGTACCCTTAATGAGCTAAGGTATCCTTAACGAGCTAAGGTACCCCTAATCAGCTGAGGTACCCTTAATGAGCTAAGGTATCCTTAATGAGCTAAAATATCCTTAATGGACTAAGGTATCCTTAATGAGCTAAGGTATCCCTAATGGGCTAAGGTATCCTTAATGAGCTAAGGTATCCTTAATGAGCTATGGTACCCTTAATGAGCTAAGGTACCCTTAATGAGCTAAGGTATCCTTAATGAGCTAAGGTAACCCTAATGAGCTAAGGTACACTTAATGAAGTAAGGTATCCTTAATGAGCTAAGGTATCCTTAATGAGCTATGGTGTCCTTAATGAGCTAAGAAATCCTTAATGAGCTAATGTATTCTTAATGGGCTAAGGTACCCTTAATGAGCTGAGGTACCCCTAATGAGCTAAGGTATTCTTAATGAGCTAAGGTATCCTTAATGAGGTAAGGTATTCTTAATGAGCTAAGGTATCCTTAATGAGCTGAGGTACCCTTAATGAGCTAAGGTAACCTTAATGAGCTAAAATATCCTTAATGAGCTAAGGTATCCCTAATAAGCTAAGGTTAAGGAGGTTTCGTAAAAGTGAGCTCTGGGCAGACTTGTTCAAAAGTGGTCAGGCATAGTTTAATTGTGATGTGCAAAGTTTAACTGGTATTAAGCCTTATACGCTTTTGAACAACCGACCGATCTCAGTGGACAAAGCAATATTCTCGCAGTCTGACACAACCCAACCATTGATGGGCTGCATGTTTGAATCTCACTCCTCCAAAGAAATATATCAGTATTTTTGGGGCCGCCGTGAAGCGCAGCGGAACAAGGGGCATGTAGAGAGAAAAAGTCTGACTCGAAGTTATATGAGAATAGTAGCGAATTCACGATGTCACCAACTTACTGCCAACGTTATTATGTACAAATTTTCTTTATCGCTCCGCCAGTGAACGTGATGGCGTAGCGATAATTTGGTCTATGTTTTCATCAAAAAGCATGAAGAAGTCGTTAAATATCGATCTAAGTGTTTGTAATTTGTCCCGTAGCATTGTTTGAATATAAAACACATGTTATTTTGTACACAAGTGATGTATTTTTTTTTATTTAAATGTCTTCAAGTGAGAACCACATTTTGGCACATGGAAAGTTCGACAATAGGAACATCTTTTTGCACGAGAGTTCGGAAGTGTGAACCGGGCGAGGCTCATATTCCTGTGGTAGGGGCCTATATATAGTCCGTGGAAACTTTTAGACAGACTGAAATCACACGAACCGAAAGAGTCGCCATATTCGGCGCCAAAATGTTGGGGTTGTATATGTTACGGTGTTGGATGTGTTTAGAACTATGGGCTAAAGGTTAACGTCCAACATGGCGATAACTTCTTTAGAGTAAAAGACGTAGGCCTATACAGTTTTCGATTCAATCAAGTCGCTAGAATGGTTTTGATAAACTGAGTTGTAGCCGAGAAATCTTGGCTCTGCCGAATTTTTTTTTCCGTGTTCGTCATATGACGAACACGGAAAAAAAATTCGGCAGAGCCAAGATTTCTCGGCTAAACTGAGAACTTTGTAGCCTGCTAGACTGGAGCGGTTTTGATGTTAGCATGTAGTTTTGAATGGGAAGCCGGGCGAAAACGCTCGAGAGAGGTTCGTAATTTTTACAGCTATTTATTAGATTTTATTGCACCCATAGTCCCATACTGAATTAAACTTCACAAAGTGACCAACACGCTAGATTTAAATGGAAACGCATTGTGCTGAGGCGAACATTTCGTACACGTAAATAAGTACCGCACGCCTAAGTCTTTCGCCAAACAAAATTAAAAAACTTTAAAAATATTAGGCCCTGTATAATATGTGTGCGCTTTTTTAACGTGGTCATTCCTACGAAGATCATGTTAAATGTAACAGTAGGCCTAGCAGAAAAATCAAACAAGTATCAAACGTTTGGAGACTCATTTTATTTAAAGTGGCATGAGCTGCCAAAATGTTGATATTTTGACGTTAAAACAGAATGTTGAAATTATTCTCAAGACGTATAATTCAGAAGCTTTTTAGTGCTTCTAGTGTTGAAAATGTACGACAAAGTATTGTTTTGAACACGTATAATAAGTTAGTCTGCTGTTGGCTGTTAGCTGTTAGCTGTTCGAAAGGGAGCGACCATTATTTCATCGAATAGCTAACTGGCTTATTCTGGGCGAAATAATAGACCTACACTTTTCAAACTTTTCTCATATACACTCCTTAAGATGCCCCATCTAATTGGCACATTATTTCTACACTTCGCCGACATGGGGCGCTGTGATCAACCTTCTAATCGAATAGCAGACTGACGAAATCGAACAGCTAACTGATCGATACAGGTCGAAATATTAAGCCTACATATACGAAACTTACACCATATATAGTACTCGAGAATCCTAATCTAATGGTGACATTAATTTTGCACTTCGCCGATAGGGGGCGCTGTAATACTACCTAGTGTCGAACAGCTAACTGGCTTATTCTGGGCGAAATAATAGACCTACACTTTTCAAACTTTTCTCATATACACTCCTTAAGATGCCCCATCTAATGGGCACATTCTTTCTACACTTCGCCGACAAGGGGCGCTGTGATCAACCTTCTAATCGAATAGCAGACTGACGAAATCGAACAGCTAACTGATCGATACAGGTCGAAATATTAAGCCTACATATACGAAACTTACACCATATATAGTACTCGAGAATCCTAATCTAATGGTGACATTAATTTTGCACTTCGCCGATAGGGGGCGCTGTAATACTACCTAGTGTCGAACAGCTAACTGGCTTATTCTGGGCGAAATAATAGACCTACACTTTTCAAACTTTTCTCATATACACTCCTTAAGATGCCCCATCTAATGGGCACATTCTTTCTACACTTCGCCGACAGGGGGCGCTGTGATCAACCTTCTAATCGAATAGCAGACTGACGAAATCGAACAGCTAACTGATCGATACAGGTCGAAATATTAAGCCTTCATATACGAAACTTACACCATATATAGTACTCGAGAATCCTAATCTAATGGTGACATTAATTTTGCACTTCGCCGATAGGGGGCGCTGTAATACTACCCAGTGTCGAACAGCTAACTGGCTTATTCTGGGCGAAATAATAGACCTACACTTTTCAAACTTTTCTCATATACACTCCTTAAGATGCCCCATCTAATGGGCACATTATTTCTACACTTCGCCGACAGGGGGCGCTGTGATCAACCTTCTAATCGAATAGCAGACTGACGAAATCGAACAGCTAACTGATCGATACAGGTCGAAATATTAAGCCTACATATACGAAACTTACACCATATATAGTACTCGAGAATCCTAATCTAATGGTGACATTAATTTTGCACTTCGCCGATAGGGGGCGCTGTAATACTACCCAGTGTCTAACAGCTAACTGGCTTATTCTGGGCGAAATAATAGACCTACACTTTTCAAACTTTTCTCACATACTCTGCCTAAGAGTATTGAAGCGGGATTCTTTATAGATTGATTGATTGATTGTTTGGTGTTTTACGCCGCGCTTAAGATTATTTCGCTTATATGGCGGCGTTGCCAGTTTTATTGTGGGAGGAAACCGGGCTCTTTACCCGCAGAAAACCCACGACCTTCCGGTGGTAACTGGCTACCATCCCACATACTGATTCTTTATAGAGAAACGGACTTGCGGTATTCTTAGTCAGAACCGTAAAATTTACACAGAGGTATTCCTTTTGCAACACTTCTGAGGCATCAACTTGGTATTCTAATAGATTGCCCCATACAATGTCCTCATTCGATGCAGGAACGGATAAAACTCTCATACATAATTCCAAGGGATTTTCTGATAAGGCGATATTTCATGCCACGAAAGAAAGAATTTTTTAATTAGACGATGATATGGTTCGTTTAATTTCCTAAATGATTGACGGTCAATCCTAAGTGTTTGTGGGTGACAGAAGTATCAATATCTGTTCCCATAAAGCTGATTATAATTGGAGTTGGTTGTCGGCGTCTGGAGTCCAGTTAATTCTATGTTTTATAGAAACACTAAAAGAGACGTTCCATTGTTCGGTCCAAGATTTTATTAACTGGAGATTTTCGTGTATCGACAATGTTATGTCTGGATCTGCTAGATTATCCGATATTATGTAAAGTGTTGTGTCATCCGCAAAAAATGCGGATATGATTGACAACATAACTTGGTAGATCATTGATGATGATGATGATGATGAAAAGAAGTGGCCCAAGACAGATCCTTGGGGCACACCCACAGATAATCAATTAAAGTTGGATCTACATCCATCAACCACAACCCTCTGTTTCCTATTACTCAAATAGGATGCAAACCATTGCGTAATATTGTCTTCTAGGCAAAGACTAGAACGTTTGACCAAAAGGCCATTATGCCAAGCCCGATCAAACACCTTCGATATATCAAAGTAAAGGAACACCACTTCTTTACCTTGGTAAAGCGCTTTAGCAAGATCAAACTATACATCGAGCAGTTGGAACACTGTAAACTTTCCAAGAAAGAAAGCGTATTGGTACTCTGATATGTGGTCATGAATGAACGGACTTTAAAACTATGCCTTCGAATACTTTACTAAGGCAACTTAAAAGTGATATAATGTAATGATTACATGAAAGCGGATGTTACATGCATGTTTGCAATTTTCCATGCAGATGGATATGAACATTTCTGTATGTAATGACAGAAAAGTTTAGTCAGCGGTTTAGCAAAGATTGGACGTGCTTCATATAAAACGTTTGGGTTTATTCCATCTGTTCCGACTGCCTATTTCTGTCTATCAGCTCTAATTCACTAAGAACAATATCTTCAGAAATATCAATGCTAGATAGACGATGATCATTAAACGGGGGCAATGTTGGCGGATCATTGACACTTGTTTTATCAATAGAACATATAAGGGGAGAAGTAATCATTTAGTAGGTTTGTTCTTGCGTCCCTATATCATGCATATATTCCCCGTTATGGCTTTGTAATGGTGGGCCTTTCAAAGTTTCTCGCAATTTTTTTTTTTGTTTCCTTGGCCATCGAATATTTGTTTTTCAGTTTTTTTCTTCCTGAGTGCATTTCGTCTGCCTAATTATTTTGTTTACGTAATTTCGCTGGATTTTATAATTTTGTATATTATCACCCGTTCGAAATTTTCGTGACTTTTTAGAAAATCTGTCGCGTTTTTATTGGTATTTTTATGTCAATATCCTTCCAAATTTTATTGTTTGTAGGGTATAGATGCAGTAATAGCCTCTATTATGGTATCACATACAAACGAACACATATCATCAACCCAACTGGAGTCCTCTAAACCTCAAGTCGACATTAGATAACGGATTCTGAAGAAGCTCCCAGTTTGCATTGTTGTAGTTACATACATGATGTAGGTTTCGGAATTGAGGTTTTTAGACAAACAAGGATGGGAGAGGGATCACAGCAAAAGTTAGGAAGGATTCCGTAACTTGTGATTAAACAACTGCGACAACAAATAATTGGATCTAAAAGAGTATTTGAAATTGGTCTGGTTGGCTCAAGTATTAACCGGGACAATCCATGAGACAATATATAGATAATATAATGTGTTTTAATTGACGGTTTTTTAAATTAAGAATATCTTCGTTCATATCGGTGATTAAAACATTATGATGCATCAGTTATGTTGTCGTTAATTCCTTCCATTGATTCAATAATACTACTAGGCGGTCGATATATATAATATATGAATTAGGTTTATCAAACAATTCATCCCATGTTATTTCAATATTTGTGTTTTCAAGATCACAGTGGTTACAAAATGACAATCTTTCAGGAAAAAATAAACATATACCGCCCAAGAAGAATGGGTGGTATTTCTAAAGTACTATCTACGATATTGGGAGTAGGGTAACTCTCTGTAAAGGCAATTATATCAAACTGTGAAAGATTTGCTTGAACAAGATCTAATTTGTTTTTGAGTCCACATATATTTAAATGGACAACATAAAGTCATTTCCCAGATGTATTTTGGGACCCAGGGTACATTCAATATCTCCCGATGGTATCAATATGAAATGGATTATAAATAACAGCAAACGAACTCTCCATGGATACAGTTAAGTCGAGAAGGTTTGACAGCAACTAATCATATAAGAATATAAAGAACCATACACACTCAAATAAAAAAACTTCCATGAGATGGTGACAGAGAAGATGGCATACACCCCTCCAAACAAACCAATAGCCGAACGATAGGCCATTAAATCATTACCCCTTATCGAGCTAAAAAAAACATTACAAATCTGTGCGATTAACACCTACTCAATCTCATCAGCAGTGCCGTATCTGAAATTAAATTTACAAAGCCTTACAATACAAAAAGCAGAATTTCTGATTAACGAGAAAATAAAAGAAGAACACACATACCGAAACAAGGACTATAAATTGGTGGATTGGAAGAATACTTTGTAATCTAGTTACCCAGTAGTTTGATATATATGACCCTTGTAAATAGTTACATCCAAAAAATCCACAGAAGTGTGATCAATACTAGGCTGTAGTTTAATGCTGGGGTCATGATAATTAACATTATCAATAAAAACATGAAGGTCTTCCAATGTATGCTGCCATAAGATAAAAATGTCATCCAGATACCGAAGGTAAATGAAAGGCTGTTTGTGACATTTGCCAATAATATCACTCCCTCATTCAGCCATAACAACATGACTAAACGTTTCGCCATATCACATCCTTTAATTTGCTGGAAGATCTCCCCAATTGAATTTAAAATTATTACCTTTTAAGCTTAGTTCCAACTGTTGTAAAATGTCTTTGTCCGGACGACGGTGGTCAAGATATCTTTGGAATGCTGATTTTATGGATTTAGACACAAGTCTATGTCAATGCTTATTTACATAGACTCCACATCCAAAGTAACCAAAATCGCATACTCTTGGATGGATTTCCCAAACAATTTGGACAGCAAATCATCAGTATTTCTAATAAAGCTAGGATGTAGATAAGCAATAGGTTGTAGATAGTAATCAATTAGCTCTGATATTCTATAACCATCACTACCACAATCGGAGATAATATGACGCCCTGGGGCATTGTAGGCTTGGGCCATTTTTCAATGGGTTTGTTAATTTTCGGAAGAATATAGAAGACTCTGTTTTTAGAGTTATGATCAGATTCCACATAGTGATACTGTGTTTCATTAAGATAGCCTTTTCTACAAGAGAAAGAAGAATTCTACTGAAATGCAGGACAGTAACTGTATCATATATTCGTGCATTGTGTTGAGAAAATGAATAGGCACTTTTTTTACATGTAATGAAGAAATTGTCATAAACACTATACAAATCAAGGAAGTTCTGATAAAGGTTCGTTTACACTATCTAATTTAAATTGATTGATTGATTGGTTGGTGTTTTACGCCGCGCTTAAGATTATTTCACTTATATGGCGGCTTTACCAATTTTATTGTGGAAGGAAACCGGGCTCTTTACCCGGAGGAAACCCACGACCTTCCGGTGGTAACTGGCAACCATAACACATAGGTGGTTCGAGTGAAAACCCAGTCAGAAAATTTCCCAATTTTTTTTTGGAACTGAGTGGGATTCAAACCTGCGACCCATTGGTGGAAGGTTGTTCGGATCGAATGTGTCCATTAGATGTGGCATCTTAAGGAGTGTATGTGAGAAAAGTTTGAAAAGTGTAGGTCTATTATTTCGGCCAAAATAAGCCAGTAAGCTGTTCGACATCCAGGTAGTATAACAGCCCCCCTGTAGGCGAAGTGCAAAATTAATGTCACCATTAGATTATGTTTCTCGAGTACTATATATGTTGTAAGTTTCGTATGTGTAGGCTTAATATTTCGACCTGTATCGATCAGTTAGCTGTTCCATTTCGTCAGTCTGCTATTCGACTGGAAGCTTGATCACAGCGCCACCTGTCGGAGAAGTGTAGAAATAATGTGCCCATTAGATGGGGCGTCTTAAGGAGTGTATATGAGAAAAGTTTGAAAAGTGTAGGTCTATTATTTCGCCCAGAATAAGCCAGTTAGCTGTTCGACACTGGGTAGTATTACAGCGCCCCCTATCGGCGAAGTGCAAAATTATTGTCACCATTAGATTAGGTTTCTCGAGTACTATATATGGTGTAAGTTTCGTATATGTAGGCTTAATATTTTGACCTGTATCGATCAGTTAGCTGTTCGATTTCGTCAGTCTGCTATTCGATTGGAAGGTTGATCACTGTAACTTCTATGGTCCCTCTATGTATCTGTAACTTCTATGGTCTCTCCATGTATCTGTAACTTATATGGCCTCTCTATGTATCTGTATCTCCTATGGTCGCTCTCTATGTATCTGTAACTTATATGGTCTCTCTATGCATCTGTAACTTCTATGGTCTCTCTATGTATCTGTAACTTCTATGGTCTCTCTATGTATCTGTTACTTCTTTGGTCTCTCTATGTATCTGTAACTTCTATGGTATCTCCACGTATCTGTAACTTCTATGGTCTCTCTATGTATCTGTAACTTCTATGGTCTCTATATATATCTGTAACCTCTATGGTCTATCTATGTATCTGTAACTTCTATGGTCCCTCTATGTATCTGTTACTTCTATGGTCTCTCTATGTATCTGTAACTGCTATGGTCTCTATATATATCTGTAACCTCTATGGTCTCTCTATGTATCTGTAACTTCTATGGTCCCTCTATGTATCTGTAACTTATATGGTCCCTCTATGTATCTGTTACTTCTATGGTCTCTCTATGTATCTGTAACTGCTATGGTCTCTATATATATCTGTAACCTCTATGGTCTATCTATGTATCTGTAACTTCTATGGTCCCTCTATGTATCTGTTACTTCTATGGTCTCTCTATGTATCTGTAACTGCTATGGTCTCTATATATATCTGTAACCTCTATGGTCTCTCTATGTATCTGTAACTTCTATGGTCCCTCTATGCATCTGTAACTTCTATGGCCTCTCTATGTATCTGTAACTTCTATGGTCTCACTATGTATCTGTTACTTCTATGGTCTCTCTATGTATCTGTAACTGCTATGGTCTCTCTATGTATCTGTAACCTCTATGGTCTCTCTATATATCTGTAACCTCTATGGTCTCTCTATGTATCTGTAACTTCTATGGTCCCTCTATGTATCTGTTACTTCTATGGTCTCTCTATGCATCTGTAACTTCTATGGTCTCTCTATGTATCTGTAACGTCTATGTTCTTTCTATGTATCTGTAACCTAAATGGTCTCTCTATGTATCTGTAACTTCTATGGTCTCTCTCTATGTATCTGTTACTTCTATGGTCTCTCTATGCATCTGTAACCTCTATGGTCTCTCTCTATGTATCTGTTACTTCTATGTTCTTTCTATGTATCTGTAACCTCTATGGTCTCACTATGTATCTGTAACTTCTATGGTCTCTCTCTATGTATCTGTTACTTCTATGGTCTCTCTATGTATCTGTAATTTCTATAGTCTCTCTCTCTATATCTGTAACTTCTATGGTCTCTCTATGTATCTGTAACCTCTATGGTCTCTCTATGTATCTGTAACTTCTATGGTCTTTCTATGTATCTGTAACTTCTATGGTCTCTCGATGTATGTGTGACTTCTATGGTCTCTCTATGTATCTGTAACTTCTATGGTCTCTCTATGTATCTGTATCTTCTATGGTCTCTCTATATATCTGTAACTGCTATGGTCTCTCTATGTATCTGTAACCTCTATGGTCTCTCTATATATCTGTAACTGCTATGGTCTCTCTATGTATCTGTAACCTCTATGGTCTCTCGATGTATCTGTGACTTCTATGGTCTCTCTATGTATCTGTAACTTCTATGGTCTCTCTATGCATCTGTAACTGCAATGGTCTCTCTATATATCTGTAACTTCTATGGTCTCTCTATGTATCTGTAACCTCTATGGTCTCTCTATGTATCTGTAACTTCTATGGTCTCTCTATATATCTGTAACTTCTATGGTCTCTCTATGTATCTGTAACCTCTATGGTCTCTCTATGTATCTGTAACTTCTATGGTTTCTCTATATATCTGTAACTTATATGGTCACTCTGTGCCAATTCGCAGTCAATCTATGTAACTGTAATTTTCACGGCCAATCTATGTAACTGTAATTTTCACGGTCAATCTATGCAACTAAATTTCCGCAGCCTGCCTATGTGAGTATAAATCGTATAGCTGTACCTCATAAGGCGTGTTTAACTATTTGTATCACCTGTGGTCTGTCCATAGGACTCGTAATGGACTGCCTATGTATCGACACATTTCAATCCATCTTCTAAATGATCTATGTAAATACCAATGCATTTGTATATTCTTGTTCAGCTTTTCTCTGCAGTTCTATGTGTTTTTAGCATGCGTCATTCCGGTGACAGGTGACAATATGTTTATGCATGCAGATTCCTTCTACCAATTTTAAATATTGTATGCATACGCTAAGTACTAGTTTACCTACTGCTTTGCTGTATATACCTGCATTTAATCAAAACCTCCCCCCCCCCCTCCCCACGGCCATATTCTGCTAAGTTTCTCTACTCTTCTTTGTAACTGAGCCCCCCCCCCCCCCCCCCTCTAAAGACAACATAGTTGACATTATTTAATGTGTCACCGAGCCCATCTCCCCTCTCTCAGCTTGTTTCCAAACATTTTCTGAATGAACGCCTACATATAGTGCTAGTTCTTACACCCAATATGTTTGTATTCTCTAGTTAATTCGTGATATAGTTAATTGGATAAATATAAACAATTGCCTACATCTGATTGAATATTATTGAGATCTCAAGAATTTCCGACCTTGTTTTCCTAAGAAAACATGGCTCCCAAACTCCCACCGTCATGTGTTTCTTGTCTTTTGTATTGTGTTTCTTATTTAAGTTTGTTCTTATTTTCTCTTTGTATTTTAATTTGTTTACATGTATAATAGAGTTATTTTCCGTGTTGCTGAATCATATTGTATTATATCTATTTATGAGCAATGGTTGCATAAGTCATGTCTTGAGGCTGAGTGTCGTGTCGTGCCAAAATTAAAATGCATCACTTTCGAAAATGGGTAATGACTTAATAGCTTATCGCGCGACAATTGGTCTCTTCGGGAGGTGTTTCTACAGAGTAAAATCCTGTATCTCTTGTCTCGCCTATCTGTTCCGAGTACTGAGTTTGTTGCATTTTGGTGTTTTTAATCTAATTTATTTTACGATAAACTATTTTTACACAAACCCGTTTATATTATTCCTACTGATCTTGCAATCAGGCGATATAGAAACAAACCCAGGTCCCCCTAATCTTCCGGTACTAACTGTTGTACATAATAACGTCTGCGGTCTCTTGGCTAAACTTGATATAGTAAAAACCAACTTATGCTCCTTTGACATCATCGCAATTACAGAGAGTCATTTAACATCTGTAACCACCAATGAAGATATACAAGTACCTGGTTATCAAAACCCATTCAGACGTGAACGGCAGCAATCATGGGGTGGGGTATGTGTCTATGTCTCACAAACCGTTGCTGTAGTCCGTAGACCTGAATATGAGTCACCTGACCTCGAAATAATATGGATCGAAGTACTCGATAATCCCCGCAGTTTCATTTGTACTATATATCGTCCACCAAATACAGCTGTTGATAAATGGGAATTACTCACCGAAAATATTCAGAACGTAAGAGATCTGAACCCTGGAAAGCATGTTCTTATTCTTGGTGATTTAAACGATGACCTGTTGAACCCTACTAAATTTCATCTCCATGATTTAATAGCTTCTCTGGGTTTCGATCAGTTGATAAAGGAGCCAACTCGCCCAGTCTCAAATTCGCTTTTAGACCCAATCATCACCAACATGTCTCAACTAGTGTCTGACAGTGGCATTTTATCTCCGTTCTGTAGCGATCATTCCCCCACGTTTATATTTTTAAAGTCACGCATTCCCAATCAAAAATCATATAAAAGAACGATATGGAATTATACCAATGCCGACTGGAATCGCTTCCGACACATCCTGCTAAATAGTGAATGGGGTGATTTGCAGGATACAAACAGCGTAGATACATGGTGCGAGTGTATCACGATAAACATAAAAAAAGCTGCTACCCTGTCTGTCCCAAACAAAGATGTCGTAATCCATCCAACTAACAAAGCTTGGGTAACAAATAAAATTAAACACGAAATGAGGATTAGGGAAAAACTTTTTAGAAAATCTAGAATATCGAAAAAAGATGTCGATATCCTACAGTTTAAAAAACAGAGAAATTTCGTTAACGCACTTGTTCGCTCCGAAAAAATTGAATTACAAACAAAAACAGCAGAAAAAATTGAGACTGGTCGAGTTGGTTCAAAAGCCTGGTGGAAGTTATGCAAATCCTTCCTAAAAAATTCCAACTCCAATCTTAACTGCATACCGCCCCTCAAAAACCAAGATGATTCCATTTCGTACGAAAGCATTGACAAAGCCAATGTCTTAAATCAATTTTTCTGTAACATTTCCAACCTCGACGATGATAATACTCCACTACCCCATCAAACACCATACACTGACCATGCCCTGGACGAAATTACCATTTCTGAATCAGACGTTAACACTGTACTCTCAAACCTTGATCCCAATAAAGCACTGGGTCCTGACATGATAAGCCCAAGATGTTTGATGGAGGGAAAAACTATATTATCACCCATTCTATCCCGTTTCTTTAACCACTCCCTAAAAAATGCCATTTTCCCGGAAAGCTGGAAGATTGCTAATGTAACCCCTTTATATAAAAAGGGTGACCGGGGAACGCCTTCTAACTATCGACCGATATCTCTTTTAAGTTGTTTAAGTAAAGTTATGGAGAGAACTGTTTTTAATCATATTTATAACCACGTCAAAAATCATATCACCCCTAATCAATCTGGCTTTCTCCCCTCTAATTCAACAGTCACACAGCTACTAGATCTCTATTTCCAAATAGCAAAGGCACTAGACGATCAAAAAGAAGTTTTGTTTTTATTTTTCGACATCTCTAAAGCTTTCGATCGCGTTTGGCATCGTGGCCTACTGTATAAATTAAATCTTTTCGGAATTTCGGGACACATTTTAGATTGGTTTAGAAGCTACATTACCAAACGTTGCCAACGCGTAGTTATCGATGGAACCGAATCAAATGTATTAAATATAAGGGCAGGTGTACCTCAAGGCTCAGTCCTCGGCCCCCTATTATTCCTGCTTTACATAAATGATCTCCCTGAAAATATTCTAAACAACATTCGCATGTTTGCAGATGATACTTGTCTCTATGTAATCTCCGAGAATCTTCAAAACAACCTTCCCTCAATTAACCACGATCTGATAGCCTTATCTGAGTAGGCACAAACTTGGCTTGTGAATTTTGATTCAGATAAGACCATTTATCTAACTATATCTCTCCGCACAAACCCGTCTACGCTCCCGATTACTTTCCAGGGTTCCGATCTCGAGCGTTCCTCAAAACACAAGCATCTTGGGGTAATTTTTAATACTAAAGCCAATTGGCGCGACCATATAGATTATATAATCAACAATGCTCTTAAAAAGTTATCTATGTTTAAAGGTCTAAAGTCTATATTAAATCGAAAATGTTTAGAAATCATGTACAAGAGTTTTATCCGACCTTGTCTAGAATATGCGGATATTGTATGGGACAATCTTGATCAGTTATCCATTAATAGGCTTGAAAATTTACAGAAAGATGCTCTAAGAGTCATTACAGGTCTTACCTGTAGTGCTTCTTTAGAAAAATTATATAGTGAATCAGGTTTCACCCAATTGTCTACCAGACGGAAAACACATCGTTTATGTATGCTTTACAAAATTCTCCACGGAACATCTCCGCAGTCCTTATCTGATCATCTCCCCCAAACTACACACGAACGAAACCCATACAATATCCGCAACCCAAATTTATTCACACCCTATCAATGTAGAACAGAATTATTCCGAAGATCATTTTATCCGTCAACTATCCGCGATTGGAACGCCCTACCTACTACTGTTACAAACCAACCAACTTTCTCATCTTTTAAAAAACATTTGGAGTCTTTAGACCACATTCCCACCCCACCAGATTGGTATTATGTCGGCCAACGTAGTATAAACATCATACTCTGCCGCTTACGTAACCATTGTAGCAGCCTCAAAAAAGATCTTTTTGACAATTTCATTTCTGTCTCACCCAAATGTAGTTGTGGTTACCACGAAGAGACCGCCGACCATTATTTACTTCATTGTCCACTATTTAATGATCAAAGAACAACCTTGAAAGCAGATCTAGAAAATCTAAACACATCTTGGGAATTGACAGATTATGATACTGATGTATTGTTATCTGGTGATCCCAGACAATCTACTTACAAAAATACTGAAATGCAAAAAGCTCTATGTAAGTATATTTCGAACACAAATCGTTTCTAGTTACGCCTGTCTTTGTTTTACCTTTCGTTACCATTTTACTGAATTTCCAAAATAGACACCTGACTCTCGGAGGGACCAATTGACATCAGCCTAAAGGAAATACCAACAACACGGACGTGCAGCCAGCTACATATAATTATGACATCTATAAATTTACAACAATAGTATGTTCATTATTATGTATTTATTCCATATTATGTTAATTGATTGTACCTTTGATTGTATTATCATCTTTGTAAGGAGACGCACTAACAAGCTTTGGCTTATAGCGCTCCTGTCAAAAAATAAATTGATTTAAACCAAGGTTGATCACAGCGCCCCCTGTCGGCGAAGTGTAGAAATAATGTGCTCATTAGATAGGGCATCTTAAGGAGTGTATATGAGAAAAGTTTGAAAAGTGTAGGTCTATTATTTCGCCCAGAATAAGCCAGTTAGCTGTTCGACACTGGGTAGTATTACAGCGCCCCCTATCGGCGAAGTGCAAAATTAATGTCACCATTAGATTAGGTTTCTCGAGTACTATATATGGTGTAAGTTTCGTATATGTAGGCTTAATATTTTGACCTGTATCGATCAGTTAGCTGTTCGATTTCGTCAGTCTGCTATTCGATTGGAAGGTTGATCACAGCGCCCCCTGTAGGCGAAGTGTAGAAATAATGTGCTCATTTGATGGGGCATCTTAAGGAGTGTATATGAGAAAAGTTTGAAAAGTGTAGGTCTATTATTTCGCCCAGAATAAGCCAGTTAGCTGTTCGACACTGGGTAGTATTACAGCGCCCCCTATCGGCGAAGTGCAAAATTAATGTCACCATTAGATTAGGATTCTCGAGTACTATATATGGTGTAAGTTTCGTATATGTAGGCTTAATATTTCGACCTGTATCGATCAGTTAGCTGTTCGATTTCGTCAGTCTGCTATTCGATTAGAAGGTTGATCACAGCGCCCCCTGCCGGCGAAGTGTAGAAATAATGTGCCCATTAGATGGGGCATCTTAAGGAGTGTATATGAGAAAAGTTTGAAAAGTGTAGGTCTATTATTTCGCCCAGAATAAGCCAGTTAGCTGTTCGACACTGGGTAGTATTACAGCGCCCCCTATCGGCGAAGTGCAAAATTAATGTCACCATTAGATTAGGATTCTCGAGTACTATATATGGTGTAAGTTTCGTATATGTAGGCTTAATATTTCGACCTGTATTGATCAGTTAGCTGTTCGATTTCGTCAGTCTGCTATTCGATTAGAAGGTTGATCACAGCGCCCCCTGTCGACGAAGTGTAGAAATAATGTGCCCATTAGATGGGGCATCTTAAGGAGTGTATATGACAAAAGTTTGAAAAGTGTAGGTCTATTATTTCGCCCAGAATAAGCCAGTTAGCTGTTCGACACTGGGTAGTATTACAGCGCCCCCTATCAGCGAAGTGCAAAATTAATGTCACCATTAGATTAGGATTCTCGAGTACTATATATGGTGTAAGTTTCGTATATGTAGGCTTAATATTTCGACCTGTATCGATCAGTTAGCTGTTCGATTTCGTCAGTCTGCTATTCGATTAGAAGGTTGATCACAGCGCCCCCTGTCGGTGAAGTGTAGAAAGAATGTGCCCATTAGATGGGGCATCTTAAGGAGTGTATATGAGAAAAGTTTGAAAAGTGTAGGTCTATTATTTCGCCCAGAATAAGCCAGTTAGCTGTTCGACACTGGGTAGTATTACAGCGCCCCCTATCGGCGAAGTGCAAAATTAATGTCACCATTAGATTAGGATTCTCGAGTACTATATATGGTGTAAGTTTCGTATATGTAGGCTTAATATTTCGACCTGTATCGATCAGTTAGCTGTTCGATTTCGTCAGTCTGCTATTCGATTAGAAGGTTGATCACAGCGCCCCCTGTCGGCGAAGTGTAGAAATAATGAGCCCATTAGATGGGGCATCTTAAGGAGTGTATATGAGAAAAGTTTGAAAAGTGTAGGTCTATTATTTCGCCCAGAATGAGCCAGTTAGCTATTCGATGAAATAATGGTCTCTCCCTTTCGAACAGCTAACAGCTAACAGCCAACAGCAGACTAACTTATTATACGTGTTTTGAACTAACTTTGGCTTAGAATGAATGAATGGTCGTCCCGGTCCGTACAGGCCACATAGGCTACTGTATGGATTTTCCTCATTTCAACGCCAATCATTTAGTTTTTCGATGCCCTTCAGAGCCTCTAACTGTCGTGACGATCAGAAATTATGAAAAAAGTGTGGATTTTGGCAGCTCATGCCACTTTAAAAATGTGAGATTTTTACATTATTGCTTCCAACGAATAGGCCTACGTAAGTGAAAATCAGCACAAATGAACAGTTATCATAGCATCATGATATATGAAATTTAATTGTTCGACCGACAACAAATGGCACAAATTGATAACCAACTACTATATTTATGATTTATACATAAGTGAAAACTAGGGATTTCCATCACTCAGAAATGTCATAATTCACTGCAGTGCAATAGCACTTTTGTTATTTGTCGCACGCGACGAAGCCGATGACGTCGTCTGACCTACTTCTTTCTTGTGTAGGCCTACTGACGTCTGCTGTACAACAACAGTATGTACATAGGATTTCGATAGGAATATGAAGCCTTTTCAGTCATTTTTGCATTAAGATAAATAATTTACTACTGAAAACACAAAATTGATTCAATAGAGGATCGGCTTACCACATTAAATCAAAACGATTAAACAAAACTTTATTATCGATCGTCTGTTGGCAGCAAGAGGGCTTAACTCGATCTTCGAACGTGAGCATTAATTTTTCGGTTGACATGTGACGCATGTCCAGTGAGATAATAGAAAAACTCAATCTCTGCATGTGAACATTTTCTGAGTCAAAAGTAGACCTACACCGAGTAACGAAGATCGATTGATTGATGTTTTCCGCAGCACTGAGACTGAGTTAATTTTCACTTTTTTCGCGGTTTATAGAAGGCCTACTGCCTACATCTAGCTCTTGACCATGATAAAGTCTACAAGTGTCTCCTTAATTGAGAATGCCCCCCCCCCCCCCCCCCCCCCCACCGCCACCATCCCCACGCACACGATACCTAACTCCAACACGGACATGGGGTGATTGATTGCGAATATTTCTATAAGGTAATTACATATATTAGTGGCGAAGTGGGGAATAAATTCACATAAAGTAGTATCAAGAAAGAAAGATAGCTAAGCTCACAGTGGATTCACTTACCACAGCTGGTTACGGTCAAAATGTATAAAGGTGTTGTCTGGAAATGGATCATTTATTTGACTGATAAACGTGAACTGGAATATATAAACAATGACCGAGACAAAGACCTTAAGGTTTTGTCGGGTCATGTTTTGGAAAACTGAATGGATGGAGTCTGTAGATGCCAATTAATTCATTTGTGTATTCCATCGCTCTCAAGATAATTTCACTTTGGCCTATTTGGCGACGTTGCCAGGTTTGGCGAGGGAGGAAACGAGATCTTTGCCCGGAGGAATTCCCCAGGGATCGGCCTGTCTATACACGGCATCTCTTCACTTGCGTATATTCTTATACATAGGTAGCCAACATTGGGAAAACAAAAATCGACAAATCGTTGTCAGGTTCAACAGTTTGGGCATTAACTACAAACGGCCTGGTTAGAACTGGCGATCACCCAATCTTGTCAGATAGCTGAGGTTTCCTCCGGGTACAGAACCCGGCCTTCTCTCCCACTAATTCTGGCAACACTGTCAAATGTAGGCATATATAGAAAACTCTTGAGAAATGTGTAAATCAACAATCAATCAATCGAACAATTAACCAAACGACCAATCCATCAAGCGGAGCAGCTCGCAGTTTGGTTAAATTGTTCGATTTTAAATGAAAGAATTTCACCTTTTGCTGAAAACACCCACCTAATCATTTGTATGGCTTAACATAATGTAAGGAAGACTTGACGAGTCCAATCATTTAACATTACCGAAGAATTGGAAAAGGAATTGTGAGCTTTCTACAGCTGGTCAAAGTCAAATGATATAAAAGTAGCAGAAATATACTTAAACATGGCGTCGAAGCGCAAACTAAAGTTATCGCAACCTCTTTCTGGATGGTTTTGCTATACAGTAGCTTGACCTCTTCCGTCTCTAGGTCACTGGAAATGGACCATTTATTTGACCGATAAACCTGAACTAGAATAATTAAACAATGACCGAGAAATAAACGTAAATGTTTCTGTCTGGCCATGGAAATAAAAAAAGAATGTTGAAATTATCGGTTATTTTTCTCTAGACGTATAATTCAGAAGCTTTTTAGTTCTTCTAGTCTCGAGAATGTACGATAAAGTATTGTTTTTAACTAACTTTGGCTTAGAATGAATGAATGGTCGTCCCGGTTATGAATAAATATATAAGCGCAAAATGTTCTCAAGGGACCATCGCAGTTTTACTAACCTGTTTTGCATAGGTCAATTTACGGACTATGTGAATCATTGAGAACGGGCAAGTCTGTGGAGATGCCCTCCTGAGTATTTTAGGTATTTCAAAAATATAATGTGAAAATTATCCGTGATTTTACATAAAGAAAAGACCTGACTGACATTAATCTATTGTCTGAAACACTGTACACTGCGTTTTTATCATTTATAGTGACGATAACTTCAGAGACGGATCCTCTTGGATTTATATCCTGAAAAAAATTTCCGTTGGAAAACGAGTTTTAAGGTAGGTTCAAGCTATGTTAAACTGTAAAATTAGGCTGTTGGAGTGATTGATTGATGTTTCACGCCGCACTCAAGATTATTTCACTTACGTGGTAGCATTTGTATGTTTAATGTGGGGAAAAAACGGGCTCTGCCCAGAAAAATCCCCGGATGTTTGTGGAGTACCTGGCAACTCTCCCAAACTAGGAAATGTGAAGTGAGAGAATTGGCAAGAAGAAGTTTAATATAACTTTTGTTTGATCATTTCAAAAGACATTCGTGGGCTTGAAAATTCGTTCTGTATTTGTCCAGAATACATATTTAAAGTTGCATGAGTTTTCAAAATTTGATTCAAAAGGGCATGATTTAGGGAGTTTGTTGGACCACTAGCCTGATAAGAAGGAAGGTGATGTTCTTCATTTGGGGCAGGTTTCAAAAAGTATATATTTCGACATTTTTCTTCTTGAATTGTAAACGATGTTTCTTTTAAGGTTTCCTAATGAAAGGAGGGATTGGGTGGTAAACAACGGAATGTGTAGGCCCTATAGAGCGCCGGTGAGGTTAGGAGGAGGGGGGGGGGTCTAAAAACTGACCTTAGCATCGGACATCACACAAAATCTCATAGAGCCTAGAGGCCTAGAGCCTCTTGTACAAAATCTGCAGGAATTGGAAGCCGCATTACATCGGTATTTACGGCGATATTTCAACGGATCTGACAATTTCCCCACAACAATGATTTTATCGGTCGGTGCAGACTTTCCAGGGGGTGCTTTTTCTTTGTTACGGCACGTCATTTAACCAGCCGTTAAGCTAATTTTCTTTTAAACAACCGGTCCCTGTGAGAAAACATCAATATGTTTGCAGTCCATGCCTTTTCACGTGAATTAATTAATCCCAGTGGAACATATTAACTACCTTTTGATTTGAAAAAAAATTAGAATAACTTTTTCTTCATGCTAAATATCTTTTGTTTTCATTTTAGCTTGAAAATGGTCTTGCGCTATTCACTAAGCTGGCTGGATTACGTCATATTTGCTGTCGTTATTCGTGTCTCTCTGAGCATCGGGATTATCCAATGAACTATATGCGTGGAATGGACACATCTCATTGGCTGGTTTGGATCGGACTTTGTAAAATGTGCCGCCATTGACAGCTGATAAGCGCGTGCAGAACAGATCTGGATGGACGCTTCACTACCTCCTGGTAATGGCGGCATTCGAAGCATATCGAGCACCACGTGACCTCCGTTCCACGCATATAGTTCATTGGGATTATCCATGCATTGAGCGGAAGTAGACAGAGAACTACCTCGGAATACCTCGTAGGAGATCGGAAAATGAGTTCCGTCCCTGTGGCACTCTCCTACGCAGCTACCTTTATGTCAGAGATGTACTCCCATGGTGTCCAATATTTGTTTGCGTTCTACGCCATTATTCCCGCCAATATTTTGACGGCCATTTTTACAGTGCCATTATTTCATCATCTGAAAATAACGAGTGCATACGAGGTAAATATACACTCATTATTTGTCAGAGTTACGAAAACAAAAAGCCTAAAATCATATTAGGGAATCAGTGAGTTCCAAACGAAAAACCTCGCTCAATTAATTCACTAATCACAATCAATACATGTCAAATTATCGATAAATCAATCAATCACCAAGTCAATCAACCAATAAATCAATTGATTGATCCATCGATTAATTAACCAATAACTCGCTCAATCACCCAGTCAATCAACCAATGGATCAATAGATAAATAAATTTATCGATGAATAAATTTATAAACCAATCAATAGATCAATCAAGGAATCGATCAATTAATCAATAATCAATCAAGTAGAAAAATCAATAAATCAATCAATAAGTTAATTTACCATCCTTGTCATCGATATACCATCATTACATTGTGTGTGTGTTTTTTTTTCTGGCAGTATTTGGAGCTCAGGTTTGAGTCTATGGCTGTTAGAAGACTGGGTTCGTGTCTAGGAATTTTAACTAACGTAAGTAAACCTGTCTGTCCGTATATCAATTCAAATGACATATAAATTTTGAATTGAGTTTATAAACATTCTGATTGCAATTTTTTCAACGATACACGTACATGTTGCTATTGTCCAACCAATTTATCGGCCTCTTTCAATCAAAATATGAAATGAAGTTCAAACGTTTTAAGACGTTCGCGAAAACCACAAAAAAATGCACGTCCATGACAAAGCCCACCAAAACATAAGGTCTATAAAAACGCTACGTGTAAATCGTTCGAGAAAAACGGGACCAAATGCGTCTAAATTGCGATTTACTTTCAACATTACCATTTACAGTAGACCCTTTCGGCTAGAGGATTGACGCTTGTGCAGAAGCTTTGCTGCATGGCAAAATGACGTTTTTTGATGTTGTTTGAATCGTGTGGCATTAATGTCTTTACTCTGTAGCAGTCAGTGTGACACACCTCTCTCACATTGCAAAATGAACACGATTCTGAGATGAACATTGATCCAAAAACTCAATGTAGCGTCATTTTACCATACACAAAGGCTACTGCGCAAGCGTCAATCCTTAAGCCGAAAGGGTCTATTTTTCTGCCTGGCATTTCCAGGTTTTATCTAGAAAACTAAATGACGTATAGCGTAACAAGGGAATCCAATTATGACGTTACGTTACAACAAACTCTGAGGTCCTGTACGAAACTGACGTCATACAGGAAACTGCATTGTTGTGCTGTAAATGACGTTGTCGTCTGTTACGTCATCCCACTGTAGTCAAGAGAGACACCAAACGACATTGTGCCGTTAGCGAGACATCGCGCCTATTTATAACAGAGAGAAATTTCTTCGGGTTACAGATAATTAAGGTAAGATGAAACCATTTTATGACCTTTCTTTGATTCTGTTTAATAGATTTGGACAATATACTTAGCCCAAGTTGTGATGTGGACGTAATAACGGGAATTACTATCGGCGTAATTAACTTTATGAAATTACCGTAAGCAAACTGTATCTGGTGACGCTCCATACACGTGTAGTGACACGTCGGTCAATACAAAGACAAATGTGTTAGGTACGACTCTAGAAGTCGGGTTGATTGATTAGTTGATTGTTCTTTTGTGCCGCACTGAGATATATATCTGGCATTAATACTTGAGAGAGTATGGTGTAGTTATCAAGAGAGTATGGGATGCTCATCGAGAGAGTATTGGGTAGTCACTGAGAGAGTATGGGGCAGTCATCGAGAGAGTATGGGGTGTTCATCAAGAAAATCTGGGACAGTCATCGAGAGAGTCTGGGGTAGCCATCGAGAGAGTATGGGGCAGTCATCGAGAGAGTATGAGGTAGTCATTGAGAGAGTCTGGGGCAGTCATCGAGAGAATCTGGGGTGTTCATCGAGAGAGTGTGGGGTAGTCATCTACAGAGTATGGGGCAGTCATCGAGAGAGTCTGGGGTAATCATCGAGAGAGTATGAGTCAGTCATCGAGAGAGTATGGGGTAGTCATCGAGAGAGTATGGGGTAGTCATCGACAAAGTCTGGGGCAGTCATTGAAAGAGTATGGAGTTGTCATCGAAAGAGTATGGGGTAGTCATCGAGAGAGTCTAGGGTAGTCATCGAGAGAGTATGGGGCAGTCATCGAGAGAGTATGGGGCAGCCATCGAGAGAGTATGGAGTATTCATTGATAGAGTATGGGGTAGTCATCGAGAGAGTATGGGGGCAGTCATCGAGAGAGTCTGGGGCAGTCATCGAGAAAGTATGGGGCAGTCATAGGGAGAGTCTGGGGTAGCCATCGACAGAGTCTGGCGCAGTCATCGAGAGAGTATGGGGTAGTCGTCGAGAGAGTATGGGCTACTCATCGAGAGTGTCTGGGGTAATTGAGAGAGTATGGGGGTAGTCATCGAGAGAATCTGGGGTAGTCATCGAGAGAGTATGAGTCAGTCATCGAGAGAGTATGGGGTAGTCATCGAGAGAGTATGGGGTAGTCATCGACAAAGTCTGGGGCAGTCATTGAAACAGTATGGAGTTGTCATCGAAAGAGTATGGGGTAGTCATCGAGAAAGTCTAGGGTAGTCATCGAGAGAGTATGGGACAGTCATCGAAAGAGTATGGGGTAGTCATCGAGAGAGTCTGGGGCAGTCATCGAGAGAGTATGGGATAGTTATCGAGAGAGTCTGGGATAGTCATCGAGAGAGTCTGGGGTAGTCATCGAGCGAGTATGGGGTAGTCATCGAGGAAGTATGGGGTGTTCATCAAGAGAGTCTGGGGTATTCATCGAGATAGTATGGGGTATTCATCGAGAGAGTATGGGATAGTCATCGAGAGAGTATGGGACAGTCATCGAGAGAGTATGGGATAGTCATCGAGAGAGTATGGGATGCTCATCGAGAGAGTATGGGCCAGTCATCGAGAGAGTCTGGGGTAGCCATCGAGAGAGTATGGGGTATTCATCGAGAGAGTATGGGACAGTCATCGTGAGAGTATGGGGTAGTCATCGAGAGAGTTTAGGGTAGTTATCGAGATAGTATGGGGTACTCATCGAGAGAGTATAGGGGAATTGAGAGAGTATAGGTTAGTCCACGAGATAGTCTAGGATAGTCATCGAGAGAGTATGGGGCAGTCATCAAGAGAATCTGTGGTAGACATCGACAGAGTATGGGGCAGTCATCGAAAGAGTATGGGGCAGTCATCGAGAGAGTCTGGGGAAGTCATCGACAGAGTATGGGGCAGTCATCGACAGAGTATGGGGTAGTCATCGACAGAGTATGGGGTAGTCATCGAAAGAGTCTGGGGATGTCAACGAAAGAGTATGGGGCAGTCATCGACAGAGTATGGGGTAGTCATCGACAGAGTATGGGGTTATCATCGACAGAGTATGGGGTAGTCGTAGAGAGAGTATGGGGCAGTCATCGAGAGAGTATGGGGTAGTCAACGAAAGAGTATGGGGCAGTCATCGAGAGAGTCTGGGGAAGTCATCGACAGAGTATGGGATAGTCGTCGAGAGAGTATGGGGCAGTTATCGAGAGAGTACGGGGTATTCATCGAGAGAGTGTGGGGTAGTCATCGAGATAGTATGGTTTACTAATCGAGAGAGTCTGGGGGTAGTCATCGAGAGAGTGTGGGGTAGTCATCGAGAGAGTCTGTGGTAGACATCGACAGAGTATGGGGTAGTCATCGAGAGAGTGTGGGGTAGTCATCGAGATAGTATGGTTTACTAATCGAGAGAGTCTGGGGGTAGTCATCGAGATAGTCTGGGGTAGTCATCGAGAGAGTATGGGAAGTTATTGACAGAGTATGGGGTACTCATCGAGAGAGTCTGGGGTAGTCATCGAGAAGCAAGTAGTGCGGAAATGTTCTTTCTTCGGGAAATAATGGAGGTGTAAAGGTAAACACTGAACTTGTTCAACATTAATTGTTCTTTCTTCAGTAAATAATAAAGGAGTTAAATTATACACTGAAGTTGTTCAACATTTATTGTTCTTTCTTCAGGAAAATAAAAATGTGGAATGTAAAAGAGATGGACCACGATATGTTGGGTATGATAGCTGAGAATTTCAGAGTGGCAAAATTGACCGGCAAAATTCTCCGTAAGTTTTTTTCTGTCCTCTTATTAACGTTTTCCTTATGTGAACACTTAAGATACAAAACACCATATTTCATTTGAGAGAACATGTCTTACAAGAAAGCTTTTTCATTTATTTTTTAATATTTTCTCTAGGAAAGTCTGCTCAAACACTTGAAGTTGAATATCTGTAGAAACTCATTGTGAACAGAACTAAATTCTACAAAAACAGCAATATTATATAAAATCCCTATACTTTAAAAGGTTGCAGATTACCCGATGTTGTAATTTTGCCTGACGGTGAATATTAAGTAATTCAAATTTAACGAATACCATAGATTTCAATGCTTAAGCATCTCTGATATCTTGTCACAGTAGTTTGTTTTGTTTAACCAAACTCGTGTCTCGGAAATGGAAAGTTGTTTCGGCCAGCGTCTATAGAGAGGAAACAAACCTGAGTCTCAAAATATCGAACCCCATCGCTAGTACGAAGTCTGTTTATCTGCAAAGTCGACCGACCTTGTTCATGGGGACAGGCTTTAATATTGATATCCTTTTCTCTTTTGGATCCAAAATACCCTTAAGTGTTGATCATGATGCTAAATACATAGCATCAATATACATGTATGACTAAATGCATATAACTGAATGTATATTACCCGCTGAATGTCCGCGGTAGTTTTTGTCAATCTGTTACTGCCACTTTTAGATGGATAACGTAGTCGTATGTTAAAATACTCTTAGGGCGTTTCTTATAGGCAAACCATTTTTCCTAAATGCGGGAGTGAGGTAATACCATCCCTTCCAACAAAGTAAAAAAAGCATCAGCCGACGACTCGGCCTTTTTGTCGAATAATCATGAATGTGGCGACAAGCAACAATCAATCAATCAATACATCTTTATCTCTAAAAGTTAAGTTATATCAGAAATGTTTGCAGCACCCTTTAAATATGGGACCCATACTAATGAGAAATAATTAAGGATCACCACGAAGTAAGTTGTTTGTGAACAACACGAGCGTTCGACACCGGTGTCTTTATCAAGTGCAATAGACAAGTGATAAAGACACCGATATACATGTTGTTCACTAAGAACTCACTTCGTGGTGATACCTTCTCATTAGTTTAATTATAATAGTAGCTTTTAAACAAAGATAGCGTCATTTTAAAATAAATATATATTTATTTTAATTCCACAGTATATTTGAGAGAGAGAAAGCCCTGTCCCGATATTTGGAATCAAATTTTCAGTGAGGGAATACCGAAAGGGCTTTATATAGATGCCGGAGATTGGGAAAAGGTCAAGGACATTGTGGAAGATCTCCGAGAAAGGGAGCTAATTTTGGGAGATATTTTGACCCCTGCAGAAGAGTATGAGGATGATTTTGAAGACGCCTCCTCAACTTCTTCCCTCTCCCACAGATCAACTTCAACCACTTCCAGCATGGAGTACGGGGTATTGAGAGTACCAACAGCCTTCTTTCCTGACGTGACTCCCAATAAAACATGCCTAAAGACAACCGACCAGGCCTCGACTATGGCAAAGGATTCCACCATTAAGTCCACAACCGACCAGGCCTCGACTATGGCAATTGATTCCACAATAAATTTCACCATGGTGAACACTAAAGAGTTTTACGTGTCCAAAAGAGAGAAGAGCATGAAGAGTAAAGCCTGTCCACCAGAGCAAGCTGAGAAGAACCGGGAAGAGTACTATGGCCCAAGTATTGATCTGAGTAATACAGACGACTTGGATCGTCTTGTAGCCAGCAACCTCAAGTTTAAACGCGTGAAGCCAGAAAATAGGATACATGATAATGATGAGATAAAGAGCTCCAACTTTGCTCACATTATCAAGGACGTGGACAAGACTGCAAGGATCTCCAAACGTGCAGATGCACATGATTGCCAGGCTAAGGCCACAGATGATACAACTGAACTCGCAGACGAAGGACTAGTTGAGCAGATGACTGACGCTATCCCAGAAAGGGGAGACTCCGCTTCAAGCAACAAATCAGCTTCATCTGAAGATTGCGTTCCCTTGTTGTCAAACGAAGAAATCCTGGAAGGGCTAGAGAAGGTCGGGAGAAAAAACCCACTTCCTCAACATAAGTCTTTGTCGGCTGACAGTTTTCCAAGCTCCCATGACAGCAGAGTCCGTGTTACCGGAAAATCCCTCCGGCAGAATGTGGAATCGGAGCCAGCCCTTGCAGAGAAACCCTTTACCAGCACTTTTCCAAGGTCGTGTGACCCGAGAGTACGGGCGTTGAACCGACCTCTCTACCGGCCTGTAAAATCCAGCCATGCCTTAATCCAGTCGACAGAACGCCCCAACAAATTTTCTCGTCGGCATGTGGCCAGATCAACGATTGGACAATGTTGCACACACGGACGAGCCGTGAATAACCTGGATGCTGGACTCCCAGACGTCGATGTACCAAGCTTCAGACAGGTCCCTCAAACCCCAGACAATTCCCACCATATCCCTGTAGAGAACAAGACAATTCTAAACTGCAGAACAATTCTGGTACAGCCTGCTCCAGGAAGTGAAATGGATTTACCTGACGAAGACCCAGGAAACGACACAGATGGGAAAGAGGGACTGAAAGGCGAAACAGGTACGTTGTGGTCGAGATTTTGACCCTAACTTAAATAGCGGGAAGGCAAAAATAAGATCAAACTTTTATTTTGCGTTGTGATCATTTTACAAGCTATATAAAGGCATACATAGGTTAAACCTTTTTTCTGTGTACAAGGGTATGATATTCCTCTTTTAAATAAGTTACTTTGAACGGTTGTTCCTGTAAGTCAGACCCCGTAGTTTCTGTATATACATAGTTCAATCCAGCACTATTTGTCAAAATAAAGTTGATATGTTATGGATATCGTAATGGCCATGTTGTCATATTGATGCATCCGGCTCAGCAAATCTTTAGTGAGTCATATTGCTTTTCTCCTTCTTTTCTCCTAATTTGTTTTTATTCAAACAAGACTATCCCAACTATTCGTAGAAACAAGCCCTTCGTAATCTCGATTAATTGACTGATGTTTAACACTTCACTTAGGATTATCTCCCGTATATGGTGGCATTGTCAGGTTTAGGTGGGGGAAAAACTGGCCCTCCATCCCGACAGTCGGCGAGCACCTGGCAACTGTTTGTAAACTTTGACCATTAGAGACCAAAGTCATGTCAAGTTCATTCGTTAATAATAATTGTATGTGTAATTTTATTTCAGATAATGGTCCAGTAAACGCCAGAACTGGTCACGAATCTAACAGGTTGTCAAATACAGCACGAAGTATAAAAGGACAGAATGATAGCTCAGAAAGCTCACCCAGTGCATCGTCAAATATTGTGCAAATTGCAACAGGACGTCTTCAAAGAACCAAAGCGTTTGTAAGGAGAGGGTTCAGCCGAATCAAGGCAGCTTTCAGATCTTGTAACTGTCTAAAATGAACTGTTCATGCACGTTTTATCTTATTGAAATATTCTTAGCTATTTTCCTAATCTATTTATTGTTTGTTTGCCAATTATGTTTTTGTTCTATTTATTGTTTGTTTGCAAATTATGTTTTTGTTCTATACGTTTTAAAAATTAAAAGCTCATTCAAAGTCAATGAAATTTTGTTTTGAGTTCTCACTGAGTATTAATAATAATAATAATAATAATAATTTTATTCCAGACAAGAGTCCATATAAATACAGAAATTGCATTTAGCAGTTACAGTAGATTAAAAGGAGATTATTCCACTTTTTAAAGATAAGTGAGTGAAGTTTAACGTCTGTATCAAAAATGGTGCGCAGAGAAGAAATTCCAGAACTTTAAGGTTTTTTAAAGATATTTTTAAAGGTAAGCTTCTCATGGTTTACATTTTCTAGAACTTTTACAGTTTTCTAAACGATACAAGATGGATTACTGAAAAAGTAAGTTAACCCACACGGATTCACTCGGAATAAAATTCCGGGTTAGGGTGAGAATCGAAGCCACGACTTCGGGACTGTTCCACCGCTCTGCGAACTGTTTTTTCCAGGTCAATAAGTGACGGTTAATTTTCTAATTCAGAAGTTACCTTGATGATGATTTTCGCTTACATGATGGATTATTTCGTATTTACTATTTCACCTGGTGTTTATTGTCGGCGTGTCCAGGTTGATCGGGGAATGGAACCAGGATCTAGACCAAAATCATGCCAAAGAGATGTTCGTTATTGTTGTAATGGATTTGAAGAAAACTTTTTACAAAAATTACCCTATCTCAAGCAAGAAAAACTTATCAGTTTTGACGGCGGGATATAGTAGGCCTACAAGGTTGGAAAACAAAATCTATAATTACACCGTTTATTTCAATAACATGTAGATGTTGCCGGGTTGTGGTGGGTGGAAACCGGCCTGGCCCGTAGTAATCCCCGATCTTCGGGAAGTGCCTGGCTACTCTTCTACATAAGGCGATTAGTTGTTGAAACTCACTCAGATTTGTAAAAGCTTTTCTTTGAACTGAGTGAGAGTTAAAGCCACGACGGAGGACTGCGTCAGAATGAGCATGTTAGGTGACGGGATGGGAAGTTTATTGAATTTGACATAAGTGCGTGAACGAAACCAAAGAGTGAAAACCAGGTTAAGGGGGTTCTGAAATACAATGTTAGGAGAGGCTTTGTTGGCTCAGTTGGCATGTCCATATCCGATATAGACCTTCCATCGATGACTTGTTTCAAATCCCACTCAGATAAAATAAAATTGAAAAATTTCCGAATGCGTTTTTCACTAGGTCGAGGTTCTCTCCGGACAAAGAGTTGGGTTCCTTATCCCTCCCACATGTGGTCAATAAACGGCACATTTGGCGAAACGTTAGTCCAGATTTTTTTGAGGGGGCGGGGGGTGGGAGGGGGGGGGGGGGCAACTGAGCTGAATACTTGGCGAGGCGTTAACCGAAGTTTGATTGGGACGGTATACGGAAATATTAAGGGTTGGTAAACAGAATATTGTGTTAGGGGTGGGGGGAGGGGGTCGGAGAAAGAAGGTAGCGAAGTTTCCCTGAGGGGGGGGGGGGGGGGCGAAAATACATGTATAAGTGGTATATAAACAAAATATTGAGGAAGCGCCATCCGAAAATATATGCAGCATTGTAACATTTTCAGGTCTTCTTTCTCAGGTTAAATGGCAGAAAGGGAATTTGACACGATGTTTTCTGTCGTGTAGGATGAGAGCAATTTATACATATATATGATAGTTGCCTTGTATTGATCAGCACTGATACGTGAAACGGAAATATACAAGGTCTTGAGTAACGTCATGACGTAAGCATGACGTCACAAGCCATACATGTACATGTATATGGAAGTCACCCTGTATTGAACAGCATGGATACGTGCTTTTGAAATATACAGGGTCTCCACAAAATTGTGCAGAAATATAGGTTTCTAAAAAACTTGTTAAATTGATGAATATGTAAATCAGTATCAACTTGATCGATTTTGGGATTATTTGTGTTTTATTTCAATCGAATTTCTTTACACGCATTTCTTTGTATCTAGGTTCTGTACATGGGTGTTGTGTTATACGGACCAGCTGTAGCCCTCAAAGCCGGTGAGTATAAAGGAAACGATAATGACTTATTCTCAGTGTGTGAGTAATTATTTCGTGCAAAAGTTCAGAAAACGTTTCTGATGAGTTTTATTGTGCTTTACGTCATATTCAAGCTCATTTGCTCCATATGGTTGCATTGTCAGGTTTATTAGGGGATACGAGCGTAAAGGTGGAGTCTTTCTTTATCATCCCAACTTAATTATTTCGTTTTATCGCGTTTTGCATTACGTCCTATCCAAGCATATTTAGCTTCTTTCGCTGATAATGTTGAGTTGTCATGTTTATTGGGGGAAGGTTAATAACTTTCCTGGGTATATCGAGCGCCAGACGGGCGTCGTGTGTCGGATTCTTTCCCCCGACTTAATTGCTATAATAAGAACAACGTGTCACCCAGACGCCCCTGCTCGACTTGATCTTTCGTTGTTAAAGTGGCATGAGCTGCCAAAATGTTGATATTATGACGTTAAAACAGAATGTTGAAATTATTGGCTATTTTTCTCAGGACGTATAATTCAGAAGCTTTTTAGTGCTTCTAGTCTCGATAATGTAAGATAAATTATTGTTTTGAACTAACTTTTTTTAACATTTTCGGTTCGTACAGGCCACATACTCTATGTATTTTCCTCCTTCCAACGCCAATCATTAAGTTTTTCGATAGCCTTCCAAACCTCTTAATATTGTGACGATCAGAAACTATGAATTTTGGCAGCTCATGCTACTTTAACTCTCTTCAAACAACACCTTGTTGACATAACGACAGAATGCAAATAGATGTCACATCCGAGAAATTCGTGTACAATGAAATGAAAAGCAAACAGGATTCGATTCAGATATTTGATCGATTTAATGATTGGGGCTTTAGGTCGCACTCAACAGCTATGGTTATATGGCCACAAAAATACCAACCGACCAAAATATCCCCTCCCCCCCCCCCCACACACACACACGATACCTAACTCCAACACGGACATGGGGTGATTGATTGCGAATATTTCTATAAGGTAATTACATATATTAGTGGCGAAGTGGGGAATAAATTCACATAAAGTAGTATCAAGAAAGAAAGCTAGCTAAGCTCACAGTCGATTCGCTTACCACTGCTGGTTAAGGTCAAAATGTATAAAGGGGTCTGGAAATGGACCATTTATTTGACTGATAAACGTGAACTGGAATATATAAACAATGACCGAGACAAAGACCTTAAGGTTTTGTCGGGTCATGTTTTGGAAAACTGAATGGATGGAGTCTGTACGCCAATTAATTCATTTGTGTATTCCCTCGCTCTCAAGATAATTTCACTTTGGCCTATTTGGCGGCGTTGCCAGGTTTGGTGAGGGAGGAAACACGATCTTTGCCCGGATAAATTCCCCAGGGATCGGCTTGTCTATACACGGCATCTCTTCACTTGCGTATATTCTTATATATAGGTAGCCAACATTGGGAAAACAAAAATCGACAAATCGTTGTCCGGTTGAACAGTCTAATGTTTGGGCATTAACTACAAACGGTCTGGTTAAGGATTCGAGAACTGGCGATCACCCAATCTTGTCAGATAGCTGAGGTTTCCTCCGGGTACAGAACCCAGCCTTCTCTCCCACTAATTCTGGCAACACTGTCAAATGTAGGCATACATAGAAAACTCTTGAGTAATGTGTAAATCAACAATCAATCAATCGAACAATCAACCAAACGATCAATCCATCAAGCGGAGCAGCTCGCAGTTTGGTTAAATTGTTCGATGTTAAATGAAAGAATTTCACCTTTTGCTGAAAACACCCACCTAATCATTTGTACGCTTAACAAAAATTAAGGAAGATTTGACGAGTCCAATCTTTAACATTACCGAAAAATGGGAAAAGGAATTGTGAGCTTTCTACAGCTGGTCAAAGTCAAATGATATAAAAGTAGCAGAAATATACTTAAACATGGCGTCGAAGCGCAAACTAAAGTTATCGCAACCTCTTTCTGGATGATTTTTCTATACAGTAGCTTGACCTCTTCCGTCTCTAGGTCACTGGACATGGACCATTTATTTGACCGATAAACGTGAACTAGAATAATTAAACAATGACCGAGAAATAAACGTAAATGTTTCTGTCTGGCCATGGAAATAAAAAAAGAATGTTGAAATTATCGGCTATTTTTCTCTAGACGTATAATTCAGAAGCTTTTTAGTTCTTCTAGTCTCGAGAATGTACGACAAAGTATTGTTTTTAACTAACTTTGGCTTAGAATGAATGAATGGTCGTCCCGGTTATGAATAAATATATAAGCGCAAAATGTTCTCAAGGGACCATCGCAGTTTTACTAACCTGTTTTGCATAGGTCAATTTACGGACTATGTGAATCATTGAGAACGGGCAAGTCTGTGAAGATGCCCTCCTGAGTATTTTAGGTATTTCAAAAACATAATGTGAAAATTATCCGTGATTTTACATAAAGAAAAGACCTGACCGATGATAACATTAATCTATTGTCTGAAACACTGTACACTGCGTTTTTATCATTTATAGTGACGATAACTTCAGAGACGGATCCTCTTGGATTTATATCCTGAAAAAAATTTCCGTTGGAAAACGAGTTTTAAGGTAGGTTCAAGCTATGTTAAACTGTAAAATTAGGCTGTTGGAGTGATTGATTGATGTTTCACGCCGCACTCAAGATTATTTCACTTACGTGGTAGCGTTTGTATGTTTAATGTGGGAGAAAAACGGGCTCTGCCCAGAAAAATCCCCGGATGTTTGTGGAGTACCTGGCAACTCTCCCAAACTAGGAAATGTGAAGTGAGAGAATTGGCAAGAAGTAGTTTAATATAACTTTTGTTTGATCATTTCAAAAGACATTCGTGGGCTTAAAAATTCATTCTGTATTTGTCCAGAATACAAATTAAAGTTGCATGAGTTTTCAAAATTTGATTCAAAAGGGCATGATTTTGGAAGTTTGTTGAACCTCCAGCCTGATAAGAAGGAAGGTGATATTCTTCATTTGGGACAGGTTTCAAAAAGTATATATTTCGACATTTTTCTTCTTGAATTGTAAACGATGTTTCTTTTAAGGTTTCCTATTGAAAGGAGGGATTGGGTGGTAAACAACGGAATGTGTATAGAGCGCCGGTGAGGTTGGGAGGAGGGGGGGGGGGTGGTCTAAAAACTGACCTTAGCATCGGACATCAGGGGTTGGAACACAAAATCTCATAGAGCCTAGAGGCCTAGAGCCTCTTGTACAAAATCTGCAGGAATTGGAAGCCGCATTACATCGGTATTTACGGCGGTATTTCAACGGATCTGACAATCTCCCTACAACAATGATTTTATCGGTCGGTGCAGACTTTCCAGGGGTGCTTTTTCTTTGTTACGGCACGTCATTAAGCTAATTTTCTTTTGAACAACCGGTCCCTGTTTTTTTAATTCTAGTGAGAAAACATCAACATGTTTGCAGTCCATGCCTTTTCACGTAAATTAATTAATCCCAGTGGAACATATTAACTACCTTTTGGTTTGAAAAAAAATTAGAATAACCTTTTCTTCATGCTAAATATCTTTTGTTTTCATTTTAGCTTGAAAATGGTCTTGCGCTATTCACTAAGCTGGCTGGATTACGTCATATTTGCTGTCGTTATTTGTGTCTCTCTGAGCATCGGGATTTTCCATGCATTGAGCGGAAGTAAACAGAGAACTCCCTCGGAATACCTCGTAGGAGATCGGAAAATGAGTTCCGTCCCTGTGGCCCTCTCCTACGCAGCTACCTTTATGTCTTCAATATTCTTTCTCGGTACCCCTGCAGAGATGTACTCCCATGGCGTCCAATATTTGTTTGCGTTCTACGCCATTATTCCCGCCAATATTTTGACGGCCATTTTTACAGTGCCATTATTTCATCATCTGAAAATAACGAGTGCATACGAGGTAAATATAAACTCAGTATTTGCCAGAGTTACGAAAACAAAAAGCCTAAAATCATATTAGGCAATCAGTGAGTTCCAAACGAAAAACCTCGCTCAATTAATTCACCAATCACAATCAATACATGTCAAATTATCAATAAATAAATCAATCACCAAGCCAATCAACCAATAAATCAATTGATTGATCCATCGATTAATTAACCAATCACTCACTCAATCACCCAGTCAATCAACCAATGGATCAATAGATAAATAAATGTATCGATGAATAAATTTATAAAGCAATCAATAGATCAATCAAGGAATCGATCAATTAATCAATAATCAATCAAGTAGAAAAATCAATACATCAATCAATAAGTTAATTTACCATCCTTGTCATCTATATACCATCATTACATTGTGTGTGTGTGTGTTTTTCTGGCAGTATTTGGAGCTCAGGTTTGAGTCTATGGCTGTTAGAAGACTGGGTTCGTGTCTAGGAATTTTAACTAACGTAAGTAAACCTGTCTGTCCGTATATCAATTCAAATGACATATAAATTTTGAATTGAGTTTATAAACATTCTGATTGCAATTTTTTCAACGATACACGTACAACATGTTGCTATTGTCCAACCAATTTATCGGCCTCTTTCAATCAAAATATGAAATGAAGTTCAAACGTTTTAAGACGTTCGCGAAAACCACAAAAAAGCACGTCCATGACAAAGCCCACCAAAACATAAGGTCTATGAAAACGCTACGTGTAAATGGTTCGAGAAAAACGGGACCAAATGCGTCTAAATCGCGATTTACTTTCACAATACCATTTACAGTAGACCCTTTCGGCTAGAGGATTGACGCTTGTGCAGAAGCTTTGCTGTATGGCAAAATGACGTTTTTTGATGTTGTATGAATCGTGTGGCAATAATGTCTTTACTCTGTAGCAGGCAGTGTGACACGCCTCTCCCACATTGCAAAATAAACACGATTCTGAGATGAACATTGATCCAAAAACTCCCTGTAGCGTCATTTTACCATACACAAAGGCTACTGCACAAGCGTCAATCCTTAAGCCGAAAGGGTCTATTTTCCTGACTGGCATTTCCAGGTTTTATCTAGAAAACTAAATGACGTATAGCGTAATAAGGGAATCCAATTATGACGTTACGTTACAACAAACTCTGAGCGTACGTAAACTGACGTCATACAGGAAACTGCATTGTTGTGTGGTAAATGACGTTGTCGTCTATTACGTCATCCCACTGTAGTCAAGAGAGACACCAAACGACATTGTGCCGTTAGCGCGACATCGCGCCTATTTATAACAGAGAGAAATTTCTTCGGATTACAGATAATTAAGGTAAGATTAAACCATTTTATGACCTTCTTTGATTCTGTTTAATAGATTTGGACAATATACTTAGCCCAAGTTGTGATGTAGACGTAATAACGGGAATTACTATCGGCGTAATTAACTTTATGAAATTACCATAAGCAAACTGTATCTGGTGACGCTCCATACACGTGTAGTGACACGTCGGTCAATGCAAAGTCAAAGGTGTTAGGTACGACTCTAGAAGTTGATTAGTTGATTGTTCTTTTGTGCCGCACTGAGATATATATCTGGCATTAATACTCGAGAGAGTATGGTGTAGTTATCGAGAGAGTATGGGATGCTCATCGAGAGAGTATGGGGTAGTCATCGAGAGAGTATGGGGTAATCATCAAGAGAGTATGGGTAGTCATCCAGAGAGTATGGGGCAGTCATCAAGAGAGTCTGGGGTAGTCATTGAGAGAGTATGGGTCAGTCATCGAGAGAGTATGGGGTGTTCATCAAGAAAATCTGGGGCAGTCATCGAGAGAGTCTGAGGTAGCCATCGAGAGAGTATGGGGCAGTCATCGAGAGAGTATGAGGTAGTCATTGAGAGAGTCTGGGGCAGTCATCGAGAGAGTCTGGGGTAGCCATCGAGAGAGTATGGGGTAGTCATTGAGCGAGTCGGGGGTAGACATCGAAAGAGTATGGGGTAGTCCTCGAGAGAGTATGGGGTTATCATCGAGAGAGTATGGGGAGTCATCGAGAGAGTATGGGGTTATCATCGAGAGAGTATGGGGTTATCATCGAGAGAGTATGGGGAGTCATCGAGAGAGTATGGGGTTATCATCGAGAGAGTATGGGGTTATCATCGAGAGAGTATGGGGAGTCATCGAGAGAGTATGGGGTTATCATCGAGAGAGTATGTGGTAGTCATCAAGAGAGTATGGGGTGCTCATCGAGAGAGTATGGGGAGTCATCGGCAGAGTATGGGGCAGTCATCGAGAGAGTCTGGGGTAGTCACCGAGAGAGTATGGGGTAGTCATCGAGAGAGTATGGGGTAGTCATCGAGAGAGTATGGGGTAGTCATCGAAAGAGTATGGGGTTATCATCGAGAGATTCTGGGGGTAGTCGTCGACAAAGTCTGGGGCAGTCATCGAAAGAGTATGGGGTAGCCATCGAGAGAGTATGGGGTAGTCATCGAGAGAGTATGGGGTAGTCATCGAGAAACAAGTAATGCGGAATGGTCTTTCTTCAGTAAATAATGGAGGTGTAAAGTTAAACACTGAACTTGTTCAACATTTATTGTTCTTTCTTCAGGAAAATAAAAATGTGGAATGTGAAAGAGATGGACCACGAAATGTTGGGTATGATAGCTGAGAATTTCAGAGTGGGAACATTGACCGGCAAAATTCTCAGTAAGTTTTTTTCTGTCCTCTTATTAATGTTTTTCTTAAGTGAACACTTAAGATACAAAACACCATATTTCATTTGAGAGAACATGTCTTACAAGAAAGCTTTTTCATTTATTTTTTAATATTTTCTCTAGGAAAGTCTGCTCAAACACTTGAAGTTGAATTTCTGTAGAAACTCATTGTGAACAGAACTAAATTCTACAAAAACAGCAATATTATATAAAATCCCTATACTTTAAAAGTTTGCAGATTACCTGATGTTGTAATTTTGCCTGACGGTGAATATTAAGTAATTCAAATGTAACGAATACCATAGATTTCAATGCTTAAGCATCTCTGATATATTGTCACAGTAGTTTGTTTTGTTTAACCAAACTCGTGTCTCGGAAATGGAAAGTTGTTTCGGCCAGCGTCTATAGAGAGGAAACAAACCTGAGTCTCAAAATATCGAACCCTATCGCTAGTACGAAGTCTGTTTATCTGCAAAGCCGACCGACCTTGTTCATGGGGACAGGCTTTAATATTGATAGCCTTTTCTCTTTTGGATCCAAAATACTCTTAAGTGTTGATCATGATGCTAAATACATAGCATCAATATACATGTATAACTAAATGCATATAACTGTATGTATATTACCCGCTGAATGTCCGCGGTAGTTTTTGTCAATCTGCTACTGCCACTTTTAGATGGATAACGTAGTCGTATGTTAAAATACTCTTAGGGCTTTTCTTATAGGCAAACCATTTTTCCTAAATGCGGGAGTGAGGTAATACCATCCCTTCCAACAAAGTAAAAAAAGCATTAGCCGACGACTCGGCCTTTTTTGTCGAATAATCATGAATGTGGCGACAAGCAACAATCAGTCAATCAATACATCTTTATCTCTAAAAGTTAAGTTATATCAGAAATGTTTGCAGCACCCTTTAAACGTGGGACCCATACTAATGAGAAATAATTAAGGATCACCACGAAGTAAGTTGTTTGTGAACAGCACGAGCTTTCGACACCGGTGTCTTTATCAAGTGCAATAGACAAGTGATAAAGACACCGATATACATGTTGTTCACTAAGAACTCACTTAGTGGTGATACCTTCTCATTAGTTTAATCATAATAGTAGCTTTTAAACAAAAATAGCGTCATTTTAAAATAAATATATATTTATTTTAATTCCACAGTATATTTGAGAGAGAGAAAGCCGTGTCCCGATAGTTGGAATCAAATTTTTAGTGAGGGAATACCGAAAGGGCTTGCTATAGATGCCGGAGATTGGGAAGAGGTCAAGGACATTGTGGAAGACCTCCGAGAAAGGGAGCTAATTTTGGGAGATATTTTGACCCCTGCAGAAGAGTATGAGGATGATTTTGAAGACGCCTCCTCAACTTCTTCCCTCTCCCACAGATCAACTTCAACCACTTCCAGTATGGAATACGGGGTATTGAGAGTACCAACAGCCTTCTTTCCTGGCGTGACTCCCAATAAAACATGCCTAAAGACAACCGACCAGGCCTCGACTATGGCAGAGGATTCCACCATTAAGTCCACAACCGACCAGGCCTCGACTATGGCAATTGATTCCACAATAAATTTCACCATGGTGAACACTAAAGAGTTTTACGTGTCCAACAGAGAGAAGAGCATGAAAAGTAAAGCCTGTCCACCAGAGCAAGCTGAGAAGAACCGGGAAGAGTATTATGGCCCAAGTATTGATCTGAGTAATACAGACGACTTGGATCGTCTTGTAGCCAACAACCTCAAGTTTAAACGCGTGAAGCCAGAAAATAGGATACATGATAATGATGAGACAAAGAGCTCCAACTTTGCTCACATTATCAAGGACGTGGACAAAACGGCAAGGATCTCCAAACGTGCAGATGCACATGATTGCCAGACTAAGGCCACAAATGACACAACTGAACTAGCAGACAAAGGGCTAGTTGAGCAGATGTCTGACGCTATCCCAGAAAGGGGAGACTCCGCTTCAAGCAACAAATCAGCTTCATCTGAAGATTGCGTTCCCTTGATGTCAAACGAAGAAATCCTGGAAGGGCTAGAGAAGGTCGGGAGAAAAAACCCACTTCCTCAACATAAGTCTTTGTCGGCTGACAGTTTTCCAAGCTCCCATGACAGCAGAGTCCGTGTTACCGGAAAATCCCTCCGGCAGAATGTGGAATCGGAGCCAGTCCTTGCAGAGAAACCCTTTGCCAGCACTTTTCCAAGGTCGTGCGACCCGAGAGTGCGGGCGTTGAACCGACCTCTCTATCGGCCTGTAAAATCCAGCCATGCCTTAATCCAGTCGACAGAACGCCCCAACACATTTTCTCGTCGGCATGTGGCCAGATCAACGATTGGACAATGTTGCACACACGGACGAGCCGTGAATAACCTGGATGCTGGACTCCCAGACGTCGATGTACCAAGCTTCAGACAGGTCCCTCAAACCCCAGACAATTCCCACCATATCCCTGTAGGGAACAAGACAATTCTAAACTGCAGGACAATTCTGGTACAGCCTGCTCCAGGAAGTGAAATGGATTTATCTGACGAAGACCCAGGAAACGACACAGATGGGAAAGAGGGACTGGAAGGCGAAACAGGTACGTTGTGGTCGAGATTTTGACCCTAACTTAAATAGTGGGAAGGCAAAAATAAGATAAAACTTTTATTTTGCGTTGTGATCATTTTACAAGTTATATAAAGGCATACATAGGTTAAACCTTTTTTCTGTTTACAAGGGTATGATATTCCTCTTTTAAATAAGTTACTTTGAACGGTTTTTCCTGTAAGTCAGACCCCGTAGTTTCTGTATATCCAGCACTATTTGTCAAAATAAAGTTGATATGTTATGGATATCGTACTGGCCATGTTGTCATATTGATGCAGCCAGCTCAGCAAATCTTTAGTGAGTCATATTGGTTTTCTCCTTCTTTTCTCCTACTCAACGACCTATGTGTGATGGTTGCCAGTTACCAGCGGAAGGTCGTGGGTTTCCTCCGGGTACAGAACCCGGTTTCCTCCTACAATAAAACTGGCAACGCCGCCATATAAGTGAAATAATCTTGAGCGCGGCGTAAAACACCAAACAATCAATTAATCAATCTTTTCTCCTAATTTGTTTTTAATCGAACAAGACTATCCCAACTATTCGTAGAAACAAGCCCTTCGTAATCTCGATTAATTGACCGATGTTTAACACTTCACTTAGGATTATCTCCCGTATATGGTGGCATTGTCAGGTTTAGGAGGGGGAAAAACTGGCCCTCCATCCCGACAATCGGCGAGCACCTGGCAACTGTTTGTAAACTTTGACCATTAGAGACCAAAGTCATGTCAAGTTCATTCGTTAATAATAATTGTATGTGTAATTTTATTTCAGATAATGGCCCAGTAAACGCCAGAACTGGTCACGAATCTAACAGGTTGTCAAATACAGCACGAAGTATAAAAGGACAGAATAATAGCTCAGAAAGCTCACCCAGTGCATCGTCAAATATTGTGCCAAATACAGCAGGACGTCTTCAAAGAACGAAAGCGTTTGTAAGGAGAGGGTTCAGCCGAATCAAGGCAGCTTTCAGATCTTGTAACTGTCTAAAATGAACTGTTCATGCACGTTTTATCTTATTGAAATATTTTTAGCTATTTTCCTAATCTATTTATTGTTTGTTTGTCAATTATGGTTTTGTTCTATTTATTGTTTATTTGCAAATTATGTTTTTGTTCTATACGTTTTAAAAATTAAAAGCTCATTCAAAGTCAATGAAATTTTGTTTTGAGTTCTCACTGAGTATTAAGAAATTCCAGAACTTTAAGGTTTTTTAAAAATATTTTTAAAGGTAAGCTCCTCATGGTTTACATTTTCTAGAATTTCTACAGTTTTCTAAACGATACATGATGGATCACTGAAAAAGTAAGTTAACCCACACGGATTCACTCGGAATAAAATTCCGGGTTAGGGTGAGAATCGAAGCCACGACTTCGGGTTACTGTTCCACCGCTCTACGAACTGTTTTTTCGAGGTCAATAAGTGACGGTTAATTTTCTAATTCAGAAGTTACCTTGATGATTTTCGCTTACATGATGGATTATTTCGTGTTTACTATTTCACCTGGTGTTTATTGTCGGCGTGTCCAGGTTGATGGGGGAATGGAACCAGGATCTAGACCAAATTCATGCCACAGAGATGTTTGTTATTGTTGTAATGGATTTGAAGAAAACTTTTTACAAAAATTACCCTATCTCAAGCAAGAAAAACTTATAAGTTTTGACGGCGGGATATAGTAGGCCTACAAGGTTGGAAAACAAAATCTATAATTACACCGTTTATTTCAATAACATGTTGATGTGGCCAGGTTTTGTGATGGGTGGAAACCGACCTTGCCCGTAGTAATCCCCGATCGTCGGGAAGTGCCTGGCTACTCTTCCACATAAGACGATTGGTTGTTGAAACTCACTCAGATTTGTAAAAACTTTTCTTTGAACTGAGTGAGAGTTAAAGCCACGACGAAGGGCTGCGTCAGAATGAGCATGTCAGGTGAAGGGATGGGAAGTTTATTGAATTTGACATAAGTGCGTGAACGAAACCAAAGAGTGAAAACCAGGTTAAGGGGTTCTGAAATACAATGTTAGGAGAGGCTTTGTTGGCTCAGTTGGCAGAAAGACCATGTCCATATCCGATATAGACCTTCCATCGATGACTTGTTTCAAATCCCACTCAGATAAAATAAAATTGAAAAATTTCCGAATGCGTTTTTCACTAGGTCGAAGTTCTCTCCGGACAAAGAGTTGGGTTCCTTATATCCCTCCCACATGTGGTCAATAAACGGCACATTTGGCGAAACGTTAGTCGAGATTTTTTTGAGGGGGCGGGGTGGGAGGGGGGGGGGGGCAACTGAGCTGAATACTTGGCGAGGCGTTAACCGAAGTTTGATTGGGACGGTATACGGAAATATTAAGGGTTGGTAAACAGAATATACTTAAACATGGCGTCGAAGCGCAAACTGAAGTTATGGCAACCTCTTTCTGGATGATTTTGCTATACAGTAGCTTGACCTCTTCCGTCTCTAGGTCACTGGAAATGGACCATTTATTTGACCGATAAACGTGAACTAGAATAATTAAACAATGACCGAGAAATAAACGTAAATGTTTCTGTCTGGCCATGGAAATAAAAAAAGAATGTTGAAATTATCGGCTATTTTTCTCTAGACGTATAATTCAGAAGCTTTTAAGTTCTTCTAGTCTCGAGAATGTACGATAAAGTATTGTTTTTAACTAACTTTGGCTTAGAATGAATGAATGGTCGTCCCGGTTATGAATAAATATATAAGCGCAAAATGTTCTCAAGGGACCATCGTAGTTTTACTAACCTGTTTTGCATAGGTCAATTTACGGACTATGTGAATCATTGAGAACGGGCAAGTCTGTGGAGATGCCCTCCTGAGTATTTTAGGTATTTCAAAAACATAATGTGAAAATTATCCGTGATTTTACATAAAGAAAAGACCTGACCGATGATAAAATTAATCTATTGTCTGAAACACTGTACACTGCGTTTTTATCATTTATAGTGACGATAACTTCAGAGACGGATCATCTTGGATTTATATCCTGAAAAAAATTTCCGTTGGAAAACGAGTTTTAAGGTAGGTTCAAGCTATGTTAAACTGTAAAATTAGGCTGTTGGAGTGATTGATTGATGTTTCACGCCGCACTCAAGATTATTTCACTTACGTGGTAGCGTTTGTATGTTTAATGTGGGGGAAAAACGGGCTCTGCCCAGAAAAATCCCCGGATGTTTGTGGAGTACCTGGCAACTCTCCCAAACTAGGAAATGTGAAGTGAGAGAATTGGCAAGAAGTAGTTTAATATAACTTTTGTTTGATCATTTCAAAAGACATTCGTGGGCTTGAAAATTCGTTCTGTATATGTCCAGAATACATATTTAAAGTTGCATGAGTTTTCAAAATTTGATTCAAAAAGGGCATGATTTAGGAAGTTTGTTGGACCACTAGCCTGATAAGAAGGAAGGTGATATTCTTCATTTGGGGCAGGTTTCAAAAAGTATATATTTCGACATTTTTCTTCTTGAATTGTAAATGATGTTTCTTTTAAGGTTTTCTAATGAAAGGAGGAATTGGGTGGTAAACAACGGAATGTGTATAGAGCGCCGGTGAGGTTGGGAGGAGGGGGGTGGTCTAAAAACTGACCTTAGCATGGGACATCGGGGGTTGGAACACAAAATCTCATAGAGCCTAGAGCCTCTTGTACAAAATCTGCAGGAATTGGAAGCCGCATTACATCGGTATTTACGGCGGTATTTCAACGGATCTGACAATCTCCCTACAACAATGATTTTATCGGTCGGTGCAGACTTTCCAGGGGGTGCTTTTTCTTTGTTACGACACGTCATTTAACCAGCCGTTAAGCTAATTTTCTTTTGAACATTCGGTCCCTGTTCTTTTAATTCTAGTGAGAAAACATCAACATGTTTGCAGTCCATGCCTTTTCACGTAAATTAATTAATCCCAGTGGAACATATTAACTACCTTTTGATTTGAAAAAAAAATAGAATAACTTTTTCTTCATGCTAAATATCTTTTGTTTTCATTTTAGCTTGAAAATGGTCTTGCGCTATTCACTAAGCTGGCTGGATTACGTCATATTTGCTGTCGTTATTTGTGTCTCTCTGAGCATCGGGATTTTCCATGCATTGAGCGGAAGTAGACAGAGAACTACCTCGGAATACCTCGTAGGAGATCGGAAAATGAGTTCCGTCCCTGTGGTACTCTCCTACGCAGCTACCTTTATGTATTCAATATTCTTTCTCGATACCCCTGCAGAGATGTATTCCCATGGCGTCCAATATTTGTTTGCGTTCTACGCCATTATTCCCGCCAATATTTTGCCGGCCATTTTTACAGTGCCATTATTTCATCATCTGAAAATAACGAGTGCATACGAGGTGAATATAAACTCATTATTTGCCAGAGTTACGAAAACAAAAAGCCTAAAATCATATTAGGAAATCAGTGAGTTCCAAACGAAAAACCTCGCTCAATTAATTCACCAATCACAATCAATACATGTCAAGTTATCAATAAATCAATCAATCACCAAGTCAATCAACCAATAAATCAATTGATTGATCCATCGATTAATTAACCAATAACTCACTCAATCACCCAGTCAATCAACCAATGGATCAATAGATAAATAAATTTATCGATGAATAAATTTATAAAGCAATCAATAGATCAATCAAGGAATCGATCAATTAATCAATAATCTATCAAGTAGAAAAATCAATAAATCAATCAATAAGTTAATTTACCATCCTTGTCATCGATATACCATCATTACATTGTGTGTGTGTTTTTTCTGGCAGTATTTGGAGCTCAGGTTTGAGTCTATGGCTGTTAGAAGACTGGGTTCGTGTCTAGGAATTTTAAGTAACGTAATTAAACCTGTCTGTCCGTATATCAATTCAAATGACATATCAATTTTGAATTGAGTTTATAAACATTCTGATTGCAATTTTTTCAACGATACACGTACATGTTGCTATTGTCCAACCAATTTATCGGCCTCTTTCAATCAAAATATGAAATGAAGTTCAAACGTTTTAAGACGTTCGCGAAAACCACAAAAAAGCACGTCCATGACAAAGCCCACCAAAACATAAGGTCTATGAAAACGCTACGTGTAAATAGTTCGAGAAAAACGGGACCAAATGCGTCTAAATCGCGATTTACTTTCAACATTACCAATTACAGTAGACCCTTTCGGCTAGAGGATTGACGCTTGTGCAGAAGCTTTGCTGCATGGCAAAATGACGTTTTTTGACGTTGTTTGAATCGTGTGGCATTAATGGCTTCACTCTGTAGCAGGCAGTGTGACACGCCTCTCCCACATTGCAAAATAAACACGATTCTGAGATGAACATTGATCCAAAAACTCAATGTAGCGTCATTTTACCATACACAAAGGCTACTGCGCAAGCGTCAATCCTTAAGCCGAAAGGGTCTATTTTCCTGACTGGCATTTCCAGGTTTTATCTAGAAAACTAAATGACGTATAGCGTAACAAGGGAATCCAATTATGACGTTACGTTACAACAAACTCTGAGCGTTCGTAAACTGACGTCATACAGGAAACTGCATTGTTGTGTGGTAAATGACGTTGTCGTCTATTACGTCATCCCACTGTAGTCAAGAGAGACACCAAACGACATTGTGCCGTTAGCGCGACATCGCGCCTATTTATAACAGAGAGAAATTTCTTCGGATTACAGATAATTAAGGTAAGATTTAACCATTTTATGACCTTCTTTGATTCTGTTTAATAGATTTTGGACAATATACTTAGTCCAAGTTGTGATGTAGACGTAATAACGGAAATTACTATCGGCGTAATTAACTTTATGAAATTACCGTAATCAAACTGTATCTGGTGACGCTCCATACACGTTTAGTGACACGTCGGTCAATGCAAAGACAAAGGTGTTAGGTACGACTCTAGAAGTCGGGTTGATTGATTAGTTGATTGTTCTTTTGTGCCGCACTGAGATATATGGGGCAGTCATCGAGAGAGTCTGGGGTAGCCATCGAGATAGTATGGCGCAGTCATCGAGAGAGTATGGGGTAGTCATCAAGAGAATCTGGGGTGTTCATTGAGAAAGTGTGTGGGGCAGTCATCGAGAAAGTGTGTGGGGCGGTCATCGAGAGAGTATGGGGTAGCCATCGAGAGAGTCTGGGGTAGCCATCGAGAGAGTCTGGGGTAGCCATCGAGAGAGTCTGGGGTAGCCATCGAGAGAGTCTGGGGTAGCCATCGAGATAGTATGGGGCAGTCATCGGCAGAGTATGGGGTAGTCATCGAGAGAGTCTGGGGCAGTCATCGAAAGAGTATGGGGCAGTCATCGAGAGAATCTGGGGTATTCATCGAGAGAGTTTGGGGTAGTCATCGAGAGAGTGTGGGGCAGTCATCGAGAGAATCTGGGGCAGTCATCGAGAGAGTATGGGGTAGTCATCGAGATAGTATGGGGCAGTCATCGAGAGAGTGTGGGGTAGTCATCGAGAGAGTCTGCGGTAGTCATCGAGAGAGTATGGGGAGTCATCGAGAGAATCTGGGGTAGCCATCGAGAGAGTCTGGGGCAGTCATCGGCAGAGTATGGGGCAGTCATCGAGATAGTATGGGGCAGTCATCGGCAGAGTATGGGGTAGCCATCGAGAGAGTCTGGGGTAGCCATTGAGATAGTATGGGGCAGTCATCGAAAGAGTATTGGGCAGTCATCGAGAGAGTCTGGGGTAGCCATTGAGATAGTATGGGGCAGTCATCGGCAGAGTATGGGGTAGTCATCGAGAGAGTCTGGGGCAGTCATCGAAAGAGTATGGGGCAGTCATTGAGAGAATCTGGGGTGTTCATCGAGAGAGTGTGGGGTAGACATCGAGAGAGTCTGTGGTAGACATCGACAGAGTATGGGGTATTCATCGACAGACTATGGGGCAGTCATCGAGATAGTATGGGGCAGTCATTGGGAGAGTCTGGGGTAGTCATCGAGAGAGTGTGGGGTAGTCATCGACAGAGTATTGGGTTATCATCTAGAGATTCTGGGGGTAGTGGTCGACAAAGTCTGGGGCAGTCATCGAGAGAGTATGGGGTAGTCATCGAGAGAGTATGGGGTAGTCATTGGGGGAGTCTGGGGCAGTCATTGGGGGAGTCTGGGGTAGTCATCGAGAGATTCTGGGGGTAGTCGTCGACAAAGTCTGGGGCAGTCATCGAAAGAGTATGGGGTATTCATCGTAGGAGTATGGGGCAGTCATCGAAAGAGTATGGGGTAGTCATCGTAGGAGTATGGGGCAGTCATCGACAGAGTATGGGATATTCATCAAGAGAGTCTTGGGCAGTCATCGAGAGAGTATGGAGCAGTCATCGGGAGAGTCTGGGGGTAGTCATAGAGAGAGTCTGGGGGCAGTCATCGAAAGAGTATGGGGTATTCATCGAGAGAGTCTGGGGCAGTCATCGAAAGAGTATGGGATATTCATCAAGAGAGTCTTGGGCAGTCATCGAGAGAGTATGGAGCAGTCATCGGGAGAGTCTGGGGGTAGTCATAGAGAGAGTCTGGGGGTAGTCATCGAGATAGTATGGTTTACTAATAGAGAGAGTCTGGAGGTAGTCATCGAGAAAGTCTGGGGTAGTCATCGAGAGAGTATGGTTTACTAATCGAGAGAGTCTGGGGGTAGTCATCGAGAGAGTCTGGGGGTAGTCATCGAGAGAGTATGGGGTAGTCATCGAGAGAGTATGGGGTTATCATCGAGAGAGTATGGGATAGTCACCAAGAAAGTATGGGGTTGTCGTCGACAGAGTCTGGGGCAGTCATCGAAAGAGTATGGGGCAGTCATCGAGAGAGTATGGGATAGTCGTCGAGAGAGTATGGGGCAGTCATCGAGAGAGTATGGGGTAATCATCGAGAGAGTCTGGGGTAGTCATCGAGAGAGTCTGTGGTAGACATCGACAGAGTATGGGGTATTCATCGACAGACTATGGGGCAGTCATCGAGAGAGTCTGGGGTAGTCATTGAGAGAGTATAGGGTATCCATTGAGAGAGTGGGGGGCAGTCATCGAGAGAGTCTGGGGCAGTCATCGAGAGAGTATGGGGCAGCCATCGAGAGAGTCTGGGGTAGTCATTGGGGGAGTCTGGGGTAGTCATTGAGAGAATCTGGGGTGTTCATCGAGATAGTGTGGGGCATCGAGAAAGTATGGGGCAGTCATCGAGAGAGTCTGGGGTAGTCATCGAGAGAGTCTGGGGTAGTCATCGAGAAAGTATGGGGTAGCCATCGAGAGAGTCTGGGGTAGCCATTGAGATAGTATGGGGCAGTCATCGAGAGAATCTGGGGTGTTCGTCGAGAGAGTGTGGGGCAGTCATCGAGAGAGTCTGGGGCAGTCATCGAAAGAGTATGGGGCAGTCATCGAGAGAGTGTGGGGTGTTCGTCGAGAGAGTGTGGGGTAGTCATCGAGAGAGTCTGTGGTAGACATCGACAGAGTATGGGGCAGTCATCGAGAGAATCTGGGGTGTTCGTCGAGAGAGTGTGGGGTAGTCATCGAGAGAGTCTGTGGTAGACATCGACAGAGTGTGGGGTAGTCATCGAGAGAGTCTGTGGTAGACATCGACAGAGTATGGGGTAGTCATCGAGAGAGTGTGGGGTAGTCATCGAGATAGTATGGTTTACTAATCGAGAGAGTCTGGGGGTAGTCATCGAGAGAGTATGGGGTAGTCATCGAGAGAGTATGGGAAGTTATTGACAGAGTATGGGGTACTCATCGAGAGAGTCTGGGGTAGTCATCGAGAAGCAAGTAATGCGGAAATGGTCTTTCTTCAGTAAATAATGGAGGTGTAAAGTTAAACACTGAACTTGTTCAACATTTATTGTTCTTTCTTCAGGAAAATAAAAATGTGGAATGTAAAAGAGATGGACCACGATATGTTGGGTATGATAGCTGAGAATTTCAGAGTGGCAAAATTGACCGGCAAAATTCTCCGTAAGTTTTTTCTGTCCTCTTATTAATGTTTTCCTTAAGTGAACACTTAAGATACAAAACACCATATTTCATTTGAGAGAACATGTCTTACAAGAAAGCTTTTTCATTTATTTTTTAATATTTTCTCTAGGAAAGTCTGCTCAAACACTTGAAGTTGAATATCTGTAGAAACTCATTGTGAACAGAACTAAATTCTACAAAACAGCAATATTATATAAAATCCCTATACTTTAAAAGTTTGCAGATTACCCGATGTTGTAATTTTGCCTGACGGTGAATATTAAGTAATTCAAATTTAACGAATACCATAGATTTCAATGCTTAAGCATCTGTGATATCTTGTCACAGTAGTTTGTTTTGTTTAACCAAACTCGTGTCTCGGAAATGGAAAGTTGTTTCGGCCAGGGTCTATAGAGAGGAAACAAACCTGAGTCTCAAAATATCGAACCCTATCGCTAGTACGAAGTCTGTTTATCTGCAAAGTCGACCGACCTTGTTCATGGGGACAGGCTTTAATATTGATAGCCTTTTCTCGTTTGGATCCAAAATACTCTTAAAAGAGATATGAAAAATATTTAAAGCTGGTTTGTGCTTGTTTATTGACTAAATATATATTTGAAAATTATCAGTTGAAACGAAACAACCTTCGCGTTAGTTCCCTGGTAGTCAAAAAACGAACGGGGAGGAAATATGCATATTTTCCGTATTTTTCGTAACTGCTCGGAAAAATGACGTCATACACGACCTTCGATGTGTACAAACTGCCACGAAGACATACTGAGACAACATAAATCGTTAAATTATTAACTTTCGTAAGCATTGTAGATCGGTAAACGTAGCTTGAATTTTGTATGTGCTGCTACCGAAATTTAATTTTCTTTTTGGTCAGACTTTTAAAGTACATGTTCTACAACACAACTAACGCAAATTAGAGAATATTTCCAAAAGCTGTTCATAAGTGTTGACCATGATGCTAAATACATAGCATCAATATACATGTATGACTAAATACATATAACTGAATGTATATTACCCGCTGAATGTCCGCGGTAGTTTTTGTCAATCTGTTACTGCCACTTTTAGATGGATAACGTAGTCGTATGTTAAAATACTCTTAGGGCATTTCTTAAAGGCAAACCATTTTTCCTAAATGCGGAAGTGAGGTGATACCACCCCTTTCAACAAAGTAAAAAAAGCATCAGCCGACGACTCGGCCTTTTTTGTCGAATAATCATGAATATGGCGACAATCAACAATCAATCAATCAATACATCTTTATCTCTAAAAGTTAAGTTATATCAGAAAAGTTTGCAGCACCCTTTAAACGTGGGACCCATACTAATGAGAAATAATTAAGGATCACCACGAAGTAAGTTGTTTGTGAACAACACGAGCTTTCGACACCGGTGTCTTTATCAAGTGCAATAGACAAGTGATAAAGACACCGATATACATGTTGTTCACTCAGAACTCACTTCGTGGTGATACCTTCTCATTAGTTTAATCATAATAGTAGCTTTTAAACAAAAATAGCGTCATTTTAGAATAAATATATATTTATTTTCCACAGTATATTTGAGAGAGAGAAAGCCGTGTCCCGATAGTTGGAATCAAATTTTTAGTGAGGGAATACCGAAAGGGCTTGATATAGATGCCGGAGACTGGGAAGAGGTCAAGGACATTGTGGAAGATCTCCGAGAAAGGGAGCTAATTTTGGGAGATATTTTGACCCCTGAAGAAGTGTATGAGGATGATTTTGAAGACGCCTCCTCAACTTCTTCCCTCTCCCACAGATCAACTTCAACCACTTCCAGTATGGAATACGGGGTATTAAGAGTACCAACAGCCTTCTTTCCTGGAGTGACTCCCAATAAAACATGCATAAAGATAACTGACCAGGCCTCGACTATGGCAAAGGATTCCACCATTAAGTCCACAACCGACCAGGCCTCGACTATGGCAATTGATTCCACAATAAATTTCACCATGGTGAACACTAAAGAGTTTTACGTGTCCAAAAGAGAGAAGACCATGAAGAGTAAAGCCTGTCCACCAGAGCAAGCTGAGAAGAACCGGGAAGAGTATTATGGCCCAAGTATTGATCTGAGTAATACAGACGACTTGGATCGTCTTGTAGCCAACAACCTCAAGTTTAAACGCGTGAAGCCAGAAAATAGGATACATGATAATGATGAGACAAAGAGCTCCAACTTTGCTCACATTATCAAGGACGTGGACAAAACGGCAAGGATCTCCAAACGTGCAGATGCACATGATTGCCAGACTAAGGCCACAAATGACACAACTGAACTAGCAGACAAAGGGCTAGTTGAGCAGATGTCTGACGCTATCCCAGAAAGGGGAGACTCCGCTTCAAGCAACAAATCAGCTTCATCTGAAGATTGCGTTCCCTTGATGTCAAACGAAGAAATCCTGGAAGGGCTAGAGAAGGTCGGGAGAAAAAACCCACTTCCTCAACATAAGTCTTTGTCGGCTGACAGTTTTCCAAGCTCCCATGACAGCAGAGTCCGTGTTACCGGAAAATCCCTCCGGCAGAATGTGGAATCGGAGCCAGTCCTTGCAGAGAAACCCTTTGCCAGCACTTTTCCAAGGTCGTGCGACCCGAGAGTGCGGGCGTTGAACCGACCTCTCTATCGGCCTGTAAAATCCAGCCATGCCTTAATCCAGTCGACAGAACGCCCCAACACATTTTCTCGTCGGCATGTGGCCAGATCAACGATTGGACAATGTTGCACACACGGACGAGCCGTGAATAACCTGGATGCTGGACTCCCAGACGTCGATGTACCAAGCTTCAGACAGGTCCCTCAAACCCCAGACAATTCCCACCATATCCCTGTAGGGAACAAGACAATTCTAAACTGCAGGACAATTCTGGTACAGCCTGCTCCAGGAAGTGAAATGGATTTATCTGACGAAGACCCAGGAAACGACACAGATGGGAAAGAGGGACTGGAAGGCGAAACAGGTACGTTGTGGTCGAGATTTTGACCCTAACTTAAATAGTGGGAAGGCAAAAATAAGATAAAACTTTTATTTTGCGTTGTGATCATTTTACAAGTTATATAAAGGCATACATAGGTTAAACCTTTTTTCTGTTTACAAGGGTATGATATTCCTCTTTTAAATAAGTTACTTTGAACGGTTTTTCCTGTAAGTCAGACCCCGTAGTTTCTGTATATCCAGCACTATTTGTCAAAATAAAGTTGATATGTTATGGATATCGTACTGGCCATGTTGTCATATTGATGCAGCCAGCTCAGCAAATCTTTAGTGAGTCATATTGGTTTTCTCCTTCTTTTCTCCTACTCAACGACCTATGTGTGATGGTTGCCAGTTACCAGCGGAAGGTCGTGGGTTTCCTCCGGGTACAGAACCCGGTTTCCTCCTACAATAAAACTGGCAACGCCGCCATATAAGTGAAATAATCTTGAGCGCGGCGTAAAACACCAAACAATCAATTAATCAATCTTTTCTCCTAATTTGTTTTTAATCGAACAAGACTATCCCAACTATTCGTAGAAACAAGCCCTTCGTAATCTCGATTAATTGACCGATGTTTAACACTTCACTTAGGATTATCTCCCGTATATGGTGGCATTGTCAGGTTTAGGAGGGGGAAAAACTGGCCCTCCATCCCGACAATCGGCGAGCACCTGGCAACTGTTTGTAAACTTTGACAATTAGAGACCAAAGTCATGTCAAGTTCATTCGTTAATAATAATTGTATGTGTAATTTTATTTCAGATAATGGCCCAGTAAACGCCAGAACTGGTCACGAATCTAACAGGTTGTCAAATACAACACGAAGTATAAAAGGACAGAATGATAGCTCAGAAAGCTCACCCAGTGCGCCGTCAAATATTGTGCCACTTAGAGCAGGACGTCTTCAAAGAACCCAAGCGTTTGTAAGGAGAGGGTTCAGCCGAATCAAGGCAGCTTTCAGATCTTGTAACTGTCTAAAATGAACTGTATATGCACGTTTTATTTTATTGAAATATTTTTAGCTATTTTCCTAATCTATTTATTGTTTGTTTGCCAATTATGTTTTTGTTCTATTTATTGTTTGTTTGCAAATTATGTTTTTGTTCTATACGTTTTAAAAATTAAAAGCTCATTCAAAGTCAATGAAATTTTGTTTTGAGTTCTCACTGAGTATTAAGAAATTCCAGAACTTTAAGGTTTTTTAAAAATATTTTTAAAGGTAAGCTCCTCATGGTTTACATTTTCTAGAATTTCTACAGATTTCTAAACGATACATGATGGATCACCGAAAAAGTAAGTTAACCCACACGGATTCACTCGGAATCAAATTCCGGGTTAGGGTGAGAATCGAAGCCACGACTTCGGGTTACTGTTCCACTGAACTGTTTTTTCCAGGTCAATAAGTGACGGTTAATTTTCTAATTCAGAAGTTACCTTGATGAGGATTTTCGCTTACACGATGGATTATTTCGTATTAACTATTTCACCTGGTGTTTATTGTCGGCGTGTCCAGGGCCCTGTCTTACAAAGTTGGCGTAAGTTACGTCGGACGTAAATCAGTGTTAAAGCTATAGGAACTTACGCCCCAGTCGCAACTGGTCCATGTTGTAGGCCTATGCGCAACTTTACGCCAGCTTCGTAAGACAGTGCCCAGGTTGATGGGGGAATGGAACCAGGATCTAGACCAAAATCATGCCAAAGAGATGTTCGTTATTGTTGTAATGGATTTGAAGAAAACTTTTTACAAAAATTACCCTATCTCAAGCAAGAAAAACTTATCAGTTTTGACGGCGGGATATAGTAGGCCTACAAGGTTGGAAAACAAAATCTATAATTACACCGTTTATTTCAATAACATGTAGATGTTGCCGTGTTGTGGTGGGTGGAAACCGACCTTGTCCGTAGTAATCCCCGATCTTCGGGAAGTGCATCAATTTTGAATTGAGTTTATAAACATTCTGATTGTAATTTTTTCAAAGATACACGTACAACATGTTGCTATTGTCCAACCAATTTATCGGCCTCTTTCAATCAAAATATGAAATGAAGTTCAAACGTTTTAAGACGTTCGCGAAAACCCAGAAAAAGCACGTCCATGACAAAGCCCACCAAAACATAAGGTCTATGAAAACGCTACGTGTAAATGGTTCGAGAAAAACGGGACCAAATGCGTCTAAATCGCGATTTACTTTCAACATTACCATTTACAGTAGACCCTTTCGGCTAGAGGATTGTCGCTTGTGCAGAAGCTTTGCTGCATGGCAAAATGACGTTTTTTGATGTTGTTTGAATCGTGTGGCATTAATGTCTTTACTCTGTAGCAGTCAGTGTGACACGCCTCTCCCACATTGCAAAATGAACACGATTCTGAGATGAACATTGATCCAAAAACTCACTGTAGCGTCATTTTACCATACACAAAGGCTACTGCGCAAGCGTCAATCCTTAAGCCGAAAGGGTTTATTTTCCTGACTTGCATTTCCAGGTTTTATCTAGAAAACTAAATGACGTATAGCGTAACAAGGGAATCCAATTATGACGTTACGTTACAACAAACTCTGAGCGTACGTAAACTGACGTCATACAGGAAACTGCATTAATACTACATTGTTGTGTGGTAAATGACGTTGTCGTCTATTACGTCATCCTACTGTAGTCAAGAGAGACACCAAACGACATTGTGCCGTTAGCGCGACATCGCGCCTATTTATAACAGAGAGAAATTTCTTCGGATTACAGATAATTAAGGTAAGATTTAACCATTTTATGACCTTCTTTGATTCTGTTTAATAGATTTTGGACAATATACTTAGTCCAAGTTGTGATGTAGACGTAATAACGGGAATTACTATCGGCGTAATTAACTTTATGAAATTACCATAATCAAACTGTATCTGGTGACGCTCCATACACGTGTAGTGACACGTCGGTCAATGTAAAGTGTTAGGTACGACTCTAGAAGTCGGGTTGATTGATTAGTTGGTTGTTCTTTTGTGCCGCACTGAGATATATATCTGACATTAATACTCGAGAGAGTATGGTGTAGTTATCGAGAGAGTATGGGATGCTCATCGAGAGAGTATGGGGCAGTCATCGAGAGAGTCTGGGGTAGTTATAGAGAGAGTATTGGGTAATTGAGAGAGTCTGGGGTAGTCATTGAGAGAGTATAGGGGAATTGAGAGAGTATAGGGTAGTCAACGAGATAGTCTGGGATAGTCATCGAGAGAGTATAGGGGAATTGAGAGAGTATAGGGTAGTCAACGAGATAGTCTGGGGTAGTCATTGAGAGAGTATAGGGGAATTGAGAGAGTATAGGGTAGTCAACGAGATAGTCTGGGGTAGTCATTGAGAGAGTATGGGGTAATCATCGAGAGAGTATGGGGCAGTCATCGAGAAAGTATGGGGTAGTCATCGAGAGGGTCTGAGGCAGTCATCGAAAGAGTATGGGGTAGTCATCAAGAGATTATGGAGCAGTCATCGAGATAGTATGGGGTAGTCATCGAGAGAGTATTGGGCAGTCATCGAAAGAGTATGGGGTAGTCATCGAGAGAGTATGGGGTAGTCATCGAGAGAGTCTGGGGCAGTCATCGAAAGAGTATGGGGTATTTATCGAGAGAGTATGGGGCAGTCATCGAAAGAGTCTGGGGTAGTCATCGAGATATTCTGGGGGTAGTCGTCGACAAAGTCTGGGACAGTCATCGAAAGAGTATGGGGTAGTCATCGAGAGAGTATGGGCAGTCATCGAAAGAGTATGGGGTATTCATCGAGAGAGTCTGGGGCAGTCATCGAAAGAGTATGGGATATTCATCGAGAGAGTCTTGGGCAGTCATCGAGAGAGTATGGGGCAGTCATCGAGAGAGTCTGGGATAGTCATCGAGAGAGTATGGGGTAGTCATCGAGATAGTATGGTTTACTAATCGAGAGAGTCTGGGGGTAGTCATCGAGAGAGTCTGGGGTAGTCATCGAGAGAGTATGGTTTACTAATCGAGAGAGTCTGGGGGTAGTCATCGAGAGAGTCTGGGGTATTCATCGAGATAGTATGGTTTACTAATCGAGAGAGTCTGGGGTAGTCATCGAGAGAGTCTGGGGTAGTCATCGAGAGAGTCTGGGGTACTCATCGAGAGAGTCTGGGGTAGTCATCGAGAGAGTCTGGGGTAGTCATCGAGAGAGTCTGGGGTAGTCATCGAGAAGCAAGTAATGCGGAAATGGTCTTTCTTCAGTAAATAATGGAGGTGTAAAGTTAAACACTGAACTTGTTCAACATTCATTGTTCTTTCTTCAGGAAAATAAAAATGTGGAATGTAAAAGAGATGGACCACGATATGTTGGGTATGATAGCTGAGAATTTCAGAGTGGCAAAATTGACCGGCAAAATTCTCCGTAAGTTTTTTTCTGTCCTCTTATTAATGTTGAGCACTTAAGCTACAAAACATCATCTTTCATTTCAGAGAAAATGTCTTACAAGAAAGCTTTTTTATTTATTTTTTAATATTTTCTGTAGGAAAGTATGCTTAAACACTTGAAGTTGAATATCTGCAGAAACTCATTGTGGACACAACTAAATTCTAAAAAAACAGCAATATTATATAAAATCCATATACTTTAAAAGTTTGCAGATTACCCGATGTTGTAATTTTGCCTGACGGTGAATATTAAGTAATTCAAATTTGACAAATACCATAGATTTCAATGCTTAGTCATCTCTGATATCTTGTCACAGTAGTTTGTTTTGTTTAACCAAACTCGTGTCTCGGAAATGGAAAGTTGTTTCGGCCAGCGTCTATAGAGAGGAAACAAACCTGAGTCTCAAAATAACGAACCCTATCGCTAGTACGAAGTCTGTTTATCTGCAAAGGCTTTAATATTGATAGCCTTTTCTCTTTTGGATCCAAAATACTCTTAAGTGTTGACCATGATGCTAAATACATAGCATCAATATACATGTATAACTAAAACATAGGCCCTATAACTGAATGTATATTACCCGCTGAATGTCCGCGGTAGTTTTTGTCAATCTGTTACTGCCACTTTTAGATGGATAACGTAGTCGTATGTTAAAATACTCTTATAGCTATTCTTATAGGCGAACCATTTTTCCTAAATGCGGGAGTGAGGTAATAGCACCCCTTCCAACAAAGTAAAAAAAGCATCAGCCGACGACTCGGCCTTTTTTGTTGAATAATCATGAATGTGGCGACAATCAACAATCAATCAATCAATACATCTTTATCTCTAAAAGTTTAGTTATATCAGAAATGTTTGCAGCACCCTTTAAATGTGGGACCCATACTAATGAGAAATAATTAAGGCATCACCACGAAGTAAGTTGTTTGTGAACAACACGAGCTTTCGACACCGGTGTCTTTATCAAGTGCAATAGACAAGTGATAAAGACACCGATATACATGTTGTTCACTAAGAACTCACTTCTTGGTGATACCTTCTCATTAGTTTAATCATAATAGTAGCTTTTAAACAAAAATAGCGTCATTTGAAAATAAATATATATTTATTTTCCACAGTATATTTGAGAGAGAGAAAGCCGTGTCCCGATAGTTGGAATCAAATTTTTAGTGAGGGAATACCGAAAGGCCTTGCTATAGATGCTGGAGACTGGGAAGAGGTCAAGGACATTGTGGAAGACCTCCGAGAAAGGGAGCTAATTTTGGGAGATATTTTGACCCCTGCAGAAGTGTATGAGGATGATTTTGAAGACGCCTCCTCAACTTCTTCCCTCTCCCACAGATCAACTTCAACCACTTCCAGTATGGAATACGGGGTATTGAGAGTACCAACAGCCTTCTTTCCTGACGTGACTCCCAATAAAACATGCCTAAAGACAACCGACCAGGCCTCGACTATGGCAAAGGATTCCACCATTAAGTCCACAACCGACCAGGCCTCGACTATGGCAATTGATTCCACAATAAATTTCACCATGGTGAACACTAAAGAGTTTTACGTGTCCAAAAGAGAGAAGAGCATGAAAAGTAAAGCCTGTCCACCAGAGCAAGCTGTGAAGAACCGGGAAGAGTATTATGGCCCAAGTATTGATCTGAGTAATACAGACGACTTGGATCGTCTTGTAGCCAACAACCTCAAGTTTAAACGCGTGAAGCCAGAAAATAGGATACATGATAATGATGAGATAAAGAGCTCCAACTTTTCTCACATTATCAAGGACGTGGACAAAACGGCAAGGATCTCCAAACGTGCAGATGCACATGATTGCCAGACTAAGGCCACAAATGACACAACTGAACTCGCAGACGAAGGACTAGTTGAGCAGATGTCTGACGCTATCCCAGAAAGGGGAGACTCCGCTTCAAGCAACAAATCAGCTTCATCTGAAGATTGCGTTCCCTTGATGTCAAATGAAGAAATCCTGGAAGGGCTAGAGAAGGTCGGGAGAAAAAACCCACTTCCTCAACATAAGTCTTTGTCGGCTGACAGTTTTCCAAGCTCCCATGACAGCAGAGTCCGTGTTACCGGAAAATCCCTCCGGCAGAATGTGGAATCGGAGCCAGCCCTTGCAGAGAAACCCTTTGCCAGCACTTTTCCAAGGTCGTGTGACCCGAGAGTACGGGCGTTGAACCGACCTCTCTATCGGCCTGTAAAATCCAGCCATGCCTTAATCCAGTCGACAGAACGCCCCAACAAATTTTCTCGTCGGCATGTGGCCAGATCAACGATTGGACAATGTTGCACACACGGACGAGCCGTGAATAACCTGGATGCTGGACTCCCAGACGTCGATGTACCAAGCTTCAGACAGATCCCTCAAACCCCAGACAATTCCCACCATATCCCTGTAGGGAACAAGCCAATTCTAAACTGCAGGACAATTCTGGTACAGCCTGCCCCAGGAAGTGAAATGGATTTACCTGACGAAGACCCAGGAAACGACACAGATGGGAAAGAGGGACTGAAAGGCGAAACAGGTAGGTTGTGGTCGAGATTTTGACCCTAACTTAAATAGTGGGAAGGCAAAAATAAGATAAAACTTTTATTTTGCGTTGTGATCATTTTACAAGTTATATAAAGGCATACATAGGTTAAACCTTTTTTCTGTTTACAAGGGTATGATATTCCTCTTTTAAATAAGTTACTTTGAACGGTTTTTCCTGTAAGTCAGACCCCGTAGTTTCTGTATATAGTTCAATCCAGCACTATTTGTCAAAATAAAGTTTATATGTTATGGATATCGTACTGGCCATGTTGTCATATTGATGCAGCCAGCTCAGCAAATCTTTAGTGAGTCATATTGCTTTTCTCCTTCTTTTCTCCTACTCGAACGACCTATGTGTGATGGTTGCCAGTTACCAGCGGAAGGTCGTGGGTTTCCTCCGGGTACAGAACCATATAAGTGAAATAATCTTGAGCGCGGCGTAAAACACCAAACAATCAATCAATCAATCTTTTCTCCTAATTTGTTTTTAATCGAACAAGACTATCCCAACTATTCGTAGAAACAAGCCCTTCGTAATATCGATTAATTGGCTGATGTTTAACACTTCACTTAGGATTATCTCCCGTATATGGTGGCATTCTCAGGTTTAGGTGGGGGGAAAACTGGCCCTCCATCCCGACAATCGGCGAGTACCTGGCAACTGTTTGTAAACTTTGACCATTAGAGACCAAAGTCATGTCAAGTTCATTCGTTCATAATAATTGTATGTGTAATTTTATTTCAGATAATGGCCCAGTAAACGCCAGAACTGGTCACGAATCTAACAGGTTGTCAAATACAGCACGAAGTATAAAAGGACAGAATGATAGCTCAGAAAGCTCACCCAGTACATCGTCAAATATTGTGCCAATTACAGCAGGACGTCTTCAAAGAACCAAAGCGTTTGTAAGGAGAGGGTTCAGCCGAATCAAGGCAGCTTTCAGATCTTGTAACTGTCTAAAATGAACTGTTCATGCACGTTTTATCTTATTGAAATATTTTTTAGCTATTTTCCTAATCTATTTATTGTTTGTTTGCCAATTATGTTTTTGTTGTATTTATTGTTTGTTTGCAAATTATGTTTTTGTTCTATACGTTTTAAAAATTAAAAGCTCATTCAAAGTCAATGAAATTTTGTTTTGAGTTCTCACTGAGTATTAAGAAATTCCAGAACTTTAAGGTTTTTTAAAAATATTTTTAAAGGTAAGCTCATCATGGTTTACATTTTCTAGAATTTCTACAGTTTTCTAAACAATACAAGATGGATCACTGAAAAAGTAAGTTAACCCACACGGATTCACTCGGAATAAAATTCCGGGTAAGGGTGAGAATCGAAGCCACGACTTCGGGTTACTGTTCCACCGCTCTACGAACTGTTTTTTCCAGGTCAATAAGTGACGGTTAATTTTCTAATTCAGAAGTTAAGTTAAAGGGATAGAAAACTCCAGAAATAGACACAACCTAACTAGCAGAATGCCAACCAAAACCCTTAATGCACATAACGACTCTTACCGCAAAATACCCTGAAATTAGTAAACTGATATTGACTAGTGTCACCCTCTGGTTCTTATCAGTGTCGCCATTTTCCTGGCTTGTCTATTGCATCATATGAGGGCCGCTATTTTTAGATCCACTCTTCTATGTGGAGGTAGTTTTAGACGTAGAAACATGGCGACAGAGTTAAGCGAATAAACAAACGCCGAGGATTGTGGGAGATTTTATTTTTAGAACAATGTCAGCGAATTAACCTCCGTCATTTCTCTGCCAAATCATTGGCTTACTAGATCAGGTCAAAGGTTGGCCCGGTGCTCGAATTTGATTGGGCAAAAAGACGTGGAAAATGGATGCGCCGAAGAACGGGCTCATGGCGATCGAATGCCTGCGACCACGGACTTTTCAAATGTTCGTTACTCGCTAACAAATCAACGAAAAATTTATTGGATTGCTGTTTTAGACTCAGGAAACACTGCTCTTTCAGAACACATTAGTGAAACGCTAAAATGGACCCTTCCTTTAAGATTTTCGCTTACATGATGGATTATTTCGTATTTACTATTTCACCTGGTGTTTATTTTCGGCGTGTCCAGGGCCCTGTCTTACAAAGTTGGCGTAAGTTACGTCGGACGTAAATCAGTGTTAAAGCTATAGGAACTTACGCCCCAATCGCAACTGGTCCATGTTGTAGGCCTATGCGCAACTTTACGCCAGCTTCGTAAGACAGTGCCCAGGTTGATGGGGGAATGGAACCAGGATCTAGACCAAAATCATGCCACAGAGATGTTCGTTATTGTTGTAATGGATTTGAAGAAAACTTTTTACAAAAATTACCCTATCTCAAGCAAGAAAAACTTATCAGTTTTGACGGCGGGATATAGTAGGCCTACAAGGTTGGAAAACAAAATCTATAATTACACCGTTTATTTCAATAACATGTAGATGTTGCCGTGTTGTGGTGGGTGGAAACCGACCTTGTCCGTAGTAATCCCCGATCTTCGGGAAGTGCATCAATTTTGAATTGAGTTTATAAACATTCTGATTGCAATTTTTTCAACGATACACGTACAACATGTTGCTATTGTCCAACCAATTTATCGGCCTCTTTCAATCAAAATATGAAATGAAGTTCAAACGTTTTAAGACGTTCGCGAAAACCACAAAAAAGCACGTCCATGACAAAGCCCACCAAAACATAAGGTCTATGAAAACGCTACGTGTAAATAGTTCGAGAAAAACGGGACCAAATGCGTCTAAATCGCGATTTACTTTCAACATTACCAATTACAGTAGACCCTTTCGGCTAGAGGATTGACGCTTGTGCAGAAGCTTTGCTGCATGGCAAAATGACGTTTTTTTGACGTTGTTTGAATCGTGTGGCATTAATCGCTTCACTCTGTAGCAGGCAGTGTGACACGCCTCTCCCACATTGCAAAATAAACACGATTCTGAGATGAACATTGATCCAAAAACTTAATGTAGCGTCATTTTACCATACACAAAGGCTACTGCGCAAGCGTCAATCCTTAAGCCGAAAGGGTCTATTTTCCTGACTGGCATTTCCAGGTTTTATCTAGAAAACTAAATGACGTATAGCGTAACAAGGGAATCCAATTATGACGTTACGTTACAACAAACTCTGAGCGTTCGTAAACTGACGTCATACAGGAAACTGCATTGTTGTGTGGTAAATGACGTTCTCGTCTATTACGTCATCCCACTGTAGTCAAGAGAGACACCAAACGACATTGTGCCGTTAGCGCCACATCGCGCCTATTTATAACAGAGAGAAATTTCTTCGGATTACAGATAATTAAGGTAAGATTAAACCATTTTATGACCTTCCTTTGATTCTGTTTAATAGATTTGGACAATATACTTAGCCCAAGTTGTGATGTAGACGTAATAACGGGAATTACTATCGGCGTAATTAACTTTATGAAATTACCATAAGCAAACTGTATCTGGTGACGCTCCATACACGTGTAGTGACACGTCGGTCAATACAAAGTCAAAGGTGTTAGGTACGACTCTAGAAGTGGGGTTGATTGATTAGTTGATTGTTCTTTTGTGCCGCACTAAGATATATATCTGTCATTAATACTCGAGAGAGTATGGTGTAGTTATCGAGAGAGTATGGGATGCTCATCGAGAGAGTATGGGGCAGTCATCGAGAGAGTCTGGGGTAGTTATAGAGAGAGTATTGGATAATTGAGAGAGTCTGGGGTAGTCATCGAGAGAGTATGGGGCAGTCATCGAAAGAGTATGGGGTATTCATCGAGAGAGTCTGGGGCAGTCATCGAAAGAGTATGGGATATTCATCGAGAGAGTCTTGGACAGTCATCGAGAGAGTATGGGGCAGTCATCGGGAGAGTCTTGGGGTAGACATCGAGATAATCTGGGGAAGTCATCGAGAGAGTATGGGGTAGTCATCGACAGAGTCTGGGGTAATTGAGAGAGTATGGGGTAGTCATCGAGAGAGTCTGGGGGTAGTCATCGAGAGAGTATGGGAAGTTATTGACAGAGTATGGGGTACTCATCGAGAGAGTCTGGGGTAGTCATCGAGAGAGTCTGGGGTAGTCATCGAGAAGCAAGTAATGCGGAAATGGTCTTTCTTCAGTAAATAATGGAGGTGTAAAGTTAAACACTGAACTTGTTCAACATTTATTGTTCTTTCTTCAGGAAAATAAAAATGTGGAATGTAAAAGAGATGGACCACGATATGTTGGGTATGATAGCTGAGAATTTCAGAGTGGCAAAATTGACCGGTAAAATTCTCCGTAAGTTTTTTTTTGTCCTCTTATTAATGTTTTCCTTAAGTGAACACTTAAGATACAAAACACCATATTTCATTTGAGAGAACATGTCTTACAAGAAAGCTTTTTCATTTATTTTTTAATATTTTCTCTAGGAAAGTCTGCTCAAACACTTGAAGTTGAATATCTGTAGAAACTCATTGTGAACAGAACTAAATTCTACAAAAACAGCAATATTATATAAAATCCCTATACTTTAAAAGTTTGCAGATTACCCGATGTTGTAATTTTGCCTGACGGTGAATATTAAGTAATTCAAATTTAACGAATACCCTAGATTTCAATGCTTAAGCATCTCTGATATCTTGTCACAGTAGTTTGTTTTGTTTAACCAAACTCGTGTCTCGGAAATGGAAAGTTGTTTCGGCCAGCGTCTATAGAGAGGAAACAAACCTGAGTCTCAAAATATCGAACCCTATCGCTAGTGCGAAGTCTGTTTATCTGCAAAGCCGACCGACCTTGTTCATGGGGACAGGCTTTAATATTGATAGCCTTTTCTCTTTTGGATCCAAAATACTCTTAAGTGTTGATCATGATGCTAAATACATAGTCTCAATATATATGTATGACTAAATGCATATAACTGAATGTATATTACCCGCTGAATGTCCGCGGTAGTTTTTGTTAATCTGCTACTGCCACTTTTAGATGGATAACGTAGTCGTATGTTAAAATACTCTTAGGGCGTTTCTTATAGGCAAACCATTTTTCCTAAATGCGGAAGTGAGGTAATACCACCCCTTCCAACAAAGTAAAAAAAGCATCAGCCGACGACTCGGCCTTTTTTGTCGAATAATCATGAATGTGGCGACAAGCAACAATCAGTCAATCAATACATCTTTATCTCTAAAAGTTAAGTTATATCAGAAATGTTTGCAGCACCCTTTAAATGTGGGACCCATACTAATGAGAAATACTTAAGGATCACCACGAAGTAAGTTGTTTGTGAACAACACGAGCTTTCGACACCGGTGTCTTTATCAAGTGCAATAGACAAGTGATAAAGACACCGATATACATGTTGTTCACTAAGAACTCACTTCGTGGTGATACCTTCTTATTAGTTTAATCATAATAGTAGCTTTTAAACAAAAATAGCGTCATTTTAAAATAAATATATATTTATTTTAATTCCACAGTATATTTGAGAGAGAGAAAGCCGTGTCCCGATAGTTGGAATCAAATTTTTAGTGAGGGAATACCGAAAGGGCTTGATATAGATGCCGGAGACTGGGAAGAGGTCAAGGACATTGTGGAAGATCTCCGAGAAAGGGAGCTAATTTTGGGAGATATTTTGACCCCTGCAGAAGTGTATGAGGATGATTTTGAAGACGCCTCCTCAACTTCTTCCCTCTCCCACAGATCAACTTCAACCACTTCCAGTATGGAATACGGGGTATTGAGAGTACCAACAGCCTTCTTTCCTGACGTGACTCCCAATAAAACATGCCTAAAGATAACCGGCCAGGCCTCGACTATGGCAGAGGATTCCACCATTAAGTCCACAACCGACCAGGCCTCGACTATGGCAATTGATTTCACAATAAATTTCACCATGGTGAACACTAAAGAGTTTTACGTGTCCAACAGAGAGAAGAGCATGAAAAGTAAAGCCTGTCCACCAGAGCAAGCTGTGAAGAACCGGGAAGAGTATTATGGCCCAAGTATTGATCTGAGTAATACAGACGACTTGGATCGTCTTGTAGCCAACAACCTCAAGTTTAAACGCGTGAAGCCAGAAAATAGGATACATGATAATGATGAGACAAAGAGCTCCAACTTTGCTCACATTATCAAGGACGTGGACAAAACGGCAAGGATCTCCAAACGTGCAGATGCACATGATTGCCAGGCTAAGGCCACAAATGACACAACTGAACTCGCAGACAAAGGGCTAGTTGAGCAGATGCCTGACGCTATCCCAGAAAGGGGAGACTCCGCTTCAAGCAACAAATCAGCTTCATCTGAAGATTGCGTTCCCTTGATGTCAAACGAAGAAATCCTGGAAGGGCTAGAGAAGGTCGGGAGAAAAAACCCACTTCCTCAACATAAGTCTTTGTCGGCTGACAGTTTTCCAAGCTCCCATGACAGCAGAGTCCGTGTTACCGGAAAATCCCTCCGGCAGAATGTGGAATCGGAGCCAGCCCTTGCAGAGAAACCCTTTGCCAGCACTTTTCCAAGGTCGTGTGACCTGAGAGTACGGGCGTTGAACCGACCTCTCTATCGGCCTGTAAAATCCAGCCATGCCTTAATCCAGTCGACAGAACGCCCCAACAAATTTTCTCGTCGGCATGTGGCCAGATCAACGATTGGACAATGTTGCACACACGGACGAGCCGTGAATAACCTGAATGCTGGACTCCCAGACGTCGATGTACCAAGCTTCAGACAGGTCCCTCAAACCCCAGACAATTCCCACCATATCCCTGTAGAGAACAAGACAATTCTAAACTGCAGGACAATTCTGGTACAGCCTGCTCCAGGAAGTGAAATGGATTTACCTGACGAAGACCCAGGAAACGACACAGATGGGAAAGAGGGACTGAAAGGCGAAACAGGTACGTTGTGGTCGAGATTTTGACCCTAACTTAAATAGTGGGAAGGCAAAAATAAGATAAAACTTTTATTTTGCGTTGTGATCATTTTACAAGTTATATAAAGGCATACATAGGTTAAACCTTTTTTCTGTTTACAAGGGTATGATATTCCTCTTTTAAATAAGTTACTTTGAACGGTTTTTCCTGTAAGTCAGACCCCGTAGTTTCTGTATATAGTTCAATCCAGCTCAATTTGACTATTTGTCAAAATAAATTTGATATGTTATGGATATCGTAATGGCCATGTTGTCATATTGATGCAGACCAGCTCAGCAAATCTTTAGTGAGTCATATTGCTTTTCTCCTTCTTTTCTCCTAATTTGTTTTTAATCGATCAAGACTATCCCAACTATTCGTAGAAACAAGCCCTTCCTAATCTCGATTAATTGACTGATGTTTAACACTTCACTTAGGATCATCTCCCGTATATGGTGGCATTGTCAGGTTTAGGTGGGGGAAAAACTGGCCCTCCATCCCGACAATCGGCGATTACCTGGCAACTGTTTGTAAACTTTGACTATTAGAGACCAAAGTCATGTCAAGTTCATTCGTTAATAATAATTGTATGTGTAATTTTATTTCAGATAATGGCCCAGTAAACGCCAGAACTGGTCACCAATCTAACAGGTTGTCAAATACAACACGAAGTATAAAAGGACAGAATGATAGCTCAGAAAGCTCACCCAGTGCACCGTCAAATATTGTGCTAATTACAGCAGGACGTCTTCAAAGAACCAAAGCGTTTGTAAGGAGAGGGTTCAGCCGAATCAAGGCAGCTTTCAGATCTTGTAACTGTCTAAAATGAACTGTTCATGCACGTTTTATCTTATTGAAATATTTTTTAACTATTTTCCTAATCTATTTATTGTTTGTTTGCCAATTATGTTTTTGTTCTATTTATTGTTTGTTTGCAAATTATGTTTTTGTTCTATACGTTTTAAAAATTAAAAGCTCATTCAAAGTCAATGCAATTTTGTTTTGAGTTCTCACTGAGTATTAAGAAATTCCAGAACTTTAAGGTTTTTTAAAAATATTTTTAAAGGTAAGCTCCTCATGGTTTACATTTTCTAGAATTTCTACAGTTTTCTAAACGATACAAGATGGATCACTGAAAAAGTAAGTTAACCCACACGGGTTCACTCGGAATAAAATTCCGGGTTAGGGTGAGAATCGAAGCCACGACTTCGGGTTACTGTTCCACCGCTCTACGAACTGTTTTTTCCAGGTCAATAAGTGACGGTTAATTTTCTAATTCAGAAGTTACCTTGATGAAGATTTTCGCTTACATGATGGATTATTTCGTATTTACTATTTCACCTGGTGTTTATTGTCGGCGTGTCCAGGTTGATGGGGGAATGGAACCAGGATCTAGACCAAAATCATGCCAAAGAGATGTTCGTCATTGTTGTAATGGATTTGAAGAAAACTTTTTACAAAAATTACCCTATCTCAAGCAAGAAAAACTTATCAGTTTTGACGGCTGGATATAGTAGGCCTACAAGGTTGGAAAACAAAATCTATAATTAAACCGATTATTTCAATAACATGTTGATGTTGCCAGGTTTTGCCCGTAGTAATCCTCGATCTTCGGGAAGTGCCTGGCTACTCTTCCACATAAGACGATTGGTTGTTGAAACTCACTCAGATTTGTAAAAACTTTTAGACTGTGAATCATACTTATCTCTTCTAGGGCCTTCAAACAACCATCAAATATTCCATAATTTTCTTGAGTGACGTCATCGGGTAGGCCTATACATGTACTGAAGCAGCAATATTACTGGCAGAAACTGGAGCCTGTTTCACAGAACGGCTTAGGTTAGTCCGTGATATGTTGAGTGGATTGAAGGATACATTCTGATACGCCCGCACGGGCTTCTGTAGTATTGAAGAAGCGCGTGCGGGCGTATCAGAATTTATCCTTCAATCCACTCAACATATTGCGGACTAGGCTTAGGTGTATTTTTATGGGTAACTTTCATAGCTACAGTATGAGTTGCTATGACAATTATACGTAAAAACGGGCCCCAGTTCTCCACAGAAAAGTTTTTAGGTGTGCAGTCACACGTATGTTTACAAGGGCTTGTCATTTCAAACAAGACTCAAATAGCCCAGAATTTTTAATGCCATCATTATAGTTGCCAGGTAGTCGCCGATGGTCAGGGGTTTTCTCCGGACATTGAACCAGGTTCCCTCCCTCACTAATCCCGGCAAGGCCGCCATATTAGTGAAATAATCTTGAGTGGGGTGTAAAACAATCAATCAAAACTATGCTTTATCCCACATTTTCGAGACTGAAAATATGAAAACGTTTTTGAATTGTTCGTCTTGAGAACAGACTATGCGTAAAATTTGCAACAACATGCCTTCAAATTATGCCAAGTCACAGAAACTTTGTTTAACATATGCTTTTATTTATACAACTTTTACTCCAAATACAATTTAAAATAATCAAACGTTTTGTTTCTGTATCTTTGATTATATCTTATACTGCGTGGTCAAAAAAAATGGGTCACCTTTTTCGATCATATAATTGGAAAATTAAACATGGTTCCTTAAAGTGGCATGAGCTGCCAAAATCCACACTTTTTTCATAGTTTCTGATCTTCACGACAGTAAGAGGATTTGAAGGCCATCGAATAACTAAATGATTGGCGTTGGAATGAGGAAAATCCATACAGTATGTGGCTTGTACGAACCGGAAACGTGTTCGAAAAGTAAACAAAATTTAAATAACCGGGACGACCATTCATTCATTCATTCATTCTAAGGCAAAGTTAGTTTAAAACAATACTTTATCGTACATTTTAGAGACTAGAAGCACTAAAAAGCTTCTTGAGAAAAATAGCCAATAATTTCAACGTTCTGTTTTAACGCCAAAATATCAACATTTTGGCAGCCCATGTCCCTTTAATCGAGATCTCGGGATATTCTACGAGATCTTCTGCACGAGAGCTCAACGAATGTCTGTAGGATTAATCCCTATTTTAGATTGCGGGTACCGAAATAAAATATGGCATACGTCATCAACATCCAGTTTCGATAAACTGACTTGGTTTTCAGCTAGATTGCTATTATAAAGTCTGAGTGCGGCGTAAATCATCAATCAATCAATCAATCAAACTTTGGTGGCTTCGGTTGCTCAGTCGGTTAGACTAGAGCCCCTCAGTTCAACAAAGGTCCTCTATGGATGCGGCGCGATTTGGAATTCCACTCAGACCAAATAGAAATTGAGAAAAGAAAAATGTATACTTTTCTACCGATTGCCATATAGATCTGGAAGAGTTGTCCGGTTTTCTCGCTCACAAAAGCTGGCAACGTCGCCATATAAGTGCAAAAAATCTTGAGTGTGGCGTAAAACTTCAATCAATCAATCCTATACACCTAGGCACACTGGGGGTGAAGAATCGAAAAATTCACGTTTGAAATTCCAAAGTTTTGACACACACTTACGTGTTAATTCTATAGATAATGAATAAGATTTTAAGAGGATTTCGCCGTGCCTTTGTGTATTAGTGTTGATAGATATATATTTTTTAACAGGTTTTCATTACGTCGTGTCTTTCGGTACTTGGAACGGGGGAGCCGGTCGAGAAAGACGTCAAACCATACAAAACACAACAAAGGTTAAACCAACTGGCGAATAATCGATTTGACAAATCTGGCCGTACATTTTTTTTTACATTTATATATCGAATTTTAGTAACGTCCAAACGCCAGGGAGCGTATATATTTTCAGCACCATTGAGATTGTTGGGGTTTACCCCTTGGGTTAAACCATATCTGGGCTGTGCTAAAACACTCGGGCACAGGGCAAATCTGTCTAAAATAACCATGGAGACAAGTTTCTAATTGTGGCAAAAAGAGGTACATGTACAGCATTCAGACCTTTATACCCAATCATAAGTTGTTGTAATAAACTAAAACCCATGATATTTCATTAGGTTGATGACAGACAGGAGCTTGGCCTATATAGGTCACACTCTACAAATTTGGTTACCCAACCGTGAACCCATATTGATAATTGGACATCTTTAATATGCGCTTAAGATGTAGGCCTATAGAATATTTTGTTTCAATTTTTCTATCGCTTTATGTATTGTGTTATTCAATACACCCAGTTCAAATGCTGTAATTTTTTTTGGTGAATTTGTTGCTAAGCCTGTTAATTCTGCAACCTATGGACACAATAGCCCACCCCCATACCCATTTTAATTTGAACATTTCAGATCTAAATCTCTTAACGAGTTTGCAATACGTTTGAAAATGTGCTGCTTAGATTATACATTTAACAAAGGCACTTGTTGCAGTGAATGGAATGAATGTACTAAAACCAACAAAGTAGTATCATTTGCAATTTTAAAAATAAATTCTGACTGTGAAAAGAAGTTCAACGTTTGTACCTTGAAAAACTAAAGGATTGAGACAGAGATAAATAATATTTGTCAATCTATACTGGGGGCCTCCGTGGCTCAGTAGGTAGAGCGTTGGACGCTCAATCCGAACAGCCTTCCACCAATGGGTCGCGGGTTCGATTCCCACTCAGTGCAAAAAATTGGAAAATTTTCTGACTGGGTTTTCACTCGAACGACCTATATGGGATGGTTGCCAGTTACCAACGGAAGGTCGTGGGTTTCCTCCGGGCATAGAGCCCGGTTTCCTCCCACAATAAAACTGGCAACGCCGCCATATAAGTGAAATAATCTTGAGCGCGGCGTAAAACACCAAACAATCAATCAATCAATCAATCAATCAATCAATCTATACTAACCCGTACAAACCGAAGCTGTGTGCTTATAGGTTACATGATATAGTTTCATTTCCCATTTGCGGTAATGTTAACGTTTTGATTTGTGGCTAATTACCTAAATCTCGTTAAGACTTTTCCTAACCATTTTCAAATAGATCAACACATGAGAAATCCTTTACAACCAAATAAAGTTGACATAGTGCATGTCGGTTTCAAGCTACACACAATTTAACATGGGTACCGCCATTTTGACAGTTTAAGCCTTACTTATTCTAGCCAAACTTTGGTATTTTTAAAATTGGATGAACATTAAAAAAACACACACAAAAATCTGTAATCAGGCATTGATTGAAAGCTTAAAGTATGTACAGTAGACCTATGTTAGTTTCAATCCAATATTCAAATAACCCAGATACCAAACTATCACTATGTAAGCCACCTTCTAGCTCCTGTGGCTGAGAAAACACAAACTGGGTGTTGTGACCTATAACAGACAAATTCAAAATAGCCGGAATGTTCGAGATCATTTTTGGGGTACATGTATATGTTGCTTATAAAATTAAGATGGGTGTCGGTGGACATACCTCATTTAGTATTTCTTGATGAATATTACCAACAAATACCCAATTCTGTTTAAACATATTCTGAATATATATGCTTAGTGTCAATGTGTTACAAAAGGACCCCAGGAAATTCTACTGACCAAGACTAAGCTCCTGTCAGTCTTTAACCTAATGAAGTATCATAGGTTTGGTTTGTTACAACAATTTATGGGGTTTAACGGTCTAAATGATATACCTCTTTTTAACAAAATTAGAAACTTGTCTCCATGGTTATTTTAGACAAGAAGATTTTCCCTGTGCCCGTGTGTTTTAGTGATCATAAATATATATGTTGCTTATAAAACTACCTAAACGTATACATCCCTAAGATGGGTATCGGTGGACATACCTCATTTAGTATTTCTTGATGAATATTAATAACAATTATCAAATTCTGTTTAAACATATTCTGAATATACCTATATTTACTGAGCAGCTTAGAACTTAGGTCACTTAGAAATCTAAGAAATGAGTGCACGAATAAAATTAAGCTAAACAAGAACGGCCGTAAAACACTTCCTTGACGCACGCCGACAACTTAGGGGACGGATACAGACACCGTCTCCTGCGCTCTTCTCCTTGCGGCATGTTATTGCTGAATCTCCCAGTATTGTACCAGGCCGTATTAAGATCTACCTGCGACCAAAGATAAGCCCCGGGGCCGGTGATAACAATTATACAGCGATGCTTTACCTTGCTAAATGTACCGATGTCTCGATATCGTATGTTTTTTTTAAATTTTGGTGACGTATGCCTATTGCAAAACGTATAGAATTGTGCTTCTCGGAGTCATTTATTTTTATATCGCATTAGGTGCTAGTCGTTTTATCACTTAACCAACGCTCTCGGATATTTCTATACTTGTATAGCGTTGCGCTGATGTTTGTTGCCCGGATCAATATTTAACACGAAAAAGGAATTTTTTGATTTTTTGTTCGCATTTCTTCAAAATACAAATCAGGTAAGACTTTTTTAAATTTAAAGTTGAACTCTTATATTTCATAGAAATGTTTATATTATTTTAATCTGCTTCATTATTTCCGGGTTTTTTTCGAATCCAAAATTCGTCTCAATATTCTCATCGAAAAGATAGTAGGATGCATATATTATAAAGCTATACTTAAAGTGGCACGAGCTGCCAAAATGACTTTTGACTTAAAAACAGAACGTTGAAATTATTGGCTATTTTTCTCATGACATATAATTCAGAAGCTTTTTATTGCTTCTAGTCTAAAAAATGTGCGATAAAGAATTGTTTTGAACTAACTTTGCCTTAGAATGAATGAATGGTCGTCCCGGTTATTTAAATTTTGTTTACTGTACCGTTCGTACAGGCCACATACTGTATGTTTTTTCCTCATTCCAACGCCAATCATTTACTTTTTCGATGGCCTTCAAAGCCTCTTACTGTCGTGACGACCAGAAATTATGAAAGAAGTGTGAATTTCGGCAGCTAATGCCACTTTAACTTTAATCGGGGGGATTTCCAAAAATGCGTTTCTTAGATAAAAAGTGCCGGTCATTTAAAAAAAAATGATAAATTTGATATTAAGAAACTTAAAGGCCCATTAGTCACCCTAGTCTTTCTGACATTTGTTAAGAAAGCCAATTTACACGAGCTTACTATAGCTATAATCATTAAAATTAAACTTTTACAGGTATAGTATACATACACAGTAAAGCTTAAAATGTCGGAGGTTCGAAGCATATGAAGAATCGAAGCCCGATTTCGATAACATCGACCGGTTATCTAAAGCGTAGCTCCGACATGTAGCGTTAACGTGAGACTCGAAGGGCGGAACGCTACGGAAAGTAGCCATTAGTAGGCTAAAATAGGAAAATTCATGAATGGTTGAGAATACATGACCGCCTTGACCGTGGGAAAGTGTTATCACCAGCTCTAGATATGGATATATGCAATCACTCTTGCCAATAATTCGATAAAAGGGGAATGGATATCAAGACAGAAAAGCCATTCATTTTAAGGCAGTTATTGTATCGGTGAACGATTTTTTTGAAAGAAAAACTGATCGGTTGTATATGCCAACCGGAGACTTTCGTGTTTAAAATGGCGACTCTTCTACAATCCTCGAGCTCCTAGCTCATTAAAGGATTGTTTACTACAATAAGCTTAAGTGTTGGTCTCTTTTCTGTGCGTAATGCTCTATAATTTATCAACAGGCTATATGTATCTCTCAAACCAGATCCTCCGACTGTATTTCTCTGACAAAGTGAGTAAAATTATACTGTACCGTCAGATGGCATACACGGATCAAATCAGCTGGGCGCTTGTGCGCATGACCAAGCTCGGAGTTTGTTTACATTGCGGGTTCGAAAGAAATCAAATTTTTAATAAAAAAAAAACAACAGAAAAAAGCAAAACAAAATGTTGGGCTAAATTATAAAGTTTCCAAATTCTTCTGTCTGGGAAAAAATACCGAAACCCGTCCACTGTTTTTAATGTAAACAGTATGAAGTGTGCTTCAACCTATAGACACCCCTTCTGTGTACAGTGCATGGTATTGTTAATGAATATTCTTGTAATTACCATTATGAAGTTAACAGCTAGCTATAATATCCAGATGCTAAATAGTGCGCATGTCGACTCCTGCGTTTAAACCATAACCTATGATTAAAAGCACTCTGTGGTAAGAATGCGATAAGACTGAAAACATGTCGAAGTTAAATTTTCTCTCAATCACTCTCACTGCGACAAAAATTAGATATTTTCAACAAACATGCCAAATTGATATTGATATAATTTCTTTCAGAGCCATGCAGCAAATTGTCCTTGCAACAACAGTTTTCATTGTCCTTGTGTCGATAGTCGCCGGACATGGCCGACTGCACGAACCGCCGAGCCGATCGACAATGTGGCGTCACGGATTTAACACGAGTCGAAACTATAACGACAATGAATTATTCTGTGGCGGATTTGCGGTAAGAATTTTGATTGGTTGATTGATATGGGAAACTTTAACGACAATGAATTATTCTGTGGCGGATTTGCGGTAAGAATTTTGATTGGTTGATTTATATGGGAAACTATAACGACAATGAATTATTCTGTGGCGGATTTGCGGTAAGAATTTTGATTGGTTGATTTATATGGGAAACTATAACGACCATGAATTATTCTGTGGCGGATTTGCGGTAAGAATTTTGATTGGTTGATTTATATGGGAAACTATAAAAAAAAATGAATTATTCTGTGGCGGATTTGCGGTAAAAATTTTGATTGGTTGATTGATTTGGGATAACGTTGAAAAGACTTGTTCTATCCCATAGATTTGGTCTATTTTTGTTTCCTGCATCATGGCGTTAAACGGCATTAAGGTTGATTGCTTTAAGTTTTACGTCGCACTGGCAACTTTGCGATAAAGGGAAAAACCGTCCAAGAATTTTGTATATATCGTAACGGGAAATTTGTGAAATCTGACAAGTAGTGATTTTGTTTTTTATTTTTCAGACCCAATGGTTCAACCATGGCGGTAAATGTGGTGTATGCGGCGACAACTACGCCGACCCTCAACCAAGAGCTAACGAGGCCGGGGGCGAGTACGGTAGAGGCATCATCACACGAGGGTACAGCCAAGGGCAGGTAATCAGCATCTACGTCGAGCTTACGGCTCGCCATCTTGGTTGGATGACGTTCAAACTTTGTCCAACAAATGACGCTGGGATTATCGCAACACAAGAGTGCTTGGATCAATACCTTTTAGAAAGAGCAGACAACACAGGGACGAAAACTTTCGTTGACAACTCAGTTCGTCATTTCTACATGGATTACAAACTACCAGAAAACTTGAGTTGTGTCCAGTGTGTACTACAGTGGCGTTATCATACGGGTGTGTATACGTTTGTTCAATCAATGATACCCATGTGTTTGGGTATTAAGATAAATTGTCAATCAGTATTGCCCGATTTGCCGGGTGCTGCAATATTGTTCAATGACACGCGTTTGTTTGGGTGATAAGTTGCATGTCAGTCATTATTGCCCGATTCACTGGGTCCGTATAATATTCAATGATACCTATCGATGAGAATCGCCGTTTTACCGGGCGCGTATACTATTGGTCAATGGTAGGCTTGTGTTTAATTAATGATTTACAAACCATTAGTTGCCAAGAATGGCCCAATTTACCAAGTGTGTATAATATTCGTTCAATTTATTCCGTTCTCGAAAAAATGGCAGAAAAGTTCACATT